>CM057459.1:535260000-536750000 GCA_016271365.2 Neoceratodus forsteri | reverse complement strand
TTTTAACACGCTCGCTTGTAACTTTGCTAATTTTCAATATTTTGACCAAAAATTTTCAACATCACCAGTTCATTACACCACCTCATCAATATCACAGCTGGTATTTTTCAGATCCTGGAAAAAATGTATTTTAACACATGTGGCATGAAATGACATTTCCATTCCACAAAATGATGTTTCAGTAAGAATTTTAAAATTCTCAGTATGGGTTTCATGAGGTGGGATAATAAGAATGCTATGCTGACAATTTGGTTGCTATTACACTACAAAAACAACATACGTGTCTGCATCTGTGGATGGATGAGAGCACAGGGCCCTAAATGTGGGTACAATTACACTATCTCAAAAAGTAAGGAAATTATTTGAAAAAACTCAGTTAATGCACAATTTAGGGTTAAGACTACAGCCACAAAAGTAGGGAAATGTAGCTTTAGGGGTATAGTCTTCACTGGCACTGTCAACCCTAAAGCTCTCCACATTAGATGTGTATGTTTCTGGAGTGCATAGAATGGGGTGCTCTTTAGCGGTGACAACCCCACTTAAGACTGTACCCCAAAAGTGACATTTCCCTACTTTTATTACTGTAGTCTTAACCCTAAATGATGCATCAATGGAGTTTTTTTTTACAAAGAATAGGGCTTATTGGTTAACCACTGCTGATGGAGTTTGTACACCTATGAATTCAAATCATATATTGCTACAATTTAATACCACTGTTTGGAGCACCACACATGGTTTTGACCTGGTAGCACCTTTAAATTGATTATGTCACATCAAGATTGTTCCAAGGTGTTTTTTTATTAATCTTATTTTGATACTTTGCTTATGTTTCTCTTTGGCCTTCCTGTTAAAAGCTATTCTCGCAGGATGGGTATGAAAAAGACCACAAAGATATTGAAAATGATTCTTCTTAAAAAAATGATTTTGCTTCTTCTGTTGATATCGGGGTTTGTTCACCCACATCCTGGACCTCAAGCCTGTGACGTTGATAGCAATTCTGATTTTAATTCGTATATTGGTGCTTTCTCTAGTAAGTTATCAGCTGTTAAGGCTGCCCATCTTAATATTAGGAGCCTTGCTTCTAAGTGGCCTGAATTTGAGGCCTGGATTTCACAGTATGATTTCAATATTATTACTCTTTCGGAGACATGGCTGACCAAAGAAAAATCTGTGATAATGAAATTATAATATTTTTAGAAAGGATAGGGTAGGTAGGAAGGGGGGTGGGGTAATGATTTATGTTAAAACTAAGATTGAGACCCCCAAGATGGTGTCCCAGCCTGAAAAATCTTGCTGTGACGTCATTTCTATTGATCTTCTACTGGGATTAAATAAACATCTCACAGTTGCTTCAGTTTATTTTCTCCCAGGTTTCTCAAAACAAGGGTTAGAATTGATTTCTACATTTAAAAAATACCTCCCCCTAAACAGGGAATGGATTTTAATCGGGGACTTTAATTTAATCTGGAGTTGTTATAAGAATATCCCAGTATTAGATCTGTTTCATGAACTTGGAGTCCAGCAGTTGATTACACAGACCACCAGGTTTAATTATAGATCTGGAAGAGGATCTGTGCTTGACTGGGTCATGATAACTCACTCCTCCAGGATTATAAGTTCTGGGGTGTTACCCGATGGGGTCAGTGACCACTGCCCAGTATATTGTGAGTGGTCTGTTAAACAGGCACAGATTCCCCCTCGTTACATAGAAATATAAAAATACATCATCTGTTACTATTAATGGGGCCTGTGAGGAAGTGAATTGGTCTATTCTTGAAACAATACTAGATATTGATGTTTTGTTAGAGACCTTTGATGCTTTGTTTAACCAAATTGTTGATTGACTAGCCCCATTTAAAAAGAAAATGAGGATTAGAGCAAAGAAGAGTGAGTTGGTCTCTAAAGACTTATTAGCGATAATAAAACAAAGAGACAGAGCATGGAAGGTTTATAAAAAACATAGGGATCCTATGTCTCTTTTAAACTATAAAATGCTTAGAATTAAATGCAAGCCCTCTATTAGGAAAGCAAAAGTAGACTTTTTCAAACATAAACAGTTAACCTGTCTGGGAAATTCTAAAGAAATATGGTGCACGTTCAATAATCTTACTGGTAAAAAGGTGCATGACACCATTATCACCTTAAATGATGGTGAACAACTTGTTAGTGACCCTATTCAGGTAGTCAGGGTGTTCAATGACTACTTTGGCAACCTGTCAATGCTCCAAGTCAGAAATAAGGGTATTGTTAATACAAATAGTTTTGTAAAGGAATTTAATGTTAATCATCCACAATTTTATTTTCATGTTGTTTCTCCTAAACAAGTAATGGATCATATTTTGAAATATAATGCTAGACCTCAAGTTGGACAGGACAAAATAGATTTTAGATTATTGAAGTTGGGAATTAATGTCTTGGCTAAGCCGCTTGCAAGGATTTTCAACTTTTCTCTCTGTAATGTTGTTTTCCCCAAATGTTGGAAATCTGCCCTTATTAGGCCTATATTTAAATCAGGGTTAAAGAATATTGTTTCGAATTACAAACCCATTTCTCTTTTGGCACTTCTGTCAAAGATTCTTGAAAGAATAGTATTTGATCTGATTCAGGAGTTTTTAGAGAAGTACAGTTTACTAACAAGTACACAACACGGGTTCAGATTAAACCATAACACTGAGACAGCCTTGGTGGGGTTCACCACTGGCATACAGGGTGCCCTAGATTTGGGGCACTCCATTGTGGGGGTGTTTGTGGACTTCATCAAGGCCTTCGATTTTGATAATCACTATTTGTCTCGGATTCCCCCCTTTCCCCCACAAAAGATAGACCACCTGTGTGTTGTTGTGCTCAGATCGGCAATTAATTTATTATAAACCATATTTCCTTTTGTTTACATTACCATCATAATCTTTACTATTGTCTTATTACACCTCTTTTATTATATTGCATTACATATCAATATCTGTTTAAATCCTCTTCTTCCGCTTCTTCTCGCCTCCCCAGGTGAAAACCTGGGAGTCTTCTTCTTCTGTTTTCTTATAGGTAACGGTGAGAAGCGAGACCGCTTTCTTCTTCTGTTGCTTCTCCTTCTCCTCCTTTTCCTTTTTCATTCCTCCCCTTTTCCCTCTCATTCTCTTTCCCCTCCATATAGCCTGTCTCCAGCTTGTGTTGGATGACTGGCCTTCCCCATTTGTTTGCCCCCGTTTATTGCATTGTTGTCTCCTCCAAGCCTCAATAAACACCATCATCTCTGTGTTGAACATATCTATGGCTAGGTCTCATAAATGTACTCCATCTGATCTGTAAAAATCCTCTACCCACTCTTCTACTTCCCTCAGTATTACATGCCCTCCCATGTTTCTTACCAGAGTCCCCACCCTCCTGTTCATCTTTCTCCTGGCTCTATCTACCACTACGTGTCTACGTGCATGTCTCCATACCCTCTGTGGTATCATGTCGGACCACACCAAGCTCACATCCGGCCACCATTATTTTACCTTCTCCAAATCACTTTTTACCCTTAAATACATGTCCTCCCACAGCTTTTCCCCTATCTTGTTCCCTCCAAAGTGTATAATAATCACATCTGGTATGGGTCTCCGTTGCTTCATCTCTGGCAAAGTTGGAAGTGATTGTGCCCACTTCATCCCCAGAATGCCACGCCATATCAACCTACAGTGTCTGACATCCTGGTAGTACTGCTTTCCCCGGTCTTCTTTTCCACTCTCTTTTCCTCCCAGTAAAAGTAGGAAGGCCCACATATTCATACCTCTGTGATCCTCCCTCTACCTATTGAATTAGAGAAGACACTTTTTAAAACCTTAACCTTCGTGACCTGCTCTTATTTTTTTATATACTTTCCTGCCCCCATGCACCACCTCCCCTAATACCCCTCCTTTGTCTGATCTGTTCCTGCAAAACAAACATAGATGGCACGTTAGTCTTTAATCCTTAAAAGAAAACCATGAATGTATCTTTTGTAACTGGCAGACTGCCAGCATCCCATTTCCAACATATTGTTCACTGACTCTCCTTCTGCCGCTCATTTTGATGTGGCTCCTATCCAAAAAGAATGGGAAGAATAACTAACTGGGTCTTCACACAGAAACTCCATGCCTGTCTTAAGTATGCCTGTTACCTGGTAACTGGTCACCTTCCTCCCATCCTCATGTAAAAATAATCTCCCTTCTTTTTTGTGTCGCTCTGCGGCGTAAGCAAGCCCACAGTGATTTCACTGGACACAAGGTCTCTTCGGTATGAGGTTTTAAGGTTATAACACAACCTTTTCCCACCTGGTCTGTTTTTGTTCTCCTGATTATGAGTTGCCTTGTTTCCCACCCCCAAACTATGTCTCCCCATTCCAAACCTCCACCTTTGTCCTTTCTGCCATGCCCCACTGCCTAACTCACTCTCAATGCCCCTGTGAACATTACCACATAAATTGTAAAGAATAGCTGTGCTTCATCCTTGGCTTTACAAACCTTTGGCAGTATGCCCCTTAATCTGGCTAACCAGTGCTCCACTATTGGTCACCGTCCATCCCTGTCCTTTTGTTTCAACCTGCTCCACCCTTGCATCATCCTCCGTATCAACATTGATTTCATGGGATCTTGCCATCTCTTCAGGCTACATTCTACACTGATCCCAGCTAGGTATACTCCCATTGTGATGTGTGCTACCCCATTTTGCCATTGATCTACTATAAACTTTCCTAGCTGCTCCTCTGTAACTGGCCCACTTACCTCCATGTGGTGAGCAGCCCTGAAAGCCTGCAACACCTGCCATGCTTCTTCATAGGCCCTCAAGGTCCATGGTGCCCATAAGTTGTGAAACAGCATCTCAGCTCCCTCTTGCCAAAGTCCCAGATATTCATTGGAATGGGACTTTTCTGTTCCTCTGCTGTTGGTACCAATGCCCTGAAATTATCCAGCTGCAGATGGGAAAGGCTGTCATCTAGGATATTCCTCGCCCCGTCTATGTGTTTGTCACTGAATGACATATTCAACTGTAACTCTCTTAACACTAACTGCCTCAAAACTCACATTGCTGGTGCCGACCTGCTCCCTCCCCCCATTATTCAGGACATCCACCACTGCCCTATTATCACACCAGAATGTAACCTTCTGATTTTACAATCCCTCCCCCCATACTAGGGTGCAGGTCCAAATTGGCATTATTTCCAACAGTGTGATGTCCTTCACCATGCCATCTCTTCTCCAGTCATCTGGCCATGGATCTACAAACCATTTTCCTCTCAAGTACCCCCCCATCCCCTCCCCCCCGCCGTGTCCATATACAAATCTAAATCAGTGTTATAGACCCACTCTTCCTGCCAAAAGGATATGCCATTGTAGATACTTAGAAATTTCTCCCACACCTTGAAGTCATCTTTTACCCCTGTGTTATATCCACCCAATGGTATGGCCTTGTTACCCCTGCTGTTGCTCTTGCTAGCCACCATGTGAACATCCTCCCTGGCCCAATTGCCCTGCATGCAAAATTCAAATACCTCAAAACTTGCTGCACCTGCCTTAATTGTACTCGCCTCCTGTTCGTGTATTGTTGAATCAACTCTCTTAACTTCTGAACTTTTTTTTCTTGCAACCTAAATACCTCCCCCAGTGCATCTACCTCAATCCCTAAAAACTCCAGCACCTTGTTAGGACCTTCTGTTTTTTCTGGTGCCAGTGGTACGCCGCGCTCACCACATAATTGTTGAGAGCTAGCCATCATATCTTCTGTCTCTGCGAGTCCACTGCCTATCAACAGGAAATCATCCAAATAATGTATAACCTCTTGTACCCAATTTTTCTCTGGAAGATCCACTGCTGGCAGGTGCTGAATGTTTCAAATGTAGCACAGGCTATAGAACAACCTATAGGCATCGCCTTATCAAAATAATAATGGTCTCCAATTTTAAACCCTAACAGGTCTCAGTCCTCCTTTCTGACAGGGAGCAAATGGAAAGCCGACTCAATGTATGTCTTTGCTAACCATGCAACAGGGGTCACCTGGATGATCTGCACTGCCTCTTCCAGCGTGGCATAGGTCACCCAGCTGTGCTTTTCCCCTATAAAATTGTTAACAGAATCTCCCTTTGAAAATGATAGGAGGTGGATCACTCTGTATTCCCCCTCCTGTTTCTTAGGGATCTAACCCATGGGGGAGATCCTCAAGTTGTCTATCGGAGGAAAAAGATACAGGCCTTCCACCCTCCCTGCTGCCCTCTCTTTTCTATCTTCTGTCTTAAAATCTCTTCCTTTCCCCTGACTGATCCTCGCTTGTCTTGGCACTTCACACTGTAAGGAAAACCTGATCAAAACCCCTTCTTTAAGGTTTTCTCTACCTCTTTGTCCAGGTACTCTGTGAGCTACTTCTCCAAGACCTCCCTCATGATGGGGGCCCTGGTGGTCTGAAATTGTTCCTTTCCCACCCTGCTCTCTTCTCCCCACCCCTGGCCCCCCTCCCCAGTCATTTATCTTCCTCCTTTTACTTCAGTAAGACTGGGTTCCCCTCCCCCATACCCCCTGCCTCTCGTCCATCTGTTCCAGGCCTGACCCCTATAACTCTGCCCCTCATGAAAGGGCTAGAGGCTTGTCCCTTGTTTTCCTCCTGCTTGTGTCTCCTGGGACCACGAAGTCCTGCAAATTGTCGCCAGATAGGAACCCCCACATTTGGAGCATGCATGCCTAAAACTACACTGGGGCCATGAACAAAATGCTGTATTGTATCCCCAGCAGCATTTTTGATGCATCCCCCCTTTTTTAACCATCTTTCCCTCCGGGGTCGATTGGTCGGTAACATAGTTCATCCATAAATTGAGCTGTTTAGTGTCCCATCTTACATCCCCATATGTGGCCATGCTTTGGTGAAAGAATTCATCATAGTATAGCCACCCCACTCCCCCCTTCGCTTTTGCCCGCCGTATGATCAGGGAATATGTGATCAGCGGGATCCCCGGCTCTGGCTTCTTTTCCATCACTATGGCAGAATATGTGGCAAAGCCCACAAACCACCCATCCCATGTCTTACCTTTTATAAATTTGTCTTCCTCTTTCTTACCCAATAACACTAAGGCAGCTGCCATGTCACTCTTCCCTATACACTCTGACTCCTCATACTTGGCAGCCCCTTCCCTACTTACCAGGGCAAATATGTCCACATATTCCCCTTTCATATTTTTTCTTTTTTGGCAAATGGCACATGTTCCCCTATCCTCATGCCTGGTGTTCCTATTTCCCGTGTACCTTTTCCTGATCCTACCATTCCATTTTCCCTTCCCCTTGTGGCTTCCTTGTCCGACCTAATCTCTGCCAATGCAGTCTCCATCTACCCTAGCCCCCCCTACCCCCAGAGCCACAATAATTTGATCAATATACTCTTTGATACTCTCACCTATGGAACCTGATACACTACCTGTTGGCCTGATTGTTCCCTGAGGCCTGCTGTCAATGAGCTGCATCAGTCTATTTTCTTGTAGTGGTATTGTTGTCTGTAGCATCAGGGGTGACAGGGCAACTGTGGCCTGGGGCTCTGTCCTGGGCTCCACTGGAGGCACTCCCAATTGTTCTGGGGGAGGTAGTAATGGCTCAGGGACACAAGGAGGCAGTGGTACAGGGCTGACCGCTCAGGGAGGGGCCACCACTGGCAGCTGCTGTTCTGGCCTTTTTGGACTATGTATCCTCAATGTCAGCTTTTTTCCATCCCCCCCTTTTCCCTTCTCCACTTTCTGCTTCTTTCCTGACCTCCCTGGCTCATCCCCTTCCACTAGCTTCCACATCACATTGGCCTTCTTCTCCAATTCTACAATTGCCTTATGCCTCTGCTCTTGATGGCTTGCTTTTCTTTGGTGACATCCTTTCTCCTGGTCTTGCCTGCACAAAAGCTGTAAAGAAAACTAAAAAATATTGTTTGTTATCCAAACTGCCAAGTTTAAACCCATCCAGCCCCGCCTTTTTTGCCACCCATGCCCCCCCAGCAGGCTGACCCCCATATTGCCTTTTTTTTTTAAATAAATACCCTTAAAAAACAGCACCCATGATAAGCAGGCCTCAAACCATGTGACGGCAGACACCATACAACCACCACGTGGGCCTGGCTTGCTCTGGGCTCCCCTCAATTAGCATCATTCCCCCACTCTCCCCCCCACACCTGTGCAGGGTGCACCATCTCTGCCTGTGGATTCCCAAATGTTTTTTCATCTGGCATCGATATCCTCCCCATGCACCCCCCACCCCCGCCGGGCACCTCGCCCCCAGGATAAAAACTCCTTACAAATTCACTGCCTCCAAACATGGGTATAACGCTAGGTTTACTGCATATCCATGTGCCACTGGAAGTTCCTCCCCCATCCCCCCAGCGGTCCAATTCCCAAATGAACCACCATACACATTCCCAGTTATCGCACACAAAAAAGGGGGCATTTTGCAGAAATATTCTTGCCGTTTTTCCTGCTGCCAGGGCTTCTACTGCTATTCTCCATGTACCCTTCATTGGAAATATTCAAAATCCCCCTCACAACACAGCGTGATGTCAGATGCCAAACCACCATCCGTGTGGCTTCCTACAAGGCCTTGCATTAGCGTGGCACTGAAAAAACCCTTTTGATTGAAATATTCTTGCCTTGCAAGCATCTCCTTCCAGGGCTTCCAATACTATTCCCCATTTAAACTTCACTGGGAACCATTCAACATCCCCCCCCCATCATGTGGTGTGACGTTATGCTCCAACACTGCTCAACCACGTGGCCTCCTACCAGACCTTGCCACTGGTGTGGCACTGAAACATGACTCTCCCCTCGCAGCTTGCACTGGGAAATTCAATCACTTTTTTGTCTGCTTCAGCAGCCTTCTCACCCTCTCCTAATGCTGCCTCCTTTTTGCTCATGGGTTGTAAACGCTACATCTTCGCCCCCTTCAGGCTATGCTGCCCCACCTGCCAGCTGATGGGGGTCCTGGCTTTCCAATGCTTCCTTGGTGCATTTCTTTATTTCGATTCCTAAAGCTTTTTGAAAAACCCCAGCATCTCTCCCCTGTCCTGTGTGCTTCCCTATACTCTCCTTCCTATAAGCTCCAGAGAATATTTTTCTATGTCAGGGCTTGAATACCCTCAACACAAGTATCACTTGCAGTAATTGAGCACTCAGCTATACTGACACCAGGGCACAAATCTGACCCAGTATCCCACCCTAACCGTGTTATAGCAACCTGCATAACTGGCAATACCACCCTAAGGTGCCTTACTCTTATGAAAAAATTGCATTTTCGTTTGTATCAGAAACACAGTATTTTTTTTTTAAAGGATTGTTTTGTTTTGTTTTTTTCCTTACCTTGCACAAATTCCTTGTCCACAGATCTTTTATCTCAGGCTGGTTCTTCACAAAATTCACCAACTCAATTGGTAGCCAATCTGACATGCTGGTTATGTTGAACTAACTCCAACAAAATTATCCAGCAAAAGAGGCTGAATACCTCTGTGCTGCCTATTATGTACCCTGTACTTTTTCCTCTCCCACTTCCTTACTCATCCAATGGTTCTCCTGATTCTTCTTGTGCCCCTCCTCTTCCTATTACCTGACTATTGTACCTGTGGTTCCACCCCCTCCCCTTCACCTTTCTGAGCATTTCCACTTTGTCACTAGAGGAGGGGTCCACCAGGACAACTTGGTCTGCCCCTTAAAAGGCAAACTCCATTGTTATTGGAAGTACTTAGAGATGTTTATTTTTCAGAGGATGTTACATCTTGGTTTGAGAGTTACTTATCTAACAGGGAACATAGGATTATTCTCTCACAAAAATGCTCAGACTCACATTTGATTGTGTGTGTGGAGTACCACAGGGCTCAGTACTTGGGCTGCTCTTGATTTCCTTGTTTATGAATGTAGCCCCCTTGTCATGTTCAAATTCCAATAAGATCTTGTATGCAGATAATGCTGTTATCTTTTAATCTGGAATTAACCCTGATCAAGATTTAACATTGGTATAATGTGATTTTGATTCATTTCAGAGGTGACTGTTTTCTCGTGAACAGGTTCTAAATCCATGGAAGACAAAAGTGATGGTATTTTTGGGCCTAAGGAGTGTTAGGGATATCAACGTTTCAACTGTTAATCTTAACCGAGATAAGATAGAACTTGTAGAAAGATTTAGATATTTAAGGGTCATACTTGACTCAAAATTATCTTTTGAACCACATTTTAGGAATTTGGTTAATAGAATACATCAGAGGTTGGGAATGTTATTCAGGGCAAGAGCATATTTAATTCTGGAATCCTGTAAATTATTGGCATATAGTTTTTTTGCTCAGTACTTTTGATTATGGCCTAATGGTGTACTCAGGTGCAAGTGATAAGGTATTACATAAGTTGCAGATCACATACTATAGCATATTAAAATTTATGAAAGGTCTTCCTTTAAGAACTCATCATTGCAGTTTATTGAAAGAAGCTAATTGCCCCTCCCTAGTGGATTGGATAAACCTCAGTATGGCTACTTTCTTGTTTTCAAAGGTCTTAATGGTTTTCTTCCTCTAACTATTCAATCTTTTTTTATAAGATCCCATGTACTAAAGCTGCGAGGTTGCAGATTTCAGGTTTACTAAAGGTTTCTTCTTAAAGGAAAAATATAGGACAAAAATCAGTTGTATTCAGGGCAACCACTTTTTTAAAAAGATTTCAAGTGCAATTATCTACTGTAGAACAGTTAGGTCTTTTAAGAATCAGCTGATTCAGTGGTTTGATTCTCTGTCAGAGTGTATCTGATTTCAAAAGTAATTGATTGTTATATGTTTTGGTATGCATTTTTATTATGTCTGTATTTATATATTGTATACTTGTTATTCATTATGTCTTGCTCAACAAAATGTCTTATATGTTAACTTATCACTTGTGAAAATGGGCTTTTAGTTCATCTTGGTAACAAGTATAAAAAAATTAAAAATAAAATTATATTTTTATATATATATATATATAAATATTTACATGTATGTACATATCTACACACACACTTATATTATTTGCAAAAAACTGCATTAATGCATCAGTTAGGATTCAGATTAAACCACCAAAGTAGGGAAATGTGATGTTAGGGTAGCACTCGCCCAGTTACAGTAAGAAACTAGATTTGGTCAGATCCACCACGGCTGCATAATGAAGTTAATGAAGTTGTAAGGAATTGTTAAGGAAGTATGGAAAAACAACACAATGATTTGTAAGTAGTAAGTTTTTGTTTGTTCTAAGCAAGGTATACTCATTATTAAAAAAATATATGGAGGTGTACATTTTAATGGAAGGAACTGGGAAGCAATATAGGTTTACAAAAGAACCCCAGAGCAAATGCTACTGAGGTATGTGTTATCCTGGATGATATTGTCTGGACAGCCTTATTTTAAACAAAACACAACTGCACATACCTAAATGCAAAGCACCATGGGACACATATTTAAATCCCCAAGATGGTACAGAAGGTGGCTGTAGATGAAAAAATAATGGCTGGCATATGTTCAGCTTTGGAATTATTTATACATTTTTTTTTTTTTTTTTTTAGAGAAACAGGGTTTTTGTCCATGAGGTGATGTAAGTTATATTTAAGCAATGTGTTGATTTTAGGAAGTCAGGTGTGATGATGGACTGTTAGCAGATAAAATGTGATAGTAACTTTCAGAGGGGGTTGCTTTTGATAAAGGGTAAGGTAGTTATGCTTGTGATAATGGGAATATTAGGAAAGTATGAGGTCTATACAGAAATGGAGTACAAATATGCACAGTTTCATAAGAATGTGCTCAGAGTGCAGGCAAATGTGATATGCAGGTTTGTTTTAGAAACAGGTAAAAATAGCGATACATGCAATTGAAAGAAAGATCGATAATTACAAAGACATAGAGAGAGAGAGAGACAGACAGACAGACAGATGGGTAGAATAGGAATTGCAGTGAAGTATTGAAGTGACACCAACCGCACCCCTACCATTCAGAGATGGACAGGCATTGGATTGTGCCTTTGGGTCATTGCCCATAACGCTCACACCATTTCACCTCACCCTTCCCTGCAGACACAGACAAGTGTTGAGGTGTGCCTTGGGGTCTTCAAGTTTTGCACTTACCCCATTTCATGAGGAAATATGCTGAAATGGGTACAGTACTGTATAAGAAAATGGAGTGAACTTTGAGGCTGAAGAGTCAAAGGCACACCTCGATACATGTCACTGGCTGGAGGTTGGGGAAGGGGGTGGAATGGTGTGAGCATTACTGTTGACAATCCCAAGTCATAGCCTGATGCCTCTCAGTCCCTACAGGGCAGGGTGTTATGGTCAGAAATCCTAATGCCCTGGGCATTGTTTTGTGACTTCTTAATCTAGCAACAGCATTTAATGCATTACATTGTACAATGGCAAGGAAATGTGCTGTATTCTGATTGGTCAGTGGGTGTCTGAAACAGTGATGATATTACACAATAACATCACTGTATTGTTTTATTGCACCTCCCTATGGCTGTTGTCTCTTCAGAAACCAAACAAATATACTTAAAACATTTTAAATTTTTTTTTATTTTGTAAAACATCGAGCCATTATATAATTGCAATAAGGCGCTCCAAGGTGTGTGTTATTGTGTAATAACGTCACTCCTGGGGTGGTGGAAACACTCGGCTTTGCCTTGTGCTTCGACTCACCCCAGGAGTGACGTTATTGCACAATAACACACACCTTGTCATGCCTTATTGCTTAATTATGAGGACAAGCAAATGTTTTTAATTCATGGACAGGCTTTGGGGTGTGCCTTTGGGTCATTGCCCATATTGTTCACACCATTTCCCCTCACCCTAACCTGCAGACACAGACAAGTGTCGAGGTGTGCCTTGAGGTGTTCAAGCTTTACACTCACCCCATTCCATAAGGAAATACACTGAAATGGGTACAGTACTGTATAAGAAAATGGAGTGAACTTTGGGGCTGAAGAGTCAAAGGTACACCTCGATACCTGTCACTGGCTGCAGGGTGTGGATGGGGTTGGAATAGCGTGAACATTACTGTTGACAGTCCTAAGACACACCCTCTGATGCCTGTCAGTCCCTACAGGGCAGGGTGTTATGGTCAGAAACCCTAGTGCCCTGGGCATTGTTGTGTGACTTCTTAACCTAGCAACAGCATTTAATGCATTACATTATAAGGACAAGTAAATGTTTTTAATACATTTAGAGACAGTTACATAAACTTAACTTTCTTCATAGAATAATTTAACTTTAGTAACAGTAGTAGTACAAAGCAATTACCCAGACAACTTGAAAACTATAACTATTTTACATTGTACATTGACACCCCATAAGGACCTCCTTGAAATTGAGGAGCAAATGTCATACATTTATCAGTTTTCTAACAGGAATATTTTACTATCCTAAATACATGTCTTTCTTCAGTACCTGCTCAGCACATCTATTGCATGACCTACTTGCTGACATTTTATACATGCTACGCAATGTACTGCTACTTACTATACCAACATCATGAACATAAAACAGATGACTGCCATAACTAGGTAGGCAGTATAGCACAGTGGTTTAAGGCTCTGAGCTGCAAATCTGGAGATCTATGTTTGAATTCCACAGTCCCCACTTGCATATTGGGTGACCCTGAGCAAGTCACTTAACTTCCATGTGCTCCCAGGTTGCCCCTGTAAACAAGCTTTCAGCTTTGTGTGCCAGTCCTGGTTAAACAATTGAAAGAAAAAAAAAACACAATGCATTATTTTTCTTGCTCTATTTTACTACTACAAGCTTTGTCTAATACATGCATCCTTAAATGTTCTTTTTATAGCTTATGTGGCTGTGACCTAGGTAGAACTGCACTTAAAATCTTACACATAAATAAATAAATATTCAGAATAACATTTATTTCAGTAGTATCTCCTTCCTTTTCAGGTGTTCATGACACTGTGTGTGTGTGTGTGTGTGTGTGTGTGTGTGTGTGTGTGTGTGTATATCTTTTAACTTCAAAGCACTAAACCTATTCAAATGCACAAAACGTAAGACTTTATTCTCTTCAGACATTACTGCTAAACTTCAGGTCCCAGAGAGATTAAAATGTAGAGCTTCCCCTAGACATTTAGATGGGTGCTTCAGCTGTGTGTGTGTGGGGGGGGGTATAAAAAGATTTTAAGAAACAGGCACTCTAGTATCCAATATGGGATAGTCTTCTTTGGGTGACATATTTTACTCCTGTGTGGGCTTACACCTTAATTGTCATTCTTGTGTTGTAAGTGCTTGCTTTCCTCAAGTGCTGTAATTTCAGGATGCAGTTTCACAAGTGCTATATAAGGATGCAGTTTCAGGCACTCCTTAATTACTTTTTCTTTCCTTCTGATCCTTAAGCTCTGATTCCCCAGGCAGCTCTCATAGTCAGTTGTTCCAACATGATATATCCACCTCATGCTCCTCCCACACGAACCAAAAAGGAAAGGTGGGGGTGGATCTTTAGGAGCTTCTCAGGTGGAGGTGGGGGTGGATCTTAGCCCCCCCAAAAAAGCTAATGCTGCCTCCCACTACTCAGGTTCCAGTTCTTTTACCTCCCATTTAAGAAAGAAACTAATGCTCTGCAACCATTGACTAACATGAAAGTGTATTTATTTGAGGGCGGAAAGCATTTCTTGGAGGAGGGTAAGGCGGAGGAGTCTATTTACACCTTCAGCCAGTTCCACAGACAGAAAACATGACATCAGCCCTTTTGTACATGCAAAACATCTACTGGCTCTGCCCACTGTAGCTGTAAAAAGCTGAGATGTGATGGAGTGAGGTATGTGTATTTCATAAGTGTATAGAATGGGGTGAGCATTAGGGTTGACAACCCCAATGAAGACTCCACCCCCTCATTCGCTTAAGGGATGGGGCAGGGGTGTTAGAGTTTGAAACCCTAACATCACATTTCCCTACTTTTGTCAGTTTAATCTGAACCCTATCTGTTGTATTAACACAGTTTTTTTTTCCAAAGATTTGCTCACTTTTTGAGATAGTACAATTGCATCCTCATGTGCCTGTGGAAGTGCAGATAGATGTGTACATGTATGTTGCTGTGGAAGCACAGGGACCTCCAGGCCCTGTAGTTGAATTTGTGCTATAACCAAATTGTCAACATAGTCTCATTATTACCCCAGCTCATGAACCCGGTAGTGACATTTTTCAAATCCCCACTGAAATGTCATTCCACAGCATCGAAACATCATTCTGTACCACAGGTTTGAAAACATATTTTGGCCAGGATTTGAAAAATGACAGCTGTTACATTCATGAGGTGATGTAAAGAAATGGCTATGTAGAACATTTGGGGTACAGTTACCAAAACTAAGAGCAAGCATAGTAAAATTTCAACTTTTGTGCATAACTTTTCGATTTTTACATATTTTGACCCCACATTTTCAACACTGGCTTCTTGTGACACCGCCTCATTACTAATGGTGGTAAAAATGTTCAAATCCCACCCCAAAGGTGATTTCACCAAGCGACTGCAAAATCACCTAGCTGACTTGATTTGCATAATTCCACCACCACTGATCATCAAGTGTGGTCCCAAAATGGCCACATTGAAAATTTGGGATCAAAAGATGCAAAAAATGACAAAGTTATGCATAAAAGTTGAAAAACCCATTGAAATAAATTGAACTGCACTTACCTTGGTTTCTCATATTGCAGTCGGCAGTTCCAGCATTAAGATGAATCTTTGATCAGATATTGGATCTTCACCCTGTGACCAGTTCAGGTGACTGAGGTGGTTTGGGGGTATATTCAGGGTGTTGGGTTGTGGGTGGTGAGTGGCAGTGAGGGTGGTGGGTCAGATCAGTGAGGGATCATTTTCTTTTTTGCAGGTTGTGAAGAAAAACATTGAGGGATGGTTTTCTGTATTTCAGATGGGGAAAGTGATCAGAGGGTGGAGGGTGCCAGTAGACACCATGGAAAGAAAATAAGCATCATGGGGATGGCAATCAGAGTGTGGGGGTGCCACTAGACACAAGGGAAAGAGATAAACATAACAGGAATGGTGATCATAGGGTGGGTACCACTGGGCACAATGGAAAGACAATAACATTACGGGACAGAGATTGGAGGGTAGGGTGGTGCTAATAGACAGCATGTAAAGAAAAAAACATTATTTGGATGGAAATCAGAGAGTGGGGAGTTGCCAATAAACACTAGTGAGAAAAAAAAACATTATGGTGATGGCAATCAAAGGATGGATGCCATTAGAAATTTGGGACAGAGCAAAATATTACTGGATGGTGATAGGAGGGTGGGGGGTGCCACTAGACACCAGGGAATAAGAACATTAGAGGGATGGTTATTTGAGGGTGGGGGTGCCACTTGACCCTAGGGAAAGAGGTACACATAACAGAGATGGTGATCAAAGGAGGGGTGTCATTGGATACTAGGAAAAGACAACAACATGATGGGGACAGTGATCAGGGGATGGGGGTGCAACTAGACACCAGAAATAAAAAAAACATTATGGGGACAGTAATCACCAAGCAGGTGGGGGGGTACCACTAGACATCAGGGAAAGAGGATAACTTAACAGGGATGGTGGTCAGTGGGGGTGCCACTGGACACAAGGGAAAGAAAACAACATTATAGAGATGGTGATCAGAGGGTGGGGGTGCCACCAGACACCAGGGAAAGAGGTAAACTTAACCGGGATGGCAACTGAAGGGGAGGGGTTCCACGAGACACCAGGGAAAGACAACAACATTATGGGGATGGGAATTAGAGGGTGGGAGGTGCCACTAGACACCAGGGTTAAAAACATTACAGGGATGGCAATCATAGGGTCGGGGTGCTAGCAGATACCTGGGAAAGACAACAACATTATAGGGATGGAGATTGATGGTGGGAATTGTCACTAGACACCATGGGAAAAATAAATATTATGGTGACAGCGATAAGAGGGTGGGGGTGCCACTAGACTCCAGGGAAAGACAACAGCATGACAGGGACAGCAATCAGAGGGTGGGTGGTGCAACTAGATACCAGGGAAAGGAAAACATATAATGGGGATGGTGATCAGAGGGTGGGGGTGCTGTTGGGCACCAGGAAAAGACAACAGCATTAGAGGGATGGCAATCAGATGGGGGAGGGTTGCCACTAGACAGCAGGGAAAGAAAAAAAAAAAACATTACCAGAATGGTGATTGGAGGGTGGGGGCTGCCTCTAGACACCAGGGAAAGTGGTAAACATTATTTATTTATTTATGTATTATTTATTTATCAGAAATAATAAAATTGCATTAACCTTTGAGCTAAGAGCTTGTTTACAAAGGTTCCTCATCAGTAGAGTGAATTACAGAGATACAGAGACAAAAAAAAAATACTAGCAGTAATAATATATAAGAGGCAAACAGATGATGCAATGTTAAGATCTTAGCTAGTTAAAGACTACAGGAGTAAAAAAATGTGAATATTTTGAGACAGTTCTTGTTGTAAGTGCTGAAGGTGAGGCAAACAGAAGTTTTATTTTTATTGGATGGTGGGCCTATAACCAGTGTCTGTTGAGAAGGACAGAACCCAGAAAGGGAAGAATAGGAGGTGATCAGGTGTGATCAGAGGGTGATGGGAATGACCAATGGAGAAAAACATGGGTTAATGGGAGGAGAGGGGGTATGGGTGTATTTATAGAGAGGTGGTCCTTCGCTGCATGGTATCTGACTAGGTGGAATTGAGGTGGAGGGCGAGGGGGAAGGAACCATGGGGGAGGAGGACCAATGGTGGGGGAAGGGAGGCATAGGAAAACTAGGTGGGTTATAGTGGAAAATGTGGGCAGTGGGCTTCAGAATGAGAGATGGGGGGGGGGCATATATTATGTTCCTTGGTCACAGATTTCTGGTAGTTGTAATACATCAAACTGTACTTCAAATATTGGTTGAGGAATTATATATTATGCACAATAGCCACAGTCAATGGTTGATGTAAGCAGGGAACGAAGCTTGGTTTTGAATAGACCTAGTTTGGTTGCAGTCAGAATTTTGTTGGTCAATGTATTTAACCAATAGGGCACCTGATATTTGTAGGATCATTGGCCTTGGGAGGTCTGTTTGAAGGGGACTAAGAAGGATTGGCTCTTAATACCTCTGGTACTCCTAGCATTGTTGGACTTGCTAAGTAGTTTCTGAACACCCGGCAGAGTTAAGCCCATTGTGGATTTCATGGTCAGTAGGCATACCTTGTACTTTATCCTGCTATCTAGCTTTAGCTAACCAGATTGTGCATAAAACTGACAGGTGTGGGAGAGGCGATGAGCTCCTGACACAAGTCTGCATGCCTTACTCAGCATCATTTTTATGAACTTGAGGGATGAGCCAGTTGTGGCACTGTACACCACCAGTCTGTAGTCTACAGTCTGTAGTATTACAGACAGAGCTGAACTAGTCACCGCTAGATTTTGCACTTCATTGGTGAGGCACTGTTTGTTCCTGTGGAGAACTCCTAATTTTATATTAGCCACTTTGGCAATGAGATCGATATGCTAGGTAAAAGTGAGAGAGCAGTCTAGGGTAACCCTAGGTACTTGAAGGTTTGCACCATTTCAAGTGGTTCATTATTGCAATTTATTACATTCAGGTGATGGGTACTATTTTTGCTATGAGCGGAGGTAAAAAGCATGTTTTTTTTTTTATAGTTAAGCAGCAATTTTGATTTTAGAAACCACACTTCGATTGCAGAGAAATTGGATTGCATTTGATTTTCTAATGCTATCAGATCAGTGTGGCTTGAGTATAGTATTGCATCATCTGCATACAGTAAGATTTTGTCATTAACTGAAAGTGGTAGTTGATTCAGAAACAGACTGAAGAGCAAAGGACCCAGGATGGAGCCTTGTGGGATCCTAGTTACTACATTGAGGTTCTCTGAGAAAACGCCTATGATTTTCACTCTTTGAACTTTGTCTGAGAGATAGCTCTTAAACCAAGTTACGGACTCAGTGAATAGGCCAATGTGCAAAACTTGGGTTAAATGTAAATCATGGTTAATTGTGTTGAAGGCCTTGGTGATGCCTTTCCGAGAACATGGGAGAGGTATTTTTTGGCCTCAGGTAGTGTGACAGTTTTGAGGTAGAAGGGGAAGGGGCTTGTCAAGGGGAGAGTAATCCTTCTTCTCTGAGTTATTGGTGCTAGGGTCAGTGAAGGCCTTATTGAATGTGTTGTGATGATACTGGGGTCTTGTGTTGGGGCACCATCAACATTTAGCACAGTGGGGGGAGATGTATTTGGTTTTCCATTAAGGGTCTTAATTTTTTCCCATAATTTCTGACTACTATCACTCCAGATTTTAGCCAATTCACTTTTGAAATACTGACATGTGGCCATTCTAATAGCGCAGGTACACTTGTTAAGGGTTGTTTTATAGGCCTGTAAGTCTACCTGTGATCGTGTGCTTTTTGCTATGTTCCAGACATTGTCTCTGACCCTCATCTGCTCTAGAAGTTGTGGTGAGATCCATGATTTAGATTTGCTTTTGAGTTTGCATTTTGAGTAAGGGGCAAATATATTGCAGGACTCATTGAATTTTCTAATAAAGCTCTCAAGAGCTATGTCTGCATCCATAGCAGTGTGGATAGCATCCCAGTCCTGGCATTCTAGGTAAGCTTTTTTTGTGCCCAATTTCCCTCTTTTTAATACCCTTGTTGTGACCGTCTTGGCAGGGATCTTGGGGGATTTCTTGAACCAGGTACAGAGTATGGGAAAGTGGTCAATGATGGAATCTGAGAGGACCTCAGTGCAGGAAATTCACTCTGACCAGTTGGTG
The DNA here is from genome assembly GCA_016271365.2 of Neoceratodus forsteri. Lineage (NCBI taxonomy): Eukaryota > Metazoa > Chordata > Ceratodontiformes > Ceratodontidae > Neoceratodus > Neoceratodus forsteri. Next base: position 536,730,229 of record CM057459.1, on the reverse strand, counting down.
ATTAGCCAGTCAATTAATGTACTAGTCCCTGTTTGATAATTTTGGTGAGTGAAGTAGTCAACTTGCTGGGTCATGTTAATGGAGGACAGGGCATCTCTGTACTGTGCTGCATCCAGGGAGTTCCTGTTAATGTTGAAATATCCCACTATGAGAAGCTTGTTATGGTGGAGATGGGTGAAGTAGTCAAGGACCATCCTGAATCTGTAAGATTGATCCTTGGGAGGGATATATACTGACATTACTGTTAGGCTTTTCCCTTGTGTTCCTATGAGTATTTTTAGTGCCAGTATTTTGGTGTTGCTGCTGATTTTGATTGGAGGAAGCATTAGCCCCTGGATGTGGTTGTTTATGTAAATTACACATCCAACTCCACATTTGACTACCTTGTCGAGTCTGAAAGATGTGTACCTTTGAATCTGGATGACTGTGTCAGCTACCCTTGGTGTGAGCCTTGTCTCGACTACTGAGAGAACATCAGGTTGATGCTGGATTTCCCAAACTTGCAGTGAGTTGAACTCCAGGGAAAGAGGAAAACCTAACAGGGATGGTGATCGGTGGTGGTGCCACTGGACGCATAATGGACATGGCAGTCAGAAGAGCATACCACTAGACAACAGGGACAGACAACCACATTACAGGGACAGCAATCACAGGGTGAGGGATGCAACTAGACACCAGGGAAAGAAAAAACATATAATGGTGTTGGCAATTGGAGGGTGGGATGGTACCACTAAACATCAAGGAAAGAGGTAAACATGACAGGGATGGCAATCAGAGGGGGGTGCCAGTAGACACCAGGAAAGACAACAACTTTTCAGGGATTGTGATTGGATAGTGGAAGAGTGCTACTAGATACCAGGGAAGGAAAAATACATTTCAGGGGCAGAGATCGAAGGGCAGGAGTCCTACTATACACCAGAAAAAGAGATAAAAATAACAGGAATGGCAATCAGAGGGGGGTGCCACTAGACACCAATAAAAGACAGCAATATTACTGGGACAGCAATCAAAGGGTGGGAACTGTGACTAGACACCAGGGAAAGAAAAATATCTAATGGAGACGGCAATGGGAGGGTGCCACCTAACACCAGGGACAGAGGGAAATGATACAGGACAGTGGTTGTAGGGTGTGGGGTGCCACTAGAAATGGGGAAAGAGAAAGACATTAGGGGGACATGATCAGATGGTAGAGGCACCACTAGGCATCAGGAAAAGAGAGAGAAACATTACAGGGGTAGTGATCATAGGGCATGGGTGCCACTAGACACCAGGGAAAAAGAACAGTTAAGTTGACCTGATGGCACAGCATCAAGGTGTCTGTCTGTGGTTCCACCATCCTGGGTTCAGTGACAGACTTGGGAGTCAGAGGGCAGGCAGGAGAAAGAAGGATTGAGCATCCCAGGGATCTCCTTCTCCAGGGGGAAGGGGGAAGAGTGTCAAGCACAATGTGGAACTCTGGCCAAGGCTGGGGGCTCTGCTATGGCTGGCAACTCCCACTTAGACAGTGGTTCAATGGAGGTCCTACTCCAGCAATCCCACCATTGGTAGCAAGCCAGGGCTAGACACCCATGTATCCTGGGAGGGGATGCCTGCCTGGGGGTTCCACCCAGGGGGAAAGCCTGGGGATAGGGGGCTGTGAGCAGAGTGGGGGACAAGAACTCCCTGCGGAGGGGGAAGCTGGCCCAAAAACACAAAAAAAGCAGAGTTAAGTCGTGTAAAAATATGGATGGGTTTTATGGCTTGGTGAAGTGGAAATGTACAAAAAAAAAAAAATAAGTCCAAAATCCTTTTTCGTAGGAAGGAATCCTTTTTTGTTTGAAATGAAAAAAACACATATGGAATAAAATCCTTTCAACAAAAAAAAAAAGAATGGCAAAACACTATGTCCAAATAATTTTTCTGTATTATGAGATCCTTTTTCATATTAACAAAAAATGCATACAGAAAAGGATACCTTCAAAGGAAAAAGTAATTAAAAAAAATCCAAAATCTTTTTTCACTTGAAGGGATCCTTTTACATATGAACAAAAGAAAAAGGCATATGAAAAAGAATCCCTTCATATAAAAAAAAAAAAATAATTGAAAAGAAAACTAAATCCCAAATATTTTTGTGTATGCAGGGATACTTTCTCCTATGGCCAAATTCTTTGTTCATGTGGCCATATGAAAAAAGTGAAAGCGAGTCATGAAAAAGGATGCTAATATAAAAAAAAACATATTTGGGGGTCATTTATACAACACTTAACTGCAGAATCCACCTAATGTAGTTCCAATGAACAACATACATGTATTGGTGTCTCTGCAGTATGTCATTTTTGTAAGTTTAAAAAAAAATGAAAACAAGATGGTGGCAAATATTATATTATCATATTAGAAAGGGTTAGCCCACATAATTTTTATGTATTTATTTATTTAGTTTTTGTTGACCGGGTAAGTGCACTAGACAAATCCGGCCTATTTTTAGACGTGACCCGGGGGAGGGGATACAGATGAATGCCAACTGACCTTGAACCAGATTAAGCTGTTGGAGGTATTTTTTTGTGAATGAGTGAAATTTTGCCAGGACACTGGGGAAATTCCCCTACTCTTTTCAAGAAGTGCCATGGGATCTTTAACATCCACCTGAACTACCACCAATCCAGGCAGATGAAACAGAATCATTTTTCGTATGACAAAATGTAATATTTTTTTGTTCAAACATCTATCCTGAAGTGCCTACTGAGCATGCTCAGAACCAACATTTTAAAATTTAATAACTTTGGAAAAAACAAATATTTTTTCTCCAAATCAGTGAAAGGCACAGCTGGGGCCCAAGCAGTTTCTACCCGGAAAATTTCAGAGCAAAATTCCAAACCATCTGGGTGCATGGCGATGACAAACAAAAAACAGAATAAAACAGTGATTTTGTACATTTGTGTGCTATCCACAAGTTGGACTCTGCACATCTGACTGGAACAAAACTTGGTATATCAAGAGAACTACCCCCCCCCGACCATTCAAGCAAAAAATTGTGCAAATCTATTGAATGGTTGCAAAGATATTAAAGTGAAAACTTTGAGGATTAACATAGAAACCCTGCTCAACCCTAACTATAGTGCCATACATTTATCAGATTAAATTCTGTAATGGGTCATGAAAGTAAGATCCACATTCATTTTATTATCTATTGCACTGAGAAGCAAAATAAACTTGACCTACTAAGCCCATCTTTGTTGTGTATTTCTGAAGTGTCCTTCGAAAACCAGGACAACGAGATCAGAGATGGAGTGATCAGATTGATATCAATGTTGTCCAACTGTTTTTTTTCAGTAGTTTGCATTTTTATGTCATGCCTGTATGAGTTCATTCGGGTTTGAAGGGGTTGCCTGATTTCCTACACATAGACTGTATGTGGACACTACTTACACTGGATGTGATAGACAACATTGTGGGGATCCACATTTATAACTCTCCTGTATCTTGAATTGAAACATAGAAACACAGTCTTTGACAGCAGATAAGAACCGCTTGGCCCACCTAGTCTGAGAGGTGTTGATAAAGTCTGAAGTGGAAATGTGCTCATATGTTTAATATTTAGGAATACTTTAGTGCCTTCTAGCGTTATTGTGTTTTGGTCGGGTATAAGTTTGCTCCTGACAGTCAGGTTGGATGAGTTGGGTGGTTGCTTGAAATACAGAAAGGTGATTCTTGGAACACCCATTTCAAGGTGTCATCCTCACTGAATATTGATTGCAGTTCCTTAATTTTTCACAGGGGCTCCAGGTGAAGGTTGTATGTAACAACCAAGGGTGTCTGGTTGGTAGTGGTCATTTCTTTATAGTGCAGTAGATATTCTCTTAGCATAAGTTTGGCATCATGAACAGCTCTGTCAATTTCTCTAAAGGAGTGTCCATGTTCAGTAAATGTTTTTTTTTCAGTGTGAAAGATGTTTATGTCTGTCCTCCTCACTCAAACAGATTCAATGGTATCAAAGTATTTGATTTTACATTACAGAATTTGGAGTGTGCCTAGGACGATTGCAGTTTCTGTGTGGCTATCTCTGTTTGGCTGGTGGTGTCCTACAGATACAAGTCTCTAAAATTCTATATTTAATGGTAACTGTGGTGTCCAGGAAGTTGTTGCTGATGTCAGAGTACTTCAGAGAAAGTTTAATGGATGGAGAGGATGTCAATTTCCTGATGAAATTAAGTGTTAGAGTACCTTCTGTCCAAATTATAAATATATCCTTAACATATTGAAAATATGCAAGTGGTTTGATTGTACATTCTTTCATACAATCCACCTCCAAATTCATCAAGAAGAGTTTGGCATACTGTGCAGCCATCCTGGTGCCCATTGCAGTTCCCATAGTTTGAACATAATGTTTAATGTTGAAATTGAAGCTGTGGGTCAGAATAAATTCTATAAGTCTCACAGTGAATTTAGGATTGATGTTGTGGTGCTGTCTTTTCTCTTGTAACTATTTAAGACAGACTGAAATTCCATCAGTATGTGGGATATTAGTGTAGATGGAGTTCACATCCATCACAGCTAAGATGGTATTAGGAAGTGAATCTCTTAAAGCAGACATTTTACTTAAGAAGTGTATAGTGTCCTGAATATAGATGTCTCTTTCCATGACACATGGTTTTAAAAAGATTTCTATAGACCCAGAGATCCTTTCCATCAGGGTACCATTCCCAGATATTATAGGTCTCCCTGGATTCCCAGATATATGGTTCTTAAGCAGCTTGTAGAATGTACCTGGCTTAGGCTCACCAGGAATGAGGTTAATTATTTTGTCATGGACATGCTTAGGAAATAATTCAAGATACAGGGGGGTTATACATGTGGATCACAGAATGTTGTGTATTACATCCAGTGCAAGATGTGGGGAACGGTCAACTCCTTCAAACCTGAATGATTTCACACAGGTATGACATAAAAGTGAAAAATACTGAGAAACCAGTGGGACAGCATTTCTTCCAATCTGATTATTCCATCTCTGACTTCTCTGTCCTGGTTCTCAAAGGACACTGCAAAAATATACAAGAAAATGAGGCTTATGTTTTCTTCTCAATACAATAACTAATGGAAAGAAGTTGGATCTTAGTTTCAATTCCTATTACAGAATTTAAACTGACAAATACCTTTCTCTTGCCTCATGAAAATGAGCATTTCTTTTGCATATATGTATGTATGTATGTATGTATATATATATATATATATATATATATATATATGTGTGTGTGTGTGTATATATATATATATATATATATATATATATATATATATATATATGTATATATATATATATATATATATATATATAAATATAATGTCTTTCATTTGATACATATTTTTATTGTGCCCTTACACAGTAACATGGTTCTGTTTGTGTTTCATTATACTCTGTGTCTGCTGTGTTCAAGTGGATATATATGTGTTTTTAGGCAGTATATACTGTATATATATCTATATACACACACACACACACACACACACACACACACATATAACAGCACTATGTCAAGACCACACGGTCAAAAACAGTACGGTCAATAACCGCACGATCAGTATAGATCTGTGTATCCCAAAACCATGCTAGATTAGATATACAGTGGAACCCACTTATAACCGACACACTTATAGTGGACACTCATTTATAATGGACAGGTCTGCCTTGTCAAATCCCAAAAGCTATGCCAGTAATGTTAAAAATCCCATTTATACCATACTATGCAACCTCTGTATGGCGGACACTGTGAGCTCCTCTTTACCCCTGTTACATGCTACAGATTACCTGTTAAGTTTCACCTGATTATTCAGCTATTTTTTCTGGCACTATAAAGACATTACTTACCTCATTTGATGCCGATACTCGACACCTTGCTCCAGGGGATTACCCCTGTAACCTCCTGAACCTTCAATCAGCACAGATTCTGTAGAGCAAAATCTTACCGATCACATTTATTGCTCTGCCCCTGATCCCAATGAGCACAGGTACTGTACAGAAAAATATTTCCAATCTTGTTTACTGCTCAGTTCCTAATCAGCTATAAATAGCAGTTTCCCATATCTGTGGTTGGCAGAGGAGGGGGGGCATGTTCCCATATTAACTCCTGTGTTTGAGCTGTGGAGGAGGGGAATCATATTTTAAGATATTAGGATATAGCAGGCACCTCTTATAATAGACAAAACCTGCTTACACAAACGTGTCCATTATAAGAGGATTCCACTGTACTAACTATGAAACCATGTGGCACTGTTACGACTGCATGGTTTTTGACCATGTGTATTTGCTGTCATGGTTTTAACCAGACGCCATACATAACTCCTTCTAAACTCGCACACACACACATACACACACACACACACACACTCTACTTTTGGGGAGGTACATCAGCATTTAAAAATTTATGGGCCTCCTTCTTTCACATTTCATCCTTGGACAGGATCTGATTTATACCCTGCTAGGTTTGGAAATACTGTTTTTTTGTCTCTGCCTATATCAGATTATTTACTTCCTTATCAACAGAACTGTCACATCTATTTGTGAAAGTTTTTTTTTTTATCAGTTCAGCCTAATGTACTTAATGTTTTTTTATTTGTTTTGTATTGTTTGTCATTTATCATATAAACACATCTTGCACATCATGTCATAGCAGAGGATCACATCCCTTCCTCCCTGTAGGAGGAGGACAGCTTCCTCTATGGTTCTCAGTCCTTCTTCCCATCTGGTTCCCAATGCTACAAGTTCATTTTTGACTGAACTGGAGTCACCAGAATTATAAGCTGTAGTGCTACTGCTAAGCCAATGGGCCAGCAGAGTTGGCAGAATTTTATCGATGAGATAACTGTTATTAATGGAGTAATTTTGGCAGGACTGAAATGGTATACAGCCATAGTCTTGGGGTTCAGCTTGAGTGTTTTACGACACTTGAAGATCAGCTAACATATTATATCAATACAGTAATTTAAGATCAGGGACTGACTGCATGTCCATCATGTCCAAACCCACCACACTTCATAAGCAGCTATGAATATATTGTGTAAACATATGAACATTTATTGAAATTTCCCTAGTTTTGAATAATAATGTTTCTTAATAGCTGCCAATAAAATAGCATATCCAACATAGCTGAAGTTTATACAGACAGTCTTTTTGACAACTATTTAAAATATAAAATGTATTTATTTGTTGAAAACTTCAGAGAACACCTTTGAGCACAGAGGCTCATTTAAAAAGGTTCCACATCAAATGCATAGTCACAAAAAAAACCATTACCAGCACAATAAGCAGTTCCAGAGGATATGCAGTTGAGTCAAGCTCAAAGCACTTAAGACAGACTGATTACATACAGTTTAGAAAAAAAAATCCATACAGGTCATTGCATAAAAAGTCACATGATATGTATAGGGAGAAACCGAATAAAACAGTATAACAATTACAGTTGCAATGGACTTGAAGAGCAGCCCACAAAAAACTTCTTAGACTGATTAATTTTGGGGAGATTCAGCACAGTATCAGGAGGTTACTTTAACCAGTTAGCATCCCTAACAGCAAATGACTGCTTCCCAGCAGAGTACCAGAAAGAGGCATAAGGTATTTCTGACCATATTCCTTGTATTGGTTGGAGATGATACAGAAACAATTTATTACAGCAGGGGGTGTTAGGCCCAGTAGTACCTTTATGGCTAGCAAACAGGTCTGGAGCTTTATTCTGCAGGGTAAAGGTAGCCAGTTACTGATAGTATAATGAGTACAACTATGTGTGTGGTTATCTGTACCAAGAACAACACAGCACAGCTTATTACATATCAGCTTTATCCCATTTAGCACCAAGTCACATTCTGCTGTATCAATCGGGAGGTCATAATCATTAAGTGACAGGATAGAGCTGGCTACAATAAGGCATCTAGCATCCCCAGTGAGATTGTTCCAGTTACAGTACAGAGCACCCAGTCTTCTGTTAAGTATGGCCACTAGATTCTCAACATGGGGGGGGCGAAACATATGATGTCATTTAGAGTTACGTCTAGGTAGTTGAAGGTCTCCAACTTTTCAAGGTTTTCACCCTGGAAATTTTGAATAACAAAGAGTGGAACCTTCCTCTTCTGTGGGGGACTAGAGAACAGTATGGCCTTTGCCTTTTTATCTTTTTTTTGTAATTAAGGACCAGTTAGTTATTGGAAAAACAGCTTTTCAGTGACCTGAATTTACTTTGCAGAGTGGCGGTGAGGCTGTCAAGGTTAGGGTTCTTGGAATAGATGCTCCTGCTGATGAAGCATCATGCTTAGACGTGAAGTGCAGAGGGTTTTGAGACACACCAGGCTCTCATAAAATCAAAAACTTTGTTGCTGCTTGATTTTGGCATTTCTTTTTTTGTGCTTCTGTTTTTGTATCTGGTGCAGGCTGTGCAGCCATGTTTGCTTTTTCTCTTGGAATATATGATAGCACAATAGAGGAGCACGTTGGCTGTCTGGCAAACACCAGCCAGTTGATTTATGAAGAAACCCAACTGAAATGGGCCCAAGATGGTGCCCTGGAGGACATCAATCACTACTCCCCCCAGTGTTGGACAAGAATATATCAATCTTCACATGCTGGGAGCAGCTGGTGAGATAGCTGTAAAACTAGTCAACGGTGTTCTGTGACAACCCATGCCAAGAAATTTGTTAAGTAGGAGCTTCTTTTTGACCATGTCAAGGGCCTTAGTAAGGGCAATATTTATAGAGGTCACCATTGTCAAGAGTATCTTGAACATAGTTGGTGTATTCCAAATGCACCATGTTGGTGTTGTGTAGCTTCCAGAAGCCATGTTGCTGTACATACTGTTCAGTGTATTTTTTGAGGTCTGTGACAAGTTTGTCAGACTATTCTCTTGAGGGCCTTGGATGAGGTGAGAGTATAGATATGGTTCTGTAATTAGCAAGGCTTGTGCAGTCACTTTTCTGAAAACTAGTGTAACCAGTACAAATTTCCATGAACTCTGAGTAGCATAGGGAAAAGTTAAAAATTCTAGAGATGGGACAAGGATGTTCCTCTACCACCAGGGCATGAAGTTTCATATCAACTAAATCACTCTCACACCTAGTTTTGGCAAGTACCCTACTAATGTATCTTTATTTTATTTATTTATTTATTTAGCTTTTGTTGACCGGGTAAGTGCACTAGACAAATCCTGCCTATTTTCAGGCATGACCCGGGGGGAGGGGGATACAGATGAATGGCAACTGACCTTGAACCAGATTAAGCTGTTGGTGGTATTTTTAGTGAATGAGGGAAATTTGGCCAGGACACCGGGGAAATTCCCCTACTATTTTCGACAAGTGCCATGGGATCTTTAACAACCACCTGAACTACCACCAATCCAGGCAGATGGGACCTCGGTTTAACGTCTCATCCGAAAGATGGCACCTCAGAAATGCAGCACCCCTCTCATGCTGCATTACAGTGTCAGTACTGGGATATTAACCCAAGTGCCAGAAGATCTTGAGGTATCAATGACTGAAACAGTCTTAAGAGAAACATCTTGATCCAGAGCCCACCATCTGAAGGCTTCAGGACTGGGTTCCGTGCAAAATACAGACAGTCACAACTCTTTACATCACTAATTAATATATGTAATAATATATGTTAATTACCATATGAAGCAGCATTCATATAGTTGAGGTTCATAATGCAATAAAAGAAATGTATTGTTTGTGCTGTATGATGGAACCATATATAACATTTAGATTTGCAGCAGCAATCATTCACTTATTCACAACAACTATTACATATAACATAATATACATGGCATTGAACATTACAAGCTTATCTAAGTTCAAGAGTGGATCAGCACTCACCATATCCAACTGATTTGACCACAAGATTGGTTTGAAATGCTAGGGTAGTTGATGTTCAGGTGTTACATTTGCTAAATGTCTGCAGCACTGTGTTTGAGTGTGAACCTGCTATCCACTGCACCTGCATGAATGTTTTATACTGCTTTGTGGTATTTTACTGGTAGTGGACTGTTACTGCTGTGCTTTGTCAGCAGTAGGAAATTTTCTGGACACAGGACAGTAGCATTTTGTGGATGCAAATTAATTCTGATGACTGTGTGTGGACACTGCTTGCATGACGGAGTGCACCATTAATTCTGGGAGACTTTGCATTTTTTGTTACCCTTTCATTTCATCTGGACTGGGGAATTTTCTGGACACATGACAGTAGCATTTTGGGGATGCACATTAATTCTGGTGTCTGTGTGTGATGTGACCACGTCCACTGCACGCATGACTGAGTCTGCCCTTAATTCTGGGAGACTTTGTATTTCTTTTTGTTTTCTTATTTCACTTTGTCAGGACTGGGGAGTTTTCTGGACACAAGACAGTAGCATTTGGGGGATGCACATTAATTCTGGTGACTGTGTGTCTGGGGGGGCACTTGGGAGATGTCAATATTGTTGCCACTCCGCCTTACTTCACGTTAAGCTGGAATAACAATGCAAAGTAATAATTTCAAAGTGAAGTGAGCCTTTCCTATAGGCCACTCCACATAGTGGAGTGACAACGCGAAGTGGCCATTTTGCATTCACTTCACCAGCAGAATTTAATTTTGCTGCATCTCTAATGCATAGTGAATTTCAATGAACATCATGCATTATGAATTGGAAAGTTCCTTTACACTGTGTATAACAAAAGCTCACCAGTAATTATATTTTCATTTTCATTGGTAGCCACTAGCTCATCATTTCCCATTATTACTATAAATGCAAAATACATCTTAATCTTGTGTTCTTAAACCTAACTCTGGATGTTATAAACAAGTCAATTGCAGTATTTTTACTTTACCATCTAAGACATATAGTAGATCTGTACCTTTAATCTCCATCCAAAGACCAAACAACACAGGTACATGTTCTTGTCACTTGTAGACTTAAAGGCTATTGCGGATTGCTCAAGATGTTGGTCTGACAATTGCTGTACATGCAGAAGGACACATCATAGTTGGTGATGCATACTCTCATCAGTTTGACCTCATTATTCCTACTATCAAAGATCAACATTGTCTACTGAGTACATATTGAATAACTTCAACAGGATTATGTAAACTTTAAAGTCATTAACATAATTACTGCAATGCTTCTTACATGTTTAATCTCCTCACACCAGCCCAATCCCTTGGGTCATTGTAGTACCATGCACAAGGCATTATTATTCTGGGAATTGTGCCCTTTTATTACATAGCATTCACTAGTAGAGAGCCCTCCTAAGTGATATCTAAATAACACCCTTTTTGATGTAGTTAAAAAAGGCCTAAACTCATGTCCATTTACTCAAGCTTTAATTTTGTTTCATGTTTGGAATCCATGCAGTAATGTTAGCATGATTTGCTATGATGTTGTAAAACATGCAAACTGTGATGCCCTTCCTCCAAAATAAAACAAAACTTATATTCCTCAACCCTTATCAAACATGACATTGCCTAATAGGATATAAAACAGCATTATTTCATCTGCCACAAATGACTGGAACAGCAGAAATAGATCTGATTCCTTAAACTAGTGCAGTGATTACATCACAATATACCTGTCTGATTCCATTAACCTGTGTGGACAATGACCTGAAATTATTTGTATGGATATGGGTGAAACAAAGTGGGGGCATCTAAAATGTGAGAAGTTGTAAAGAGTTGGTGGCAATTTCTCCAGTAATCATAATTTTGATAAGCTGTATCAGATAAGATGCATTCTTTTATGAAGAGCAAATAGAACAGCATGTTAGTAGGGACAGAGGAATCAAGGCATTCTTTCTTTTCAAAGAACTGGTTCACTTAAATTATGGTTCATTGAGTGACGTTATTTCAGAAGGGAACTAGATAAACAAAAAAAATATTATTTTATTATCAGTGCATATTTATTGTTGTGATGACAGTCCTATCAGGATATGAATTATGATGTAATTTACATGGGAACAGTGTCAAAGTTCTGCCTCCTGTTAATTAAATTTAACTCATCATATTCAGAATGTTTTTTTGTTTTGTTTTAGAAAAAGTTAGCACATCCCCAGTTTAGCTTTTTTGTCTACTTTTAAGACAACAGTAAATTATTTAGGTTTCTGAGGCAGGCTTTATAAACAGATTACTTTGTCTATCATTGATTCCCCACATATTCTGTCCATAACACAGGTGCAATCAACATTTTAGTATTTACTACTAAGGCTCATACTACTAAGACATGAAGAGGAGCATAAGGCAATTGCCCATTTCAGTTCCTACTGTTGACCCATACTAGGATAAATTTGTTCCTTTCAGTATTAGTTTATCCAGTTTATTTTTAAAAGTATTCTAGGTTTCACTGACAATGATCTCAAAGAGTAAACAATTCCAAGGATTCATAACTCTTTGTGAAAAGAAATACTTCCTGTTCAAGGAATTACATTTCTGACATTTTAAATGCAGTGGGTGTCCTCTAGTTCCCACTGAAATTTGTTCAAATTCCAATCCCATCTCATTCAATCAGTATGGTAAATGTATCTCATCACATAACAACAATAGATTTCCATTTAAATGTCTTGTTTCAAGTAACATATGTTCAAGTGTGCACAGCCTGTCATCATATTCTAAATCCCTCAGATCTTTTATTTGTTTGGTTACTTTCCCCCTGAGGTTTCTTGAGCAAGTAAACATATGCAGCAGGGTGGGCAGTATTTGGCAATACCGGACAACCCAGGGGTGTAATATGGCCTGATGCCACAGGCATTATTGTGCTTAGAAAATTGGCTACATGTTGTATTTTTGTGCAGGATTCATACAATAAAAAAAAAATTAAAAATTACTAAAATGACTGGAACATTGTTTTGCTGATAAAGTAGTCCCTCTGCTGCAGAAAGTACCATCCTGTTTCAGTTATATGGTGAAAGGAGCTTTAGTGCTGTATTATTCCATCTAACTTTTTTAAGTGCTGTCATTCTTTGACTGCTGTCAGATGCTGCTCTAAAAGTTATAATTTAGCTTCCTTAACCTGAAAAGAATACCAATGCTATTGTACGGTGACTGTGATTGAGGAACAATGATGGAGCATTAAGAGTCAGTGAGCAGGGGAGCGATCGTGGATCTGAAACTGCAGGTAAGATTTTTTTTCTGTTTTTGATTCCTTAACAGGACTGGGTGAGGGGATCTCTTAGCTTGTGTGGTTGTAATAGGTCTTGTATAGGTAAACTCAGGAGATTGTGTGAGTTCAGGTGAAAAGAGTGAACATGGGGGTATACCATTGGTCCAATCTCCTCCACTATTGCCGGACAAAAGCAGCAGTACTTTTATGATTTTATGTATCATAGATAGAGATGTGCTGCCAGCTTGCAGCCGTGAAGTGGGCCAGCATCTGGAAGATGGGGTTGTGAGTAGGTCTGCTTCATGTGGTATAACTTTATTTCACATGAGGAAAAAAATGATTTAGGGACAGGCTCTTTTTTTAACTTACAGTGTACTTCAGTACTCCATTTGTCGGGTAGAGGTTGGCTCATTCCATCATCCCATTTAGTGAGCAAAAAAAGTGACAGTTACTCAGTTTTCAAATTCAAATGGGCACAAGGATGCCAGTTTGACAGAGAAGCATGGCAGGCTGGAACTTTGTATTTCCTGGGCATGTATTGTTAGTTAATATACCCCCTTACAACGATACCAGTAAATGAGATGCCAGGAAATAAAAAGCCTATTTTCTAACCAGTATTAAATCTCTTTTTGTAAAAGGTCACCAGAATTGGGATGGAAAATCCAATTAAGGATGGATATAAGATCTGCATAATGGGGGAATTACTGATCAATCTCTTGATCTAATATTTCTTTTCATTGCCTGCCATATTTTATTCAATTTGCTTATGGTTTCATTTATTTGTTTTGCACAGCATAGAGTATTGGAGAGAATAACACCTATGTACCTTTCATGCAGTGTGTCATTTAACAATTTACCACATATTGTAGATAAATGTTATGCTTGGTATTTTTCATACTTAATATCTATGCTTGGTGTTTACCATAATTAAATGCATAACTTTGCATTTTTCATGGTTGAAACCCATTTCACATTCTGTGACCAAATATGACACATTCTCCAAATCTTCCTGAATTCTAACTGTTTCTTTAGTGTTTCTGCAAGTACCCCCACCTTACAGTTATCCACATATTTTTTCACCTGGCTGACAAGATGGGGTGTTAGATTGGTTGTAAATATTTGTAAAACAAGAGGGCCAAGCATTGATCCTTGAGGGACACTGCTAGATAATGGCTCACATTTAGAGAAGTGGCCCTCTATCATCACTCTCTGTGTCCTGTCTTCTAACCATTTCAGGACCCATTTTATACATGTAGGATTTATATTAAATGCACTTTGATTTTCCACTGGTGCCCAATATGGGACCAGATCAAGGGCCTTGCTAAAGTCTAGAAAGATCACATGGGATCTTCTTATCAAGTGAGAAACTATTTTTTTTATAGAAACAAAGGAGATTTGTAATACAAAATCTACACTTTGTGAACTCATATTGATTTATATCAAGATTGCCTAGTACAACTAACACCTTGGGGCAATTTTCAAAGCATGGTGCAGGACTTGCTCCTAGCCCTGCACCAGGGCTCTGCTTGTAGCAGGCAGGTAACACGGTCTTCCTTGAGTTCTCATCCTACTCGGGTGGTGTTATGCAATGCCAGGTCTATTAAGAACAAGACGGCTATAATAGCGGATCTTGTTGGATCATCTGACCTGACTTGTATCATTGAGACCTGGCTGCATGAAAATGCTGGTCCAGTCTTGGCATCAGCAATTCCATACAGGTACTCGGTGATACACTGCCCGAGGAAGGATTGTAGGGGGTGATGGTGTTGCCATCTGTTTTAGATCAGAACTGGGCCTAATGGAGGTACCAGTGGGAACTAACAACTCCTTTGACTGTATCATGGGTGAGTGTGTGGGGTGCAGGACACTTCTCATTTACCATCCACCAGGAAATGGGAATGTTTTCCTGCAGGAAGTCACAGACTTCATTGTCAACCTGACTTTGGGATCCCCCAGATGGTTGGTTCTGGGGGATTTCAATGCATGGGTCAATGATGAACTCTCACAGTTTGGCCAAGACTTCCTCCAGCTAATGATCTCACTGGGCTTCACATAGTTTATTTCCTCCCCCAACCCATATTGGTTGTCATTCATTAGACTTGGTGTTTCTCCTGGAGATGGAGATATCTGATTTGGTGGTGGAACTATTCAGGTGGTCTGACAATCATACCACTTGGTTCAATTTTCAGGCCAACCCTAGTAGGTCTGCACCTATGGGGATGGTCCAGTACTGACCTTCGAGGGGTGATTCCCCAGATGGCCTGATGGTGGTACTGGACCTATCGGGCTTACTGAGTGAATGCATGGATCCAGGGGACCTGGTACTTGCCTATAATAAGGCAGTGGTAGGGGACCTGGATTCCATTGCTCCTGTTCAATTTCATCCCCTCACTCTTTGCCCCAGGATTCCTTGGTTTGATAAGACTCTGAGGGAATTGAGGAGAGTGGGACAAAGGCTAGAGAGGGACTGGTGGAAGTTGGCCTGGACTGTGACAGACTTAGTTTGATGGATCATTATGTGGTCTGTCAATTAGCAATTATCCATAAGAAGGCAGTATTCATGTCCAGTGAGATTGCTGCTGCACAGAATCGACCAGCTCAGCTTTTCCGGACTGTGGACAGATTGTGCAATCCAATCTGTCTTCAGCCTGGAAGTGCTTTTTCTCAAGAACGGTGTGAGGAGTTTGCTCGATTCTTTTCAGATAAGGTTGCCACAATCAGGTCCAGTATCTGCTTGACCATCGCTAATGGGAGCTGTGATAGTTGGCAGGAGATGTCGGACACCCAGTTTGTGTGGTGTGACTTCAGCCTCCCCACAATCAGTGACCTTGTGATGATCATCCAGTCATTGCGTCCGACCAACTGTAGTTTGGACCTGGGTCCCACACGTCTCTTAGCGGGCTGTGTGGATAAAATCTGTCGGTCCTTGCTGAGATAGTCTGGATGTCTTTGGAGAGGGGGCTCTTTCCTGATCCTCTGAAGGAGGCCATGGTTCGGCCCCTTTTTAAAAAGTCCTCCTTGGACCCAGACTGGCTAACTACAGGCCTGTCTCTAACCTGCCCTTTGTGGTTAAGGTTATTGAGAAGGTGATTGCATTACAGCTGGATGAACATTTGACCAGCCACAATGTCTATGATTTTCTCCACTCCAGATTTAGGAAGAGACATAGTACTGAGACAGCCCTTGTCTGGGTATTGAGTGACCTCCTAATAGCGAGAGATTGAATGACCCATTCCATCTTTGTCCTTCTTTATCTCTCTGATGCATGTGACACTGTAGACCATGATGTGTTATTGCAGCACATGTGGTTCATCTGTGGACTGTTTGGTATGGTCATCAGAAGGTTTTGATCTTTCCTAGAGGGTAGGACTCAGAGGGTGGTGTCCAGGATTTTTTCCTCTGCATCTCTCCCCCTATTCTGTGGGGTGCCGCTGGGTTCCATTTTGGAACCCATGTTGTTTGCAGTGTATATGCTGCCATTGGGAGTGATTATTAGGTGGTATGGATTGATTTTTCACTGCTATGCAGATGACACTCAGCTATACATGTCCTTTGTGCCTGGCCAGGATGCTGCTGTTTTGGTTTTTAACAACTGTTTCACCAAAATCCAGGATTGGATGAATGTGAGCTGGCTGCAGTTAAACCCAGAAAAAACTGAGGTATTGGTCATGGATCCAGGTCACTGGGAGGAGAGTTTGTTGGTGGGATCTCCTTCAGGTCTATGGCTTGGGGGTGTTCAGCTAACTACCTCATACCGGGTGTGGAACCTGGGCGTTATGTTTGATGACTGTTTGACACTTAAATGTCAGGTGTCGGCAGTTGTCAAAACCTCTTTCTACATCTGTGGACTATCACCTGGGTGAAGCACCTGGTTTCTTCCGAAGATCTTCCAACTTTGGTCCAGGCCTTCATTCCCTCCTGCCTTGACTACTGCAACTCCCTTAACCTTGGGTTACCGGGGATTGATATCTGCCAACTGCAGCTTGTGCAGAATGCGGCAGCCAGGCTATTGACTGGTTCATCTAGGACCAGTCATATAACGCCTGTGCTTCATGGACTGCATTGGCTGTCAGTACAGTGGCAGATCACCTTCAATGTCAGTTTGCTGACCTATAAGGCCCTACATGACCAGGGACCTGGTTACCTGTAAGATCTCCTTCAACCCTACTGTCCCACCTACTCTTTCTGATCCACTGATGAGGGATTGCTAGAGATTCCCAGGGTTCATCTAAAGACATCTGGGGCCAGGTCCCTGTGGAATTCTTTACCTCATCAGGTACGAGATTGCCCGACCGTCCAAAGTTTTAAAGTAGCACTGAAGACATTCCTTTTTAGTCTGGCATATACTGAATTGTAATGCTGCAGCTATGAGTTTTAACCTGTTTATTTATGGTTTTAATTAATTGTTCCTGATTTATTTTAACAAATTATATACAAGCTCCTTGGTTTTGGAAAAGCACTTTTTATAAATAAAGTTTCTTTTCTAGTCTAAGACACAGATTCTGGCCTTGTGCCGAACACCTTTGCCTCAACTGCACCTGATTCTCTAATCTCAAGTGCAATTGTGACAGTTTCCACATTTTATGACAGCTTGTGCCAAATATCTGGCACATGTAACCCCCTGTGCTGCTTCCATAAGGGTCCTGATTGGCTGCTGGTGGTCATGTGGTCATTGCACACCAAGATTCTTTGTGTTTTAGCTTATTTTTTTGTTTTTATTGGACTCGCAACAACCCAACCCAGACAGAACAACTTATGGTAGCTGGTTCATTCCACTGGGATGTCATACAGACAAGACACACTGATGAGTCCTGGCAGGACAAATACGTGTCTGTGTCTTCTGTTAGCAAACTTTGCAGAGTGTGTGAGAGGCCTTTAGGCACCATGCATTTCTGCTTTAAGTTGAACCAGCATAATATTTTGTGGTGATTTGCATATACAGACCACAATGCTTTGCATTATGGGGGTATGAGTGATTTTGTATCATATATATATATATATATATATATATATATATATATATATATATAATTACAAAAATTCAGTTAATGCATCAGTTAGGATTGTTTGTACAGCAACAAAAGAGTGTAAATTCGATGTTAGGGTTACCACCCCACCCCTACACCCATCCTCAAACCCCTAACTCTGCATTCCCACCCACCCCACACACACACATATGCAAGCAGTACAAAACACATCCATCATCATCATGGTCCAGCAACTGTATGAGTTCTGCTGCCATCAGAGTGCCTTGTGGGTATACACACATTCTGGGCAACCATGGGAGATAGCTGACAGTAAGCATTTTGCTGTTACAAAGATATATAACAAGAGTTAAGCAGATGGTTATATTTCAATTATTAAGAAATGACGAAACACACAGTATGCTATCTATAGATAGCTGTATTGGAAATAAGAATTTTGATAACCCTAGCAACACTCATTGGATGTTTGCATATATTTTTCTGATAGAGTGAGACAGTCCTAATAACAAATGGTAGTAATATATAGGATAACGTATGGTCAGCGGTGTGTAACAATGCTAGGTTTGCCTTCTAGTGGTTCCCTTGGTGACTCTGTTAAACCTCGAGAGCGAAGCTTGAGAGGTTTAACAGCATCACCAAGGGAACCATGAGAAGGCAAACTGAGCATTGT
Source organism: Neoceratodus forsteri (assembly GCA_016271365.2). Lineage (NCBI taxonomy): Eukaryota > Metazoa > Chordata > Ceratodontiformes > Ceratodontidae > Neoceratodus > Neoceratodus forsteri. The sequence continues at coordinate 536,711,492 of CM057459.1, read as the reverse complement.
TACACACCGCTGATCATACGTTGTCTTTTATAGTGTATGGTTAAACGTATAGTCAGTGGAGAAAACATAAAAGATAACAATATTTGAGATAACTTTATTACCTTGTGGTGAAGGATCACACATTCGTTCATGTTTTCAAAGCCAGGACATGTTTACTGCTTGCGCTACTCTGGTGAGTTTTTCCTTCAGTTTATTTTTGTGTTTACACATGTTTTCGGTTGGCGTCATGAGTGTCCTAGCAACAGCAAAGCTTTGTGTTCCATGTTGTTACACTACTGATGTGACATAGCAACGATACTGTAACAAGAGCGTGACGTCATATCGATAGCGTAACAACTCTGTAAAATGATGATTTTTGGCACATTACAGCATTCTACCATACATTATAATAAAAGTAATGTTTTGTAGTATAGTTTACAAGCAACATGAGACAGCAAATGCTGTAACATCCAAAGCTAACCATAACATGCTGCTAATGAGTATTTCCAGGTAATGCAGCAGTATTACTATTTGTGATGGTGCTAGCTTCATACCTGAGCAGTATCTGAAAAGTAGTATGTATGTGCCAGCGATGTCTGTAGTGCCACCACATGCCTATGTGGTAGCAGCTATACCTGCAGTGACCCAATCATAGAATTATGACACATAAAAATCTATATTTAGAAAGTTTGTGTAGACTAAGTTTCACTGTATGAAAAGACACACCAGCTATAATATGTCATTATACTGTGCTGGCAGTATAGAGTTGATCAAACTGTATTTGTTTTTTCATTACATAGTGTTGTGTGAAAGGAGTACAGTGTAGTGATTATTGTGCTTACAGATTTGACTGACTGGTACAGTGTCTTACAATCTTGCTTGTGTCTTGCAAGTGTGTGTGTGGGGGGGGGGGAATGTGGAGCTAGGGGTTTGAGGATGGGGGTGTGTGGGTATGGTGGTGGGGTGGTAACCCTAACGTTGAATTTCCATACTTTTGTCACTGTGGAAACAACCTTAACCGATGCATTAATGGAGTTTTTTGCAATGAAGTCCCCTTCTTTTTGAGAAAGTGTAATAGAAATATTAAATGATATGTGTTGGTGGGAGGGCCCCGTGCTCCCACCAAGCTGCCCATTTCTGCATAATGATATGTGTTTGTGGGAGTGTGGGCCCTTCTGGCCCTGATCTCCCACTTATGCATAAGCACAGAGCCATACACTAGCCCTATAGGCCAAGAAATCCTTGTAACACAAATCTGCCAATGTCTTAGGAACTGCAGCAGGTAGAAAAAAAATCCAAGTGTGGTTGTAATCATGAGAGTGAGTAATTCTCGCAACATAAAGTTGACTGAATCCGTATCTCGCATTGTGTCTAAGATACGGGCAGGAAAAAGCACTGTGAATGCTAACTCTGTGGGCTTAATAGTGGGCCTCAGACATGAAAATGAGCAATTGGAACACTAATTCCCAAATATCTCTGTATCTGTACAAGGAAGAAAAAAAAATCTAATTTCATGTTATTTATTGCTTTGCAGCCTACTTGTGCACTTAGTGCGCCTATGGGGGACTAAGAATTTTTGCGACTAAAAATGTGTATCTCGAACCATTTTTGAGATACGGGCCCTGAAAGGTGGCACAGGCACCTCAATATTATCCTATAGAAACAATTCCAAACTTTGGAATGCTGTGACTTTAGGCCCCTGTAATGTTTTGGCACCAAACCACTAATTTTATTTATTTATTTATTTGAACATCAGTTTACAACCTTTGAGCCAGAGGCTCATTTCCAAAGGTACCTCATCACACTGAGGAGAAATACATTACATTACAGGCTCATTGTTACATCACATTGAGGACAAATACATTACATTGCAGTCTCATTGTTATATCACAGAGTTTCAAATTGTAATAAAATGACAATCATTTATATTGACAACCATGTATATTTACAAATATTTACTAAAAGGCACATCTGTGGGATCAGGGCTTGCTACCCTGCAATTTCAGTCCAAATGACCAAACCGGTTTGTAGCAGGAGGATGGCAAAGATTTTCAGTTCTTTTGAGAATTCTTTCACAAATTACTTTTGCAAACCAAGAAAGTTTTGCAAAAAAAAAAAACACAAAACCTTTGCATTTGCAAAAAGTATTTTGCAAAAGTACTCTTCTTGAAGTTGAAAAAGGCATTTTCTTGGGGGTTTAACCCCCCCAAAAAAGATAGGGCGTTCTGTAACTCTGCAACCTTACATCTGACCATAACGCAACTTGCCACATCCAGAGATCTATGGTACTGTACCAGACTGTGCATGCAAAATTTCAGGCAAATACATCATAAGGTGGTAAAGTTATTAATGTGTAAAATTTGAGGTTTAACATTAAAGTGCTTACTCAACCCTAACTATAGTGGCACTATAATATATATATATATATATATATATATTTTTTTTTTTTTTCTTGACAAAAAAATGCATTAATGCACCAGTCAGGGTATGTTAATGCCACTAAAGTAAGACAATGTGGCATTAGGGTTTCCAACCTGAACTCGCAAACCCCACTCCACAAAGCATCAAAAGGAAAATATATTAGGGTATTGGGTGTCCAGAGTCTTGGTAACTCAGTGTTGGGGTCTTCTGTAAGTTTGTCAACTATATTGCTCACCCCTCCCTCCCAAGCCCGAGACTCTGGTCTGAAGCATAAGGTACAACTCCAAGGCAGTGCATCCCAGTGATAAACTCTGTAAAGGCAGAGAAGTATGTCTCACCACATGTTGTCAACATTGTAGCTTTCTTCACATAGGGCCCTGCTGGCCCTGAGTGATGAATGAAAATCATGTGTGATGTTTCCTCAGGGAATGGAGTGAGCATTAGGGTTGACAACCCCAGGGAAGAACCAGTTCACCAATATTCTGGAGACCCAAAACCCTAATATTCTTTTCCTATTGCTTCCAGAGGGGAGAAGGTTGGGAGTTAGGGTTGGAAACCCTAATGTCACATTTCCCTACTTCTGTGGCATTAACATACCCTAACTGGTGCATTAGCACAGTTTTCTTTGCAAATGATTTTCTTTCTTTTTGAAATAGTAAAAACATGCCCTCATTCACACAGGTGTAGATGTACAGGGCCTTTTGGGCCATGCACTATGGGATGACTCTGTCTGCTATAGAAGTGCATCATGTCACACATTCACTCTTTACATTCACTCTTCACGCATTCAGTACACATTCACTCTTTATGCACTCTTTACACATTCAGTATACATTTACTCTTCATACATTCACTCTTTACATATCCACTCTTCACACATTCAGTCTTCACACTTCACTATTTTTATTCGGATTTTCCAAGATAATCATGTATTGACTGCCCTTATAAATTTGACATGAACTAGTTGTAGTATATCAGCTGAAATGTCATTACCCACCACATATGTGAAAACATGTCAAGTCCAAGATTGAAAAAAAAATGACACCTCTCATGTCTATGAGGTGGTGTGGAAAAATTGGTGTGTGAAAAGTTTGAAGTCAAAATATTGAAAATTAGCAAAGTTATGAGTGAATATTGAAATACTGCAATGATAAGTCATAACCCGAACAATCTACCATATTTGTACACCAAATTTCCAACATAGCTTTCTTATTACCACACCTCATGAACCCAGTAGGTGAAAATGTTAAAATCCCTGCTAAAACATCATTCTGTGCCACAGATACATCATTCTGCACCACAAGTGCTAAAGCACCCTACTAGGTCAATATGTCACATCATTCATCATGCATGACAAAACCGTCCAACAGGAACAGCTGGTAGGAAGAGGGAGAGGGTGCAAACCCAAAAGGTGTAATGCGCGTGTACCCTTCTCACTCTTCCCAGGCAGAGGATAAGACCTCTGCTGGGACAGGAGGCCAGCAAGCAGCTGCTATGGCTCGACAGGATCAACCACAGCCAACTAGGGAGGCAGGCAGTGAATTTGGGACCAGATTTCAATTCCTGGTCCTACATGCATGGATTTTTTTATTTTTCACACTTTGTTTGACTTTAACTATTAACTCCCCCCCCCGAGTTAGTTATTTTAGTTGGGGGGGTTCAGGGGTTCTGGGGTCAGAGCCCCCTCCTCAAAACAAAGACATATGCCACTGGCAATGTATTGTGCTGTATTGGTAATGCAGTATATTCCTGCAGCATAATATCTTGTGGCATTATGACCCCATGCCGTAAAACACATTTTGGCCAGGATTTAAAAAATGACAGCTGTCATGTTTGTATGATGGTGTGAAAAATGGCTTTGTTGAAAACTTGAGGTCAAGCCAGCCCGGTGGCACTGAGGGTTGAGGCGCTGGACACCACACCTCGGACCACGCTAGCGACCCAGGTTCAGGAACGAGCCTGGATCATCAGGGGTTGGCAGGGGAGGAGAAAGATCGAGCATCCATAGGACTACTCTCCTTCTCTGGGGAGGGGGGTCGGGATGCCTTAGTATCCTAATGGCCTTTAATCATGGCTGGGGGTGGCAGCAGGCAATAGGCAGACTTGTGGGGACATGCTGTGGCAGACCCCGGGAAGGGGCACGTGCGGTAGCATGCACGCTCCTGTCCCTTGGCATCATTGCACGCCACAGACATCACAGGGGAGAAAAAGGAAAAATATGAGCACCAGTTGCAGCGGCATGATGGCTGTCTCTGTAAGAAACTTGCTCAGCACTGAGGGTGTGTGGCTTTACTGGATCTGGTCCTGATGTGAGAGTACAAGGGGAGCTCTCCACCTCCCCACCATGGGGGACAAGCCGCGTGGGTATGCCACGGGCCCAAATATGGAGCCGGGGGTCTTTGGCATGGAGGCTGGAAACCTCAGAAGGATGCCTGGATGTGTATAGAGGTAAGCAGACTGGTGGCCAGGGAAGGAAAAAGTACTAAGGAAAACTTGGGGTCAAAATATTTAAAATTACCGAAGTTATGAGTGAGTATAGAAAAATTAAAATGTACGCACATAATTTTGCCAATTTTACATATTTTGACCCCAAATTTTTAACATAGCCTTTTTATAGTTCCATGTGATACAAGCGAGGAGGAAATAGTGAAAGCAGCATGACTGAGTGCAAATTGCCGAAAACAAGAAATGCTAGTGCACTTTTGATGTGGGGGCTCAGCCACTCACACCCCACATGTGGGGCGTTTAGCTCCCTCACACCATCCTTTCTTATTGTAATCAACTTAGGGGGGCTGCCACTCCAATCCAGGGGAAAATTTGGGAGGGAGCTATTCGGCGGGGTAACCTGACGATAGGAGCAACAAATCCAGGAGGTCAGAGGAGTAGAGAATGTGACAAAACCAATTTAAGTGCCCAACAAATTAAATATACAAAACAGCATACCCACACACCTTGCCAGCTGTGAACCTGGGTCCTCCTGCGCTGTAGGCATAGACTAACTCAACAAGACCAAATGGCCAGCTAGGAACTGCCTGGCCCAAACTACCTCCTATATCCTCATTCCCTTGAGATCCCTCTGACCCTTGCTCTATCTTTCCATCAATGTTATTGTCATCTTTCACTCACTCTTTCAATGTTTGCTATCCTTTCACACTCACTCTTTTTACAGGCGGTTAAATTGAGTTGCTTAATTTGACTCATCCATATCATGATATACCCCTTTTTATGACCCCTCCTCATAAGGGCAGTGAAAATTTTCAAATCCCACCCGAAAGGTGATTTCACCACCAAATCACCTACCAGGCCTCATTTGCATAATTCCACCACCATTGATCATGAGGTGGAGTCCCAAAAAGGCCATATTGAAAAGTTGAGACAAAAATATGCAAAAAATGATGAAGTTATGCATCAAAGTTCAAAATCCTGTTGAAATACATTTTGCTATACTTACCTTACTTTCTCATATTGCAGTCACTGGTTCCAGCAGCAAGATGTGTCTTCAGAAAGTGGATCACCATCCTGGGACATGTTCAGGTGAGTGAGGGTGTGTGGAGGTTGTGGGATGTGTGGCATGGGTGGTAGTGAGTGGAAGATTTGGGTGGGGTAGATGTGGGGAGGCAGATTGGCAAGGGACCATTTTCTGTTTTGCAGGCTGTGGTAAAAATAAACATTGAGGGATGGCTTTCTTTATTTCAGGGATATTCCAATAGTAGGGATTGGGCACCCAACTGTTGGGTTCTTGTTCAGTGGCACCAGTGGTGGGCACCTACATAACAGGAATGGGGCTGGTGAGCTGGAAGGGATGGGTGGTCAATAGAAGTGATATGTTTCCATATGATGAGGTCAAAAGTAAAACATTGAGCAACATAATGGCAACATGCCTGATCCAAATACTGCCACGCCATTAAGAGCATGTGTCAACATATCACCTCCCTCACCAAATATAACCAGCTCCAAGACCACACATTACTCCCAGCACCCCACCACACTTTGCCCCAGCACACCTGTCCACACCATGGTTCTTTTGAAAATATCACTGTTATGACACTGTCGCTCTTGTTGCAGGTGTTCAAATTGAGTCACCGTTGTTGACTCACTCAATTTGAGTTGCCCATATTATGGGATACCAAACGATACTGGGGGTATGCAATCCAGTCCACTTATAGTCAAATATATGTATCTAAAGATTGGGAAGGACAGACAAGTCACCTTGAGGGGAAGGGGAGAAAGAAGCCATTCCAGGGGTAGACACCCTGGTCCACTGAAAAGATTAGAAAGATGATTGACAGACAGGCAGATAGATAGATAGATAGATAGACAGACAGACAGACAGACAGACAAATAGACAGACAGACAGACAGATAGATAGATAGATAGATAGATAGATAGATAGATAGATAGATAGATAGATAGATAGATAGATAGATAGATAGAGGGATGGATGGGTGGATAGATAGATAGATAGATAGATAGATAGATAGATAGATAGATAGATAGATAGATAGATAGATAGATAGATAGATAGATAGATAGATAGATAGATTATATGCAGACATAGACAGGAAGAACAAGGCAGGGATGGTCAGCTCACTTCTGTTACTGCATCCCACAGCAGGGATGCAGCTGTTAGAGCAGGCCCCTACAAACCTGAAAATTTAATGAAATAATTCTTCACCATCTCAGCTGTATGTGACAGCAAAAAATTCTCAATGTTAAGTATAGCGTTGTTTTCTGGAGAACCTTATCTCAAAAACTGTACAAGATGCCATCACAAAACTTTTCACATACTGGGACACTGGCAACCTGACAGCTCATGCCAAATTTTGGGTTACTTCTTCAAACAACACAAAAGTTATTAAGGTACAAAAATTGGGATTTAACATTGAACAGGCAAGGTAACCCCAACTAAAGGGGCACTACCGCACCCCTATAACACTGTGTTTATATATATATATATATATATATATATATATATACATATATATATATATATATATATATATATATATATATATATACATATACTGTATATGAGAAAGAGAGACTATCTGATGGCAAAGTGTATACAACAAAATATTACCACTGAGGGGCTAACAAGATAATGAAGTCATGATCCTGAGTGTGAATGGCTTTTACACGCTCATTAGCCCCCAAATGTTAATACTTTATGTGTATTTGGAACTTGGTCAGGTGTTGTGTACATGTATTACATAAGTATTGTGTTTTCTTTGTTAATATTAAATTGCTTTTGTGACCATTTTTAGGGTCTACCTTTGCATATTCTGCTCCCTTAATGTTCTGTAGTTTAGGGTTCTTCTATCAAAGGAATCATGCCTGTGGTGATCCATTCCTTATTTTAGTGTTCAGGATAGTGCTTGGGAGTGGTGCAAGATCTTCAATTTGAGCAGTGTACAGTGTGCAGTCAGGAGCAGTATGCAGTTTTCAGTTAGGAGTTCCAGGAGACAATGGCAACAAATGGTAGTCTGCAACAGCATGAATGTGGCATCATCAAGGAGGTTGCAGTAGTAACTTTGAGGACTAATATTTAAAATACAGAGCTGGAACACTGAGGGAAATGGTTGTATTGTGAGTCAGGCATAAGCCAGGAATACATCTTGACCTCCAATCAGTTTCTGTTTACCCCTTTGTAGTTACAGTATCTCATATGGATTTGAACCCTGATATATTGCTAACAATCACATCACAGTGTAGTCTGGTCCATCTATCCAAATCTCTTTCAGTAGAGAAATATTCCCTTATATCCTTCCTGATGTTTCCCCTGCTAATTTGATGTTGAGCCCATGGTGATCATGTGACCCTTTAGTCTAAATAAACATGTGGTACCAACTGTGTTATATTATAGACCATGACTTTATTAGACCTATAGTTTGCATTGAAATTCAGACTGATCTCATTTTGTGTTTAGCCCATGGCAATATTCTAACTTTACAACTGTCTGCAGAAAAGAGCCGTCATGTGTTTTTTTTTTTCTTCTGAGGGTCAGACAGAGAGAAAGAGACAGTCATAACAGAGAGAGAGATGGTCTAAGCTCTAAAAAAATGTAGCCTAGTTTTTCATCTTCCAAGACCAACTCTTCCTAGAAATGTTATCATGCTTTAGAAGTTTCTGAACTGATGAATGTGTCATAATTTACTTTCAAACTGGATATGCATAACATTATGCAGAATACAGGGGCATTGATGTTCCATGTTACTTGTAATCCTGAAGATCCCAGAAAGTTCAGCAAGCTCTACCTTAAGTTCTTGCTCTAGTTTCTTTACCTCCTTTGATTTACTTTACTTTATTTATTTAATATCTGGTACTGTATGTCCATGGGCTTAATAGCCCATTTACATGATATACAAGTGACAATTAAAGTAGAAAACAAAAATCAAATGAGAAAACTTTTATATGTCATAATGTAACTACATCCACTTCAACACATGTATGGCACTTTACTTTTGCTATCATGTATAAGCAAGCTCTGGTCAGAGCCAACACAGCTACTATGCATTAACCTGACATAAAGTCTGCTGTTGTGTTTTTTACAGAGGCTCTTCAAAAACTGAGCAGACCATTGTCCAGTGTTGCTGCTCATGCTCAGTAGATTACAATTAGAGTGTTCTTCAGTTGTCTTTGAACTACATCAGTCTCTATGTTTTTTTTATTTCATTACCAAAAAATGCAATCCTCAGCACTGTGTGTCCTGCTCCATTGTCTCCTCCTTCACAGGGTTAGTTGTACACCTAAGGAAAACTAAAGGGAATCTAGCAAGCATGAGCACTGTTACATAGTTTACTCAGTTTCAATTTATTTCTGTAGGCAGAAGTGCCCAGACATACCACATTCCTCGACCACCCTCTCAGACTTTCATAAGCTTAAAAGGCAGACTAACAAATCACTTCACTAGTTGTACCTCCCAAGAACCATAACTGTGCTTATTCAGGGTTTGATTTGGCTGAAAACCTTTCACAAATACAGTAGCAGCCACAGACACTGCCAGATATTTCCCCAAATTTCTGTGATATTTCCAGAAATATCTCCTGCTTTCTGCAGTTCCACAGTAGGGGCAGCAGAGAAAAACTCTTCAGAAGTTTCGCGAAATATCTGGAAATAGCTGGCAATGTCTCTGGCTACTACTGTAAGTATCCCCCCCCCCAGTGGTTCCAGGGCCCCTACTGAATGAGAGACCCATCTCCGATTTTCAACTGAGGCCACAGCATTTATTTAGTTTATGTATTTTATTTATTTTTATTTGAAGTCTAGGATTACAAATACCTTTGAGTCAAGGCTCTTTTACAAAGGTTCCACATCAAACTGAGAGGCAATAGGAGACAAGGCACTTAGAAGAACAATACCACATGAAATAACAATGCAATATGAATGGGGCAGAGCAAAACAGGTTACAGTCAATTACAAACAGTTACATACATACATTACTGTGGCACAAGGAGCCAATAGGGAGGGTAAGCTAGGAAGGGACATTTGTCAGGTACAAGAAAAGTGCAGAAAGGGGAGGGGGAAGAGGGTAAGGAGGGAGGGGTAGGACTGTTAGAGGAGGAAAATAGGGGGTAAAGATTAGGAAGAGCAGATTAAGGCAGATAATCACAGGAGCTGGAGGCAGAGGGGAGGAGTTGGAGGTTGCATTTGTAAGGGGCTAGTGTAGACAGGGAGAAGATGTCAGTGCTGAGACCATTTAACAAGCTGTGAGCTATGTGAGCAAAGAAACTTTGCCCCTTTGTGGTGCGACAGCGTGGGATGCGCAGAAGCTGTGATTCAGAGCCTCTGGTGGAGCATGGATTTTGTGCTATGCGGAGGAGTGCTTAGACACCTGGGGGGGCTAAGCCCAGTGTTTGTTTTTCACCATTAAGCAGGTCTAGTACTTGATATGATTAGACAATTGTAGCCATCCAGTTTGGGAGTACAGATTGCAGGTGTGGGTCAGACGGTGGGATCCAATGATGAGCCTGCAAGCTCTGTTTAGGGTCAAGGATACGCGCCTTAGGGCAGAGGCTGAGGCCTATACCAGGATGCGGTGCAATTCCAAACAAATGGAAAGCACCGGATATGTTCATGATCAGTTGTCTTTAGTCTTTTTTTTTTTTCAAACTTGTCTATCGAAATGGCCATCTGGCTCCATCTTTTTCCTGTATTTTCCTCTGTCTCTGCACTCAGTTGCCCTCCCTATTTCTCCCTTTCACAGAAATGTTATGGCTCACGTAGGGATGCCAACAAACTTTATGTAAAATTCCTGCCTCAAAAACCCCGGGAAGAAGGACACTGCTGACAACATGCACATAAAAACAGCCCCAGATTAGCTTACTTGGACAGGTTATATCCCCAGGCCTCTCGCTTGTGGATGCTCCTCACACTGGTCCAGCCTGCGCCTGTGGAGAAATGTGCAGATGATGATCATTTTCTGGTAATCTCCTAGCATGGATGTGCTCCCACCCAGAAAAAAAAACACAACACTTTGCAATGAATTGAAATACTGTAGGACATAAACAATCTCTGTCAGCACCACAGTAGCAGCTACACTACCAATCCCCCATCCAGTCTCATCCAACAGGTTTAAACTTTGTTAACGTTAATTAATTTGCTTGAAAAAAGTATCAGTTGCAACGTTACTTGAATAAATGCAACCATGGTAATCAATTATGTAAGGAAGGGTGTTGTCTAAGGCAGCATCACTGAGCTGTGGGAAAGGAAGAAGCATGAATCAAAAACAAGCTAAGTTTTATAAAACATATTAAGTGACTTTGATAATTGGACACAAATTCAAGTGTGATAAGGGACATCAGTCATGAGATTATGTGCAGATTAGGCTACTTACATTTATTTTGAGTCTTTGTCAGTCAGCACTTTTGGGCAAGGTTTTATTATTACTGGAGACTGATTGTACACAGACAATGGTGGCAGAAAAAGACCAGTGGTCCATCCTGTCTGCCTGACCATAACATAGTTTTTATAAGTTATACAGTATCTCTATTTTTTTGTTTATTTTGCTGTAGTTCTACTACAAACAACACATGTAAAGAGCCAACAGATGAAGACCACCTGGGCTATCATGTCTGCTTATAAATGATGGAGGGTCTGGCCTTACACTTATGCCACTGACCCTGCTCACTAACTACCTAGTTGGAGTATTGCATCGTATTGTTTATTGTTCAGAAAAATACCTTTGAGCAAAAGCTCATTTACAAAGGTTCCACATCAAGAAACACATTATAGACATTACAGTCATTTGAAACAAGCAAGGTACGTAACGCTTTGTACAAAACAATGGAGCTAATCCAATACCAATTGGACAGTAAATTAGCATGAACTAATCAATAGGGTGACTGGTGTAACAGGTAGCAGCCAAGTGGGCGGCCTTGTCAAAAAAGGGGGAGAGGATAGTAAGAGAGCCAGGTGCCATAGATGGGAGGGCTTGCAAGCCTGAGTAGCTAGGCACAAAACCAGCCATGACCCAGGGAGTTTGCATCCCAAGAGTTGGTGCAACTGTGGAGCAGTGTGTGTGGGGGGGTGGGAGGGGAATAAGGTACCAACCAGAGTTGAGTCAGGAGTAGAAAGTAGAGGAGTAGACTGAGTGGAGGAGAGAAGAAGGAAGGGGGATAGGTGATCCTTCAGGGTTCAGTTTATTCTTGCAGTCCATGAAATGATCAGACCTTGAGTTTCTCCTCTATGCTCCTAATCCTAACTACCCTGAAAGGGTACTGCCAAAAGCTGATGCACTCGGTCTGAGATTAAAATTTCTTCTTGGGTGGAACAATACCCAGGTCAAATGCAAGGTATGAAGCATAGACACTGGGAAAGTGGCTATTCCACCCATGGTGCAGCCAGCTATAATGGCATTGTGGATGGTCTGAAAGATTAAGGTTAAGTGACGTAGATGTGCAAAACAGATGGAAATAAATTTATTTTTGAAGCAGGAGAGCAAGTCAATACTTTGATCAATAACTGGAAGGCTATGCCTGTAGTTCAATGGGCTGAGCAACCAGCCAGCCCCCTTCCTGAGCTATATAAACAGTTCCTCCCAGCCTCCTTTTGAAGCATTTCTTCTTTGTGGCCAGAGGCTCTGGCTGACCTATCTCATGGCTCTATCCCCCTCCACTTTCTACTGCATTTGTCTCTTACCATCCTTTGTGTTTGGATTTCTGCTGGCTTGTGTGCTGGGCTTTCTGCCTGCTTTGTGTTTCTCCTGCTCTAAGTCAGTGTTTGCCTCAGGCTGCGGTCTGTCTGTGCTTCCCTCTCAGTTATTTTTTCTGCTCCCTCCAGCTCCTGTACTGTGTTTGCTTTTGTTTGTCTACCTGCAACTGTTATCTGTATGATTCAGCTCAAACTGCTGTTTTCCCTGTGTCTGCTGTCTCCTTGCTTTTCCACCTTAAAATGTTTGCACCTGGTCCTGGCTTCATTTTGTTCCCAGCTAGCTGCCACTCCATGCTGTGCTATGTTGTTGCGCAGCACTCTCTGCTATGCTGGGTTGTTTCTCAGCTACTATGCTCAATTCATTCAGTACTGGTATTCAGTATACTGTACTCAATTCATTCAGTGTTGCTTAGTCAGGTAGCTACTACTCCCAACTTTCAATTATGCTCTGCTGTAGTATATTCATGTTGCTGTATTACTATACTGACAAAGCTTACAGCTGTTGGCATGTTAGCTGTATGTTTCTGAATTAAATTATTCTGAACCTTTCAGTCATTATTTAACTTCAACTGTACACATTACTTTGACAGCTTGCTATCATATGGCTCTGTCCTTAAGTAGAAACTTTCCTGTAAAAGTACCTCTTTTTGGGGTGGGTCCTACCCTACCAACATTACAGTTGCTGTTTGGTCTCATGGTGCTCAGCTTGTGGTATTCCTGTTATTCCTATGGTAGTGGACTGTGATGTCACAGAGGGGCATCGTGTATCCAAATAGCAGCAGCATGCTTTTATGTAGGCTATATGATATGCCCTGCTCCTTTGCCTACATGGCTTTTCAGTTATCGATGCATAAATGCATTTACCTTGCAGCTTACATGGCTTTCAAGATATTCATTTCAGTTCATTACTGCATTGCAAATTACTTATTGCCTTGCAAATGTTCTTTACTGGAATAACCTAACTCTGCCTTAATGGCATTTAAGGTATTCATACCAATCATTTGAATTCACTATTCATGCTTAAATCATAGCAATCACCTGCTAAGCTTATTGATTCAGTTATGCTAAACCTCAATGATTTAATCATTTGCATCACGGCCTCACACTACCTAAACACCTACCTTCTATGTCACCATTAATTTGGCTTCCTTAATGGATTTGGTTGGCTTGCTTTCTTCTGGCTGCTACTACTACTATCAAATGGTTAGTACTGCAGCCTCCTATCTCTCCTAGGCTGCAGGCTTTGCCCAGCCTCCTCATCACTAGCCTGATAACCTAATCTACAGCCCCTGCTTTGCCCAGATTCATCATCAATAACTTGTTTCCTAATCTACAGCCACCAGTTTCACCTGGCCTCCCCCTAGCTGGCACATCGAAGTTGATTTATGCTCTCACTCATAAATCACAAGCATGCCAATCATGACCATTACCTTTTCTGGGTCAGGGCTTACCCTGCAGCTGATGGTCTTGCTCTGTAGCTACAAAGTATGCATCTTGAGCATGTGAAACTCAAGGCAGGGTTCTTCTCATCTGCTCCATAATGGGAATGTTCTCACTCCAGGAAATGCTTCAGTCATCTAACTCATTGATGGCACCTCTTGATTTAGAATTTAAGACTTCAGCTGTGAGGGGTGGGGCCTCATCATTCTGGGCCCCTTTAGCTATCCAAGTGGGTACAGAGGCACCTTCTAAACTATTCTCCTTCAGTTTGTTCTTGGATTAGTAGGCCTGTTGAGTGCCTCAGGGGTCATTACTCTTCTCCTCCTCCAGCCTTGAAGGTGGAACTGCATCATGTAGCTCATGTTGCAGAGGTATCTCACAACCCTGAAGGTGTTCTCATTAGAGGGATAGAGTGAGAGTTGTCCCCCAAATTGGAATATTCCCCCTGGATTGGCCTTCTAAATTGTAGCAGGAAAGCCATCACTAACCAAAATACCCTAAAGTGTAGAATGAAGGCAACATGGACCATGGATCCCCAGAGGTTTCCTCCTTTAAAGTGTTTTTCTTTCCTCTCTTCCATGCCAAAGGTCATAACATGTAGTTAGTTGTTAATAATATATTCCCTAGTTTCCTTAGGTAGATTTCACCGTTGGATGGAGATGGATGATGGTCCTACTCACCATTCCCTCTCTCCTTTGGAAGCCCTTATGTCATAAGTGCAATCCATTTTAATCAGTGGAGGCCTGATAATATGCACATCTTATTTGTTTTTCTTCCATTGTCTTGTTGCTGTCAATCTGCTTCACAACCTTGTAGTCAATGTTTACTGCTTAATACTGTTTTGAGGGCTCCTTCCTAAGATACCTTTAGCCAATGGAATCTTTCCCATGGCACCTCTAGTGGTGGAACCATCTTTGAGGGTTCCTTGCCTTTGGAACCCCTACAGGGTGGTAATTCCCTATGGAATAGAGAGTGCAAATGGCCAGTTATCACAGTTGCACAAGCATAAAAATACTCTGGTTGAGTAGGCCCGTTGAATTGGAAGGCTATGTCTGTAGTTCAGTGTGGTGAGCAACCAGCCATGTCCCTTCCCTGAGCTATAGAATCAGTTTCTGCCAATCTCCTTCTGAAGCATTTATTCTTTGCCCCACCATCCTCCCCACCTCCTTGAGCATCATGCCTCTTTTCTCAGGGGGCTCCTTCTTAATGTACTTTTAGCCAATGGAATCTTTCCTGCAGCAGCCCTAGGGTTGAAACCTCTTTGAGGGTTCCTTGCCTTCAGTACTCCTACTGGCTGGTAACTCTCCATGGAATAGAGAGTGTGAACAGACAACCAGATATCATAGTTGCACATGCATAACACTACTCTGGTTGCTTAGGCCCATTGAATGCAATATGTCATGTTCAGTTAGTAACTTACCCACTGTGGTTACTATCAGTTGTGTATGTTTTTTTTTCCAAGTTCAAAACTAAGAAATGTTTATATAAAAAAATGATACTTTTGTGCATAAGCAGGGAAAGAAAATAACATTTTTCTGCCAAATCAGGAAGTATATAGTGAGTTTTCCTATTTGGTGTGTAAAGTCTAAATTATTTTGCTACATTATGTTTAGCTTAAAAAATGTATTCTAGCTCAAAGATATAAACTAATTTTTAAAATAATATTATGAATTTAATACTAGCCGCATGAAATATTTTATAGTAATAACTCTGATTCATCCAGTGTCTAGCTTTTCTGGTGACAAAGACAAACAACATGAATATTATCCCTCCAACAATTACACAACCAGTATAAGCAAGTTGTTAAAGAAATACACAATGACACATGCTTGCTAGCTTTAATTGTTTTATGGTGATTTGCATATACTGCTCATAATGCCTTGCATTGTGGGTATGTGTAATTTTGTTTTTCTTTTCATTAACAACTGATCTGACAACCTAAAGTGCATTTAGAGTAAACCTTTCTTTAATGATTTTGAATGGATGTCCCTGCTGTTTTAAATAACTTTAGTTCCCCTGATTAAGACTCAAAGAATCATTACTACCACATCTCAGGGCAGAGAATTATACAGGATTAGTAATGATTTTCTTGACAATGATTTGACCATCATGCTGATCATTTCCCCTGACTAAACAATTAAACAAAAAGATCAAGATTTTCCCTAACAAAGTCATACAGTCTGACCCATATTGCCCACAAAATAACATCAACAGACTGTCTAACATTTTGCACAGCAAAGACAAAAATAGACTGACCCACATTTCCACCTACAAACATACAGTTATCACAGTCAAAAATAGTCTCACTCACATTTTCCCCGGCAAAGACTTAAACAGCTGACTCATATTTCCCCAGTCAATGACATAAATAATCTAACCCAAATATTCCATTACCATGACTAAACAGCCTAACCTATATTCCCTCAGCAAAGACATAGAAAATCTAACATTTGTACAAGCAATTACTTAAATAGCTTGGCCAACTTTTCCTATAAAATGCAGACTGACCCCTGTTTCCTGTTTACACCATCGAAGGCTAAAATAGCATGACCAACATTTTCTATTAAAGGATGATCAGAGATATGGGGGACAAGACATACAATGAAAGATTGAATGAATTAGGGTTAAAACTTCTGGAAAGATGGAAGCAAAGGGGAGATAATGGACTCGATTTTCTAAGAGTTGTGTCACAATTGTGGCATAATTGTGCTACTTTGTGTTAAGACTATTAGACCATTAGAGTATTAGATCCAATCTGCCAGATGGCCATGCCAATGCCTCACCCTCGAGAGACACAATTTTAGTTAGGGATTTTAACCTCAACTGGATAGATGCCTCAGTACCAGAATATGCATATCTTCTGAAGTCACATTACCTGCAACAGGTCCTCTCCTCCCCCACCAGATATAATCACCACTTGTTAAACCACTCCATCCTAGACTGGATTCTCATTAATTGGGTCAACCTGGTCCTTCATGTAGGTGCTATGACTCAATAAGCGACCATACCCCTATGTATATCATTCTGGCCACCAAATAGACTCGTCCTCCCCCCAAACTTCTGTCTTTTAAGAAATTTAATAATCAGGACCTCAACTGAATTCTTACGGTTGTTGTGGCCATAAACTGGATCTGCACTCTATTTACACAATGACGTCTCAACAGCAGGTACCTTTTTCACTGATGCTCTTCGTAAGCTCCTGGACAAGCATTTCCCATCCACCACCAGAAAGTTTGAAGTGGCTGCACCTGCTGGCTATCCAGAGAACTTCTGGCTCAAATGAAAGTCAGGGACAAAAGAAGAAAAGCCTACAAGGCATCCCCCTCTTCCCAACTTTGGAACGCCTATAGACAACTGTGCAATTCCTGTAAGCAGGCTGCAAAATCACTTACGTGTAAATATCACATCAACCAACAAAAGGGCACACTTGGTAATCCTCACAGCTTCTGGGCCTCTGTTGGGTCCCTTCTAAACCCAAAGTCTAACAAACAAATAATGCAACTTACATCTGCCTCGGGTCTGATCACTGACCCTGCTTTGATTGCTGATACTTTCAACACTATGCTTACTGATCTTATCTCCTATATCAGTAAGCACCCCCTCAGCCTCCCACTTGCCAGAATAGCAAACCACACTGCTGCCCCACCCTCCACATTTTATTTTAGGACCATTGGTCAGAGTGTCACCACAAAACTCTTAAAGACAATACCAGTCAGAGGGAGTCCTGGCAACAATGGACTAAATCCAATCTTCCTGAAACTACCCTCCCCAGCAATTGTTAAACCCTTAACTTACATTTTCAATCTTGCCCTCTCAAAAGCCTGACTCTTGGAAGCATGCCCTTGTGTTCCCTATTTTTAAATCTGGTGACCCCCTTTCTCCCCAAAACTATAGACCCATCTCCCTCCTCCTGCATGTCAGTAAATTACTAGAAATAATCATCCACTACCAACTGTCCGAACATCTAGAAAAATATAACATCCTGTGTCCCCTCCAACATGGTTTCTGCAAACACCATAGCACCTCCTCTGCTTTGGCCTTCTTCTCCAACCATGTCCTTAGAAATATGGACATGGGCAAAGCCACAGGTGCAGCATTTGTGGATCTATTGAAGGCTTTCAACCTCATACACCACCAACTTCTCCACTCAACCCTGCTGAACTTTGGCTGCTCCCTAGACACTTCTTTATGATTCCATAGTTATCTTTCCAACAGGTCCCAGTCCATTTTGATAAGCAATAATTCATTGACCTTCCTTCCCATCCAAATTGGAGTATCCCATGGTTCCATACTTGGACTACTACTTTTCTCCTTGTTCACAAATGGTTTCCCACCAAATGCATCAACTGTAAGGCACTCCTCTATGCAGATGACCTAGTCATCTACCATAGTGAAAAACCTCTTGAATCCATCTCCTCCACCCTCAACTAAGCTATGATGCTGGGCAGAAATGGTTTCTCACCAGAAAACTTCTCGTAAATGACAAGAAGACAAAGGCCATGCTCTTTGGCTCTAAGCCTTTGTTTGCAAAGGTCTCCAAATCAAACTCTTACTGCTTGTTAGCACCCCTGCAGGCCCCCTATAGAAACTGCCCCCTTCTTCAAGTATCTAGGTGTGACACTTGATCCCTCCCTCACTTTCAATGAACACATAAGCATTACTGTTAAGAAAATCCATCAAAAGCAAATTGCAGCGTATCACCTCAATCAATATCTTCCCCCCGAGGCATGCCTAGCTGTTGCGTAAGGAAATCTACTGCTTCTACTTGACTATTGCTCCCCTGTCTACTCCTCTGCATCCTCTTTTCTACACTCTCATCTAATCACTACATATAATTCCATCTGTTGCTTTGTTCTTCAAGCTCCTTTCTCCACCCACCACTGCATGCTCTAATAGTCCCTAGGGTGGCTCACACTACAGGGTCACTTTGACTACCCCACGGGCTGCCTAATAGACAACTAACTCAGGAACTACTGGCTATCCCCTAACTCCTCACTGCTCACAGATAGGATGGTCTCTATGAACCTCAGGGTTTCCTCCATTCCACCACTAGAAGTTCCTCATATATCATCTGTAATGGGTGGCAAAGCCTTATCTGTCTCTATCATCTCCCTTTTGAGCAGCCTCCCACTGCTCATTCCCCTCCCATCAATCTTTCAAAACAAACCTAGAGACTGGCTCCTGATGGAGTACACTTGTAACTGTCCTACAGGAAGTACTAGAGACCATAAGCCATACTAGGATGTACTGCAGGCTGCCTGACTCTTGCACCCTTTTCTGCCAACACCTTAGACCTTACCCTGTGCCCTTACTCCCTAGCACTGTTTACTCTCCTTATCCTGTCCTGATTGCCTATTAAGTCTATAAAAAATGTCAGTCCTTATTTAAATTGATGTCTCGTATTAGTGGCTACCATATGTTAGCTTAGCCTACAGGATAGTATAGATCGCTGTCTTGTCAACCTAATGTACTATTGTCATTACTATATCATATATTTTGAAATTTCTGTGACTGAATGCTCAGTCTGTACTGTTCATACTGTGTTAAGACCTCTAAATTCTCTGTACCCCTGTAGTGGAGTTCTATTGTATATACTAATTTGAACTGTCAACACTATGTATTGACCTCATATAGAGATGTGTTTTTTTCTTTTTTTCCCTCATTCTTTATCATTGTATTATATTCTTGCTGATGTTCCTTGTCTGCCACTTTTGTGGCCTGGGCTGCAGCTGAAAACAGTCCTTTGTATTGGCTCACTTACCCGTTACCAGTGACATTAATAAATAAAAATAAATAAATAAAACAAGAAAGGTTGTCTAACTTCTGGACACACAGATTTGCACCAAAATGATGTATGCATCAAAATAATGACTTCAAAACTTCCATTAAAAAGAGTATGCACTCTTACTTGAGGCACAACCAATATTTCCACAACATATCTCTCAGGCGCCATACTTCACTACAACTCATATAACCTGTTGTTAATTCTTTTTAATGTCATAAACATCACCTTACATTATCAGCAGGTATCAGTTGATTAGATAGGTTATCAATTTGTATAAATATAAATTTGTAAGACTTCACATTTGCAGGTATACATGCATTGAGCATCAGATCAATTGCAGATTTATCTCAAAAAAGTGTAGTTGTGCTTTGGTTTTGAGACAGTGAAATACATGACCCATCAATACATGGCTCCCAACTCACACACATTCAGTAGTGTACTGAGACAGAGGCAATCAGTGCCTCTGCTTACTTTGATAAAGTACAGTCATTTCAATCCCACCAGCCTACCAAGTGGTAATGACACACCAAGCTAACCTGACCACCCTCTTGAGGGGTATAACTGAGAACTTTCAGTCAACTATCACCTTAGCTCTATACTGGCATGCAACAATGAGCTGGCTTGAGGCATGTACAGTACCATGGTAACTGGCATAGGAACTGGCTCCCTTTACCATGCACTTCTCACTGGACAAGACCAACATTTTTTAAGAAATCCCAGAGACTATCTGCATTATATTTGTCATAAAAATGAGGTACAGAAAAATAAAGTTGCTTAAAACATGTTTCTAATCTTCTTGTATACTGTACTGTATATTGCTTGCACAGTTTTCTTTTCTCTTCTCAAGTGACAACATACTTTCCCTCACTTACACTGCAATATTGCAGCCACTTTTGAACCTGAGTATAACACAAATTCTGCAGTTATCTTGAATATGTATCTGGTTCAATTTCAGTTGCTTACCATCTGTATCCCCCCCCCCCCAGTCGCCCCTGAAAAAGGGACTTCTAGGCCCAGTGGGCTTATCAGGTCAACAAAATTCAACAAATGTGTGCAAGGGTCAATTTTATTGAAGAATGGAATCATCAGGCGTGGTCAGTTTATACAATGTTGTGCAAAACTGGCAACAGAATATGCAACTGAAGGGATTAAATGGAACAGAAAACACCATATTTTTCCCTCTCTGATAAAAAAAGTTTTCATATACAAGACAGGTTTTATCCACTTTCTTCTTTCATCATTAAGAGCCTAACATATAAGGAGCAAATGAGGAATTGTAATCAGACTTTCCTTTTTACAAACACATTCTTTCATAATTCTCTTGTTACCAAAAGTACTTATTCATAGAGTTCTATGCTACTGGAATAGAGGGCTAGCTGCATTTACCAACACAGCCCAAAGCAAGCTATGGCCATAGTGACATAGCTAGTCCTAGACAAAAAGATGATAGGCCTAGGCCATAGTGTTCACCTTTCATCATCTAAACAACTGCAGCATTTACTATCATTGAACATAGCACTACTGTAAATTTAAGGGACAACAGAATTGGATAACAAACAGCAGCCTAAGGTCTGATTTTGTAGCAAAGGAGTACCAACAGTACAGAACCGTTGGAACTAGTTATAAGGGACATTTTAAAGACTGATCCCCATCCTACCCAAATGACTTATGTGAATAAACTCCACAAGAATGTACAAAACACAACTGAAACCAGAAGGTGTCACTCATAACATTATGATGTCCAGTACTTGAACATTTAATGCAGTATGAAGTGCCCCTGGACTTGAAATACTGTTAATCTACAGTAGGTCCTATATACAAAAAGAAGAAAATACATCTTTCTGCAACTACCATCATACGAGCCTTACATGTTTGGATAAAATAATTGAATCAATCATACAAAATATGATGCCCATCATCTGGTGTAGTCTGGAATAGCAGATATTATACAAGAGGTATCTATTTTTAGCCAATCAGAATAAAAAGCTTCTGTCGGTTATTCTGATACAAGCTACAAAAAAATACCCACAAAGTTGGTTATTTGCCTAAGCCCTGCCTACCTTCAGTTAATCAGCCTGTAGCCATGCCCACAGTTGGTTAAACATACCTCAGACACAAAAAAAAAAATAAAAAAATGGTGTCAGGACAGTCCTCCACGTCAGCAGCTTCTGAACAGGTAGCTCAAGGTTTCAAGCCCTGATGAAAAGGGAAAAGCCTCCATACACTCAGAAAAAGATGAGAAAACCATGAAAAAACAAATGAAATGGGCAGAGGTATTTCTTATCAGATTAATATCAAAAGGTTTCTACATGAAACATACTCAAGAATGCTATTACCTCAGTTGGTTTAACAGTATGGCAAACCACCACACAGTTTCAATGGAAACACTAATACATTTTGAAATGAAGAACACTATTTTGATTAAGAATACACAATCTACATACAAAAACATCTCAGAACACTGTTTCTCACAGTATGTATCAAGGATATGATGCACCATCTCCCCTGCCCCCCAAGACCATGCCTTACAAACGTCCACCTCCAAAAGCAAGCACCACTCATTTTAAATAAGAAACAGCACAACTTTTTTATAACACAGTGAATGCAAACTTGAATTACTCCCTTCCCTAACATCTTCATAAAGCATGTGAAAATAAGAAACAAAAACACCACAAAGAATTCCCTTCTCTGCAGGTCTTGACATATCCTCCACACATAAATTCTTCCCAATGCTTTGCGATCTGAACTAAAACTGTAGAACTATAATTTAACTTCCTAATGTGCCCCCATTCATTATGGTTCTTTTTATATCAGTCCTAATATATAAAAGAAAAAAATTCTGATCAAATTATATGTTCCCTGATGTCTGGTGGCATCCCCCACCCTCCCATTTTACACAAAACCTGAAAATAAGAAAACCATCCATCAATGTGTTTTTTTTGAAAGTGATAAAAAAAGGTCCCTCAGGTATCAACCCCCTCACACAACCTCACCTCCCACTCAGTACCCACAACCCCACTCCTACCAAAACATCTTCTCACACCTGAGTCGCTCACAAAAACAGTTGCCAGGTTCAAGATCCATCCCAACTGAAAACACATATTGCTGCTGCAACTGCCAACGGCAATATGACACTCTAAGGCAAATGTGGTTAAATGTATTTCAATTGGGATTTTAACTTTTGTGCATAAATAAGCCATGTTTTGACATTTTGACATTTTGACACAGCATTTTCAACATAGCTTTTCGGAGAGCCAACCTCACAAAACAATACCTCTGTCATTATGCAACTCCCCTCCCAATAGAAGATTTTGCAGTGGCTTAGCACATTCACCTTTTGGACAGGATTTTAAAATTTCTCCTGCTGTTGTTCATGACATGGGGAACTAAGAAGGCTATGTTAAAAAGCTGAGGTCAAATGTGCAAAAAGGGTAAAGTTATGACCATTAGTTGAAATCTTGCTATACATGCTCGTAACTTTGGAAATTTTAAGTATTATGATGCTAGATTTTCAGAATAGTCTTCTTATTATATCTATTCATGTACACTGTCATTCTTCAAGTCCTGGGTAAAATGTGTTTTTGCACCTGTGGCATAGAATGGCATTGCAGTTGCAGAAAATTATGTTTTGGCTGAAATTTGAAAATTTTCTGTACCAGTTACATGAGATGGGGTACTAAGATGGCTATGTTGAAAGTTTGGTCACTGTAATCCTATAAATGTAAGCACAGGGCCAAGACATCCCTGTGCTTCCACAGGAACTTACATATACACATGTATGCATAGATGGGACCGAAAGACCCAGACGACCATGACCTCAAAATCAACTCCAACTCGTATTATACTAATAACATTCAGTTAGTCGGAGTATACTCACATGAACTGACTTCTGTGGATAATTAAATGCCTTGGCTTTGCCTCGGCATTTAATAGGCCACAGAAGATGGTTATTGCGAGTATACTCCAACTAACTGAATGTTATCACTTAAATAGAGAAAATGACTTTTCACCTTGTAGGTCATGGTCAACTAATCTCCTGACTTTTTACAAACCAGTTGATAAGAACCTGGGCAATGATAAGCCTGTGGATATCATAATTCTAGCTTTTATTAATATTGTGACAAAGTGCCATATTAAGCAATAAGCACTATTCTTCAGGAAACAGGGCTGCATAACAAATCAATAGGATGGATGAAAGTTAGTTACAGGGAAAATTGTAGACGGTTAGAATAGATTCATAGATATTTGATGGCAGAAAAAGTCCATCTTGGCCTATCGAGTCTGTCCAACACCACCCACTACTTGCTCCCGGCCTGTGGGTCCCCCCTTTCACGAGACAATCCCTTGAGTCTATCTCATGCCCATTTAAATCCCCCCACTGTTCTGACCCTACTACCTCCTCCTGCAGATTATTCCAGGGCTCCACCACCCTCTCTGTGAAGAAAAGTCTTCGGGTGTTTCCCTTTTACCTACCCCCTCCATTCTCAATCCATGCCCTCCAGTTTTTGAACCTACCTTCCCTGTGAATAAGCTCTTCCCCACTTTATTAATCCCATTCACATACTTGAATATCTCTATCATGCCCCCCTCTCCCTTTGGGTCTTCAGCGGGTACAAATCCAGCACTCTTACCCTTTCTTCATATGGCTTTCCACCCAACCCACACACCATCTTAGTGGCCGTTCTCTAAACTCCCTCTATGCCATCTATGTCTTTGTGTAGGTGATCTCCGGAAATGAACAGGTGGGGCCTCACCATGGAGTTATAGAGAGTGGCATCAGCACATCCTGCCTTCTGCTAGTTATTCCTCTCCCTTTACACACCAGGATTCTATTTGCTTTGGCCACTGCCTTGCTGCATTGGGTTCCCACTTTAAGATCATCTGTGATCATGATGCCTCGATCCTTCTTTTGCTTCATTACTTTCATATCACAAATAGGATCTATTCCCAGGAAAGTGCTGCTCTGAGTGGGGTTGCACAGGTTTCAGTTCTAGTACCAATATTATTAAAGATCTTTATTACTGATAGGTGAAATGCATTAGATTACAGGGTGCAAATGTTTGCTAATGATACTAAGCTGGGGGAGTAGTGATAATTGAGGAAACAATATCAAAAATACAAAATGATCTGGACAAAATACTAGAATGGTAAGACAAATGGGATATTGAACAAAATGATGGCAAAGTCACCTGGTAAATAAGAATAGAATAGTATTGTATATTTTATTTTATATTTTATTTCTATATATGTATGTAGTTAGTTATTTTACAATTGTTATAAGTTTTGGCCAGGAAACACACACTGTACTAAGCTGTTGCTTATTCTGTGTGTGCCCTGGGAGAATAGGGGAATTAAGTGACCTACCCATATCACTAAGAGGGGCAAATTTTACTAAGTACACAGGAAGACAGAAATCTGAAGATTGTGATGACAAATAAATCTGGTTATACAGATCACTGCAGGGAAATCTTTGATAGAAAAAGACAACTGTCTTGTAGCAGAAGAAATTTCACTTCAGGGGTCAATATGTTATTCTTCCATTACACAAATGCCACATAAGGCCACACCTGGATATTGTATCCAGTTTTGGTCTCAGTATTTGCTTGAGTGGTAAGATTTGGAAATGTTGCAGAAGAGGGTGACTAAAATGATCTGGGGATTCAACAAGCTAACTTGTGGGGAAAGGCAAGAAAAAAAAAAAGATTAATAATGCTGGAAGATAAGAAGCTAAGAGGGTCATGCTTGCAATGTGTGACCACAGAGAAATAGTCCTACTGAATAAACTAAACCTGGACATAAAAGTGGGGGACTACATGACAAGAGGTCATGACAGACAAATTAAACAATCACATTTCAAAGCAAACTGGATGAAGTTGTCCTTTACTTAAAATGTATGGAACACTCTGCCTATATATGTGTTCGAAAGCAGGGATGAAGAAAACTTTAAGGGGTCCTTGCAGGATGATAATGTAAGGAAAGAAGTAAACCTCTACCACTGAAAAGTAAGAAGCAAACTTTTTGGGCTTGATGACATTCTTCTGTCAACGTAACTACAATATATACCATAGTATGTATTTCTTCTCTTACTGGGTCCTATGTACAAAAAAATGTAATTGTCTATACACTTTGAAACAGCCATTCATTAGTGGTCACATAGAACCCCACAGTATGCACAAAAGGTGTGTGTGTGCCCCTTCCATGCTTCCCCCAGCTGTTTACACTGCTATACAAATGGACAGTTTGAGGGACTGTCCAGGGGCATGCCCACACTCCACATCATTCACAGAGATGTGGAGTGTCAGGTGAGGGAAGCACAGGCTGCATGGGATGGGACCTCCTGTAGCCATTATCCGCTCCACCCAGTGAGCACCAGCTGACCATGGCAAGAAAAAACAAAAATTCCTGCCATGCTGCCCCACCCCTCAGATCAGATGTAGAGGACAGGGGGTGGCAATTTGGACACTTGCCTGACATTGTGTATTTTATGGGACCCACAGTGTCCCACAATCCTCTGCTTTCCACAGAAGAGGGGATCCACTTCTGGGCCAGGACAGGCATCTAGTTGGATGTCCATCTGTGTCCACTGATCCACCCTTGTACACCAGTGTGCCAGGTGTGTGCAGCCATAGACAAGTGCTCTGCAGTGGTTGGCTGAAGAAAATGCTGTAATCCATGCTTACCTAGGACTCTGTAATGAATAGCCCCAGTTGTAAATAATTACTATCTCAATACACTAAATAAAAGAGCCCAGTCAAATTCTAGGAATGCAGTATATTAAATTGCATTATACAGCAAATGTCACAACATTTCTGACTGTTA
The DNA here is from genome assembly GCA_016271365.2 of Neoceratodus forsteri. Classification (NCBI taxonomy): domain Eukaryota; kingdom Metazoa; phylum Chordata; order Ceratodontiformes; family Ceratodontidae; genus Neoceratodus; species Neoceratodus forsteri. Next base: position 536,684,899 of record CM057459.1, on the reverse strand, counting down.
TGAGGCTGAGTAATAATCCCTTCATTGGCAGACTATGGTTTCTAAACTGGAGTGATCCTTACTGTATTGTTAAGGATTCATGCATTTAGTTTTGAACGTACTGATGGGATGTCTCATTAGACCAGTGTTTAATCGTATACATATTTTGAAGCCATGTTTGGTTTTCAGGATTATAACTTCTGTGAAACACTTGTTATGTTAGAGTAGAAACACAGGATTTGATGTTCTGTGAAACACTCTTTGTTTGTAGAGCAGAAACATAAAAATATGGAATCTGTCAGTAGAAAATGTCTGTTGGCCAATCATGTATGCCTGTTCCTACCTGCCTAACTAATGTGGATTGAGAGAGACTTAGAGCCTTTCTCTCTCCCCTTCCCCCTTCCCATTTCTTGTGTGGTCTTTACTAAGCCCTTGCATCCATCTCACAGATTAATTAAGATTGGCGGGTCAGCAGGTTTCAGCACTGCAGTATCATAAGCTACAAATACAAATATGTCATGGCCAGGGCAATCCCCAGAGACATATAAGACATCTTAATTTTCATCTAGTTGTTTCATACAGTCTATGCTTAAGTGAAATATTGACAGAGTGTTAAGACTTACACATGAAAAGCATTTCCTGCCTTCATATATTTCTGTCCTGCGAAATTAGGCATCATTCTGTTGCAGAGCTACATCTAGAGTATTGCCAGTTTGAAATCATTATACAGAGCACAGTTGCAGTCTATTAACTTGGTCACAAAACCTATTGAAAAGTCTCAGTCTCTCTCTCTCTCTCTCTCTCTCTCTTTCTCTATCATTCTTGTCTTCTCTCTTTTATTTGAACCAGTATTGAGTCAAAAGTTAGACAACAGTTATTTTGGGAGAGTGACAAAAACTGAAAAATGGTAATTTGGCAAGTTTTAAAAGTATTTTTACATAAGCAAGTCTTACTGTAGGGAAAAGGTTACAGAGGAGATTTCACAAAATACTACCATATACATACTCTGTACAAGCTAAAGTGTCAGTATCAAAACTTCAGATCTGCACTGTGGTTGTTTTACTATTCATAAATGGCATTTCAGCTGTATTTATTTATAACATGTAGCTTATAAACTAAGGCAAAATCTGAATATACAGTATTTGTAAATTGGTAAATATCTAGTATGTTTCTGCTTGAGTTAAACTTTGCTTAGAACAGTTGTATGTTAACAGTCAATTGAATCCTTTTTTTATTTGCAGTATCAGCATATTTCAATACAATTTTTTAAAAGAGAAACTTAGTCCAACATACAGTACAGATATACAGTAGTTTATTTAAAATTATTCATATAAATTACAAAAATAAGGATTTTAGATTGTGTGATGTTGTCTTTCACATTCACACCAATGTTTTACCTTAATTAATTTGTTGTAGTAAGTAACTGGTTTATTTATTGTGGTGTTCTATCTGGCAGGCTTGGGGTGCTTTACAAAGTGGAGACATACAGTACAGAAGGATAACAAACTATCAAACTGCAGTACTTCTAATACTAATTCAACACATTGAAAAGTCTGTGACAGTCCATCGCAAAATGTCTCATTGCCACAGAGACTGTAGAAATAGGTTAGAAAAAGTTGCAAATCACACAGTTCATCTAAACAGAGCACAAGCTACAAAGTCTTTCTGTGAGTGGTAGGGTATTTGTTTTTTTCTTTTGCACATGCTCTTCTTCTGAGTTAATTCTAAGTTGGATACTAGGGATTTGTGATTATTGTGAAATTGAATGTGCTTCAGAGGGAATGGGTCACAGTAATCCCTCACTTGACAATTTACTGCAACAAACTTTAAATGTAAACACCGCAATAAAAACTCTGTTAGGAACCCTAGAAATAAGTACAGATGAAATAGATAAAACATACTCAAATGATTACAATCAAATAAAGAATATGCGGTAGTGAAATAATTTAGGGAAAATTTCTCATTTATAATAAGTGATTACAAATATCCCTGCATTGCAAATTAAAGCAGCAGTGCACCAAAAAAGTTATTCCAAAAAGCTAATTTTTTGATATAGTTATGAAAACTAATGGCAGAACTGTTTAATTCCTGTGCTGTGTAACCATCTTTTGTTGCACTGCTGCTTTAAGTACAATAAATACTTTAACAAAAATAGCCGGTGTGCTTTATATTAGACCTCAGTTATCCTCCTCTTTGATTATCTGCCAGTAATTTCATGCACTGAAGTGGCCAGATCATCAGAATAGCAACATGTATTCTACTGTACTCCTTAGGCAGACACAGTCGCAATACGCGGAGAAAAAAGCCTAAAGAAGAGATGATGGAGGGTCTCTCTCTCTCTCTCTCTCTCTTTCTTTCTTTCTCTCTTTCTCTCTCTTTCAAACCTAACAACTAACTCATCCATGTGTCACAAGATCATTATCAGAATGTCACAGAAATCTGCTGGTATGTGCAGTTTTGGGTGGCTGTCTGGTCTATGAGTTATGCAATCATTATACCTGAGTATGCGCATATTGTAGATTATGTTCTGAAAGCAATGACATAGCAGAGGACGTGATGAAAGACTAAGGACTCATTAAATTCACAGATCTTCAGAACATTAAAAATGCACCATAATAAGCAGACACTATACTACAGTATATAACTGTATTTTACAGTATACTCACTCAGCTATTAATGAGAACTCTTTATGCTCAATGCATGAAAGTGTCATATAAAGATACTGTGGGTTAGTGATCTGTTCTTTCTGTTATTAGAGTTCTGAGTTCTGTTGAAAGAAATAGACTGTATGATAGGATCCAGTGTGCACAGGAATAGAGAAAGGTATAAAAACAGTATGTCACCCAGTCACTCACAATGTTACAATAAATAAGGTAAATAAATAAATATCTTACTGTTGTTTCCTACTTCAAATGGGATTGCAGTGTTTAAAAAGTGCATGTTTTCTAAGTTTGCTTTTTCTACTATGCAGAACATTTGGAGACATACTGTATATCAAGCTGGATATGTTCCTGTGTTCATCAAATCTTGCCATTTGCATTCAGCCAGCTGTGATAGATTCTGACTGAATCTGGCTGGCCACAGAAACACTGCAATAGATTTGTTTCTGTCACCAAGTATTTTGTAAATTCTTAGGTAAATTATACATAACTTATTATGAAGAGTGCATGAATCAATAAATGTACTCCCTGACATATAGTACTTTTCAACCTCTTGCCTGACAAATCAGGGGCAAGTCTTAAAAAATAAGGGACAGATGTTCAAAATCAGAGACATTTAAAAATGGTAGTATCAGTCCAGAAAAACTGAAGATCACATAACTTAGGGTAAAAGCCATTTTCTGAACTAGAATTAGCCTGTGTCTTTACACTGTGATATTTGTCTGTGCTATGAATTCATAATCTTTAATATCAGAAACACCAATTTCAAGAAATGCAAAGGAACTTAAACACAATTAGGGGTGTTCCTAAACATCAGGGACAATTGAGAGGTGTGGTTCCAGATAAAGAATCCTTGCAAACCTTCATAACATCCTTTCCTTTTAGTTGTAGAGCTCTCAGACTGTTTGACAAGCACAGCCTATGGCAGCCCATGCCTATTCCCTTCATTTTTTTCTCAGCAGAAATTGCTGAAAGGATGATGAAGGACATAAGGAGAAAAGAGCAATATTTCAAAGTGTTATCACCATGTCTTTTTTCTTAGTCAGGGATGGAATACTTCCAAAGAACTGCATCTCCTGGTAATAGCAATAATTCAATCTACTTAAACTTTTTTTCAGACTGCTATACTGATTTATATAAAAGAAAATTAAATCATGCGAGAAAATATCTCCTCTGACAAAGTCTATTGATTTTAATGCCAGCTACATTAATACTGATTAAGAGATATTAATGAAAGAGACATGAACTGTTATTTCTTTATCAGTTATACATTATACATGTGTAGATTGTCTTTGAGGTCTTCTCCCTCCATAGAACCACATGGATTGAACTGCAAGCCATTGACATCAGGGTCAGTCAGTAACTTTTGCATAGTTGGGCCTGCTCACAGTAATGTACAATGTCAACATCTATCTGCTGTAATGTGGGCAAAAAGTATCTCTTCAGTTTTGTTTCACCCTCCACCAACTACTCTTCTCTAACAAAGTAAATGTCTTCCTCCATATTGATGTTTGATGTTTTTACTTTGTTATTTTGCTTCTTACATTAAGATTGTTATAAGCTGTTGACATAGATGTCAAAGATGTTGAAAATCACACCCACTGACTCTGCATGGGTCCAGTGGACCTCCTGTTCTTAGTCCTGCTTCACAATTGCTTGCACCCCAGAATGTGGCTCCTGTGGTTCTTCTTCAGACTCCTCCACCTAATGAATAGAAGAGGATTAATATAATCCAGACCTACCTGATTAGAGGAAGGGGAAAAGGATGATGAGGCTTCCATGTATCATGGATTTTACTTCAGTTCCACAGTCACCTCTGGCATGGATGACACTGTGGCTTATACCCCAGGTCTCTTATTGAGGATGTCTCACTTCAGAATCTAATGCCCCTCTTTCAGGAAAAGCTACAGTTTTCTGCTGAGTAAGAAGATACAACTAAATTAAATGTGTTTGAATTGTTGTAAGTCCCTACTGCCTTGTTTGTGGTAATCTCTCCATGTATCCTGCTATAGAGGATGCTACCCTTACAGCATGCCATAGGCCCAATGTTCTGCTTGCAGTCCCTTAGAATTTGGATAAACAATATTCATCTTTGTCCTACAAGTCTTGTTATGCCACTCAACTTGAAAATGACTTGCTGGTCATTATTGTGATTCATTCCTGTCCAAAATTACTTTTCATATAAGATCTAAGTCCCCTGAGAAGGAATTCAAAAAGTTAGATACCATGGGCATAACAAACTCCTGTCCTTGCTATATATTAGGCTTCTATACTGATAACTATCATGTGGACATGACAAATCATCAGAACAGCCTTTGGAAGTCTATGTCCACCATTGTAAATAGCATACCTGATGGCACCTCCAAGACATAAAATCAATAATGTATTTACCATGACTTGAAGGATGATAGCTTTTATTGTGTTCCAGTTATGACACCTCTGATGCTTCTGCTTCTGTCACTGCCTCTGATATCTTCCTTAATTGATACACTAGGCTGTGGGGTGCTACGCTTGCCACTGATGTGCAACTATTAGTACTTAGCACTCCTTTACATTGTTCAAATGTATTTGGCCACAACATGGAAATTACCCTCCAGAAGTTGCAGTCATCAAAGGCGACTCTGCATTTAGTTAAGAGTCTTGGTCCTCAGCACTATGATACTGGGAGTGGTAGCTTATTTTCCACAGGCGGTCGAAGGACTGGTGTCAGGAACAGGGTCACCACTTTACAGGACATTGGGGGCTTCTGGGACAGAAGGATCTTCAATGTTCTTGTCTTTCATTTGACAATAGAGGAAGCAGGAAGACTGGTGGTGGTAGAGTGGAGACTGTAGTGCTCTTTTTGCATTTTGAGGAGGCTGTACAGTGCGCCTGGTTCTTTATTTTTTATTTTAGTGAAAAGCTGTTTGAATGATTGACATATTCACATTCCTAAGAGGGCTAGGATGCCCAGTTGAGCATAAAGTTGGAAGAGGTGGATGAACCTAGGTGCATTTAGAACAAAGCAGGAGCCACTGTTGTATGCAGTTCTTAATTTGTCCTACTGTCTTTTGGAGAGACCCTTTTAGGCAAGGGTGGTAACAAACTTGTTATACCAGTTGCAATTAATAAGATGAAATGAATTAAGACCACATCACCTAAAAGTCCCACTCATCGAATAGAGTTACAAACCTGTTGAGATCATCTGTCATGATGTTCAGAGAGCTGGGAAGGAAGGGACCCACCAAGTGTACTTTGTGTGCCAGAAACCACTGACAAACCTGAATTGTTTCACTGCAGAGGGGGCAGGAATAGGTGCACACTTGTTTGTTAAAAGTGCATGATCCACTAATTGTACAGCGCTTCCAGAATAGGAAGGCCCTAAATGTGTGAGGTGACTTTTTCAGGCCAGAAAGAACAGCTCTCATCTCCAAAATGTTGAAGTGAACAGAGGGATCAGTTAGGGACCAGACACACTAGGTTCAGAAGTTAGTCATATGGGCTTCTCATTCAAGGGGAGAATCAATTGAGGAGAAAGAAACAGGAACAGGGTAATTTCTAAGAGACTGATAAAGTCTTGCCATCAGTAAGTATTGCTCTGTAATGGTGAAGTGACACAAACTAGGTGATCCAAGGTTTGAGCAGCCAGATGTACTAGACATGTAGCATCATCGCAGAATCCAACCCTGGAGATGCACGAGGACCAGTGGGATTGTCACTATAGTAAAATCCGTAAGACCTGCAGCCTAAGTATGTCTCTTACAGTGACCCACTTGCTGAAGGCAACTATTTAAGTCTGAGTTAGCAGATAAGAGGTATGGTTCTCTGGGAAGGAATGTTATAGCCTGTGTGGCATCCAAGGCTGTTCTTATGAACTAAACATTGAATCTCACAGCAGAAGTAGACAGATGGTCCATGAAGTATGCCCTTACTATTCTGCCTCACCCTATCTACCTAATGTGCTCACTCCTGTTCCTCCTTGTTCTTGCCCTTGTAACTCTCAAATTCCCCCTTTTCAATTTAGCTAATGCGTATGGGTCTGGAGTAAACCTGGAGAAAAAAGGGGATGCATATTCTTTATTTTGAACAAGTTCTAGTTCACCAAACACAGTCCCATTGCAGAGTTATTCATGCTCGAGACCCTCTTCAACAACCTACATCTTGGAAAAAGTAAAACCCTTACCCTCACAACAGCCTATCCCATACATGGACCCCCCCCAACCTGGAGACTCTGCTTGCTCTTAGAAACTCCCTCCCTCTCAACAGAGTGAGTACTCCTTTGGGATTTTAACATCAATTGGGTCTCCAGCCAAGCCGATGCAGACAAATCCTGCATTACTGGCCATGGCCTAGACCAGCTTATTTCTACCCCCACCAGCTCAAACTATAAGACTAGTACCAAACTCTAATTGACTGGATCATCATCTCCAATCCATCCTGTACTATCGACTCAGGAATACTGCCAGACTGTTTAAGAGACCACTCTGCCACTTACTGCCTCTGGTCAGCCCAATACCCCAACCCTCCCAATTTTATTTTCTCCAAACGTCTCACCAATAACAGTATCACAGAAATGGATTATCTGTGGAATAATGAAACTCAGCATCCTGAACCCCAGAAGACTGAGTTTAGGATACTGAATGTCAAAATCCTGACAGGCAGCTAGATGTAATGTGGGGGGCTCCGCCCCAAACCCCCATACCTTAAATAATGAACTCCGATGGGAAGTAGACCTCACAGTTAAAAAAAAAAAGTTATGGGTGGGGTGAAATTGTGTTTCTTCAAAATGGTAGCCAGGCACAGAACCTGGGTCTACCAGAGCATGCCGGACAAGAGGAATGTAGTTTAGCCCTCCATGCTACAGGAGCAGCTTGGCCAGCTTCTGCTTCCTCCTGTGTGTTGTGCTGCCTGACAAGTGGTATGGTAATGGTTCATCACATCTGCTGCCATACCCCTGTCAGCTTTACCTTCCTCCTTCTTGGACTTCTTCATGTCACGATACTGAGCTCAGTCCCGTGAATTTCATATGGACATGACAAAACATCAGAACAGCCTGTGGAAGTCTATGCCTGCCATTGTAAACAGCATGCCTGATGGCACCTCCAAGATGTAAAATCAATAATGAATTTACCATGACTTGAAGGATGGTAAGCATTTATTGTGTTCCAGTTATGGCACCTCTGATACTTCTGCTTCTGTCACTGCCTCTAATATCTTCCTTAATTGATACACTAGTCTGTGGGTGCTACATATGCCACTGATGTGCAACTATTAGTACTTAACACTCCTTTACATGGTTTAAAAGTATTTGGCCACACCATGGAAATGACCATCCAGAAGTTGCAGTCATCCAAGGTGACTCTGCATTTAGTTAAGACTCTTGGTCCTCAGCCCTGCCATACTGGGAGTAGAAGTTCATTTTGTAGGGACTCCTGCTTCTTGGGTTTGTGAAGATCAGTTGCCCCCACAGCCTTTGAGCAGAAGAAATGTTTAGGTGCCTCTCTTTTAAGGCCTCCAAAGGTAAGGAACAGGGTGGGGCTCCAGACTCCCATTATGAATCCATCATCCCCTTTCTTCTCCACTGCTGGTGGTTCAGGTTGAAGATATACTCTCCTCATTCCTGCACATCTAGCATGAGATCTTGTCATAGAAGTGGGTCCTGGATATTATTCAGGAGTGCCATTCTTTTCAATTACAGGCGCAATCTACTGTGCATTATAAAAAATGTTACATTTACCCTCTGCTGCAGTTGTCAATCCTGCAGATTGTAGTGTTCACTCTGCTGGAAGCAATATCAAATCAGCCTGCCCCTTTTCTGAACTGAACAAAAGATTTTACTCCCGGTATTTTCTGGTACCAAAGAACACAGGTGCTATGTGCCCTGTCTTAAACTCTAAGATCTGAATTAGCCATGGCCCTTCACTGACAGACCTTGTATGCATTCATGTTAGTGAATGATTGTCTACTGAAGTTCTCTTCTATGGCTCCAGCTATACAGATCTTACAATGGTCTCACCAGTTATTTGGTAGACTATTAATTCTGGTCAAGAATCCAAGGTGGTTCTGAGCCTGTTTAAACTGCAAAACCTAAATGGGTTTAAACATGGCTTGGACAGAGAAAGTTATATTTAAACATGGGGGTCACCAGGGTGATCAGGGGTGGGTGAGTAAGAGAAGCAGGAGACACTTTTATTTGATTATTTAAAATTTGATAACTGGGAAAAAGAAATGGCTCAAACAGTATGTCAAGGCAACAAACTGACAATCAAAACATAGCTTAAACTGTAACAAACTGGAAAAAGTAGGTAAAATGCTTATACCAAGAGAATAGATCAATGATGAAAATAGAAATAAAGAAATACCAAATGAGATTTCTGGACACAAATATCAATCAATCAATTTTTATCTTGCACTGTAGGGCGTGTGAGCAAAAATGCTCATTTTCACAAATGTCCAGATGTACAGATATTTTTACAAAACAATTGGACTCAAAAGTACAGAATGAATAAGTTAAAACATCATACAGTAAGGTGAAGAATAATACAGTATATACACGTAATTAATATGCTTGATTACAGCAGGTTTATATACAGGGAAAACATTTCAAACAGCAGCAACTAGTCATAGGGAACATGCTTGGGACAACACCCAGGCAGAGTGTATTTGAGGAAGGAGCTGGGGGCTGGTTAAGACATGGGGCAGAAATAGTGGAGGGGAGTGGAATGAAAGGATGTTAGAAAGATGGGAAAATAACACAAAATATTTGATGAGCGGGACATTAACAAAGTATTTTAGTACATTCAGAGGGAAGGATGTCCAGGGCACACACTGGTGGTATACTTGAGGAGGTGGTCCTTGAGGGTGCAACTGAAGGAACTAATTGAGCTACAAGTAAGAATTTCAGGTGGCAAATTATTGTAAAACTTGGGGCCCTTGTAAGTAATCAAATTCTGTGCATGACAGGTACAATAGAATGGGATGTCGAAGATGTGATAAGCAGCCTCTTTTGTACTGCACTTGGGGACTGATTTATGGAACAGGGAAGTGACAGTTGGTGGCAGTAGGTTAAGGTTCACTTTGAGTAAGAAAGAGAGCATTCTAAAATGGAACCTACCCTCAAGAGTGAGCCAGTTAAGAGGTTCATAAAGGGCACAGTGGTGGGTGTTCCATGGGAGGCCCATGAAAAAGTGTGCAATGCTATTATAAGTGGTCGTGAGTTTAGAGAATAGGTGGGATGTGGTAAGGAGGGAGTAAACAATGCAGCCATACTCAAGGAGGGGTAAGAGCCAGTAGCTAGCCAGACGTACTCTGGAGATGGGGATTTGGAACTTTCTGATTCAGTATACGAGGCCCAGCCTCATATAGATCTTCTTGATGAGGTTGGCAATATGAATATTGAAAGTGAGGTGTGAGTTGAGGAACAGTCGCAGGTATTTAAATTCGTCCACTTCTTTTAATAGCATTTTCAAGATCGTCAGTGAGGGTTAAGCCTGAGGTTATGGTTTTTCTTGGGCCAGAGAGATTATAAACTTGGTCTTCTTGAAATTGAGCCCCATACTCTTGGCAGAAAACAAAGCAGTACCTTGCTGAAATCCGTATGCAGATTTTAGAACATTGTGTCCATGTTGTTGTTACTGCAGTAAAGGGACACATCATCAGCATGAAGCACAATTTCACAAGGGTATCAGATATCTAGGAGGTTGTTTATGAGAAGGGAGAAGAGGAATGGGCCCAGGATGGACTCCTGAAGAAACTCAAATTTAATTGGACAGTCAGTGGAAAAGTAACCATTGATTGTTGTTTTCTGGGATCTGTGGGAGAGGTAGCTAGCAACCGATTTAACAACATTTACTGATATTTGCAGGCCCTGGAGTGTATCAACAAGTATGCTATGGTCAACCAGGTCGAAAGCCTTGGTCAAGTCCATTAAGACACTGCTTGTGTATTGGTCTTTGTCGTTGGCCTTGTAAATATCGCTGGTGAATTTAACCAGGGCTGCTTCTATGTTGTGGCTGGATCTAAACAAATGCTGGGCTTCTGAGAGAAGGTTATGACAGTTGAGGAAGGTAGTGAGCTGGGTGTGAACAACTTTTTCAATGATTTTTGAGAGGGGAGCGAGGAGAGAGATAGGTCGGTAATTCCCGACATTATTCCTTATCCTGATTTGTGCATTGGTTTTGTGGTGGCAGTTTTCCTGGTGCTTGGGAAATGACTGGAGCAAAGCCGGAGGTTAAGTACATTGGCAATGGGGGCCACTAGATGAATGATTGTGAGATTTAAGATTTTGAAGTCAATTCTGTCAACCCCTCTGCTGGGTTTAGGGTTGTTACTCTGGATAAACTTTAGTGTCTGAAGGCTTTACGGCCCAGAAATAAAATCTGGGGCTGGGCTCGGCAACAGAGTTGGAGATGGAGGGGGAAGGAGTGGGTGGGGTGGAGGGAGCGGATGATTTATATTTATCATGGTCTGCAAAAAAGGAATTGAAGATGTTAGCATCTTCGGAGGGGTCATTGGTCTGCTTATCCCCTTGGATAAGCGTGATAGATTCTGCAATCTTGTTCTTCCAGAGTAGGGTGTTGAGTGTCCACCATAGTTTATGGGAGTTTGTCAATTCCCCAAGTTGTTTATTTTGGAGGTAATCAATTTTGGCCTTTCTGTTGGAGGATTTGCATTTGTTTCTGAGTGCTTTGTAGAGGGACAGCTGGGCAGGGTCCTTGTGCTTAGTGTAATGGACCCAGGCCTTGTTCCTAGTCTTCATCAGTTTAATGATGTTGGGAAAGATTCATTCATTAACATGTCCCCTGACCCTGATTTTACTGAGAGGGACAAATTTATCACAGACACTGTTGTAGATAGTAAAACATTTGTCTAGGACAGTATCAAGGTCATTTGAGACAGAGGTGAAAGACCAGTTGACCAGGTGGAAAGCACAAGTTATTTCTCTCTGTGTTCATTTAGGATACTGAAACTCAGGATCCCGAAACTCATGGGACTGAGTTACGTATCTCCACATGGAGAAGTCCAGCATGGAGGAAGGTAATGCTGACAGGGTATGGTAGTGGATGTGATAAACCACTATCATACCCTTTGTCAGGCAGTGCAACACACAGGAGAATGAAGCAGTTGGCCAAGATGTTCCCATAGCATGGAGGGCTAAACTACATTCCACTTGTCCACCATGGTCTGGTAGACCCGGGTTCTGTGCCTGGCTACTATTTTGATGGAATACAATTTCACCCCCCATAACTTATTTTTTTAACTGTGAGGTCTGCTCCCTATTGGAGTTGGTTATTTAAGTTATGGGTGTGTGGGAGGCAGACCTCCCCCATATTGCATCTAGCTGCCTGCGGGGATTTTGACATTCAGTATCCAAACTCGATCTTCTTGGGTTCAGGATACAGAGTTTCAGTATTCCATAGGTAATCCATTTTCTTGATACTGTTACTGGTGAGATATCTGGAGAAAATCAAATTGGGGGTTGGGGTATTAGCTGACCAGAGGCAGAAAGTGGCAGAGTGGTTGCTTAAACGGTCTGACAGTACTCCTGAGTTGATAATATAGGATGGATTGGAGATGATCCAGTCAATTATCATTTGGGTACCGGTCTTATAGTTTGAGCTGGTGGGGGTAGAAGTAAGCTGGTGTGGGCCATGCAAGAGTTGTAGGATTTGTCTGCATCAGCTTGGCTGGAGACCCAACTAATGTTAAAATCCCCAAGGAGTAACCACTCTCTGTTGAGGGGGAAGGAGTTTTTAAGAACAAGTTGAGTTAATAGGTCAGGGAGGGGTCCAAGAGTCAGATAGGCTGTTGTGAGGGTAAGGGTTTTAATTTTTTCAAGAAGTAGGTTGACGAAGAGGGTCTCGAGCATGAATAACTCTGCAATGGGAATGTGTTTGGTGAAAGAGAACTTGTTTGAAATAAAGAACAATCAGGCTATAACATTCCTTCCAGAGAACCATACCTCTAACCTGCTAACTCAGACTTAAATAGTTGTCTTCAGCAAGTGGGTCACTGTGAGAGCCATACTTAGCCTGCTAGGTCTTATGGTTTCTACCATTGTGACCATCCCACTGGTCCTGGTCCATCTCCAGAGTTGGATTCTGCAGTGATGCTACATGTCTAGTATATCTGACTGCTCAAACTTTGGATCACCTAGTATATGTCACGTCATCATTACAGAGCAATATTTGATGATGACAAGACGTTTTCTGTCTCTTAGAAGTGACCCTGTTCCTGTTTCTTTTTCCTCAATTGATCCTTCTCATGGATGAGATGCCCATATGACTAATCTCTGGACCTTGTGTTTCTGGTCCATAACTGATCCATCTGTTCACTTCAACATTCTGGAGATGAGAGCTGTTCTTTCTTTCTCAAAATAGTCACCCTACACACTTAGGGCCTTCCTATTCTGGAACCGATGCACAATTAGTGGATCATGCACTTTTAACAAAGAAGTGTGCACCTACTCCTGCCCCCTCTGCAGTGGAATAATTCAGGTTTGTCAGTGGGCTCTGGCACACAAAGTACACTTGGTGGGTCCATTTCTGCCCCGCTCTCTGAACATCATGACAGAGGATCTTAGCAGGTTTTAACTATTCGATGAGTGGGACTTCTAAGTGATGTGGTCTTAATTTTATCTTATTAATTGCAACTGGTATAATAATTTGGTTACCACCCTTGCCTAAAGGGGTCTCGCCAAAAGACAGTAGGGCAAATTAAGAATTGCATACAACAGTGCCTGCTGATTTGTTCTAAATGCACCTAGGTTTATCCACTTCTTCCAACTTTATGCTCAACTGGGGCATCTGAGCCCTCTTAGGAATGTGAATATGCTGATTGTTCAAACAGTTTTTCCCTATAGTAAAAAAATAAAGAACCAGAAGCACTGCACAGCCTCCTCAAAATGCAGAAAGAACACCTCAGTCTCCACTCTGCCACCACCAGTCTTCTTGTTTCCTCTATCATCAGATGAAAGACATGAACATTGAAGATCCTTCTGTCCCAGAAGCCCCCAATCCCCTGTAAAGTGGTGACCCTGTTCCTAACACCAGCCCTTCAACCATCTGTGGAACTCTTTAATCTCAGCCTCCCTTACTCTGTCCCACTTCACTCCATCTCAGACAGGGGCAACCTCAGAAAAAGCTATGGAAGCTGAGTGGTCTCTTCAATCTGTTCCCCTGCCTCTGGAAGTCACTCTTTACTGTTTCCACAGGTTGGATCACCAGATCATTGGTACAGAGGTGTGCCAGTACTCCCTGCTTCCCCACATTCTCCACTATCCTCCCTATCCTCTCCCAGTCTTGGATGGCTGATGCTCCAGGCAGGCATCTGACCACCTCTCTTCCCTTCCATTCCTTGTCTACCACCATCTCCTCCATTCTAACCATAAAATTTCCTATTACTAGAATTCTCATGGCTTACTTTTGCCCAGTCTTTCTCAATGGTGTCACTGCATCTTCCTTCTCAACACTACCAACTGATCCATGGTCACCTCTGCCCAGATCAGGCACCTGTGTCTCATCCAGGGGTGCAAAGCAATTAGCTGTTGGTACCACATGGGAAAATCTGACAGCTGTGTGACTGCCATTGCCACCTAATCTCTTTACCTTTTCATTTCCCACCACCGCCACCTCGCAGGATAGCAGGCTTTTGGGGAAGTGGGGGTATGGGATGGACACCAGATTCTTTGGAGTCATAACTGGGATATTTTCTTCCTATCTGCTACCAGCTAATCATGGAGCTCTCTGAAAGTCTTGCAGACTGTGTTGTCCCATTCTTCATAGCATAGCCTTGGAAACAAGTGATCCACAATCCCTATAGCTTACTACCTGCTCAGGTATCTGATGCTCACTTCAAGTCTATCAAATGCCTTTGCTATATTTATTTTTATTTAAAAATTGGTAACTGATAGAGGCACACTGAGCCAAGGCTCATTTCTAGTTGTGACCTGGGGAAGGGCGAAGGGACAAAGCACAAGTGCAAACCAAATATAGTCAGGCTGGTGATGTGGTTACAATGACAATGACATAAAAAGCATAAGTTGACTGCAGTACAGATAAAATGGCAAAACATTATGTCTGGAGAACACATAAATTAGCATACAATTGATCTGTGCAAATTGGACAGACTCAAAAAGTGTATTATGCCAGAGTGATGGAAGGCTGAGCTAGTGCTAAAAGGAGGATTAAAAACAGATTGATAAACTAAATAAGTTTGCCAGATCTTTGAGGTTTGGGAGGAGGGAGAGGTATGGGGTGGTCAAAAGTCAGGCAGGGTAAGGAAGATTTCAGGAAGACGATTGGCAGGAGCAGGGTGGGTATGCCTAAGACTACATTACCTAGTTGTATTAATTCTTTATTGTTCAATCCATTGATAAAAGATCATTACAATTCTGATACAAATACATAAGTAAGCCGTGAAGCCATCTGTAAAATACATAATACATTATGAAATGCCATAATTAAAATAGTCATACATAGCAATCATAACAGATAAAATAGATCTGATCATTTGTTCCCTAATTTTTTGGATACTAAATAAAAGGTAGCTGTTCTCTTTATGATATACTCATCTTCTGCCATAAGCATGATTCTTAAAAGAGTACACTCATCACAACATCTAATAGAGGAGATAATTGGCCCATGCCATTTCTTTCTCACACTATTATGCTCTTTACATCTATATATGACACGTGGTGGGTCTTCATTTTCTTTCCTTGCGCAATAGCAAAGTAAGAATGTTGGATTAGTCACACTGCACAGCCTGGCTGTTAATGTGTTTGAATCAAAGAAGCCAATTCTGAATCTTGCATATATTTGTTGATGCAAGGGATTTTCTAACACAACATAAAACAATCAGAAAAGATGTATACAATCAATAGTACTCTACCATGCTGCATACCTAGACAATGTGATTTTCTTTAAATCAATTTATATTTGGCAACAAGAAGATTTTTTTTCATTCATAGTTTTTGCATTTTTTTCCTCTTTTTGCTCCCAAGACCCCAGAACCCCAGCAGACATGTTCATGCATGCCCGTGGAGGTGCACACATATGCTGGGTACCAGCTCAGCCCTTTCCACCCCACCCCAGCAATCGTCGCCACCTCACCCACCTACACTTCCCATTGGACCTTCACGAGATGGGAGAAGAACTATGGAGGGGCGGACAACCTCCCCAGGAGGGGAGAGCCACCTTTCAGCCACTCAGTCCCACCTCACTCCTCTCCCTCCCCCCTCTGGCAGCTCCACGATGACCCAAAGTCATTCCCAAACCAGAGTCACCAGTACGGTGTGAGGTAAGGCATCCGGTGTCTCAGCCCTCAGCAGCACCAAGCCAGCTAACAAGAAGATTTTTTTTTATGTAGGATTTATATTTGTCCCCTAGTAAAAAATCCTTAAGAGACATTCTATAGAGATCCAAACATCCCACAGAATTTAAAGTATCCTTGATCAATGAGAGCCCCTTAGATTTCATATAACAGTCTGTTCTCAATATATTTTTTCCTTCAAATGCTTCTTTGATGTTCTTATATGAGTTAATTTACTGAATTTATCCAAAAAGTAATCAATCTGAATTTGGTCAGAACCTGTAGCATTGGTAGACCCAGTTCTGCTTGTATAAAATAAACTAGAGCAGTTTTTTGGAAAACTATTATCCATCTCAGAGTTTGTATGGCAGGTTTTTCTAGTTGCTCCAGATATTTATAAGGCCATGTTTCAGTGGCATATACTACTTAAGAATTATATTTAGCATCAGTGGCTCTCAAAGGAGGCCTAATTGATCCTTCTCCGTGTTTAACAGTGAATCTCCAATGAGCCAAATTAGTATATTTTATCTTATTTAGGAGCCAGTTACAATGTGTTCACCAAGAAAGTGTCTGTGAGACAATAAGACCTAAATAATGATAATCCCCAGTTACTTCCATCAGATAATAATGTATATACCATTTATATTTTGTTTTTCAACTGCTAAAGATCATTATTTTTTTACTTTTGTATATTAATTCTAAAGTCCATTTTATTGGAAAAATCTGATTACAGATTTATTTATTTATTTTTGCAATCCAGCTGAAGACTGATAGTAAGATTAAATCATTAGCATACTCTAGCACAGCAGAGTTATCGTTTTAAATTGTTGGTGATTCAGGTGGAGTAGCTGTTTATTTTAATAATAGTTTGTTTATGTATATTAAGAACAGAGTTAGAGGAAGGATATATCTCTGTCTCCATCCTATATTTGTGGGAAATTTCTTGGTGTTTTTTCCTAGGGTGGTTCTAATTTGTGCCCAAGTCTTAGAATATAGTAATCCAGTACTATTTGTTAAGATTGGGCTAATCCTTCAGTTAATAATTGTATCCCATAATATTTCTGAATTAATAGTATTGATCTCTGACTAAAAATCAAAAATCAATATAGGTGGCATAGATATTTTGTTGCCGTAATTGTACATATTTTTCATGTAAGTGGTGTAATATAAAAATATTATCCATGATAAAATGATTTTCATGAAATCTAGCCTGGGCAGAAGCAAAATCTCCCAACCTTTGTATTTCTAGTTAGAGCCTACATAAAAGAACTCAGGAGAATTTTGTTTCTATATCTATATTATCTATAATATTTCATAATATCTATCAGGCTTATGGGAAAGTAGTTAGCTGGTTCAGTTCTGTCCCCTTTTTAAAAAAAATGGGATAATATCTGATCCTTGTCAAGATTGGGAGATGTAATTTTATTCAATACAACTGTTAAAAATTCTGATAATTCATACCATTCATAATTTCTGCATTTAAAATCTTCCCCAGTTATCAAGTCTGTGCCTGGTACCATATTTAAGTTTTTGGATAGCTAGAAGTAGGTCACAGTGCATTATTTTAGTGAATTATGTGATAATCACAGTGGGGTCCGAAGGGAGCCACTCATTGTTATCTCTCTGTCATACAGTATAGCTGAATAATGCCATATTCATGTGTCCATGGAGTCATAATTATCTAACTCTTATTGAAGCATTGCATCCATGAGCAAACAATGTCCAAAAGAGTTTGGAATCCTTATTGGCAATTCTCAATATCATATACTCCCACAATTGTTTTTGAAAAGTTATTTTCTTTTGCTTTAAGAGCAGTTTATAGTTTTTTCCCCTTTTTTTTTTAATAGGACAAAGTTTTTTGGAAGATCCATTGGTAAATGCTTGCACTGTTTCTCCAAATATAGTCACTCTTCTATTGACACAATAAATATTCACACATTCAGCATATTCCTAATTCTCTGCCCTAAAGACCTCCCTGATAACATTTTCTTCTACCAAAAGGTCCAATGCATCTTTAAATAGTTTAACTATTCTTGTTTTAAGCAAAAAAGTAGTTTCTCCTTCGAGTTTTCTGAATACAAAAAGTCTTAAGTAATAATTGGTCTCTATGGGAACTTCTCCCCACCTGTTACTAATGTTTCTTTCTTCCTGATGGCCAGAAACATAATGGACTGAATTAATGTATGCCATTTCCTTTACTAAATCTCCATTTTGCTGTGTGTCCACTTTCCCATGTAGTAACTGTTCCAACTCTGTATTCCTTGTCTTCCCCCATAGTCTTACTAACTCAATTGCCTTTCATGCTTTTGGATTATCATTTTTTGGAGTATTTTTATTGCCCTTTTTTGTCCTCCTGTTTTTCCTCTATATCTTTTTTAGGTTTCTCAGTCTCGTTAGTTTATGTATTAGCAGCATTATTCATTATTACTGAATAAAAATCTGTCCTAATCATATTCAAACGTTCATTTACTTCTATTAGGGGAATGGAAGATGATTCCCTTGGAGGCTGTATGAAATTTTGTGTTCTTTAAATATCAACCATGTGTGTGTGCCATTAATTACATTGTTTTCTTTAAGAGTATCAACTTCAGCTCTTATAACAATAAATTGTTCCATCAGTATGGGGTTAGCAGCATGTTGATTTTTCAGGATATTAATAATATCCTAACTTAATGAGGTGAGGTAATACATAAGGGAAACATTTTCTTCTCTGGAAGCTTTTTTTTTTGTTCTACAGTACCTCATCCGTCCTAGTTTCTTCTAACTGGATTATTTTAACTTTATCCAATTTTTTATTAGCTAATTCCAAGTTCAATTTTTTAAGATGTGGTATGGTATTCTGTAATTCAGCAATCACCGCTGCAAGTGCTTCTTTTCTTGTAGGATTTCCAACGCTCTGAGAAGTCCTGATTTTATTGTTACTTTAATTAAGTGGCTGAAATATGGGGTGTAGTCATTTTGATTTACTATTGATGCATACCCTAACATATCTAAAGTCCCATCTGTCATGCAACTGAAATTATTTAGATCTTTGACACATACTGTATAGGACAAAATGTTCACTGTCTTTCTATTTGTGCTATATTCATGGTTTCACATTAGTGTGAAAATAAAAAGAAAGTGAAATTAGGCGGAGCACTATACAATAGCAGCACTAGTGTTCCACCAGTGAAAATAAGATGGACTGAATATGTCTGGCATGCTTGAAGTGTTAAATATAAAAGGGGTGAATTTAAGATGCTATACAGTATATCAGTATTTGTTTCCAAGCGCTGCCTATCCTCCTTACTCAGATCTGTAAGTTAATCTCTTTGAATGAAGCACTTTCACATATGTTGAGTGTTAGGCTCAGGATCTCCTCTTTGGGAAAGGTGTATGGGTCAAGGACAAACCATTTGGAGCAGATGTTGTTTAATTAGTTTAGTATGGGATATCACCAGCAGAAGCACTTATATTTCCTCTTGTAATGAGTGTTTTCTTAATAAGTAGTGGATACATTTTAATTTGCCTTTTTTAAGACAGGAGGACCTGATTTTTTTAACCTTTTCATTTGACTCATTTTTTTCCCTCCTTCCTCTTTCTACTTTTCTGACCAAGTATAACATATAGAATAGTGCATCGGGAGCAGTGTACAACAAGGCTTTTCTTGTACCAAGGGGTTTACCATGACGATGTAGTGACCTCAAGAGTGAGGCTCAAGAGTTCCTTATCATCATGGTAAACCCCCAAGGTAGAAGCACAGCCTTGTTGTGCACTGTTCCCTGTACAGTTCTCTGTATAGTGTATGTTTTTCTTAACTACCTGGGAACAGAAAAAGACAGCAAAAATTAAAGTTAACATACCATTCATAAAGGCTTCCTCTATGTAGCTGATGCACACAACCCTACAACCGCTGACTCCATTTGACTTATGAGTAGTGCCAATGGGGACACATGTATTACGATGCAGCTACTACACCGGAATGAAAAGTCATTCTGCTGTAGTAGTTACATCACTACTGTAGCAGAACAACTTTTTTAAGTGTATGGATTTCCATACACAACAACTCCCCATCATACACTATATAAGGAATAAAGTATGGGTGAGCACACAACAAGCCTGTGTTTCCATTGAGGGGTCAAGATGCCAACATACAGACCTTGAGAGCAAAGTTTGAGAGGTCCATGCTGGTATCTCGACCCTGAGATGGAAACACAAGATGAGTTGTGTATGCTCACCCATATTTTACTTTTTATAGTATATGGTTCCCCCAATTTAAAAAAAGAAGTTAAATTTGCCCAGTTTCAATGTTAAAAGGTTTCATGCCTTCACCTTGTGTTTTTTGTCTTAGTTGCGGCTGGCAGCATGGCCTGCTGCATAGTCCATTGGTGTGGTCCCGTTTCAGTCCTGAACATGGTACCCTTCACAGCAGCAGTTTATGAAGAAAAAAAGTGTAACATTTGTTCAGTTTCAAAACACCGAGCCAATTTCTGCAGTCAAAGTTGAAACCATCTTGGTGATTTGTTTGAGAAGTGGTGCCACCATGTTTGTTTTGATTTTTGTGTGGAGAGGTCTGTTAGGACCAATGTGGTGGAGGGTAGTGGACAGGATCATGAATATTGATTTGGAGCTTATGAATATCGATTAGGGAATGTGCACAATAATGTTTAGAACATGCACAACTTTTGAGCAGCCACCAAATTCCATACATGGTAAACCAAAACCATATACTATATTAGTTTTTTTCCATGTTTTCGTTTATTATTATGTTTGTCTTTTTTTGAGACATCAGATTTTCTTGTTTTACCAAGTTCTTCTGTATTCTGGTGTTTAACTCTATCACTTTACAATACTTCAGGTTTATGTTGGGTAAGGATGTTGCTTAGTTTTGCTAATTAATTTCAGCTCTATCAGATTATTCAGCATCTACACCTGGGTGATAACCATGTTCAATTAAAACAGTGGCTTATAAATGATCACGTTAGCCTTTAAAGTGATATAATTCTAGTAAAACTAACAGTAAAAGCAACAGTAGCTGTAATAGCCGCAGTAATAACAGTAACGCACTACTGTTGCTAATACTACTTTGCCAGAAACATTATGCCCTTCCCTTAACCCTTGACCCTTGTATGCCTATTAACATTTTTTACACCTTTAATACCTTCATCATCTTTAATACAGATTCTTGACTAAAAGTATGTGCTACATAAGCACAAGTGCTTAATTCACTGAACTTACAATCATAAACATAATCAGTAATAATTTAAATCTCTGTGTACCGTAAATGCAGGTAAATAAATAGTCTGAAATCAAAACAATCCTGTGGTTAAAAAAGTCAAGGCTTTTATCATAAAAAATGTCTATAACCACAACTGAATCAGTCAATGACTTTCTCCTCACCATCCATTTGTCATGTATACAATCAAATGAAGCTCAGCAGCCCCCATTCAGTGACAGCTTCAAGAACAGCATTTTTTCCCCTTGCTTTAGGTTAGTGGTTCAGTTGCTTACTCAGGCAAAGCTTTCTTAATTTCAGCACCCTCTTAGTGTATTCAATGTCCCCTTTCAACTTTTATATTCGCAACTTTTCCTTTTTTCCTTGAACCAAGCAGGCTTGTCCACAGATTAACAGTTATGGAGCCCAAATGTGACCTTCTTGTTGATCTCACAATGCTGAAGAAACATGGGTGATCAAACACTGCAGACCTTTATGTTGTGGAAACAAGCCAAGAGAAAAGAAAAAAATGAGGTAATAGGACAGAGAAGCAAATGCCCCCCTTTTTTTACAACCAACTACGTTCTTATTCAGCCCCTCGTTTATCCCATATGAACCCCAGTAAGCATATATTTTCTTTAAATT
Source organism: Neoceratodus forsteri (assembly GCA_016271365.2). Lineage (NCBI taxonomy): Eukaryota > Metazoa > Chordata > Ceratodontiformes > Ceratodontidae > Neoceratodus > Neoceratodus forsteri. Next base: position 536,663,134 of record CM057459.1, on the reverse strand, counting down.
TGAGGCTCTGCCCAGACTTGATAATCTGAAATATCCAAAAACTAACAGTGATGTTAATGGCAGCAGTAATGAATACTGTAAATCAGTATTTATGAAAAAAAAAAAACATATGAGAGCATTCAAAAAATGAGTAGCATTTTTAAATAACTTTTAATCAAGGCTATTAAAACAGTAAAATGTATAAAAAACAGTGAGACTTACATATAGCTCAACATTTTGTAAAACCATAATTCACGAGAGTAAAAAAACATGAGAAGAAAACTCGACCCTCTCAAATGACCCTTCCATGGTGACTTGCACCTAGCATGTGACCTCTCACACCAAGACAGAATTGTGTTCTGCTAGCAGAATGCCACATACGCGCTCTTAAAGGAAGAGATCATGTGCCCCTAGCACACCAATTCCAAAAATAGATATAACACTTTCATATTGCTTTCCAAATAAACATGAAATTATGCACATGTTTGTTTAATATACTGGTTTAAAGCCGTTATTTATCCAATGTGAGGCCCCTTTTCTTTGGCATCTTGAAGAATAAAACTCCAGTCACAGAACTAGCAAGTGCTGGTTGAACAATACTATGAGATTGCCTAAGCTAAAAGTGTCTCAATATAAAACTTTGATCAATTACTTTCCTTGAAAATCCTTAAAAATCCAGTGAGCAGAGCAGAACAATATCAAAAGGAAAAGCCCCTGAAAATGTTTCCAAATTTTCCAATTTCCAATTCTCTGATAATAGTGGCTGTCAGGCAGCATTTGGGGGAGAGTGCCTTTTGGTGAATACTTGTTCCTTCAACTTGACATTCCTCCTCTCCTGGGAATAGAACTCCCTTGGGTATCCCTGCAATCTCTTTGCTTGAGAGAGCTCCATCAGCCACATCAGAACTCCTGGCTCTGCAGAAGTAAACAGTGACAGGGGAGAAATAATGTGTACTGGGCCATACAAGATGCCTGGAAAGATAGCTAGACTTCTCCAATTAAAGGGAAAAATATATTTTTTCATATTCAAGGCAACAGTGGCATACATTTTAAAAAGGAGAATAGCACATTCTAGCTATCCTGCTATCCTCATCCCTTCACAGTGTGGCAGTGTGCAGTGACCACAGTAATCAACAGGTGCTCTCAAAGTGACATATCACATTACCGAGTAGTATATGGCACTAGGCTGCCTGTCTGAAAACATTCCCTAAAAAGAAAGGAGCTCCAATTATCAGTTAAGGCTAATTCATAGGGTGAAGAAGGAATCCAAATAATGCCCTTACTGGGTATACAATAACTACCCAGATATAAGTACAGCTTTGGGCAATTAGCAACTCAAGTCAGACAGCAACTGTACTGCAATACCTCTACACAATAGAAACTCAAAAGCAGGTCTAGAACTGACAATATTTATGTGCTGGAATCACTCCATGGGGATTGTGTAGGGCTCCTCTCTCTTGAAGGCAACATCTACTGACAACTGACACCTCATGTTAACACCACCCCTAGTATTACACCCTCAACTCTCCCACCCTTTTCTCATGGAAGGAGTAGGCAAGCTCACTAGGGTCAGAGACCTTAAGGATAGAGTAGGCCCAGCTCATAGACTTGTACTGGCTACTGATTGGCTGCTGCAATGCAGAGGAATTATGGCTGAAGGAGCACTTCAGTTTGGCACTGGAGAGTTGCAACAAGGATGGGTGTTGTAGAAAATGTTGGTGTTGGACAAGGAGAGAAAAAAGAGAATATCCATGAAGAAAATACGACAGATTGGAGAATACAAAGCAGCATCAAAAAGACTGCAATTTGTACAAATTGAGATGATAATCATTAGTAATCTTAATCATTAATTTGGCAAAAGAGTTAGAGGTATTTCCTTTGTAGGTGCAAATAGTTTTCAAGTTTTATGTAGGATGACTGCATGAATACTGCATAAATATATTCTCATGCAAGTCTCTTCTCAAAGTCAGTGCTTGATTGTATAGTTAATGAAGAGGTCTTTAGCTTTTTGAAGTTCATTCTTAGGAGTGAGTGACTATATGCGCAATAATTGAATACCATGCACTATCACAATATTTGTTATTAGTAACAGAAGCTGAAAAATTATGTATCTCTTAGAGTAACTTAATAGCAATAGAAACTTAAAAAAATAATTATAGTACACATTATTCCTTTAAGAAAATGTGCATTCAAGTGAGTTCTGTTTGTAATGTGTTGTCAAGCTAGTTCCTTTTGCTTTTAAATAATGCTCTTCTCAAGTTGCACAATTGCATCTTCAGTTTTTTGTAAATCCAGTTCTAGCTTAATAATGAACTATGCTTTGAAAATTAAAAAGACTGCTTTCTAACAGATTTAAATCTCTTAAATAATTGAATTAAATTGGATATGAGAAATGTAGACTTGTAAACACATATTTAAATTACATCCCATTCTTGGTAATTAGTTCTTGAAATTGAGAAATTGTTAAACACAATACAATTGTGCTAATATTCATGAATTTTACATTCTTTTTTAAGGGTTCATATTTAGAAGCATGCATTTGGACTACAACAGCACTCCCAGATGAATCTGTTTTAGTAAGGTGAAGCACTGGACTGTTCTTTTCTCCTGATCACCTCAGTGTATGCATTGAGCCACTGTATTTATCTATCCTGCAATGTTTTGCATAAAATTGTCCACTTTAATAATACTTGCTAAAAGTGCAACAAAAATAATCTAACATGCAATAGGAGAATCAAGTAAAGAAATCTTCCTATCCCTGTGATTCTTGGGACTCCTGCCAGAGGGTCAGGTCCCGTGGTGAACATTGCTTGTGTCCTTCGAAGTTTATGTGCTGGTAGGTTTTGGTCAGGCCCTATTTATATTTATTTGCTTTTGGTAACCGGGTGCGTGCACTAGGCATAAAGATGCCTATTTTCAGGCATGAGTCATACTGGCCACCAAGTTGCTGCTGCAATGTAAAAGAAAAATTGCTTAGAAGTGCTTTTGTTTGGACACAGAGGGGATGCAACATGGTTGTGGGATCCAGAGTACATTAAAGTAAGGGCAAGGAAAGAGACCCATATACCCATGCAACCAAGTGACTCCTGCTGGAAGTGTCTGTCTGCTGGAGGATGCTGCTTATGTCTTCCAAACTTCAAATGTTGGTGTGTTTTGTCTGAACCCACTGCAGAGTTGCACTGGCCATAGATTGGCTGATGCAAAATAGAGGAGGCAGAGCTGGAGTGTTTCTGTTTGATCTGGAGGGCTTGAACAAGGCCAGGGTAGCTGGTGAATGTTAGGGTGAGGGCAAGGAAAGAGACCCACCTGCCCATGGGATACCTGTGACTCCTGTTGGAAGCACCACTCTGCTGGAGGACACCACTCCCATTCTTCAGAGTTAAAATGCTGGCAAGCTTTGTCAGGCCCCACCCACAGACTAGCATATAGGACACTATCTAGAAAAATATTTAGGAGATTTAAAATCAAGATTTATGGTTACTGAAATGAGATAGTTAAGTTTGTCAGGGTATTTTTTGCAGTGTTTAGAAAGTTTCATAGTAGGGACTTTAAGAGGATGAGTGATAGATGTATGAAAAAAGTCATGTCAAGGAGTATAAATTATTTTGTTCAGAAACAGTGGGTAATTATCAGGTCAAAGAAGATGATTTTCCCCCTGTACTAGGCTTTATGTCAATGCCACCTGAAGTATAGTGTATGTATCTGATCGCCACAGTACAGCAGAAAACACCAAGACAAGATTGAGAAATGATCAGCACAGGGCCATACAGCTGATGGGTGACTTTGGAGGCAAGATCTACTATATACTGTATACCGTAGATACTCAAAATATTTAGCTTAACAAAAGGGAGGTCTCAAATGGAGACATTGTCATGGTTTTCTGAATTCTAGGGAGAATAGAAAGAGTAGATTATATGCAGCAGTTTGAGTGGTAGATGTCAAAAAGAAATAGGAGGCATGCCATCATATTGAGGGGAGGAGAGTGTAAGGGGAAATGTTAGACAGCATTTCATTACACAGAAGGTGGTTAACATTTTGAGCAATCCAACAGATCACTTGCCATATGACACAGCAGTAGCATTACTGCTTGATATGCTAGCATTCCAGGTTTGATAATGAGCTTGTTTTTTGGGGGGTCTGGCTGGGGTTGGATAGCTACATCTCACTAATTGTTGGATGAAGCATCAGATAACTTGATTACCACCTTATGGATGCCAAGTGACAGCACAGTAGAAGCACAAAGATTAGGAGAAGGGCAGCAACTGGACAGCAATGATGCATGAGTGTCATTCCATGTTGGCAACTTGGTGGGGGGGACCAACTGCTGGAGGAAAAACAGCCAAGACAAGGTTTCACATACTCAATAACCAGACACACAGCAGTGTAAGATAATCTAAACAAAGGTTGCTGACCTCATTTCAAACCAATGTGCTGCCAGCTGAATCATAATCTGAACAGAAACAAAATGCATGTGCTCCAAGGCCACATTGCTATGCTATGTATCTGCTAAAAAACTTCACTTGCTTAAATAAGGTAGAAAAGAAAGCAGGGCAACAAAGCTATACCCCAGCTTGTGTCCCTGCTTTCTTTTGCACCTTGGATTAAGCAAATAAAGTTATTAAGATGATCTAAAGACTTTTAAAATCGTGAGTGTAAGTTTATTAAACAAAATATGACAGACTAAGAAAAGAGAGCAATGGTACACCCAGTACAAAGAACAAGGTGGCATGTGGACAATAACCCGACACACAACAGTATAAGATAGTCTTAATATCCACAGAACCATATCCCCAGAACCATGAAAGAAAGTTTTATAAACAACATATGGCAGACATACAAAAGACAGAGCTGCAAAACAGCTGAGAAGAAAGCCCTGATCTACAATTGCACTAGCACTTCCCACAGGCCTATACACAACCAGCATGGCAGGTTACCCACCATTATTGGGGTCTTGAGGAAGTGCTGGGGAATTGGTATGTCTATAAGAAAGTTGGTGATAGGGCCAGGGAGCTGACATTTGAGGAGTGGGGGGATAATAAAATGTTTGACAAAAAAAAAATACCCAGTAAGATTGTAGAAGGTTGCAAAGTTCGGGCTATAAAGCAGTACTAGACAGATTCCTGGGATAAAGCTACACTAAAGGTTACAAACATACGAACATACAAACATATGAAATTTGCCAGCAGATAAAGGCCTAGAGGTCTATCAAGTGTGCTCGAATGTGCAGCTAGCACCCCTTATTCTGCAGGTTCACTGCATGGGTGCAGGTAATGCTGTGGGTGTTATGCTTAGATGTGTGTTCATTCTTAAACTGGGTAAAGTCACTGGCACTGCCATGTGGCAGAATGGACAGAGAAGATGAACCATAATTCACTAGCATAATCACAATAGCATATTAACTGGTCATCAGATGTTTTCAGTGGGGATGATGGTGCTGGTTTGGAGGGGATAAGCTGAGCACTATAACTGAGGAAAGGGACCTAGGAGTCATTATTAGCAACACCCTCAAAGAATCAAGCCAATGCAATAAGGTCTTTAGTAAGACAAATAGGATGTTAGGATGTATCAGTAGAGGTATAGACAGTAGAAGGAAAGAGGTAATAGTACCTGTTTATAGATCTATAGGAAGGCCACACCTGGTGTACTGCACTCAATTCTGGGTTACTCACCTCAGGAAAGATAAGGACAGGCTAGAGGTGTTGCAATGAAGGATGCACAAGATGATACAGGGCAAACAGGGCAGATCTCATGAGGATCAACTAAGGCCACTAAGCATGTGCTCTCTTGAGACCAGACGGAGAGAGGTGATATAATAGAGGCATTAAAATTCCAGAATGGAATTAATAAGGTGAACTGTGAGGAGTTATTTAGAATAAGCACAAATCCGAGGGGTATCTCATCAAAATAGTGACTCATACTGAGTGACTCAATTTGAGCGCGTGTTATTTGAGTGTATCCCATGTACAGGGCGACCATGACTGAGTGCTTTCAAAAAATGTGACTCAGTCATGGCACCTGTGAACAGGGCTACCTGGCAGGGTAGTGACCGCATATTGGGGTAGGCGATTAAAGTGATTGTATGTCATTTTTGTATATATACATACATGCATGTGGGGGAGGACCACACCATGTGATGGGTGGAAGGGGAAGGAGGGTTTGTGGGGTGTAGTGTGGTGGTGGGCTGCTGAGCTGGCCATGTGGCATGGTGGGTTGGTGGCAGACTGTGGTTGGGAGAGTGCCAGGTTTGGTTCTGGGTGCGATCATGTTTTTACATTGGGTCAGTTTAATTTTTTTTTTATTTTACACCCCCCAACATGCACCACCCTGGAGCTGAGAATCCTTTCATAGGGGGGTGCGGTGGGTACAGCCCCCACATAAAAAAGAAACCCATAGATCTCAGGCACCCATTTGCAGTTTGCTGCAAATGTACATCGCTGTAATTCATTTCTGGTGATGTACACTCACCCTAACAGCAATTGCTATTCGTGATCACTGTTATCACATAGAACCTGATTTGAGCTATCCTGAAAAGGTAGCAAGTGCAGTTATACTGACTAGGTGGGGGGAAAAGGGTGAACTAGTAACAGGGCAAAGTACAGGAAGAGGAGGGTACAGGAAGCCGGAGCCAGGAAACAGAGGTTTGTGGCCTGTGGTTGGGCAGTGTGGTGCTGAGTTGGTGTTCTGGTGTGGTGGTGAAGGTGGAGCCTGCAGTGAGGGAGGTCCAGTGTTCGGGGCTGGTGAGGGTAGGTATTTTAATTTTTGTTCATTGTGAGGGACCTAATCTTTTTTGTGTTCCCGATTTTTCTACCTCCTGGACATGCACCCCCCCCCCAGAGTTGAGAATTTTGTTCCATCGTCGCTGTTGTTGGGTTTGCCAGGGAGTGTTCATCACCATTTTGCTTTTCAGAGATGTACTGTTGCTGTAACAGTGATCGCTATTTTGCAATCACTATTATGACCTGGAACCAATTTGAGGTCATGAGGCATGAATGGAAACTGAAAGGAGAAAGGTTTAAGAGGGGTATGAGGAAATACTATTTTTTTGAGAGAGTTGTGCAAACTTGGAACAGTCTGCCAGCTGAGGTAATAGGTGCCAAAATCTTAAATGGTTTCAAGCATGGTTTGGACAGAGTATGGGCTATTGTGGCTATTTGGGGCAATAGTAGCAGGGTGGAAATTAGGTGGGAAGACAGCTGAGGGCTAGTACCTTTGATGACAATGAGGTCCTGGGAATGGATAGGGAACCACAGGCATAATGGATGACCCATCTTTTTTTTCTGCCAGCATTGTATGTTTCTATATTTCTAAGTTATTATTTGCCATAATACCCAGTTGTTTATTATGGCAAGCACAGGCACAGCACCCAGCAGCTGAGTTCTTGAAACATTCACTTTGAGTGCAGCCTTAAGAAAGATTATGGTTTTACTGTTTAAAGTACATCACAGTAACAACTAACAGAAAGCCTCAAATATCAAATTTGAAAACTCAAAGTTAAACAAACAAACCTGCTTCTAAACCCAGTCAAAAACCTGCATAATCTGAGTTTGTTCCCAACATGCAAGTAATGAATCAGACACACTTTCACACCAAAAATATAGTGTGAAGTCACATGCAGTGGTAGAAGTCTTTGCAACTCATCTGTGAGAAACAAAACATTATAAAAGTGGGGTTTAGGCTGGCAGCATTACAAGAGTTGCAAGCCTCATTCAAGAGCAGGAACATCATAATATAATAATAAAAACACAGCCACCTCACAGTTTTAATTAGCTTATTTTGAGAAACAGGTGAACAATTAGATCTTACTAATCTACCAATGTCATGGTTACAATGGGGAGGGGGATGTGAGGAGAAAAACTGATGTCCAGTGATTATATAAAATAAATTATGGAGTGGTGAATTAAATACACTCCCCTGGTGTTGGATTCTTAAATAAACCCCTTGAGCTTCACTCCTGGGGTTTATGTAGCATTACATATCTGGGGTGTGTATTAAATTCTCCAAACTCACACAACCCCATGCATTGTTCAGTATTTTATGTTCTGTGTAAATATAATTTGGTGCACTTCTATGAAGAATTTTAAAGACAAAAAGTACAATTTTGAGTTGTAATCCGAAGTTAATGTGCCGCAAATACAGATCTTTAAGAATCGGAATAAAATATTAAGATTATTTGGAATGAGTAAGGGTATTATCAATTGTGTTTTGTATATGCTGAAATTGGGAAGTAGATATTTGGAAGAGCATAAAAATGAGAAGCACTATAATGAAGAGACAGGATGAACAAAGCATGAACAAGAGTTTTAGCAGGAGGTGTATAGTATCAAGAACGTGGCTAATTCTAACAACATTATATAGAAACATAAGATATATTTTGTAAGCATATATATATATATATATATATATATATATATATATATATATATAATGTATCTATCTATTTATCTACTTATATTATACTCTAAAAGCATAAACATTTCAATTATTTTATTTGCAGTTAATTCTTTTTTATTTTTGTCAAATATTGCAACACAAACAAACAGGCACATGATAAAGAATGTCATGTACATATTAAGCAGCACAGAATGATATAACAGTACAGTATAGTGGAACATACTGTAGATAAAAAATATTGGTTGAGGACATATGTTCATACAGTTACATGCTAAGATAATGATGTACTTGAGTATTCCTTTGCTTGTCTGCACAGTGAGAGAGGTGGGGGAGACAGTAAACCTCATCCATAGTGACTCCACTTAATTGTACATTTTCTAAGTGTGGGAGGGGGAAATCAAGTGGGAATTGATAAAGAATGCTTTAAAGGGGCACTGTCAACACCCTTTATGTCTCAAAGTGCCCCTAGTTTGAAAAACACATTTTATGATTGCCAACATTCTATAAAGATTGCTGATGTAGCTGGTAGTTTGATTCTGATTCTTTTTTCTTAGAAAAAGTAAAAAAAAAACAGACTGCCCACTAAACTGGTGCTACCACACAACCACAGGTTTGTTTACATTCCTTGGTCAGCTCCAACTGCATTTTTCCCGGACTTGGGAAAACTTCCACAATGCAGTCTAGCCACTTGTGATACAGTGGGAGTTTAGGAGGCTACTGACTCATAAGTGACTGCACTATTTGGGTGTGTTTCTCATGCTCAGGAAGTATGCTGTAAGAACAAATCCAGGATTGAAAACAAAAACAAAGTTGTTTATAAAAATACACTGCCATGCATTCCAATTCTGGTAAACAAGGAGAGAGACAAAACAAACAACATCAATGAATTTTAGAGAAAGTAAGCAATCATAAAATGTGAGTTTTTAACTAGAAATGACATGAAAAACAGGTTGACAGTGTCCCTCTAAGTGGTTTAACTCTTTTTAAACCAAGTGATCATGGAGGGCAGAGTAAATATTTCCCCATATCTGAGTGTGTGAGTATTAGGTCAGTATCCATATAGGATATGAAGGGGCCCCATACTTTGTCATATACTGGCAAGAGGTACAAATATAGTGTGAGAGCTTGGCCTTTGAGGCTAGTGGATGGAGTGAGACATGCCACTCATTTATAGATGGCAAATTTGTTCTACACCATCTACATAAGATCAAGCGTTTGGTCTCCATTCTTGTGGTCAGTAACCATTAAAAGTTGTGGACAGAAATGTCAACCTCTTCCAGATGTATGCCGAAAAGGAACAGAGCAGACCAGAGGTGAAGTTCAAGCTTGAGTATCAAGGAGCATTCACAGTGCATTTGTAGCCAGTATTTCATTAAAGCCTGGCAGCTATATAATATAGGCATCAGTTCCACTTCTGGGGTTCCACATCACCAACATAAGTCATGAGATAGCAAACCAAGGGACTTAAGCTGAGCAATGGTTTGATACCAATAGTATATAATTTTGGTTTGCATTAGCAAGCTTCTAGAATCTAAACAAATCTGATGGGCTAAGCTCAAACACCTGGACCATGTTTCATTAGATAATGAGGCATGCAGGGCTGCTTGCCATTTTTGTTTGGCATTCGCTGAGGGGTCTGGACAAGATTTTCTTGATGCTCTGTAAATCATGCCTGCAAGGCCTTTCATGATTTTGCAACAGACATAAATGTGCATATGCGAGATGTGATCTGTAGATGAAGGGTTGGTACTAAAACAAGAAGGCCCTCTTTGCTGCATGGCAGTTATCAAACTGAATTTGAAGATATCACCAGAAATTGCCTTGGGGTATACCAAACCTGAAGCATACATTGTTAAATGCATCAATGGTTTGGGATCCTGGGAAGACTAAGTTTGCACCAAGTGTGTGCCCTTAGATTTGCATGTGTGCCAGTGAATTGGATGCAAATCTATGCATAACGAAGAGATATTTCAAGGATGGTACCATGACCAGAGGGAACTACCTAACTTTAAAAGTTTCCCTACTGACTTCCACGCCATTAAGGATGCATGAATGGTTAACCTCTGTAGTATGCTTTTTGGTGGGCATATGGGTAGATAACTAGTTGAGAGACCCCTATAAAGCAAGGCAAATTTTACCTCCTTCTATAGTTGGACCTTTTTTACCATGAAATGTAAACCATTTGCATGTCTAAGCAGATCTGAAAGCCAAGAAATGGGCATGAAATCATGGAAGTTTCCATTCTCCCTTCATCCAGTGTGCTCTAAGGTTGGCTCCGCTGTGTCTTAGAAAGGAGCTTTCACAAAGAAAATTACCAACTATGGTGTCCAATTGCTGGAACCATCTTCTTTGTGGAAAAAAGGTCAATTCAGGATTAAGAATATTATAGAAACATAGAAGTTTTTGGCATAAAAAGGCTCATTTGCCCATCATGTCTGCCAAGTCCTACCTATCTAATATGAAATATAAGGGATCTAGTGACTCTTCACTACTCCTTTCATGTTGGAACTGTGTTTACCAAGCCCATGTATCTGCCCCATCCATATTTGAATCCCATCACTGACTTTGCGCAGACCTCCTCTTTCTTTTTTTTTCTATATAGTTTTTTGTCCTCCCTTACCACCTCCACCTTACTTGGCAATAGAGGAGAAATTAGTTTTCTTGTTTACTCCTTGTTATCCTGGAACCCTAAATCACAGTTGTGCTTGTGCATGGAGGCATGCATGTGCTCTGTGGCCTCAATGATGGTAGCCTCTTCCCACCCTTGTCCTAGTGCCTTGGTTCCTGTGGATTGGTGCTGCCACCTAGCCTCCACTGGGATGCAGCCAGGGGTCAGGGAACCTATGCATCCCCCTCTGGAGAGGAGTGTTGCCATGAAGCCACTTGATCCAGCTTTGCACCATCCTCCCCTGGCTGACCCCTGGTGGCCCAAGCTAGCTCCCAAACTCAGATTGCCAGTGTAGCATGAGGTGTGGCATCAAGTGTCTCAACTCTCAATGCCAGTGGGCTGGACCTCCAATTTCAACAGGTTATTCCACCCCGCAGCACCCCTTTTTAACAAAAAATTGCACACGCACACATATATGTGTATATATATATATATATATATATATATATATATATATTCACTGGCAGTTCTCTTAACTGTGTCCCCTGTAAGCTTTGTGGAGTTACTCCTGGTGTACTGTATGTATCTCCTCCTTCTATTGACCACCTCCTTAAGCAAATAAACATCATAGCTGTCCTTCCCACTACCCTATTAAATTGTGCTGTTGTCTTCTGAGTGCCTGAATTTATTAACCCAAGCACTTCTCCTCATTTATGCTTTCAGCTACTACTTCACCATCAGTATTCAGTTTTTGAATTTCTCATACCTATGATCATCACCTTGTGCTTTTTGGCATTAGATTTTATCTGCCATATTTTGATCAACTCCATGATCTGCCCATAATTTCTTTCATAATTATGACCCCTTATTATTATCCACTCATTTTCAGATCTTAGTATATCTGTGTAGTGGCATAGCTTGTCCTGTATCTGTAGTACAATATCACAGATAAGATATTGAAAAGGACAGGTCCCAGGATCAATTCCTGTGACACACTGTTAGAAACCCCCTACTTTATCAGAAAATTTACCCTCTGTGTTCTGCCACTTAATCATTTTTTTATTTATCTTATGACTTTGTCCAGTGCCCCAAGATCATCCATCTTCTTAACCAAACATCTGTGTAGGACTGAGCTGAAGGTTTCTCTGAAATCATCATATAGTATGTTCAGCATCTGCTCCTTGTCCACTTTCTTGTCACCAAATCAAATAAATCAATCAGGTCTATCTGACACAGCCACCTCCCCTAGTAAACCATGCTATCTTTTGCCAGAAGTTCCTTTGTCTCCAGGAAGCATACAAGCTTCTTTTCATTTATGGTCCCTAGTAGCTTAGCCTATATATGCACAAGGCAGATAGGTCTGAAGTTGCCTAGTTGATCTTCCAATCCTATGAACTGTATTTGCAAAATTGATACTTTAGTTAAGTATAGAAAGTTGATACTGACTTAATTTGATTGAGTTTTTCTTCCTGAGTAGAAGGATTTCTTTTGGAAAATATTTGGCTAAACAAACTCTAAGTGTATGGAAGATAAGGACAGATCATTTAAGGAACATTTTCAATGTAAAGCTATTTGTCATCACCATAAAAATGGTAAGCCAATGCAGAATGCTTATTTAAGGAATTAAATCAACTGCAAAGGTTGAGGAACTAAATTAAATGTGAAGCTATTTGTCATCAGCAAATATTAAACCAGTTTGAGATGATAAATCAGGCATCCTATAAGTATAAGATATATCAAGAAGTAAATGGGACCAAGGGTGGAACCTTTTGGAACTTGCAGGGATGGGTAGGGTGTAGGCAAGACTCCATCTGCAGAGAATGTACAGAATCAATGTGATCAGTAGGCTTTAGACCAAGAAAGAAAAAAAATTGAAAGATGTCTGCATATTTTTAAGGTACAATGGGAATGAATATATTCTCTGCAAAAAGTAGCACCATGATCAAGTAGACCAGCTTGTGTGATAGAATAATTTTCAGAAGAAAGATGCAATGTTTTATCCTGAAAGGAAGAAAAGTATTTGTACTTGTATTTGGTCAAAAAAATTGATTGGAAGGGGCAACTTTTTTGTTTTAATGAAGTCTAGGCAAAGAGGGATAAAAATAACCTATTCAAGAACTATCCACATAAAAGGAAAATTAGATATAAAGCAAAAGTTAGAAAGTGCATTGTGATCAAGTAAAGATTATACAGCGGCGTGAAAAAGTATTTGCCCCCTTCCTGATTTTCTCTATTATTGCATATTTGTCACACTGGATGTTTTCAGGTCTTTAGACAAAATATAATATTAGATAAAGGGAACCTGAGTGAACAAATAACACTTTTTTTTTTACTTATTTCATTTATTTAATGAAAAAAGTTAACCAACACCAACTGGCACTGTGTGAAAAAGTAATTGCCCCCTAGTTAAATCAACCCAATTAAAAGGATAATTAGAGTCAGCTGATTGAACACAGCCAGGCTTGATTACAGCCAGCCCTGCTCAATATAAACCTCACTTATTTTGGCCCTTACCATCAGAGTCCATTGCTGCAGCACAAAGATTCAACCACATTATGCCATGATCAAAGGAAGTTCCTGAAAAGATCAGAAAAAATTTGTTGCCCTCTTTCAGTCTGGAAAGGGTTACAAAGCTATTTCTAAGGCTCTGGGACTCCATCAACCACAGTGAGAGCCATAATCTCCAAATGGAGAACACTTGGAACAGTAGTGAATCTTCCCAGGAGTGGGCGGCCTGCCAAAATTACTCCAAGGGCACAGCGTGAAATCATCCAGGAAGTCTCAAAGGATCCTAAAACAACATCCAAAGAACTGCAGGCTTCTCTTGCCTCAGCTAAGGTCAGTGTTCATGACTCCACAATCAGAAAGAGACTGGGCAAAATTGGCTTCATGTGAGAGTAGCAAGGCAGAAACCATCTAACCAAGAAGAACATATATGTTCGTCTCATTTGCCAAGAAGCACCTGGATGATCCACAAGCTTTTGGGAAAATGTTCTATGGTCAGATGAGTCCAAAGTGGAACTTTTGACGACATGGATCCCATAATGTCTCGCGAAAGCAAACACAGCATTCCACAGTAAGAACACCATACCAACAGTCAAACATGGTGGTGGTAGTGTGATGGTGTGGGATGCTTTGCTCTAAGGACCTGGATGACTTGCCAAAATTAAAGGAACCATGAATTCTGCTCTGTACCAGAAAATTCTTAAGGAGAATGTCCGTCATCCTTCCGTCAGCTGAAGCTGAAGCGAAGTTGGGTCATGCAGCAAAACAATGATACAAAACACAAAAGCAAGTCCACATCAGAATGGCTAAAAAGAAGTAAAATTAAAGTTTTGAGTGGCTTAGTCAAAGTCCAGACTTAAACCCAATAGAGATGCTGTGGCAGGACCTGAAACGAGCAGTTCATGCTTGAAAACCTACCAAATGTTACTGAATTAAAGCAGTTCTGCAAGGAAGAGTGAGTTAAAATTCCTCCACAGCGATGTGAAAGACTGATATTGAATTATAGGAAGTGTTTGGTTGCAGTCATTGCAGCTAAATGTGGCGTAACCAGTTATTAAGTGTAAGGGGCAATTACTTTTCACACAGTGCCAGTTGGTGTTGTTAACTTTTTTCATTAAATAGGTGAAATAAAAAAATAAAAAACAAGTCTTATTTGTTCACTCAGGTTCCCTTTATCTAATATTACATTTTCTCTAAAGACCTGAAAACATCCAGTGTGACAAATATGCAATAATAGAGAAAATCAGGAAGGGGGCAAATACTTTTTCACGCCACTGTATGTAAATATTGGTATACAAAAGGTTTTACTTCATGCAGGAAGTATGTAACAGTGAAGAAAGAATAACTATACCACAGAATTAAAGGACAATAGCTGGAAAAAGGAAGAAAAAATACAAGGATTAGGGTCGAGAAAATATGTTGTTTTCCATAAATGATTGAATAGTTTTACAAATGCTAAAGGGGGAATTTTAGAAGAAGTAAATGGGAGGAGAAAGATCACAAGTCATAAGAAGTACAGAGGAAAAGGATGCTGGATATCTTAAGCGGAACTGCATGACCCCTGTCCAGTTCCCTAGTCACCCAATCGTAATACTCAATCAGGTTTGTCTGGCAGGACTTGAGCACAACAAACCTGTGTTGTTGCCTGTCCTGGAGACCTTTGTCTTCTAAGAAGGTCACCAGTCTCTCCTTAAGGATCATCTCCATGAGCTTTCCCATGATTGATGTGAAGCTCACTGGTCTGTAGTTACCTGGATTATACTTTGGGCCTCCTTTGTGAATGGGTGCCACATGGACCATTTTCCAGTGTTGGAGCATGCATCCCATGTTCAGAGAGGTATTGAAAAGGACAGCCAGTGGTCTCACCAGGTACACAGATAGTTCCTTGAACACCCTAGGGTGAATGCCATCAGGCCCCAGTGGCTTGTCCACCAGCAGTGCCCTTAGTTCTTCCAGTACCTTTGCTTCCAAAATGTTCCTGTCAGTCATCCCCTCCCCTTCCCTGTCCTCTCCCTGACTCCTATGTGGCATCTGCCCCCTCTACTGTGAATACAGAGCAGAAGTACTCATTTAGTGACCTTGCCTGGTCTTCTCCCTTCTCTACCCACTCCCCATTCTTCCTAATTTTCACTGTCTGATCCTTATTCTTCCTTCTCTCCCTAATGTATCTAAAGAAGTCCTTCTCCATGTCCTTTATGCCCTATGCCAGCCTCAGATCCCTGGCCACCTTGGTGTCTCTGACTAGTCTTGTGACTTCCCTGGACTTCTTTGTATACTCCTTCCCATCTCCCCCCACCCATCTTCTGAATTTCTGAAATGCTCTCACCACCTCCATTACTTCTTTGTTCAGCCAACTGGGCTTCCTTGCTCTTCCCTTCTTACTCTGTAGCCTAGTACATGTCCCAGTGGCCCCTGCCAGCCATACCTTAATGCAGTGGCGGCTCTACATCAGGGCTTGCCAGGGCATGTGCCCTGGTAAAAAAATGCTGTGCCACAGTTTGTGCCTCATATGATGCAGAGTGTTCCTCATTGTAGCAATATATCAGTGCCCTGGCTGCCATCTCTTGTGCCCCAGCTGTGTCCTGGTAGCCATTTGTGGCTAGAGCTGAGCTGCTACTGCCTTAATGATCTCCCATTTCTGATTGGCATCCATGAGTGGCTGAATTCCCTCCAGACAGCTCATCAGAATTTCCCTCATCTTATTATAGTCTGCCCCTCTAAAATCAATCACCCTGGTAACTGAGCCCCCTGTTTGCTTCCCTATATTGAATATGAATCATAGAGTGGTGGTCACTCCCAGTCAGAGGGTCCTCAACCTGTAGGTCTCTTATGGCTTCCCCATTTGCTAGTACAAGGTCCAGAATCCTTCCCAACCTAGTTGGCTCATGCACCAGCTGCACCAGGAAGCTGTCCTGAAATGCCCCCAGTATAATCTGATCACTAGCACTCTTGGTGGTTGGTGTGCTCCAGTCCACCCAGGTAGGTTGAAGTCCCCAACCACCACTGTGTTCCCCTTCCTGCAAACCTTCTGTACATGATCTGCCAACTCTCTGTACATCTCCTGCCCTTGGTCTGGTGCTTTATATACCACCCTGAACCTCAGCTCTCTGCCTCTTGGATCATGGTGCAGAACTTAAGTATTAAGATTAATTTTATTCTGTACTGGAGCAAATATGGGCTTTGCCTACTAGCTCCACATGATCCTCAGTATGAACCTCAATATGAAACTGCATCCACATGGCCTCTGTCCTTCCTTCCTCCCCCTCTTCCCTTATACACCTTATTCCTTCCCTTACATAGATTGCCACCCCCTTTCCTTTTTGTCCTGTCCTTTCTGAACAGCTTGTATCCAGAGATCATCATATCCCAGTCTTGGTACTGGTTGGCCCAAGTTTCTGTAATGGCTACAATGTTCCCTGCCACACCACCAAGAGAGCCTGTGACTGTAACTTGGCTGCTTTGGTTCCCAGACTCCTCACATTTAGTGGCATTACCCTCCACCCTTTTCCTATGCTTACCCCCCTCTTACCCCCCCTTTGGCTCCTACTGAATAAAGGTTTGTTCAGGTCATGCCTGAGAAAAGACAGTATATTCCTAGTGTGTCTTACCTGGTATCAAAAATAAACAAATAAATAAATAAATGAACTGAGCTCATTAGAAACTGAAATGGCATCTCAATACCATAAATATACTTGCCAAGGGTGACTCCAAAACATGCAGCTCTTATTTATTTATTTCACAAATTTCACCAGAAACAACATACTGAGCTGGTAACAACTTATTTCCAGATGGGGCCTGGGGGAGGGCAAAGGGAGGATAATGAAGAACACAATACCAACAATTCAATAACAGGAGAGTAAGCATCATAGATACAGTACAAATAGTGCAAAGACAAGGAGTGATAGAATTAAAATGCAAAGCAATATAATGAAATGCTAGAGGATAACCACATTTGCAGTTACAGTACAGTAAAGTTCTTGAGGATAACAACATTTGAATTGTGCAGAAGCAATACTGAGTTCATGGTGGAAGCAAAGGTTGTCGAATGGGGAGAGGGAAGAGGTGACTGCACTAGTGTATGTGCAGGATGAAGTGGAAGAAAATGTAGGAGGGTTGTCAGCAGCAGCCCATGGACCAATATCTGGGGCAGCTGCAGGAGTGAGTAGTGAAGTCATGGAGGAGAGTGAGTGATGGGAATAGGATGAGTGGATTGTAAGAGAGAAATAACCCCATTGTTTGGGGAATTGGAAAGAGAAGGCAGCTTGACCAGCATTGGACTTCCTTGAGGGGAATGCGAGAGAAAGATAGCCAGAGTTGCACAGGGGGTAAGAAGTGGCGGGGAAAAGAGATTGGAAGCAAGGTGGGAGGTAAGAGAGCCATGCCAGTATTTGGAGATGATGAAGGGTCCATGTCATAATGGTGACTGATGAATGGCAACCCATGAAGAGGGTGCAAATCCTGCAGCACGATGACCTGGAACAAAGTTATTTGTTGTGGGGGGTATTTGTCCCAAGCACTCCCTTTGTGGGGGGCTTTTTCCCCACACCATGCTTTATTTAGTATTCTAACTCCGGGGGTGGCATACTTTGGGGATGGGGAGAACCAAGGGTCACCAATAAATGTCTTCACTGCAGTTCCTGTGCCATCTTCAAGGGTCTCTGTTCTGCAGTCGTAGTTTTAACGGTCTACCATGATGAATGAGTGGCTATTGGATCATAGCAAAGGAAAAATGATTTATGATCTACAGAGCCATAATGCATAATGGAAAATAAATGTTCTTTACTTGCTCAACTAAATTCACTACATCTTTGTAGGGAAAGATGCATGTTCAATGCAGTCTCTGATGGACAGATGTGCCCCTCTTATTAATATATATTTTCTATCACTTAATGATTGCACTTTCCTTGTACACCTACTTGCAATTAAAGAAGCTTCAATCTCCTAACAATTATGCATTCTTCAGACTCCTAATTATGAATGAAATGTCAGTTATCAATCTCTTGACATACCATCCTAGACACATACATACAGTATGAGTGTGTGAGCTAATAACTCCTTTCAATGCTCTCTTATTCTATATTACAATTTTAGATATAGATTTGCACTTCCCTTTTCTAAAAAAAAGTAGATGATGAACATGTGTGTTGCCTCTATTATGTGGTGCATGGAAAAAAAAAAAACAGAAATAGATTGCCTGTATGGATCACTAAGAGGAGAGATAGAGAGAGAGAGAGAGAGAGAGAGAGAGAGAGAGTTTGTTTATTAGTGGAATAAATAAAATATTTTGTTTGGAAACATGTTCTGTTTGTAAACTAAGTTTCTAAAAGGAAAAAATATGTATTTCTCACTAAATGATGGTTCACGGTACCATCATAATACTGTAATAAATTCACTAGACTATGATAGCAAGTATTAACATCAATATATCTTTTTATTGAGGGATAACTTCTTATAATAACTTGTGCACAATTTTTTCTTAGGGCTCAGATAGTTGATATTCGCCATAATAACTTGTAGGTTATTACAGCATTCACATGCTCTGCCTGTCAACATGGAGCACTCCCTCATTAGCTCTGTTTATGTGTAAGGGAGGGCTAAACAGTTCTACAAACATGGTGGCTCCCTCTGACCATTAGTGAGGAGCAGGCAAAACAAAACGTGTCTCTCCTCTCCATTATTTTTGTATGTTTGTTTTTGTGTCTGTATGTTTGATCCTAGCTTTAAAGTGAAAAAAAGCTCTATCTGGGTGATACTGCTGTTCACTGGCTTTGGGCTATAGCGTGATCAAAAACAAGACTGTGAGTTTCATCCTATAGCACTAGTAAAGCGCAATCTTCTAACAGTAAGTTAAAAAAGAAAGGAAAAAAGAAACAAAATGCTAAGGAAAAGGAGGGAGACACAGAGGCAGTGTGTGTTTGTGTGTATGTGTGTGTGTGTGTGTGCCCGTATGTGTCACACATGGTCACAAAAGTCTGGCAGGAAAAACTTTCTCACCAGTAATTATGAAAAATAAAAAAAAGGGGTAGTGTGCATACAAGAATTTATTGGACACCCTCTATGTGGGATACTTTTATAAACCCGTTGAGCTTCACTCTCAGGGTTTATGAAGCATCCCACACCTCTCATGTGCATTAAATTCTCATATCACACACTACCCCATCCTTTATTCTCTATTTAACATGTGTGCAAGTGGTCAGAAATGTTAGATATGTATTCAAGCACTAGTTCATTGTTTTTCTTCTTTCTGACTGTTTTACACTTTTACTTTATGCCTTCTTCAGTTTATTCAGTTTTTTTTTAATTGCTTGTTAGGGACTCTCTAATAACGTTACCATCCCATTGCAAGTTCATCCGACAGGAAGTCTTGTACCTT
Organism: Neoceratodus forsteri; assembly: GCA_016271365.2. NCBI lineage: Eukaryota > Metazoa > Chordata > Ceratodontiformes > Ceratodontidae > Neoceratodus > Neoceratodus forsteri. Next base: position 536,643,278 of record CM057459.1, on the reverse strand, counting down.
GCTGTTGTGTTCCTTCCAGAGCTCCCTCCAGGAGCAGGAATCAATGTGGGTGCCAAGAAGAGGTAATTAAAGTACCTCTACAGCTGCACCCTTGTGAGGCGGGTTAGCCCATCGATGCACTGTGAGCGTCGACTGCCCCGCCCACCCACCTACATACCCTGGGTCATCACTACTTATACAGGCACTATCTTATGACATCAGTTCCTCTCTATTGTTTTACTTAGTCCCCACTTTTCCATTTGCAGGTTATACCTGCTAGCCACTAGAGGGACCCTCTGACCTTTCCAACTCAGTCTCCCCACCAGAATCACCCCCTGCTTCCTGTAACCTCTCTGCCTGATTAGGCTACTACTCTTTTACTCCCACCCCTGCCTCTGCCCACACCTCACCCTCGCCCTACCATCTGGCTAGCCCTACACACAAACCCCGGCCCTATCGCCTGACCCACACCCATCCTGTCACTAACCCCATTGACCACTGGGAGTCGCTATTTCAACCCTGTTTTCTGGCCCAAATCCAGCCTGCTTTAAGTCACCTTGAACCTGGATCCCTGCTCTTAGCCAGGTCCTATCCCAACTGCCCTGACAGGGTCTTGAACCTTGTACCCTGTCCTCGTACCCTGTCCTCCAGAGTATGTGACCGTACCACTACTCCAAAGTGGTATCTACGCTTTCTGAGGGGCAACCAGATTACTTGAAACTCACCACCCTGTAACTACCAAGGCACTATGCCTGGGCACCCCTTCCCCAAATCTGGTAAAATGCCCCCATCAATAACACGTGTACTTCTGATCTCCCCATTTTACTGTCCCTTCCCATTTTAATTCCCCCTCTATGCGGCTTCCCAGCACCCCCCCCACCAGCTATCGTGACCCATCCTACCAATGCCTCCTTTAATTCCACTTCATCCCTCCCAGCTCTCTTCTGGTCCCATTTCCCCACACCACTCTCCTCCTTGGCCTATTCCTTCAGCTGCCTTCTGGCCTCTCTCTCCCACTCCATTACCCAGTCCCTCCACTCAGCCCACCCTTCTGGCACCCCCAGCCAGCACATGGCAAAATCCCGGTCTCTCCACATTCTATGCTGCCACCTAACCATTGCCCTACTCCTTCTGGCTGCAGGGGATATACACCCTAACCCCGGCCCAACCCTAACCATGGGCCCAGTCCACCCCATACCAAACCCCTCAGCCAAGGCCACCACTGACACTCATCCAGGCTACCTCCCCCGAGGCTTACGCCTTCTCCATCTAAATATTCGTAGCCTAGCCCCTAAGCTCGATCAGCTTCAGGTCTTAGCCGGCCACCATGCCCCTGACATAATCATCTTATCTGCGACCTGGCTAAACTCCAGCCTACCAGATAATACCATTGCTATTCCAGGGTTCACTATCACAAGGCAAGACAGGCCCTCCAGAGGCAGAGGGGTGGCTATGTACATCAGATCAGCCCTACACTTCACTGTCTCTCTTACAAAAGCTGAAACCAAAGCTTATGAGCTTCTTATGGTAAAACTGTCCCGTCCCTCCTCATTACCTATCTTTGTGGCAGGTATTTACTGCTGCCCAGGCACACCAACCACAATAGTCACTGATCTACTGTACCAGCTCTCATCCCTTGCTCAGTCGGGTGAACTATACGTCATGGGTGAATTTAACCACAACTGGCTAGCACCCACTTTTAACAAAACCCAAACTGACATAACTGCTCTCAACCTTAGCCAAACCATTACAGAACCCACACGCTCAAACCATAAGTCTGGTAATCACTCCCTACTAGACTGGGTGCTTACATCCCGCCCACACCGCATCATCGGTTCAGGCCTCCTGCCCGATTCCATTAGCGACCACCACCTAATCTACTTGGTCCACAACATCCACAGAGTTAAATCCCCCCCAAAATTTATATTCCAATGGTCATACAAATCCCTCAACCTCTCCCCCTCCTGGAAGATCTTTCTCACTCAAATTGGGTCCCGTGCTCAAGCTCCTCTAACATGGATTCAGCCCTTATGCATTTTCAGAACACCTTCCTCACCGCCTGGGATAAACACGCCACCATGCGCCGGGCTAGAGTCCGTGGGTCTCACCTACCCTGGCTATCCCCTGAGCTGATAGTTTGCCAACAATCCCGTGACAAGGCCTGGCGAAACTACAAATCCACGCTCCTCCCAAACAACTACATCACCTACCGCATGCTCCGCAACAAGTTCACAAAGTCCATCTGCTTAGCTAAGGCTGAATACTTCAACAACACCCTAAATACAAATCTTGGGAGACCTTCTAAATTCTGGAAAGTCATCAACTCCCTTTTCTCCCCCCAAACAGCAAGACCCCCACCTCCCCTTCTCACCCAAGGGACTCTCTTCTCTGACCCCCTGAAGGTAGCCTCTGAGTTTAATTCCTATTTCACTACTTGCACCCTGGCCCTCCTCGATTTCCTACTTCCTGCAACCATCCCCACCCACCATACATCTATAACCACACCCACCACCCAGTCATCTATCTCCCTACCATCTGGTAGGAACCCTTTTCCTTCAGACACATCTCCCCCACTGAAACCCTAGATGCCCTTCACTCCCTGAACCCCTCCAAAGGCAAATCCCCTGATGGTCTCCATAACAAACTCCTCTTCCTATCTGCCCCTACCATCGTTACCCCCCTCACTGCCCTACTAAATCTTTCTTTCTTCACTGAGTCACTCCCCTCCAAATGGAAGCATGCCACTGTCCTACCCCTTCCAAAAGGTGGTGATCCTTCCTCTACTACTAACTACCGTCCCATCTCCCTCCTCCCCGCCCTCATCAAACTCCAGGAACACATAGTGCTATCCTAGCTCTCCCACTTTCTCTCAGAAACTAATTTCTTCACCTCATTTCAGTCCGGTTTCAGAAAACACCACTCTACCACCTCCTTCCTACTAAGACTCAAGGACTCCATCCTCACTGGGATGGATAAAGGACTAATCACTTCTGCTATTTTCATTGGCCTAGCTAAAGCTTTCGACACAATATCCCATTCCCTCCTTCTATCCTGCCTATCAGGGGCTAGGTTAGCAGTGTCTGCCACAAACTGGTTCAGTGCCTACCTACTAAATAGAACCCAAGCCACTAAAATAGCTGACCACACCTCCCCCCCCTTCCCATCACCACCGGCACTCCCCAAAGCTCAGTTCTTGGCCCCATCCTCTTCTCCATCTTTCTAAATGATCTGCCTAATTCTTGCCTCTCTACCGTGATCCACATGTATGCAGACGACACGGTCCTCTTTACCTCCGGCCGGACTCATGAAGAACTCACTTCTAAACATCAAACTGATTTCAACAAAATCCAACACTAGTTCAATACCAACCAACTCTCCCTAAATGCCAAGAAAACTGTCTCTATGTCTTTCAGCACTAGACAGCGTCTATCCAAACTCACCACCCCTCTGATCTTCCATACCCTAAATAACACCATCCTTGATGAAGTGCACTCCTTCAGGTATCTAGGGGTATGGCTCGATCACCACCTCTCTTTTTCCGCACACGTGGATGCCATCACTTCAAAACTGTGCTGAAAACTTGGCGCCCTCAACAGGAACCACACTAGTCTCCCGCTACCTGTCAGACATGAATTAGTCCTGAAAATGATTCTACCCACCTTCGACTACTGTGATGTCATCTACAGCTCCGCTTCTAAGAGCACCCTAGTCAGACTTGACCCCCTCTTTAATGCTTTCTGCTGCTTTGCCCTCGAAGCCCCCCCCACTCACATCACTGTGAGCTCTACCGTTTACTGGCCCTGCCATCCCTGAGTAACTGGCGCCAAATTCATAGTGTTAAATTCACTTCCGACTTCTGGCTCGGCTCCCTTCCGCCCTACCTCGGATCCTCCCTGTCTTCCCCACCTACCCCCACCCATGCCCTCAGGTCCACTGACGCTAGGCTATTAGCCATCCCCCACCAAAGGACCACTGCCAGCCAATCGGCCTTCTCCTACCTCTTCCCTAAACTCTGGAATGTCCTGCTGGCCCAGATCCACCATTCTTCATCCAAACACTCCCTATCCTCTGCCCTTACTAACTTTCTTGCACCAAATTGCAACTGCCCCTGACCTCCCCCCCGATCGCTTCTCTTCCCCCATTGCCCCTTAGTGCCTGACCAGCGGCTTGGCCATTGTCTAATTGTCTGGCTTATATACTGCCCTATGCACTTACACTCTCACTCTTCCTCTCTTCTCCTCCCATATCTCCCTTCTCTCCCTCCTTCCTAACTAACCTATGCTCTTCAGCCTTATGCACAGCCACTAACTGCACTCTCCTTCCTTCCCACCTCACCTAAACCTCCCCCTACACACCTAATGTTTACTACTCCACTCCTCCTCCTCCTCTACCCGTTATCTTTGCTCTCCAACTCCTACTGTCAACTTGGTGCATCTTGCTGCAGCTCAGGCTCTGCTACCGGCACTCAAGTTCAGTTACTGGCACTCTAGTTCTGCTACTGGCACTTATGTAATTCATGTACTGCTTCGATGTGTACCCATGATATGTATACCCTGTCCTTGATGATCATGTTCTGTACTGTTCTTGCCTTGATGTCTACCCATGATATGTTTACCCTGCCCTTTATGATCATGTTCTGCACTGTTCTCCTTATGAATCAAGTCAAATGTACTGCTCCAATGCTAAATTCAACTATTGTATGTATACCTGCCTCCTCTGTAACCCCTCCCCCCAGGTCACACCGTGAGATGAGCATCTTTTTGCTCAGTGTGCCTTTCCTGGTGAAACATTTTCAATAAACAAATAAATAAATATGTTCCCTGTTCACCTATGGACAACCACGCTTTTATTCCTCACACTGCCTCACTGCTTTCCAGACTCACCTCCCATTGCTGTTCACATCCTCCTGTATCCAGGGATCCAAGGATGTCTGACTCTTTCCTGTACTGGAGTATCAATTCTCCAGCCCTAATCTAGGGAGAAGACGTCTAGGAGTGGTTGTGGAGGTGTGCTATGGGGTCTGCTAGTGTGGAAGAACAGCAAGACTGTCATCCAATGTGCCCAATAAGAGAGTTCTGTTTCCCTGTTCTAGTCTCATACACACCTTCAGAAGTTGTGCTATTGATGTTGTTCATGCCAACATTAATGAAGACATTCTGCTTCTTTTCCCACATGAATTTTTTGGCTTTGGATAGCAGTCATTCAATCCATGCTCCAGGGAAGTAAACCACCTGAGCCAAGCTACAATCTTCCTTTAGCTATGCTGCCTCAAGCTCATCTACTATCCTAACTATAGAGGCATCTATGAGTACTAACTTCCTTCCTTTTCTCTCAGCCTTTACTTTGCTCCAGTTTGGCAGGTTGGGTGTTCTGGTGTCTGAACTGCCCCCAACAACCCAGCAGACTGTTGAGCACCATCAACCTGGCCAGCCAGAAACTGATACATGTTGCTGCCATTCCTCATCAATGAAGCCCTCCAATGACTATGCCTTCTACCTCACTTCACCCAGACCCATCCTCTATTCCACCACTTGAGATCACAATCCCTATCACCCTCCTTGATTCCATTCCCATCCCTACTGTCAGTCCAGGTCCAGTTCTCATGTCCCTAGTATTTTCTCCCTTCATCCTCCTCAGATGCTTGTTCACCTCCCTGTAAGCCTAAGGTGCTTTTTTAACTGCCACTCCAATCTGGCAGTGAACATCCTGAGAGCAAATCCCCCCCCCCCGGACAGTGATTGCAGATGTATTCTCCCTGCTCTAACTTGGCAGGATGGTGTATATCACACAGCTCTGCAGCTCGTAAGATGTGCTTCTCATATAGCACTTAGGACCATAGACTCATCACCCCCCTTTTCATGTCTCTCCCCATGCTCAAACAGTACAGACAGCTGCAATTCTAGCATGTCTCCAAAGAGCAGCAACTAGCTTGGTGTGACTGCAGAAGTACTCTCACTACCCTCTGCAGACAGGATGGCATATAGCTTACAAGTTTGGCAGTATACCAAGTGTGCATCCATCTTGCCTGTAAACCAACCCAAATCAGCCCACCTCCTTTCCTGTCTGCAGATATCTTCACAAAGGTTAGGGTGGCTTGTCAGGTTATCTTATCTTTAAGAACTGCACATTGGATGGATTTCTGATCATTCCTGCCAGTCTGCCCCTCATGCATGCTGCCACTCTTGCAAGCAGCTGCTTACAGAACTGAGGTCCATATGTAGAACTAACTCAGAGTATTGGTGCAATCTCTCTCTCCCAATTACCAGCTAGTCCCTGAGATCAAGGAAACACAGTTGTCAAGTGAAGATAATTATAGTATGTAGTAAAAAAAAAAAACATAAATACACTTCCCAAACCATCATTTTTGCTTCTCAATTCAGGCATTGGTTAGGTATTCCTATAAATCTGTACATATTTACACAGCATACTTAGACATGAAGCTGAAAGAACTAGATCCCTTTCCAACTTTAAATAACTATGACACTGTGCTACGTACTTCAGGAAGTTGCACAATGTTAAAATACTGTCTGAAATTCCACACAGTGCTCACATTTCACCCTATGGACCAGACTGGAATAGGAAACCTTTTCCTCAGTCTCTTTCTCTCTTTCTCCCTCACTCTCCCCCCCCCCCCCGTCTTACTTTTAATTAGTTAGCTTCTTAAGGGGTGCATCAAAAAGAATGATCACTTTAAGCTTATGCTTCTATAGCCATAGTTAAGGTTGACTGGGCTCTGATGTATATGTGTATGTGATCAATATTTGCATGTATATGTGTATATGTCTCAGTGAGTGAGGCGGTGTAGCACGGTGCTTAACAGCACTAATCTGCAAACCTGAAGATCTGGGTTTGAATCCTATAGCCACCAATTGCATACTGTGTGACTATGAGCAAATCACTTAATTTCCCTGTGTTCCCAGGGCACCCCTGGAAGCAAGCCTTGTCTTTGTGTGTCTTTCCTGCCCCCCCCACACACAAACAAATGGTAAAATGTATTGAAGCTCATAGTAGTGTCAAAGACCCACTGTGTCCTCCTGGTGTTAACAGTATCATTCAAATACTAAAGAGGATTATTAAAAAAGTATGAGAGGGATTTGGGTGGAGTTAAAAAAAATAAATGGAAAGCATTTGCAGGTTGGGAAACATATTTTATTAATAATGCACTGTGTGACTGCATTTTTGTGTTACTTATAAAAGCAGATAAATATTGCAGCACAATGTTCAGTGCAGTAACTACAAAAATCATTCAGAAAGCTACACATTTCAAAAGTAAAGGTTATCTAAGGGGCTGGTGGGTGACATCAATTGTAAGTCAAGGACCTCATAGTTATGTAAAATATTCAGTTAATTTGCATTCCTAATAGAGTTCCACTGGGAAGATGATCTGCCCAGTCCCCCAAGGAAAGTGAAAATCTGCATTTAAATTGAAGTATTTAAAGAGGAATGTATAACACACAAGATCATCAAAACATCAAGGTTTCATAGTCAAAGGCTATAAAGTTTGATATAGGTTTCGACATGAAACCTGACTGGAGCTTGCAAGCTAGCAGTATGTGCTCCTTCCATGAAGCTGTATTGCAGATCATATAGCTACCTTTTATTTCAGGACCTCAGGTTCCATTTTAGTAGATAGTCTTGCTGGAAATTCTTCAAGTGTAATTATTAAACAGCATCACTGTTCTAAGTCAGTTTACATTAAAAACTTTATTAGCAGTCACATTGAAATGATCTTTAATGTTTTTTAAAGTAAATCTGGCAAGTTTATGACAATCTGTCAGGTTATAAGTGTCAACAGCTATTCACAAATCATAACAGAATGAATCTCCTACTGTATGTTAAGGTTGTTTTGATTTATGGTTGGTCTTGTAGCTGCTGCTAGTAGAGGCAATCTTTGAAGACTCTTCAGTAAATGATTTCCTTGTTCAGGAGGCTCGTTAAAAATGAAGGATCATTAAAAATCAAGCTGTCAATTTATAATGTAGGTGTTATTTTCAGACATGCTTGTCGGAAATCTGTTTAGGACTAAGGTACAAGCAAAGTGTCATAGATTTAAATCATGGGATAGCCCGAATCCTAATATTGCTAATGTAGTAATACAGTATTTGTTTCTTTTTACTTGTGAGACATATTCTCTACTAATTGTTGTGCTCTGTTTTGCACCATAAGCAGGGAAAACTTTTTTTTTTATATTGGTTGTTGAAAAATTGAAGGGCTGCTGATAATTTGATACTGTTAGCGAGATGACATTCTAATACAATGGTAAGAAATGGAACATTCTGATTAGCTGATTCACATTCTGAAATGTTAGACATCTAAAATACAAAGAACATTAGCACAAATGCATTGATCCAAGTGTTAACCAGGCTGTTTACTGACAATAAAGACAGGTTTAAAAAAAATACAAAATTACACATACCCTAATAACACACAGTATCAACTTAAGTAGGTATGTGCAAATCATCATGAAAGAATTTGGATTGACGTTGTTTTAAACAATAGTGTATGGTGCCATATGGCTTCACACACAATATGCAGAGGTTGAAAACAGAGGACACAGACACATTTCATCCTTCTCAGGACTCATCAGTGTGCTTCATGTCTATCCAACCCTGGTAGAAGGAAGAATCAGCCCTATCATGGTTTAATATATTTGGGTCATGGTTAACCAAAAAAAGGAAGCCATCTAAAATTGGGGGTGTACTTGGAGGAGGTGGGAGGTCTGGATAGTCAGCAACATGGGTTTGTGCCAGGTAGATCATGTCAAACCAATCTTGTGGAGTTCTATGAATGGGTAACATCAGAACTGGACAGGGAAATCCTGTGGATGTATTATTCTTGGACTTCAGCAAGGCATTTGACTCTGTCCCCCACAATGGTCTGGTGGAGAAACTGACAGGGTTGGGAGTAGGCCTTTTGATGGTCAGATGGATTGAAAACTGACTAGCTGGATGCACCTAGAGAGTAGCGGTTGGTGGGAAGCTCTCAAACCCTAGAGAGGTTGGTAGTGGGGTACCGCAGGGCTCGGTCCTGGGTCCGATCCTGTTTAATGCATACATATCGGACATCAGGGAGGGAACAGGGTGTGAAATGAGTCTCTTCACTGATGGCTCCAAGATGGGAGCAGTAGTTGAGGGGGAAGAGGTTGGCCCTGCAAGGGGACCTGGACACCCTGGAAAGCTGGGCACACACATGGAAATTAAATTTCAATATCACCAAGTGCAAGGTGTTACATCTTGGGTGGAGAAACCCTAAACACAGGTGCACCCGGGAGGGGAGGCACTGGAAGCCTCAACAGGGGAAAAAGACCTAGGGGTCATGGTGGATGCATGTATGAATAACTCTGAGCAGTGCAAGAGAGTGGCTAGCAATGCAAACAGGATGTTGGGATGCATCGTAAGGGGGATCACCTCTAGGAGCAGGGAAGTGATTCTGTCGCTGTACAATGGACTGGTTAGACCACAGCTTGAGTACTGTGTATAGTACTGGAGACCACACTTGAAGAGGGACATACCGCTCCTGGAGAGGGTACAGAGGAGGGCAACTAAGATGATATGAGGACTAGGGGATTTGATGTATGAGAACAGACTTGAGGAGCTCTGCCTGTTTTCATTGGAGGAGAGGAGAGACAGGGGGACATGATTGCGGTCTTCAAGTACCTCAAGGGAATAAATAGGGTAAACATGGAGGGGATCTTTAGACTAAAGCAGGGAGGTATCACCAGAGGGCATGGTTTGAAGTTTGAAGGTGGAAGGGTGAGGGGGAAAAGAGGAGGAGGTTTGTGACTGAGAGGGTGGTGGACCCTTGGAATGCACTGCCTGGCGAGCTAGTTCAGAGATCCACAGTGATTCAAGAGAGGGTGGGGCAGACACAGAAAGCGGATGTACCAGATGATGGCCTGGCCCAGGGGGGTGGGGATGGATGATAGGGGTTTCTGGAACACAAGGGGGGGAGGACCTCAGCACCCAACTAGGGATCTGAGGTTCGAGCAGACTCGATAGACCGTAAGGCCTAATCTGCTGGCAATTAGTATGTTAGTATGTTAGTAAAAGACAAAAAGAATTGCAGCAAGAGTTACCTAGGAAGGGCATTGGCAATAAAGTCAGGTTTCAAAAAAATACAAATTATATATACCCCAATAATGCAAATAATCAGGGGAAGTATATGCAACTCACCATGAAAGAATGTATTTATGACTTAAGAAGGAGAGCATGGTGCTAAATGACATCTCAGACAATATACAAAGACTAAAAACAAAAGACATGTACACGTGTCTGTCCTTCTTAGGACTCATTAGTGTGCCTCATCTGTTTTTCAATCCAGTAGAAAAAGGAGCCCTATCAAAGAATAGGAAAACCACCCAAAAGACAAAGAATCTCAGCATAAAAACATTGAAGCAGGGGTCATCTGGGAAGGGTAGTGACAATAATGCCAGCTTGCAAAGAAATACAAAAGTACACATACAGTGCCCCAATAGTGTAAAGCATCATGGAACCTATATGCAAACTACCATTACAAAATTTTGACTGGTTCTACTTCAAACAGAACCAGTTCTGAAGGGTTAGATTAACTGTAGGAAATAGCTATGTACAATACAGTAGAACAATTAAAGTTATAAAATGGGTAGGAAAATGCCTCAATCCTTGACTAGGAGCCGTGTAATGGGAAAGCACAAGGTAGGGTTAAAAAACAAAACAAAAACTGTCAGTTGGAACACCGCAGATTAAATTACCCTTGTGCATACCTGTTTTGAATTAAAAAAAATCTGTCAGTTTTTCACTCGTTAATACCAGCTGTAGTCCATGTCACAGATATGGTTCATTCACTAGAAAATGAATTCCAGTCTGGTTTATTTTTTAAACTATATTTTTCTTTTCTTATTGTACTTCACCACAGCATCCTTTTCCTTCCTCATGTCTGGCTGCCCACCCACCCCCACCATATCAAATCACCAGCCGACCCCACTCTCAATCAATCATCAATCAATCAAAATTTATTTATAAAGCACTTTTCAATCAATCAAAGCACTGATACAAAACAAGAAATAAAACATCAACAATAATAAATAAAAACATAAAACAATAAAATAACCATAAAATAAACTAACCAAATGCCAGTGAAAACAGATAACTTTTCAGGGATCTCTTAAATGATTCCACGGACAGGCACTCTCTAGTCTGACGAGGTAGAGAATTCCACAGGGTCGGGGCCATAAAAGAAAAGGCCCTTGCCCCAGATGATTTAAGACAAACCCTGGGAATCTCTAACAATCCCTCGCCAGAGGAGCGGAGTGGGCGGAGAGGACGGTAGGGGCAAAGGAGATCTTGCAGGTAGCCTGGTCCCTGACCATGTAGGGTCTTATAGGTCAGCAATGCGACCTTGAAGGTGATTCTCCATCACACTGGCAGCCAGTGCAGTTCGCACAGCACAGGTGTGACATGACAAGTTCTTGGTAGCCCAGTCAACAACCTAGCTGCCGCATTCTGCACCAGCTGCAGGCGACGGAGATCTACCCCCGGCAACCCTAGATATAAAGCATTACAGTAATCAAGACGGGAAGAAACAAAAGCGTGGACTAAGACAGGAAGGTCATCATGTGGAACAAGGTGTTTTATCTGGGTGATATTCCTCAGATGGTAAAAGGAAGATTTGACAGTGGCCGACGCCTGCATCTTTAATGTCAGCACACTGTCAAAAATAACGCCGAATTCTCACCTGTTCAGAAGGTCTCAACTGGGTATCCCCTAATAAAAGACCAGAGGGGACCTCAGGAGTCAACTTCTTCACATAATGACCCAGGTCAACAACTAATACCTCAGTCTTATCTGGATTTAACCTCAACCAGTTCACATTCATCCAATCCTGAATCTCAGCGAGGCAGTTGTTAAAAACCGAGACTGCATCATTTTGTTCAGGCACAAAGGACATATAGAGCTGAGTATCATCTGCATAGCAGTGAAAACTCAGCCCATAATGCCTTATAATGTCTCCCAATGGCAGCATATACACCGTATATATACACTCTTAATGATCCACCCCCTTCACTTCTCACTCATCTTCAATATATTAATAAACAACAATCCACTCATTCACTGTATCTTTCACTCAGCTACAATACAAGAAAGAGAAAGAATTGATCATGAAGACAAAAAAAGTATTATTGCAGTTTCTAACCACCAGCCTCTCATACACATACATTGCCTTGCTCCAAACCATGACTCCTAGAAACTTGTATACCTGCTTCCATCAACCACCCACTCCTGACAACCCACTCTATGCCTCACCTGATCACTCCATCTTTTATCTCCAAACCAAAACATAAAAAATACACAGGTTTGATTCATCATTTGTTTTATGAAAAAAATATATTTTCCATGCAAACAAGACAGAGTTCTGAAAAAAAAAATTATCACTATTTAACCCTAACCAAGGTATTTTAGCACAATCTAATGGCACCAACATGGTCTGCAGACTGAAGGGATTATGTATTTTCATTTTAAATCAGTATAGTAACTTTTTATATAGATTAAAATTTAAGAAACTTGTTTTCTAACCTTGCATTTTTATCCAGGTGCCTTATATCCTCAGCCTACTACCCCTGCCTGATGACCACAATATGGGTTGAGGGGACAGGGCTCTGTTCTGAAGGCAACTGGCAGATTCTTCCCAAGATAAAGTAAGTAGCTTGATGCCTTCACCCAGAGTAAAATAAAATGGGCCAGATGTTTGCCTAGTACAGCCCCCTGGGATGTTGTACCTGCCCACCTCTCCTTCCAGTCACCCCACATGTGGAGTACCATAAACCATGGCAGTACTTTATTTTGCATGCAATTAATGACTATAGCTAATAATATGATCACAGACAGTTTTACCCAACAATAATGAAAGATTTATTAACAGAGGAAAGGGAAATGGGGATGTAAAGATAAATGGCAGTGTGATACAAGAACAATAAACCATTTATTTAAATATTAGGTTTAGGGGATAAAGGAGGTGAAAAGTAAATGTAGTTTGAATGGTTTGTTAGGAAATAACACTCAGTAGAGTGCCTACCTCCCACCAGCATTCACAATAGCACAGTGTCCACTTTTCAAACCCCACCTATACTAGACCTGGGCCCAGTCATCTGGTACCAGCTTACCCCAGTCAATTGAATGGGAGCTTCCCACCATCTTCACTGTTACCCAGCTGTTAAAATGATGCAGGCCTAAGGACATTGCAGCTGGTTGGCCAGTGCCACTGCACTTCAGAACTGATATTTTTAATTAACCCCACAGACCATGCAATTGTAAAATTGGATATTTTTATTAAAGCAATTGTAATCCTAGCCCAATGGCTAAATGACAAACTTTGATGGTAACTAAATACACTCCCCAAGATTGAGCACAACCCAGATGTTACTCACAGTTTTGTCAACAGCACTTCTGTGGAGCTATCAAACAGTGGCTTCATGCTGCAGCTCTATACCTATGGCAGGCAGTCCTGGCTGTTTTCTGCTACTTGGCAGTGGTTTGCAAGCTTCTGGAAAGCAGCCACAGGGACCTAGACCCTCCTCTGGCTGATCAGTCTTTCAAGAATTTTTTTTGGAACACAGTCTCCGGCTTTGCTTCTGGTTATGTTCAGTTCTCAGCTTCCACCATGGATTTAGGCAGGAAACATTCCCTCACAATTCACTGGTTTCACAGCCTGATGGCACACAGCCACTCAGTCATGAATTATTTCAGGAGCAGGCTGATAAGACCTCTTGCTCTGTCTATTCATCCTCTGGCTGCAAAACCACTGGCAGCCCTGTTCATTTTGCTAAACACAAGGCTAACTCTCTCTCTTTCGCTCTCTCTCTTTCTCTCTCTCTCTCTCGCTGACAGAGAGCAAACTTCCAACTGCTCTTTTCAAGGATCACAAGGGAACTGAAGTCGTGATCCTGCACCCTTGTTTTCTTCTGCTAGGTGGATGCAGTGCCCCATTGGTCCATAAATCTGTCAATACAGGAACTCAACACCTAATAGATCAAATTAAAAAAGCCAAGACATAGTATAGATTTCTCCCATAAATCTTAGAGTTGTCATATGATGCTATCCCTGCATGCTGATTAGCTGATAGCAGGGATGGGGTCATTCCAAGATGGTGGCAGAGTCTCTGATTTATTCAGTGTTAAGTTTTAAAAGTCTCTTCACCAGAAGCACACACCTGTTTAGAGACAGATAATTTTATGGGTTGATAGATATTCCTCTGCCTGGTTATCTTGTGCTAAGACAAATGTTATCTAATCAGCAGGGACCCTGTCAGGACCTCTGTTTATAAATCCCCCCTACTGCTTCCACGCAGACAGGATTGAAACTGTAGTTAAACTTTCATCCATAAAGGAACAGACCACTTATGCAGATCTCAGTCACTGATGATATAGGTTTCCTCGCAACACTCCTCTGATCCCCCTTTTACCAACAGTCCTAAGATCCAAGGGAGACAACACATGAGGGAGGGTGATGTCCAATGGCTAGTCCTACAGTTTAGGTAAACCCCCCTCAAATGGCAGTGAGGGCTACACATTAAAATAGTTTATGTAAGCAAGAATACTGACAGGGTGGGCAATACTGGGCAATACCAGAACACCCAGGGTGTAATGAGGCCTGAAGCCACAGGAAATGAGCCTTATTGCCCCTGGAATTTCCAGTATTGCCCAATACTACCCACACTGGAGGGTGTTCTTGTGCTTAGCAAATGAGTTATAAGTAACATTTTAAATAAAATAAAATATTAAAAATACTTGTAATAAATGTAAAAAAAAACTACATTTTTCTTGTAAAGTAGTCCCTGTACTATGCTATTCTTGCCAGTAGAGGGAGCTGCTGTTTAGTATAGTGTGTGTATCTGAGATGTATATCTGTCCCATAATTTTCTGGGAGATGTAGTCCACTCCTAGGAGGTGCACTCTGCAATAGAGAGTACCAGCATCTAGTCATGTCATTTTTTATTTTTTTTTGTAATCCAGAAGAGGAACAGTCAGAGAGTGAGGAGTGGATGTTGATGACAGGTTTTATCTGCAATGTGAGCTGTTTTTGTTGATAAGCTTTTTTCTTTGTAGTAGGTTGTATTAAATAGCATTAGTGGAGAGGTTGACCAGTAGATGCAAACATGGATTTATTGGAAAGGAGTATGCAAGCTGAACGGTAAGCAATATGTGATAATTTTGGGTGTATGTTATAGGCCCCCCAACTACTTCACCGAAGAAAATGAGGAATTTTTGAACATACTAAGTAATATTGACCCTGTGGACAGGACAATTATTGTTGCTGACTTCAACATGCCACAAATTAAATAGGACACAATGATAGGGGAAACACATAAAAAAGAGTAATTCAATTCATAGAAGCTCATAATTTTGATCAGTGTGTCAATAAAAGAATATAAGGGGATAATGTGCTTGATCTGGTCCTTAGTAATATGGAAGACAAGCTGTACAGGTGTATAGTGCATGCACTTGTATGTAATAGTGAACATAAGATGGTTCAGTTCTGGATCAAATGAAATTCTAAACCCCTAATGGGAAAAACTAAAATCAGGATATATAATAAAGCTAACTACCATCAGATGAAACTCTATTGAAACTCTATTTCAGGAACTGGAAATAGCAACATGATTTTTCTGAAAAATCCATGGAGCAAAATATACTGTACACAAAATTACAAACTTGTATAGAAACGTTTGTACCAGAAAAATAAAAAATATAATAACACTGGAAGAATACCAATCTGGTATAATAAATCTATAAAAAAAACTGATAACACAAAAAAGAGGGTTTATGCAATTTATAAAAAGGTGCCAACGTCATCAAAGTGGGAAGCATACAAACAAAAGACTAAACACTGCAAAACAACAATACAGAAATTAAAACGAGCCTTTGAATTGTGACTAACTACAAATATTACTGACAATAAAAAATGCTTTTTTCAGTTATATAAATAGTGCAAAGTCAGATAATTGGACCAATTCTAGTGGAAGGTAATGTAGTTAGTAACAGCCACGAGTTAGCTAACCATTTTAATAATCATCTCCTAAGTATCTTCCAGGAAAAAAAACTGATGTTATATTACATTTGATAAAGCAGAAATAACTGGAAAAATTAAATTAAAAGTAACAGACATTACAAATAAACTACAAAATCTTAACCCTAATAAGTCACAAGGCCCAGATGGGATTCTTCCCAGTTTTTTAAAAAGTTGGCAGTTGAATTGGGAGGACCATTAACTGACATATTCTCTGATTTCCTGACAGAGGGGAGGGTTCTGGATGCATGGAGAGAAGCAAATGTCACGATATACAAAAAGGGAACTAGGCAAGATGTAGCTAACTATCACCCCATAAGCCTTACGTCTGTGATTTGCAAGGTTATGGAAAGGGTACTAAAAGAAGAATTAGACAAACATTCTGAGATAAATAATCTTGTTGACATCTCCCGGCATGGATTAAGACCAAAAAGATCATGTCTTGCCACTTTGATAAATTTGATTTGAATCAATTAGTAAATCATTGGATACAGATTTGCTAGTTGATGTGCTATTTCTTGACTTCTCATAGAAACATAGAAACACAGACTTTGACAGCAGATAAGGACCGCTTGGACCACGTAGTCTGCCCATTTCCCTACCTACAGGATAAGCTGCAGATTCTAGTTAACCAACAGCCTATTTCTTCCTACCCCCCACAAAAATTTATGTATGTCTGTCCCATGCATTCTTGAATTCTCCCACAGTTTTAGACCACACAACCTCCTCAGGAAGGCTGTTCCATGTGACCACCACCATCTCTGTGAAAAAATACTTCCTCACATTGCTCCTGAACTGCCCATCCTTCTATCTTAAAATTGTGTCCCCTTGCTCTTGCACATCTCTTTTTCTGAAAGATGCTACCCTCTTGGACTTTGTTGATTCCACTGAGTTACTTAAAAGTTTCCATCATGTGCCCCCTCTCCCTCCTTTCCTCAAGGGTATACATATTAACCTCCTTTAATGTCTCCTTGTATGGCTTCTATTGCAGACCCTGCACCATTTTAGTTGCCCTCCTCTGAACTGCCTCTATCCTGTCTATGTCCTTGTGGAGATGGGGTCTCCAGAACTGAATGCAGTACTCCAGATAGGGTCTCACCAACTGTCTGTACAGAGGGATAATAACTTCTTGTTTTCTGCTGGTGATGCCTCTCCCTATACATCCCAGTATCCCCCCAGCCCTCCCTACTGCCTTCTCACATTGCTTGCTAACCTTAAGGTCATCTGATATGATTACCCCCAGGTCCCTTTCCATTTTTGTTGCTGTTACTACCTCCCCCCATTGAGTAATCTTCCCCTGGGTTTTTTGGTTCCCAGGTGCATAATTTTGCACATCTTTGCACTGAATCCAAGCTGCCATACTTCTGACCATTCCTCCAACCTTGTGAAGTTCCTTCTCATCCTATCCACGCCTCCTTCTGTATCAACCCTGTTGCAGATCTTTGTGTCATCTGCAAAGAGACATACTTTTCCTTCCAGTCCCTCTACAATGTTACTTATAAAGACATTAAAAAGGACTGGACCCAGTACTGAACCCTCTAGTACCCCACTAGTAACCCCAATTTCTTCAGAGTGGACTCCATTTACAATTATCTTCTGTGTCCTGTTGTCCAGCTAGTGTTTTACCCAGGCTACCACCCTGGGACCCACTCCCAGGCTGGTTAAACTGACTATTAATCTTTTGTGTGGGACTTTGTCAAATGCCTTGCTAGGTAGCCTCCCTAGTCTACTACTTTGGTCACCCAGTGAAAGAAATCAATTAGATTCATCTGACATGACCTTCTCGCTGTGATCCCATGCTGCCATGGGTCCTGTGCCCCACTGGCCTCTAGGTACTCAACAATTCTTTCTTTCAGATGTGATTCCATCACTTTCCCTACCACAGAGGTCAAACTGACAGGTCTGTAGTTTCCTGCCTCTGTCTTGGTCCCACTTTTGTGAAGGGGAATCACATCCACCTTTCTCCAGTCCTCAGATACCACACCATCCTGCCATGATTTGTTAAAAAGGGTAGTAAGTGGTTTCACTAGTTCTCCCCTTAATTCTTTTAGAATTCTGTGGTGAATTCTGTCAGGCCCCATTGCTTTGTCCACCTTCAGTTTTAAGAGCTCTTTCAGAACCCTTTCTTCTGTGAAAGGACTGCAATCAACCTCCCTATCCAGAGTGCTTCTATTAATTGGATTAGGCACCTCCCCCTCCTCCTCTTTTGTGAATACTGAGCAGAAATATTCATTCAGTATCCCTGTTTTTTCACTGTCCCTTTCTGTCCACCCACGATCCATTCTATTCAGCATCACTATCCCTCCCTTTGTCTTCTACACTCCCTGATGTACCTTTAAAAGGTTTTATCCCCCTTCTTAATCAATTTGGCAATATTTTCCTCAGTTTGGGCCTTTGCTATTCTGACTTCCCTCCCTGCTTCCTTCTGCCTTAACTGGTACATCTCTCTGTCCTGCTCCTTCTGTGTTTTCTTATTGTTCCTGAATGCTATCTTTTTCTCCCTGACCTTCCCTGACACCTCTTTTGAGAACCATAGTGACTTTTTATTTTGTTTTGATTTGTTTATTTGCTTCACACAAAGGCTTGTTGCCTCTGTGATGGCAGTTTTGATGATTCCCCATTGTTGCTCCACCCCTCCTTCTAGCCTGTTTGCTAGTGCTTTTCAAAGGCACTCCTCCATCTTGCTAAAGTCAGCCCTCCTGAAGTCCAGTACCCTCACTTTTGTATGGCTTGACTCTGTAGCTGAGTTTATCATGAACCACACAGTTTGGTGAAAGGCATTTGACACTGTGCGACATGCAAATTTAATAAACGAATTACAAGCACTAAATTATGATACCAGCATTGTAAGATGGATAATCTCATGGTGATCTAATAGAAGGCTATGAGTAAGTGTGACAGGACACCAGTCAGCATGGGTGGATGTCACCAATGGTGTTACACAGGGTTCAGTGCTGTGGCTTACCCTCTTTCATATATATATATATATATATATATATATATATATATATATATATATACATATATCATCAATGCAAACATCTGCTAAAACATGCATGTAAAATTTGCGAATGACACAAAAATTAGTGTCAACGTTGAAATTAACAACATGGTTGAACAGTTTGAGTGAAATTAAGCTATAAGAACAATGGGCAATAAAACATAAATTGTATTTCAACTTGGATAAATGTAAGGTGAGGCACTTAGGTAGGTATAATATGATGTCAGCATATAAGCTGTGTGGCCAGAAGGTGCAGGCAACCAACATGGAAAAGAACTTAGGAGTGATTGTTATCAATGACTTGACAGCAGAAGGACAGTGTCTAGAGGCTGTGAGGAGGGCTTACCGGACACTTGGTTGTATCAAGCTAAATATTCTCAACAGGGATAGGGAGGTTGTGTTACCCCCATATAGGGCATTGTTCAGGCCACAGTTAGAGCATTGTGTTAAGTTCTGGGGACCACACACAAAGGGCTGCATAAAACTGTTGGAAGAAGTTCAAACAAGAGCAACACAATGTATTTGCTGTATTACAAACAAAAGATATGCGGAGAGAATGAAAGAACTGGTTCTCTATTCCCTGAAGTATACAAGGTATAGTGGAGATATTTGTCTGGTGTATAATGCATTCCAGAGGGATGATACTTTCAAGTGCCTTGGCTTGATTAGAAAGGAGTCTAACAGAGGAACAAGGTTACATGGGCTACAGCTAAGAGGAGACTTGTTTCAAACTAAGAAACATGGAGCCTGGTTCAGCCAGAGAGTAGTTGGTCAATGAAATAGTTTGCAAGTTGAAATAACACATAGTAGTTCCCTAGCATCTTTTAAATCAGCCTTAGATAGGTATAAGGGTGATGGAACATATGGATATACCTCTTAGATTGGGTGAGTCAGAAAGACCTATGGCTAAAGAGACCTGTGTCTTTCCATGATTCTAAGAAAAAACAACTTGCCAGTAGGTGACCCTGTAAATCATTGTGTAGTATTTCATTCAATTGTTACAGTATTTGGATCATATGGGATGAGTCCTTTACAAATGTATCCATATTTTCAAGTAATGGTTGTAGTTGTAAATTTATCTAAGGAGATATTGGTTCAAAAAATTTAGCAATTCCCAAAACAATCCATCTTCCCAGGGGAACACTGCTGCTTCTGTCTGACATAAAGTGCTGTGATTTTTGGGTGACTTTTGATTACATGCTTCCCTTCCCATTCTATCTTCCAGCCATTATTCATCATCTCTTCCAACAAGATTCTAATTTCCCTACTGATGACATGGGTAGTGTCACCTGTCAACTTAAAGTAATTCTTCTCATCATACTAGAGTTTTGGCACATCTTTTTATAATGATGGAAATACATAATTACTATCCTTCCCCCATATCATCTTGTTTGATACATATCTTTCTCTAATTCAGTTTTGTTAAGGCTAATATGTCTTCCTTACATGGATTATTTCTTTTTGGTTTCATGTCCCCATGGTTTCTTAAAAGGTCTAGTATTTATCTATAATTTTAATAAACATTCTGACCACTGGATGTTTACTTGATGGTGGATTAAATGAGGATTTCATTTTTAAAGCACAATGTATTATCCTACCAGTGCCATCTGTAATGAAATTTGAATTAGTAAGGGATTCATCCTCTATAATCCAAGCTTATGCTAACACATTTATATATTCAGTTGCAGTCATGGATATGTTCAGATATTGCCATGCATTTCACAATGTATCCAAAAAAATTCTCTCTGGTGGCCCACATTGGTACTTCATGCAGGCAGTCATGGGATTTCTCTAGAGATATCACAGAAATTTCAGGAAATTTCTGTACATGACTTTGGCTGCAACTGTATCTGAAGAACATCACATCTTGAACAGAGAAGTTAGCAAACTATTACAGGTTTAATGACTATATATATATATATATATATATATATATATATATATATATTCTATGCAAAAAACTGCATTAATGCATCATTTAGGGTTAAAAACACAAAAGTTATGAAATGAAACCTTTAGGTTACCCCCTACCCCCGTGTAGCCCCATCCTCCCTATATTGACAGATGCGGGGTGTGTCATGGGGTTGTGAGGCTCAAAATGTCACCCCATTCCATGTGAAATCATGTTCACATGCCAAATAAAAGAAGAATGGGGTGACATTTAGACCTCACAACCCCAATGACACACCCCAGTGTCTGTCAATCTTGGGAGGATGGGTGGGTACATGAGGGGAGTAGGGGGCAACCCTAAATGTCTCATTTCATGACTTTTTGTATTTTAACCCTAAATGATGCATTAACGTAGTTTTTGCATAGAATTTCATTACTTTTTGTGAAAGCATAGAAAAGTACAAACTCACACAAGTTGGTGGGAGTGTGGGGCCCAACCAACTTGCAAATTTCTGCCTAACATAACTGTACAAGTACTGAATATATTATGTATTGGTGGGAGCACATATTGGTAGGATCATGGGGCCCCAAACTTGTCCACTTCTGCCATCGGACCCCGCACTCCCTTCCACATTGCCTAGCACTCCATAACCACAAAAATATGCCATACATTTTTAGCTCTCCTGTACCTTATCACGAAATCTTCCTACATAACCAAATATATGCTCACCATACCTTTTTACAATTCACAGAAATGTTTTTCCACTAACTATAATGAACATGCACCACAACTCAGCAACTGTAACTGCCACTGACACACAAATTGACACAATCCAAGATCTATGACGACTCTTTCCACATACCAAATTTCATGCAAATCATCAACACGGTTCAAATGTTACTGAAGCAAAATGAACTAAATTTTCAGTTGTTGGAGTGGCATAATTCTGCACCTGTTTACATTTCACACACTGAACCACAAAAAAAAATTACTTCCGTGGCAGTAAGACTAGCTACCCTATAAATTTCAAGCCACTAGCACAATGCAGAACGCTATCTGCAAAATGTAAACTGTGCCACACAATATCTCTGCAGCAAATTAATTTTCCAACACCTGATCACCATAATTCACATCTACAGGACGTCCCCTCAACACCCTCCAAATTTCAAGTTAAAAGACCAAACCATTTCCGAGATATATAATTTTAAATGTTGTTAAAATTGGGCTATCTTGTCCCTCCAAATCTGGCCATCTAGTCCCACCCTTGCGAACAAAGATCGCGATCAAAGAATCTCATGATCAAAGAATTTGCAGGCTCATGACTAAAGAATTTAAAAATGTGTAAACTCCATTTTTTCACAGAATTATATTAAACCACTAGCATGATTCAATAGAACGACACCCCCTGAGCAAAACCCATCCTAGTTTGAGTGCAGAAGTCACTCCTGGGCTGAGATATTAAATGTTTTCCAACCAAAAAATCTGGCCATCTGGTCACGCCCCTGTGAATGAAGATCGTGATAAAAGAGTCTCACAATCAAAGAATTTTCAGGTTCGCAACCAAAGAATTTGCAGGCTCGTGATCAAAGAATAAAAAATGTTAAAACTCGATTTTCTCAGAGAAGTACATTAAATCACAGGCATGACTCAATAGAACAAAGCCCCCTGAGCAAAACCCATCCTAGTTTGACTTCATAAGTCTCCCCTGGGCTGAGATATTTGATTTTTAAATCTGGCCATCTTGTCCCTCCCTCACGATCAAAGATCGCAGTCAAAGAATCTCGCAATCAAAGAATTTGCAGGCTCGCGATCAAAGATCATTAATAAGCCATGATCAAAGAATTTAAAACTTTAAAACTCTATTTTTTGACATATTTACAAGAAACCACAGCCATGGCTCAATAGAGGGAAGACACTGAGCCAAACCCATCATAGTTTTACTTCAGAAGTTACCTCTGAGCTGAGATATTTGTTTTTTTTCCAACTGCAAAATGAAAACAAGATGGCAGCCATTGCAATCAAGAAATTCCTTGTGATCAAAGATTCTTTGATTACGAGCCTGCAAATTCTTTGATCATAAAGAGTGACCAGATGGCCATAACCCCATTTTTCTTTTGCAAAATAACCATATAAATTTTCCCATAGACTTATAATGGGAGCTAAATAGTTTAATAACTTTTGAATGGATTAATATTTTTCACCAAACAAAAAGTGGTATGTTCCTTGACCCAAGTTCTTTCTTCATGCCAAGATACAGACCAGCAAGCCACACAATGGCCCTGCAGCGCCATGGACAAAGTCCAAAAAACTGCCCACAAAACTGGCAAAAAGTGCATTTTTCAGCATTCTGGTGTGCAAACACCATAAGTCTGACCAAAACATAATTTTGCAGATCAAGAGATCCACCATGCTCCACTGCACATACCAAGTTTCATGCAAATCCATTGAACACGTCCAAAGTTATTAACGTGCAAAATTTTGACTTTAACATAGAAGTGCCTTCATAACCCTAAATATAGGGATGCAACCTCACCCTAATATATATATATATATATATATATATATATATATACACATATATACATATAGAAGGGACATTTTGCTGTGTATTAGCTTACACAAATGATGTGATTTTATTCTCATTATGTCAGATTGTAAATTTAACCAGTTCTTTACACTGTGTCATACTAATAAATTAGTCAAAAACTATGACACACCAAAGATAATATTTTGAGAAAGAAAATTCTGCAGTTGCTACATCAATAACCAAAAAACTGGAAATGATTAAAGAATACAGCTACTTGGGTGTAACTTTACACCTAATGGGAAATGGGTCAAACATGACCAGACATAGGTTAAAAAAAAACGAACAATATATCAAAGCTTTAGAAAAACTTAATTAAATATATGGTGACAGGACTATTATGCCAGCCTTGTGGGGATGTGAGGAAAAGATTAACCCAATAATTCTGGGATAGAGCCTGGGGTTACTTTTTGCATCTTAATGTAGAAATTCCTATTTTCAAGATTCTGTAGCACATTATAAAAGATTACTTAATCCTGGCCAGAGCAGATTCTAATGACAGAACTAGGCAAAATACCAATGAGCAACATTGCAAAATTAAGAATTGCCTGCTATTTGGCTTTGGATTTAAGCAGCTTAGAATATATTTGCCCTAAATTATGCCTATGGGGAAAATAAAATGGATGTTATTACATAAAGAATAATTCCTGTCCAGGAGTATGTTGAGGATCTTTCACACACCTAAGGTGTATGAAAAATCCTCATAAAATAAACTTTGCACAGGTATTATTTTTTTATAATAACTGTTGCAAGGTTTCAGACAGAAAAACTGTAACCAGTATCTGTGCCAGCGAGCGTGTTCCTCAGCAGCTGCTGTAGTAGTAAAAATACAGTGTGCTTTATTTTGTGCTTCAGTGAAAAGAGTGCACAAGGAGGATGATGCCGTAATAATCCACTATCGTTATTATGGAATTCAATAGGTTATTACAGCATTTTATCAAGACTGGATATCCAGTCATTATACCAGGTCGCCAGTTATTATGTAATAATTCCCCATGACTTACCAAGTTACATGAAATATTAAAAGAAATTGACCTGTGGCACCTCTGGGTAGATTCCTCGCAAGGAATTACAGTTTCCTAAAATTACAAAAATCTGCTGAAACAGAATATATGGCTTGGCACAGCATAATGACAGGGTATATGTCACAAATTCCAAATGAATAGATTGATATTAAAATACAAATATTGCCATGAATGTGAGAATTATTTCCTCTTCCCTCTACGTATTAAAGAAAGTAAACATATCGCATTGTGCAGATTTGAATCATTACCATTCAAAATACTAGAAGCCAGGTTTAGCAAATGAAATGTGAATGATGTACACTGCTGCTGCAAAAAATGGTAATTTTGAGGAGTTGTTTCATATATGGTTTAATTGTCCCTTGTAAAAATGCTGGCTTACAAAATATCTTGATGATTTCATCAAACCATACTATTTTGATCTGACAGACTACATGGAAATATTACCAAAACCAACAAATGTAAATGATGCTAGAAA
Organism: Neoceratodus forsteri; assembly: GCA_016271365.2. Lineage (NCBI taxonomy): Eukaryota > Metazoa > Chordata > Ceratodontiformes > Ceratodontidae > Neoceratodus > Neoceratodus forsteri. The sequence continues at coordinate 536,618,283 of CM057459.1, read as the reverse complement.
ACTTTCTAGATTTATAGACTACTGGCTTGATTCAGAAAGCACCAGGAATGGTACAAACAGCTTGCACCAAAAAATGTGATGCAAAATGCGGCTTCTGACTAACATTGTATCAAATCACAATTCAAGAAAGCAGCTTGTGTCAAACACTGGGCAGTCTGTGCCAAAGTGCATTGTGCCATGTTTTGCAACCAATATCTGGGTGCACCATGTCACAACAGGGCTTGCATCACAACAATTATGCAACGTCCCCTTCTCTGGTATTCACAAAGGTGGGAACCCTAACACTGCGCTGATGATGGCAGGCATGTGTTAGACCAAGGTGGAGCTGGTCTAACTGACAGTGGTGCACAGAATGGAGTGGATCCAGCTACAGACATGGAGAATGAGACAGCACCAACACCCCTGCAGGATGGTATGTGGGCTGTACATGTCATTGCCATGGCCATTTCATCCTCCGTATGGCTTTTCACAGGTCTCACCCAATGCAGTGTTTTTCTGCCACATCTTACATCAGTTTTCATCCACTGCATCATCATTTTGATGCAGTTTGTGTTAATTCTCACTCTATGCCTCCTTCCTCTGCTTACACCCTACTTGGGCCATTCCTACCCTTGCATCATGGTGATGACTCAGTGGGGGCATTCATGCTCCTCCTGCATAGCCATTGTGGCTCACCTGGAGGCATTCACACTCCATTCTGTTGCACCTCAGCTTCTCTCCACATGCATAATATCTTTAAGGCAGCAAACCTCTTGCATTAGTTTGGCAGACTTTGCATAGACACTGCTCCTCTTTCTGAAAATGGTTCACAGTATCTGGTGTACTGGAATTTGACACAAGGTGGTTCACTGATGCACCTTGCTTTGATCTAAGGGGTCTTTCTGAATCGAGCCTTATGTCATTAGGCAATAGAAAAGAAAATGCTGCAAGATGTCTGTCATGATGTATAGTTATATAACTAATGACACTTGTGCAATACGCTGTACAAAAAATATTATGTGTTTTCTATTATTTTTTGTAATGACCAAGAATACTGAATATGGAAGGTAACACATGTAGAACTTCAAGACTTTCACTGATACATTAACTGTTCTTCAGAAGACTTAAAATTAACACTGAACTTTGATGACACATGCATACCATATTTCGACCTGAACATTTGCATAAGAGACAACAAACTCCGCACAGGGCATTACAGGAAATTCACAGACTGGAAAACCCTCCTCTACCACACAAGTCACCATAAAAAGCATAAAAAGAATACCATATTCACAGCTCTTGAGGGTTAGAAGAAATTGCACAGATGAGAATGAGTATCAGAAAGAGTCAGGAACACAGCTACGTTTGGGTACATTACAAACAGGCACGGTGTCATGTGGAAGATATATGGTATGTGAGAATACAAGCAAGGAACAGATATAGGGTCATCCTCATACAAATAAAAAATCTAGATACAACAACATATTGCATGTGACATCCCCAGAATTATACATTTATTGCAGTGTCCCTGGGATTAAATTTTCACTGGAAAGAATATAAGATCTTTAAATGTCCAAATCATTGAGCATATGGGGACTACCAGGAATAGAGATGAAGATTCACCAGTGGCCAAACATTTTAGGGAGGAAGGTCAGACTGGGGCATCCTGAAGTTTATAGCATTTAGAAAAGCTGGAGAAATCAAAAGGGGGGATTTTAACAAGATGCTTGAAAGAGTGGAAATACATTGGATATTCCAAATGGACTCTCTTAAAACAAATGTTGATATGAATAAACAGACAAATTGGAATGCATGCTATAACATGCTAAGCTATCTGCCCAAGACAGTGTGTGTAGGATGTGGGACTGTGGCCTGGGACAGGTATAAGCACATTGATATGAGAAAATAGTATTTATTTATTCATTTGGTAACCTGGATGGTGCACTGATTCAAAGACCTTTTTCAGGCACAGCCTAGGCCAGAAACTGGCACATACAATGTAAAACTACAGTAAGAGAGTAGTGTAAATCATACAGGGAACTTAACAGTGTAGGTCAAGCTAACAGAAAAAATATAAGTTAAAATTCACCAGGTACATCCACAAGTGAGCAAACAAGGTATATAACATTTAGGTAAACGGGGTAAGCTTGTTCCATCATTTAACAAAAGGAATAACAATAGTATTCTGGGTGAGAGAGAAGAGCAGAGCACTTGAGGAGGAGGAGGTAAGGGTGATCTGCAAGGGAGGTGGAACTTTGTTAGCAGCCTGTGGGCAGATACAGGTCATGGTGCACAAAAAGTGCATTCTTAACAGGGAATTTAGATTTAGAGGTGGGTTGGGGAAATGTGTGTGTGTGTGTGGGGGGTCATTCCATAGTGAGGGTCTGGCTGTAGAGAAAGCTCTTAGGCACATCCTTCTAGTTATGTTAGGGTGTTCTAATTGAAGGTGTGAAGACTGATATAGATTGCGGCAGTAGGTTCTAGGCCAGATAAGAAGGGATATTGGACAGTAGGAGGGATTGTGCAAAGCATCAGCAACATTCCAGGCCAACAGGCAGGAGTGTTGTACTTGTGGAGGGAGCCAGTTAAGGGACTGGTAAAGAGTGTACTGTTGAGTGAGGAGAAATGGTATAGAGGGCAAAGTGACATATAGGATTGGAGATAGCATCCAGGCAGTTAAGTAATAGTAAAAATCTTTATTTTTAGACGGGAAATAGATGGAATAACACATCGTTAGAACATAGTCCTATTTACAAGATGGTCCTCTACAAAGGAGTTTCAACAATCAACAACCACACAATGCAATACATTTAAGTACAAAATACAATTTTAAGAAATGTATCAGTTTACTATACAGACTCAAGTACTCAACAATACTTAACGTACTACAATCATAAAGTGCATAGCACAATCTACACATAAATAACTCCCCTAACATAACCTACATCTGGCAGTTCATAATATACCAAACCCCAAATCCTAACTACTCGCACCCAATAAGTATTAGTGTTCAGCCCTATTTATCTAACCATAGCACTCACAATGAACAGTAAATTCTAATTTTATATCTGTTATAAATGATTTTATATCTTTATATATTTTATGAGTTACAGATTACATAGAGTTCCACAATCCAATAGGATTGTAGAATGAAGATGAGGGAGTACATTATATCTGTCTCTGTTAACCTGTATGCATTATATCTAATATTTTTCCACTGTCTACTTTGTACTTTGTATTTTGTTTAAAAAATATTTCTCAGAAAAGTAGGCAACTGGATTTTTTTGTAATACATTAATGATCAAGACTATTGGATTATGATGTACTTTACTGGATAGCTTTAGGAAAATATTGAAATGTTGGAACATATTAAAATAATGTTTGGCAAAATAATATGGGATTTAGGCAGAAAGACAGTTTACCAGAATATAGTATGAATATTTGTCAGTATGAGGAATAATGAGCACAATTTGCAGGAGATGCATAAATAAGCTGAGTAGACAAAAATACAAAAGTTTATGCAACTTATGTTTTAATGTGGAAGACAAGAAAGACTATTTTCAAAATAACCTTAAGAATAGAATGGCTAAAAATGAAATGAGCAGAATCTCAATGATTTAAAGCTTTATTCACATTGTGGATGAGCCCAGCATGAAAGCCATCAAGTGTCCTTTACTGGCAAGCTGCTTGCATAACAACGGTGCATTCAGGGAGCACATGCATGCCAGGTAAAATCACACTGTCACATGACATCATGGCACCTAGCGGAGGTGACACTCAAGAGGAGTGTTTACACAGCCGCTCACTCCTTGGCAGCCCAGAGATCAGAGGTATTTGGCAGAATGTAAGAAACACCCATGCAAAACAGGGAATCAGCTTTTTCTTTTTCACAAGTAATAAGAAGAGTAAAATCAGAGCAATCTGAGTTTGGGGGTGCCACTAGACACCAGAGAAACATTAATGGTATGGGGCTAACAATTGGAGTGTAAGGATTCATCTGTCATGTCCAGCCCCTGTGAATCCATGCTGCCTCAGATCTTGCAACCCACTGGATTCAAGCTGCTGCATTAGACTTTCTTTTAGCAGGGTTTATTTCCCTACCACTGATTTAAGACTGACCAGCCTATAGTTGGTGTCATGCTGAGAGGCAGCAACACTCACATTGATGCATCATGCCTGCATCCCATGATCCTCCACTGTTCTCCACGATTCATGTTAGTAAACAAGTGCAGGATTTCAGTATCATGGGACAATTCCAGCACAAAGGGGAAAGCAAATGCTTTTAAATAACAAATGATCCAAGTCCAGTGTGCTTTTATTTTGGAACAAGGAACTGCTACAGCACTAGTTTGGGTAGTGGGGGGGGGGGTTGCTAATCCCCACACACTGAGCTGACAAGGTATGTAATTTCCATTGTTTTCCATTTGCATGGACGCCATCTGCATGTTATTGCTAATGGCATGGAACACCCTCCCCCAAAGTCTTGGTCCATCTTGAGCATGGCTTACATCAGTATTGAGAGAGGTCATGAGGATGTACCTCTGGCATTGGTGCAGTTGAGAAGAGGAGCGAGCAGCATAGAAAGCTGAAGCCAAGGTAGGCTATATAAATATGACTTTTAATGTCCACCTGAACAGCCACCAGAACAGTCAGATGGGACTCTGTAGAATGACAAGCTCTAAAACCAGCCTGACAAGATGTTAGGACATGAATCTTTTGCCAGAAACAAAACACACTAAATAGAGGGTCCTGGACTTCAGGATGGCTGATTTCAAGAAAATGAGAGAAAACTTCAGGGAAGCCTTAGCAGGGATAGGGAAACTGAGTGGAGTACAGGAACAGTGGGCAAAAATAAAGGAGAACATTGAGAAGGCAACAAATCTCTGTGTCAGGCAGGTAAAATACAAACTAAATCCCAGAGCTGCTATCTGCCTTTGAAATCGTGGATCGCAATTCAAGGCAGTTGTAATTAGTTGCAATTGCCATGAGTTGCAACCGTAATTGAGTGGAGTCATACTTTTGTAACGTCGATGACTCCATTGTGACTTGCTTACCTAGCTGGCTCACCTGACAGTCTGCTCCCCCATTTCCCACACCTATAGAGAAATATTTCTGAGTCGAGCAAGGTCAGCCCCACCCTTCACACTACTTTACACTACTTCCACACGCTACCATCCAATGCTAAGTGGACGTGCTGCAGTCATTTCTGTTTTGTTTGTCTAAATTTGTGTGGTTGTATGGATGGACAGCCTTAGCCACCAACCAAATTGTGTCTCTGCTCTTTAACGGCCAATCCTCCTCCAAGTCCTCCAATAGTGTATGAGAGAGAGGCAGGAGCCAGGTTATGTGCACACTGCACATGAGCTGTTGGGTGGCAGATTGTGTAGATGAGCAGTGTTGCAGCGGGCAGCTCGATTAGAAGAACCAATGGCGATGCCAGAGTGTGTCCAAGTTTGTTTACTGCACATTCCGGGTAGCCATGTTCGCTTGACTGAACTGGTTGAGAGAGAAGGGAGGAAGTCATACTTGGAGATGGGAGCTGCCCGGAGATGGAAGGAAGTCCAGACAGAGAGAGAAGAAGCATGTGGCAGCACTGTTTGTTTGTCAGCGAGGCAAGCCAGTCAGAGCAGGACCAACGGGTGGTAGGGGGCTGGGCCCGGGATGAGTCATCAAGCAGTCCATTAGGAGGGAGTGGGACAGAAGAGAAGTAGGAGGGACTTGAGAGGACTAAGTGAGGCAGAGGAAGGCAGCAGGCCATACCAAACTCCTGGTTGCCAAGCCATACCGTAGGAGGAGGAGGGTTGTGGCAGGCAGGGCAGGGGCATGCATCCAATCACTGGGTCAGAAGGGTGGCCGGGAAAAGAACAATGAGGCAAAGAGGGAAGGCAAACATGGGCAGTGGTCTGGGCCATGGGGCCAGCATGGAGAAAAAGAGAGATTGTTCGTCAGACCGAAGCAGAGACAGGCCGCAACCACATTGCAGACCAGCTGGCAAGGAAGCCAGTGAGACAACCAAAGAAAACCACAGCAAAAAGCACATCATGTGGGAAACAAGGCATAGGTAAAAGGAATGAACAAAAATTCGAGAGGCTGACCAAATCGGTGAGTTGCAAGTTCCCATTTGAGTTTTGGTGTTAACTTGCTTTTATTAATGTGCTCTGATGTTGTGGAGTGGTCAGAAGGATATAATTAAAAGCCCCCCCCACCCATATTGTATTATGTGGAATGTGGATTGTGGAAAAATGCAAAAGTGCCTTCATTTGGGACAGCTTAGAGGAAATGCTGCAAAATGAATTCAAAGCCAAAGCACTAAATCTGGGGCTAAGTAAACAAATGCTTTGTGCTGTAAAGTAGAGAATCCCAAAGTCACTCCCCATTTCCTATTATTAACCTCTAGTTTGTTTTACTTTTTCAGATCTCCGTGGTTATACTGTATACAGAAAGAGACCTTTGGTGCTGTTTTAAGCATCTGCACTGGACTGGCCACATACATAGCCAGAGAATTTATAGTCTAAATTCATGAGCGTTCTTCAGTACAGTAGCTGCCAGTGCCTCTAGTCTAAATGGTCACTTATTCCTCCTCCTCACAATAAACTTTCAGACTGGCTTGCTGATTATGAGATGTACCACAACAGAGGTTTTACAAAATAGAACCCCAATGGAGGAAATATTGATGTGGTGGTCTTGGTGCTAAAAAAAATGTGTTTTTACAATATGGTAGTAAAACTAATGAGTTAATTTATGGCAATGCATCCTTTGACCCATAGTAACTGGGCTGTATGGCTTTCCATGGTTAGTATCACTGGGGCATAACTAGCAAGTGCAGGAGCTTTTCCTCATGCTGCAGTAAGCATGGTGAATAATCTGTGTATTTTTTGTTGGACTGGAGAGTTTTTTTTGATTTCTTATATATGTCTCAGCACACTTAGGGTTTGATTCTTCTGCCTGGCAGCTTCCCCTTTCCTGATCAGTGGCATAGACTGGTATGGGATGCTTTTTCATCTAGTGGTGACTTGTTTTGTGTGGTGGGGTGGCACAGATTTATTAAGTGAATGTTTGAGGCTGCAAATGACACCTGCCTGTAAATGGGGCATTCTGGTGATTTTGAGTCTGACTGACACTGGTATGTGTACTGGCTTTCAGAAACTCAGGAGGTTCCTGTCTGTTTCGGAAATGGAGCAGTGAAATTGTTCCCAGACAACTGTTAAACTGGCTATTACAGAAAAAAAACTGAATAATTACATTCATAGGAATAATGTAAGTAATATACAGTAAAATTGCCCTGGAGCTACTAGAAAATGACCGAGTTGCAGCTACAAGCCCTGCTTTGTATATTTTCCACTCACAAATTACTTGCAGCCATTTGTCCATGTGTATGTGTATGTTATGGGGCTACTTGGCATTGGCATTTGAGCTTACATAGATACTTAGGCCCTTATCTGCCGACAATATCTATGTAACATAGATACTGTCGGCAGATGAGTGCCTGTGGCCCACCCAGTCTGCCCATTTCAGCTTGTAGACCTTCTCGGAAAAACATAATGCCTCCTCTTCCTTTTCCCCTTGCTAACCTGTTTAACACATAACTCTGTTGCTCTTGTAATCCCGGCATTAAATATTGCTCACTGTTCCTCCATCCCTGATTCCCTCCCCATTCTCATTAGTGCCTCTTTCAAGCATATGCCCATTTTCCCAAAGTCTGCCTTCCTAGAATCCAGGATACTATACATGTTTTGTGGGGTTTACTTCTGCTCCTTCTATGATTTCAAACCACAGTGATCGGTGAGCACCGTTCCCCAGGTGCTTCCCCACTGCCACCCCATCACACTGTCCCCCTTTGTGAGTATGAGGTCCAGTATTGCCTTCTGCCAAGTTGGTTCTATGACCAATTGTGTAAGGAAGGCACCTTGAAGGGAGTCAAAGATAAATCTGCTCCTGGTTGATGCTGTTGCTGGGAGGCTTCAGTCCACGTCTGGAATACTGAAGTCTCCAACCAGCACCACCTCCCCCTATTCTGCCATCCTTTGGATGGCTAGCATTAGCTCCCTATCCGTGTCTTCCTTCTGGACTGGTGGTCTGTAGTCCACCCCTGTGCAGATGGCTGACCCTGTTTTCCTTTCCAGCTTAATCCATAGTATCTCCCCCACCCTGTTTTGTTTTTCCCTGATCTCTATGGCCTTTATGCCACCTTTCACATAAAGTGCCAATCCCCCCCCCCCATCTTCCCTGTCTCTTCTGAATATGTTGTAGCCAGGTATGTCTATCTCCCATTGGTGGTTACCATTACACTGGGTCTCTGTTTTGGCTTGAGTAAACACTAGGTAAATGAATGTGCTGCAAAGTTTTCCCACTAACTGCACTCAAAAAGTACAACTTGTAAGTACATAAATAAAATTCCATGATGGCGGAAGTTGAAAAAATCGGTTGGATTTTCTGTAGTGAGTTACAGTCATCAATTTTAAACTGGTTGAAAAAAAATCAGTGATAATGTGTTGTAAGTCAGACATAATTGGTTATTCAACTGATTCCAGGGTGTAATACAAACATTATAAATTGGATATTGTACTGGTTGTCAGAACCGACACCTTATCTGGCATAGAGGGCCTGGTTCAGATGTGGCGGCCCCTCCTCGAAGGGTAAGTTGGGGGTATCAGCGAGGCTATGGCTATAGGGGATTCAAGGTGGAGGGAAGGGCTGATGACGGGTGGTCAGTGAGGCAAAAAGTATAATAAATAATAAAACCAGGAAAATAATATGGTAAATCAAGAAAAACATTGTTTCAAAAAAGGAACAATTACTTGTGCCACTGTACAAGGCCTATATTAGACCTCATACGGAGTATGCTTCCCAGCTCTGGTGCCCCTCAAAAAAATCAGAGAGGAAAAAACTGGAAAGTGTGCAAAGAAGATACACAAAAAACATACCGTATTTAAGAAATAAAGCATATGAGGACAGATTAGTACATTTTAAGTTGATGACACAGAAAAGTAGGATGAGGGGCAATTTCCTACTATTATTTAATATCATATGTGACCCATACCTTATGGTCAAAATGGGGATACTGTTTAAATCCTCTGACAAGGAAACTAGAGGTCACCCTTTACAGATTATGGGCAGAGCCTTTAAAACCAATAAAAAAAAATATTTCTATACATTAAGAGTTGCAATTTATGGAATAGACTACCCGTTGATACAATTATTAGTAAAAATAAAGGAGAATTCAAGTCCAAACTCGATAGATACATACTAACAGGGGGAAAATTACAATATTATAATAACTGAAACCTATAGGAGCATTTATGGGCACCTAGCCTTATGGCTTCTCTATGATCTTATTATGAACTGTAGCATTAACCCAAAAAGGGCAAGAGAAAAAGAGACCACTATGGTTCTCTGATAAAGTAGCAGAGAAAGTAAAGGCAAAGAAGCTGGCATTTAGAAGGCATAAGTCTACACAGGAGAAAGAGGGTTGGCAGGGTTATCAGGAGAAACAACAGGAGGCAGGGAAAGCAGTTAGGCATGTGAATGCACAAATGGAGGATAATATTGCCAAGTCAGTAAAAAGGGGTGATAAAACATTCTTTAGGTATATTAACAAAAAGAGGAAGCACATGGGAGGGATAGTAAGGCTAAAAGTTGAAGGAGGGGTTTGTGTGGAAGAGGACCAGAAGAGGGGGTAGTCCTCCAGGAACAAGCAAAACTAAAAGTGTATAAGGCAATGAGACCAGACAGGGTACACACTAGTATACTGAGGGAGCTCAAGGAGGAAGTGACTGCACCCTTGACAGCCCTATTCAACCTATCACTAGATATAGGGGATGTTCCGGGGTACTGGAGGATGGAGGATGTGGTCCCACTTCACAAAAGTGTGAATAGGGAGCAGGCAGAAAACTATAGATCTGTCAGCCTGACTTCGGTGGTGGGCAAAGTAATGGAAACACTACTGAAGGAAAGGACTGTGGAATACATTGTGACTAGTGGATTACAGAATCCAAGGTAGCATGAGTTCACATGGGGGAGATCTTGCCAAACAAACCTTATCAAGTTCTTTGATTGGGTGACCAGGGAAGTGGATCAGGGTGGGGTGGTGTAGTATATGGCCTAGCTGGATTTCAGGAAGGCTTTTGACACCATGCCACACAGAAGACTGGCAAACAAGCTGGGCAGCCTAGGAGTGGGTCCAAAAGTAGCAAAATGGGTATGAATTGGTTAAAAAACAAGTCAGAGGGTGGTGGGAAATGGGGTTCACTCTGAAGAAGGCATTGCAACCAGTAGGATTCCACAGGGGTCAGTATTGGGCCTGGTCCTCTTCAATATCTTAGTTAGTCACTAGCAGGTGGGCTGAAAGGGAAAGTATGCCTGTTTGTGAATAACACAGAAATCTGCAACAGAGTGGACACACATGGGGGGGCTGATGGATTATCTGAAAAAGCTCGAAGACTGGTCAAAGGTTTGGCAACTTTGCTTTAATGTCAAAAAGTACAAAATTATGCACATGGGACACAGAAACCCAAGGACAATGTGCCAGTTGGGTGGGGAGATATTGGCAACCACAAAACAAGAACGGGACCTGGGGATCATCATATCTGATGACCTGAAGGCAAGAAAGCAGTGTGATAAGGCAGTAGGAAAAGCTAAAAGAATGCTCGGGGTGCATAGCGAGGGGTATCACCATCAGAAACATGGAGGCAGTGTTACCCCTGTATAGATCGATGGTGAGGCCCCACCTAGAGTACTGTGTCCAATACTGGAGGCCCCATCTCTGGAAAGACATAAATCAGGTTGAGGCAGTACAGAAGAGGGCAACCACAATGGTGCATTGCTTATATCAAAAGCCCTATGAGGAAAGACTCAAGGAATTAAATATGTACTCTCTGGGGGAAAAGAAGGAAAGGGGGGACATGATAGAAATGTTCTAATATCGCAAAGGTGTTAATAAGATATGGGAGGGTAGCATTTTGCATAGAAAGAAATGCTCAAGGACAAGGGATCATGACATGAAGCTGGGGGGGGGGACTCAGAGGGGATGTGAGGAAATTCTTCTTCAAGGAAAGGCAGGTGGATGCCTGGAATGGCCTCCCAGTGGAGGTGGTGGATACTAAAATAGTAGCAGGATTCAAACAGCATGGGATAGACACAAGTGGATCATATTAATAGGGATCGGGTGTGGGGTAAGGCCAGAGATCGAGTATGGTCTGTGGTAGCACAGTATGTAGGGAATTTAGGGTTGACTAGGTGGGCAAAGAGGTCCTTATCTGCTTCTATGTTTCTATGGTCAGGTATTTTGAAGTTTGATCTCTTGTCATTTGGTCCAGTGTCTTAGAAACTAATGACAGAAGGGGAGATTGGATGATAATTATTTATCTCCCTTTGTATTCCTTTGACCCTTATAGACAGGATCCACTGACACTGTCTTCCACATATTGAACACTGGGAATCGATTACTGATCAGTTAACTAGATTGTTAAAGATGTTTTAAAATGCTAAGGCAACATAATTTTTGCAGGTCAATATCCATGTCAATCATATACTGTATGTTGCTCATAGGGCTGTGAAAGTTGCATAACTTTGAGAATAGAGATGCGGTGAATTTAAATTCCACCTGTGAAGTGAACGAGAAGTGGGCACTTCATGTTGCCACTCCATTATGTGGAGTGGGCAATGCAAAGTGCTCACTCTTCCTTGTCATTACCACTTCGCGTTAAGGTGGAATGGCACTGCGAAGTAAGGTGAAGTCATTGATTTTAATGGACTTCGCGTTCTTCATTATGATTCTAAGTGACCCACTTGGTGTTTCAGATTTAGCAACCCCACAAATCACATGGCTTACAGTACTGTCAGTCACATGCTCTTTAGCTAGGCAGGAAGAAAGTGAGTCATACAAGCAGACACTTTTACTTTCTCCTGTGCAGATGGAGAGAGAGTAGTGTGTTTTGTAACTGCTGATACTTTTAGATAAGAGTCAGGAGAAGATTTAAACTTTGATTTAGACCCAACAGCTTTTTTAACAGCTACATTTTCTGGTCTTTTTTGTACTCCTTTTTACTTAATTTGTTCTTTCTGTAAATTTTATTTTTCATGCCTTTTTAAGTAGTTAGTTATTTGTCTGTGTGTGTGTGTGTGTGTGTTGTGTGACAGTGTTGAGTAATGATTGCTCAGACTGAAGGAGCTCAGTAGGAGAGATGGACCAGGGTGAGGGAATGTCTGGGGCGGAGGCAGCTCTGGGAGAGTGTGGTAGTGGTAAGCGTCGTACAATGCGCATGTGTGGAGGGCATGGGTGCCCATTCCTGTTGAACCACTCAAAACTTGTGAGTGCCCCCCCCACAGAAGCAGGACAAGTACTGCCTCCTGTCCTGACTCTGAGGCAGTTGAACCACCACCACCACCACCAAGTCCAGCACCAGGTCCTCTGGAGCAGGATGTGCCTGATCCCCCGGGCCCAGGTGTGGATCCCATCCCTCTTCAGCACCGTGATCAGTGGGCTGCCAGTTCACCTGACTATCCCCTGCCTGTGCCTGGTTCTCCCCACACCTCCATTGTTTAGCAGTTTTTTGACTGTGTTGTGCGGGACAGCAGTGTGGCCAAGTGCCACCTATGTGAGGTGGAGGTGCGCCGAGGCCCCTGGGGGACTCACCTGGGGGCCAGCACACCCATATGCTCAATCACCAGCAGTTGGAGTGGTAGGCTGCCACCGAACAGACCATGCCTGCACCTGCTGGCCATTCTGCGGCAGATGGTGCAGCTGTGCATTGCGGCATCATTAAGAAGAGGAGGGCCACAGCAGCACCTGCTGCTCCACCAGCACCTCCACCACCACCAGCAGGTCAGCCTGTAGAATGTGTGGACCCCAGAGAACTTGCATGTAACACAGGCTGACTTGGCAGTTCTCTGGAGTGCTGTGGAGGAGAACAATGAGATGACGATGAGTGTTGTGGAGCAGCGACTGGACCACATAGGGAGACATCAGTTGCAAATTATGTCCATGCTGGAACTGCTGCTGGATCACCATGGGATCCCACATTAGTTTTTTTCCTCTCACACCATGTACCCCACTACACCTTCCTTGCTGTGTTATAAAATGTATTCCTCCACCATCCCCGACACTTGTAGGTAATTATGCCCTTTTTTTGTTGTCTTTCGTATGCGTGACACTTTGCATTCTGAACAGTGCAAGTATACTGTGCTAAACTGCATGTGTGCAGTCAGTCTTCTTTCCAGTCTGTGTATGTACTGAAGACACTGTCCAACTCCCTGACTTAAAAACAAACATTAATGAGTACAATGGTGGGGTGGTGAAGCATGGAGAGAGACTACAAAACAGGCTTACAATACACCCAAGTAACTAGTAAAAAAATGTATGTTGTGATTCGTAACGTGAATGATCGTGAATCATGATTTGTGACTGCATTTGTGACCATGGTGATGAAGAATGTGATCTGTATCATGGGTAACTCGTGATGATGATCCTGACTTAAAAACTCATATCAATGAGTGCAATGTTCATGCAGAATTAAGCAACACACCTGTCCAGTACTCAGAAGGGAAGTCAAAGAAACAACTGTGACTTAAGTTACAGATGGAGATTGGGCCCTAAAGAGATGCAAATGCACAGACAGATTAAGATTGTGCTGTGCACTGAAGGGATGCAGACACAAAGGTACAACACCTAACCAGTGCTCACCTTCAGAAATTGAAATCTGGAAAAGAATACCTTTGCTGGTTGGGGAAGTCGGGCCACGGTGGGGGGCAGTGTACTGCACTGCGGCAGTAACAGTCACTAGTACTAGTACCAGTAAAAATACCACAAACAAGTAGAAAATCACACAGCTGCAGTGATTGCAGCTTCACATTGCTGAAATTATTATGTGGCACAATAAAAGGTGTCTGATTTGATGACACGCATCACACACATACACGCACACACTAAAAAATGCATAGTAGATTGAAAACTTCAGTAATATAACCACATAGTTAAACAAACTAAAATTATGCACTGCTGCATCACAACAATCAGTAAACAAATGGCAAGAAATATTGAGAATATTACTGTGTGTACATTAACACAGTCATATAAGAAAAATATCACCAAAACAGAAAACACTTTCTTTTTCTCCAAGTTAATCTACCTACACCACAGATATGCCCCTCCCCCAAGCACACTTCCACTGTCTCTCAGTACACAGACTGAATGTTGTACATTAACATTCAAAATCCATACACAAAAAATAAATGCTCGATGATATGAGCACAGGAGGGATTCCTATAATTGATGACCTAAAGTTTCAGCAAAAAAATGACTCAAAAAGGCTTTTTTAACAGCTTTTTGAAGGTTTGAATCGCAGAGAGCTCTCAAAGCAGATTGTCTCCTACAGCTTCCTACACACACTACCCCAAACTGAGGCTGTGCAGAACAATCTAGAGCCCATGTGACCTGAAATCCCATGAATCACTGCAAAACTCGCCTTTGGAACTCAAAAACAAGGCGAAGTGAGGCAAAGTGGAAGGCGGAGTAATGCAAAGTCATTGTTTTCAATGGACTTCGTGTGACCCATTATAACGCAAAGTACTCCGCTCCACGTTGCGGAGCACTCTGCGAATTCACCTTCACTCCGCGAATCACTTCTCGGAGTGCATTGGATCCACTTCGCCCATCACTATTTGAGAACAAGTTCTTTATTTGTGGCTTACAAAGTGAAGTGATTATCATTTTTTTGTAATTGTTTTTAAATGTTTTTATGTAGTATGTGTAACATGTTGATGTTTTATGAATGGCCTCAGGTCATTCCTTAAAATGGGCATTTGGTTCAGTGTACCTACATGGTCAACAAAAATAAAATGAAATAACATAACATTTTTAACCCCCACACACACACAGTTTGGTATTTTCAATTATTTTTGCCTAATTTGTGGCTTCTGATTAAAGTAATCTCTCAGACAACATGTCAGTTCTTTATCACTGCTAATCAATTGCTTATTTGCAGCTGCAAACTGCATCCACTTAAATCAGACTGACCTGAAACCAGCTTTACTAATTTCTGTAACTTTGCAGGTTCTTTTTAATCTATCTGTAGCTATATTATAAAAGCTCTTTTTAGCATCTTTCCTTTTAATTACCAGTAGGTTACATTATTTTAATATTTTTAATCATTTTGTAATCCAGTCACTGCTGTACTTTTCAGTGTCTGTTCCCTCAGCCACATTTCATCTAAAAGCTAAGCTGTGAACCAAGGTCTAATACTTGCCTGATATCTTCTGATCCTTATAGGTGCACGCTTTGAAAAAGGTGGGCAGTTTTTGCTTCCACTGCACATTATTTTCCTTTTGCTGACTGCCCTATGTGTGAAATAATACTTTCAGATGTTCACTGTATCTTACCCCTTTCATTTAAGGGCATGCCCTCTAGTTCTTCTTGCGCTCACCAGCTTAGAAAGCTAATATTCTCTGTCCTGTCAGTCCCTTTTAATATTTGTCAGCAATGTCAGTGGCTCAGTAGGTAGCAAGCCACCTGCTGGAAGGGAAAGGTGAAAGGAACATTGTTTAACCAGGAGTAGCACACTAAGCCAAAGCTTGTTTCCAGATGTGACCTGAGAGCACAAGGAAGTGAAGTGACTTTCTCAGGATCACACAGTATGCACCTAGGTGGCTGTGGCATTCAAATCCAGGTCTCCAGATCTGCAGCTCAGGCCTTAACCCACTGTGCTATACTGCCTCCAAGGAAAAGGAAGAATAGAAGGTCAAAAGTACTACTAAAATATCTCACCACTACCGAGTGGTTCACAGAATTACTGTACCAATGTGGGCACAAACCGTACGCCACGCAAATTGATGTGGTTGCTAATACACTCAAAATGAAACATAGAAACATAGACTTTGATGGCAGATAAGGACTGCTTGGCCCACCTGGTCTGCCCATTCCCCTACCTATTGGATAAGATCCTAGTTAACCAACAGTCTACTTCTTCCTGCCCCCCACCAGAACTGCCTTATGTCTGTCCCATGCATTCTTGAATTCTCCCACTATTTTTGACCAGACAACCTCCTCAGGAAGGTTTTTCCATGTGTCCACCACCCTATCTGTGAAAAAATACTTCCTCACATTGTCCCTGCATCATCCCTCTCTATCTTCAAATTGTGTCCCTTTGTTCTTGCACATCTTTTTTTCTGAAAGATGCTACCCTCTTGGACTTGTTGATTCCCTTGAGGTACTTGAAAGTTTCTATCATGCCCCCGCTCTCCCTTCTTTTCTCAAGGGTATACATATTAAGCTTCTTTAGTCTTTCTTCATATGGATTCTGTTGCAGACCCTACACCATTTTAGTTGCCCTCCTCTGAACTGCCTCCATCCTGTCTGTGTCTTTGCAGAGATGGGGTCTCCAGAACTGCACCCAGTACTCCAGATGGGGTCTTATCAACTGTCTGAGCAGAGGAATAACAACTTCTTGTTTTCTACAGGTGATGCCTCTCCCTATTCATCCCACTATCCCCTCAGCCATCCTTACTGTCTTCTCACATTGCTTGCTTACCTTTGTGTCATCTGCTATGATTACCCCCAGGTCCCTTTCCATTTTTGTTGCTGTTACTACCCCCCGTTTTGTGTAATCTTCCCTTGGGTGTTTGTTTCCCAGGAGCATTATTTTGCACTTCTTTGCATTGAATCTAAGCTGCCACATTTTTGACCATTCCTCCAACCTTGCCAAGTCCCTTCTCATCCTTCTCATCCTTTCCACACCTCTACTTGTATATTAACCCTGTTGCAGATCTTTGTGTTGTCTGCAAAGAGGCTTACTTTTCCTTGTAGTCCCTCTGCAATGTCACTTATAAAGACATTAAAAAGGACTGGACCCAGTGCTGAATCCTGCGGTACCCCACTAGTATCCCCCCTTTCTTCGGAGTGGACACTGTTTACTATTATTCCCTGTGTCCTGTTGTCCAGCCAATTTTTTTACTTAAGGTACCACCCTGGGACCCACTCCCAGGCTGGCTAATTTGTTTATTAATTTTTTGTGTGGGACTGTCAAATGCCTTTCTAAAGTCTAGGTACACCATGTCCACAGCCCCTTCCTGGTCTACTACTTTGGTCACCCAGTCAAAGAAATCTATTAGAGTCATCTGACATGACCTTCCCACTGTGAATCCATGAAGCATTAGATCCTATGCACCTCTGGCCTCGAGGTACTCATCAATTCTTTCTTTCAGAAGTGATTCCATCATTTTACCTACCACTTAGGTCAAACTAGCAGATCTGTAGTTTCCTGCCTCTGCTTTGCTCCCTCTTTTGGGGAAAGGGAATCACATCTACCCTCCTTCAGTCCTTAGGTACCACACCATCTTCCCATGGTTTGTTAAAAAGAGTAGTCTGTGGTGTCACTAGTTCTCCCCTTAGTTATTTTAGAATGCTGGGGTGAACGCCATCAGGCCACATTGCATCATCCACCTTCAGTTTTAGGAGTTCTTTCAGAACCCTTTCTTCTGTGAAAGGACTGGTATAAATCCCCCTATCCAGAGTGCTTCTATTGATTGGACTAGGGACTTCCCCTCCTCTTCTTTTGTGAATACTAAGCAGAAGTATTTGTTCAGCATCCCTATGTTTTCACTGTCCCTCTCTGCTCACCCACCCTCCCCTTCATTAAGCCTCACTATTCCTCCCGTGGTCTTTCTTCACTCCCTAATGTACCTATAAAAGGTTTTATCCCTCTTCTTAACTGAGTTGGCTATCTTTCCCTCAGTTTGGGCCTTTGCTATTCTAACTGCCTTCCATGCTTCCTTCTGCTTTAACTGGCACAGTTCTCTGTTCTGCTCCTTCTGTGTTTCCTTATTTCCTGAAGGCTATTTTTTTTTCTCCCTAACCTAACCTGAGAACCACAGTGTTTTTTTCTTTCATTTTAATTTGTTTGTTTGCTGCACACAAAGGCTTGTTGACTCTGTGATAGCAGTTTTGATGTTTCCTCATTGTTCCTCCACCCCTCTTTCTTGCCCGTTTCTGAAGCACTCTTCCATTTTGACAAAGTCCAGTACCCTCACTTTTGAATGGATTGACTCTGTGGCTGTGTTTATCTTGAACCACACTGTTTGGTGGTCACTTGTTCCCAGATGGCTACCCAGTTCTAGATCTGAGATCCTCTCTCCATCACCATTTGAGAGTACCAGGTCTAAGATTGCTCCCTACCAAGTGGGTTCTGGCACTAACTGTCTGAGGCATTCCCCCTGTAGGGCATCAAGAATGACCCTGTTCTTGGATATGGCTGCAGCAAAGGTGCTCCAGTTAACATCTGGCATATTCAGTTCCCTCATCAACAATATCTCTCCTTTTTCTGCCATTCTAAGGTTGCCTTCTATCATTTCCAAGTTCATTTTCTCTACCTGAGATGGGGGTCTGTATACAACCCCCCTTTTGCGGATTGTGGTGCCATTTCCAGTATACAAGGTAACCCACAGTACCTCCTCTCCTCTCCTCCCTGTTTACCCTTTAGTTCTGTTGCTTTGATCCCTTCCTACTCTTCTACCTTCCCTGTCCCTCCTGTAGATTGTGTACCCTGGTATGTTCACATCACAGTCATGATTCTCTGCGCACCATATTTCTGTGACTGCCATGATATCCAGGTGTCCCTCTTCCATCAAAGCCACCAGTTCAGGTAGCTTGTTACCTAGACTACAGGCATTGGTACTCATTATCCTCCATTGTTTGATGGCCTTGCCCCTCTTTGCCCCATCCCTGTCCCTACTGCCTTTGCTCTTTTCTCCATTTAGCCCTGCCTTTCTTCCTATCGACTTCTCTATCTTGGTGTTTACCTCAATAACTACCCTGATTTTTTTTAGAGGGGTCTAGGATTTCCCTGCTACTTTTCAGTGCCTCCTCTCTTGGCTAGTTTAAATGCTTGAAAATGAAGTATTTAAACCTATCTCCTAGGATCCTTGTTCCTCTTCTGGACAGATGTAGACCATCGCACTAGTATAGGCCTGCATCCCTCCAGGTGGACCCCCAGTCCCTAACGAAGTCAAAACCCTGAGCTCTACACCAGGTTTTTCAATCATTGATTGAATCTTATGGTGCAGAGCACCCTAGCCTCACTCTTGCCATAGACAGGCAGCACTTCCGAGACGGTTACTGTCTGTGCTACTTATCTAAGGCCCATCCCCAACTCCACAAACTCCTCCTGCATGGCACTGATTCCTTTCCCAGCTGGGTCATTTGTCCCTAGATGGACAATGACATTCAGCCCCCTATCCTGTACAGCTGCTCCCACAATCCTGAGGATTCACTCACTGTCCCTTCAAGTCATGGCACCAGGCAGGCACCTTACCTCCCTTTCCATCCCTCCCCCACTTCTACCCTCCTAACAATGGAGTCCCCCACTAGGAATTATTTCTTTCCACTGTGTGGTCCCATGCCACCCTCCTGTGGGTCTCTTTTGTGGAGGTTCCCAGCATCCTTCTTGGTCTCCACCATGGGTGCCTCCATAGAGGAACCACACTCTGCCAGAATGGCATTTGAATTGTGGAGAGGTACAACTGGAGGGATGTGCCTCTGTTCTACCTCTGTCATCCTCCCTGAGACCACTGTGGTCCAACTGCTCTGCTTTCTTTTCAACCTCTGAGACAGTGGCAGTGGTCCTGGTGGTCCCTGAGTGGGAGAAGAGGTCCCCAAATCCTGGCCAACTCAGCCTGGAGGCAAGCAACCTACTCCCTCAGCTCAGAGAGATGCCTACAGATGGGACAACACCACATCCTCCAGATGTCTCCTGGAAGACAGCCGCTCCACATCTACTGCACTGCACCACTCCCATCATGTCTTATTTGTGGTCCCTCAACTGTTGTTTTGTATGCTTACTCTTTCCTCTCTGTTTGTTTTTTTTTCTCCCTACTTTCCTACTGCCTCTGTGCCCTTAAGGCTCCTGCTCTTCATGTTCTGGGACAGGACGTTCCTGTATTCCTCGGTAGTCTCCTTCTTACTTGCTCAGAGTCAGACCTCCAGCAGCTGGGGGGGTTGAGAGCTACTCTTTTCCTTCTAGGATGGTGAGTATTTTGTGCCTCTGTGATCACTTCCTTCCTGCTCCCAAACAGGAAGTTCCTATTGTCAGTCAACTCCTGTGCCTATAGAAGCACTCTTCCTGGAGAAAGTGCCATTAGCTCACCAAGTTTTCCACATTACACAGACAGATATGTCACTCACAACCTACCCCACACTTACCCAGATCCAGATGGAATTATAAAAAGGTAGTCCCTCACAACTATCAGTCAGTGCACCTCCCCTTCCACTCAAGTTCAATACTCTGGTCATCTTTGGAAATTAGTAAATCTGTGTTAACTCTCCTAACTGCCATCTTGCTGCCAAGACAACTTGCCTACCCTATGGTATACAGTATTTAGTCTCCAAAATGTTGAACTCCAAGTGCTCTTCAGATTCTGCAGCAGTGACAGACACCAATTTGCATACACACACTGTTCCATTGCCTCAGTCATAATCAGTTATACCAAAAGGAAGTTGCATTGCATAACTCATTGCATAGTTATTTACTACCTAGGTAATTGGACAGGGTAGAAATGTAGCTTAGTCATGCCTTCTAATGAAAGAATAATAGAGAAGTCAGAGGTGAGGGAATGGGGCAACATACTGTAATTTGGAGTATGGTTCTTGGCAACGGATTGAAGGTTTAAGGACTGGGGTTCACATTTTTTTAAAACGTCCAGAGCCAGGAATTTTGGAGGAGAGTAATGTGCTCTGAGTTTTGTACATCTGTGAGGGTCAGGGTCTATGTGGGGAACCTGTGTGCTTCAGCTACATGGGAGAGGGGTCAACTGGAAGAATACCAAGGACAAAAGTGTTGAATATTCTGCAAAGGAGATAGGGCCACATACAGTATGGTAGATCATTTTTGATGGTCTCCCTTCATAAATTTGATGGCAATTTTTGCTGGGGGGACAGTACAAAATGACAAAACTGTTAATTTGTCTCCCACTTTACAGTATTTGTTTTGTGCAGCAATGTATAACCGCTTTTCAGAGTTGCCATTGCCTGCAATTACCCCATATTTTGTTCTTTGAAAAATTGAAGGTTCTCCAAAAAGTAATTTATGTTACTGAATAGAGCCACATTAAAAAATAATGTTGTTATTAATGTATTAGGGCCAATAACATTATAACTCCGTGAATGTATTCTCTCCTTCTGATTTACTTTTTAAATAAAGTATTTTTTCTTTAATGATGTAGCAGAAGTATAGGCAAGTTGTTGTTGTCATGCATAACAGTCACCAAACCACATTTCCTTGACCAGTCACTTGATTATTTTGTAAACAATCCTGTTTATATTGTCACACAGGTAACAGCCTTGTTGCCTGATGTTTCTTGCATGAGTATTTGTATGTAAGCCCTCAAATACAGGAATCTGGTTATATATTTTGAATACTGGGCACAGCATTTTAAGCTTAAAAATATGTATTAGTAGTAGCACATGCACTGAAACTCAATTGAATTAATTTACGATGTATGAATTAAAGAGCAAAGATCAAGTATTAAGAGCAAATGTCTAGTAGTTTATTCAATTTATTCTGAATAATGTTTACTTATACTTCTTATACTTCACACACTCTTATACAAGTCTCTTTTCAGGCACCACAATGCTGTATTGTTATATTGCCGTGATTTCTACACAAAGCAGAATATCACCTTTGGTCTTTCTTTTTTTTTTCTATCTATTGTAAAAAATGATTTTCATGTACAGTATTTATCTCTTAAATGTTTTTGTGTAGAAAAGAAATACTTAAAAATAATAGTTGTAGAGTTGTTTAGCCCTCACTTGAGGGCCATTTCTTTCATTATTGGATTAGTATTACTATATTTATTTAAAATGAAATAATAACACAGTAGGATTGTAAGTGCTGTTTTTTTTTATATATAGTTGTAAAAAAAGCATTGCAGTGCTGCAGAAGAGCTTATTAAAAGGACCCTGTCAATCCCCATGGGCATCATAGAGTCTATAGTTTACAAAACACCTGTTACGGCTTGTCACATTCTGTAGAGACTGCTGGTATAGCTGACAGTTTGATTCTGAGTAGTTTTTTTTTCTATTTAAAAGTGAAAAAACAGACTGCTCACAATACTGATGTTACCACACAAAAACATGTTTGTTTACAGACCTTGATTAACTCCCATTACATTTATCCTGGACTTGCAAACATCCCCAACACAGTCTAGCCACTCATGATTCAGTAGTAGGAAAGTGAACTATTGCATAATGATTGACTGCATCGTTTGGGGGTGTTCTTAATGTTCAGGAAGTATGCAATATGAGTAAATCAAGGATTTGAAGCAAAATAAGGTTATTTATAACTAGTCCATTAGCATGCATTCCAGTTCTGCAAAGAATGGAAGCAGATAAAACAATTAACAACACTAATGGATCTTAGAGAAAGTAAGTAATCATAAAATGTTGGTTTTCAGCTAGAGATAACATGATGATAAAAGGGTTCACAGTGTCCCTTTAAAAAGATAGGATGGACAATAGAAACATAGTCAGGAAAGAGCATTAAACAGGCATGCTGGGGAGACACTGGAGTGTACTGGGAATGTGGTCATTGACTGAACTGTGGGAGGTTCCAAGAAATGACAATGGTACTGAAAGCGGCATGGGATGAAATATGCAGCTTGAGGGCTATAGCCAGTGGGCCACCTAGTTCAATACTGCCTCAGGAACCACAAAGAGCCATTCAAGACAAATTTGGACCCTGGACAGCAGTGGGGGAGAGAGTGATGAAGAGGAAAGGGGAGGGGAAGCCTGACGAACAAGGGCTGTGCTTAAGCAATAGTTAGTTGCTGTTGATGGTGGGGTCCTAGGAAATCAACACAGTCTGGGAAAGAACCAACATGTCCTTAAGTAAGGTGTATAATCAGATGGGGACATGACAAGTGAGAGCCCAAAGGAAGAAGGAGAAAGGATTTTGTACTGGGGTTCAACTGTAAAGAGAAAGGGGAGGAAAATGGGTTTCACAAGGATGGGCATGGGTCATGCACTGCTACCCAATGGTTACAGTGGATAGAATCATTGCCAGGGTGATGAAACTCACAGGTGAGTTGAGAGGAAAACTAGATCTGATTGTACTGTAAGCACATAAATCTAAGCAGGTTGAATAAGGAGGAAGTAAAGACCAGCTTCATTGCTCTAGGGCAGGTAGTTAAGGAAAGTACAGGAGTGTTAATCTTCTCCAAGGTACCGCTGTGGCTTCTCCTGAAAAAGAAGCTGTTTCACTTGTTCCAGCTAAATGTATGGCTAGAAGGGTAATGCATGGAAGGGGGATTTTATTTTCGTGGCACTGCGACCCAGTTTGGAAAGGATGCTATGCAAAGTAGATGACCTAAATCTGAAAAAGGAGGTTATGCAGTGCTGGGGAGAAGATTCGTACGACACATCAGGTAGATTTTAATCTGGATGGGGGAAGCAGCACAGCTGGGTACAAGTGCACTAATATGACTTGGGGAGACCTACTGGCCTCCCCCACCAAATTCTAAAATTGAAATGGCAAATGGACAGGGGAAGAAATGAATAATGCAGGAACAAAGCATTGGAGGTTGTAGATTTTCAGAGCAGGTGCTTGTAACAGAAGCACAGCTGTACATAGAAGCAATCACAGAAATGTGGACTACACAGAACCAAACTGGGACATGATCCACCTAGGCTGTGCATTATTCAAGAAGGATAGGGGAAAGGGAAGGGTCAGGAGGGATGGAGAAAAGGGAAGGGCTAGGGAGTGGCACTGTATATAAGGGAGGATATAGATGCCACAGAAGTGAATAACTTGGGGGAACCAAAGGAAAGGAAATCCATTTGGTGCCAGTAATGGTGTGAAAAAACAAATGGATCAAAACAGGAATGGTGTACAGACCAACATTTGCTGGCTAGGAGGATGAAAGAAAATTAATGGAGGTTATAGCAGGACAGCAGAATCTGAGATGGTGCTGGTCTTCAGGGATTCTTCATATGCTAGATGTTCACTGGAGGGTCCCAGTTATAGCAGGTGCATGGAATCAGTTCATAGTGGAGGCATGCCTGGAAGCTTTCCTCAAACAATTATTTCTGGCTGCATAAGCAAGTGTACCATTCTAAACCTAGCTCTCACCAGTGAAGAAAGGGTCCACAAGGTTACAGTCCAAGAAGCACTAGGGTTAAGTGATCGAGGGATAGTGTTGATGACCGTTCAGTTGGAAGCCATTGGGAAGAGTAGCCTTATGAAAGAATGGGACTTCAGGAGAGAGGATGCTTTTGAGATGCAGGAATTATAAGTAGACAGAATCAGGGGGCAGTGATTGTGGATGTGGACAAGAAATGGAAAACATTTAAGGTAGGGTTAGAACAATTGGCAGAATGCTACATGGGGCAGGTAAGTTAATGAAGGAAGGCAAAGAAATTGTTGTGGTTCATAATGGAGGTAAGAGATGTAGTGAGAAGGAAAATAAAGGTATTTTGGAAATGTAAGGAAAGTCAAAGGTATGAGGACAAGAAATTTTATTGCACCTGAATGTAACTAGAGAAACCAGCAAGATATAGTAAAAATAAAATTTGTTACAGAGATGCAGTACTCAGCTGAAAAAAATAATGATTTTCTAATGATGTGTCATGAATGATCATTATCAATTATGTTCAAAGATTATGTTCAAGCTTCAAAAAACATCATTGTGATCATAATTAACAATAATGAAATATTGTGAATTATGAACTGGAGATCATAAATATGTGAAGCTGATTGGCCGAGAGGTTTTTGAAGCCGTGATGATATCAAGCTACATCATCATGGCTTCAGAAAACCTCCGGTCACCAGCCTCCTCACTGACAGTGCAATGTTCTTCATCTAAAGCAGTGTGGAGTGAGTCAGACTTCTAGTCAGCCGCTATTTTGAAAAACAAACAAACAAAAAAATGAACTCCCACCAGCTGCGCACATGACATAATTCAGCACAATGCAAGCCATGGGAAAATACTTTCAAATCAGCCTGTCCAACAGCATATGAGTGGCAGCAACGAACGAGTACATTTTTTCCTCTGAAAAGAACAAACCAGACACCCTCGCTCACACTCTAGTCATTCTCATCTCACACAAACAGAGGCTCCCTCACAAAAAGAAAGCCATGTGCCAGCCTCATACAAAAAACTGCCAGTCTTGTCCAAGACATTCGTAACCGTTCTAATGAATTGCACCAAAACTCTACCTTTTTCTCGTTCATAGGGCTATTCCATTAAATGCGCCTGGCAGTGCCACACATCATTGGCACAGCTTCCCAACTTCTCTCTCAGCATCCAATTCAGCGTACGTTCTCGCACAACAAAAACAATATAAATAAAGTGCAGTGTGAATGGGGAACATTGTTAAAAAAAAAAATAAGAAAACTGCAATGGTAAGGTGCGGGTTACCCACTCACAAGAGCTCCACTTCCTCTATCACGGCCAACAACAGTGCCACCTGCTGCCCAGAGCACTCCAGGAACTATTTTATTTAAAGGTATTCCTCCAACTCCCCTAAAATACATTTTGAAAATGTTTTAATTTTTTTTTTTGTTGTTTTACTTTAAAAAATGTTTAAACAACTTCATAAATAATGCAATCCAGGGTGTGGTATATCATGTGGTATCGTCACTTCTCCGGTCGTTGGGTGCACTTGGCCAGCGGCCTCATGCCGAACCACCGAGGCGTGATGATATCACATGATATACCACACCCTGTCATGCAGTATTGCTTAAATGTGAACCAATCAAAAACCATCAAGTTATGAAAATAGTGATTCTGATTAATGATGATCTCATATCATCCTGATTTTTCATGATTGTCCATGGTCAAGATTACAGTAATATTTAAAAAATTATATTTTTTCTATATTTTTAGAATTAATCTTGTATTTAGACATCTTTATTGGAATGATTAGTTATGATATCTCTTCTACAGATGCCCATTGGTTTCAATTATACTTACAATACTCAGATAACTCACATCTTACTGAAGTTAAAAAGGCTCACATTGGTTTATATAGCTCCATTAAGTGGCTCCTTTTATGGTTGTGGTGAGTTCCTAAAGTGCCTGGTTTGTGCTCAAAATCTTTCCTAACAGTATGCAAACTAATACTGTCAATGCAAAGTTAATATAAAAATATAAATTACTATTGTTTTGGTCCATAAACTGTGCTTTTGAAAAATATATATTTTTTAATTTTGTCTTTGGTAACTGGGTAAGGCCCACTAGGCACAAGTGACTGCTTTTAGGGGTGACCTGGGAGTACTGGGCAGTTAAGTGGCTTGCTCAGAGTCACACAGTATGCAAATGGAGGTTGTGGGAATCAAACCCAGGTCTGCTGGATGTACCAAACCTATTCACAGCTCATTACTCTAACCTCTAGACTATACTGCCAGCCCACATATGCATTAATATATAATAATTTGAAATATGCATATTAATATGTATACCCTGGAGGAAAGGAGGGAGAGGGGGGACAGGATAGAAACATTTAAGTACCTGTAGGGAATCAACAAAGTCCAAGAGAGTAGCATGTTTCAGAAAAAGAGATGTGCAAGAACAAGAGCACACAATTTGAAGATAGAGGGGGATGGCTTAGAAACAATGTGAGGAAGTATTTTTTCATGGAGAGGGTGATTGATGCATGGAAGGAATGACCTTCCTGAAGAGGTCATGGGGTCAAAAACAGTGGAGGAATTCAAGAATACATCGGACATGCATAAAGCAATTCTTGTGGGGGGGTAGGAGGAAGTGAGCTGTTGGTCAACTAGGATCTGCAGCTTATCCAATAGGTAGGGAAATGGGCAGACTGGGTGGGCCAGGTGATCCTTATCTGCCATCAAAGTCTATGTTTCTATGCAAATTAGATATGCAAATGTGTACACTATACCAGACATTGCATGTACTGTTCCTAAAAGGGAATAAAACTTGATTTACAGTACATTATAACTGATAATTAATTTGCCTTTACTGATATGTGACATTCTTAATTTTATAATTGTAACAAATATAACATTAAGTATTACTTCTGTGTCTTGCAGTCTTATAATACTGAACTAATATAATCATTAGTGATCATCATTTGATCATCTACAGATCATCAACAACCATCATGCTAATTTAATCTTATGAACATAATCAATAATCAACAGTTGGTGATTTGAAAGTTCACATTTGATGGTTAAATCATGATCTAGTTGATGATCTTAGATCATGATCTCCTTTGATGATCTTATGGTAAAATTTGATGATTAACAATGATCAGTCATGACTAACAATCAAAATCCATGTGTGAGGATTTACTGATTTGCCTAGGTACTCGGGTTCAAGATGGGTGTTCTTTCTCTGCAATGTAAGGTGTGATGGTATTTGCTGCAAGGCACAGCTTTTTCTCTGTGTAGTAATGCAGCGACTGTGCCAAGCACCCAAAGATGGATTTTTCTAGTAACAGTGGTAGATCTCTCTGCTGCTACAAGAAGAGGCAGGTGCAATAGGAGGTCCAGATGCTTGACGGATGAGTATATAAAGAATAATGGATAGGCAACTATGGAGAACCAGTGTGTTCTGCCACAGAGGGATTCTGATTCCCTCTGACCTTGAGAGCAAAGCTCGAGAGGTCCATGGGAATCAGAACCTCAAGGTGGCAAAACACACTGGTTGTGCATAGAGTTGCTCATCCTGTATTTTTTATAGTGTATAGTACTGTGTGAAAAATGTGTTTTGTGAGTTCTTTTGCTTTCAAAATGAAACTGACTCATGCAGTCTCTAGAGGTTCTAGAATGCTGTTCTACCACAGTAGGGTAGAACAGCATTCCATGACCTTGGAACTCTGCTAGAACAGTATTTTGAAATGGATGGAATTCTATACAGAAGACTCCACTATACACTATTTATTGATTACAACACTACAAGTGTGAAGTCAGCAATGGAATTACACAAACACACTGGGGTCTGTGAAAAACATTCTAGACTGTCCATAAAGGATATGACAAATCCTTATACTGTAAGCAAGTCTTCTTATTCTCTAATCAAGTATTTGTATACATTGTGCAAGGATTTTGTAAGCTCTATGGTAGGGCTCTTCAAGAGCAACTCTGCACTTCAGCATATACTTACATAACTACAGTACAAGTCGCATTAAACTATTCCCTCAACTCACTGGTGTAGCATTGTTCAATGAGTTTCCTAATCTGTGCAGTGTTTAATTCAATGAATTAGTAAAAGGTTCATATTGGTTTGCAACTAGCTGTTAGGACTATAAGCTTTATTTTCAGCTGAGTGCTTATGAGTTTCATTTCAGAAGGCAAACTAAACAACTCTTAAGGAATGCTGTGATATTTATAAACAATGCTCTTAAGGAATGCTATGATATTTATAAACAATGCCATGAAAATGCTTTGCATAAACACTGCAAAACAGCTACTGCCATATCACTAAACAGGTGTAAGTGAGTTGAATAGACAGGGAAGAATGGTTGGAAAAGAATTAAAAGCTTCAACAATTGAAGTTGCCACTGCAGTAGAATCACAAAAAAAAAAACAATGCTACACCAGTGAGTTGATGGAACAGTTTAATGTGACTTGTACTGTATGATGTTTCAGCTATTAAAATTTACTGGAGAATACTTTCTTCATTTTCTTAGTTCCTTTCCAAAATTTGCAGTACATCTTGATAGTATCATAGAATCATAGAAATATAATGGCAGAAAAGGACCCCAACAGCCCATCGAGTCTGCCCCTCCCCACCAATCTCCTTTTCCATGGGCCCTCCTCTTCCCCCCACTTACCAACCCCATATGTCTGTCCCAAGCCTTCTTGAATCCCTTCACCATTGCAGCCCCACCACCTCATCTGGTAGTTTGTTTCAGGCCTCTACCGCCCTCTCAGTGAAGAATCATCCCCTCACATAGCCTCTGTATCATCCTCCCTCTAATTTTAGGCTATGCCCTCTAGTTTTAGCCCCCTCCTTCCTTTTAAATAAGCTCCCCTCCTTCACCTTATTGATCCCCTTCATGTACTTAAAAGCTTCAACCATGTTCCCCTTCTCCCTTCTGGTCTGCAGTGGGTACAGATCCAATTCCCTTCATCTCTGCTTGTATGGCTTCCCCTGCATACTGTGCACCATCTTGGTTGCTCTTCTCTGAACCCTATCTATCCCATCTAGTCCCTGTGTAGGTGAGGTCTCCAGTTTTCAGAGCTCACTGAAAAAGGACAAGAATGATCAATGTCCATACACTATATACAAATTAGGTGTAAATCTCAACCAAAAGTCAGTAACAGTAAACACACACACACACATATATATATATATACACACACACACACATACATATACATGCTTGAAGTCTAACAATATTATTTTCTGTCACTTTTGTACTTAACATTTTTAAACCAACTTTCTTTAAGGATTGTTCTAAAGTAATGACAAGCTTCCTTTGACTGTTTCACAGTTTATTTGTTTTTTGCCTATGTCTACTCATTTTCACAGTAAATAATATACTATAGGTTGCTCTGTTATACAATATACAATTCTGAAATGTGTGCAACTATTTGACTGTAATATTACTGAACAGTCTACGTGTTTATGCTAAGCACTGTGTGCCACTGGAAAATAATTCTGCTGATAAAGTTACATATTGAAAGAAAATTCAACAGTGACTACTTTTATTTTTGTATGATGCTTTTCTAAATGGGTTATAGCAAACAACACCAAAACCTTTAAAAAGTCAGATTTCACAGGATGTTAGATGTTAGCACAATATTTTGATTTTTGCTGTTTTCAAAATAAGGATGACAACATAAGAGAAATGTAAGCTTAACTCTACAAATGTTGCACATGCATAGTAGAAATGCACATTTGTACTCATTTTTCATAATTTCTTACTGTACATGTGCAGTGTGTTTTTTTTTCTGTCATTATGTAGGTGATGTGATCACCTTCCAGTATGGAGGACCCTGAATCTGGACATCACAGCACTCATAGCCAGTTCATAATTAGGTCCTGGCATCCACCCCCTGAGATGAACATCTGTTCCTGCCCTTTATAATTTATGTGCAGTACTGTGATCCAGCTAAACTGTGATTTAGATATGGGGGGGGGGGATAAACATGGAAATAAGGACAGCACAACTGTTCCTGAATCTGCTTAGATGCAAACTGTGACAATAATCATGTAGCTCATGTTCTAATGCTGCCTTCTCATGACTCTGAAGCAGTCTTTTTCATAGGAAATTTAAGTTGTGCATCCCAGTATAGTTGTTTAAACTTTGCACTGCATACTTATTTCAATGATTAATTTATAATAACTGAGTAGCCTTTTTTCCCATAGGGAAATCTGGTTATAATTCATCGTTATAATCCACGGGTTATAACGGCAAACATGCACCGGGTTTCCCTTGCTCCAATTATGTGCATGCCACTGCTCTCCCTCTACACAGCACAGGAAAGCTAGCCACCTTGCTTGACTCCTTTGCTTGACTCGGTGGTAAGGCAAGGGTTTAAAAAAAAAAGGCATCAGCACTTCAGTTCACCTGTCAATGGTAACATGACAATTGTGGAGAACCATGGACTGGTAAAGCTTAAATAAAAAAAAAGGTTTCAGCAGCTGCTCGATGACGGCAGAATGGGCTGCAGACAGCACATCATTCCAACGACTGGACCACAATGACTGTTTCATTTGATATAATTGCTGTGGCAAGAAAAGGCTCCCCAGCAATTATATAAAATAAAACATGAGGCGATGTGTTTAACTTGAAATTTTACACACACCCCTCAGTATCAGATGCTTAAAATAACCCCCTTGAGCTTCGTTCTCGGGGTTTATGTAGCATCCAACACCTGGGGGGGGTGTACAATCTCGTTAAACACACCACCCAATGTATTATTCTATGTGTTATACCTCTGCCTCCACCTGAACACCAGCTACTGTGCTAACCACTGCCACTTTCAATGTCACTGTAAGTTATAATGTGCAGTCTGATTCCTTTGTACAAAGCTGCATTCAGATGAATGTGGCACTTCCAGTATCAGGATGTTATGCCATCATGTGCTATTGTTGAAAGAGGCAGTGGCTACCGCTCTACTAAGACATTGTATGGGACTGGCTACTTATGATAGCCTTGCCACACGAATGGCTGTGCAGAATTAGCAGATTTGGATTTGGGGAAATAGTACAGAAACTTCACAAAACTCCATTTAATTTTGTGATATTTCATGGAATTTCACAAGTTTGGTTATTTGGTCATACCATAACCATGTATTGAATGAGAGACCCTGAGAATTGTTATGCTTACTTGCTGTTTGGAGTCCTAAGTGCATAACAAATAGCTCGAAATGTGGATAAGCAGTTTCAAAGTTATAGGGCTCAAATACTGCCATTTTAGTTTTTGTGAAATATTGAAAAATATTTATGTGTTATAACTTCCCTGCCCGTGGAAGTAGATACCTGGAAAGTAGTATACATAACCTTGTTGGAACAGAAATCGTTAAATATAGAGAGTATAGAGAGATGTGGTTAAGTAGTGTTTAACTTTCAGAGGATCATAATTTCCCAATTTGATTGTGTTTGAAATGTTGTAAAAAGCTTCTGAAATGCTTCTATTTATGACTTGCCTACTATTGCAGTTATACACCTGAAATTTGATGTGAATACCCAACATAAAAAGTGAAACTAGAAAAAGGGGTTCAGTAGGTTAAATTTACAGAAATGCAACAAATTACTAATTGGATACATTTTCTCAGAATTGTACGGTAGTGTGCTAGACTATGGCATCAGAATTCTACTAATGAAATTTAAGTCTTATAGGGCCCGATTCTAGAAAGGGGAGCAAGGACTGTGTCAAGCCTTGCATCCAATGCAAAAGGAGTCGCAGACGTGCCAAAGCCCCTTGGAGGCAAAGCAGTCTGATTCTCAAAAGGGGTGGTGCATTTGTGACATTTTCTCCACTCTGTGGCAGCTTGCACCAAAGATTTGGTGCAAGTCATATGGACATATGAACATACCAAACTGCCAGTAGATAAAGGTCATATGGTTTATCAAGTCTGCTCGAGTGTGCAGCTAGCCATCCCCTTACTCAGCTGCTGCCTCCTCCTCCCCAGTCCTCAAAACATTGATCCTCCTCTCACTTTGTCCCACCCTCTCTTAAAACTGCCCACTGGTTTGCAGGAAGCCACCTTCTCAGGCAATGCATTCCACCTAGACACCACCCTTTGCATGAAAAATTGACTCCTCATTGCTCTTCCACCCTCCAGTCTCAGACCATGCCCCCTTGTGTTCCTCCCTTCCTTTAACTTAAAAATTCCCTCTGTACCAGTCTTGTTAATACCCTTCACACATTTAAAGATCTCTACCATATCTCCCTTATCTCTCATCTCCTCCAGGGAGTACATGTTCAGTTCCCTTAACTTTTCCTCATAGGGTTTCTCCTCCAATCCCATGATCATCCATGCAGATCTGCGCTGGAGTCCCTCCAGTAGTTTAACATCCTTCCATAAGTATGGGCACCAGTACTGTACACAGTACTCCAGGTGCTGCCTCGACAAAGACCTGTACAGTGGCAAGATTACCTTCCTTCTCCTGGAGGTGATACCTCTAGCAATACACCCTGGCATCTTATTGGCATTAGCTGCTGCTTTCCTGCACTGTGCTGGGTGGTTCATTTGCCCAGTTATTATCACCCCCCATCTTTCTCCTCCTCTGTAGTGGCTATCTGCACCCATCCCAACTGGTAACACATCCTTGGGTTCCTTGCTCCCATGTACATGATTTTGTACTTCTTTGCATTGAACCCTAGTTGCCATGTGTCTGAGCAGCACTCAAGTTTATTCAGATCTTCCTGCAGCCCCCTGCCACCATACTATGTCATCCACCACTGCCTCAATCTTTGTGTCATCTGCAAAAAGGATAATCTTGTTCTTAACGCCATGCAAGATGTCAGTGATGAAAATGCCAAACAATACCGGGCCGAGTGCCGAACCCTGTGGCACTCCACTAGTCACAGCCCTTGGGGCTGAGAGTTCCCCTCCCACCACCCTCTGCTGACTCCCCTGCAACCAGTTCTTGACCCAATTCACCATCTTTGTTCCTGCCCCTGATATTCCAATTTGCTTATCAGCCTCCCATGTGGCACTAAATCGAATGCCTTACTGAAATCCAGATACAGGACATCCACTGTCTGGCCTGTGTCAAGTGCTGTAGCCACTCAGTCATAGTATTCCACAAGGTTGGTCTGGCAGGACCTGCCAGAGACAAACCCATGTTGCTTTCCATCCTGTAGACTATTCCTTTCCAGAAAGGTTACCAACCTCTGCTTAAGGATCATCTCCATTAACTTCACCACACTGGATATAAGGGTTACTGGTCTGTAGTTGCCTGGATCATCCTTGGGACCCTTTCTGTGGAGGGGCACTACATGCATCATCCTCCAGTCCTGGGGTACACAGCCTGTCCCCAGAGAGGTATTGAACAAGTCTGGCAAAGGCTCTGCCAGGATTTCCACCAACTCTTTCAATTCCCAGGGATGAATGCTATCTGGGCCAGGTGCCTTATCCACCCACAGTGCCCATAGGCCTTCCAGTACCCTGCCTGCTGAGATTGCCACATCAGTTATGTCTGCCCTCCGTGCCTAGCTTTCCTAGCCCCTAAGGGTGTGACCCATCCTTTACCTCAGTAAATACAAAATGGAAGTATTCATTAAGCACTTCTGCCTGATCTGCCCCTTTCTCCTCCCACCCTCCATCTCTTTTTATCCTTACAATTTAATCCTTGCAATTATTTCTCTCCCTTATGTACCTGAAGAAATCCTTTTTTCCTTCCTTGATACCCTATGCCAGCATAAGCTCCCTTGAAGCCTTGGATGCCCTGACTGCTCTGGTCACCTCTCTTGATTTCTTCAGGTACTCCTCCCTATCTTCCCCCCGATTGTATCCCTTGCTTCTTCTAAAGGCTGCTCTTTTCACCCTCACCTTTTCCAGCACCTCCCTGCTTAACCAGCTTGGGTTTTTGGGCCTAGATTTTTTGCTTTATGTCCTGGTACAAGAGCTAGTGGCCTCCATGAGACCTAGCTTGATAATCTCCTTTTTCTGATTTGCATCCACGTGCAAGTGGATGCTGGCATGGTGACCAGTCACTATCTCCCACATCCTCCCAAAGTCAGCTCGCCTGAAGTCCAACACCCTGGTCCCTATTCCTGTCGCCTCCCTGGCCATGTTAAGTGAGAACCACACCACATGATGGTCACTACCTCCCAATGGATCCTCCACCCCCAGCTCCTTGGCAAAGTCCCCATTAGTCAGCACTAGGTCTAGAATGTTACCTAACCTGGCTGGCTCATTTACCATCTGTCCTGGAAAGCCTCCAGGAGGATCTGCTCCTTAATGTTTAAGGTGGCTGGGGTGCTCCAATCTACCCCTGGCAGATTTAAGTCTCCCATCATCACGGTGTTACCCTTCCCCTTGACCCTTCTTATATTCCCCACTAGTTCCCTATCTATGTTCTCCACTTGAGACGGTGGTCTATACCCCACCACCATCCTAAGTTTCCTGTTCCTCAAATCCTGGAAATGCATTCCTAATGCCTCTGCCCTACCCTCCTCTCCTTCTTCCCTGGCATACCTTATTCCCTCCCTCACACAAATGGCTACCTCTCCTCCTTTGCATGTTTCCCTGTCCCTGCGGTAAAGCCTATACCCTGGAATCACCATGTCCAAGTCCTAGTATTGGGTGGCCCATGTTTCAGTGATGGCAGCTATGACAACCTCTCCCCTGCCACCATAGCCTGTAACTCTGCTGCTTTGTTCCCCAGGCTACTTGCATTTAAGGAGACTACCTTCCAATATGTGTCCTTTCCATCCTTCTACTTCTGAACCCTTTTGTCAGTGATGCTGTGTGAACACACCCCCTGCTGTCATCCTACTGGTGTGAGGGTAAGCTTGTTTAGCTCTCCCTCTCCTGACATGGATGACCCTTGCACATACTACCTCCCTACTCCTTCTCCTTTAGTCCTCCTAACTGCCCTGTGTATTGACATGACCAGTGTAAACACACAAAAAGAGGCAGAGTAGAACACTGAGGGACAGAGCACAAGCCAACAAAAGCAAAGTCACTTGACACCCATGCTCAGCTGCACAACCCAGACAGAAGAATTCCACAAGACCATGTAGCAGTTTCCATATAGACTCTGTATATCTGCAAGGGTGACTTCTTGCATCATATTCTGTATTGTGGTTAGAGACCTTGCATGAAGCTCCCTTTGAAATGCTGACCTATCAAGGAGGGGCTCTGAAACCAGCTTAAAATCTCCCCCTACAAGAGAGGGGAGGAGGTGTACTCACACTAAAAAAGGGCTTGTGCATTTTGAAGTATAAAGGCAGGTGAGTTCTCATTAGGAGCATACAAGTTCAACAGTATGAGGGGCCCTTGTGGAGGAATTACTTTTACCCATTATCCACCATCTGCCTGTGTCACCTTGTGAGACCAGCAACTGCCATTGCAAAGTCCTGTGCCATAGAATTGCTACCCCTCTTTTGGTGGATGGGGAAGAACTACGTATCTCTTTACCACCCACCCAATCTCTTTATTGTTTAACAGCTTCCATAGTTACCAGCTTTGTGCACTGGTGAAGAGTCATTTTAGCTCACATTTCTTTTTCCCATAAAGTTCCATAAAAGGGGGTCCTCAATGAATGCAAATGTAGACCAGGGAGAAGCTGGTGTAACTCCTTCTGGACTTGCAGTAGGGCTTTTGTGGCAAGTACCTTTCAGAATCATGCTTCCCACAATGTTTGACACAAATCGCAAGTTTAGTCAACCACCATGCCCCAAGTCTCCTTCGACAGCTGCATACCCTTTCAGAATCGGGCTCATAGTATCACCACTTCATCTGATAAACTGAGCCAAGATGTTTCAAGTCCTGTAGTTGCTTTCTGGGTGACTACCCCCTTAGCTTAACCAGATGGAGTCAGTGGGAATGCTTGTCCCAGATATCCTCCATGGTGACCATCTTTCCTCGCTAAAGGGTAGACAAGAGCTCATTGTTATGGGGGACCTCAACCTGGATTGGCTAGGGAAAAACTCTAATCTCTATGCTGCTGAACTCAGCAGGTTAAACCTGTCTCAACTGGTCACTCTCCTGACCAGACAGGCTAGTAACAGCAGTCTCCAGTCTCTTCTAGAATGGGTCATCTCCATCAGGCCTGAGAAGATCAGTGCTGTTGGAGTGTTACCAGACTCAATCAGTGACCACTCCTCAGTTTACTGCATTTGGAAGGCTAGGGCCCCTAAACCACCCCCCAGAGAAATTATTTTCAGGGATTTTTTAAAAATGGATAAGAGATCCCTAATCGTGGAGCTACAGAACATGGAATGGGCACCTCTATATAATACTCGTAATACGGAACGTGATGCTCAATACCTCCTTACCATGCTTTTGAACCTTCAAGACAAATATATTCCAGTGAAAAGGCACCATATCGGGGGATCTGCTACCTGCTGGTTAAATTCTTCAATCCTGTCCTCTCTCAAAAAGAGGGATAAAGCCTGGAACAAAGCTAAGCTAACCCAGTCCCCATAAGACTGGATGGAGTACAGAAGACTCCAAATCCTATGTAAGGTTTCCATCAGATCTGCTAAGTGCAATTACTACCGTCAGCTCCTTAGTACCTCTGTTAGTGACTCTTGTGGTTTTTGGAGTCATGTTAACACCATCATAGGGAAAAACAAGTGCAAGACAATCTCTGATATGGTCATGGATGGTTGCAATTGCCATAACCTGCTCACTATCGCTGAGGCTCTTAACTCCAGATTCACTGACCTCTCCTCCTATACTGCACCCCCTGGGCCTTTACCTGTCACTCCGCAGGATAACTTTAAACCTTCCAATCCATCTTTCACCCTTTGCCATCTCTGAGAGTGAAATCTTACACTTACTTAAGTCCATCTCTCCTGCTGGATCGGCAGGGGCAGATGGACTCTTACCATAATTCCTTAGAGCCGTTGCACCGTCTATAGTCTCTCCAGTGACTAGACTTTTCAACCTGTCTCTTCTTACAGGACATGTCCCTTCCCTCTGGAAGATTGCTTGAGTTGTACCGGTCTTCAAAAAGGGGGCCACCACTAACCTGGATAACTACCACCCTATTGCCATCCTCTCCACCCTCTCTAAAATACTGGAGAAAATTGTTGTTACCCAGGTCTCAGATTACCTGTTCTCCTTCAAACTCCTCACCCCTGACCAGCATGGTTTCTGAATTGGGCACAGTACATCCACTGCTGTCATACAGTTAAAAAATGATGTCAGACTTGCTATGGACAAAGGATCTCTCATGGGGGCTATTTTTGTTGATCTTACAAAAGCGTTTGATTTAGTTGACCACCCGCTGCTCCTATCAAAGTTGTCATCCCTAGGCTTCTCACCCTCTGTCACCACCTGGTTCCAAAATTATGTTTCAAAGCGGCAACAATTTGTCCAGATCAGAGATGCTAAGTCCCCTCTTGCTCCTACTTGGATCAGAGTGCTCCAGGGTTCAATTCTTGATCCTCTCCTGTTTACAGTCTTCATAAATGACATCCCACTGCTCACTGGTGCTTGCTCAGGTCTGCTATATGCAGACAATCTTGTTTTTTACTCATCCTCCTCAAATCTCTCAGAGATCAACCTGAATCTCAATAGTAACTTTAATACCTTTCAGAGCTGGTTATTGCAAACAAGTTTGTCTTAAATAAAAATAAAACAGTGACTATGCTCTTCGGTTCAGGTTCAAAAATTCAGTCCTGCACCCAGCCATTAAGTATCAGAGTGCTTGATGGCTGTCCCCTAAACACAGTTACCTCTTTTAAATACCTATGCGTAACCCTTGATGCTGCCTTGGATTTTGACCTGCACCTAGCCTCAGTTATTAAATCTGTCAATATTCGACTTGGACTGGCATATAAGGCGAGACATAGCCTAACATCCACGGCGAGGATGGCCATTGCACAGGGGATCCTGAGACCCAAATTGGCGTAAGGGTTAATAGCCTTTCTGGCAACTACTGGAGGGCTCCTCCAAAAGTGGGATATCTGCTACAACAACATTTGCTGTTTTGCTTTGTCTTTGCCCAAACTTACTCACCGATGCACACGATACTCCAGTCTGGAATGGTTTACCCCTCAGCTTTCTTGTCAGCTGACAGTTTACTTCCTACTGTTTTATAAAGCATATAATCTCCTCCCAGATACCTGACAAACTGGCTCTACTGCTCAAATCTGTGACCTCTGCCTACCTACTAAGATCAGCTGACAAATCCCTTCTTGTCCAACCAAGATGTAAAACCAAAATGGGGGAGAATGCTTTCTTTAGCTTGGACACCTAAACTATGGAACTCCCTTCCACTGAGTCTAAGAATCTCCCCCTTCTCCACACAGCTTCAAACAGGTGCTTCGTATGGCTCTTCTAAGCTCTGAACCCTGCTCCTGTCCTCCATCCACCCACTCCTGTACTGGTTCCTCCTAGTTGCCTACTGGCTCCAACCTTTACTACTTTCAAACCTGCCTGGAAATATCGTCATTTCCTCTCCTCTAGCACTTACTCACTAGTTGTATGACTTATGGCTGATAGTTATTTGCACTTATATTTCTGTTTTGTTACTACATAGATTCCTGCAAATGCTGAAAATTTTGTAGAAGTGTACAATGTCTGTCTTCTACTTGTCCCATGATGTTTTCTTGTATCTACTATTGTCAATGTATCCTTTGTTGTAATCTCCCGGGTCGTACCTGAAAATAGGCAGCTATGCTGTCTAGTGTACCTACCCGGTTAACAAAAACTAAATACAAAAATAATGACACAATCCCTTAAAAGGAGTCACCTACTCCTTTTTCTGTCACATTTACCCTATTGAAAAAGCCTAATTTCCCTCATGTTCTTCATCCACTAGATCTCTCCAAGTGTCTCCAAGCCCAGGATGTACAAGAACATCAGGAGCTGACACTAGTCACTTTTGCCAGGTGGGATTCTTAACCCTTGCAGGACTGCGGACTGATATATTAGTCCAAAATTCCTATACGTTCTATTTCTGTTGGCAGCCTAAGGGTTAAATGATCTGCTTTTGAGTCATGTATGTTATCCTTCTTTGTTTCCTTGCCCAAGTATGCGGTCTGCTATTCTTGTTCTACTAAGCTTAGCTGTCTTTCCCTTGGTGAACATATTCATGTACTGTACCTCCTGTCATGGGTGACCCTTGCACATGCTACCTCCCTACCTCTTCTCCTTTACTTTAAGTCCTCCTGACTGCCCTGTGCATTGACATGACCAGTGTAAACACACAAAGAGAGAGAGACAGCTTAGAACACTGAGGACAGAGTACAATCCAAAAAA
Organism: Neoceratodus forsteri; assembly: GCA_016271365.2. Classification (NCBI taxonomy): domain Eukaryota; kingdom Metazoa; phylum Chordata; order Ceratodontiformes; family Ceratodontidae; genus Neoceratodus; species Neoceratodus forsteri. Next base: position 536,578,963 of record CM057459.1, on the reverse strand, counting down.
GCAAAGCCACATTGGTACCCAAGCTCAGCTGCACATCCCAGACAGAAGAATTCCCCAAGACTGTGGAGCAGTTATCAAACTTTATTACAAGTTAATAAGATAAACTGGCATAGCACCCACACAAACACGCAGGCATCAACATTTCACCTCACCATGACACTTTTTCAAGACATGAACATGCTGGCATACTTATCACCCTTTTATCAATCTTTTCAATTAATTAAGTTTATTTCAGGAAGTACTTCTTTTGAGCAAGCTCATTCACAAGGAGGTCCTGGTGTACAAAGACAGTAACAATAAGAACATATATGAACTTTTACAACAGATTTGTTAGAACTAACAGTAACATGATAGGAATAGGGTGCAGGTAACTAAGGTACAAACATTTATACTAACACTGGCTAATACGAAGTGTAGAACTAACTATAAGGGATAAGATAGTTAAGACAGTAATTGCAACATATACAATCAGATCAACCAATTTTGGAGCAGAAGAAAACAGAGATATTGCCTGGAGAGGTGCTGAGTGTGTATTTTTGCAGCAGGGCGTAATTAATTGGCCCATTAGTAAAAAAGGGTTGAGGGGTCAGTAGGGTGAAAGGGAAGTCAGGGCAGGTGATAGTGACATGGGTGCAGAAGGGAGAAGGGCCACAAAGATGGCTGGAAGGTAATGGATAGAGACAGCAGGGACAATAGGGTGGTGTGATGTGGATGGGGGCAGCGCCCGGGTGATAGTAAGGGTGGGGTGATAGTGGGGGCATGGCATCGGATAGTGGGGTGGGGGAATCAGGGACAGTGGGGTGGGAGGGGCAGTGGGGTAGAAGGACAGGATAGGTGGTGGAAGGCTGGAGGGACAGGGATGCAACAGGTGAGGGGTGAGGGGGAACATAGACTGATAAGCTTTAGGGGGCAGTGGCATTCCACTTCAAAGGCTTTCTTGGCCAGTGTTTTAAAGCAATTTTAATGATTCAAGTTCGGTTAACCTCAATGTAGTTTGCAGCTGATTCCAGATTGATGGACGTACAAAGCTAATAGCACCCTGCCTTGTTTAGTGCATGTCCTCAGAACGTCTAGGAGTATAAGGTCAGAATTCCGTAGGGAGTAGGCATCGTGTATCAAATGTACAAGTGAGCGGATATAGTGAGGCAGCCTGTCAGCCAATAGTTTCAAGGTCCATTGGCCAATGTGCAACATGCGTCTGGTTGTTAGCGAAGTCCAGTCAAAGGAAGAATAGAGTGAACAGTGGTGTGTCCTGGATGGTGCATTAAGTATGAAGTATACTGCTTGATGGTATAGAGTGTCAAGTTTGTGGGTGTGAGTTGTGGCACTACAGTGATAGATAACATCACCTTAATCTAACAGCAGCAGAAATGTACCTTGCACCAGTCTCCATCTGCTATCCTCAGAAAAGAAGGATCTGTTCCTGAAGAGGAATCCCAGCCTAGTTTTTAGTTTTTTGGCTAGGCAGTTGATATGGACACTAAAGGATAGTTTGCCATACAGTCAGATTCCAAGATATTCAAATTGATCCACAAACCTCAAGGGTGTCCCCAGAGATAGTTGTGATTGGTAAAGCAGTGTTACAGGACCTAAGGGAAGAGGCCTCATGGGTTTATGTGAAAAACATCACCTTGGTCTCCGTGGTGTTTAGGAGGAGTTTTGAGCAGGCCAAGCTGAGTTTCAAGTGGCTGAAGTCAGATTGTAGTACAGTGCAGGCCTCCTGTATGGAGGGCTTGGAAGTATATAGAACTGTGTCATCAGCAAAGAAGTGCAATTTTGATTTGTGGATCTTTTTGTCAAGAGAGTTAAAGTAGAGTGTTATGAAGAGTGGCCCCAGAATGGATATCTGGGGAACTCCTCTTGAGATGGGCACTGTGTCTGAGATGGCCCCATCTGTTTGATTCTTTTCAGCCTACCTAAAAGACAGAAAGAGAACCATCTTACAGTGGTATCATGCAGACCCCGGGACATGTGGCAGTGCAGGGGGAGGATATGATCCACTCTGTCGAGCACCTTACTTAGGTTGAAGAACACAGCACAGGTGGATTGCTTATTGTTGATAGCAGAGAACCAGACATCAGTCACCTTGGCCAAGGCTGAGACTATACTGTGCTTCTGCCGGAACCCAGATTGGAGTGGGTTAAGTAGGTTGGAGTTTTCCAAGAAGTCTTTCAATTGGGAGTGAATTAATTTTTCCAGCAATTTCGATTGGACCGATAGAATGGAAATTGGTCTATAGTTGTTGAGATTGCTCTGATCACCAGACTTTAACAAAGGAAGATGTGAGCTGTTTTCCAGCTGGGCGGGACAGTGTCTGTGGAGATGGAAAGGTTGAAGATGTTCATGATTGGTGCCACTAACAGGTGGCTCCCCATTTTTATGAAAAAAAGCTTTGATCCCATCTGCACATGCTCCTTTCCTAGTATCTAAATTAGTTAATAGTTGCTCAGTATCCTTGAATGTCACAAGGGAGATTTGGAATGAGGCATTAGACAGTGTGGACTGTGGGCAATCAGAGATATCAGAACTAATGGGTAGCCCAGCTGCTGGTGAGGAGTCAAAGGCCAAACCGGTGGCGGCAAAATATGCATTCGATAAATCCATAATGGAGTGTTAATCAGTGACCAAAGTACAATTCGAGTTGACTTTGAGTGGAAGAGAAGGGGGGTTGGGTTTGTTACCTTTGATTGTTTTGAAAGTGTGCCAGATTTTGGCGGAGTTACCTTTAGCACCTTCTAGGGTTTCAGCATAGTAGGTGGCCTTGGCAGTCCTAATGCATGTTTTTCTGACTGCTCTGAACTCCTGCCAGTGGGATGTAGTTTTAGAATGCCTTGCATGGGTCCAGAGCTTATCGTGGCATGATAGTGCGGCTTTCAGTTCAGGGGAGAATTAGAGGTGTGAGAACTTCCTAATTCTACATCTATGGAAAGGTGCATGTTTGTTGGCAAGGCCGGTGATAATATTATTGAAAATTGTTACAGCGGATTCAACTGTATTGGCCAGATAAAATGCTTGCCAATCAAAATGTTTCAGATCAGCTAGGTAGTTATGGATATTAAACTTACAAAAACTTCTGCTGGTGATAAATTTGGAGTAGAAGTGGCATTTAACGTAGGTGCAAGTGCAAACCACAATGTTGTGTTCACTCACATCATCATAAAAGACTGTTAAGTGTTCACTTTTGTGTGGCTGGTTGGTGAGAATTAAGTCGATGATGGAGCTGAGGACTATGTTTTTTGTGTTAGGTCTAGTGGATTCGGTGACAAGGTGGGTGAAACCAAGGTTGTCACGGAAGCCTTTCATGGCACTTGCTCTAAGGGTAAGCCAGTCAAGGTTTAAATCCCCAAGGATGATGGTTTGATTGGTGTTGGATTCAGAAATGACCCTGAGTTTTGATAGTATATCCATTCCACCTGAGGGTGGTCTATATCAGCCAACAATATTGATAGTTTTGATGGAAGGGAGAAGAATCCTTAGCGCCAAGCTCTCAAATTCTTTAGGCTTAGATTCTGAGAGAATTTCTGTGGCATTGAGCCTACTATTAAGGTAGATAACGATCCCGACTTCCCTTGTAGGCCTATTGATTCTATAGGTGTTGTAGGAAGGGAGTGCAATTTGGAGGACAGTAATAGAACTTTTTAGCCAGGACTCTGTGACTACTAGTATGTCCACATTGGTTTAGGTAGCCCATATTTGTATTTGGTCAAATTTTCTGAGTAGGCTACAGGGATTAATTAACATAAATTTAATACCTGGAGCTGTTGCAAAGTCTGCTGGAGAGGTTATAGATGTTTGCAGGCCAGGGTTTAGCTCCTCATTACCAGACTATAGTAGCAGTAGCAGGATTATACTTATCATTGAAGCTATGAGTGCAGTTAACTCTTTTTTTCTGGGCACACTGCTGCTCAAGGAAAGGTTACCCTGGTGCATCAATTCAATCTGTTGAGAGGGATGTAGAGGCCTAAGGAGGGCTGAGACACTTAGATGTTGGGGCTGATGTGAGATGAACACAGATGGCAGTTGAAAACTGGTCATTTCCTTTGCTGGACAGAATGAGTACAGGGAAAAGAGAGGCATACAGCTCCATGGTATAGTTTGTGTGATTACATGAGTTGGGTCCAGGTGAATTGATAGGTAGAGTGCAACCAAGAGCAAAAGGTCAGCTGGCCAGGCAGTGCAGGGAGCCATTGGCGAGGCAGTGCAGGTGATTATAGGGCAGCCTGTGAGAAAACTATAGGAGAGTGTTGGAGATCAAGTGAAGGATAGTCTATAGAAAATAAGAAGCTTCCTCGTACATTGTTTGGCTGGTTGGCTTGAGGGGCAGAGCTATCAGGCAGTGATCCTCTAGGGGGGTGCCTTCAGGCAGAAAGAGGATTTAAAGAGTCATGGCGTGGGTGGGAAAAAATTTAGCAGCAGAAGAAAATACTGAAGTTGCAGCTGTGAAGAAAAAGTGGCACAAAGTCCCACAGAAGCCAATACCTGCAACTAAATTCAGTGCCTGTAATGAGATTGGCTGAGCACACAGCTAGGAGAAACATATTTAGATTATGTGAATGATTTAAGTTGACCATAGTAATACTCCAGAATTAGTATGCAGCATAATAAATACAAACATATACATGATAAAAGTGCAAGTAAGCAAGTTATGATATATAAAACATTGATATATACCCATTCTATTAAAAACTATGCAGTGCCTGCAAGAGAGTAGAGCAGGGGACGGGGGACAGGAATAAAACAACATGGTAAAGGTCAGAATGTTGGGGCATAAGAGGAAATAACAAGGAAAAGGAAAGAGAAGGAATAGGGAGGAAAGGGAAGGAAAAAAGAAAAACAGGGAACAGAGAAGGGAAAAACAGGAAATGAAAAAGAGTTATTATAAAGACACAAATTCATAGCCAATCAAAATAAAATATCAACAGTCAATATCTTATATATCACAATACAACAAAACCAGCCAAGTTACTTAAGGAAAGGGGTTATTTAAAAATGTTAATTTAAACCTGTTTGTAGTCAATGACCTTAGGTTATGTTGCCAAAATGTCTCACAACAAACAGTAGTAAGGTGTTGCCAAGGTCACAATCCAAAATGTTCATGCATACCTTTTCAAGTCCTTTGAACTTGAATCCATGATCTGGGCCATTTTTAAGAACATGCAATGTCAGTTCATTATCTATGTGTCCTTGACTGATGCTACACAAATGTTCATTGGTTTATTGGTTTTGTTGTATTGTGCCATACATAAGCATTAAGCCACGATGAAGGTGGCATCTAATGCTGGATTGATGCATGGTTGGGAGGGTTGTGGCCCGAGGCTGGAGGCCAAGGGTGAACTACTGCCCAACCATGCATCAATCGCATTAGATGCCACGGCTGGAAATGCGGCTTAATGTGCTTGTTACATGGGCTGCGTGACGATAGAGTCGCCAGGAGCCTGCTTGTGTGCACTGAACAACATAACACAAGGAGTCGGAGCTGCAAGGAAAGAGTTTTACTGCACTTTCAAATCTTCGTACAAACCAAGATTTACATACTGATGCGGTCAACATAATCAGTAGGTGTAAGTAAACAACATAGTGCGGCTCACATCACAGTCCAGAAAATCTGCTGATCTGCATGGGTATTTGCCTCATACCCGGCGCTGGAGGTCTCCAGTGCACTGCTCACTCACCACGGTGTGCGATCGCATCCAAATTTACATGGACCCTGGGTCAATTCCCCTTACCTCTCGCTGACTCGTCCGTCTCGCACTGTGGTATCTCTAAGTTCTGTGCGCTGCCGGTTCTTGTCCCCCCTCCCCATTTCCATCAGCGTCTAGCTGGTCTGCCTGTCACTGTGCCAGTCTTGTGCCTGCTACACTCGCTCCCCACCTGTGCCCAGTGCTGCCAAGCTAGGGGTCTGGCTCACTTTGGTACTACCATTATGAACATGGCATCTATCGTGGATTAATACCCACTCCAAGTTGGACCTCGTGATGCCATTTCACCAATCGCCGGTGCCCATTCCAGCATTCTGATTATTGCCATGTAACAAGGGATATTGACTGCTGATATTTGTACTGGTTTTATTTTAATCTGCTATAAATTTGTCTCTGTGTAATGGCTCCTTTTTATGTCCCTAATTTTATCTTTACTTACCCCCTTTTATCCTTTTTTTTTTCCTTCCCTTCCATCCCTTTTTCTTGTCTTCCAGTTTTTATTATTTTTCCTTCCTGTTTCCCTACATTTTGTCTCTTACCATGCTGTTATGTTTCTGTCACCTGCCCCCCCCCCCGGCACTATGCTGTTTTTAATGGGATTGGTATATATTTATGCTTTAGTTATAATCACTTGCATTACTTGCACTTCTGTCATGTATATGTTTGTATTTATTATGCTGTATATATTTATTCATTAGCGTTTTATGGTCACTTTAAATCATCCATATCATTTACATACATTTATACTATAAAAGGGTGATGAGCATGTAGAACATTTTCATCTTGAATAAGTGTCAAGGTGACATGATACGTTCACGCATAATTGTGTGTGTGGGTGCTACTACGGTTTATCTTTTTAACTTGTAATAAAGTCTGATGACTGCTCCAAAGTCTTGAGTAATTTTTTTATTTGGTTTGTGCAGCTGAGCATGTGTACCAAGTGACATGACTAGTGCCCCTCCCCAATGCAGAACTGCAGACCATCCTAGGCATGCACGCATTCCATGCTGCAGAATGCCCTTTAGTTGTCCAGAAAAAGAAGACCATCCATCATTCAAGAGAATCTTACCTTAGAGTATCAAATTTTTGATACAGTCATTCCCCACAGGCCCCAGTACCATGAATACTATGGAAAAGATTCCCCTGGATATATCTTAGGGAGCATACATAATGTAATAAATGACCTCCTCATGTCCTCAGAATTTGTACTCCCAATTACAATGCTGACAAATCTCAGCTTCTCCATCTAGTTTCAGTGCTTGGCTGTGGATTATACTAATTTGACCAGTATGGCATGGAGGAATATTACCTTGATTGCACTATCACAATGGTCCTGCAATGCTCCTCCAACTTTCCTGATGCTTTATAATGGAATCCCATATCAAGTCATCTTTATTACCACTCTAACCAGCCTTTTCCTTTCCCCTTCCATGGCACGACAGTCATATGACTGTGCCAAATCAATGGATATGGGTTTCACACAATTGTCAAAACATGTCACAGTTTTCACAAAAACACATGAAACTTGACATTAATTACTGATGCAATGTTGCAATTATTGGCTGTTTATAATACACACATACTTTAAGAAAGAGATTAAAAAGTTGGTCTGCACACCCACCATTTTAGGTTCTAGGAACCTGCCAAACTTAGTAACCTTGAATTCTCTGCAGCAAAGTAAGGGCTGCTATACAGTTCATGTATGAGCCCCAGTTAACAGAGACCACTTCTGCTGGCAGTCTGTTCCAGGCACCTATCACCCATTCAGTGAAGTTAAATTCATACATGAACATTCCCCCATTTACAGCTCTGTGCTAGGCCAATGACTCATGAAACTCTTCACGACTCACACAACACTTTGGGACACAGGCTGCATGAGTGGTGCTGTATGAAACCAAACTCCTTCCTTTCTTAAATTAACTTTTAAGCTGTTTCTCTCTACTCAGGCAGGTTGCTCTCTGTGTGTGAACATTGCTTTTAGGCTCTTTTAGTGTTTTAATTGCATCTATATTGTATGGTACTTTGAAGAACATTGCTTCTGTGAAGTACTATAAAACTAGCTCTTAATGCTATAGTTATATAGCAGTAATTATTTCATCCTCTCACTGACACATCCATGTCTTGTTCTCAAATATGTATGTCAATATTTACATTTTGTAACTCAGTGCCTCAAATGCTGTTCTCACAACTTCCAGCAATGCAGTTTGTTGGTAACAGCCACATCTTGTTTATACATCCTTACTGAAGTTCCAGAGAACTGTGAGGGGTAATCTTCAACATAAGCCAAGCTGAATAATAATAATATAATTAACATAAAACCACAGAGCTAAATGTAACATCATCTTTATGAAAATTAGCACACTTGAAGGTGTAAATCATATTCATCATGCAATCAAACAGACTCATATTCGTAACATGAGCAAGAACTGCTAACTGGCAGAATGCTACTGCTTGGATGGAATGATATACTGTAGTTAAGTTCAACATGGTTTTGTGCCATGCCAGTGTTATAACTCCTGGACCACAGTGCCTTAATATTAGACATACACCATTCCAAAAAAAATGTAATCGTAAACTGACACAGAGGATAAGTGAGCCATATTCCATACTAACCATTAAGTGAGATTTTGTTTAAATTAATTACCCTTGATGCATGCTTTATGTCTGGCTACTCTCAATTAGAAACATAGAAACTATCAAGAGAAAAGGCCCACTTGGCCCACTCAGACAGCCCAGATATTACCTGCCTAATGTGTCTCTGCAGACCCTAACTGGTCTCTGGCAACTATCCCTCTCCCTGTCTATTTACTAACATTCCCCTATGTCTACTCCATGCATGCTTGAAGCCTCCCCATTGTTTTTGCCTCCACCACTTCTGCTGGCAGTCTGTTCCAGGCATCTATCAACTGCAGTGATGCTACACTTCCTTAAATACCTCCTAAACTTCTGCCCTCCAGCTTTGTTGCATGCCCTGAAATTCTGGTGTTCTTTCTCATTTGAAAGGGGCTACTTTCCTGTACCATGTTCTCCTCTGTGAGGTACATGTAGGTTTCCATCATGTCTGCATTTGCTCTCCACTCTTCCAGAGTGGGCATGTTGAGATCCTTCAGTCTCTCCTTATAGGGTTTCTCATGCAAATGCTGCACAATTCTATTTGCTCTCGTCTGGACTGCCTCCACCCGGTCTTTGTCATTTTTGTGATGTGGCCCCCAAACCTGGGTATCGTACTTGATGGTGGGTCCCACCAGTGAGTGATACAGTGGCAACCCAACCTCTTTTCTCCTGCTGGAGATTACCCACGCTATTCACCCCAGCATCCCACTAGTCCTACCCACTGTATTGTCGCACTGCCCTGACAATTTGAGGTCATCAGTTATGACTACCTCAAGATCCCTTTCTGCTTAATGATTGTTAGCATCTCACCCAATCCTATACACTGCTCCTGGGTTCCTGTGTCCTACTGTAGATGCATAATTTTGCACTTTTTGGCATTGAACCCCAACTACTATGCTCTTGACCACTCCTTCAGTTTCCAAGATCAATTCACATTCTCTCTACCTCTCCTGAGTATCCACCTTATTATAGATTTTGGTATAATCTGCCAAAAAGCATTCCTTCCCTTCCAGTTTTTTAACAGTGTCACTTATTAAGATGTTAAAGATGAGTGATCCCAATAATGAGCCCTTTAGCACCCCTCTGGTCACTCACACATCAGTAGACTTAGTACCATTAATTACCACTCTCTGTTGCCTGTCTATTAACCAGTTTCTAACCTAGTTCACCACTTTGGTTACCACCCCAAGACAGCTCAATTTCGTTATCATTCTCTTGTGCAGCACAGTTTTGAAGGCCTTGCTAAGGTTCAGACAGGCCACGTTGATCTATTTCCCTGGTCACTCAGTCAAAAAAAATCCATCAGATTCCTCTTGCCTGACATTCTCATCCCCCCCCCGTGAATCCATACTGCCAGTGGTCCTGCAGTCCACTGGATTCACATTGGGGCAGGTGCTATTCAGAATCAAACCAGGTAATCCAAGTTCTGAAGGCAACAACTCTAACCATTCAGTATGAGGACCTGCCCCATAGCTGGGACATGGTAAGAGCACTCATTTGACTGCCAGACTTGCAATCCTATTGATCAACACAAGAGGGCTTGTGAAATTCTTGTAACATTACTTTCTGCTGCTTTTACTTGTAGTCAGAGATTTCACAATTAAATACTGTAGCACTGCTTAGATGTCCACTCAGTTTTCACTGAAAGGTACTATATCTCTACTTTGACGTCCACTGACAATTTTCACGACTAGATAAGGTAGAACTGTTTTGACTTCTACTCAGGTTTCACTTCCAGATACTGTAACACTGCTTTGACTTCTGCTCACAGTTCTCACCACTAGATACTGTAGCACTGCTTTTATTTCCACTAACAGTTTTGACTGTTTCTGTAGCTACTGTGGCATTGCTGTAACTTCTACTCCACTATTTTCACTACTAAATATTACAGCACTGTTTTGAAGTCTACTCACAGCTTTCACTACTACGTACTGTAGCACTGCTTTGACTTCTATTCACAGTTTTCACTACTAGGTCCTGTTCATCTACTTCCCTTCCTCCCTACCTCTCATTCCCTCTGTGTCTATCCCTTCCTCCTATTCTCTTTGCTGATAATATGGCAGCTCATGGCACAATGGCTTAGTTGGCTAAGGTGCCAGTCTGGTATTTTAGCAGAATGACACAGTGAAAGTGTGCTGGGCCCACAACCCAGAAGTTGATGGATCATAACCATCCTCTGCTAACTTGCCATACACATGCTTTGGGAACCAGTATAGAGCAGTGGTTAACAGCTCTGAGCTGCAAACCCAGAGAACTGGGTTTGAAACCTACAGCTGTCACTTGCAGATGGTGTTACTGTGAGCAAATCACTTACAAACTACCACAGCACTTTGAGTGGTAGATCAAGTACAGTCTGCAGTAACAAGGTCGATAGGGAAAAAAGGGCAGACTGGATGGGCCAAGTTGTCCTTTTCTGCCATCAGATTCTATGTTTCAAATCAAACTCTATGTTTGCATTTCCAGTGTCTGCTCTTTTCACATTCCTCACTGTACATCCTCTGGAGGACATTCTGCCTTTTCTGTGTAGCTTCCTGCCTCACAAACATCCTCTCTCTCTCTCCACACTAGATGGTTATGTTTCATCCATTTTCTCAAATCTCTTCAGGCTTTCACTTTCTCAGCCTTGCTGTTGTGACTAGCTGGCCTCCTCACTTCTTCATGGTTACTTTCTTTACTGCATATATTTTAGACGGCTACAGTCATGCCTGTGTATTAGGGTTGCATTGGGGTTTCATTAAAATTGGCAGTTTTCAAAAACTTGTTACTCAGCTGTTGTAGACCTCAGGACTGCAAAATATGGCATGTATCATCTCAGTCCTGGGGTCTAGTAATGTGAAAAGTTTTACAGAAATCTGCTTGTCCATTTTGTATTTATGGAGTGTTAAATTTATTGTTTTTGCTCTATTTTTTTTATCCAAAAGGTTTACTAAGAATAGAGAAAAAACTGCAAGTAATGAACTTATGAAACTTGCAGATTTGTTTGATGCTATGGAGAAACAGGTCTTTTAGTTGATTTGGTGAGATAAATGTTAATTTCTTTTGTAGTTTTTAACAATATTTGTTCCCAAATGCTTTTTGCTGAAACAAGAGTTTGACAAAAATCTACAAACAGTTACATTCTGAAACTTACATGTTTGTTAGATGTTATGTAGCTATTGCTACATTTATTCATTTATTTGTCTGAAAAGGTTTCAATAGGAAAGACAACATGAGCTCTAAACAGCTCGTTTCCAGAAGTGTCCTGGGGGAGGGGGTTGCAAAATGGGGGGAGCAAGCAAAAGCATAACAACATCAGATACATGCAGTGCAATTCAATTCAAATACATAAAGTGTAGTGTTTGTACAATACAATGCAATTTAATCCAGGAAAACAGGCAGTATCATATGAGAGAAAGTGGAATATAACAAAGTGAAAGTCAGAAACTATTGATGAGACGTACAGGGGTAATAGAACAATATGCAGATATGGCACATATAGTAGAATAAAGGGACTAGTAACCCATTAGGTAAGGGCTCGATGGAGAACAAGAAGTAGCAGGCACAGGGCTACAAGTGCTATTTCAGATCTGAAGATTTAGAGCTGAAAAAGTTACTAAGTGCTAAAATGGAATTCGAAGAAAGGGAATTATATCAGGAGTGCAGGACTGTGGGGAGCTTTAAGCAGGCACTGAAAACGTTTCTGTGGATTAAGGCATTCCCTGATCTTCTGTTATTTTAATCATGTTTTAATGATTTGTTTTGTGATTGTGTGAAGCACCTTAATAATGTGAAAGGCACTCAATAAATAAAGCTATTATTATTATTATTATTATTATCTCAAGTGGTGGGGTAGGAATGGAGGGAGGGTGGGGGCAAGAACTATTTCCCTTCAGGATGCTGTAAACCCAGCAATGGGGCAGGACCTGGAGAAAAGGAGAAGAGGGATGGTGAGATGCATTAGGTGGGAGAGAGAGAAGGGCAAGCCAAGAACTATTCCCCTTCAGGATGCTGAGAACCCTGCAAGGTAACAGGACTTGGTAGAAAAGGAAAGAAGAAGGGGGAAGGGTGCAGTGGGAGAGGGGAGTAATTGGGGTGGTGAAGTGGGGGGCAGGAGGTAGGGAGATGGGGTGCAGAAGGCTCAGTCAGAAGAACCTCGAGAGGCATGAAGGGGGAAGGAGCAGATCCCCTTCAGGATGCTGAGAACCCTGCAAGGGGACAGGACTCGGTAGAAAAGAAAGAGAGAAGGGGAGCAGAAGGGAGTAGTGGGGGAGGGAAGTATAGGGGGAAGGAAGAAGTGGAAGGTGTAGTGGGAATGGGAGGTAGGGTGATGGGGCACAGAAGGCTACAGCTAGAGGAAACTTAAGAGGAATGATGGGGGAAGGAGCAGGTGGTGAGGGAGTGAAGAGAGGAAGGTGAGGGGAGGCAGAGGGAAATATTTGGGAGGGATAGGTATTAGGTGCAGTTACAGCAATGAACAGTGTGCTTATGGAGGAGGAATGAGCATGAGTGTCAGGACTGTGCAGAGTGACATATAAGCAGCTATAGCTTTCCGCCTCCATGGTCTTGTGTGAATAGGGGCTCGATTTTCAGAGTCCCATTAGATCGGCTCACCTTGTGCCAACACCCCGACTGTGTTAAACTCTGGTGCACCAGGGACCCTGCACCAGATTTTGTAAAAACTGGGGTCCTGTCACCAAACCCCATGAGTTTGCTGCAAGTCATCCTGTACACCAAACAGTTGGTTCACAGGCAGGGAATGCTGAAGACTGTTAGCATTTCGGACAGCAATGGCAGCTTTAATGGGGACCATCGGGATGCTGACAGGGTCTATGGAGGGCAGGCAAGGGCAGGTTGAGGGTTGGGGGTGGCAACAGAAAATGGTGTGGCACAGGCACAGCCACATCCATGATGGGCAGTCTAGAGGGGGCCGGGAGAATTCTGTATAAATCTAAGCACTGCTTGCAAGCGGTAGCTCTGCATGTTCTGAACTGCTATTTGTGACTTTGGGACGCTGCTCATTAGCGGCTTGGACTGTGTCTGGACTTTGTACTTCACACCTGCTTTCCTCTTTGTTTGGCATCTGCTGCCCTGCTCGTGGGCTACCTGTCTGCTTGCCCTCCGAAATTGCTGGTTTACATGGCGTGAGAGGGCATGTTGAATTTGATCTCTACCAGCTGGAGGAGTGAGTAAGGGGAGCGAGGCTTGATGTTGAGGGGGCGGGGAGAATTCCGTATAAATCTAAGCGCTGCTCGCAAGTGCGAGCGTTGTGAGTGGCGCGAGCGCGACTCGGTGCTGGAATTCTTTTTGTTTTGGGATGAGAGGAGGGAAGCAGGTTAGTTTACTGAAGGTTTTAAGTTGTGTTAAATAAGACTGTCTATGATAGGAATGTTTTAAATGTTTTGGGTCTTGTATAAATGATTTAGTTGTTTGTTAGTTTAATTGGAAATGTGTAGGGGGTTTTCAGGAGGACTTGTGGGGGGCTAGGATCATCTATGGGAGCTCACAGCTACACGCTTTACATCCCTTTGTCCCTCTCCCAGTGTTTGATATTATTATTAGACGCTGTAGGGAAGTGGGGATTGCAAGGGGTCATGCTGCTTGTTGGCAGAGGGATGACCAGGAGCTGGTTGATGGAAGTATAGAGGTGGTTAGGTCCAGGAGATGCCCTGGATTATTTAGGGCATCTAGGAGAGGCCAGACGTGGTTGGTGCCCATTTCCAGGGAGATCACCAGACCGAGTGGTCAGGTAACCCGAGGGGCTGCGCCACCCTCTATGTCTCTGATGGCAGTGCTGTGCAATGCCAGGTCGATCAGAAACAAGACAGCAATTATTGCCGCCTTGATTTCATCGGTCGACCTGGCTTGCATCATGGAGACCTGGGTGGGAGATGATGCTGGCCCTGTTTTTGAGGCTGCAGTCCCCTCAGGGTATACCGTGGTGCACTGTCCCAGAGAAAATCTCAGGGGTGGCAGTGTAGCCATTTGTTTTAGATCTAGCCTGACCTTCACCGTGCACCCGGTGGGAACCCCAAGTTCATTTGAGTGTGTGGCCATTCGTGGAGGACACAGCGTGGGCTGCAGGATCCTCCTCATCTATCGCCCTCCTGGCTCTATGGCGGGTTTCTTGCAGGAATTTGCCGAGTTTGTTGCCGGTGAAACATTGGGCTCCCCCAGATGTGTTTTTCTGGGGGACTTCAATGTTTGGGCCGATGATAAAGTCCAAAGGTGCACCGGCGAATTTCTGCAGAGTATGTTCTTGTTGGGGCTGATGCAGGTCGTTGATGCACCAACTCATCGGGATGGCCACACACTGGACTTGATGTTCTCACTGGGGCTCGAGATTGCTGATCTTGGGATTGATCAGATATTTTGATCTGATCATTGCACGGTGAAGTTCACGCTTGGAGCTCCCGCCTTAAGTTCTTCCCCTGCTGAGATGATTCGCTGCCGCCCTTTATGTGACCTTACCCCTGAGGGTTTTCTGGTGGCAGTTGATTTATCTAGTGTGGGTGGTGCATGCATCGGAGGTGTTGATGTCAGGGTGGATACCTATAATAAGGTGTTATCTGACACCATCAACTCCCTCGCACCTATCCGTGTACGACCCAGAACTTTGTACCTGAGGTCTCCATGGTATGATGGGGATCTTAGGGAAATGAAGAAGATGGGTCAGAGATTAGAGCACTGCTGGAGGAAGTCCCGTCTGGAGACAGACAAACTGGTCCTGCGTGCGCATTATTGCGCATATCAGGAGGCAATCAACCGTAAGAAGGCAGTGTTTCTGTCCAGGGAGATTGCTGCCAGGAGATACCGACCAGTCTCACTCTTCCAGACTATTGATAGACTTCTCCATCCTGTCTGTCTGCAGCCTGGGAGGGTTTCCTCAAATGAGGATTGTGAGGATTTTGCTCGGTTTTTCTCGGACAGGGTGTCTTTGATCCGGCGGGAGATTTCTTCAGCCAGCAATACCATTGCTGACAGTGGTCGCCAGATGTGTTCTGAGTGCACTCCGCCTAGTTGGGGAGAGTTTAGGCCAGTGGAGGTTCATGAGGTTATTGAGGTGGCAGCCAATCTGAAGCATACCTTTTGTGAGCTGGACCCAGTGCCAACGTGTTTCTTAATGAGATGCATTGACTCTGTTGGCCCGGTGTTTGCCTCGATTGTTCAGTGTTCTTTGTGTCAGGGTGTCTTTCCAGATGCTTTGAAGGAGGCTCTGGTGAGACCCCTTTTAAAAAAATCTTCTCTGGACCCGGAGATCAAGGCAAATTACTGTCCCATCTCCAATCTCCCATTTTTGAGGAAGATTGTTGAGAAGGTGGTATCGCTTCAGCTGGAGGAACACTTCATGACTCACGAGTTGTACGATCCCTTCCAGTCGGCTTTTTGGGCCAGACATAACACTGAAACTGCGTTAGTTCAGGTGCAGAATGACCTCCTCAGGGCTAGAGACTGAGGGGACAGGACAATTCTTATTCTCCTCGCTCTCTCATCAGCATTTGATACTGTGGACCATTGTGTGTTGCTTCTCCGCCAGAGGAAGTTGTGTGGACTCACCGGAACTGTCATCAACTGGTTTGAGTCCTTTCTTACCAATAGGAGGCAACGGGTTGTGATAGGAAATTTCTCATCTACACCCTGCCTCCTTTTGTGTGGAGTACCTCAGGGTTCGGTATTGGCCCCAATGTTGTTCACAGTATATATGCTGCCCCTGGTGGGGATCATTAGGAGGTATGGTCTTAGTTTTCATTGCTATGCTGATGATACCAGCTATACTTGTCCTTGTTCCCAGGAACATCCAACGTAGTGGATGTGTTAAATATCTGTCTGGCTGAGATTAATGACTGGATGGCCTCCAGCTGGCTATGACTGAACCCTGACAAGACTGAGGTATTGGTAGTGGAGTCGAACAGAGTTCATGATGGGATGGCCTCTGACTCCGCAACTGGACTTGTGCTAGGAGCTGTGTCATTGATGGCCTCCTCTTGGGTGTAAAATCTTGGTGTGATTCTTGACAGGAACCTGTCCATGGAGGTTCAAATATTTTCCGTGGTTCGTTCCTGTTTTTTCCATCTTAGAAACATTGCCAGGATTAAGCCCCTTGTTCCTCTTCTGGACCTCCCTACCTTGATACATGCCTTAGTCACATCTAGGTTTGACTACTGTAATGCCCCTATCTCGGGGTCTTTGGGGGTTTTCTTCGTAGACTGCAGCTGGTGCAAAATGCTGTTGCCCGGCTTTTGACCGGGCAAAATAAATTTTGTCATATTACATCTGTACTGTGCGAATTGCACTGGCTGCCTGTCAGGTGGAGAATACTCTTCAAGGTGGGTCTTCTCACCTATAAGGCCCTACACGGACAGGGCCCTGGTTACCTGTCAGTACTCCTGGTACCGTCTTCCTCTACCCACAATCTCTGCTCTTCTAGTGGTGGCTTCCTGACTGTTCCGAGAGCGAGGTTAAAATCTGCAGGCGACCGAGCTTTTAGTGTTGCCGCTCCCACTCTTTGGAACTCTTTACCAACTGCAGTCAGGGAGTCCCCCACTATAACTGCCTTTAAACCCCACCTGAAGACATTCCTATTTTTGCAAGTGTTTGGAGTTTAAGGTTGATTATTTGTATGTACTATTTTAATTTAAATATTTATGTGATATGCAATGTTGTAAAATTTGTGTGGCGCCCAGAGCCTGCGGGATTGGGTGTCTTTTAAATAAATTTGCCTTTGCCTTTGCTTTACTGTGACTTGCAGTGGGGGGGCTCTGGAATTAATCAGCAACAGTCCCACCACTATGGGTACACTTGGTTAAGTGCAGAAGAGCAGCAGATGTCACCAGGCAGTAGTGGCAATGGGGCGCATGAACCACCTCCCACCATGGCAGGGTACTTGGAGAGGTGCATGGGCCATTAGATCAGCTCCTGGCTGCTCTAACTCTGACAGCCTGTGTGCCCATTGCTGGGTTTTGCAAAATCCCAATTAAGGGGATACTTCAGTTCTGCCATGGTGCAAGCCCCCATCCACCTTGCCCCACCACTGTGTCCATCACAATGATGGAGCAAGTTGGACCAGTGCATGTGAACCACCAGTTGCCCCAGGGGACATCTGAAAATTTTGACTGTCACAAGGTGCGTCACAAGGATCCACTTGCAGCATTTCTCCATGGTGCAAGCTCCTTTCCCCTAGTCCTCATCCTTCAAAAACTGAGCCCTATGTATAGTGCTCAGAGCCCCCCGATTCAATGCTTAATAAATAAACTGCTACTACTACTACTACTATTGGTTCTTTTGGTGATTTGTTGAAAGAAATGTTAATTTAATTTGTAGTTATTAATGATTTATTGTTTGCACATACTCAGTTCACTGTAAAAAATACAACTGAATACCATATTGCCTTGACTAGAAGCTAATCTTAAATAACAGCTACCCTCAAATACAAGCTACAGATCAAAACGACTGCTGCTAAGAAAAGCCACCCTCAAATACAAGCCACAGCTTCTAGTAAAGGTTGAAGTTATGCCAGATAAAACACTGTAGATGGGGCTCGCTAATTTTGTTTTCTGGAATTTTTTTTTATACTCCCCATCCCAGCTGGCCCTCCTTCGTGCCAGTCCTCCCAACACCGTCACCCCAGCTTCAACCAGGGCTTACCTCTCCCTTAGTCCCCCATGGCTTGCCCTCCGTAGCAGGGTGGCAGAGAGTCCATTGACCCACCAGGACCAGATTTAGATTCCAGGAAGAGCCTGAGTCACCACTGCAGACCCTGTGGAGGCCGATAGCCATCATGCATAACCAGGAGTTTTTCCTTTTCTCTTCCCATGTGAGACATGGCATGCACTGGCATCAAGGCACATGCACTGACATTTGGCATGCCTCCACCCACCTTTTCAGCTCAGGCTGCCTCTCCCCTGGCTTTCGCCAGGGGCCAGTTGAGAATCAAGCTCTACCCTACCCTCCCTCTCCCCAGAGGCAGAGGGTGGTCTCACAGATACTCAGTCCTCCTCCTCCCCCCCCGGCTGGCTGTCCAACACCTTGGGCTCACTTCTGAACCTAGATCATCGGCATTGTAGTAAATATGATCATTATTGGAGTTTTTCTTTAAACTGATTATCTAGTTGATATATCATTTGTTTATTTTGATATGAAGTAGATCAATAACAATGAATTTGCTGATATCCAGGATGTGTAATATTTTAGTTTTAGCTCTTAAAATTTGACTTTGCAAAAGAAGCCACAATCAAATACAAGCCACTCTTGAATAAATTGAAACTGAATACAAACCTCTGGTAAAAATATTAAATTTTAATAAAGGCTATGCAAGGTAGTATTTAGATACTGTATATTTTTTGTTCTAAAAAAGGTGTTTATTCTCCTCAGCTAGGGCAGGATGACTTCCTTTGGCTCTGTCCCCACCACCCCCAACAGGCACCCTCCTCCCCAGAACTCACCTTTAAACCAAGCTCTCCCACAGACTGTCCACCCCCCCCCCATTGCAGGTTCAGAAGAGTACCAAATCAGAAGCTCAGCTGCACTTGCATGATTCCTGGGAGGGCATTACTGATGGAGTTGGCAACTCCCAAATGCACAGTAATGGTCAGAAAAAAAAGTTGCACTCCAGTGCTTGAAATACCCAGCCAGCACTCCTCATGTGTGCTGCCATGATATATATTTCCAGTAACAGAATGTATTTCCAGCAACAAATGGCTTACTTTTCCAAATCAAAAGGTAGCTAAGTCCACTGCAGTGCTAACTGGGTGACACAGTCACCATGGGAGGTTGTAACCCTGAGCTTTGCCTGAGTGGTTTTGTCGTGGAGGGAGGAGACTCTTTTAATTGACAGTTTGTAGTCCCTAGCTGATGACATCATAATGACCCACCACGTGAAATTCATAAAAAAGTGAAAATGATATGTACTAAATGTATTTATTATTTATTTATTTAAAATTGATGACCGGGAAAAATAGTACAAACATTACTTGGTATTACTTGGTTAGATGAGATACAAGGAGGCATGGTGCCCATCGAGAGTATCTCCCACAAATACTGTGGATCATTGTTTGCCAATGGTGTACAACCATAAATCTAATTTGAGTTTAAAATTCTCTAAGTTAGTGGTGTTAACAAGATCATTGGGTAGTTTATTCCATATTCTGGGGACTCTGGTTGTAAAGAAGTGTAGTCTTTTGTTAGTATTCGCTTTTGGGACAATTAGTTGTTTATTGTGTAATCTGGGAACTAGTTTTCTTTTGGTGTAATTTAATTCACAGAGTTGCATCATGTTAGGTTGTTTCAAGATTTTGTAGAGAAATAAGAGATCTCCCCTTAGTCGTCTGGTTTCTAATGAGTGAAGATTTAATTTTTTCAGTCTAGTAGCACATGATAGGTGTGCCAAATGAGGTATCATCCTTGATGCTGTTCTTTGGATGCTTTCAATGGTGGCAATGTCTTTTTTGAGGTATGGGCACCAGAATGGTGACCCATAATCAGTATGTGGTCTCACATAGGTCCTATATAGTGGAATAATACAGTTTTCGAGTTTTGATACAAATGTACGGTTTATTCTTCTGAGTAGCCCATCTGAGTTTTTTGCTAGTTTGTTACAGTGGTCGCTTGAGGATAGTTTGTTATTAATATTTACTCCAAGATCTCTTTCACATTTTGTTGTTTTTAAAATTATGTTATTTAGTTTATAAGTGTAATGTGGATTGTTATTACCAAAATGAAGTACAGTACATTTGTTATTGTTAAATGCCATACCATTTAGTGTTGCCCATTTTTCAATTAGGTGTAAATCTGTACACAGTTGGTTTATATTATCTGGAGTATCAACCCTTCCTCCTAGTTTGGTGTCATCAGCAAATTTTGATAGGTGAGTGTTTGAGCTAACCTGCATATCAGATATAAAGATATTAAACAGGACAGGTCCGAGCACGGAACCCTGCGGCACCCCACTAGTCACCTCACTCCTATCAGGCAATATTCCGTTAATTCTGACTTGTTGGGTTCTATCTGTTAACCAGTTTTTCACCCAGTTGATTAGTTGTGCAGAAATTCCAAGTGATATCAGTTTGTTGATTAGTTTTGTGTGAGATACACGATCAAAAGCTTTGCTGAAATCCAAGAGAATAACATCCATGGGGATTCTTACATCTAATTTGTTGTGAATTTGATTGTAGAAGGCAATTAAGTTAGTAGTTGTTGAATATCCCTGTTTGAAACCATATTGTGTGGTGTCTTGAAGGTTTAAGTAAAATATTTCATCTTCCATTAGAATTTTAATTATTTTTTCTAATATTTTACATGGCACAGAAGTCAGGCTTATGGGTCTGTAATTTTCTGCATCTGATCTATTCCCCTTTTTAAAGATTGGTGTTACATATGCAGTCAACCAGTCAGTGGGAACTGATGATTCATTTAGAGATTTGATAAAGATAATAGCCAGTGGTGTAGATATTGTATCAGTGGTTTCTACCAAAAATCGGGGACTAATCATATCTGGTCCGGGACTTCCATTTTTGTTTAGAGTTTTCAAAGCCAATTTAATTTGGTTAATAGTTATCAAATGATTATGATTGTTTGGTTGTTTGGTTATTATAGACTGAACTGTATCTGTATGTGAGAAGACAGAACAGAAATATTTGTTTAGGTGATCAGCAGTAGTTTTATCAGATATTGTTGGTGTATTATTGATTATTAATAGTCCAATTTGTCTTGTATTACCTTTGTTTTTGCTTAAGTAAGAATATAGTGATTTATGGTCATTTTTTGTGTGTGCTATTCTGATTTCTAGATTTCGTTTTGATTTCACAATTGCAGATTTAAGCTGTTTTACAGAATCCCTATATAGTATTAAATTTTCTTTATTGTTTGGTTTTTTTTTTAGTCTAGAAAAACATCTTTCTTTATGTTTAATTAGTTTACTGATGTTATTATTTAACCATTTGGGAACGTATCCTTTTGGGTTATATTTGTTTTTTATTGGTACATATTTAGATTCTAGATTCAGAATAGTTTCCTTGAACTTAGTCCAGGCATGCTCAACTGATAAAGAAGAAAGAGTATATTCCCAGTCTATATCATTTAAGTAATTATTAATTAGTTTAAAGTCTGCTTTGTCGTATTGTTTAAGTGATATAGTATTTCTTACATATTGTTGGTGTTGAGGTATGCTGAAATATATGGATTTATGAACACTATTTCCAAGAGGGTCTAGCAGAGATAGGTTAGAAATATGTATATCAGTTGAGGTAAGAAGCAAGTCCAAAATGTTATTTCCTCTGGTGGATTCTGAAATAAGTTGATCTAAACCCATATCGATTATTCCAGTGAGGAAGATTTTTTTAGTGTCAGTTTTACCATTTAGGTTATCCCAATCAATATTTGGCATGTTAAAATCACCCATTATTATGACGTTATTATTTTCTGCGATGTATTTTATTTCAACCACAAGTAAATTGGTGTAGTCAAGGTTTTCATTCGGTGGTCTGTAGCATGTTCCTAACAATAGCTGTGATTGTCCCTTAAACTGAATTGTAACCCAAAGACTTTCTGTATTAGTTAAGATGGTATTTTCGAAAGAGGGAATATGATCCCTAATGTACATGCATACTCCGCCACCCTTTTTATGTGTTCTATCTTTATGATAAAGTTTAAACCCAGATATCTACTTTGTCCAAGCAGAATCGGTATCCCACCAAGTTTCTGTAATTGAAATGATGTCAATATTGTGATTAATAATTTTGGTCTCTAGTTCAGCCAGTTTAATGGTGTTTAAGGATCTTGCATTTAATGAGAGAATGTTACATACTGTATAGTTGTTATTTGTGTTTGTAAGAGATGTGGAAATAAGTCCATTCTCCCCCAAGGTGTTTAGTTTAAAGCTTTATGTATGAATTTTGAGATTTTTTTCCCAAGAATTGTACTCCCTCTTCTACTCAGGTGTAAACCATCCCAACAATAGAGGAAGGGTCTGTCAAAAAAGTCTTCCCAGTGTGTTAGACATTTAATGTTTTGTTTAAGGCACCACTTCCTGAGCCACTCATTTAGGGCTTTGATTTTGTTTGTGATGCCTAAAGTCGCTCTAGGTACTGGAAGAATTTCGGAAAAACATACATCACATCCCTTTTCCACTAATACATTATTTAGGGCTACAAAATCCTTTTTTAGTTCTGTTAAGGTATTGCTGTAGATGTTATTTGTCCCTGCGTGGACCACTACTAGTGTTTTTGGAGGTTGGTTATTTAGTATGGATTTGGCCATGGACATAATATCTGAGACTTTTGGCCCTCTGAACCTGGAACACGTACGGTTAACCTTATCAGGGTTGCATATTAGTCTATCAGTGTGCTTTATTATTGAGTCTCCCAAGACAAAAACTGGTTTAGGATTGTGAGAAGTTGCAGGGTTAATTATGTTGTTCACCTGAGTTGACCTAGGTTGCAATGGGAATTGTTTTCTGGGCTTAGTTGTAAGGTGTGTTGGTGACTCAAAGTTTGCTGAGGAAGGTGATATTAATGGGCTTGGTATAATTTGCTCTATAATATGTGAGGTGGAATCATCTGTTTGTTGTAATGAGTCAAATCTATTACTCAACAGCAACTGTGGAGTACTGGAGTAGATCTGACCACCTCTTCTGTTTGTTTTTTTTTTTTGTTTAATGGTACTAGTGCCCATGAATCGTCTGTTCCAGTTGGGTATGAACAATTTGTCTGCACTTGAGAAGTACTGTTTTTGGTTTCAGAATCTACCTTTAATATACTAGTCTCAAATTTTGTTACCATAGAGTCAATGTAGTCTTCTAGATGGTTTATGTCAGTTTTTACTGCCATTCTAGTTCGTAGATTCAGTATTTCATCGTGAAGTGTAGATATTAAGACACAGTTGTCACAGGTGTAACCCCATTCTTGGTCTCCTATACTATACATGCCACAGTTGTGGCAGCAGTTGTCAGGTGTTGCCATTGTAATCCAATACTAGTAGATCAAGGGTCATGCAATTACTTTGTCTTATATAGTGACCTTACTTTATTGCAATGAGCAGAAATAACACAGCTTAATTGAGGTGTTACACTTGTAGTGTTACTTACCCCCTGGGTTTGTACTAGTGACCCTATTCCCCAGTTTCCACAGGAGCCACAGTAGACATGCGTTAGATGCGTGAGTCTCTGCATCGCCTCTGAGCGCGCCCCGCACATCGCCATTCTGCTCGCTACTCGAGGCAGCGACCGGTGCAAACGGAAGTGCTATGTGCTAAGCTTCCGGTTTTGCCTTGCTAACAAAGTGCCCAAATTTAGTTTTAAAGCCTTGAAAAAGGCAAGAAATCAGGTTGTCAGTATAAGATATCAGTTCCAGCAGCAAGTAAAATGTTGTACAAGCAAAATCTAAAGCGATATCACAATTGCTGCACAAAGACTGATTAATTTTCATAGATTCATAGATATGTGTCGGCAGAAAAGGACTTTCATGACCCATTGAGTCTGCCCATTCCCTCACTAATTACTTGCCCCCCCAAGATTTCTCCCAACTTCTCCTTGACAGCCCCTTGTGTTTGTCCCATGCCTCTTGAATCCCTCCACTGTTCCAGCCTCCACCACCTCCTCCGGAAGACTGTTCCAGGGCACCACTACTCTCTCAGTGAATTAATGCTTCCTAATGTTTCCCTTGAACCTACCACTCTCTACCCTTAGTCCATGATCTCTAGTTTTTGCATCTACCTTCCCTGAGAGTAAGCTCTCTGCTACTTTATTGATCCCCTTCATACATTTGAATGTTTCTGTCATGTCCCCCCCTTCCTTCTTGTCTCCAGCGGGTACAAATCCAACACCCTGAACTTCTCCTCATATATCTTCCCACTTACCCCATGCATCATTTTAGTGGCCCTTCTCTGCACCCTTTCCATGCCATCTATGTCCTTGTGAGATGGGGTCTCCAAAACTGAACCCCGTATTCCAGGTGTCTCCTCACCATGGAACTGCAGAGTGGTATCAACACCTCCCTTTTTCTACTAGTTATCCCCCTCCTAATGCACGCCATCATTCTGTTCACTTTGACAACCACCTTGCTGCATTGGGTCCCCACCTTAAGGTTGCCAGTGATTATAATTATTAAATCTTTCTCCTGCTCAGATGCAACCATTACCCCCCCATCAAGTGTACATGGAGTTTTTGGATTCTTCCTCCCCAAGTGCATCACTGTGCATTTTTTGGTGTTGAATTTCAGCTGCCATGTTTCCGACCACCCCTCCAGCAACCTTAAACCTTTCTTCATAGCTTCCAATCCCTCTGGGGTGTCCACCCTGTTGCAGATTTTTGTGTCATCTGCAAAAAGGCAGACCTTCCTCTTCAGTCCCTCTGCTATATCACTGATGTAGATGTTAAATATAATGGGCTCCAGCACAGACCCCTGTGGGACCCCACAACCTCACTCATCACCCCTACCTTCCCAGAATGCACCCCATTGACCACCACTTTCTGGTTTCTACCAGTCAGCCAGCTCTCCACCCACCTTGTTATTTTCTGTCCCACCCCTCAAACTCTCCATCTTAGAAGTGTAATCTCATAACTACATGATGCTTAGGCTAAGATAATATTCCCATTGATTTATGTAATATAATTGACTAAATATATCTTTCAAAAATTGTTGCAAGAAGGATCCCACTTGCTTAGCATTAACACATCCTGTAATCACCCTACTAGTGTAGCATAACAAGAAAAAATCATGGGGATCCCTATGAGTGGTCTGTTCCAGCCTCTGGTGGTATTAGATTCTCATAATAGTTCAGTCATTCGCATACTGCATAATTTCTGAAAAAGCAGCAAAATTCAACAATTAGGAAGCAAGCATTAATATTAGCACATCAGGATCTATACACTTTTATCCTGACACAAATCCGTACAGTAAACTCCTGGGGGGGGGGTGAACTTAATCTATCAATTTTTGAGGAAGGGAAACCATGAGGCCATCCACAGTATAAACTCTGTCCTGGGCAAATCTTTATTAAAAATTTACTTCAAGAATGGTTTCAGATCCAAAGATTCATCAAGACTCTTTGGACTCACTGTCTGGAGTCTAAAAGTACAGTAACTTTCCCTTCTTAAAAGTAAGTTTAATCTGTTCCCTTTCCTCCTTGGATGTATCAGTCTCCAGGCACTCCTTGGATGCTTTATTCTGCAGGCTGAGAAACCTAAGTAGGTCTGGATCTACATTGTGGAATTAACTGATGTATCTGCCTACTGGGGTGTCCTGTCTCCTGTTTATGATTGATCTAATGTGTTCATGTATCTTCTCATTTAACATGTGGATTATTCTTTCAACATAACAGAGGTTACATGGACACCAAAAGATGAAAAACAGCAAAATTAGTAGTAATCGAAATGAAGTCCCTAATTTTGAATTTTGGCTAGTTCTTGGGCACCAACATGTTTTGTTTTATTTGAATACTGACAGATTTTGCAGTTGTAGCACTCATAATTACCCTTGGATTTTATTGGCTACCAACTGTCTGGCATTACCCTGGTTTTGAATACTGGCTATGGACCAGATTGTCTCTAAGACTGTGGCTTTTTCTAACAGTAATACTGGAGTTGTTACCTACTTCCTTCTTTATGTTTTCATCACTAAGTAGTGTTGGCCAGTTTTTCCATCTAACGTTGCCCATTTGTCTGCCAATGTGTTTAACTCTGTTGAGAACATAATAGGTCCCCATTCATGAATGTTCAGAGTTCTTTTATCCTTATACTTCTAAATCCCCCTCTCCTGCAATCTAACATCTTGGTAGCCTCTTTCTTGCAAAACAGTGTCATACTCACTTTCACTGAAATTAATTTAAGTTAATTTGACTGGTTTTCAAAATCCCTTTTACAGTATAAGAACAGTTTCTTCTAATTTGTAGCCTCAAATTCTTGTCAGTACTGTGCAGTATTAATGATCTGATCTCCAGGTGTTTCATAGACTTCCCTTCCTTACCCAATCCCTATCAGTTTTGTGAAACTGTATTGAAGCACTTCTCTTGCAGGGCAGTGAACCTACTTTTCTCACCCAGTCTCTGTCGGTATTTTGGAACTGTACCAAAGTCTTTCCTTTGCAGTCTAGTGAAGCCCCTCCCTCACCAATCTATAATTATGGAAATGTAATGAAGCCTATCCTTGGCAGTTTAGATCTATCCCCCATGAATCTCTCTCTGTCAAAGCCTCCTTCCCTGGTTCATTCACTGAGCACCCACCATCCACACCCCCTGTCAGCTCCCTATGACTCACCTGTCAACAGACAAGCTGCCTTATGATCCTAAATTAACAACTGGCACTGACTCTCCTCTCACCACCTCAGAAAGCTGCTGTCTTACTGACCAGGAGTGAATGCATGCATATTGTAGAAACAACTATTTCTATCGTAACTCACTGTCTCTGCAGAGCTTGACTCTTCAGTCTCATTTCAGGAAGAAACATTCAATGCTGTGTAAGGATAATGGTTATTAGGAGTAAACTACAAACAATTAGGTAATTGAAACAGAATGCACCTCCTCAATGGCTGAATCTGCTTGTAGAGGCAATAAAATGTCTGGATGTTGAGGGAGGGTACATTATGTTCAACTACTGCGGGTGTTTGTTGTTTAATGCAACTAGGCTTTATCCTTTACACAACACTGTGTGTTTCTTTCTGAATGTGGAGACTGAGGAGCCAAGCTCTGAAGAGACTCTGAGTTTGTATATTTTGCTTATGGCACTAGTTCTTAGCCATTTTTTGAGCCACCTTATTGTGACTTGAGTTTCTATAGTATGTGCACATTCACTACCTATCACTCAGATGGAAGATGGATTAGGTGGTGAATGAGGGTCTGTGCCGGTTCATGCCTAAGGACTGGATTGCAGCTCACCTTTGCATTGATGGATGAGTTAGGAGCTGATGGGGAAGGGGGTGGAAAGGCAGTGGTTGCTCAGTGAGGGAGATGAGGAGGGGGTTTTGACAATGATTGGTTGGGGGTAACACTAAACTATCAAGCATGGGCATCAGAATATTTCCATATCAGATTGGGTGAAAGAGGCGGTCCACTACAGTGTCATGGAAGGAGTACAGTTTCACAATGCAAAATGGAATAGACAAGGTAGGAGGTCCACTAAATGGCCAGGTAAGGACTTTAGTATGGTTCCACAATGTCAACAGGAATTTAATGAGTGAGGGGTTTTCTGGTAGACAGCCAGGGATGGCAGAGGTGGGTAGGGTTCACATGATTCAGGTGGCTGTGTCTCGATACAATGCCTCCGGCATTTGTGTATTGACCCATTGCGCCAAACTGCAAATAACCAAATAATGGCAAGCAAATTGCCCTTTAGTACCATGCATGCCATGCATATTGTGTCACTAACATGCCAAATGGCAAAATATGGCTCACAGGAGTGATAGCCATATTCCGTTTCATATGGGCTATCTCCCTTTGCTCCTGGGAGGCTGTTACCAGCAGTAACTTTGATAATGATGCACATATTAACCATGCTCTGCTCTTGTAAAGATTGGGTCTTGACTACATAAAACAAAAAACAAAAAAAAAACTTCTCCTTCTGTATACTCAGGTTTGGCTGATCCATTCAAGAGGGAAGTATCTGCTGGTGGTTTCCTGTGTCCTTTGGAAATCCTTAGTGCAAGGGCCTTTTCCGTTGCAATCCAAACATATGGAATACCTAACCAAATCAGTTTTGTCATAAGATCTCTGTTGAAGTTTATAAAAGAGCTCTTAACACCCATCTTTTTTCTCTGGTATTTATGTATGGGATGGTTTCTGCTGTGCTCATTATTTGATTTTATAATTAAAAAAAATGTTTTTAGTTGATTAAATTAGATTGCAGGTACACAGCTTCACACTATTGGGAATGAGCCACTATACCAAACAAACCTTGCTTCCTTGCTTGCTATAACAGTTTGATATTCAAACAGGCAGAGCAGGGTGGACAGGGCATGCTCCATTTCTGAATATCACTCCCTGGCAGCCAAGTGCTGTTTCTGGTGCAGCATTGGGTTGGCACGGTGAAAACGTTTGTGACTGAAGCAAACATTCTGTGTTTTTTTAATTAATTTGTAATTAATTATCTTTAATTAAATATAGAAACATTCGCACAGGAATCCTTCACAAATTTCTAAAAAAAATAACAAGACGCATGAATATTGTAAACATCTGTATTATAGTTTTCACAATCTTCATTCTGCATGACAGTTTTCAAAATATCCATGTTGCACAATGTTTTTTTTTTTTATATATCTAGTTGCTTCACAATAGTCTTCATAATCTATTTGCTGCATGAGGGTTTTCCCAAGATGTTAACACGGCTCCTTCAGGAAGGTTTTAAAAATCTACACACTGTGCAACACTTCTGAAAATCTATGTGCTGGGAGACTTTAGGCTCTTGGCATCAGCTGCCACCAGAGCATCCACAAGATGTTGCTTGTTGGCTTTCCCCTTGTGCTGGACTCCTCTGTCCTGGAGCAACTGCCTGAGGTAGTCTGCAGTGTACCCTCTATAGTTAGAAGCCATCTTCTTCCCTAACTATGGCTACTCTAACTTGCACTTTAGAAAAAATAAAACAAGTAGTAACTTTGACTGTAAGCAAAATGGTATAGTTCTGTTTAATTTTTAAAAATAAATCACTGCCTTATTTTGCACTTGAGCTGTACAGTGTTAAGCTGACACACTGAACTTTTAAAGCTTTTGTTACCAATACTTTTTAAATTCGTCACAAATGCACTCCACAGGTCAGGCCCTCTGCTCCCATGGTGCCAACCTCAGAGTGCAACAGTATGAACAGGTAACAGACAGGGTAACCCTCCTGTCTACTTTAGATCCAAATCACCTTTTAGCATCAAGTTCTGGAGGGATTCAAACTGTGAGCCTTATGCTAGCATACCCAGTTTACAGGTTCAGATAATACTCTCTTCGGAGGGATGCAATATAATCTTTTGCCCAAGGGCATCCAGCCAGATATCCAAAATGAACCCTTACAACTCTATAAGAGACCTAGGTATTTCTTACCTTTTAAGCAAGCTCAGTAACACAGTCAAGCTTTTTAACAGCTGTCAGCCTTAAATACAGGTTAAGCAAGCACATGTAAAATAACAGAAAAGAACACAGGCAGTATATTAAAGAAAATGTTGTTTACTACAAAAATGGTAAAACAGGTGAAATAAAATACAGAACAAATTATATCACAAATCTCACAGTCATCTACAAAAAAAAGAAAAGTTACAGAATACGAACTCCTACCACAAACACTTAATTCTTCTCTAACTGTTACCTTTCTAAGTGCTTTCCAAGTCAGAGAACTATCTCTCTCAGAGTATAGAATCATATAACACACATTTCCCAGATACAATGTTTCATTTTAATGTTATCTTTCCCCAACCCCTTTTGGTGAGTCAGCTAGCTCCTCCCTTAGAATTAATTCTAACATCATTTCTACAAGGAGGTATTTTAATTAATGTGAACATTAGAAAAAAAAAACATATTTCCTACATATGGCAGTCTTTAATGAAACATTTCTCTTTGAGATTTTATAACCCCACAATCTGTCACTAAGGTGTGAGAAAGCCAAGGGAAATCAGTCAAATTACGTCCTTTCCTGGTGTCATAAAGTTCATATTCAGGAACCAACATCAAAACAGCAGCAGTTGATAAAGGGCCATAAACTATCCCTCTGGAAGGAAAGCATTAATTAAGTTTTTCCCTGGTCAGTTCAATTACATCCTTACTGACACCTTGAAGGTTAAAAGCCAAACTGCTAACTTGTGTGAAACAATTTCATACACAAACCATTGATTTATGATCCAAATATTATACAATAACCAAAAGCAGATGGCAGAGCATCACAATCCTCCCCACCTAGACTGAATTTGGGGGCTCTATCCCCTACATGGAATGAGCTCCCCAAATCAGTTCATGTTTCATATTGACATGACAAACCATCAGCATTTTCATTAGCTGCCCCTGTCCTGTGGGAGACCATCATGTCATACCCTTGTAAGGCAAGACTCCATCTTAGTAGTCTACCATTCATTTACCCATTTGTGCCAGCCAAACCAGGGGATTGTGGTGAGTTCATACCTCAAAATGTTGCCCGTCTAAGTATGGTTCTAACTTGTTTAGAGCCCAAAATATGGCAAGAAACTCTTTTTCCACAGTAGAGTAAGCCTGCTCCCTGGGAAGTAACCTTTTACTTAGGTACACTATGGGGTGATCTTTCCCTTGGTTGGTTGTCTGACTCACCACTGCCCCATCTGAGGCATCAGTCTGGACTATAAAGGGTATGCTATTGTCTGGACTTGTCAATACAGGAGCACTGCATATTGCCTCCTTCAGTCTGGTAAACGTTTTTTCATAGGCTGATTCCTAGGTAACTTTCTTAGGCATTCTTTTCTTTACCAGGTCAGATAGGGGAGTGGACAGGGCACTATAATTGGGTAAAAATTTCCTATAGCACCCTGCTGTCCCCAGAAAACTCCTAACCTGCTTCTGTGTTTCTGGTCTGGACCATGCCTTGGTTGCCTCTATATTTGCTTGGTTAGGACAGAGATGTCCCTGGCCTACAACATGCCCAAAGTATGTCACTTCAGCCATGACCACCTGGCACTTCTCAGCTTTGACAGTGAGGCTGTCCCTCTGTATCCTGCCAGCACTTCCCCTAAGGTGGGAAAGGTGTTCTTACCAGCTGGCACTAAAGATGGCAATGTCATCTAGGTATGCCACAGTGTACTCCTCAGCACCATTTAACACCTGGTTCACCAACCTTTGGAAAGTGGCTGGGGTGTTTTTCATTCTGAAAGGCATTACTTTAAATTCAAATAACCCTATTGAAGTGATGAAGACTGACCTCTCCCTAGCTCTGGCAGTTAACTCTAGCTGCCAATATCCCTTTGTCAGGTCAATAGTTGTAAGGTATTTCATCCCTCCCAACTTGTCCAGGAGTTCATCTGTCCATGGCATTGGGTGGGCATCTGACTTCATGACTGCATTCAGTCCACAATAGTCCACACAAAAATGAGTAGAGCCATCTGGCTTTGAAACAGGGACTATGGGTGAGTCCCAGGGGGCTGTGGGATTTCTGGATTATCCCTAAATCCAACATTTCCCTCACCTCCCTCCTAATGTCCTTTTGGACAGCCTCGGACACCCTATATGCTGTTGTTGTATAGGTGCCTGCATCTCTGTCTCCACACCATGCGTCATTAAGGGAGTTAGTCCAGGCTTGGTGCTAAACAGTGGGGCAAAGTCTGTTAAAACCTCCCTTACTTCCTGGATCTGTTCCGGGGCTAACTAGGGTGACAATTTTATTGCCTCCACAGAGGACTCCAACTTGCTT
Organism: Neoceratodus forsteri; assembly: GCA_016271365.2. Taxonomy (NCBI): domain Eukaryota; kingdom Metazoa; phylum Chordata; order Ceratodontiformes; family Ceratodontidae; genus Neoceratodus; species Neoceratodus forsteri. The sequence goes on along the minus strand of CM057459.1, from coordinate 536,547,343 downwards.
TCTTCCAGCAAGTCCAGAAGGAGGTCTCCTTCTTCCGTCCCCTTCCCAGGACTACACACTGCAAACACCATGTCAGCCTTCTTAGCATATGGCTTCATCATGTTGACATGGTACATTCTTTGTGTATGTTTTCTTTCAGGTAACTCTGTAATATAGTTTACATCATTTACCTTTCTGACTACTTTGTACGGTCCTGCCCACTCAGCCTGCAGCTTGTCTTTCTGGATTGGAATTAGGAACATGACTTCCTGACCCACCGTGTATGAGCAAGCTCTGGCTCTGCGGTTGTACCATACCTTCTGTTTTTTTGGGCCACTGCCAGGATGCTCTGAACTGTCCCCATAAACTCCTTCATCTTTTCCCTAAACCTAAGGACATAATTCACTATGGGAGTTCCCTGGGTGGCATGCTTGCCTTCCAAGTCTTCCTGGATCAAGTCTAGGAGCCCACATACCCGGCGTCCATATAAGAACTCAAAGGGAGAAAACCTGTTGACTCTTGGGGCACCTCTGTATGCAAACAGGTGGGGAAGGTATTTCTCCCAGTCCCTCCCATGCTGTTCAGCAAACGCTTGGAGCATTGACTTAAAGGTACCATTAAATCTTTCCACAAGCCCATTGGCTTGAAGATGATAAGGTGTTGTGCATCTCTGCATCACCCCACACTTTTCCCACAAACATTTCATCAGGTCTGACATGAAGGAACCCCCTCAATCGGTGATAACCACCTGCAGAAACCCAACATGGGAGAAAATCCAAAGTAAGGCATCTGCCACTTTGTCTGTCCTTGGTGAGGATAGGGCAACTGCCTTTGGATACCGGGTGGCATAATCTACCACAATCAGGATGAAACTCTTCTAGGAGGAGCTGGTGGTATTTAAAGGCCCCACAATATCCATTCCCATCCTCTTGAATGGCTCCTGTACTATGGGCAATGGAATTAGGGTGGCTTGGGTTCTCTTACTCACCTTTCCTATTTCTTGGCACTGGTGACAAGACCTGCAATGCTCTTTCACCTGCTGGGTGAAGTTGGGCCAATAGTAAATCTGGGCCAACCACTGCATAGTGCATGCAATTCCCAGATGACCAGACAAGGGAATATCTTGTGCAATCTTGAGCAACTGCTGATGGTACCCCTGGGGAATGACAAGCTGCCTGCCTATCACCCCTCCCTCTGTCTTAGTATCCTGCGTATACATCAGTCTGTTTTCCCAATAAACCTTATGTTTCCTATCACCTCCCTGTGCTCCGTCAGAGTCTGACCAAGCCCTCAGCTTCTCTAGACTAGGGCCATTTTTCTGAGCAGCTGCAAACTCCTTACACACAGTCCCAAGGCATGGGACAGGTCCCCTTCAGTATCTAAACTAGGGTCCCTAGCTCTAGCATCAGGGCAATCAGGATCACTGCCATCCCTAACCTTCTAACAGTGGGTCAACCCTCCTTCCTCGGAGTAACCCTCCATACCTGTTGGGTTAACTGCTACTGGAGAAATTTCTACCCCCTTTCATTAGTCTCCATATCAGGAAACTGAGGCTGGGGAACCAGACTCCCAGTGATTTCCACAGTGGTTTCTATGGGGTCCTGGGAACTACAACTTCCCTTTCCCACTTGGCTGTGGGTAACTGCACATACCATCCCTTGTTTGAGATTTTTGCCATTAATTACATCAACAGCTAAAGTTTTGGCTACGGCAATCTTTGTACAGTCCCCTCCCCCATCTCACCCCTGTCTAGGAGAACACTAGCAAGTGGCAGAGTTTTCTCCTACCCAGTGAATCCTCATACAGTCACAAATTGATTGGGTATAAGCTGATCAGGCTCTACCAGATCCCTTTTTACCAAAGTCAGGGATGCCTCTGTGTCTCTTAACCCATGTGTCTATACACCAATTACAGTGACTGGATGCATGTGTTCCCTCATGTTGACTGGCTTGCTTTCAGGGACACACAAACAACCCACTTCTTTTCAAGCACCACTTTGGGTACTACTTGTCCTTTTGGGACACTGTCTGGCAAAATGCTCAATTTCTTTGCAAACCCACTATTCATTTCTTCTGTCAAGAAAATCTTTTCTTTGAAACCTGGAGCTACCTGGTTTCAGTAGAGGCAGTGAGGGATTTAGCTGCCCTGAAGGTGCACTTTTCCCTTTCTGTGCTGCCACACCAACCCATTCACTCTCAGAGCAGGTCTGCTCCTGGCATTGCGGTCCGAGAGTTCAGCAGCCTCTTGCACTGTTTTTGAATCTTGGTCCTTCAGCCAGGTTTTCAGCTGTGTTGGGAATGCCCAAAAAAACTGTTCTAGCAATACAGCATTTTCAATTTTATCTACAGAGTTTGCTTCAGTTCGTTCCCACCAACGTTTTAAAAACTGATGTTGGTTCATTGCTAGCTCCTCATAGCTCATGTCAGGGCTTCTCCTGAGCTTACGGAATTTAGCTCTGTATACTTCTGCAGTTAAATCATACTTTTTTTAAAGTGCAGTTTTCAGTTTACTGTAATCATTACTGTTCTCATTGTCCATTTAACCTAATGTATCCCAAGCTTTCCTGGTAAGTAGCGGGGATAGCTGGAAGCTCCAGGACTCTCTAGGAATATTTGCCTGAATACAAACCTTTTCAAAGTAATTTAAAAAGGCATCGATATACTCCCCCTCTTTAAATTCAGCTATTAATTTGGAATTTAATTTGTAACCCAGTCCTGTAGTTCCAGTTAAACCCAGACCACTTACCTGCTCTGGTGCTGCTCTTGGGAGTTGTAGCTTCTCCAGTTCAAATCTCTGCTGGCACTCTCTCTCTCCTCTTGTTCAGCCTCTCATTGATGCTGTCACTCTTCTCACTCTACCTCCTGCTGTTCTCACTCAGCTTCTCACTGTTCTTGCTCCACCTCTCTCTGAAGCTGTCTGTCTTTCCTCTTTTTCCATTTGCAGTTGGAACTTTTTTGTTCAAATTCCAGCTTCATCCACTGCAACTCCATCTGCAGCCTCATTGCTTCTGGCTCCAGAATGCTGGTGACTTTCCCCTGCTGCTGTGGCCCTTGGCTTGCACTGACCCTGCTGTCCTCCTCACTGGATCTTGACACGGCACAGGACCCTGTCCCCTCCATGCTGATGGTTCAGTTCTTTTCAGTCATAGACTGTGACTTGAGGATCTGGGCATCAGCAGCCACCAGAGCATCCATGAGGTTCTGCTTGTTGGCTTTCCCCTGGTGCTGGACTCCTCTGTCCTGGCACAACAGCCTCAGGTAGTCTGCACTATACCAACTGTAGTTGGAAGCCATCTTCTTCCCTAACTATGGCTACTCTAACTTGCACTTTAGAAAAAAATTTAACAGATAGGAACTTTGACTGTAAGCAAAATGATATTGTTCTGTTTACTTTTTAAAAATAAATCACTGCCTTATTTTGCACGTGAGCTGTACAGTATTAAGCTGACACAATGAACCATTAAAGTTTGTGTTACCAATACTTTTTAAATCACATCGCTGCCAACAAAATCTGTCACAAATGCACTCCGCAGGTCAGGCCCTCTGCTCCCATGGTGCCAACCTCAGAGTGCAATAGTTTAAACAGGTAACAGACAGGGTAACCCTCCTGTCTTCTTTGGGTCCGAATCATCTTCTAGCCTCAAGTTCTGGAGGGATTTAAACTGTGAACCTTATACTAGCATACCCAATTAACAAGCTCAGATAATACTCTCTTCGGGGGGGGGGTGCAATATAATCTTTTGCCCAAGGCATCCAGCCAGGTATCCAAAATGAAACCTTACAACTCTATGAGACCTAGGTATATCATACCTTTTAAGCAAGCTCAGTAGCACAATAAAGGTTTTGACAGCTGTCAGCCTTAAATACAGGTTCAGCAATCACATGTAAAATAACAGAAAATAGCACAGGCAGTATTTTAAAAAAAATGCTGTTTACTAGAAAAATGGCAAAACTGGTGAAATAAAATATAGAACAAACTACAGTACAAATCACATTAAACTGTTCCTCCAATGAGCTGGTTTAGCATTTCTGATTGAGTTGCATAAGTGTTGCTGGATCCAGCACAAAGTTCTGCACAAACTATTTCTTAAGAATTAAAACTCAGTTTTGAATTGCATTATGACTGGACTACAGGTGCCTTCCAAATGAGCTACAAAAATATTTTACAAACATTGCTCTTGAGCTGGTTAAGCACTGAAAAACAATGCAATATGAGCTGCCAATGCATTTCCAACTATAAAATACAATGCTAGACCAACTCATTGGTGAAACAGTTTAATGTGACTTGTACTGTATATCACAAATCTCACAGTCATTTACAAAAAAGGGAGTGTTACAGAACACAAACTCCTACCACAAACACTTAATTCTTCTGTAACTGTTACTATTCTAAGTGCTTTCCAAGTAAGAGAACTATCTCTCTTAGAGTATAGAATCTTAGAAAATGGGCAAAGACAATTCTCTCTTCTGATTGGCAGAGACACTTATTTAATTCAATTCAATCTTTATTTATATAAAGCGCCTTTCTGAAACCAAGGCGCCTGTACAATACATGATAAAACAATAAATAATTAAAACAATATTAAAATTAATCTAAACAGCAATATTCAAAATTCATTATATGCTTTGCTAAAAAGATAGGTTGTTAAGGCTTCCGTAAAGCTTTGGACTGTCGGGCAGTCTTGCACCTGACCAGGCAGAGAATTCCACATGGTTGGGGCCATAAAACTAAAAGATCTTGCCCCTGAAGTTTTTAATCGAACCCTGGAAATCTCTTGCAATCCCTCGTCAGTGGATCAGAGAGAGCGGGGGGGACAGTAGGGACAAAGGAGATATTTCAGGTAAGCAGGTCCCTGATCGTGTAGGGCTTATAGGTCAGCAAATCAACCCTGAAGGTGATTCACCAGCAAATTGGCAGCCAGTGCAGTCCGTGGAGCACAGGTGTTATATGACTAGACCTAGAAGAATCAGTCAATAGCCTGGCTGCCGTATTCTGCACTAGCTGCAGGCAGCGAATCTCAACCTCCAATAGCCCAAGGTAAAGGGCATTGCAGTAGTCAAGGCGGGAGGTAACGAAAGCGTGGACCAAAGAAGGAAGATCGTCTGGAGGAACCAGGTGCTTCACCCGGGCAATGTTCCTCAGATGGTAGAAAGAGGTTTTGACAACTGCTGACACCTGAGATTTAAATGTCAAACAGTCATCAAACACAAAGCCCAGGTTCCGCACCTGGTCTGAGTTAGTTAGCTGGACACCCCCAAGCCATAGACCCTAGGGTGATCCAACCAACAAACCCACCTCCCGGTGACCCAGGTCCTCAACCAACACCTCAGTTTTATCTGGGTTCAACTGCAGCCAACTCACATTCATCAAGTCCTGGATTTCGGCATAACAGTTGTTAAAGACTGAAAAGGCAGCATCTTGGCTGGGCACAAAGGACATGTACAGCTGAGTATCATCTGCATAGCAGTGAAAACCCAGACTGTACCACCTGATAATTGCTCCTAACGGTAGCATGTACACCGCAAACAACATGGGCACCAAAATGGAGCCCTGTGGTACCCCACAGGATAGGGAGAATGATGCTGAGGAAAAAATCCCAGACACCACCATCTGAGTCCTACCCTCGAGAAAAGATCGAAACCAACTGAGGACTGTACCAGACAGCCCACAGATAGACCGCAAGCATTCCAATAGCACACCATGGTCCACAGTGTCAAATGCTGCAGAGAGATCAAGAAGGACCAAGATGGAACAAGTCCTTCGATCTCTCGCTATTAGGAGGTCATTTAGTACCCGGACAAGAGCTGTCTTGGTACTATGCCTTTTCCTAAATAAGGACTGGAGAGAGTCATAGGCATTGTGGCTGGTCAAATGATCATCCAGCTGCGATGCGACCACCTTCTCAATAACTTTAACCACAAAGGGTAAGTTAGAGACAGGCCTCTAATTTGCCAGACAGTCCGGGTCCAAGGAGGACTTCTTAAGAAGGGGCTGAACCACAGCCTCTTTTAGAGGATTTGGAAGGATCCCCCTCTCCAAGGACCTCCAGACTATCTCAGTGAGGACGGGACCAATTTTATCCACACAGCCCACTAAAAGATGTGTGGGACCTGGATCCAAACCACAGTTCGTCGGACGCAGTGATTGGATGATCATCACAATGTCACTGATTGTGGGAAGGCTGAAGTCAGACCACACAAACTGGGTGTCCGACATCTCCTGCCGACCATCACAACTCCCATTAGAGAGGGTCAAATGGATATCAGACATGATTGTGGCAACCTCATTTGAAAAGAATAGAGCAAGCTCCTCACACCATTCTTGATTAAAAGCTCTTCTGGGATGAAGACAGACTGGATTGCACAATCTGTCCACAGTCCACAAAAGCTGAGCTGGTCTATTCTGTGCAGCAGCAATCTCTCTGGACAGGAATTCTGCCTACTTACGAGAGATTGCAGAGTGATACACCACATAGTGGTCCATCAAACTAAGTTTGTCAATCCAGGCCCGACCTCCGCCAGCACCTCTCTAACCTTCGTCCAACTCTCCTCAACTCCCTCAAAGTCTCATCGAACCAAGGAGACCTGGGGCGAAGAGTGAGAGGATGAACATGAACAGGAGCAATGGAATCCAGGGCCCCTGCCACCATCTTATTATAGGCAAGTACCAGGTCTCCTGGATCCATGCAATCTCTCAGTAAGCCCAATAGGTCCAGCACCGCCATCAGGCCATCCGGGGAAACACCCCTTAAAGGACAATACCGGACCATCTCCATAGGGGCCGGCCTACTAGGGGTGGCCTCAAAACTGAACCCAATGGAGTGATGATCAGACCATCCGACTGGTTCCATCACCAAATCGGATATCTCCATCCCCAGAAAGAACAACAAATCCAATAAATGACCACCAATATGGGTCGAGGAGGAAATAACCTGTGTGAAGCCCAGTGAAATCATTAACTGGAGGAAGTCTTGACCAAATTGCGAGAGTTCATCATCGACCCAGGCATTGAAGTCCCCCAGAACCAACCATCTGGGGGAACCCAATGTCAGGTCGACAATGAAGTCTGCGACTTCCCGAAGGAAAACATTCCTGTCACCTGGTGGGCGGTACACGAGAAGTATCCTGCACCCTACACCCTTGCCCATGATACATTCAAAGGATTTGGCAGTTCCCACTGGTACCTCCACTAGGCCCAGTTCTGATCTAAAACAGATAGCAACACCCCCACCCCTACCATCCATCCTCAGGCAGTGTATCACGGAGTAACCAGCTGGAATTGTTGCCGCCAAAACTGGTCCAGCATTCTCATCCAGCCAGGTCTCAGTGATGCACGTCAGGTCAGATGTCCCAACAAAATCAGCTATAATAGCCATCTTGTTTTTAATAGACCTGGCATTGCACACCACCGCCCGAGTAGGATGAGCATCCGAGGATGACCGTGCTACCTGCTGACTACAAGCAGAACCCTTGGGTATGGGAACCAGACAGGGAGGACCCCTTTCCTGGACTCATTTCATCCCAGGGTGTCTCCTTGTCCCCACTATCCCTATCCGCCCACTCCTTTCCATTCCCTCTCCAGACCCGGCCCTCAGCTCAAACCTGCCTGATAGCCAGCAAAGTATCCTTGTGCCCAGCACCCTGTTTCCTCATTGGCTGAAGCGCTGGGCACACAATTTCAAACTGCCGCCATTTTTCACCCTCACTTAGCGACAGGGAAGTACATCAACAGTCAAATCTCCCAGGCTGCTCTATGCAAGAAAGAAGCACAAATGATGTTCAGCTGTATTTCAAAAGTTTTCAGAAAGCAGCAGCAGTTTTTTTGTTTTTTTTAAATCACGACTTCCAGTACCCGGTGAATTATTTCCCATTTCAACTGCTCTTTCTCCGTTCCAGGCAATCTCTCCACCACCCACCCTGCATCACAACAGGACAAAACTACCACTAAACAAACAAACTAAATTTTCTATAAAATGTTTCCACCCCTCGCCAAAGTACTGTTCTTAAATGCAGTACCGGAGCCCCTCGCTCTCACAAAAGCCAGCTAACCCAGAAATCCTGTAAGCCAGCAGTGCATCTACTTCTCCAGGGAATCCACATCGCTTGAGTGCTGTCATTCCATCTACCCGGAAAATTACCCCCTCTCAAAAGACCACAGCAAAGACACTAAACTGTGGCACACAATGCTCTGGATTAAACAACAACCTAATGGTAAACTCAGACATCTTTCTTGCTTGTTTTACTTGCTCATTCCTCTTCCTGTTGACCACGCTCTCTCATTCTTCCTCCCATCAACCATGCTCACTCTGGAAAAACAAAACTGCTTGTAACAGATGACCGAGCGAGCCAGCCTCTCCTTCCCCTTAGACAAAACCTCCCTTGGCCTCTATGTCCATAAAAGTGCTCCCCTCAATCTCCCTTATTTTTAAATAATTTTAAATAAATATTACGCAGTTGAAACATAACAAGAAAGCCGACAAACCAATCGGCTTCACAAAACGGCTGTCAAGTGCACCTCTCCCAGCCTGCCACAACAATATAGCATTATACAACTTACCACGATCGGCAAATGGGCATATATTTTCATACCTTAGCAGTGGATGGGCTAAAATTGAAAATGGGCAACAGCTCCTTAACGTCTGCTCGTTTTAGAATCGCACTCGCAATCCACGTAGTCTGACAGTAACTCCGAGGTAGGGAGGGGGTAGAAAACTGATAGCTGAGTTAATTCAAGGACCACAAGGAATGAAATATGTAGCCCACTTTCTTACTTGTTTCTGTGTGTGTGTGTGTGTGTGTGTGTGTGTGGGGTGGGGGTTCGGGGTGGGGGCAGAGGGCAGAGGTCCTTTCCATTAACAAACTAGTAAACAAGAAAAGAAAAGTGGGGAATAAATTACCAAATGTAAACAACAGCAGTGCCCTCTGCTGGCACTACTACAGGAACTACTTTACAGCAAAAGTGACTTCATTGCTTCTATTTGCTTTTTTATTGTTTTTAATTTTTTTTTTTATATTTTGTATAAATTTTAACTCTGTACCATTTTCTAAGAGCAATAATACCCTCCGGCGTCGGGCCTCATTACGCCCCTGGGCAGTCCAGTATTGCCCAATATCACCCACCCTGTTGGGTATTATTGCTTGCGTAGGACTTTTCTTATAACCCTTCTTCACCTTATGAAGGCAGAAGATCCCAGTTTTCACATGATATAAACAGTGCTCCCAGATTGATTTTGCATTTCCTAGTAACACCTTGGCGATTTTCCTATAGATTACATTATTTCCTATGACAACTGAATTGCTCGGTTTTCTTGTATAACTAATGCAAACCTATGGGAAGAATTTCCCAGTACTGTAGATGGCTCCAAATCCCTATAAAATACAGGGGGAATCCATGTAGATGAGGGAGCCCTGTAACCATGGCATTCCTAAATGGAAAATTAGGGAAAAGGCCAAAGATGTCTTCAAATTCTAATAATAAAAGTGCATTGCAGAAACACAGATGAATTTAAACCTAGAAAATGGTCGAGATAATCCCAGCATGCTGATTGGTCAAGAAGCCGACCTAGGCGGGCGGGTATTTTTCAATAGAGCCTGCAATAAAATAAGAGCCAATTCAGAGTGCCCCATTACTCAGTGAATTCTTGGGCACCCCAAATGTTAACACTCACCAACTGCCATTTGTTTTCTCTTCACTGACCCCCGAAAAATAGCCGCTGGGATGCTCTCTTCCTTCCACTGAAAGGAATCATGTAAAAACAAATTGGCAAAAGAAAATGGCATCAAATCTCTTTGAAACCATTCCTTTTTCCAAAAGGCACACTGTGAGCATTTACAAACACCAGTATCTCTGACACACTACTAAGCTGCAGAGCAGTGGTGCTTTCTTAGTTTTCTATACTGCCCAAGGATGTCCATCTGCGATAAATAAAACTAAGAAAATACTGTTCCTCTCATGCACTGCAGCGGGAGATACTGCTCGCTGTTGGCAAACCAACAAAGCATTTCCGGACCATAATAAAAGCAATTTGAGAAAAAATAAAGCTTCACAGACTAAAATGCATGTTTGTTCATTTTAAAGAAATACCTGATACCCCTACCACACTCAATCTCCCACACTGCAGCTTGCTTCCTAAACCACTACAGCTCTTGTCTGCAATATTTAAAGCAAAAATGAAGAGGAGAAACAAAGGGGAAAGAGAACTGCGGGGAGGGGGGTCAGACTGAAGATAGAGAAACTACTGTGGGGCACTAACAGCATTCAAACAGCATTTTATGAACTACAGCACCTCAGTTAGACCAAATGTCCTGTATTCCAATACAGACGGAGGAACTATTTTATTACAAATCTTACTTGAAATTAAATTTTCATTAACATTTTTCTTATTAAACTTAATTTTTTGACAGTGCCCATTTTCTAAGTGCAATAATACCCTCCAGGGTGGGCTGTATTGTGCTATACCAGACCTTCCAGGGGCTATAAGGCCCTCCGCCTGTGGCGTCAGGCCTCATTACGCCCCTGGGCGGTCCGGTATAGCACAATACCGCCCATCCTGTCGAGTATTATTGCTTGCATATACCACACATTTTCCAGATACAATGTTTCATTTTGATTCTATCTTTCCCCATCCCTCTTTTGGTGAGTCAGCTAGCTCCTCCCTTAGAGTTTATTCTAACATAATTTCTACAAGGAGGTATTTTAATTAATATGAACATCAGGAAAAAAAAACTTTTCTTACATATGACAGTCTTTAATTAAACATTTCTCTTTGCGATTTTACAACCCCACATTCCGTCAGTAAGGCGTGAGAAAGCCAAGGAAAATCAGCCAAATTACGTCCTTTCCTGGCGTCATAAAATTCATATTCAGGAACCAAAATCAAAGCAGCAGCAGTTGAAAATTGGCCATAAACTATTCCTCTGGAAGGAAAGCATTAATTAAGTTGTTCCCTGGTCAATTCAATGACATCCTCACTGACATCTTGAAGGTTAAAAGCCAAACTGCTAATTTGTGTGAAACAATTTCATACACAGACCATTGGTTTACAATACAGATATTATACAATAACAATAAGCAGATGGCAGAGCATCACAGTGTGCAGTCCAAGAATCTCTTTGAGCTGTAAATACTGCCTCTCTTCATTTAGATGGGTGCCGATTCTATATGATAACACGCTTGGCATTAGGCAGAGACTAAAGCTCCAGAGGTACCCCCCATATGTAAGGTAGGTGATAAATGCTCACCAGTTTCTATCAGATACACTTAGTCATTAGCTATTTACAGATCCTTTCCTTTTCATGAACTCCTTCATGAGCTTTGCTAGGTGCCCCATGTGTCAGAATTAAATCACTCTGCCACATGATGGGTTACTATCATGTTTACTAACATACTTACAGTTACACACAAGGGAACACAACTCCAAATATCTCTAACTTCATCAGCACCGTGAGACTGGCTCTATTCTGTCCCTGGGCAAAAAAAAATGTTAGAGTACCTTAAAAAATATTTTACCCTTTACATATGTCCTATAGGAGCTCTGTAACACTTCTTATTTTTTGAAATTTATCAGTGGATAAAGTTTTATCTCAGAAGAGAACCTTTCGTATGTGGCCTTCTGAATGCACCAGAGCTTCCACCTTGCTATACACATTGTGTTCACTAATTTGTAATTTACTACCATGTCACTGCATCATCAGTTTAGCTGGTGTGCAGGAGGCAGCACCACCAAGGACATTCACTCTGGCACTTCTGGCAAATGTCAATCCTGGCTCTGGGCACCTCACACTAACCAGGTCTTTACTCGGATCAGACAGTGTGCTGGGCACCAGTGTACCAGCGTCTTCCTCAGCCTGCCCTCAGGAAGTGGCTGGCAATCTCTTTAGACCTGAAGTCAGAGGTAACATCTCCAATATCCATTCCAGGTTTCGATTCCCCATACAAATAGTAGGCCCATCTCCTAACTGTTTCAGCAGCCCAGTCTGTGGCAACATATATTGTATCTCACCATCTTCAGTACAACTGGCAGCAACTTTCTGTCCTAGTGCATACCAGAAGCTCCCCCCCAAAGTAAAATCCCCCACTTTTGTGAAATCCTGTGTGCATCACAATGACACTGGGAATTTCCATTGAGGGTAGCACCTTAGGATCATCATTCCCTCCCAGTAATCCCTTACACTCCCACCAGAATTAATGGTGATCTAGACTAAGTGGCCATCAGACTCAAAGTTCCCACAGTTATCCTTGCTGTCCTAGTGTCTGGCCTAAAAGGCTACCAGATGACTAGAGAATGAAGTCTGCTATTCTCACACACTGCATGGCTCTGCACAAAGAATGTTAGGACTCTTGTACAGGAACCAATGTGTATTCTGCATCTTGCTCTGTGAAAAGAAAGTAAGGAGACATCTGTTTCCCTGCATATGCACAAGACCTAAAAGGCCCAGCACAAAGAAAGTTACCACTCTTCCCTCTCAAAAACTAAAAATAGTTATTGCAAACAAAATATGTAAATTCAGATTAGGGTTGCTAGGACACAAACCCCTAGCCCCTAAAGTTAGGAATGCACTATTATGGTTTCAACCCAATGCCCACAAAGTTTAGAAATGTGCTATTAGGGTTATCAAGCCTAACACCCACCCCCCACTCCTTTCCTCTTTCTGCTCTAGACTGAGCCACAGGGATGGGATCATGCATCAATGGTGTGGTACCTCATGCAGGGCCAGCATATTCAAAGTTTGTAAACAGCAACCATAATCCCCACCCCATCCCCTAACCTCATGATCCCAGTCCAAGCTGCATTCCTGGAGTCATGCCATAAAGATCTGGGGCCCAATTCACAAAAAGTCACAAATCACAGTGCAAAAGTTTGCGTTGAGCTTTGAGTCTGCCCCAGTATCCAAGATTGCTATTCTCAGTCGGAGAGTGCACCTGCACAATCCAACTGAGAATAGGGCAAGGTCAAGTCAGCAGTAGCCCCACTAGTGCTAACACTAACACTATCAGTGCTGCCCCAACATGGAGCCAGGAGTATGTCTCCACAAAGAATAGCACAGGTGCGCTATGTTCAGTTCACAGATGCAGCCAAGTAAATGAGCCCATTGGGCATGCAGAGCACTGTATGGCCATTTGTCATTATGGGCCCACTTATATAAGCTTCTCCCCAGAGCATAATGTGCCCCCCATCTCCTGCCCCACATGCAGCCTTATGTCTCTGTTGTCTAGTGGTCCCTTCCTCCAGCATGCTCTTTTGACACAAACATATATGCTTTCTTGGTGCCTAGTGGTCCCACCCCCACCTGATGCCTGCCCAATATTCAATATGGTGTCTCCCATGTGTCTAGTGGTCCCTCCCCCACCCAATATCATGCCAGATAATAAGGAAATGTTTCCCTGGTGTCGAGTGGTCCCACCCACCTCACCTGCACCCGTGCCCGATAATACTGAAACATCTCCCTGGTATGTTGTATTTTACACAGGATTCACAAGGCCATACACAGTCAAAGTACAATTGTGTGACATCAGTGAAACTTAGCATTGGACCAAAAGAGGCTCACATGAGCCAGCACTGCCTTGTAGCAAGGAGCTGGATATGTACAGTAGTTTGGCTTTTGGTTATGAATGTAATTGATGGGATGGAGATTCAGGTTACTATTAACAAATGTTGAACATGTTGGCACTGTATGATGTACCACACTATTGATGCATGGTCTCATACCTGTAGCTTGGTCTTGGCTAAAAAGGGGAATGGAGGAGTTAGACTTAACAACCCTAATAGGACATTTCCAACCTTTGTGGGCATTATGTTAAAAACCACAATGACATATTCTCTAACACTAAGGATTTCAGTTTTGTGCAATAGCGACCCTAATCTGCATTAGCAGAATTTTTTTCTTTTTTTTGCAATCAACTGATATATAGATAAAGATGTACTGTAGATGTAAATATAGCTATAGATATACTGTGTATATAGATAAGGACACAGATACAGATATATAATACCCAGCAGTACTTTCAAGAAATTATTTCTACAGTTTATTTAATTTGTAGCATTGGTTTAATACTCTAATCAGACTTTGAAGAGTAGGGACACACTTGCCACTCTGATGGGAATGTTTTACATTTTCTACTCATGGAAACAGGGGTTGAGGACTATGGGGGAATGCAATGTTTTCTGGCAAGTGGGTGGTAAGTTTAGTGTGGCAGTTCTAAACATTGCCTAGTCTTTGCAAAGCGCAAAGGCTCCGACATCATACCAACTTCACTTGCAAAAGCTGAACTCTTAAGCTCCTCCAAATTTCCTGATTACTGACTTTAGCTTCATTGAGGGCTTGGGCTGTCATTAACCCTTTCTTTGCTGGATTTCTGATGCTAAAGGGACCCATTTAATAGCCCACTAACTAGGTGGGGACTACATGCATAACCAGTGGGCTTCAGTCTCATGTACTGTGAGTCCCTCATTTTTAATTATCACAAAATATGCCTATCAATAGAAAAGCCTGTATTGTACCTATCTGTAGCTGGCTGCACTGTACCTGGCCCTGTGGATAAACAGATGGCCTCCATTGCTGTCACTCCCTCACTTTACAGCAGTAGAAGAGGTAGAACTAAACAGCATCTGTCTTCTCCTCAGGTTGATATGGTCCTATTTATAGTATGTGCTCTGTGAAAGGAACTCATGTTACAGTTCTTCATTACTATAAGTTTGATTCAACTGGCCAGCTGGCAAGGAAGGCTGAGGTGCTGCAAATCTTATCGCCTTCCATGGCGGCAGCCTGAGTTTTGGAGCAAGCTTGGGACATAATGAGTTGGCTGGTTGGGAGAATATTGAGCATCTGGAGGATTGCTGTCTTCTTTTTGGGACGGGGAACAAGCCTTGTCACTCCTAGAATGCCACCACGTGGAAGCATGGTGGCAGGATAGTTGGCACGACTTCATGGGGGAGACATCCAGTGACAGGTGCAAGGTCTGTGTATGTCTCTACCTGCATGTCCACCTGCGTCATAGTATGCCACTGAAAGGTGCAGAACAACAAAGATTAAATGCCTGGAGCTGGGCAATGAAACTCGACACACCGCCCAGCCCGTACTATCACCTGAGACCACCACCACCTCATCTGGACTATGCTCTGGGGGGGCAGTCCTCCTTTCTCTGGAACTGCTGTGTTGGGGGGGAATCACCTGGGGATCTTGGAGGTGAGTCCTAGAGGAGACATTTGACAGTGGGGTGTTGGGTTAGATCTGAAGAACCAGACAGTTCCAGGGCCAAGAAAAAGTTTAATACAAAAAGGAGATAACTTTGTGTGAGGCTCCCTTGCCTTATCTTCACTTAAATGCAGCTGCACTACAGTATCTTAGAATAGTCTGCTCTTCATGCTTCATTCCTTTTGGTTTGTGGGTAAAAGCCTGAATTTAAAACAGGGAATGAATCAGAGGCATTTATTCACCTATACTGTTAAAATATAAGTTCATGAAAGGTGTTCTGTTGGGTCTCCACCCTCTTCTGTACACTCTCGGTTACATCGAATGAATGCTATTTACTGCTCTTACTGCCAAGGCACCCAACAAATGAAAAATTGCACAACATTCACTCATTGTGTGCCATAAATCTTTAACAGTGTAACTAATACCAACTCCTTGATGCATTATCTGTTGTAAAAGGCCACTGCTCTCTCCTCTATAACAAAACAAATATATATATATATATATATTTTTTGTGACCAGCCCAAGTAATGGATAAGATTGTGCATACAGTACCAATAAAAATAGATAGTGAGCACACTATATTTAACACTTTCCTTCCTTTCATTTGAAATTATCTTGGTCTTCTCTTTGCTAGAGAGGCCAAGCTGTCAAGAAAGCATTATGGAATATACTACATACGTCCCTCTTATGGTGTCATAAAGTCTGTTCACAGATAATTGAACTGCCTTCACTAGTAAATGTTAGCAGTGCTGTAATTGCTTGAAGATTCACTAAACATTTTGTAAAATCTGTGCAAAAGCAGGTTCTTTGATTTCTCAAAAAAGTGTGACACCAGAATAGGAACAGCCCATTTGGAAGGACTGACTATCAACACTGTCTCTCACTAACAAATCTTCATCTGGAGTTGGAGTAGTACATACAGTTCTTCTAGTCTAGAGAATGTTTGGTAAGCAATGTCAAATAATCATATTGGTAGGATACCAATGCCCAGTTTAGCAATAGGTAACATGTCAATATGATGATTCAGTGTTAAATCACTGGCACAGATTATGGGTGTGTGTGACCAGCAGAATTTGACACATTTATACTTAGATTTCCAGCAAGGCCCAACACTGGTACTGTAGCAACAGATTCTAATACTGGGCTTCTTATTATTTTAACCCATTACTTACAGATGTTCCATAAGAAGTCCAAACCATCCGTTACTTATCCTGAAACAAAAAATCCACCCAGGTGAAAATGAGTTACTAAACAAAACTATTTCCTTACAGACATAAAAATGCTCACATAGTATGGCAAGAAGTAACCTACTGAGGCACAGTGAGCCTCATCAAGTAACAGAAATTATCATATAGTCATGTAGCATAACCTCCAGCATGTCTTCATCATCATTACGAACATAAGAAAATAATCATCTATATGGTGCCACTGTTAATCAAAGAAGAAACATAGAAACATGATGGCAGAAAAGGACAGCCTGGCACATCAAGTCTGCCCAAGGCACCTAGCAGAAGGCTAGGACTCCCTCCAAACCTACTTCTCCCTGTGGCACCCTTTTTCCCTCCTCTGTCTTGCTGCCGATACCAGACCCATATGGCCATCCCATGCTCTCTTAAAGCCCTTATGGTGACCTCCCCTATCACCTTCTCCGGGATCTCAATCCATTTTTCCACCACCCTTTCAGTGAAAAAGTTCTTCCTGTTATTTTCCCTAAACCTGACACCCTCTGTCTGTAGTATATGCCCTCAGTCCTCTCGTGCCCCTTTAGTTTAAAAAGTTCTTCTTCCTGTTGTCTGTTTATCCCCTAAATATATTTAAAGGTCTCAATCATATTCCCCCATCCCTTCTGTGCTCCAGGGAGTACATTCCCAGTTTGCTCAATCTGCCTTCCTTTGTTAGGTGACTAAGTCCTGTTATCATTTTAGTTCATTTTTTCTGCACCCTCTCCAGCCTGTCCACAACTCTTTTCAGGAACAGTCTCCAGAATTGCACAA
This sequence comes from Neoceratodus forsteri, assembly GCA_016271365.2. Lineage (NCBI taxonomy): Eukaryota > Metazoa > Chordata > Ceratodontiformes > Ceratodontidae > Neoceratodus > Neoceratodus forsteri. The sequence continues at coordinate 536,530,176 of CM057459.1, read as the reverse complement.
CGTATTTCAAATGTGGTCTAGCCAACTGTTGATATAAGGGTATGATAACCTCTCTCTTCCTGCTAGTGAATCTCCTCATGATGCAGCCCAACATCCTGCTAGCATTGATTACCGCCTGCCCGCATTGTTTAGCTACCCTTAGGTCCCTGGAAACAATAATTCCCAGGTTTCTCTCCTCCTCCATCTCTTCCAGTTCCAGACCCCCCAGGTAGTAAGTCTCATTCCAGTTTCTCCTCCCTAAGTGCATGATTTTGCACTTTTTTATGTTAAAGGCCAACTTCCATCTTTTGCACTAAGCTTCCAATAATCCTAGGTCCCTGTGCATATTCTCTCTCTCCCTTCCTGGTTTTCCACCCCATTATAGATGTTCACGTCATCTGCGAAGAGACACACCCTTAGACCCTCAGTTATATCCACCACGAATATGTTAAACAGTAGTGGACTTAACACCGACCCCTGTGGAACCCCACTTGTGATCTTTTCCTCCCCTGAGGTGACACTATTTACTATTACCTTCTGACTCCTATCGTTTAGTCAGTTTTACACCCATCTAACTACCCTCATCCCCAGTTCCAGTCCATCCAATTTGTAGATTAGTCCGTCATGTGGAACAGAATCAAATCCCTTCCTAAAATCAAGATACGCAACATCCACTGAACCTTCCTGTAATTCCACTGCCCTGATGCCCTCCCTCACATATAGTGCTACCCCCCCCATCTCTTTTCTTCTCCCTGTCCTTCCTGAACAATGTGTACCTAGCTATTTCCATGTCCCAGTCTTGGTCCCCATGGCCTCAAGTTACTGTTATCTCAACCAGATCAAGGCCTGCCTCAGCCATGACTTCTGTCAGGTCTGGCATCTTGTTGCCCAGGTTCCATGCATTTGTGCACATTCCTCTCCATTTTCATATCCCCAGTGTCCTTGATAACCCTTTATCTTACCCCTCCCTTCTCCCTCTGGTATATATATTCTTTTCCTGTACCTATATCTGTTTTGACCTATGCTTTTGGGGTGGGGGCTAGCTGCCCCCCCGAACCTCTATCAAAGACTTGTACAATCCTGCCCCCCCCACCGTAGTTTAAATTTAGCTTACCCTCTGGGAATTCCTCCATCCTGCATCGAAGTACTGATATTCCCTCCCAATTTAAGAGAAGCCTATCCTAAGCAAAGAGACTTTCATCCCACCATGTATTGCCCTAGTCTCCCAGAAATCCGAATCCTCTCTCTGCACACCAGCCCTTTAGCCATCCATTGAATTCCTCTATTCCTTGCTTCCTGTTTGAACTTGCTCTCGGAACCAGCAGCACCTCTGAAAATGTAAGCAACTTAAACCCTACCCCACTACAGAACCTGGCCAGCGCCCCAAACCTAGCCTGCAAATCCATTACACTATTCCCCCGCAAGATCATTCATCCCTAGATGGAATAACAGGTGTGTGTTTTTGTCTTGGGTTTCCCCCAGAATGGAATGTAATGAATAACTTAATTTGCAGTCATCCCTGGTAAGCACTCAGTCCATTTACCACTACACTTTTTTACCTTCCATCCCCCTTCCATGCCCTTTATTATTCCCTCACCATCAGTACTTTCTCCTCATCAACCTTCTACTGTGCTAGCTGTCTCCCTTGCCTCCCTTCTCCAGTCCTCTTGGATGAACCTCCATACTCAGTTTTCTCACCAATTTTACCACCCACTCACCCCATCATATCCCCCCTTCCAGGGGACCTTCCCCCTTTCACGGTCCTCTGTACTCTGCCTCCTTTCTCCATTCCTATAACACTAACTTCCTTGCCTTTATTTTCTATTACCCCCACCACCCTACCCACCTTATCCTTGTCTACTGTGGGATATGTAACAGACTTCCCACTCACCTCCTGCACAGTTCCCCTCTTTACCTCCTCCTCTTTGTCTGAGATGTGATTCCCCTCTCTCATCAAACTTGACATTTCTAAATTTTGTGTGAACTGAGGCCCACTAGAGGGAATTCGCTTCCTCAGCACTTGCTCTGCTTGCATAGATCCCTCTCTGCGCATCCCCCAGTGAATCTCCCATATCATTCTCTCCCCTTTTTCCCTGCCCTTTGCTCTCTTTACCATTTATGGCCCTCGAGGGCCCCATCCATGGCACTTTCAGTTCCCCCCACTTAGCTTCTCCAGCCATAGACACCTTGCTGCTTCCTCCCCTGGGGCCAGTCTCCTCTAGTACCTCACCCCGGTGTATTCCATCCAGTGTTCCTGCACTCAAGAGATTATTCTCTGTGCCTTCCAGCTTCCTTTCCTCTGCTTCCCCCACTGCTGGCTCCTCACAGTCACTCTCCTTCCTTACTTCCTCTACTAGTAGATCGAGTGGCGCAAATCTGTTTTCTTGCTCTACTCCCATGCTGCCTTTTTTGTTGCCTGCAGTGGCCTTATTTGGAGTCTGTCCCCGAATCGCAGGCCTCTGCCTTCTATTACTTGGTCCTACTATCTTCCACACCTCCTTTTTCCTAGCTGCCTCCTTGCCTCCTGTCTCAAGATTCCTTGTCACACCACTAAATCTGCTATTCTCCTCGTCTCACCTCTAAATTTGATATTTTCCTCCTCCCACATCCTGTTGCATCCAATTGACCCCCTCCCGTCCTCCTTCCTCCAAGCCCCTGCACTCTCAAACCATTTTTCCAGACCCCCCCGGTGCATCCCCCTACTCTCTCCCTCTCCATCCCTGGCTTATACTGACCCTCCCGGTGCCCCCCCTGAACAGTGCCCACTTTAGCCACCCTATTTCCTCCAACAGCTGTGTGAGTTATTTACAGACCATGCAACCTCCCATCCTCCAATCCCAATTTAGTACTATGGCCACTCCACATCCGCTGCACCACACCATTCTACCAAAGAGGCTCCCCCTTGACTGCCCTCCAGCTGTGCTGCATTTCCATGGCTATGCCAGCCATATTCATAGGCTGTGGATAATGAATGTTACCTCCACCTTAACAGGCAGCTCTGATCCCCTACAGCTATGTCAATAGGTTTTGGGTAATGAATGTTATATCACCTGAACAGGCCAGCTGTAGAAGGCAGCTCAGATCACCCACAGATTCCCAAGAACCCATTATAAGAGACTATAAAGTATACACAACAATAAAGATCTTAAGCTAGGGTCCCTAAACTTTTGCCCTTACAAGTTACCCCACAGATGCAATTATATAGAGCATATAAAGTATGCACAACAGTGGAGGCCTTAAGCTAGAGTCCTTAAACTTTGATCCCTATAATGTTACCACAATTGAGCCCTTACTTAGAGTCCTTGAACGCTGACATCTCCAGCTGTGTAGAACTTTATGTCAAGTATGTGATTCTTCTGGCCAATCATTGAGGCCTTTCCCTATATAAGCTCCTCCCTCCCCTGGAGCTCTTAATAGCGGTTGGGGTTGGGGAGGGTGGGGGGAGAAAAAAAACTCTTCTCGCTTCCAGATGTGAGGTTGTTTGCAACTGGGCTCTGCTGCTTTTATGCCCAGTCACTCCTTTGAACCTCGTGCCCTTGGCCCCAATTGGCTGTTGGGCCAGCTGACAAAATCCTGCTTCTCTGGCTGTCCCGCTGCTAATGCAGCTGAAAACACTCCAGGCCTCTCCTGCCCGACCTGCTGCCGATTCTGATTTTTGACCCCCTGGCTCTCCCTCTGCCAATGTACCTGAAAAACTCAGCTCCCCAGTACAGTCAGTCCTCTGTCTCTCCTGCCACTGATGTGGAAAAAAAACTCAGCTCCCTTCCAGACACAAAGTAGTATGCACAAAACAAAAACAGTGTGCTCAACAACTGCAGAAGAATATACATTACCTTCCAAAGGATATACCTTCATTTAGCTATAGTAAGAAAGAAAAAGTGCTGCTAAACTGCATTTAAGATAGGATCCCTAATTATATTAGGCAAAAAGGCAGAGTCACTCATGGAAGACACAATCACAGTGGGAAAAGACACAATTCTAACCTCACAAGGTTGCAGATATATCTTTGGTAAGAAATATTCTTTTAGGGTAAGTGCCCTGTTTTTTGTTTTGTGCACAGTAAACTATAATCCTGCAGGATGGCCCAGTGACAGTCACTTGCAGTGCTATGCTGGCAACCTGGGTTTGGAGCTTTGTTTCCCTGAATAAGCGCCATTAGAAAGGCACTGTGTACTGCTTGTTTGATGACCATCTACGAGCTTTGCTATAACCACAGTTAAATAGTTTAAAACAAGCCCTGATGTGTGCTCTATTCTTCTTTTTTTCATACCAGGTTTGGGAGTGGATTTGAGAACTGCATGAGCATCCTTGGTGAGGCTCCAAGGTGATGTTGCACAGCAGTGCTGCCAAATGTGTAGAAAAGGGGCATAGTGACATTTGTGGAGGGATGGGGAGCTAGCTCCCCCACAGGATTTTATCCATGGACATGCTGGCTACTATTATGAGCTACTGAGAAGCAGGTAGGAGAAAAAACTGGGGGAGGAAAAACACCCCCATTAGGGTTGTGTGAATACTTTTCCAAAAATACTTGGTTGAATATTAGGTATTCAGGAATCAGATATTCATTATTCAACCCAATATTCTGTATTTTTTTTTTAAAGGACAAGAAACAGCCTCCTACCCTCCTCCATAGCCCAAATTCTCTAAATATAGAAGCCTCCTATCTCTCATCCTCATTTAGCACCTATATCCCCCTACACCCCACAGCACCCACATTTTGATAAAATTTAACTTTGCTCCAACAATGGGTGACCAGAACAACTGGTTAGCTTCCACATCCGGCCACCAACTCTCATCTGTGCTTTGTATTCAGTCACTGATATCGCTCCTCACCCCCCCCCCCGGTAGCACCACCATCATAGAAGCAGAACACTCATGAGCACAGCCAAGACCATCAGAGAACCCCCCCCACAGCAGCTGTACCTGCACACAAGAAGGGAAGAAGGTGACCGACACAGCCCACCCTCCTCAGTCCACAGCTGGTTGCTATCTTCTGAATGAAGACACTCCTGCTCTTCCTTATATAGTAAAACCAGCTAAATGATCAGCTGGTTTTGCTATGCAAGCAAGTGCAGGTGTGTCTTCTTTTAGATGAAAGCAGCCTGACATGGACTGAGAAGGGTGGGCTATGTCAGTCATCTCCTTCCCTTCTTGCATACAAGTGAGGAGGGGGGTGCTATGAGGGTCCTGATTGTGCTTATGAGTGTCTCTTGCTTCTACAACTATGGTACTGACAGGATGTGGGGAAGGGGGCTATGAAAAACTGCACACAAAATGCTGATGAAAGTTGGTGACTGGCAATGGAGACGGGCAGGTATTGCTGGCCACCCATCATTGGAGTAAACATATATTTGTCAAAACATGGGTGCTGGGGAGGATTAGGGGCATTTTAGTGCTTATTGAGTGTGCGGAATATCCTAGAGAGGAGGGTGGGGCTGTTTCTTTTCCTTTTTTAAACAGCATTTCTTGAACAGGGATGATATGTGTTACTATTCATTATTTGGGATCTGAATAAATAATAGCCCATTATTCATGGTATTCAGGAAATAACATTCATTGAGTGCATCACAAGGAAGGGAGGTGATGTTCTTTGCCCTTGCACCATGGACCCCTCACCAATGACAGTGGAGTTAGCAGTGGTTGGGTCTGGGGGTGTTGCCAAGGGTTATTATGCCTCCAGGCCTGAGGACTTGGCAGATCGTGGAGGCAGAGAAACAACTACAACATGTGAAAAGATATATACAATATATATGGTAGTTTTAAAATATTCAGGTATTTATTTTCAAAATATTATTATTGGTGGCATCTATCCTGATTGAGATTCCCTTACAAAGTGAGAGTAGACTATTTTTTTTCTCAAACATTTTATAAACTTTATGGCAGTGCCAGAGTAAATGACAACTCATATTATGATACCCGAGTAATTCAATGGTAAAAATATAAATGGTGCTACAACATCTTTCTATATTGTAGCCATCAAAATATCAATAAACTGAAAATATCAAGCCTTTTCAAACTCATATTAAGCATGCTATGCAAAAGTAAGGCTGCAGCTGGTTAAAATGTTTTTATTTGGTGGATGGAAAGATTTAACTGTTGATGTTCTTTATTATGCTGCCCCTCAAATCTACCCTGGCTTGACTGAACTTCCTTGTCCATTCTTTCTGCTGATTTGCCTTAGCCTTTCCTCCTTATCCACCATTGTTTTCATTTTTTAATATGTTATTCCTTTCCCTATTTTCCATATACTTCTATCACCCTGATGCCAATATGGTGGTCAATGCCAAAATGTTAAAATGATGCACCTAGGGCACAGGAAGCCAGAAGTTAAATATAGGATGGTGGTAGGTACCGACAGTCACAAAGCAGGAAAGGGATCTTGGAATCATCAGGTCTAATGAGAGGGTAGAACTAGTGGGTTACTGGGATGCATAGGGAAAGGTAGTTCCACCAGCAAGAGAAAGGCATTGTTGCCACCGTATCACTCAATAATGTGACCCCACCTGGAGTATTGTGAGTATTGTGGCCAGTTCTAGAGGCTGCATCTCAGTAAGGATATAGACAGGGTGGAGGCAGTCCAGAGGAGGGCAACCAAAATGGTGAAAGGGTTGCAACAAAAGCTCTATGAGGAGATACTGAGGGATGTCAACACACACACCTTGGAAGAGAGTACAGCAGCATGGGACATGATAGAGACCTACAAGTCCCTTGCAGGAGTAGGCAGGGTGCAGGAGAGCAGTCTCTTTCAAATGAGCAAGAGCACCAGAAAAAGAAGGCATTGATGAAACTGAAGGGGTGGAGTTAATGAGGGATGTGAGGAAGTACTACTTCACTGAAAGAATTGCGCATACCTGGAAGTGCTGTAGGCAAAACAACAGTAGGGGGCTTCAAGCATGCATGGGATAGACACAGGGGATTATTATTAAGTAGGCCAGGAGGAGGGAGGGTTGACAGATACCAATTTGTGAAGAGACTAGGCAGAAACCAACTGGACAGACTGGGTGGGTCAAGACATCCTCTTCTGCTCACAAAGCCTGTGTTTCCATGTGTCTATTCCCTTATTGCCAAGTTCTAGTTCTCCTAGTGTTCTGCTATCTCTCATCCCTACACTCCATTCCCCATTTTGTCTTCCTCAGCAACTATGATTCTTTTTTTTTTCATTCTCTCTTTCATCAATGCTTCTGCTACACAGCCCTCATTTTCCTATACATTTGTATTTTTCTGGAACATCCATTCAGTCTCACTTCACTTAGCCTTCTCTCTGTTCTTTTCAAACCCCTGCTCCACACTCACACAACTCCATCCTGCTCCTGCCCCTAGGCCCTCCTCCTTAATTTTAGTTTACTGCTTTTGTCATTGGTGACCCCAGAGGTTCATTGATATAACTTACACCAGTTCTCTTATTATGCAATTTTTGCACCTCATGTACCTGCTGTATGTTAAACACTACACACTGTCATGAACAATTGTACCATACAAATAGTTTTGCTTACATTGAGTAAAACATTATGCAAGTTGAGTAACAAAAGTGAAGCAGGTTGAGTTAAAAAAATTAAGCTAGTTAAGTCAAAATATGACACAAGTTGAGTCAAAAAATGAAGCAAGTTGAGTCAACGAGGTGCATGGAGCAAAAATGATGGAAGCTACATGCATCTTTGGTTCAGTGTTCTCAAGTTCATTACATGCTGCGCTCTCACAGCTGCCATTTTTCAAATCCTAGCCAAACTGTGTTTTCACACCTGTGGCATGCACTGATGCTGTAGTGGCATGGAATCACATTTAGATGGGAATTTGGAAATTGTCAATTCTGGGTTCATGAGGTGGGGTAATAAGAAAGCTGTGGTGATAGATTAGTTGCAATTTTATATGCATCTATGGAGGGATGGGTGCCCAGGGCTCGGAGGGTCCTGCTTTCACAAAGGAAAATAAGGATATGATTACACAATATCAAAAATTATGGTTGAATTTGAGCAGGGCCCAGAGAGTCCTGTGCTCCAACAGGCAAATGAGGATGCAATTATACATTCTTAAGAAATAAGGAACTTCAATACAAAATTAAGGAAATGCGATGTTAGGTTTTCCAACCCAAACACCCTACACCTTGCAGGCAGCAACATGTATGGGGTGTGCCTTGGGGTTGTCAACCCTAACTAGTGCATTAACAATGTTGCATATGTATACAGTATATATATATATGTGTGTGTGTGTATACACATAGATGATAGATAGATAGATAGATAGATAGATAGATAGATAGATAGATAGATAGATAGATAGATAGATATATATCACTAACCTTTAAGGCAATACATACAATTTAATATCAGTACCCATCACGTTAAATACCGTACAAAAGGTGAAGTTTTCATACTTTTTCATCCTAATCTTATGTTTTCCCCATAATTCTTGGGTTCTGAAAGTGTATTTGGGATTTGCCTTTTTTTTTTTAAAAGGGAGTGCAGTCATTGACCTGGAGTACATACAGTATGTCTGAAACAAATTTCCCAGAGTTGTTCACGTCTTTGATCTAATCATGCCTCCTTAAAACAACTCAATGCATCCAGCATAGCTTACTTCAGGCTCAAAAATTATCTTCATAGCTTTTCTTTGTGATATCTCAATATCACCAGACTCTGTGATAGCTGACCCACCATTCCATAGTACTGCACCATATTCTGATACTGGTTTGATCACAGTAAAGAAATAATAAAGCAAAGCCAGCTAACTTAACCAAATTCTTCTGAGTGTAACAAAAATACACTTGGGTATTGGCTTTTTTTAACAATATTCTCTATATTTTTGACCACAAAAAAATTCCCAGTTGGAGCTTTTACCAGAATGAGTTTCCATAGTTTAAGCAGTTTATCTTCATGTTTTTTTTTTTGACTATTCTGTTCTCCAAATGTCTTTTTGCATTGCACTGCTGGCATGTGTGTCAAAAATGTCAATGACCGTAGAGTTATCAATGTACTTGATACAAAGTCCATAAGTATAAAAATCATTTATCATTAGTAAAAACAAACATAACTTTTACATCATAGGAAACAAGATTCACTTGCCTGTAGCTCAGTGGTACACTGAATATGTATCTGCTTAACAGGCAAAGAATCACTCTTTTAAATTAAAGTCAACATAGTTTGAACCCGGCATGGACATAAATACTTTTTCACCTTTTCTGTAAGATGGAAACTCAACTGAGTAGTGATTCTTGGTGGTCTGGAGTAGAATAGTAAATTATGCAAGAAGTACATTTAGCTAAGAATATTATGTGACAGTAAATTATTTGTTGGGATTAAGTTTCGTGTCACCTGTTGCACTGGTGTGACATCACCTCTGTAGTAGAGCTGTGCAGAATGGGATAATTCTGAATCTGTGGAATTAAGATAAAATTTCATGAAATTCTGCAAAATGTCATGGAATTTTGTTGAAATTTCATGGAATTTTTTAAATTTAGTGATTTGCTTATAACTAAGCTGCCTATTAAGCTAGAGCTCTGAAATGTGGAATATATACATTTTGGGAAGACAGCCAGTGAAGTAACAAATATCGCAAAATTCAGATGGATTGTTTCAGAATTATAGGTGCTCAAATGTTGTCATTTTATTGTTTTTTTCAAATTTTCATGAACATTTTGCTCTGCATATGCCTTAACAATCTATTGGGTCAGAGATCTTAAATTTGGCATGATTTCTTGATGATAGGTATTCTAACAATGTACCAGATTTCATGACAATATGTTGCATCATCTCAAAAGTATGTGTGCTCAGAATCTATCACTTTATTTTTTTTTCAGGACATTTCATGAAAATAAAATCACCTGCATATAACTCAGGCACCTTTCGAGCGAGACATGTGTAAATTAGCATGGATAACCTTTTTGTAATGCTTATAGAATGATATAAATATGGAGATAATTAAATAAGAATTTTTTAAGTTAAGGCGGTTCAAAACTTTACTATGTAAATATTTTCAAAACTTTGTGAAAGCTATCAAAATTGTGGATGTCTGTAACTTCTCTGCTCTTGCATGCATAGAGCTAACATTTGACATGCATATCCATAGTCAATATATCCTGGTGTCTAACACAATTGGAAGAGTTGATTAAGCAGTTTTAAATTTGCAGAAAAAAAAGAAGATTAATAGCATTTTCTCACATATTTATGATAGCATATAATGTAGATGAAGCATCCAGAATTCTTTTGTGGAATTTAACATTCACAATGCGCATATCACTACTACATTTGATAAGCTGGGCTGAGCCTTTTTCAGTCCTGCTGTTTCTTGCTGGGTGACTACCCCCCCTTTTCTTTTGGTATAGCCAGATTGACTCAGTAGATCTATTGATTACACTGATATCCTCTTTGGTCTTTACAGTGACAAACTCCCTTAAAACATGAGTCACCTACTCCATTTCCAATCACCTTACCCTGCTGTAATAGCCAGAATTCTTTTCTACTGCTGCCTATGACACTGTTTTCCCCTACTACATCTTTTTGAGTACCTCTCAGTCCTAGACTTGCATGTACACCAGGCTTCCTGGATCATAAATTTATTGGATGTGATCCTTAAATATTCTACATAGATGTCACTGGCAGATAAGGGCATTGTGTCCCATCCAGTATGCCCTGTCCATCTTTCTAATGCTTAAGGTATCCAAGATGCTACAAGTCCCCCCCATTTTGCCCTAGCTTGATAATTCCAATGTGCCTATCCCACACATTCTTGAATCCCTGAACCATGGGTGCCCCCACCACTTCCTGGGAGAGACCGTTCAATCTGTACCACCCTTTCAGTGAAGTATTCAGGTTGGAACTGTTGACACTATGGGCCCGATTCTAAAACAGGTTACACATATCACAAGGTGACTTGCGCCAAACCCAATGGTGCAAGTCATACCTTGTGACATGCATTACACCAGTCAGGATTCCAAGTGACAGCCTGCGCCATGATATGGGTGGTCTGCACACAAAGGGGCTTCCACCAACTGTGTTCCCTACAGCATGGAGCAAGTTGGTTACGGCAGCATCTTCACCCTATTCTGAAAGGGTGGCTGCTGTAACCCACTTATGTTATTCTAAGACACATTGCAGCACTGTGGGACTAGACCAGCTGTTGGCTGGTCTAAGGGGTATCTGTCCTGGCCAAATGGTGGTTGTCCCCCCACAGTGCCACAATCTGCACACAGCTGTGCCCCACAGACCCACCCATCACTGAGAAGCCCCCCCCACGATACCAGGGTGCCACCTGCCAGCACCTGGGTCTGTTTTTTGCAGTGCCACCCTTGTTCCTCTGCCACACTGCTGACCCCCCATGGCCCCCAGGGGCTTTCAGGCTTGTTTGGAGGCTGGGGAAGCTCGGGGGCTGTTCCCCAAAGTTGGTAGCTTGCAGCACCCAGGTCTATTGCGCTAGTCCCATGGCACAAACCTGCAGCTTCTGCAAGTTACAGGGCATAAGTGCCGGGGACCCTGCCTGTTCTGGAATGGGGTGCAGGGTCCTCGTCATAGTGGTGCATGTCTCAACTCACATATGCCTCCAAGTTGCGACATGCATCTTGGAATTGGGCCCTCTGTGCTTTCTTGCTTCTACCTGGGGATCTACCACTGTTGTTCTACCCAGTTCAGCTGTCCATTTCTTGGTGAAACTGTGTCTCTAACTCCACAACCTGGTGTCCCACTGCTCCACCTGCCTCTTATAGCCCTATCCTTTAATTAGAATCCCCAAGACAAGGTTGAGTGAAATTAGAAAATTCTAGTTTTTTGCAGCTTTCCATGAAATTCTACAATTTTCAGATATATTTATGGGATTTGAGTTTAAGTACAGATGTTATTTTGCAATTTCTCGCAGCAAGCAATTAATAAAATTGGCATACCTCTGGGTAAGGTCTAAGAATCTACCAAATTTAATGGTATTCCAGTCTCTTATTTTAAAGTTTCAGGGATTTATAAATTTGTAGTTTACATTCTTGCAAAATTCTATTTTTAAATGTTGTGAAAGTTTGACTATGTTTAATTCGATCCCATTTAAAGAAGCAAATATTAACTTTTTCAGAAATGACCATGTGATATAGTAGTTCAAATATTTCAACTCTGGGTAAATTTGGATATGTAGTTTTAAAATTAGAGGGAACTAACCAACATTTAAATTTTGGCAACATGTTTGGCAGGCTATAACTAAGTCCCATTTAAATGTAACAATCTGAAGCTATGTGCATATACAAATTTAGTGATAACCTGTGTACCTTTCAATATTTGTAACATTCAATGAATACAATCAAAATTATACTAAAATTACATAAATCCAAATTTTGGCAAACTATTTGGCTACTTATAAATCAGCTCCCATTGAATCTTGAGACTTAAAACATGGTGCATATATGCATTCTAGGATCTTGTCTAAATCCTAATATTGTGGAGAAATTTGGATAAGATATTTAAAAAGTATCTCGAAATAACAGAAAATTAATGTTGATTAAATCTTTGGCCACCCATAACTCCACCCTCTTTCAATCGACAACTCTGAAATTTTGTACACTCTTGTCAGCCATAGTGTACTAAGTACCTTCTTTTTATGTTATTTGGATGTGTACTTTTAAAATTATAGTGAAATAACTGAAATTTAAAATTTTGTGAAATTAGACAGAATTTTCGCAAATTCTGTAGAATTCTCCGGAATCAGAACAGTCATTCCGCAGGCATTCCACAGGCAGAATTATATGCACAGCTCTACTGTGCAGGACAGAAACTGCAGCTCACTTATCTGCACTTCAATGGCACACTAAATGTGTGTTTGCTTAGGAGGCAAAGGATCAGTGGTTGAAATCTGAGCAGCCAATTAAAGGGTCACCTTTAACTTTTTATGCATCATATTTGTTTTAGTTAAAAACTCACATTTTATGATAGCTTATCTACTGTATAATTCATTGATGTTACTGGTTATTTTATAAACCTCCATTCTAAGTAGAACTGAATCACTAATTGGGTAGTTATATACCCAACCTTGTTTTATTTCAAATCCTTGATCTAATCTCATTTCATTCTTCCTGAATATGAGGCACACCTCAAAACAGTGCAGTCTCTCATGATACAATAGTCTCCTCTCCTCCCAATACATAATCAGGGGCTAGGCTGTGTTGGGGGTGTTTCCAATTCCCCAAAAGATGCAATGTGAGTTAATCAAGGAATGTAAACAAACATGTTTTGGTGCAGTAACACCAGTATGATGGGGCAGTATGTTTTTCACTTTTTAAAAGGAAAAAAGAAACATAATCCAGCTACCAGATGCATCAATAGTTTCTAGAGAAATAGAAAAATCCTAACAATTGTTTTTAATCTACGAACAGTTGGAGGCCTAAGGGGGTTGACAGTGTCCCTATAAGCATTTTTCCTTTTTTCTTTTAAAATGGAATCTCACTCGAGGGGTAATTCATAATGGTGTGGAGTTGAAATAGTAAATTATATGAGTGCATTTGGCTATGAACAACCATTGGTAAAGGTAAATCGCTTATTGGGATTCAATCGCCATTCTTCTGTTTTGTAAGATGTGACATAACCTCTATATCACTGGATACACAACTCACTTGCCTGTAGCTCAGTGATATTCTGAGTGTGTGTCTGTTTTCTTAGACAGCAAAGAATAAATGGTTCAAATAAAAAGGAAACCAGTTCAAAACCAGACAGAGACTTAAATATTTTTTAAGTTAGATAGTCACTGGAGTTGTGATTCATGGTGGTGTGGAGCTGGAATAGTAAATTATACAATAAGTACATTTAGCTAAAAACAACAATTTTTGAAGACAAATCACCTGCTGGGATTAGATATCCAGTTGCCTGCTTTACAGTTGTGACATAACTTCTACACCATGAGAACAGCAAACCTGCAGCCTGTTGGCAGACTGAATGCATGTTTGCTTAGCAGGAAAAGGTTTAGCAGTTGAAATCCTGGTAGGGACTTAAACAGTTGTGTCATTTTTCTTTTTTTTTTTGTAAAATGGAACCTCACTTTAGTGGTGATTCATGGAGGTGTGGAGTGGAATAGTGAATCATATGAGAATTAAATTTAGGTAAGAACAACAATTTGTGAAGGTAAATTGCCTACTGGGGCTAAATCCCCATTCGCCAGTTTTGTAGATTGTGACTTAACATTTACACCACAGGAACTTTGATTCCCTTACCTGCAGCTCAGTGGCATGCTAAATGTGTGTTCAGTCAACAGGCAAATGATCACTAATTTGAATCCAGGTACAGTACATTGAATTTTAATACATAATTATTGCACACTTTTATTTCACACTTTACAGACCTCATTCAGCACTTTTAGTACCATTGGTACTTTGATTATTTTTTGCTGACATGGATCATTGTACAGTAAATGAGCTTGCTCAGTTACATTAATGTTAAATGAAATAAATGAAATGAACTATTCCTCTTAGGAGTTCTCTGGGCTACCTTGTTTAGATGAAAAAGCATGGAAACCATAGGGGTTTTATTTGAGATAATGTGCATCCCTTAAGATACTATTTATAAAATGCATTTAATGTGATCATCTCAAAGCACATTGCATTCAATCCACCACTCAAGAAAAGAACTGGCACTGAAGAGCAGTCTCCTCTGTGGTGAAAACAAGAAGCCATTGTGTGCCAGCATGCTAAACAGAAATGTTTTATTTGTTATGCCCAGATGTAAAGCGACTGATATTTCAGGTTTAATCTGTTTGGGGAGGGGGGTGGTAGTCAATGGGGAGATTCGTCATGAACCCCTGGGAAATTTCCTTGCTCTTTTCAAAAGGTGCCATGGGATAAATGGTTAAATCCTTACATTTCAAATTCTGTTATACAAGCTAATACCCACAGGTATGCAGTGCATAAACATGAAATTAAGGGGGTGGCTGTGACACTTGACCAGCTGGTTATGATTGCTGTATGATATTTGTAAAATAAAAATATAGTAGGTGATTGTCTCACATAAGACAGCCTGTGATCCTGGGTGACTTCCTCCCCCCAGGTTTCAGTGAAGTTACAGTGACAAGTGACAAGAAACAAGGAGGTAATTAAAAGACCAGAAAGACCTAAGTAATGGTCTCCTGTTTTTCTGTCTTAATTAGAACTGGCCCAGCTGCCAGGATATAGTGCTCGTAAAGCTTTATGATTCCTATAGGACGAACATATTACACCACCATGGTGCTAAAAGTTGAAAAACCCTTTGATATTCCTTGGGAATAGGAACTGCTCAAGATCAAAGAAAAAATGTTTAATTAAGAAGTCATATTTAGGAAGTGGAATTTTTACTGATGTCACCTTATTTAATATACTTCCTGATAGGACATCATGTTCATAATTTTATGTTGATTGCGCGCATGCACAAGAAATGTTGCGACAGGTTTCTCCAGAAGTAGGTTGTGGAGGCATGGCACTGTTGTGCCCAATGCCCTCATAGCCTGCAAAGGCTCATCCCACTTCCCCCAATGCTGTGGCACGCTGCTGCTGAAACTAGTTCAGCCAGCGTACCAAAACTTTCTAAAAAAACAGCTGCTGCAATCAGGGGCCATTTCGTCATTGCAGCATCAGCCATCTGCTGCAATGAGGGAGCAACCCGTCATTGCTGGGTGGGATGTAGGCTCTCTGATATTGTTTGTAAACATGGCGGCCGCTTGCCGCCATATTCACAAACAATATGTAACCCCCCCATGTTTATTTAATGATGGGGGAGCCCACTCCCCGTCAGCATAATGTAACACCACCCCCCCATTTAATTGTGTGCTGACGGGGTGCCCAATCCCTGTCAGCAGAAAGGAATCCCCCCCTTTTGTTGTTTGCCAAAGGGGGTGCCTAATCCCCATCGGCAGAAATAAATCCACCCCTTGTGTTGTTTGCCGATGGGGGTGCCCAATCCCTGTTGGCAGAAATAAATCCCCCTTTTGTTGTTTGCTGACAGGGGTGTTCAATCCCCATTAGCAGAAAGGAATCCCTCCCTCCTTTTCCTGTTTACCGATGGGGGAGCCCACCCCCCATCGGCATAATGTAACACCACCCCTTCCCATTTAATTGTGTGCTGATGGGGTGCCCAATCCCTGTCAGCAGAAAGGAATTCCCCCCTTTTGTTGTTTGCCGATGGGGTGCCCAAATCCCCATCAGCAGAAATAAATCCCCTTTAGTTGTTTTGTCGACGGGGTGCTCAATCCCCGTTGGAAGAAATAAATCCCCCCCTTTTGCTGTTTGCCCATGGGGGTGCCCAATCCCCCATCGGCTGCAGCTATCCCCCCAGACTCCGTTGGTATGCTGGGAGCCCACCCCAGCGTGCCACATGCCCCTGCAATGGTGAAAGTGGTCCCACGATGTTTTCTTCTTTCTATTGTACCTGAAAGAAAGGAAACGGTCCCTCATAGTCTCCCTGCCCCATCCCACAACCCGCACCCACCCACTGCGCACCCAGCCTCCCCACACCCCCTCACCCCATACTTACCTCCGGAGCTCAGCGCGACAATCTTCGCTGGACCGGGAACACGTCTGCACTCTTCACAGCTGACCGCAAACTGAGGAAATGCCGGTAAGCCGTATAATACAATGAATAGGGTTTTTTCAACTTCAGTGCATATCTCGGGCATTTTTGGGAATTTTTTCACCAAATTTTCAACATGGGGTTTTTGGGACCCCTCCTCATGAATTATTGAACTGTCAAGGCATTAATTGTCTCTGAAAGGTGGTTTCACAGTCACTGAGCAGAATCACCCTTCAGGGCTGACTACCGAAATGACAGTGCCAGAGTTCATGAGGTGGGCTCTCAAAAAGCCTATGTTGCAAATTTGGTGGGAAAAATCCAAAAAATGACTGTTTTACAAGTGTGCATTTCACAGTTGCTATGCATGCTCATAACTTCACGAATTTGCAATATTTTCAAGCCATATTTTCAACATTGGCATTTTGTCACAACTCCTTATGAGCTGTACAGATGTCATTGTTTACATCCTGGCTGAAATGTGTTTTCGCACTACCAGTGCAGAATAGCACAGTCGCTGTGGGAAATCAGTGTTTGGGACAGATTAAGAAAATGACAATGATACTGTTCATGAGCAGAGGTCCTAAAATGCCTATGTTGAAAATTTAGTAATGATACTCCATAAAATGACTGCGTTACGTGCGTGCGTTGTGCAGTTGGCATGCACGCTTGTAACTTCGCAAATTTATAATATTTTCACTCCAGATTTTCAACATTGCCATTTTCCCAGACCTACTTATGAACAGTACAGCTGTCATATTTCCCATCATGGCAAAAATGTGTTTTTGCACTTCAGGCACAGAATAGAGCGGTCGCTGTGGAAAATCACTGCTCAGGACAGATTAAGAAAATGACAATGATACTGTTCATGAGCAGAGGTTCTAAAATGCCTATGTTGAAAATTTGGTGATGATAGCCCATTAATTCACAGTGTTACAATTGTGCGTTGCGCACTTTCCATGCACCCTTGTAACTTCACAGATTTGTAATATTGTCACACCAGATTTTCACCAATGGCATTTTTTCACATCTCCTCATAAGCAGTAGAGCTGTCATTTTTCACATCCTGATCGAAATGTGTTTTCACAGTTCCGGCACAGAATACCATGGTCACTGTGGGAAACCAGTGTTTGGGACAGAGTAAGAACATGACAGTGGCACTGTTCTTGAGCAGAGGTCTTAAAATCCCTATGTTGAAAATTTGGTGATGAAACTCCATAAAATGACTGTGTTACAAGCATGCATTGAACTGTTTCTACGCACCCATGTAACTTCACAAATTTGTAATATTGGCACGCCACATTTTCAACAGTGGCATCTTTTCACACCTCCTTATGAACATTTCAGCTGGCATTTTTCACATCCTGGCTAAAATATGTTTTTGCACTCTTGCCAGAGAGTAACACGGCCACTCTGGGAAATCAGCGTTTGGGACAGATTAAGATAGATGAGTGAGAGGGGAGAGAGACTGAGCTCAACTGAGCTCTGTCGGAACTGCTGAGGATTTGTTTCTGGGCAGACCGAGGCCCCAACACAAGAGCCCAGTACAAAAGGGCAGCCTGCAGCACTGGGAGAAACACGAGAGAGTGACTGAGGGAGAGGGAGTAAGCGAACTCACCGAAGTGCTGTCAGGACTGCTGCGCATTTCTTTGTGGGCAGAAAAATGCGTCAATCCAGGCAGGTGCCCAGTACAAAAGGCCAGCCTGCAGCGGTGGGAGAAACAGTATGAGCGAGTGAGACAGGGGGACTTAGTGAGCCCAACGGAGCTCTATCAGGACTGTTGCAGATTTCTTTGTGGGTAGAAAAAGGTGCAAATGCAGGCAGGAGCACCGTACAAAAAGGCAGCTTGCAGCGCCAGGACAAACAGAATGAGCGCATGAGAGAGAGGGAGACTGAGCGACCTCAATGGAGCTCTGTTGGGACAGCTGCAGATTTCTTTGTGGACAGACAAAGGTGCCAATGCAGCCAGGAGTCCCATACAAAAGCGCAGTCTGCAGCGCTAAGAGAAACAGAATGAGCGAGTGACAGAGCGGTAGTGAGCAAGCTCAATGGACCTCTGTTGTGACTGCTGCAGATTTCTATGTGGGCAGAAAATGTGGTAATGCAGGCAGGAGCCCAGTACAAAAGGCCAGCTTGCAGCGCCAGCAGAAACGGAATGCGTGAGTGACAGAGGGGGAGTGAGCAAGCTCAATGGAGCTCTGTCAGGACTCCTTCACATTTCTTTCTGGCCAGAAAAAGCCACCAATGCAGGCAGGAGCCCAGTACAAAAGGGCAGCCTACAGCGCCAGGAGACAAAGAACGGGTGATTGAGGGAGGGGGAGTCAGTGAGTTCAATCGAGCTCTGTTGGGACTGCTGCAGATTTGTTTGTGGACAGGAAAAGTCAGTAATGCATGCAGGGGCACAGTACAAAAGGGCACCCTGCAGTGGCAGGAAAACCAGAATGAGCGAGTGAGTGAGCTCAGTGGAGCTGTATTGTAACTGCTGCAAGTTTCTTTGTAGGCATAATTAGGCAGCAATACAGGTAGGAGCCCAGTAGACAATGGCAGCCTGCAGCGCTGGCAGAAACAGAATGAGTGAGTGAGAGAAGGGGAGTGAGCAAGCTCAACGGAGCTTTGTCTGGAGTGCTGCAGATTTCTTTGTGGGCAGAAAAAGGCATCAACAGAGGCTGCAGCCTAGTACTAAAGGAAGTCTGCAGCTCTGGGAGAAACAGAAGGAGTGAGTGAGACAGGGGGAGTGAGCGAACTTGACGGAGCTGTGTCAGGACAGCTGTAGATTTCTTTGTGGGCAGAAAAAGCCACCAACACAGGCAGGAGCCCAGTACAAAAGTGCAGCCTGCAGCGCCAGGAGAAATAGAATGAACGAGTGAGAGAACGGGAATGAGCCACCTCAATGGAGCTCTATCGGGACAGCTGCAGATTTCTTCCTCGGCAGAACAAGGTGCCAATGCAGGCAGCAGCCCTGTACAAAAGAGCAGCCTGCAGTACTGGGACAAACAGACAGAGCCAGTGACAGAGGTCCACTGAGTGAGCTCAACAAACCAACGCAATCAACATTTGACATTGACAAATGCTTGTTTTATATATTCTAAATGGAGGCACTAGATGACTCATCAAGGGGGTTGGGAGATGGAGCTGAAGTGTATCCTTGTAACTGGGGAATGTGACATATCATTTTGGGACTCAAGAAAGACAAATCTCTGATCTAACTATAAGCACTACCGAGGTAATACATTAGATAGAAAAAGTCTAATTGGGCTTGCAGTATAGCCTAGAGGAACGAGGTGTGAATGAGCTTGATACATCTAGCAGAGCAGACCTGATTTTGATTCTTACAACCTCTACTTGCATACTGTGTCACTCTGAGCAAGTCACTTAACTGCCTAGTGCTCCCAGGTCGTCCCTGAAAACAGGCACATGTGCCTAGTGGGCCTTACTCGGTTACCAAAGACTAAAATAATAAATTATACAATGGCAAGAAAAAATCCTGGACTCTGATTGGTCAGTCTTGAGCTGGACCCGTGATGTTATCCCAGTACAACATCACGGGTCTAGTCTCAGCCTCACTGTGAACCTGTAGATGAACTCTTGCTTGAGTATGTGCTGCTTGATGTGCTTCATTGTTTCATCTTCTTTTAAAAAACAAAAATATTTTTTGACACAAAAACATCTTTAAAATGTTTTTTTTTATTCTGTATAACAACGAGCCATTGTATAATAGCAATAATGCCCTCCAGGGTGTGTGTCGTTTGGGATAACGTCACGCCTCAGTTATTGGAAGCACTTGGCCTGTGGCCTAGTGCCCAACCACCTGAGGTATGATGTTATTCCAGCACGACACACCCCCTGTCGGACATTATTGCATAATTGTATTGTGGTAGGAGTTTTTGTTTTGTAATCTTCCCTTGTTCTTTTATGTGATTGTGTGCTCTTTGATATATTGTTCTGTGTTTACATTTTTCATATTTTTATCATCTTTTAGTAAAATCTTTATTTAAAAGATACTGCCTGGAGTGTCTGTCAATTCTTTTTGCATGTCACGTATAGAGGGTTAAGACTGACAAAAACTGTTCAAAAGCTTGATGGTGTTACTAAACTGGGAAAAGGTAAGAATATACCTAATATCTTTTATACAGTTTAAAGAGTTCATTTTGGAAGCCTGCCTTGGTGCCCCGGTGAAAGATTGTACCACAATCCCCGAAGAGGGTACATATCTGAAACTGTATATTGGGTACACTAGCATAAGGTTCACAGCTTGAATCACCACCCCTCCCCCCAGAACTTGAGACTAAAGGTGATTCAGACCCAAAAGCAGAAGGAGGGTTACCCTGTCTGTTACCTGTTCACATTACTATGCTCGGAGGTTGGCACTGTGGGAGCAGAGGGCCTGACCTGCTGAGTGCGTTTGTGAAAGTGGCGAGTTATGGGACAGTTGAGCTGAACACCAAAATTCCCTTCAGCAGTTTCTGGACCCAGAATTATGTATTCATTTTCTTGATTTATGAAGTGAAGCAAAGTGATGCCAGTAATAAAAAAATTAAAGTAGTAGTTTATGTAATGGCAACATTTTTAACATTAACATATTTTTCCATTTTATATATCCTTTTTCTCTTATTTTGTATGCTCTCCCTTTTCCCATTTTAAACTAGCTTAACATTTTTTTTTATTTTAAATAAAGACACATTGGCAATGCTCCTGTCCATCCAGCTGTGAAAATAGGTAGGAGATGAACTCCACTGAATATTAGATGGTGTGGTTTAGCTGGGCTATTTGGGGTAACTAAGTTGCAATGTAAATATCCTATGGTTCTCATTGCTCATCTCAAGTGGTTATCAGGCAATATCCCATATGTCCTACGCAACATGCTCATTTTCTTTTTCACGAGCATGCGCACACACACACACACACACACACACACACACACACACACACACACACACACTCCTCTTAGACAGGTTATGTAATTGTCTTTTGCAGTAAAGTGCTAGCCTGTTTTAATGTACACATTTGTCCAGACAAATTGTGTCTCTAATAACCCCTGTTCGATATATGGAGGAGGTGGAGATCATGAGTTTTATATGTCTATGTGTGTGAGCAAGGACTCAAAGTGAATGACAGTTTTAAAATAAAACTTTGTAGATTACTCAGAATCCTGCATAGTGTATGTTTCTGTATTCTGTGTGTTTAAGTTATTTTTTCTAATGAAGTTTATTGTAGAAGGTAAGAAGAAGATAGTAACTCTAGTAACTGGATGTTGAGGTTCCATGACAGTAAGAACAAAGGCAATTGTACTATAAGGGTTTTACCGAAATATAATTTCCTTTCAGTGTATTTAATTAATACAAGTTTACGTAGTAAGTGGGAAATTAATTTCTAAGAAATTCAATCTTTGTAACTCCTCCATTTCAGTTCTTCATTTGCCAGATCTCCTCACCAGCTCTGCATGCTCCCCCCAAAGAAAACACTACACATACCCATATACCTTCATAGTGTCCATTATAAGCAATGTCCATTATAAACAGAGAAAAGTGCATTGAATTTGATATATTTGGTTTGGGAAATCAGATACTGCCCACTACAACCATTTGTCCATTAGAACAGTGTCCATTATAAATGAAGTGCACTGTATCTGACTATTTCGAAGGCTTAGTGACATCATTTTTTAACTACAGCTAGACTTTGTGCTACCTCTAATTTATGCAGTAGGTTTGTAATGCTCTGTATGATATCATATATAACAAAGGCACTATATTAAGATGCACTCCCTGTTCTCAGTGTTCAGTTAGAATAGTTCAGTTAATGTACCAGTTTATCCATCCACTCAAGCTGGAATTGTGTTGTTAATTAGGTATGACTGACTCTCATTATGTTACATTAAAGGTAGTAGTCTGTGTAATCATGCACCTCCACAGTGACCAGGAGAAAAAATGTTTTGCTTCTCTTTGTTATATAGCTCTCTTTTTTATAAACTCCCAACAGACCTAAACTGCTGTTTAATGCAGTTCTGCAGCAACTACACTCTTACCCCAATCAAAATCTATATTCTGTAGTTGAAAAAGTTAAAAGTACTGTAACTTGGGATGATTGCATTATTACTGTTTTGCTTCTGGGTCATGGAATAACCTCTTTACTAAACTAAAAACATTTGATGTCCTATACTACTTCTACAATGACAAAAAAACAACAAGGAACCCTTAAAACCTCATTTTACTGAAATATGTTATTTTGTACCCCTGATTACACAGTAATGAGTCTGACTATATTGCTTTATTTGTTTACTTTCTTAATTGACAGATCATAGATACATAGATACATAGTGTCGGCAGATAAGGGCCTACGGCCCACCCAGTCTGCCCATTTGAGATTGTAAGTTCACTTTATGTTTTCCTAGAAGTCGGTTGCCCCTTAACCCTGACCTCCAGAATTCCTTTATGTCTATCCCATGCATTCTTAAATCCTGTGATTGTTTCAGCCCCCACCACTTCCTCTGGCAGGGTGTTCCACTTTTCCATCACCTGTTCTGTGAAGAAATTCTTCCTCATGTGTCCTTTGAATCATCCTCCCTCCAACTTCATCTTATGCCCTCTAGTCCTGGATCACCTAGCTTTTATCCCACTAGCTGTCCATGTGTCTGAGCTTTTCCTGTGCTAATTAGATTGTATGTTCTGTTCCTGGCCAGATCACCATTTTAAAGAACATTTTCTAATCTCAAAGTTTGTACCTGGTTAAAGAAAGGTTATTATTCTAAAGTTATGATTGTTGCATGAATTATGATTCTAGGCTAAAAGGCTAACCTAAATTCTTGCTTTGCTGAATTGTTTTAATAACAGAATGATACATATTAATAACATACACTATTAATGACCTAATCATTTGCATACAAATAAAAATCATGACCATCCTTGCTATGAAAATAAGCATAAATTGATATAACATAAAATGAAAGGTGTTTTGAAAAGAAAAAGTGCAGATTAAATAAAGTTTTATAAATGCATGTCCACTCTGCCCTTTTCCTTTGCTGTAATGATAACATGCAATTATTGAATTAATTGATTTAATATAAATTGAATTTCAGTGTACTGTAACTACTAAAACCATTGCCACATTATTAATGTGACATTACAATGACAGGCATGACGGGGCATGGTGATACTAGGTTTACACTACAATCAGGGGCATAGTAAAGCACAGGGCGAAACTGAGTGCCTTCAGCCCCCTGACGGTGGGATAAACCTAATACCTCTAATGTCCTCAGAATGCCTTATTGCTTACATAAAATGGGCCAGTAGGCAACTTTAAAAAAAAATGAACACTAAATGTTTTCAAAGCCACAAAAAATATAATAAAATGTTGCTAAAAAATGTAAAAAGTTCCTCCACAGATGTTTTTCACCTGCCAGTTATCTTTCTTTCTTTCTTCTCATTCAATACATTGTGTGTTCAAGTTCAAGTTGTTTATTGTTGATTGGTTTAGATAAAGAATGTCAACATTAAGTACAATTTAAAAATAAGTTAATTTTAAATTCTCACTATACAAAGCATATAAAGACACAGTAATAAAAATAAAAGTATGTCATTAAACACCACAATGGATTTGACAATTAAGCAGATAATACCTGAATCAGTTCAGCAATTTGTTTCAAATTAATGTTCTACTTACAAAGATTCTGATCAACATTTTTAGTGCATGCTGTATCCTAGATTTGTATTAGGTCCTTTGATAATACATATAACTAATGGACCCATTAAAGCTTCCAGCCCTTCCAGCAAGGGGATTCTGTTTGGACATAAGAGTCACTTTAAAAAAAAACATCTGTTTTACAAGTATGGGGCACTCACTCAGTGATACTGCTAGTTATCAATTACACATGAAACATTGTAGGTACTGTCAGGGTTCTACTCAGTCCTGTAGTACTCATATTAATTAACTGAGACTCCACCCATATAAATCCCACTGTAGACTTGCAGGAGCAATATCTCTTTGGAGTCCTTTACCATTGAATATCACTAAACCATACTAATATCTGAGTACTAACCCAACCTGGCTACTAGGTGAATATTCCCAATCAATCAGTGATGGTCCACAATTACCTTATGTGGTAGTTAGAGTCCTGAGAAGCTGTACTGCCAGCAAAATCAAGAGAAAAATGGGTGCTGTCTCAGTATGAAGATTTTAAACTATAGTCCTTGTTTTATCTCTGATATCCTCTACTAAGTGCCTGTGAATGTAACTGGCAATAGAACCTAAGAATAACTTCTCCCTATCTCAGTCAAAATTATAGTGCCACTCCAGAACAGACATACTACCACAAGCGAAGAAGAACAGTCCTTCAAGAGGTTACATCCAACTCTATTACTCAATTAATGATCTGGATAAGATTGTTCTAACCTAAAATATGCACTACTTTAAAGGGTTATCTGCAGAATTTCCATTTGTAACAGGATATTAATTCACACTACTTATAAAAAATATCAATGTAGAAAAATGCATTATAGTCCCAAAATCCACCATTAAAATTCAATTTCACATAGTTAAGGAGTGGCTTCAAACAAATATATCACCTGAATTCAAACTCCAACCAGAATAAAAATAAATTATAAACTAAGTTAAAAACCTTCTAAAGAAGCCAAGATTTGTGTTATATTATCTTCAGTTCTTGTAAAGTTCCTGGGTTTTGCAGTACTGCAACAATCAGTTCAGGGCATGTTTTGGATTAAATGGATAATAAAGGACAGTACATTTTGGAGGATCTCTGTATGAGCCATTTATATTTACTACCACCTGCAGGCATGGGCACAGACAATTTCTCTCTCCCCTCTCTGGCTGTAGGTGGAGTCCCAGTCTCACATAAGGATTCTTAAAGTTCAGACAGTTTGAGCACATCATCCATTGCTGGCTTTCTTTAATTATTGGGAGCAAAATTCTCTAAAAAAAGGAAGAGGTATCACTTGCTGAGTGTAGTATCTTTCATTTTGCTTTAAATAAGGTGGTACCCCACCTTAATCCCCCCCAGGCAACCATGGCTTACCTTTAATAAACATAATAATGCCTATATGCACATAATATGCTCTTCCAGATTAATTTTTCTCTCATGTTGACCAGGTGCAGAAAAATCTCCATTTCCTCCTTCCACCAGCTTCTCTCTCCTCTCCTCGGGCTCTACTTCTCTCAGCTCCAAACCTCCTACTTGAGCTCTAGGCCAGTTCAACACACCCTATGCCAGCACTCTCCTTTCTTCAAGGTCAGGGAAAACTTTAAACTTTAAATGGAGCTACAAAATAACTTTGTCCCCGGTTTCAGACTGCATAGAAAGGTTGACTAATCAAGTCAATTACTACCCGAATGCTACTCCTGGCAGCTGTACTGAGTATGCCGTGGCTACCTGAGGTCTGAAAAGTTTGATATCACATCAATACACTGTGTGAGTGTTTACTGTGGAATAGAAGAATTCAAAGCTCTGCATTATTCCAGTAGTAGAATGCCCCCCGCCAACACACACACTCACACAGAATGGTAACATGAAATACATGAATTCAAACTTCGTCAGAGTTCCACTGGCATAAACACATACCTCACAGGCCTGAAGTGGAGCCAGCACCTCAATTCTATCTGTTGGCGAGTAAGGAGCAGGGAGTTCTCTGGCAAACTGGTAAGGATAGGAGGGGGATTTTTCATGGTCATCAAACAAACACCAGCAATGATAACTCTGAATAGTTCTTGATTTTTTAAATGTGTATATGTGTGTAAGAAGGGGCTCTTGAGTGAAAGCAATATTAAATTATTTACTTCTTGTTTAATTTAATGGACTTTTATTTTTAGGGCCTAGCTGAATTTTTTTTTTATACATGAGTAAAGGTTGCAGCCATGTTTGTGATGGAAATTAGTAAGTAAGTGGCTAATAAATTCTGTGAGTTGCACTGTTTGACAGGGACTTATTTTTAGCCACTGGTGGCATTCACTTACTGCCAGGGCTAGAAACAAGTGTTAGACAATCAAGACACAGCGATTTCCTTGCCCGTTTTATATATTTAGGGAAGAAGAAATAAGGACCAGCAAAAACGCATCAAGAAATACATTTTAGACATAACCCCAAAAACAAATCAATCAGTACTCAACAGACATTAAAATGAGGCTAAAATATTATAGATTAAGTATTAGTGCTTCTAAGTATTGCAACTGCTGAATTTATTATTGTAGATCCTCCACATTTTTAGGGTTGAAATAACACTTTAGATTTACAAAGTGTTAAGTTCTCTTTCATGATTGTTTTATTGCATTATGGTAAATGAACTAGCTTTCTGGCAAGTGTGCTGTCTCATTAAGTACTTGTGGCATGACCTATGCTTGCTGCAGTGTTGCTGAGAAAGATCTTTCTAGGAGCAGCTGATGCTTGGTTAACATGGCAGCACATCTATGATATTATGACCTTGATAACATTTCTGCAAGTCTCCTGAGAAAATATACATTAACTGATGAAATACATCTTAAGCATGAATAGTAAATTTTTATGAAATTTCTGACAAAGACACACACCCTAAAACTATTCCCTAACCCACACATATTCAGTTCTTTATACTATATGTATCATAAGACCTTTCCATAGACAATGCATTGTTCTTTTTATGTTCGCTCGTGAGCATGCGCAAGGAATGTTTTGGGAGAGTAGCACACTTGGAGGTGTACTTCTCCCATCCAATGCACTGCTCCTTGAGCAGGCGTGGCAGTCCTGCACCAATGGGTGCAGGAACTCTGTATGACAGCGGAGTTCCTCTGCTTCAAAGGAAAGCACCGCTGCCATACTGAGCACCGCCATCATGCTGTCCCCCCCTCACGTCACGCGCTGCCCCCCCATGCACGTCACGCCGCCCCCCCAAAAGCTTTGGTGCCATGATGGGAGCCCACCCCAGCGTGGCAAACATTGTTTGCTGACGGGGTGTCCAACTTCCGCCGGCTCCACGGCCCCTGGGTTATTCTGCTGCCACGCTGGCAACCCACCCCAGCGTGGCAAACATTCAGTTTCTGCCGGCGGGTGCCCAACTCTCGCTGGCTCCTCGCCCCCCGCTGTAGTTTGCCGGTTAGGTGCCTAACCCCATTGGCCTCGCCCACCCAACCATCTTCTGCCATGTTGGGAGCCCACCTGTGGCAAACATCCCACGTCATCGTCTTTTTTTAAACCTGTAAAATAAAAATGGTCCCACGGCGCATCTCTCAGCCTCCCTCCCACAACCTGCACCCACCCACTGCACACCCAGCCTCCCCACACCCCCCACCCCATACTTACCTCCGGACTCTGGCGCGACGATCTTCGGTGGACCGGGAACACGTCTGCACTCTTCAAAGGCGACCGCAAACTGAGGAAATGCCTGTAAGCTGTATAATGGGCTAGATAGGGGGTTTCAACTTTATCGCATATCTCAGTCATTTTTTGGAATTTTTGCACCAAATTTTCAACATGGGGTTTTTGTGACCCCTTCTCATGAATGATGTCACTGGCATGGTGTTATTCGGGCCCAAAGGGTAATTTCGCAGGCACTGCACAGTCACTGCGTGAAATCACCCTTCAGGCTTGAATAACACCATGACAGTGACATCATTCATGAGAAGGGGTCACAAAAACCCCATGTTGAAAATTTGGTGCAAAAATTCCAAAAAATGACTGTTTTACGAGTGTGCGTCGTGCAGTTCCTACGCAGGCTCATAAGTTCGTGAATCTTCAATATTTTCACTCCAGATTTTCAACATTGCCATTTTATCACACCTTCTTATGAGCTGTACAGCTGTCATTTTTCACATCCTGCCCAAAATATGTTTCTGCCCATGTAGCGCACAATGGCGCAGTCGGTGTGCAAACTCAATGTATGGGACACATTAAGAAAATCACAGTGACACGGTCATGAGCAGAGGTCTTAAAATGGCCATGCTGATAATTTGGTGAAAAAATTCCTAAAAATGACTGTTTTACGAGTCTGCGTTGCACAGTTCCTACACACGCTCGTACGTTTGCGAATTTTCAATATTTTCACTCCAGATTTTCAACATTTTACCACACCTCCTTATGCGCACTGCAGCTGTCATTTTTCACATCTTGCCCAAAATGTGTTTCCGGCCATGTAGAGCACAATGGCACAGTCGGTGTGTGAACTCAATGTAAAAATGACTGTTTTATGAGCGTGCATTGCACAGTTCCCACGCACGCTCGTAGGTTTACGAATTTTCAATATTTCCACTCCAGATTTTCAACATTGGCATTTTACCACACTTCCTCATGAGCAGTACAGCTGTCATTTTTTACATCCTGCCCAAAATGTGTTTCCGCCCATCTAGCGCACAATGGCGCAGTCCATGTGCGAACTTAATGTACGGGAGACATTAAGAAAATCACAGTGACACTGTTCATCAGCAGACATCTTGAAATGGCTGTGTTGAAAATTTGGTGAAAAAATTCCTAGAAATTATTGTTTTACGAGTGTTCATTGTGCAGTTCCTATGCACGCTCGTAAGTTTGCGAATTTTCAATATTTTCACTCCACATTTTCAACATTGCCATTTTACCACACCTCCTTATGAGCACTGCAGCTGTCATTTTTCACATTTTGCCCAAAATGTGTTTCCACCCATGTAGTGCACAATGGCACAGTCGCTGTGTGAACTCAGTGTATGGCACACAGTAAGACAATCACAGTGACACTGTTCATTAGCAGAGGTTTTAAAATGCCAATGTTGACAATTTGGTGAAAAAATTCTTAACAATCACTGTTTTACCAGCGTGCATTGCACAGTTCCCATGAACGCTCCTAGGTTTGCGAATTTTCAATATTTCCACTCCAGATTTTCAACATTGCCATTTTACCACACTTCCTTATGAGCAGTACAGCTGTCATTTTTCACATCCTGCCCAAAACGTGTTTCCGCCTATGTAGCGCACAATGGGGGTAACAAAAGGTCATGTGACAATTTATTTGTGCAAAATACCAGCAATTGCACAGGGCATTAGGGTAAAGCACCATACATGCCAAACACCACTGCAAATACCTGCAAGCGAACGTTCGGCATTGACAAATGCTTGTTTAATTCTAAACTTCATGTGGTTGTGGATCACCACCCTTGTGGTTAAGGGCATTATAGGAAAAATCACTGTGGTAAAACCTTTCTTTTAAAACACAATTTAAATTGAAAAGAAACAATGGGAACAGATTAGCTAGATGTACTCATATAATTTACTATTTCAATGCCACACCATTATGAATTACCACTCAAGGGAGATTCCATTTTAAAAGGAAAAAGGGAAAAATGCTTATAGGAACACTGTCAACTCCCCTAGGCCTCAAACTGTTCCTAGATTAAAAACACATGTTAGGATTGTTCTCATGCAGTAGAGACTATTGATGTACCTGGTAGTTAGATTCTGTTTCTTTTTTCCTTTCAAAAAGTGAAAAACATACTGCCCATGATGCCGGTTCTCCCAGATCCAAATAGCCATTTCCCTGTAATAAGCCCTCATTTTTCTGTCATTTTCCACATAGAGGCAGAATCAAATCCCTGTATAAATCCCTGTAGATTTTTCCGTAAGCCACTGGTTCCTTATTTATGACTTTGTTCTCTATTTAACATGTCTGCAGCCTTTTATAAGGAAAAAAACTCTGATTTCCTGTTAGGTATTAAAATTATCTCTCAAGATGGCCTTGCAATGATTTGGATTTATTTGTAAAAGGCTAATTTTACCTGCTGCTGGCCCTTGCCCATCAACCCCTTCCCCCCAACCCCACCGTATAAGACAGAAACATAGCAAGAAAACCAACTGTGAATATCGTAGTAAACTGATGGTCAGCCTATCTTTCGACTGTCTCTAATTAGAAGGGACTTCCCTCATTTCACTCTTCAAAATTTCTGTCCCTTATCCATCTCTCTTGGAAAAGGTACTGCCCACACAGAGACTGTGCTATAAATTTAGACTTCAAAGCAGAAATTCATGATATCCAACAGTACTAAATAAGCCTTGTACTGCTAAACACAATGGCTTGTATCCATGTTTGAGGAAATGTCTCATTATGAGGGCCACTGCCCTTCATTGTCCAGCATTTTGAGTGTCCTGTCCTCATTTCAGTGATAAAAGATTGAGCAGTATGACAGTCAGGAAAGACTTGACTTGTGCATAGAGGCCTTGTTTTATATTAGCATGCCAAGGATTCTGTGTACCCAGTTACCTGCTAGCTCACCCCCCCCCCAAAGAAAAATAAACACAAAGTGCCACAAATAAGCAAAGTCACATTTGTTCTTTGTTTCATTTATGTTTTTTTAAACAGCAGCTCACTCATGCTTTAATTCTGGACTTCCTGACCAAATTAACCCCCCTCCCCCAGTTCACATAAATACCTGTAAGCTTG
Organism: Neoceratodus forsteri; assembly: GCA_016271365.2. Taxonomy (NCBI): domain Eukaryota; kingdom Metazoa; phylum Chordata; order Ceratodontiformes; family Ceratodontidae; genus Neoceratodus; species Neoceratodus forsteri. The sequence goes on along the minus strand of CM057459.1, from coordinate 536,499,326 downwards.
CTCAGCTGTGTTCCAAAAATATCATTAAAAGCAATTTAATTGAATTGAATAGAATGAAAAACAGACTGGCTAGAAAAAAAAAACTTTGGTGATTGGGAGGCCAGGTAAGAAAACAAACAGGGTGGAGCTGACAAAAGCTAATAATTGTGTTTTTTACCTAAATCCCAGTCAACAAAGTTTGTTTTTCTTTCTTCTAACCAGTCTGTTTTTCTTTCTAGCCCCTTCCCTCCACCATCACTGAAGTCAAGAGCCACAAATGAACAAAGTTGTGCTTTTTTCAGAAGCAGCAGCCTTTTTAAAGTTTGTCCTGCCTGGTCCAGTTAACTGTATCTGGACCCCCCCACCCTCACAAAAACTTCCTGGAGTCCTCACAATGTCCGGACAATGTCCGGACCAGCCAAAGAGCATCACAAATATTGAAAAATACCTGTAAGCTTTTCCAAAAGGAGTCTCTGCTGTTTTGGGATTCTGTGTTTGAACCCAGTTCTGCTGCCACTCAGGTGCTCCTGACTCATTCACCGTTTGTGTGCGCTGTTTTGGACCAGGCTAATAAAGCCCTGAGCCCCTCTTTCTGTTGTTTCTGTTGCTACTCTGCCATGCTTGATCAGGACAGAATCACACACTCTTTTGCTCATAAGTTTTTACAGGACATGACAGCTGGTGCCCACACATAGACCCCCTGTTGCCCACTATAACACACACTCCTCACCCTTATTGAGAGACCTGAAGTGTTTGCAGCAGCATAGTTTGCTAAGCTTTCACACACAAGCAAACAAAAATAAAAAAATAAAGATGAATTTCTGTGGCCCAGCCCACACCACCAACAGTCAGATTATTTGGTCAATAAATCCTTTAAGCCCTCCATACCTTTCCTAGTCTATTAAATAAAATATGCCCTGCTGTTGCTGCAGGGGCAAAAAAGTACATACTGTAGATACACAGAAGTTGTCAGCAGGTAAGGGCCTTCAGCCTACCTAGTCTACCCATTAACGCTATTCACTGTGCTTCTTCAAGCTTTCCTGCAACTAGATCCAACCCCTCCCCCTACTATCAGTATCCTCCTATCCCTATCCCATGCATATTAACCACCTCCTCTGGTAGGTGGTTCCATTTGTCCACCACCCTCTCTGTGAAGAAGTGCTTCCTCATGATTCCCCTAAACCTTACTTCCTCCAGTTTCATCCTATGTCCCCTTGTCCTGAAGCATCTTTTTCTCTGAAAAATTGTATCCTCCTACACCTTGTTCTTCACTGTGAGGTACTTAAAGTGAATATATATATATATATATATTTATACAACATGGGTTTTGGCATAAATGTGGAGATAAAAAGTGATATCTCAGCTAGGCAGTGAAGATATCATTGATATCTTCATGTTCCTATATGTCATTTGTTATCTCCACGTTCCTATACGTAATTTCAAAACTAATCTAGTTGATCCTGCCATCTGTGCCATCTTTTCAGTATCACTTTCACTTTAGACCCTGTTCCTGCTATTATGTAGCATGACCGAGCGGTCTGAAAATTGCACTATTATGCGCCGTTATGGCCTTCCACAATGGCATTGTGTGTCACAAGTCCTGAAAACTGTGTACATTTGTACACTTTCACTCGCTTTTGTCAAAATAAGCTCCCGATTCTACAGAGAGAACAGCGAGTGACCCTGCAGCTTCAGAACAGAAGTAGCGTTAGTGAGTGTTGCTATGGCTGAGTAATTGAGACAACTGCAGAGTACAATCCCCTTGGTTGCTGCCCCCTTCCTCGACCACCCATACGTCATCCTCCAACCACCCGTACATTATCGGTGAGAGAGAGGGAGAGAGAGAGTGAGAGTGCTAATCCCACCTGTTAGTACTGTAGTGCCACACATCACTGTCCCGTTGAAGTCTCTGTGTGTCTCCACAGTCCTGTGCAAGATGCTGCCTGAATGCAGATGCTGTCAACTCTGCTCCGCTGTACACTGTCCTGTGAATGCATCTTTCCATCTCTGTCCTGGTACCCGTGCAAGATCCTAAGTGAAGACTGATGCCAGGGCGAGTTTCTGTAACTGTGGCGAGCACTGTAGCTGAGTTAATCCACACCACAATCTTACAAGGAGGGAAGTGTAGCGGCAGCGAGTTCCGCAGGAACGGTGATCATGGTCACAAGTTTACAGGTGATAGCCAGATCCCACCCGCTGTTAGCCAGTGCACCATCCTGTGTCTATCCCTCTCAATGTCGCTCTGTCTGTGGGGGGAGAACCATCATCAGGACCTGACTGGTGAGGACCGAAAGTGTCACACTTTAACAGTGCAGATTCATGTAACACATGATGCTGAGTCTCTGGGACACTCGCTTTTGTCAAAATAAGCTCCCGATTCTCGGAGAGAACAGCGAGCGACCCTGCAGCTTCAGAACAGAAGTAGCGTTAGCGAGTGTTGCCATGGCAACACTCACTAACGCTACCTCTGTTCTGAAGCTGCAGGGTCACTTGCTGTTCTCTCTGTAGAATCGGGAGCTTATTTTGACAAAAGCGAGTGAAAGTGTACAAATGTACACCGTTTTCAGGACTTGTGACACACAATGCCATTGTGAAAGACTATAATGGCACATAATAGTGCCGTTTTCGGACCTCTCGGTCACGCTACATGTTGGCACAGAAAATTAAAGTACCCTACAGTTAATAAACATCACAGTGGCGGAATTAACCAAACACAATTTTAAATTATTGCTTATTCTGAAATAATGGCAGGATCAACCACATAATCTCATTTAAATGCATTTTAAATAGCAGGATGAACCACAAAATGTATTTGACATGTGGCATCTCTTATGTTTGTGAGCAATATGTGGGGTTATTTCTGTGTGGGGGGAGGGGGGGTGGTTGTGTTTCAATGGCCCAAAACATGTTGTATAAACAGAACATGACATGGCCTAAGTGAAGATATCATATTTATCTTCATGAGAGGCCAATGATATCATGATATCTCACGAGTGGCGAAGCCACGAGTGAGATATCTTGATGTCATTGGCCTCTCGTGAAGATAAATATGATATCTTCACTCAGGCCATGTCATATCCCCCATATATATATATATATATATATATATATATATATGTTTCTGTGCCCTGTACACCACCAACACTCAGTTTAAAAAAATATAATTCATAAATGTCCGTGCACCTTTCTTGGTCCTCTAAATTCACTCTATCTTGATGCTGCTTACTGGTCTGCAGTTGTCAGTTTGGGCTTGCACTGTGCACTCTCATCTCTGCAGCACAATTTCATCATGACCAAGGACACAGAGTGGTACACGTGAATATGTTAAAATAACACCAATACCAAGCCAAATACAAAAATATGTTGAAAGTAAATGTATTGAGTAATTCAGTGCAGGCTAAAGAAACCACTAACAGCCACTGCGCAGGTACCCCCATTTTTTGCCCATTCATGTGCACCGCATTCAGTACTTGGTCATTGTGTTAGGGGTAGCCACCCCCTGTGGTAGTACTGTCTCACCTGTACCATGGGCACTAGCCATTCTCTGATTCAGGAGATGTTATGACCAAGGCCACTGATTTACGATGATTAAAACAATTAAATTCCATTTTCAAGACTTAAGATTCCAGAATTTTACCGGTGATAGTTACTCTAATTTCCGGATTTTACTGGGATTCTGTTATCATTCTTTTAGTATGTGCATAAATAATCAGAATTAAAGAAGGCTTAATATACAGAGCATTAAATAAAACAAATGAAAATAGTACAGGAAGGAATGAAAAGAAAAACACACTTTTTTATAGATTTACTGATCTGATAGAAATTGCCAGATTCCATCAAATCTTCGTTTTTACCGGTTTTTAGGCAGCCCTAATTCCGGAATTTTACTGGATTTTCCGGTAAAAACCCAAAAACAGTGGCCTTGGTTATGACTTCTTTACCCAGGAGATGTGATAGCCTGATCATTAATTTCAAACTCTACTCACAATCAATACAGGGGTATCTAACCAATGATGTTCACACCATCCTCCTGAACTCCACATAGCAGCTGTAGTTTCTTCTGATCCAGTGATTGAGTCCCAAGTCAGAATGATCGTGCCATGTGATATTAAATAATTAAACTATTTGACCCGGCTGTGTACCAGAACGTGGTTTCCCACCAGCACTGAACGAGACACAGATTGGAGCTGAGCTGGGAGAACTGACAAACTAAGTGTATCATCTCCTGCTCAGCATTTGATTTATAGTGGCACTTTATGGTCATCCCACTGAAAAAATCATAGCACCTCATTGGTGCTGTGAACCAATCCGGAGTCCTTGCGCTTTGTAGTGTCAGTCGGTGAATGAATATGGGTGGTGATTCAACGCTGATGCTCACTGTGTGTTAGCAACTTATTTGGCACCTTAGCACTGCTTTTTATTTAGCCATATCATTCATCATTCTCTAGAGCACTGTGAAACCAGCTGAATCCCCTGTGAACCCAGCTGAATCCTCGTGGAAATTGCTAGATTCGGCATTCATCCCCATATCACGTTTTGGTACCCGAAACCCTATTAAATATGGGGATCCCCATAAATCTGGGAGCACTCTCATACTGGAGATATTGCACCACAACATGTTTGTTTACATTCCTTGATTAAATCACATTGTATCTTTTTTGGAATTGGAAACACCCCCAACACAGTCTAGCTACTGATTATGAAGTTGGAGGAGAGGAGTCTATTGCATTATAAGTGACTGCACATTTTGGAGGTGTGCCTCATATTCGAAAAGTATGAAATGAGACTAGATGAAGGATTTTAAATAAACAAAGGTTGGGTATATAACTATCCCATTAGCAATTCAGTTCTACTTAGAAAGAAGGTTTATAAAATAACCAGTAACATCAATGAATTGTACAGTAGATAAGCTATCATAAAATGTGAGTTTGTAATGAGAACAAATATGATGCACTAAAAATTGACAGTGATCCTGTAAGTCATTATCTTTAATGTCAACTGAATTATAAGCAACAGCATTTCCATATAATGTTTATTACATTTTGCAATGAAGTAAACAATCAGATATAATGTCCCTGTACCTTTATGTGTGCATTAATGCATGCTAGTATGTGTAATTATGGCTCAATAATTGCACACCTCAAATGTATTGTTAGGCACAAGGCACTTGTGCCGAGTGCCTTTATGCATAAGAAGAAAGTGGATTAGTGACCATAATTACACATTCCAGAAGTGTTTTACTGGATGTATAACATGGGATTTACATAAGAATGTTTTTTTTAAATGTTGTTTTAAGATTTTTAATAGGAATTTGTTTTCTGTATGAAATAGGTGTAGATGAGATAAACATAGTTCCTGTTTAGTCATACTGATATTGTAGCAGCACCTGGTGCACTGGCTAAACATGTACAGAAGTGCAATTATAGCAAGATAAGTACACTCTTGGATATGACTTTTATCCAGTCAGGTTGCTAGAATGTCCTTAATCATGTTACAAAACTAGACAATATGTCACCAGATCTGGCAGGTACATACTGTAGACCAAGAAAATAACTCTGTGTCTTAAATTTCAGCTGTCTTACTTAACATATTGCTGAGCTATAAGGGACCAGAAATGGCAAAGTTAAGGTAGAATTTTGCAGGTTTTTGAAAAATCTTGACATTTTGTGATAATTTTGCAAAAGCTGGATCCATTAATTTTTACCCGGCTATACACCTGACTAACCAAGGAGACTTGATAAGACTGGGTGAAGTGGTAGCAGGAAAATACTTCTTACTGGTGGGGCATAGTTTGGGCAGTGGATGATGAGGAGAGGCATTATAGAACCATTATAGTGGTACTGATTAGGGGATATGCCTGCCTGTAGCACTGACTATAAAACTGCTTTCCTATAGCTCTCTAGCTTTAAATGGATCCAGGTTATAAGCAGCCAAATATGTGGTAATTATTGTGCAAGTAAACTGCATCAACACTGTATAATCCCCTATAACTGTTAAACTAAAGAATGCAATATTGCCAAGTCTGGCAGGTTATTAGACCCTACAGAGGAATCAGTGTGTGTCCCATTTTTATGTTTGCTTGTGCGGATGTGCAGGAAACATTATGTAACAGCTTAGGAGAGAAGCAGGGTTTTGGAGGTGTGGCACTATGGCGGTCAATGACCCCACTGCATTTTGAGGCTTGGCCATCTTTCCCCAAAGCAGTGGCATGCTGCTTCTAACACCAGTTCAGCAAGCATGCCACCATCTTGAACCAATTTCACCACTGCAATGAGGGAGTGACCTGTCATTGCAGGATGATGCCTTGCCTAGTGTAACATTGCAATTAACATGGCGGCAGCTGTTGCTGTTTGCCTCAGACTTCCCATGAAAGCCGAGGGGGGTGCTCAATCCCTCTGGTGGCATGCCCTCTCCCCAGATCATTTCTTGGTGGGGGAGCTCACTCCCCCATGGCATAATGTTCTCCATACATTTTGTTTGCTGAGGGAGGTGCACAGTCCCCCTCAGCTTCATGTCTCCCCCACTCAAACACAGATCCTTGTTCCTTTGTCAACGAGGGGACCCAATCCCTGTTGGCTTCAGTCTCCCCCTACAAAACATGCAGGTGGCACACTGGAAGCCCACTCCAGCATACCAAATCTACCTGCAAAAAAAGAAAAACCTTCCCTCGATGGTTTTAATTTTTTTTTACAGGAAAAATAGAAAACTGTCCCCCGTTGTGTCTGGTGCTCTATCCCCCAACCTGCACCCACCCTCGGAGCACCCCACATCCCTGCACACATCCTCACCCAATATTTACATCCAGAGCTGGCATGATGATCTTCGGTGGACTGGGAACACATCTGCTATCTTCAAAAGCCGACCATGAACTGAAGAAATGCCAGTAAGCTGTATAATGGCATAAATGTTTTTTTTTTCAACTTAGGTGTCTATCTCTGCCATTTTTGTGAATTTTGGCACCAAATTTCAACATGGGGTTCTTGGGACCCCACCTCATGAATTTAGTCACTGTCATCTTGTTATTTTGTCCCGAAAGGTGATTTTGTGGTCACTGCGTGGAATCACCTTTCGGGACCAAGTGTTGAAATGACAATGTTACTGTTCATGAGGTGGGCTCCCAAAAAGCCTATGTTGCAAATTTGGTGGAAAATTTCCAAAAATGACTGTGCTATGAGTGTGTATTGCACAGTTTCTACACACACTTTTAACTCCAAGAATTTTTAATATTTTCACTCTAGATTTTCAGCATTGCCATTTTTTCACACCTCCTTGTGAACAGTATAGCTGTCATTTTTCAAATCCTGCCCAAAATATGGTTTCGCCCAAGTGGCACAGTCGCTGTGGGAAATCAGCATTCGGGGCAGATTAACAAAATCACAGTGACACTGTCCATGAGTGGAGGTCCCAAAGTGCCTATGTTAAAAATTTGGTGAGAACATTTCACAAAATGACTATATTACGAGTGTGCATTGTGCAGTTCCCACGCACTCTCGTAACTTTGAGAATTTTTTATATTTTCACTCCAGATTTTCAACATTGGCATTTTTTCATACCTCCTTATGCACAGGACAGCTGTCATTTTTCACATCCTGCCCAAACTGTGTTTTCACACATCTGGTGCAGAATGGCACGGTCACTGTAGCAAATCAACATTCGAGATAGAGTAACAAAATCACAGTGTAACAAAATCACAGTGCCACTATTCATGAGTAGAGGTACCACATGCTTTCATGAGGTGGGGGTCACAAAAAGGCCATGTTGAAAATTTGTAGAGCAAATAACAACAAAAGGCCGGGCATTATGGTTTCTAACCATACCATCCCACACTGTACAGACTGACAGGCATCAGGGGTGTGCCTTTGGATTGCTGGCTGATTGCTGGCTCATGCCATTCCACCACCATCCTGCAGCTAGTGACAGGCATTGAGGTGTGGCTTGGACTCTTTGTCCCCAGAGTTCACCCCATTCTCCTATACTGCACCCATTTCAGCGTATGTCCTTATTGACTGGTGTGCCTCTAAAGCCAAACACCCCAAGGCACACCTCAACACTTGTTGGTGTTTGTAGGATAGGGTGAGGTGAAATGGCATGAGCATTATGTGTGATGACCCAAAGGTATACCCCAATGCCTGTCTATCTCTGCAGGGTGGAGGTTGGGTTCATGTGAAGGTCAATACTTCACTGTCATTCCTATTCTGCATCTGTCTAACTCCTGCACTTCCAATGCTAATACCAGCAAGCAAACATTCGGCAACCCAAAACTGCAAAATAATATCAGTACCTAAAGTTTTCGACACCTCTCTTCTATCCCTAACTCAGCTATCCCCCCACCTCTCCCTCCCCATCCCTCTCCTTACACCTGATTGTCTCCCTAGTCCTGGTCCACCACCCATTCATTCTTACCCACCTTCACCTCCCTTCCACACTCCCTTTTCTATCTGCTCGCCCCACCTACTGTTGCACAAGTCTCCCAATCCTTACCTCTACTCCTTCCATCTCTTTCTACCTCCCTCCCAGTTACCCCTCTATGCCAACTCTCTCTTCCAATTTTCCTACTCTCCCTGTCACAGCTGGCAACTCCTCTCCTCCGCTTATTCCAGATTTTACTCCCCCCTTACTTTTCACATTCTCCCTCCCTCAGCACTCCCACAGGCCTAGCTTACCCTGCTATATTCTCCAATCTTAGCCTATGTCAACTCAGTTTCCACTCCCCCTTTTCCCTTTGACAATGCCTTTCTGGCTGTATTACAATCATGTAAATATTGTTTGTTGTGATTCATTATTCTTAAATGTAGGCTTGGTATTGTTGTTCTCACTGTTAATTACACTAGCTGTAGCTCTCAGCTTGTTATGTTTACCCTGTATAGAACTTTGTATTCCAACTGCCTGCTTGCTAATCCTACACAATTTGTACTTCCAATCTTTGGGTACTGATGTGGAACCTTTGTAATAGATCCACTGGCTCAAAGGTATATATTCAAAATTCTAATAAATAAATAAAATAAAATAATAAAGTTAAATGTCATGAGGTTTTGTAAAAATGTATACATAGTGATTATACCGTCTAGTCAAACAAGGGAGCACAATTTGAAGTTAGAGGGGGGACGGCTCAGAGGTAATGTTAGAAAGTATTTTTTCACAGAGAGGGTTGTGGCTGCATGGAACAGCCTTCCCAAGGAGGTTGTGGAGTCAAGAACAGTGGGAGAATTCAAGAATGCATGGGACAGACATAAAACAATTCTAGAGGGGGGTAGGAGGAAGTAAGCTGTTGATTAACTAGAATCTGCAGCTTATCCATCAGGTAGGGAAATGGGCAGACTAGGTGGGCCAAGCGGTCCTTATTTGACATCAAATTCTATGTTTCTAGCAAATCCATCCATTGTATCCAGCCATACACCTATCTGGCCATGAAGACAAAAGGAAAAGATGAGGAAGAGTGGTGATAAAGTTTGGTTTATTAAGGACTTCATTTTAAATGTAATAAGAGAATTGAAAAGGCTTTGCTTGTCCATAATGCTAGTGCAGGTATGGCAATTTTTTTGCCTGTTGTGCAGGTCACATGACTATAATCCATAGCAACACTCTACAGAAAGATGCTGACTAATATCTTCATTGTGGTAGAGATTGTGTTATGTCTGATATCCATGGCACTCCAGACATTACATCATGGCTTACAGCCCACCTGATAAGCTATTGATGCACATGTGATCCATGATCAAATTCCATAGTGTACCTAGGTTCCAGCAACCCCTGCTCTCCAGTTTTTTTCTGTGCATCTAAGAAGGTTGCAGCATACCAGGAATCCCTTTGTGTGATCCAGAATAATCAAGATTAAAGGTAGCCTTAGTTGCATTTGAACCACAGCTAATCTTCTGTTTATTAATTATTTACTAGGTCTGTCTTTAGTGCTTAAGGGTTGAACAATTTGGATAGACTAGCAGCAGACCTTAATTAATTATTTGATTGTCTTAATTGATTAAGTGTTTTTTCAGTGTAGTAGTCAGGTTTGCTAATAAGTGCTGTATCTGTAATCATTTAAGTAAAACATGCTCCTTTACAGTTAAGCCAGCAGCAGGTTTCACAGTAGTCAGGTTTGCCAATAGTATCTGTTTAATTGTTTAAGTGAAGCATGTTTTTTTCAAGTGGAACCTGCAGCATATTTAAGATCTGGAGTAGTAGACAAATTAATCTGGGGATTCTTAATTCCTACAGCTAGCAGCAGTTGTTCTGCTTCATTTCCTCTACTGAACTGGGTGTTATTTATCTCTCTGGTCATTTGTGATGTAAGAGAACATGACTATTGTATGAGGAAACTTGATTAGTGTTGTTTTTTTGTATGCTCTCTAAGAGAAGTATGGACTGTTAAACTCTATTGCAGTTACTTTCTACTGCTAGAAATCCCCTCAGTTGATAAGCCCTCCTCATTATCAGCTGCACTGCAGGTGATGTCTTGCTGTTTGAAACTCACGTGCACCTGGCCTCTGAAGCAGTGCCTCCCTCCCAAGTGTGGACAGCATGGCACCATGACCATTCTCCACATTCCCTATCTCCCTCATGAGCAGGGTAGGGCGCAGACAAACTGGACCATTTCTGGCATTGTTTTTTTGGAATTGCCACCCCCTATGTTAATGGCCAAATATTTCCAAAATACACAATCACACCTGACCCTACAGGCCCCTTCCTCCAGTGTCCTACAAGGCCATGAACACATCACTTCCTCCTCAGCATTTATGGGCAATCTGTTTGCAGAAGAAGAGCAGATTTCTACATCTGTAACTATCAGAGACAATATTCTTGGTCCCAGTACAAAGTGCCTCCTACTAAAAGAAAGCCCCATGGAAAATGAGTTGGCAAACCATGTGGCGATATTGACCTTTATTATAACTTTAAAAAATAGATGAATGAAAACTCACACCCTGACTGTCTGAAACATCCTGGCACCCGGGCTGTTATTTCTTAAGAACACCCTGTAAAAAACAAGTGCCAATTCAGGGTGCTCCATTACTCACACTATTCTTGGGCACCCTGAACTGTCAAACTTGCCATTTGCCATGTTTTTTTCGTCTCTCTTACCGAGATTTGCCTCAGCACTGCACAATACCCAAAACAAAGCCTCGCGTACAGCTTTGTGAACTTGACCCTCAGTTGTACTCAGAACCTCACAGTGACTTACATTCTTCATAGCCACAGATGTGAAAAGCTCATTTTCCTTTTAAAACTTACATTTTTTTCTTTGGTACTGGCTCACCTGAATTCATTCAGTATGCAACAGCTGAGCCCCGATTTTTCGTCTGTGTCTGCCCACTCACGGTAAATCCACCAACTGAATTACAGTAAAAAAACGAAAAACGAAAAGAAAAAAAATAAATAATCCACTTTTTTCCTCTGGTCAGACAGAATTTTTTCCACATGTCTTCAACTGGGGGAGGAGCAGAGGCACGAGCAGGCGAGAACCGAGGTAACCATGACAACCACTCTAAAAGCTTAAACTATGGAGGCTGCACAAGGACAAGAGCCCCTACAGTAACAACACAGTAACACCAAACCTCATGCAAATACAAGCAGAGGAACTATGCTATTATACATTAAATCAGACATAAGAATTTAAACATCTAAACATAAAATTATTATTTTTTTTAAATATTAAATACAGTGGCCCATTTTCTAAGTGTAATAATACCCTGCAGGGTGGGCGTTATGGGATATAACGGATCTTCCAGGGCTACAAGGCCCTGGGTGGTCCGTTATGTAAGGATTAGCCACGAGAAGCATGGGTCTACTGTGATATTAATCCATGGTTGGGGGTTGGACCACAAGGCCAAAGGCCTTTCATTGTGAATGGGTTGGGATTCATGCGGGGGGGGGGGACCACTAGACTACCAGTTAAGCAGTGCATGACTGAATGTTTGCAAATTTGGCAAGTGTTTTGATCTTTACTCTATGAGAAATCTGGTCAGTTTTCACATCTCTATCTTTAATGACAGCTTAGTTAAAATCAGCTGAACATATTGCCATAATTGGATAACAGGGGGATTTATTTTCTTTATTTTGGTCCCTTGAGTTATAAATAATGATTAGAAAATGGAAAAGGATAATCCTGCTTTCTTATTGGTCAGTCTGGATCTGCACCCATGAGCAAAACTGACAGTGTATATATGGGTAAAGACCAATAATTTAGTTATATCATTTTTTGGCATTTTTTAAAATCCATTTTTGTAATGGCCACAATGACCTGTGGTGTGAGATTAAATAATTTCCCATGAGATTCCTGGCACTCTGCTGGGTTCTGTGCTACAGTGAACGAGGCATGGGTACAATAAATCCTACTATAGCACATGCCTGTCATGCATTGTTGCTTTAAGAATTAAAGATGAATATCTGGGGGTGATGAGTATTAATACTCACTGAGTATTTAAATGATGGTATTCACACACCCCTAATTATTTCCATATGAAATACTGGAAACCATAAACATCAACTCCAGAGATTTTTCACTGCCTCCTTTCTGCCATGTCCTGACAAAAGGGGACATGATGCAGGCTATATGTGTCCTTCATCCCAGTCTTTGATTTTTAGAGCCCAAATAAATTTGTCCTCAGTGAAGAATCATGAAATCTCCACTTTCAGGTATTCCAGATCAATATATTTATAGAGGGGTTAAGCAAAGGCTTGACTCACAATATGCCATTTATATCACAGTGTGAGTGGGCAGGACCATAACACTTGAGTTAAGAAGCCAAGGAAAAGGTCTGCCCCCTCACAATAGCAACTAATTGTGTTTTAAGACAATCCCTTGTTTTTTACATTATAGAACATTAGTTTAAAAGTTATAGCTTTTAAATTGCTTGTTTGTGTGCTGATTAAACAGTTTCTGTTTGGGATCAGCTCCTGGCTTCAGGCCATGGCTTTTGTGATGAAATCAGTGTTGTGGTGGCTACTCTCTCTCATAAGTTATTTTCTTGAGAATAGTCATTGAGACATATCCATTCTCAAGATAAATATCATCTGGATGTTAGACTGTATGAAAACACATTTTTCAGTCCAGGTTTATCACCACTGCTTTAAATTATAATATTTATTTAAAAAACATGTAAAGTTACACTTCTTAATAATCAAGAATGTTAATGATGTTATTCTTTGTCAATAATGTGTTCATTAGTTTTATGGTAATAACTTAAAAGGGAGAGAGAAAGAGACAGAGAAGAATAACATGCGTGTTGACTAGGACAGCGGGGATATTATCAAAAAGCTTCAAAATGTGCTACGATGAGATAATTAACTTCTCCCTGGACAATGAAATTTTACTCTGCAGAGAGAGGGAAAATCTTCAGTACACAAGAGGGCACTAAAGCCTTGAAGGAAGTTATAGCAAATTATTTCTGACTTATGGTACTGCTCTGTACTAAATTTAAATAAAACCAGAAAAATCATGAAAATGGACACATTTAAATCATCCATAGCAGTGCCGTATTACAAATGTCAATTGAAGGAATAATGTCAGTTTGGAGCTTGGGGGTTGGGCATCATTTTGTCATAAATTACCAGACTGAGACCTTTTTTCAACATCTCAATATATTTACTCAGACAGGACACACCATAGCATTTTCAGTGGGGTTGTGCTTTTGCCTGTTTTTACAGCAGGGTGGACAGGAGCACTGGGTAAATGAGAATTAAGGTCACACAGTGAGTATTTGGTCCTGGTGGGGCTTGACTCTGTAATTTCCAGATTCCTAAAGTCAGTGCTCTTACCAATAGAGTACACTGGCTCTGTTTACTTTTTAATATATTATAAATCCATAATTAAATCAACGCTGTCAATTTCCCCAAAAGGAAGATCATGGCAATTTTAGTTATTTGCACCTGCATCCCAGCATTCAGTGACATTTATCTGTATGCTAAGTTTCCTTTTATTGGGACTTTTCCAGTAACGAAATCTTAGTGTACTAACACACAGAAACAAAGATGAAGGTAGGTATGTTCTTCCACATTCCACATTATTAGAATAACATTTTATTAGCTTTGTCAGCACTGGGGGTGACTGTATTTAAACTTCTAAGTACCTTTAATTATAGTAGTGCATGAACTACTAGGATTCATTTAGGTCTGATGTTAGGGGGAAGGCAAGTGCCTATGGGCCCCAAATAATTCCAACTTCTTCTTATAAGCTGCACTTACTGCTGGCATTAGGGCAAATTAACAACAGTGAGAGTACAATGCCAACAGAAAAATAAAATGAAAACCTGTACTAGCTTGACCCAGTGGCATGAATGGTACCTGGGTTTGTGCTGTGATTCAGACACCCAGGCTCAGGCTAGAGGAGTAATGCCAGATCTGGAGGTATAACTCTGATAGAGAGTGGGGTTGCAGGGATTTATGACGGAAGCAGGGAGGGCAGCAATGATGCCCAGACCGGGTGCTGATTTTTGAGCAGACTCGATAGACCATTAGGCCTACTCTGCTGGCATCTTAGTATGTTAGTATGTAACCCACCTTTGCATACCAGGAGCCAGGACCATTTTCATTTGTTCCTCCCCTATGGCGCAGATGTGCAATAGCGACAGTGCGAGGAAGGCACATTCCTGTCCCCTCCTGCAGATGACCACCAACATCAGTCCCCATTAGCTGTCTCTACCTGAGGTGTTGCACCCCCAGCCTCTGTCAGGAGCCACTACCAGGTAGGGAAATACCCCATAACCCACCCCAGGAGAGGACAGCAGTCCTCCAGACACTCAATCCTCTCCTCTCCCTGCTGACCCATGCTGCCCCGAGTCCACTCCTGAACCCAGGTCTCCAGCATGGTGTGAGGTGTGAAGTCCAGGTGCCTCAACTCTCAGCACCACCTGGCTGGCAAAAAACAAGTCATTTCTAACCATAAATTCACTGCTGTGTGTTTATTTTTTTATTTTTTTAGCTCCACTGTCTTCCCAGTCCAGCTCTCACTGCTGTGGCCGCTTCATGAAAGGAAGAGATTTCCAATATGCACATCCGCAAACATGTTCAAAATTGATATACTGCAGTAGCTATGTATCTAATGCAGCACAGCAATGAAAATGACATAGTTGCTGCAGCACAACAACGTTGTTCTAGGTAACGATTTCTACCTAGAACAATGTTCTACCATACAATATAAATGCTATGTCTGGTAATGCCAGGCATATCATTTTTTCATAGGTGCTCAAAACAATATGTGCAAGCCACCTTAAATTGTGGAAAAGGTTGTAAAAAGATAACCTTTTTGAAAATTGAGTGTATGCAGGAAAAATTGCAGTTGCATGGTTGCATGAAGAAACCCTCCCTTGAGTAACTTTTTCCTCACACGTGCAGTTTTTCCAGTTTGGAAAATCTGTCCCCTGCTCTTCACATCACAACACACCTAATACTATCAGGTAGGAAAACAACTTTCTAAGCAGAAAAAGGATAAAGAAAACTATTTTCGAATTTGAATAGGAAGAACTGACTACTTTTCAATATTCATAACATGTTCCCTCTGCTCTTTTTGGTGCCACTAGATCTGTAAGTGTCAACCATATGCCTAATACTGCCAATCATTCAACTGTATACTCTGGAGCTCATGCCTCCATGTTTGACATTGGGGGATGCTACAGGACACAACCTGCTTTGGAAGGTATAGCCACAGTGGCATCAGAAGGTGTAGTATCTTATGGAACCTCAGTGGACTGTTGTGAAATTTTTTATGGGAGACGATGGCAGGGCTCAAGGTAGGCAGCTTATGGGAGCAAGGGATGAAAGAGAATTCAGTGCTTTACATTTCAGCTGTGAGGCAAATAAGGCCCCATTTTAGTAATCAAGGTCCTGCATCATCAGTGGCAACTTAAACTCAATGTACCAACAGACATACTGTATGGAAAAAAAAGTATTTTGCTTCATCAGCTTCTTTATCCCACCATGTTGTGGGTATAACTATTTATTTAATTTTCCTTTTATCTAACCTTAATTCAAAAACATACATGGCTCCAACTGATACCACCTGAGAGGGATTCTGTTCTATCAATCTACTACTTTTTCTATGAAATACTTAATGAAATAGTATTTCTGATTGAATGTGGTGCTGTGCAGGGTTCCACCCATTAAGAGCACCAGTATTAGTGTGCCGGTTATCAGGGTGCCAAGTCAGGAGTTTGCCAACCCCTGTTTTTGTTGGGGGGCTGTACCCCCCGCACCACCCCTTTCTTAGATTCTATCTCCATGGGGAGGCAGACCTCAAGGGGGGGGCAAATCCCAAAATTGGTGCCACAATATGCTGGCACACAATTGTTGGCACTGTAATGGCCAGAAGGGGTTGTGCAGTGGCTTGAGCATGGACTTGGAAGCCAGGGGATCATAGGTTCAAAACCCACCAGAGACAAATACTCACTGTATGACCTTAGGCAAGTCCCTCTAGTTCCCACAGCTGTGGAAAAGGGCAGAAGCATGATCTCATTGAAAATATCTTGTATCTCAGCTGGCTTCATCTGTGTAAATAAATGGTCATTCTTATCACTTTAGCAACTCAATGACACATTTTGTACCTTTATGTGATCAAAACAATCTATTCCATTTGCCTGTTTGAAGACTGCTATCATATATCCTCTTAATCTTCTTTTTTCTATTAAAACAACCACATTCCAGGCACATCACCGCCTGCCAGCTTAAAGCACTCTTATCACCATTACTGTCATTGATATCTTGCAGAACTTGGTAGTAACTCAATGTAATCCAAGGAAATTACTTAGTTTTGTCACACAGGGAACTGGGACTACTTTATCTCTAAATGCTTCATTCTGGTGGGCAGCACTGCACTTTGTGTTCATACTTTAAATCCTCTGTACCATCTAGTAGTTGTTAGTGCTGTTCTGTGAATTATTTCCAGCTGTCTGTGGCTTTTCCGTAGTACAGTATGATGACCAAAGACACTGTAATCCACAAGGGATCAAACCAAGGATCTATGCCAATTTATACAATATCATTCTATAACTCTTGATCAACTTATAACAGTTTTACTTGTACAATTAAAGGTTAACATTGCTTTATTTGCTGCAGCTGTACATAGTAACTCTCATTTTAGCGTGTTACTTTCTCTGACACCCAAGTCCTTTTCTTTTCAGATAGTGGTACTTCAGGTAATACTGTTTAAATAGTAATTTGGTCTAATATTCCTCTTACCAAAATAAATCATATTTCATATTCCAACTTTAATATTCATTTACCATTTGACTTTTCTTCTATTTTGTTTTGTTGTTTTGAAATTCATTTACATCCTCTTGCCAACTCACTGTGCTCCCAAGACTGATACCGATTGAATGTTTAGAAATGTATAGTAGATATTGTACTTAGCTCTCCTACAGATCACTCAAGAATACAATAAAAAGAATTGACCCCAAGCTTGCTTCTTGCAGCATAATGCTATTTACATTACTTAATTCAGAACATATTACTAAAACTACTGCTGTAACTTCTGTATCTTTTATCACCCTACCCATTATTAACCCATTGTAGTACATTTACTGGATTATCTTGCCCATTCATTTTATGAATCAGTCACCACATGTTCAGCATGACAAAATAAAAATGTGTAGAAATGTATTTAACTCTGCACAAGTACTGGATACAATATTCACTGCAAGTAAAGCAGTTTAAGATATTAGACTGCTGAACTGTGATGTACATCCCTCCTGACTATGCTGCAGTTTTAGCTGCTGAGCCTAACCAAATACCTTGTCTATTGCATGCATACATGCACAGCTATCTATTAGTTCACACTGATAACTTAGATAAAAAAAGAAAATGGCAGTGGGTAATATTGGCTGAGTGGCCTCACTCTTAGTTTCTTTTGATGGCACATTGCAACAGTTAGTGAGATCACTGTCATTGTGATACCATCACTTTATGCTCAACAGGAGTTGCAACCTCATCTGAGCACTCATGTACCACAAATTACATTGCAGGTGGTTAGAGAAAGGGGGCTGTACTGGCATACAAAGGGCCCACTAGGTCATGCACCAAAGCATGACACCCTTCTAGTGGTACACAGAATTAGAAAAATCTTTTTTTAACACTTTTTGCCAAAATGCACTAATTTTGTATAATTTCAGGCAATGTTGTTAACTAGAACAACAAGTTTAAAATGTATACTTTTGTTGAGAAAAAGGCACATTGTTTTTAAAATCAAATTATTAAAAATATATACGTCTAGGAAATTTGAACTATTTCTTAAAATTGCATTAAAAAAACTCAAACTATTAAAAATGCATAAATGTGTGCAACATAGTATTAGCTAAATAAAAAAGCATTGGCAAATTGTGGCAGATTTTGGATGTTTTAGAAAAATTGAGTGAAAGTAATAATGACAAGTTTATGGATATTAAAAATTTTGCCCAGCACTACAACCTTTACAGACCCAATCACAGTCGCCAGCACCTTCCCCTGATTAATATCTGGTAAAATCTGATAATAACAAGAGGAGTTACACTGTAACTCTGTGCAGAATCCCTGCAGCAGGACACTGAGGCTATGCGGGGCATTGGAATACCAGGGAGCTCCATTACTGGGGAAGCAGATGAGTTAGCCAATGGACTGCCAAAGAGGCCTAAAAAGGGTCACTAAGTGGAACGGACCACTGGACCACATGGGCCTATTTATTGTGGAGTGGATCCACTGATAACCTCCTTGCTCTAAGAGAATTCACTGTTAATTACCACCTGCTGAGTCCTACTCCCAAACAGACCCCTGTCCATCAGATGAGTGTGTTTCCATACACTTCATCTTCCAGATGTTTAACCAATCTTATATGTGGTAGAGAATTAAAGGCCTTGCTGAAATCCTAGGGTGCAGCACAATCAATAAAGTCAAGTAGGTTAGTCTGTCATGATCTGCCTGCCACATGTACATGCTGCCCCTTGTTCTGCAGTGTGTAAGCCTCCAGGAACTCCACCAGGTACTCCTTAATGATGGTTTCCAGCAGCTTCCCTGAAATTATAATTGGACTGACTCATCTGTTGCTGTGTGCATTATCTCTGTCTCCACGTCTGTGGTGCAGCATTATGTTAGCTTTCCATATGTCAGTAAGTACTGCCTCTGCTGCTAGGGACCAGTCACATACTGTAGATCAGCCACTAGTCCCACCAGAGTCTGACTCACTTCCTTCAATTCCATAGAATGTATGCATTTGCGTCCCAGTAGTTTATTCCATTCAGAACCTTGAGTCCCTTAATCATCTTCTCCTCTGATACCGTACCTACAGCACCATCAGTTTGTTTCCCTGTGCTCTAAGAACCTTGAACATAGAAAGTGATGGCAGATGGGGACCAAAGATCCAACTAGTTTGCCCTGAGTGCTATCCCCCCTTAGAATTTCTTAGAGACAATCCACTTATGCCTATCCCAAACAGATTTGATATATATGTATATATACATTTTATCCTATGGACTCCATTGCCTGCCTCCTTCAGACCAATCCACCCAGCCCCATCACCCCAACATCCCCAAGACTTACCTTGGCCTACGGCCTCTGCCATTGGGCTGTGGAGGTGCCCAGCACTGGGTGCTGAGCCTGTGGAGGGTCGGTTGTCACTCAAAGCCCGAGGTTTTTTTCCTCCATTTTTCTCCATTTCCCATCCTCATCACTGGGGTGCACATGCCAAACGTGTGTGTGGAGACACACAAATACCTGCCAAAGTGCCACAGCACCCTCCCTTCTCTGCTGTCCAACAGACCCGCACTACCCTCAGGCCTCCACCAGGGGGCAGTCATTTGCCGGTAGAGCAAGTCCTCCCTCCCTGGGAGAGGAGAGCAGTCCTCCAGATGCTTGATCCTCTCCTTCACCAGCTGACCCTCTGTGGCCCACTTGCACTGCAAACTTGGGTCACCAGCATAGCAGGAGGTAAGGCACAGATACCTCCGCCCTCCATGTCATTGGACCAGCCTGAATCCTACATTCTGAAAACAGTCTACCTTCTTCCAGTATGAAAACTGAGGTAAAATATTTGCTTATGATATTTCTGTTTTCTTACCTTCTTCTTCCATCCATCTACTCACTCTGTAGTCTATTCCCTGGTTAATTTTCATCTTTTTCTTTACATAATGAAAAAAAGGGATTCTCCTCCTCCTTGAGCCATTCTGCAAAATGTCAGCTCTGCATCTGCTTCAGACTTTCTGACTATCTTGTAAGCCTCCTTTAGCTACCCTTAATAGTGTCCCCCATTGCTCTTATTCAGCTCTCCCTTGTGCTGATTTTCTGGAATACTGCCTTTTGTTGTCTAATCATCTCCCCTTACCAATTGGAGGTTCCATGTCATGTCGGTGAAAGCAAAACGGCAATTGTGAAAACAGCGAGTGTTTCACGGTGACAGGAATTATGGAGACAGGTGTATTTTGGGGGGCTGTGCCCCCTGTACCACCCTTTGTTGGGGGCTTTGCCCCCTGCACTCCCCTTTCCAAATATACCAACTCCGAGGTCATAGCACCTCGAGCAGGGGGAATGTAAATGTCACCTTAAGTCCGGTTGCCATGAAACACTCGCTGTTTTCATGGTCACTGTTTTGCTTTCTCCCACTTGAGGTGATACCCAACTGGAGAACCACATTGGTTGTTATACTTCCTGTCCTGTTTTTACTTATCCACCATTTTGCTTGCATCAGTCACTTCTGCTACATCCCTCGTAATCCTTTCCCATTTAGTTTCTGACCCTTCCATCCTCCCTAGTCTGACAATCTTTCCCTGAGCAACTCCTCCATGCTTCAGAAATCTGCCCTTCTTATATCCAGGACCTTTTCTTTTGAGTTGCTGCAATGCACCTCCATGGCTAAAGTGTGTAAAACCATACTGAATTGTGGATACTGCATCCTTGAGACCACAATACAGTGTCCTTCTGTGACCCCCCCCAGACTAAGTGCAGCTTACAGTCAGTGCAGGGAAGTGGGGGATCAGGATGAAACATGGAAGGAGAATAGGTCACTTGTGAAAGGCTGACAGGGAAGGTACCATTAGGGTTGTGAGGACCAGGCATGGGGGCTTGAGAGAGGCTTGACATGTTCTGTTCTGATACCCAGGGATCCTACCAGATTGACTGGGCAGGTAGCTGAGGGACCAGTTGGCACCATTAGTCCTTTTCGAGTGGCGATGTGCAATGCTAGATTGATGAGGAATAAGTTCTCTATTATGGTGGATCATAATTTCTCTGGCAGTTTGGCTTGCATTATGGAGATCTGTCTAGGTGATGATGCAGACCTAGTCCTGGAGTCATTGGTCCTGACTGGGTTCTCTGTAGTGCACTACAAGAGGAAAGAATGCAGGTGGAGATGGCCTTCTGTTTTAGTAGAAGCACAGAAACATAGAAGTTGTCTGCAGAAAAGGGGCACTTGGCCCAAACAGCCTACCCTAAAGATTCCCCAACTACTGTGTTACTACAGAATCTACTTGATCTGCAACCTTACCCCCCCACCTTGTTTCTAAGGTCTCCATGTATCTGTTCCATGCATGCTTGAATCCTGCTCCTGTTTTGGTACCCACTACCTCTGCTGGTAGTCTGTTACAGGCATCCACTACCCTTTCTGTGAAGAAGTACTTCCTCACATCCCCTCTGAGCCTCCCCAATTCCTGCTTCATTTCATGCCCCCTTGCCCTTGAGCATCTCCTTCTATTTACAATGCTACCCTCCTGTACCTTATTGATACCATTAAGGTAAGTAAATGTTTCTATCGTGTCTCTCCTTTCCCTTCTATCCTCCTAAGGTTACATATTTATTTCCTTGAGTCTTTCCTCGGAGGAATTCTGATCAAGGCCATATTGCTGTTGAGTTTTAGAGCTGTGCTGAACCTAGTTATGCAGCTTGTAGGGGATACCTTAGCATTTGAATGCATGGCTGTGTGTGTGTGTGGGTCTGGGTGCAGGTTACAGAATTATCCTTGTGTACCTGCCTCTAGGGCATGAGGGGGAATTTCTCCAGGCAGTTGTGGAGCATGTCACCAAAAGAGTGTTGGAGTCACCCAGATGGCTTATGCTAGATTACTTCAATGTCTGGGTGGACAAAAAAACTCTTGCAGTTCGGGCAAGATTTCCTTCAAGATATGATATCCCTGGGCCTTGCACAAGATGTTGCTTTTAAGATCCACCAACATGACCATGCCTTGGACTTGGCATTTTCTCTGGGGCTTGACATTGATAATCTAGAGACAGATAGTATAATTTAGTTGGATCATTGTGCCATCAGGTTCACTTAAAGGGACCTAGCTTTTAGTACACATCCTGTGGAAATGGTTCAATTCTGCCCTTTATGAGGGCTTTGGCCAGAGGGACTCTTGGTGGTTCTGGACACCTTAGATGTGTTGACAACATGAGCTAAGGTACCAGAATAGTAGAGGTGGCATATAACAGGGTGGTCAATGCGGCTTTCAATCTTGTGGCATTGGTTCGTGTATGCCCACTGGTTTCATGCCTTGGCTCGCCATTGTTTAATAGCACACTGAGGGAGATGAAAGCTAATGGGTGATGATTTGAGAGTTAATTGAGGAAATCCATGACCCAGGAGGACAGACTGGCTTTGATGACTCATTATGGTGAGTATCAAAAGGCTACCACCTATAAAAAGTCTGTGTTCCTGTCTAGGGAGATTGTTGCTGAGTGGAACCAACTGGCTTAGCTTTTTCAGGCTGTGGACAGGATTTTCCATCTGGCCTGTCTGGAGCCCATGATAGCTTTTTCACATGCAAAATGTGAGGATTGTGCTTGGTTCTTCTCAAACAATGTGTCCTCTTTTAGGGCTGGGATCTCACACCAAGACTGACTCCTCATAACTCTCCTCTTCTATTGATCTATCTACAGTTACCTCTGTGTCTTTAAAATCCAGTGCCACCTCTCCTCTACACCCATTACTTATCCTTTTGGAAAATAATATGGCTTGGAACAGCAAGATCTCAGTCATTAATATTGGATGACAGGTTTCATTTGTGGTAATTAATTCTAGCTGTACCTCTGCAATTACCATGTGACTCTTCCCCATTTTGTTGCCCATAATTCTGGCACTCAGGCAAGCAGTTTTCCATGACCCCCACTTACCTATCATCATCAGCCTTCCTCCAGTTCCCTTTTTGTCTCTTGTCCCTTGTCTTGCCTCACTCCTTGATTGCCCCATGCCATTCTCTGCCTACCCTACTTCTCCTTCTTTTACAGTTATTACCAGGCATCTATCTTCCCCTTCCACTGTGTTCTTCCTCACCTACACATGCTAACCTTCTCTCTCCCCCCCTCTCTCTGCAACAGACACCCTCTGCTACTTCCTGTTATTCACAATTTTTTTCCCTAACTGGGGGAGTGCCAGTCAGGCCTCCCACTCCTGTGATGTTTGATCAGTGTTTTTGATCCCTAACATCTGCTTCAACATGTTTAAAAACATGTCCATGAAGATGTCAAATCTCTACCTGAATGCTAAGGTCCACGCTTGACTTAAGTCAATCCCTGATGAAGAGCCCTCAGTCCTGACAAAAGGTGTCCCAGTATATTGTGTATTTCATTATTTTATTTTATATTTATTTAAACTGTGTTGCTCAGGTAAACCCCAAGTGCATAAAATGTCTATTTTCATAAAGGACCAACAGAATACAAAAACTGAAAATAATACAGAACAAACTACATTATGTCTTGTTAGAAAGACTTTAAGAATTAACTAGTCAGTGCAATCTTAAGTATTTCTTAAATACTTTCAGCAAACCCAGAGTCAACATTGATTCAAGAAGAGCATTCCATAACTTAACAATATGATACAAAAAGGACCTTTGCCCTAACAATGTTAAAAGTGGTCTGAGAGATGGGATGTGGGCAGATCTAGTATTATATGAATTTAAGGCTTCATTAAGATTAGCCATGAAAGAACACTGAACAGGTAAAATGTATTAGAACCCCTTCTCTACTAGTCATTCAACCATTTTTTGAAGATAAATACTTTAAGCTTCTTCCCAGTGTCTCTTTATGTGACCAGAGGTAACTTCAATCAAGCCACTGATGCCACTTACTCCCTCAAAAATTTCCCAGTGTACAAAATCTAGTCATATCTCCTCTAGTGCGTTATTTGCCAGCTCACACATATTGGCATGGAACATTTCATCAGGTTTATTCCCCACTTCCTGGACCTTCTTCCACACCCTGGGGAATAACCTTCTTATTGCCCCAGCAGTGTATCACTCTAGTCTCCCCTCCTTCCCAATACATTTTTTTCACCTCCCTCAGTGTTAAGTCTGTTACCTCCAGAGTGCTGTCACAAACGCACTCTGCAGGTCAGGCCCTCTGCTCCCACAGTGCCAAATCTTGAAGTGCAATATGTGAACAAGGGACAAACAGGGTAACCTTCCTGTCTGTTTTGTGTCCAAAACACCTATTAGTCTCGAGTCCTGAGGTCAAATAGGAATCCTTTTTCACTAGCATGCCCAGTTAACAAGATCAAATATCACACCATCTTCGGGGAAATGTAGTACAATACTTAACCCAGAGAGCAACCAGTCTGGTTCACAATTCTCCCCTCTTTGACTCAATTGAGACCTAGGTATTTGCTTACCTTAGAGCAAGATGGTAACACACTTTAAGCCCTTAACAGTTCTGTCAGCTTTCTTAGCACTGTCTCAGTATTCACATGCAAAAATGAGAAAAGAATCACAATTAAGAAAAACCAAAAGTTTACTACTATAAAAAAAAATAGTAAATACATACAAAACATAGAACATATATACATAAATGTTTACAGTCCAAAAGAAGTGGAAATTACAGAAACAAAAACACCTTGTACTTGAATTTGTAGCCATGCCTCAGTTTCAGTTTGGTGTTACCTATTTTGACAAAAGTGCCTTTTAGTCCAGAGCACAGTGTGTGTTCTCTTACGAGTCCAGAAATAGAAGAAGATTTCACTCTTTTCAGCCAGATTGATAATAAGAGCCAAATGTTTCTCCCATGCTATGAGGTCACAGCTCATGAGGTTACTGTTGGCCTGCAATTAATGTGTAACATTACCAAGCATATCCAAAAGGGTGCCATTTTACTGCTTGCTTGAAATCTGCAAAGATTGCAATATTAAAGCAATAATGTATGACAGGGTTTGTTTCGTGCTGGGATAATGCCACGTCTGGGGGGGTTGTGCATGAGGCCACAGACCAAGTGCATCCAATGCCCCAGGCATGGCATTATCCCAGCATGATATACGCCCTGGAGTGCATTATTCCTATTATACAATGGCTTCTTGTTATATATAAAATAAAAAAAAAAATTAAGAATGTTTATATTAGTGTGGAAAAATATTTTTGTTTCCTAAGAGGAGAAGCAAACAATGGTCATCTGCATGGTCCTTAATTAGTTCACAGTGCTGAGACTAGATCTGTGGTATTATGCTTGGATAACACCATGGGTCCATCCCCAAAGTGACCAATCACAGTCCAAGATTCTTTTCTGCCATTGTATAATAAATTATAACAGTCTCTTTCCTATCAGAGCATTGCCTCTGATCTTCAGAAACACATCCTGACAGCTATTTTCTCCTAGTGGTGAGAAATGTAACAGGTATCTGTTAGAAATTGATGCTACCTAAGATGTCATAAAAAGCATCCTGGTTCCCAGACTTCAAAGTAAATTGATGGTTTACGATGTGTTATAGCCTGGTGTCCTTATAGTTCTAGGAAGTCAGTTTTTTTTTCAAGCCAGAGGTAACTAGCAGGCCAGTAGATTTTCAAAAACCTAATATCCCAGAGTGCCTTGCTGGCTGCCATATTTTCACAGCAGAATTTCAAATAAATAAATATTTATGTCACAAATATGATACAATATAATAACAAGTAGATAGGCAGAGTGTCACAAGTGCTTCTGCTGGTCTCCTTCTTACGGCCCCCTGGCTTTGCAGAAAGTACAGCCTTTTGAGGCCTCTCTGCTACTGACAGGGACTTTGTAACTGATGCAGCCATACAAGTTTTGTCACTTAATATTTCCCCACTAACAAGTATTTTTGATGCTTTGAGCAAGGCTCCCACTTTGGCCCCCCAGATCAGCTGTAAAAGAAGGCAGAAACATAAAAAAAAAATCCCTGGTTACTGATTTGCAAAGTCATCTTCTGAATTGTTTAGTAGTAGCTGACATTTAGGGAAATTTCTGTGTCTCAAATCTGGATCAGGGAAAAGGAATCATTTGCTTTGATGGATAATTCATAGTTCGTCAGGAAACAAGAGCTATGTAACAAGCATACCCATAGCAAAACTGGACATGTAGTCAATAAAATAGATCTCTCTTTTGTTGTGTTTTAGTCTCTATAGTCATTGGAATATAGTGGGATCCCTAACATGTTACCTCTAAGAGGAGAGCACCACTGTAAGAAATGAATTATATTCATTCCTTCTGTTATTTTCTTTATACTCAGTTTATGTGAGCAAGAGACACTTCAACACACCGTAGCAATAAAAGTTTTAGGACAGTTTGAGAAAATGAGAAGCAACTAGAAACAGAGAAGAAAGTAAAGAAGCAATATCAACTCGTCAGTTAGTACATCTCCAAGGCCATGATCATACTGGGGTTCTCTGTGGCAGAATTTGCTGCACCATTCTTAAGTCATTTCTGGCTGTAGAGCATGTCTCTGAGACTTAGTTTTATGTTGTTTTTTCCCCCTCCAGGGCTCAAAGTCTAACATTACTGTCTAGTGCCATTGATGTCAGTATCCAGAGTTTCTATTTTAGCTTGCAGTTTATGCAGTGAGTGCAGGGCCAGCAACTTGCTTAGCCAATAAATAAGAAAGAATGGAACAGTTTTAATTGCAATATAAATTTTCAGAAAGACAAGCACTTCAGACAATCCTTTTTCTCTTGGCTGTGGACTTAAAGCCTTATGTAGTCTGGTGGTGCTGCCTCCCAGTTTCCTCCTTATACACAAATATGTAAAGGTGAGCTGCACTGTCCTATTGTAGTTAGCAATAATCATTGTATGTATTTATTAAAGTGTCACTCGCCACTTGTATTCTCAATGTTTAATGAAAACAATACTCAACTTCTTCAAGGGTGTATACCAAAAACCATGAAACATCTTACATCTTTTTCATTAGGTGCTGCTTCACACCACATTTAAAAATCCTATGCTTTTTAAGCAGTTCTAAAAGAACTGAAGTGCACTTCATATGTTAGATTCTTTCCCATCCCTTTTCATGGGTTTACTCACGGATGCTCCTCCTTTTCTTTTCAGTGTTTCAAATATTTGAGTGTATTTGCAAAAGAAGTAAAGGTTGTGATATTACCAAAAAATAATTGAAAAGGTAAAGGAATTAGTTTCACTAAAAGGGTGCTGACACATGAGAAAGTGCACTGTGATATTCTGGTTGTTATAACCTAAGTATAAAATGTAGAGCATACCCCAAACATTCTCTGTTTTGTAATTTTTTGTAATTTATTTGCCCCATTCTACTACTGCCTCCAGTTACATCAACAATAGATTGCATCCTCTCTCTAGAAAGTAGGGTAAGAGTCTACCTTTGTAGTCAATGCACATTTGTGATTGAGGCTGGGTGGATATGACATTCTAGACAACCCACACTCTCCCATCCTCAGAGTTAAGCACACCGTGACATATTGGATTCATCTGATTTGAAGTAACCAGCAGTTTCAGTAATTTTTTTTCATCACTGTGACACTTTTTTTTTTTGTTTGCAATTTACTCCACACTCAGTACTTCTTGTATTCTATTTTACAGGTAGGAGGGAATGAATCACAGGGTGGTTAAGACACTTGACTGAGGCCAGAGCAGGAGCCAGTTGCTCTGTCTAAATGTGAATCTGCATTCAGGTGTTTCACTGTTTGGTCCTCTAATGGACCACACTGCCTTCTGCAGCCACTGTCATCAATCACAAAAATCACTGAAGAGAGAGATGACAGCAGCCAGTGTCCACCATCATGAACAACAGAACTCATCTCTCTAGCCTGCCATCAGAGACAGTGGATTGGAATACAGTACAGGCCTGCACACTCAGACTGCACACATTTCTACACACCAGTGGAATAACTGGGTACCCTGGGTAGCAGAGTGAATCAGGGAAACCCCTATAATGCTGTACTGATCTGTACAGCATATTTACTTATCTTACCTAATTTTTATTTATTTTTTATTTATTTATACAATCAGAAATACAACTTTAAGCACAAGTGCTCTTTTACAAAGGTTCCTTGTCATAGAGTAGTTAAGCTGATTTCAGCAATAACATGCAAGAAGATGCAATTCAAATGAGAGCATTGTCAGAAGCAGTTCCCAAAGGGATATTGTCAGTAAACATACATGCAAAGTATTAGTTTTTGAGTGGTGACAATGCCATACAATACAAGTGATGATGAACAAGAACAGGTCCGTATGAGCAAACAAAAATGCTGACTCTTATAGTCTATATTTATAGCTTGTCAAGAAGTCAAATGATGCAGTTACATTTGGATCTGAGTGAGAGAACCTTTCTTAGATCCTGCTTGAACTGGACTACTTTTGTGATACCAAGCAGGGGTTCAGATAGTTAATTTAGTTAATTTATCCATTGTAGAGCTCTGACAGTAAAGGAATGCATAGCCTGACTTGATTTACAGAAGGGTACTGATAACGCATTCCTGGTCATATTCCTGGTACAATATTGGTTGTGGACAGGATGTAATAGGTTTTGAATTGCAGTTGGGGTGAGGCCCAAGAGATCTTTTTTCCCAAGCAGGCATATCTGGTATCTTGTTCTATCCTGTAAGGGAAGCCAGTTGGTTTGTGAGTATAGGGAGCAGGCATGAGTGAGCCTGTCAGCCCCAAGGATGAAATGACATGCCTTATTTAATACCAAAGACTGTAGGCACAGGTGTGCTATGAAGACCACTGGTCCATCAAAGAAGTTAAGCATAGTTGCCCAAGTATCCAGAGCAAAGAAATGTGAATGCACCCATATGGGAAAACACTTGCAGCAATACTCTATACCTTAAATAAGGGTTTATTCTAGTGTAGTCTGAAAGACACTGTAGTACAGCCCAGCACTTCTACCACAAGGTCTTCCTCAGGGGGGCATGTCACATTAGGGGATGAAGCCCCTTTTGTACCCGTCATTAGTCATATGATATACATTCAAAGGCAATTCATAATTGTTACAACCATACAATAAAGTAAAAATAACATAACAGTAATATCTTCTGTGTGAACATAACATGTATAATTAATGAAGAATGATTTTCTTGGCAGAGAGGTGTCTCATTAAAGATAGTCTAAATTGGTCACTCGAAATATATTTTACCTTAAGTATGTTTTATACATATATATATATATATATATATATATATATATATAAAACTGGATTCCAAAAATTCCCCATTCTTATTTATGTGTCTTTTTATCAGTTCTTCTATACACTCTATATTTTATAATAAATTACTTCCAAAGAATCTGGGGAAAATAAATGAGACAAAGCAGGTGCTGTTGTTCAACATTACAAAATAAATGAATATAATTTGTCAAATCACATTAGCAATAGACAATTGTATCAACACTTCCAAACCACCAAGGGAGACAAACTAACATAGAAGGAAAAAATTGTGAAAGGACATAGCTTCAGGAAGGAAATGGGGGGGGGGGGCACACATTATGCAGTTGCACACTGCTCCAATCTGACAGGTTTAACATTCACAACATTAGAACAAGTAACACATTCTTTTAGGGGATGTGACCATTTAAACGTATTACACTAATGCAGACTGAGGCAGACCTTGCGATCGAAGCACTGGGGCTATACTACAGCATCTTTCAGAGTACACTGAAATAAATCCTTATTTGAGGTATATTTCCTCAAGTGTTTTCCCTATGAGTGCATTCACATGTCTTTGCTCCTTATTTAATACCAGCCTGACCCTGTTGACAACAGAGTCAGTGACTGTCTTGTATATTGGAAGGCCATAATCCAATATCGGGATAATTGTGCTGGATACGTTAATACATTTGACTTCAAGGGTGAGGTGAACATTGTAGTTCACAAGTAAGGATCTCCTGGTGTGGACTACTGGAATTGATAACAGCATGATGCACATATAAAAATACCTTAGAAGTGGGATGAAGCTAGTGGCGGGGGTGGACTAGGAGAAGCTAGAATCCTCAATCTTAAATTATTAAAATACAATATATGTTACTGGAATTTGAAAAAAAATAATAAATATGGAAGAATCACAATAGACTTCGGGCATCTTCTTTAAATGCAGAGATTTTCAATAACTGAAACATAGAACTTGACAGTAGACAAAGAAAGTTGGGCCCACCCTCTCTGCTCAGATATTCCATGTATAATCTGTCTCCGCAGACCCTAACTGGTCACCACTGACCATCCTTCCTAACTGCCAGTTTTCTAATACATTTTTATATCTATCCCAGGCATGCTTGATGCACCCCAATATTTTTGCCTCCATCTCTTCTGTTGGCAGTCTGTTTTGGGCATCTACCACCCTTTCAGTGAAGAAATATTTGCTCACATCTCTCCTAAATGTCTTTTCCTCCAGATTCATTACGTGCAGGCTCGTCCTGGTGTTCCTTCTCATTTGAAAGAATCTTTCCTACTTCATCTCTGTTCTACCCTGTGTGGTATTATACTCGTAAGTCTCTATTATGTCACTTCTGGCTGTCTTATCTTCCAGGGATTACATGCTAAGATCCATCATTCTCTCCTCATAGGGCTTCTTGTGCAACCCCAGCACCATTTTTATTGCTTTTGTCTGGACTGCTTCCACCCTGCCTATGTCCTTTCTGGTGTGCAGTCTCAGAACTGGACAAAGTACTCCAGGTGGGGTCTTACTCATGGATGATACAGTGGAAACACAATCACTCTCCTCCTGCTAGATATACCCCTTCCTGTACTCTCCAGCATCCTACTAGTCCCACACACTGCTTTGTCATACTGCCCTGCCACATTACAGTTTTCAGATATGATAACATCAAGGTCCCTTTCCTGTTCGGTGACTATCATTACCTCTAGTCTATACTTAATGCCTGGGTTGCCATGCCCTACGTGAATGAGCTTGCCTTTTTGGCCTTGAACCCCAACTCCCATGCTTTAGACCACACCTCAAGTTTCCTCAGATCACTGCTCATTTTCTCTACCCCTTCCTGAATGTCAGCCCTATTTCAGATTGTGTTATTACCTGCAAAAAGGCTTGCCATCCATTTACTCAGCAATGTCACTTACAAAAACATTGAAGAGGACAGGCCCAAGTATTGAGCCCTGTGACATTCCACTGGTCACTTTCCATTGTTTGAGTTAGTGCCATTTACCACCACCCTCTGTGTCCTAACGTAGAAACATTGAAACATATCAATTGATGGCAGATCAGTATAGCTAGGCCCACCCAGTCTTCCCATTTCCCCTACCTGCTGCCAAAAACACAGACCATACTTGATCTCTGGCATTATTCTCTTTACTATTCATTAATGAGTTTCTAACACAATTTATTTTTTTTCAGTTAATCTAGTTTCTCCCCTTCCCCTATGGTGCTCCCTCCTGCCAGGTGACCCAGCCCCATCTCCCACTCGCAGCTTGCCTCTCCACTTCCTCCATGGCTTGCCCACCATGGTGGGACAGTGGGGATCCTTCAACCGACTGGGATGGATTTGGTGTGGGGGTTACTGCCAATCACAGGAGTGGGGCCTGCGGCGACCAGCAATCATCCTGCTGAGGAGCTATTTTTCTGTTTTCTCCCCTTCCCCGAGTGCTGCACGGTGGTGTGCGATGATGCCAATGGCTGAGCCATGCATGCTACCACATGCGACATGCCGGGCATCTGCCCTGTAACTGCCCCCTATGTATGAGCCACTGGTGCCATCCCCCAGCTTCCGCTAGGGGTCAGGCATGCAGTGGTCTCCATCCCACTGCCTGCCTGGGAGAGGAGAGCTGTCCTCAGGATGATCAATCCTCTCCCTCCCCAGCCGACCACCAGTGGCCCACTCACAACATAAACAAGGGTTGCTGGTATGGCAGAAGGTAAGACATGACACCTCAGCCCTCCATGCCACTGGGCCGACCATTTCTAACACAATTTATAACCAAATTTATCACTTTGGATCCCACCCCCACGTTGCTCAGTTTCTTTTTCTGCCTCCTGTGTGGCAGTGTTGAAGGCCTTGCTGAAGTACAAAATGGCCATGTCCCCTACCTGTCCCTGATCTATTTCCCTGGTCACCCAGTCAAAGAACTCCATCATATTAATTTAGCATGACCTCTTCACCCATAAATCCATATTGCCTATGGTCTTGAAGCCCATGGTATTCAAGATACTCAACCAGTCTTTCCATTGGCATAGTTTCTTTTCATTTTTATTACAGGATTACCAGTCCTCCCAAACTCAAAGAAAAAAAAAAGACTTAAAACAGGGAGTAGCATAAGCAAATCCGGCCAAGCAAAGAGAAAGATTGAAAGAAGGAGGCCCATTTACCTACACAATAATATATATATATATACACACACACATATATATATATATCAAAGTTTTTTGGTTTTTGTTCTTTGTTTTTTGTTATTTTAATTTCCCAATAACACTAACAACCAGAAGCAAATTCACATTTTGGAGACTATTCTCCTTCTTTAGAGTATACTGTTGTGTTCTATAATTAAAATAAGGAAGTATCAACTTATTACCATATACTTAGCATGTTTTAAATATAAATTTGATTTTAGATGCAACCATGAAATATTAAAAATCACTTACAATTCACTAGAGCAACAGATATGCACTGGCATCCACCTAATTTGAAAAAATAAAGTTATATTGGCTCTTATAATTTAATCTTAAGAGCAGAAGCTTATTGATACATATATAAATAATGTAAAAAAGTGACCATGGAGATGCACTATACACACCTACACCTTCCAATAAATCCTCATAGGATAATATTTGGAAAATAATGCATCCTAAAATGTTTAACAAGCATCCTTATGTAAGTTCCATAAAAGTACCTTTACAATTTTTACACACATAAATGTCATGTTTTTTTGTTTTCTTTTGAACTTGTAAAGTTTATTAACTTCCATAGGACAAGCACATAGCATGTAAATAATCTTTAAACATTGCTACATCTGTAGAAAAAGAACCTCGTGTAAGCTTCTTAATAGTTTACTGTTTCTACTAATAATAAATTAATTGCTTTACAGATACAGATCATGATAAATCGAGTACCAATACCATCTGGAAAGATCTGGCCAAACTGTCCACATTTTCTGTTAAACTGGTGTCAGCATATTGGTCCTGAGCTTCTGAGCAAATAATTTTAAAAAGAAAAATTGGATATGTTATATGTCCCATGCATTTATGGAACAATAAAAAACAACCAAAAGCATTTTAAAAAATTAAACTGTAGAAACCTGTATTTTGATTATTGCTTTTTCATAACAGCACATTGGCTAGGCCAAACTTTCTGCTCTGAGAAATCCTCTATTCCTGTGAGGAGAAGCAGGTTCTGCTCCTGAACAGTATTTAGAGAAGACTACCTCTGAGGCACTAAGCTGCAATGTCTGGTGCCAAAAAATCCCTATTATACTGCAATGCGATACTCATAAGGCAGAAGGAATTGCTCTAACACTGGTGTGCCCTCTGTAATTTCTAAATATTTAAAATATGGGAGCCATCTTGTATTAAACTAGTCTAGGCGTAGCCATAATTGGGCAGTGATTGCTTACATAGTTTTGATTGAGGTAATATTATCAAGCCACAACTTCAGAGATAACGGATGAGGTGTCAACCAGTGCTGAGTAATGACTTTCAAAGCTGAGATTACCAAGATAGTGAATAGGTATTGTCTAAAAGAGGTTCTCAACCTGGTTGGGGGCAAACCAAGGACTAGGTTTACAAAAGATGGAGGTTCCTCCAGGTGAAAAATCTGCTGTCCCACATTAATTACATTTACACAATATGTTTGAATGAGTGGGCAATCTCAAAATATATGATAGTGTATACCTCTTTCCCCACATGATCACCAGCATCTGTCCATGTTAGAGGAAGCAGAAAGTTTGAAAATCACTGGAGCTATAAAATATCTACTAGTTATCCACCATCTCAACTCCCTCTATGTGGGAAAGTGGTTGTTTTGTGGATTCCCCTCGATACTCCACTCCATCCTTCTTCTGAGATTGAGAAACCCATCTCTTCATGCCATTTCTCCTCAATATTTTGTATCAATAAGGTACCTACCCCCTTCTGAAAGGACTTGTAAATACATGAAATATATTTTCTGATGTCTGCCATGCAGCTTTTTTGGATAAGTTAATAGGATTGATTGGGCTGGGTCTTCAGTGAGAGCTGTGATTCAACTAGTTAGGTTTATATAATGGTGACACTGGCAGAATCTATTGAAGTTCTGTCAAGGAATACTAAATTCTTTCTGCAGCATTTGAAATTATTTGACCTCCTTCCCCTGTATAAATTGCGGTAGGTACTTAAGGCCTAATCATGCTCACCACTGGAAATAGGGGTCATTTTTAGGGGCTGGAAAATGAGGTAGTTCTGATAGCGGGATAAACTTCCATACCTGTGTGGGGATCTCCCACCACTGTCTGGTGCCAATCAGATAGAGAGGGTATGTTTTGTTCAATGATTTGTTATGGTCTTAAGATCCTGTTTAAGGATGTACCAAGGTAGAATATTGAGGGAAGTAGAGGGAAAGGCTCCCTCCTTCGTTGCATAGCAGCCTCTGCTAAGCTCTGGGGATCAATCAATCAATCAGGCTCCCTCCTTCATTGCATAGCAGCCTCTGCTAAGCTCTGGGGATCAATCAATTAATCAATCAATCAAAATCTTTATTTATGCAGGTGATCACCATTGAGCAAGCTCATTGACATGGTGGAACTGCAGTCTGCAGGGACAAGTGTACAGATACAAATAAAATACACATAAGACAATGGGAACAAGATGTTTACAATAACAATAGGAGCAGGATATATACATTCCAATGGTACATATGCAAGTAAAATATACATAAACAACTACAGCATGATATATACAATAACCACAGGAGCAAGATGTGTATGGTTAGCATATAAGATAAAAGCCTTTTTAATCCTGTCCATCAAGGACATGTTAATGGGTTGTAAAGAAGTCCCTAAGGTATGGAGGTGCGCACGAATAGAAGACAGCGACACTGGTGGGAAGATGCTGGGATGCTATGCAGACAGTATCTGGGGCATCGGATTATGCGATAGGTGGGGGGGTGGTATGTGAGGGCGGTGCAGAGAGTGCTAATTACAGATGGGACTGAGAGAAACAGAGTAATCGTGGCATAGTAAGACTTAGTTGAGCAGCAGGGTCTAATGTGATTATATAGAAAATGATAGCCAGGCTGCTAGGAGCGATGGAAGCAGTTACAGAGCTCTACAAATGTTTTAGCATATAGGGTCTTAAACATAGCATCTTTAGGATTGGGAGAAGCTGGGCTGCCTTATAATAATTTTTAAAATTGGGTACTCGCATTCCCCCCCCCACACTTTTTGTTTCAGTTAATAGATCCCATTTTTTCTGAGGCCTTTTGCCCACCCAGATGAAACACAAAAGTTTTTTCCACAGTTCTTTTCAATCAATCAGCCCGAGTAAATAGCAATGGTAAGGTGGAGAAAAGAAACAAGTACTGTGACAGAGCATTCATTTTAATAGTTTCAACTCTGTTGGTTGGTAAAGGTAAAAGGAAGTGTCTGCCATCTATTAATATCCTCAAAGACTTGTTTTTTTAGAAGGTGGTAGTTATACTCATAAAGTTTAGAGAGGTCTGTAGGTATATAAATACTCAAGTAATGAATTTTACTTTTTACCCATTTAAAGGGGACTTTGTTTTTAAGGGACTTTGGGAGGGGGCCACCAGTACTCATCACTTTGGATTCATCCATATTTATCTTAAAACCTGAGATGTTGCTGAAGTGTTTCAAAAGTTTAATTAATGGGGGGGGATGGAATGCTCTGGGTCATTTAGATAAAGCAAGGTGTGGTCTGCATTAAGAGAAATTTTATTTATGACCTGGTTTACCTGAATGCCCTGAATGGCTGAACTTCCCTGGACTGCCTGTGCAAATGGTTCCAAACTGAGGGGAAACAGCAATGGAGACAGTGGGCATCCCTGTCTGGTACCTCTTTCTATAGGAAAATATTCTGAAATGGTCCCATTGACCCGGATATGGGCAATAGAGTCTAGATATCAGAAAGAAATCCATTTAAGAAAATTGACCCCGTACCCCATAAGTTCCAGTACTCCATACATATAAGTCCAGTTAAGATGGTCAAAAGCCTTTTTATCATCAAGAAAAATAGCAAAGTGTGGCATCTTGGCTGAGGTATTGTAGCTCAGAATATTCAGTAATTTCCTAATGGTGTCCAACATATGTCGGTTAGGAATAAACCCAGTCTGGTCTGCGTGTACCAAAAGTTCGATGTACTTTTGAAGGCGATTAGCTAAAATTTATGTTATGATCATAAGATCTTGATTTAGAAGGGAGATTGGTTTGTAGGCTTCACAGCATGTTCCAGACTTACCAGGTTTGGGGAGTACAGTGATTAGATCACTTGTCCAGGAATCCAGCAGCCATTCCTCCTCTATACTGGCATTGAAGACTTTTCCTAAGTAAGGAGCAAGGCTTTTCTTAAGTTTTTTTTATAAAATTCTGCACTAAGGCTGTCAGGGCCTGGAGATTTTGTTGTTGGGTGGGCCAAAATTACTTGAAGAATCTCCTGATCTGTTATTTAAGCTGAAACAGTTTCCTGTGCCTCTGGGGGTAGGGTGGGTAATTTTAGAGAACAGAGGAAATATTTAGTTTCATCAGTTACCACTTGGGGTTATCTTCTGAGTAAAGGCTGGAGTAATATTGTTTAAATTGGAGAGCTATATTGTTGGGCTTTACCCATGTTTTTTGCTGTGTTGTTCTAGCTATTAGGTGGGAGATAAATATGTTGGCCTGCATTTTCCTTAAACAAAAGGTTAAGAGTCTAGCTGCTCTCCCTCCTGCTTTATGATATTTCTGGCTAGCAAAATGCAGAAGGCCCTCAACTTTCTTATTTTCTATCTCCTGGAGTTCTGCCAATGCCGTACTTAGTTCTTTCCATACCTTAGTTTTCTCTGGATTATTTTGTACCATATTTCTAAGGCTGCTAATTTATCTTTAAGTTTTTTGATTTGAAGAAAGAGATTTAAGAAATTTGAGAAAAAGAGATGTTCAGGAACAAGAGGGCACAATTTGAAGATAGAAGGGAGACATCTCAGAGTTAATGTTAGAAAGTATTTTTTCATGGAGAGGGTTGTAGATGCATGGAACAGCCTTCCTGAGGAGGTTGCGGAGTCAAGAACAGTGGGAGAATTCAGGAATGCATGGGACAGACATAAAACAATTCTAGTTGGGGGGTAGGAGGAAGTAAGCTGTTGGTTAACTAGAATCTGCAGCTTATCCATTAGGTAGAGAAATGAGCAGACTAGGTGGGTCATGCAGTCTTTATCTGCAATCACATTCTATGTTTCTATGTTTCTAAGATTAGTACATTTTTTCTTGGCTGAGGTTAATCTAATTATCTGACCTTGGATCACTGCTTTTATGGTGTCCCATCCAGAGAAGCGGGGAGCAGTCTGTCATTGTGGAATCTCCAGCTAAATCTATCACTGTCTGAGACAATCGTTTGACAATGTTTGCATCATTTAGGAGAGAGACATTCAATCTCCATGCTGTTCAACAGTCCTTCACCCCCCAGGTGAGCCTGATGGAAACTGGGCTTTGATCCGATAGGGCAATGGGGTGTATTTTAGAAGATGAGAAAGTATGAAGGTCTGAACTATGTGTGAAAAATAAATCTATACAGGAGCATGATTTCTGTGTTGCTAAATAATAGGAATAATCTCTTTCTTTTTCATACTGAGACCTCCATACATCCCTCAAACCCAGTTCCATTGTTAGTTCTTTAAGTTTTTTTGTGGCTGTCTTACCTGTGGCACTTTGACCTGATGACCAGCCTAAATGTGGGCACAGGACTGTGTTAAAGTCTCCTCCCAATAATATCTGTCCCTGGGGCAAGGCTTCTATCTTCAAGAAAATGTCTAAGATAAATTTATTTGTGTCCTGGTTTGAGGCATAAATGTTTATAAGGTGTATCCTTTTGCCATGCAGAGAGCACGAGATTCTAACATAACGGCCCTGAAATCCCTCTTCTATATCTTGCACTATTGTAGGACTGCTCCTCTTAATAAGTATTGCAACCTCTGCCCTTTTTAGCACTCGGGTGAGAGGCAGCAACCACCTGCTCCACCCACATACGCCTCAACTTAAAGTGTTCAGATTCAGGCCGGTACGCTACATCACAGTTCAGATTCTTTAACTCCATGAGTAGCCTAGTATGCGTAACTGGGGAATTAATCCCTTTTACATTGTAGGATATAACATTTAAGTGTGCCATGTTATCCTGATATATTATGCATCTGAAATTCAATCCCGCCTAAACAGATTTGAACGCTTCTCAACTGTTCAAAAAGCCAAATTGCTGTCTCCATAAAAGTGAGTAGTTTCATTATGTAGGTTTCTGAAAACAGTATATGTATGCAACCCAAACAGCAGTTGCTTAAGCTTAACATTCAAAAGAGAAACCAACAAACTTGGAACAAGGTATATAAAAAAGAGAAAATACAGGAAAGATTTTAACTTCTTAGGTAAACATAGAAACATAGAAACATAGAAGTTGACGGCAGATAAGGACCGCAAGGCCCATCCAGTCTGCCCATTTCTTTTTCTACCTTATAAATGTGCCATCGGCCTTTGCTCTGTCAGTGACCTATCTATTCATAGTCATTTGTATTGCTCCCTTATGCCTATCCCATGCCTGTTTGAAGCCCTGCACTGTATTCATAGCCACCACTTCTTGTGGTAAGCTATTCCATGCATCTACCACCCTTTCTGTGAAAAGAATTTCCTCACATTCCCCTTAATCGGCCTCCTCTAATCTCATGCTGTGTCCTCTTGTCCTGCAATTTTTCTTATATTTAAACATGTTAGACTCTTTCACCTTGTTTATGCCCTTAAGGTGTTTAAATGTCTCGATCATATCCCTCTCTCCTCCTTTGCTCAAGGGTATACATATTGAGCTCCGTTAATCTGTCCTCATATGTCTTCTGATGCAGTCCCGCACCATTTGGTTGCCTTCTCTGGACTGCCTCAATTTGGTTAATGTCCTTGTGAGGATGTGGCCTCCAATACTGCATGCAGTACTCCAGATGGGGAGCCTAACCAATGTCTTGTACAGAGGATTATTACCTCCCTCTTACGACTTGTGATACCCCTACTAATACACCCTAACACCCCCCTAGCCTTACCTACTGCTTTAGAGGTCTGCTTGGATGATTTTAGGTCATCAGTGATGATGATGCCCAAGTCTCTTTCTTCCTTTGTGACTGCTAGCAACTCCCCTCCCAGCCTATAAGTGGCTTCAGGGTTTCTCTTCCCTATGTGCATGATTTTGCACTTCTTTGCATTAAATCCCAGTTGCCACTCTTCTGACCATTTTGCTAGTTTATCCAGATCTCTTCTCATTCTGCCCACCCCATCTGGATCATCTACTCTGTTGCAGATCTTGGTGTCATCTGCAAACAGACAAGCCTTACCCTCTAGTCCATCTGCGAGGTCACTAATGAAGATGTTGAATAGGACTGGCCCCAGGACTGATCCCTGAGGTACCCACTTGTGACTTGCATCTCTTCTGACTGTATACCATTTACCACCACTCTCTGTTTTCTGCCAGTCAACCAGTTTGCCACCCAGTTGACCAACTTCTGACCCACCCAGAGCCTACCTAGCTTATTTATCAATCTTCTATGTGGAACAGTGTCAAAAGCTTTGCTGAAGTCAAGGTAGGCGACATCAACTGCTCCCCTTGGTCCACCACTCTGGTTACCCAGTCAAAGAAATCTATGAGATTAGTTTGACAGGACCTTCCTTTGTAAACCCATGCTGTCTTGGATCCTGTGCCCCTATGGATTCCAGGTGTTGCACTATCCTTTCCTTAAGGTGCCTCCATAATCTTGCCCACTACTGAGGTAGACTGACTGGTCTGTGGTTCCCGCCTCCTCCCTGCTACCACTCTTGTGGGCGGGATCACATAAACCCTTCTCCAGTCTTCTGGGACCTCTCCTGTGCTCAGAGACTCACTAAACAATTCTGCTAATGGCTCTGCTAGTTCCTCCTTTAGCTCCTTAAGTACCCTGGGATGTATGCCATCAGGTCCCATTGCCTTATCCACCCTGAGCTTAGCAAGCTCTTGTAGGACCCTTTCTTTTGTGAAGGGAGTAGTGCTCACCTCCCTCCCCTGTGTCCATGATGTTGAGCTGTGGGCCCTGCCCTACCTTCTCTTTCAGTAAATACTGAGCAAAAGTATCTATTTAGGATAGATGCCTTTACAGGGTCCTCCTCCTCACATGCCCCCTTTTCTCCTTTGAGCTTAGCAATACCCCCTCTGGACTTTCTCCTTTCACTAATGTATCTATAGAAAGTCTTGTCACCTTCTTTTACTGTTCGTGCTAGTGTTTCCTCAGTTTGGGACTTTGCCTGCCTTACTGCCTACCTGCTTCCCTTAGGCAGTTTGGTATGCCTCCCTATCTTCATCCCGCTGTGTTCCCTTATATTTTCTGAAGGCCAGCCTTTTGGCTCTGACCTTTTCTGCTACTGTATTTGAGAACCAAAGTGGTTTCTTCTTCTTTTGCACTTCCTTTTCTGTCTAACACAATGGGATGTTGCTTCAAGTATTGTATCCTTAATGCTTGCCCACTTTGCCTGTACCTCCTCACCTGTGTTTCTTTTGCCAGGGCTAGCTTAACTCTGTTGGCCATCTTATCAAAGTCAGCTCCTCTGAAGTCCCATATTTTTGCCTTGGAATGGGATGATTTAGATGTAGTAGCCAAATTGAACCATACCATGTGATGGTCACTGGACCCCAGGTGACCTTCTACCTGGAGATCTGTGATCCCTTCTTTGTTAGTCAGTACTAGATCTAGGATAGCCCTGTCTCTTGTGGGTTGCTGTACCAGTTGTTTGAGGCCCTCCCTGCAGGGAATCCACTATGAGTCTAGTTCTGGCAGATGTTCCTGCTGGTATTGACCAATCTATATCTGGCATGTTGAAGTCTCCCATTATCAGAACCTCCCCTTTAGCTGTCATGTTTTGTATATCTTCTAACAGTAATGTGTCTATGTCCTCCCTCTGGTCTGGGGGCCTGTAGACAACCCCAGTTCTTATGGCTGTCCCATTTCCTGTTTCAGGGTGACCCACAGTTCTTCTGGCTCCTTATGTGTATTCTGAATTTCTGTAGCTTTGATATTTTCATTAACATACAGGGCCACTCCTCCCCTTTGCACCTCGGTCTCTTCTGAACAATACATAGCCAGGTACTGAAGTCTCCCTAAGTGTGGTTACTGGTAAACCACGTCTCACTAATTGCTACTATGTCCAGTTTAGCCTCTGACATTATTGCCTGCAGGTCTGGGATCTTATTTCCCAGGCTGTGACATTGTGTACATGATTTTCCATTGGCCAGATTTTGGTGTGTTAGTTGTTGGGTGAAGTTTGGCATTACCCTGTGCATCGTATGGGAGACAAACCTTTTTCTTACCTGGTGATGCAAATGAATGGCAAACACAGCTGAATTCCTGTTTGACCACTAGCTGAGGGGGAGGGTGTTCTTCCCATTCGGACGTATGGGGTGCTGCCCCTCTCCCATTTGCTAGTTTAAATATTCTGCAAAGACGTCAAACTTCTGCCCCAATGCACTGACTCCCTCTTTAGTCAGATGCAGTCCATCAAATTTAAAGAACTTTCGCTCCCAGAACTGTTGCCAGTTCCCTACAAATCTGTGTCCTTTTTCCTGGCACCAGTCCTTGAGCCACGTGTTTAGCTCTCTTATCTCTCCTTCTCTGACCTTCCGTCCATCTGTTCCTTTCTCCCAGACTGGCAGGATCTCAGAGAAGGAGATGCCGGACGAAATAGATGATAGTTTGTCACCCAGCTTAGTCAGGTGTTCCTTGGTCTCCACAACTGACCGGCTGGTGAGATCATTAGTCCCTATGTGTACTAGGACATCAATGTTTTCTCCTGCTTTGTGAACAATTTTAGCAATGCGGTCAGTGTCTCTCCATGCTGATGTACCTGGGAGACATCTGACCATCACCCTGGCTGGAGATGGGTATCAACTCCCGAATCATGGAGTCTCCTATGATCAGAAGTTTTTGGATTTCCTTTGTGCTTGTTTAGTTTTGGTTCCTGATTTGGGTGAGTATTGTTGTGTTAGCTCCTGTGTCGCAGTGTCCTGTTTGTCAGTGTCTTCTGCCTCTTATTTGATTTCAGAGATAGAGGCAGATACCTGTTTGTAGCGTTTATATGGTTTTGGAGGTAATGTGTTGGAGAGCAGAGAGTGATGGGGCACCTGATTTGCTCCTCCTAACCACCTGCCAACCTCCTGGACCAACTACCCTCTGCGGGTCGAGGTTTTTCTGTTGGATGCTGGGGAAATGGCGGGTGGTTCTTATAATGTATTTCCTCTTCAATATGAAATTTGAGGCGTGCAATTCTGCCCATGCTGCCCGGAGCTGAGACCGAAGATCTCCAAAGGCTCCAGCATGTAGGACAGTGTCCTAAATCCTGTAAGACTGTCCTTCTGAAAATTGTTCCACAGTACCTGCAGTTAATGAAATCCATTCCAAATAAGTTGCTGGGTTTGTAACCTAGTCAGAGTAATTAGAAGGAAAAAAGGAAAAAAAATGCAAGTAATGGTTTAATTGTGCTTTGTTTAACTTGTTATAACAAGTTAAATTACTAGTGCCCTGTAAATGAGATCACTCTTGTGGAGGCCCCACTGATCCGCCCTTCCTGCTCTGCCACAGGAAATGTCACAACTGTGGTACCCTATAAAAGGAGTGTAGCGTGGGTGGTTGGGGAGGGTGGGTGGCTGGGCCCTTCCCTGCCTAAAAAGAAGAACCACGGACGAAAGAACAAGGAGGTAAGAGCAGAAACAATCAGTCAACAACAAATGGAGTAACCCTGAAAGCTTATCCTAATGTTAGATAAAACTGTAAAACCTGTAAAGCACCACCTGTAATAATTTCAGAGAAGATATACCCTGTAAGAAACACTTTGCTCCAGAGAAAATAAAGCAGTAACAGAAGATATACCTTGCAAAAGACAATTTGAATCAGAAGATTACAGCAGTAATCTGTTAGCACACACCTGTAGGCACACCTTGTAATAATGCAGAAGAAGGTATACCAGCAACAACAATTTGAATCAGAGAAAAAATAAAGCAATGAAATGTTAGCCACAAACAGTAGCAATCCCTGTGAGTAAAAAATCAAAACACCACCACACAGTAAATCTGCTTAGCCAAACTAAGTCTTAATCCTTCTCCCTTGCTCTGGTAAGTTTCTCTACTCTGCCTTTCAAGCAGTCTTAGAAGGAAAGAGCTCAGGTGAAGCTAGGTGCCTTGGCCAGCAAACCAAGTCTTCTACCTACAAGATATCAACTAACCTGACTTTTAACCCTTCTTTCTGTTGGAAATTACTGACAGTTTGCCAGCTCCACCTCCACATACACACCTAATCCTTTGGAAGAGCTGTGGAGGAAAAGCAATTAGCTCCTTCAATGTGAGAAGGAGACTGAAACACCTCTGAGACAACAAACCTTTTCAACAAACAAGAATAAAATAAAACACAGTGTCAAACAGTAATTTTGCTTAGCCCAATGATAAAAAGTCACAAAATGTAAGCTCCACCTGTAATACAGTAATCAGAGAAGATATACTCTGTAAGAAACACTTTGCTCCAGAGAAAAATAAAGCAGTAACAGAAGATATACCTTGCAAAGACAATTTGAATCAGAAGATTACAGCAGTAATCTGTTAGCACAATTGTAGGCACACCTTGTAATAATGCAGAAGAAGGTATACCAGCAACAACAATTTGAATCAGAGAAAAAATAAAGCAATGAAATGTTAGCCACAAACAGTAGCAATCCCTGTGAGTAAAAATCAAAACACCACCACACAGTAAATCTGCTTAGCCAAACTAAGTCTTAATCCTTCTCCCTTGCTCTGGTAAGTTTCTCTACTCTGCCTTTCAAGCAGTCTTAGAAGGAAAGAGCTCAGGTGAAGCTAGGTGCCTTGGCCAGCAAACCAAGTCTTCTACCTACAAGATATCAACTAACCTGACTTTTTAACCCTTCTTTCTGTTGGAATTACTGACAGTTTGCCAGCTCCACTCTCACATACACACCTAATCCTTTGAAGAGCTGTGGGAGGAAAAGCAATTAGCTCCTTCAATGTGAGAAGGAGACTGAAACACCTCTGAGACAACAAACCTTTTCAACAAACAAGAATAAAATAAAACACAGTGTCAAACAGTAATTTTGCTTAGCCCAATGATAAAAAGTCACAAAATGTAAGCTCCACCTGTAATACAGTAATTTCAGAGAAGATATACCCTGTAAAAACACTTTGCTCCAGAGAAAATAAAGCAGTAACAGAAGATATACCTTGCAAAAGACAATTTGAATCAGAAGATTACAGCAGTAATCTGTTAGCACACACCTGTAGGCACACCTTGTAATAATGCAGAAGAAGGTATACCAGCAACAACAATTTGAATCAGAGAAAAATAAAGCAATGAAATGTTAGCCACAAACAGTAGCAATCCCTTGAGTAAAAATCAAACACCACCACACAGTAAATCTGCTTAGCCAAACTAAGTCTTAATCCTTCTCCTTGCTCTGGTAAGTTTCTCTACTCTGCCTTTCAAGCAGTCTTAGAAGGAAAGAGCTCAGGTGAAGCTAGGTGCCTTGGCCAGCAAACCAAGTCTTCTACCTCACAAGATATCAACTAACCTGACTTTTTAACCCTTCTTCTTTTGGAAATTACTGACAGTTTGCCAGCTCCACTCCCCACAT
Organism: Neoceratodus forsteri; assembly: GCA_016271365.2. Classification (NCBI taxonomy): domain Eukaryota; kingdom Metazoa; phylum Chordata; order Ceratodontiformes; family Ceratodontidae; genus Neoceratodus; species Neoceratodus forsteri. The sequence continues at coordinate 536,454,422 of CM057459.1, read as the reverse complement.
ACACACCTAATCCTTTGAAGAGCTGTGGAGGAAACACAATTAGCTCCTTCAATGTGAGAAGGAGACTGAAACACCTCTGAGACAACAAACCTTTTCAACAAACAAGAATAAAATAAAACACAGTGTCAAACAGTAATTTTGCTTAGCCCAATGATAAAAAAGTCACAAAAATGTAAGCTCCACCTGTAATACAGTAATTTCAGAGAAGATATACCCTGTAAGAAACACTTTGCTCCAGAGAAAATAAAGCAGTAACAGAAGATATACCTTGCAAAAGACAATTTGAATCAGAAGATTACAGCAGTAATCTGTTAGCACACACCTGTAGGCACACCTTGTAATAATGCAGAAGAAGGTATACCAGCAACAACAATTTGAATCAGAGAAAAATAAAGCAATGAAATGTTAGCCACAAACAGTAGCAATCCCTGTGAGTAAAAAATCAAAACACCACCACACAGTAAATCTGCTTAGCCAAACTAAGTCTTAATCCTTTCTCCTTGCTCTGGTAAGTTTCTCACTCTGCCTTTCAAGCAGTCTTAGAAGGAAAGAGCTCAGGTGAAGCTAGGTGCCTTGGCCAGCAAACCAAGTCTTCTACCTACAAGATATCAACTAACCTGACTTTTTAACCCTTCTTTCTGTTGGAAATTACTGACAGTTTGCCAGCTCCACCCCACATACACACCTAATCCTTTGGAAGAGCTGTGGAGGAAAAGCAATTAGCTCCTTCAATGTGAGAAGGAGACTGAAACACCCTCTGAGACAACAAACCTTTTCAACAAACAAGAATAAAATAAAACACAGTGTCAAACAGTAATTTTGCTTAGCCCAATGATAAAAAGTCACAAAAATGTAAGCTCCACCTGTAATACAGTAATTTCAGAGAAGATATACCTGTAAGAAACACTTTGCTCCAGAGAAAATAAAGCAGTAACAGAAGATATACCTTGCAAAAGACAATTTGAATCAGAAGATTACAGCAGTAATCTGTTAGCACACACCTGTAGGCACACCTTGTAATAATGCAGAAGAAGGTATACCAGCAACAACTAATTTGAATCAGAGAAAAAATAAAGCAATGAAATGTTAGCCACAAACAGTAGCAATCCCTGTGAGTAAAAATCAAAACACCACCACACAGTAAATCTGCTTAGCCAAACTAAGTCTTAATCCTTCTCCTTGCTCTGGTAAGTTTCTCTACTCTGCCTTTCAAGCAGTCTTAGAAGGAAAGAGCTCAGGTGAAGCTAGGTGCCTTGGCCCAGCAAACCAAGTCTTCTACCTACAAGATATCAACTAACCTGACTTTTAACCCTTTCTTTCTGTTGGAAATTACTGACAGTTTGCCAGCTCCACCCCCACATACACACCTAATCCTTTGGAAGAGCTGTGGGAGGAAAAGCAATTAGCTCCTTCAATGTGAGAAGGAGACTGAAACACCTCTGAGACAACAAACCTTTTCAACAAACAAGAATAAAATAAAACACAGTGTCAAACAGTAATTTTGCTTAGCCCAATGATAAAAAAGTCACAAAAATGTAAGCTCCACCTGTAATACAGTAATTTCAGAGAAGATATACCCTGTAAGAAACACTTTGCTCCAGAGAAAAATAAGCAGTAACAGAAGATATACCTTGCAAAAAGACATTTGAATCAGAAGATTACAGCAGTAATCTGTTAGCACACACCTGTAGGCACACCTTGTAATAATGCAGAAGAAGGTATACCAGCAACAACAATTTGAATCAGAGAAAAATAAAGCAATGAAATGTTAGCCACAAACAGTAGCAATCCCTGTGAGTAAAAATCAAAACACCACCACACAGTAAATCTGCTTAGCCAAACTAAGTCTTAATCCTTCTCCCTTGCTCTGGTAAGTTTCTCTACTCTGCCTTTCAAGCAGTCTTAGAAGGAAAGAGCTCAGGTGAAGCTAGGTGCCTTGGCCAGCAAACCAAGTCTTCTACCTACAAGATATCAACTAACCTGACTTTTTAACCCTTCTTTCTGTTGGAAATTACTGACAGTTTGCCAGCTCCACCCCACATACACACCTAATCCTTTGAAGAGCTGTGGGAGGAAAGCAATTAGCTCCTTCAATGTGAGAAGGGACTGAAACACCTCTGAGACAACAAACCTTTTCAACAAACAAGAATAAAATAAAACACAGTGTCAAACAGTAATTTTGCTTAGCCCAATGATAAAAAGTCACAAAAATGTAAGCTCCACCTGTAATACAGTAATTTCAGAGAAGATATACCCTGTAAGAAACACTTTGCTCCAGAGAAAAATAAAGCAGTAACAGAAGATATACCTTGCAAAAGACAATTTGAATCAGAAGATTACAGCAGTAATCTGTTAGCACACACCTGTAGGCACACTTTGTAATAATGCAGAAGAAGGTATACCAGCAACAACAATTTGAATCAGAGAAAAAATAAAGCAATGAAATGTTAGCCACAAACAGTAGCAATCCCTGTGAGTAAAAAATCAAAACACCACCACACAGTAAATCTGCTTAGCCAAACTAAGTCTTAATCCTTCTCCCTTGCTCTGGTAAGTTTCTCTACTCTGCCTTTCAAGCAGTCTTAGAAGGAAAGAGCTCAGGTGAAGCTAGGTGCCTTTGGCCAGCAAACCAAGGTATATTTGTAGCATCAGAATGGTACCACAGAAGGTCACAATGAGTGACAATTCACCTTCCCTGATGAAATGTAAGGGACAAGTGACGTTTACCACTAAACTCCTTCAGAGGCAAGAGCACACTCGATCACTGATCTCCTTCCTGATGGAAGTTGGCTGGAAAGATTTTAATCACCCTCAGATTTATGGATTCCCCCCCCTCCTCCCATTATTATGTGTCCTAAACAACAACTTGTGATTGAAGGGAGCTAACAAAATTGGGTTCATGCCTCTAGACCACAAGGAGGCTTCTGAAGATAATTCAAGGCACTGTTCTATCTATACCATAAGGAGGCAACCATACCTCCATCGATCATGAGCACAGGCCTGCAAGTGGCTGAGAAAGGTCCCCCCCTCCTCATCACTGTCATGCAGTCCTTGTTTTATAATTTTGGCACTCCACAGAACCTTGTATCATTTATAAGTAAGACTGCCACTAAGGACACATATTTAAATTCTCGCTCCCTGCCTTTGTCCAGGGAACCTCCTATACAGAAGTAACCCTCATGTTGGAGACTGATGTCTCCTTTGAAAAATTTACATCAGTACTACATCCTCAATGTTCAGTTCTGTTTTCATTACCCTTAAAGTCTATTGCTGTCTTTTGTGAGATTTTAGTAGACCTCTCTATTGTGGAAATATAGTCAGGGCTGGCTTTTCCAGGAAACAGTTGCTGCCAGCTGCTGGAGGTCCTTTAGAGCACTGTCATCGGTAGTGTGGAAAAAGGGAACAAGAGATCACTCAACTCTGAAAGGATCCATGTAATCTCACCTCATCTGGTTGGAGAGTTAGATGGCAGGGATTTTTGATTTTTGGGGTGGCAACGTTGATCAGCTCATTTCAACAGCTTTGTGATGTCTGCCGTGTTTGCCTTTTGTAATTGCTCCTGGGAGAACATGCTTCTGTCCCTGACCTTGCAGTATCACATTCCACGCCCCAGCCAAGAGTTTCTTTTCCAGTTGTTCTACCTCCAAGCCTGGCATTGTGATTTCTAATGCTCATAGAGTAGGGAGGCTTCAACCAGGGATGCAAATGTATTTGGGCTTGTCTCCAGGTTTATTTTCAGGCACGCGAAGAAAAGGAGTTTGGCTTTGATGTATTTTTTTTGCTTTAAGTTCTCTCACTATTGATCGGACCCTTTGTCGTTCTGCCTGAAGCATGCTGCAAAGGTCCCAATCAAAGAAGATCAGGGAGTCTTGGTAAGTCAGATTTCTATGTCTCCAAGTTTCTTGCAGTATTTGGTCCTTAATTTGGAAATAAACCATTTGGATGATCCAGGACCGTGTGTGTGCCACAGGGTCGGAAGTCTTGGGACCCAAGGGACAGTGCACTCTGTTTATTTTAAAATTTATGTCTGAGGGGAGGGCTAGCATAGACCTCAAAAGATGTTGCATGAAATCAATTGCCATGGCATAACCCTCCTCAGCCCCCTCTGGCACTCCATGTATTCGGAAGTTGTTACGGTGGGCTCTATTTTCTATATCTTCCAGCTGTGATTGAATTTCCCTGTCCATCCTTAGCAAATAGAGCATCAGCCTTTTGTTAGTGTCCTGGGCCTCTGTTAGCTCAGTCACTTTAGTGGCATTGTCAGACACCTTTCTATTTAGGTTTCGGATGTCTTGCTGCAAGTTCGCTAATGAAGAGTCTATTTCATTCACTGTGTGTAGGAAATGCTGGAGAGTGCATGCTGAGCCTGCTGGAAGGACAGATTCTTTGGGTCTCAGATCTAGGGATGATTCCGATGGTGATTGTCCATGAGTGATGAAGGCTGCAAAGCCTGGTATAGTTTCTTCTAACATTAGTTGCTTCATTTTACTGGCAGGTTGGTCTTTTTTCTGATTTTTCAAGCGTGTAGGTTTTGAAGACATTCTGAGGAGATGATCTCTGTTGAAATAAGTGATTAGAATAAGGTGAGGATTAACTCAGATTATGGGAGGGTTTCCACAGAGCAAAAAGGATCAGCTACCAGCCATGATGGTGACATCACCAGAAGTCCAAAATGTCATGTTTATAAACATGTGCAACCTCCTGTTCCACAAGTGCCACCTTGTTAACACCTATATTCACATGTGTAAATATATCAGAATGATTATCACCACATACTTAATGACCCTTCACCTGCACCATGTAAAAGATGTGCAAAGTATATTTTTATGTCTGATAAGTAATAGTTTATAATTTACAGCTTCTAGTAACCTATTGCTTTACATTTTTCATAGCCCAGTGGTTTGCCAGCGTTTGCCTGAAATGCTCAAATGAATGTGAAAGAAAGTTGTTTTAGCCTTTCCCTGACTAGGTAATCTTGTCACATAATCAAGAACTTCCAAGAGGATTCTGACAAGTTTTACTCATCAGGTTAAAGTCTGATCTGCTGCTCGGCTCTTACTGCACTCTCTTCGAGAAGCAGCAAGCATATCTGCAGATCCTGTTTAAGTACTTTATTATCCACACTGGAATCAGGCAGTGTGCACACAAGCACTGTCACGCCATCACCCTGGATGATGTGATTTGCTCTGTGACCATATTCAACTACAGTGTGCTCGGGGTCATGCACAATCTGCTCTCAAGTGGCACCTACTGTTGAAAAGAAGAAAGAACAGAAGGTGTCCAGTTTAGAGAGAGCACATATATTTTTTTAACAGACTATTATAATTTTCAGTGTTTCTGCCAGCTCTACTCATAGCTTAACTTAGTCCATCATGAACATGTTACACAATAGTAGAATTATTAGAACAGTAAGAATAGAATACCTGGACTCTTAAGGAGCTGTGAAAAGCTAAAAGCCCATGAGGTCAACCCCCCCCCCAAAAAAAAAAAAAATGTGTGACATAATACTGTTGTTTTAAAGGGGACACTCAAACCAGAAGTTGCCCCCACAGTTGAATGAGTACAGGGCTGAAAAAAAAAGAATGCATCTACAGTACATAAAAATCCTACACATATAACACCTGCTCAAATCCCACATCAATTGCAGCAATGACAAGGTATAAGATGCAAATACTCAGGGTTTTATGATAATAGGCTGCCTAGCAATCAAATCATTGAGGCCATATTTTTCATCTGTTGCCCGTAATTTAGCCATATAGTAACAATGTCCTATTGTAATTTCTCCCCTGCTGTTTCTGCTAACTTTTTCTAGTCCAAAAAATCTCAAAGAGGGCAACTATTGGTTGTATTCCTTAAAGTGACATGCTACGGTACGGTACATTTTTGTCCTCTCTCCATATACAGCTTTGGTGTTCTCCAATTCTAGTTTTAATATGCTTAGCTATTTTGTCAATATATACTCTATCACAACGACACTTGATAATGTAAATAACTCCAGCTGTTTGGCACGTAAACTGGAAGGGGGGTATGAAAAACTGAAAGTATTAGGTTACTAGAAGCCACTAATTGTAAGCTATTACTTGTTGGACATGGGGTGAAAGTGAATTTGTTCTGATATAGTTACAAACTTGAATATAGGTTTTAACAAGGTGGCACTTGTGGAATATGACGTTGTACATGTTCATAAAAATTATGTTTTGCTGTAACAATTGAAAAGATACTTTTAAGGAACTTATATAAGGATGTTGTTAATCCTTTTAGGATGCAATATTTTCCAAATAATATCCCATGAAGATATGCTGGAATGTGTAAGTATGCATTAGAGTGATTTCCCAGTTTTTATGTTGTTTATATACAGCATACATAAAAAAAGCTTCTTCTTTTAGGATTACAATTAAAGAGCCTACATAGCTTCTTTAAGTTATGTGGATGCTGGTGCAGATCTGTTACTCTAGTGAATTGTAAGTTATTCTTTTAATATTTCATGGTTTCACCTAATATAAAATTTCTGTTTGAAATATGCTATGTATATGGTAATACGTTGACACTTTATTTTAATTATGGAACACACATCAGTATACCTTGAAGAAGGAGAAAAGTCTCTGAAATGCTGCTTTAGCATATTTGTTAGTGTTATTGGGAAATAAAAAAAAAATCACTTTGTTATGTATACTATTGTGTGGGTGAGGGGACCTCATTTTTCCAGTTTGTCTTCTGTTTCCATTAAATTTCCAATCACTGATTAAGACTGACTGGTCTACAGTTGCTAGACTCTTGCCTAATTCTACCTATATGCAGAGGGACCACATCAGCTCTTCTCTGGTCCTGAGGAACCATGCCAGTTTCCAGAAGGCTGTTTAACAATGCTGTCAGTGGGGCAACTAGCACCTTAATAAGTTCCTTTAAAACTCTTGGTTGTACCCCATCTGGTCCCAAAGCTCTGTTCGCCTTCAGAGCTGCAAGTCCTTTCTTGACTCTTTCTTCTGAAAATGGACTTGTGTCTACCTCTCCCCGTTCCTGCTACTCCCTGATGGTCAGTCTCCCCTCCCTCTCCAATGTAAATACTTAGCAGAAATACCTGTTCACTATATCTGCTTTATCTTGGTCCTTTGCTCCATAGTCCCCTCACACACCCTTCTAACCCTCATTGTCCTTCCCTTGATTTCCTCTTCAAACTTATGTATCCCACTGTGTTTTCCTTATACCTCCTGTATGCCACTCTTTATTGCTTCACTGCCTTTCCCGCTTCCTTAGAGGATCATAACAGTCTCTTTTTCTTCTGCTTTTACTCACTTCTTTCACACAGAGATTAGTTGCTTTAGTTATACCATACTTTATTGCAGCCTACTGTGCCTCTGCCCTTCCCTGGCAATGCCCCTTCAAGGCAGTTCCTGAAGAAGTCCCCTATTTCTTTAAAATATGCCCATCTAAGGTCCAGGACACTTATCCTCATATGATTAGCCTGAGTTCCTGCCATTCTGTTAAACCACAATACTGTCCCTGTTTGTTAGCACTGGGTCCAGCACTGCCCTGTCCTTAAGGGGTTCTTTGACTAGCTGTCTGAGAAAAGCCCCTTGTAAGGAGTCAAGGATGGCCCTACTCCTTGCTGAAGCTGCAGTTGGAAGGCTCCGCTGCACATCTGGCAGACTGAAGTCACCAACTAGCAATACTTCCTCCTTACTCGCCATTCTGATGCTGGTTTCTGCAAGTGCTGTATTCAAATAATCTCCCTGTAATGGAGGCCTGTACACTACCCTAGTGCAGATAGTGACCCAATAACCTGTCTACAGGGTGTCCCACAGTCACATCCAGCCTTTCCTTTTCCTCCTGGTGCCCCTGCACCTCCATGGTGTTGATTCACTCCCTCACATATAAAACAAGTCATCATCTCTTCCCTGTCTATCCTGAACATATTGAAGAAGTCTGGTATGGCCATGTAACACTTGTGATGCTCATTGTACCACGACTATGTAATGGTCACTAAATTATGGTCAGCCTTCACAATGATGACTTCCAGATCTGGAATTCTGTTTCCAAGACTCATTGCATTGGTGCAAATCACTCTCCACACCTATCTTCCTCCCTGCTCACTGTCCTGCTTCCCCCTTTTATTGTTGACTGTTTTTCCTAGAAACACCCCTTGCTCTTCCTCATACCTTTTCTTTATTTTTTGAAATTTAAGTTTATTAACTTTTTCACACAATTAACAGAGACAGAGGTTACATCAGAATATCTTCATATTAGCAATACCTGTTGTATTACACAGTCCCCTGACTCTCCCCTCCATACCTCCCCCCTTTAAACCCCCCTTCCCATGAGGGTCCAGCCTTGCCCACCTGTCCATAAAGAAATCATATCCAGAGATAAACATTTCTGATCACTAACTGTTTCTCTTTACAGTACTATAATCTCACTTTAGTTAATACCATCAAGAGGAGGTGTACCTGTTTGTAACAAGTAAAGAGTATGTAATTTTTCCCAATGCTTCACGTATCTAGATGGGCAATTTGATAGACTAGCTCCCAGCTTTTCCACATTAAGATTGGCTAGCAATTCATGCAGCCATTCAGTATACGACAAAGGGGCGTTGTTTAACCAATGTCTTAATACCACTTTTTTAAGGGAGGAAGATATGATAGCCATATAATATCTTTTAGTCCTCACATCAATCCTCCTATAGTCTCCAGTTAGACAGATCTCTGGGGTGAAGCAATGCTCTAACCCCAAAAGTGGGTCTGCTTTCACCCTAATGTTTTCTCATATAGCCCTAACATAAGAGCAGGCCCCAAAAATATGAAATAAGCTACCCTCCTCCTGTTGGCATCTGTTACATAGTGGATTTGCCATTTTGCCAGTCTTATGCAATTTGATTGGTGTCCAAAACATGTTATTCAACAGTTGAAATTGCATCACTCTTAATTTGTCTTGAGTGATTTAGTGGTATGTATTTGACCATAGAGTCTGCCATTCTCCTTCTGAATTTGGAAAACAATTTACCCAATATTTGGGTATACCATCATTCTGTGGGAATGCCTGTTCCGAAAGAGAATGATAAATATTGGCGACAGCATGTTGTGCCCATACCACCTGGGTAAACTGCTCATAATATTTATCTGGAAGGTGACTCACTCTAAATCCGTTCAGACTGTGCTTTATCACATGTCTAATCTGGAAAACTCAAAAAGTAAGATTAGGGGTAATTTTATATTTATTGACAATTGATTGTGCAGAAAGGCAAGTGCCCTCCTGGTGCAAATCTTCAATTCTTACATTCCCAAGTGTGGGAAGCTAGTTTTCAGAGATCATAGAGCTACCCAGCTTAAAATTTGGATTTCTACACGGGGGTTGACAGGGGTCTTTCCTTGCCACATACCATAAAAAAGATCAAAGTTGTGCATGGATCCTTATTGAGGTGAGAATTGGGAGAGATTTTAAACTTTTAGGGAGATTACACCTAGAAGAATATACCAGGACAATCAGATCAAGCCCCGAGTTGTGAATCTGTTCCCTCTCCAGTTTCACCAAAGTATGAACATAGGGTATAGAGAGCAGATCAACTGGGGTGGCCAGCCATTTTAGATATTTACTGTCATTGCTCCCCCAGTAATATAACCCTAAATGTGGTAGTCTCAACCCCCTCCCCAATTTTAGGTGCAGCCATCTTATAATAGGCTCTACAAGGACCTTTGCCCAGCAAAAAAAGTCCAATATCATTGCATGAGGTTTTTTAAACCAATGCATTGGTAGCCAGACATTGAGCATATTAATGGGGTAAAACAATCTAGGTAAGACATTCATTTTAATAACATTTGCTCTACCCAATAAGGAGAGTGGGAGTTTACTCCACCTGAATAAATCTTGTTTAATTATCTAAAGAGTGGAATCCAAATTTAGTTGAATCATTTTATGATCACTCCTAGCAAAGGTTATCCCTAAATATTTTAATGTATTAGGACACCACTGTATTCCCAGCTCGACTGCAAGCTGTCTGTGCACTTTTAGATTGAGGGGGGAATAAAGATGTTTTATCGACATTAATTTTGTAATTGGCCATCCTACTATTAATGCTGTATTAATTGGAACACTGCAGGAATAGATTCCTTATTGTCTGCATAGACAGAGATTTTAAACTCTAAGAACCTATTCCTACTCCCTCAATTCTTGGGTGTGACCTGAAGCGATTCAGTAAAGGTTCCAGGTAAATATTAAATGAAAGAGGGGATAAAGGACACCCCTGCCTTGTACCCAAAAATAAAGAAAAAAGTGGAAGAGAATACTCCGTTACAGTATACTCTTGCTGTTAGATTTGAATATAATGCTGTTATCCACTTGATAAAAACAGGAAGAAACCCAAATTTGTCCAGAGATAGAAACAGGAACTGCCAATTTACTCGATCAAAAGCTTTCTCTGCATCCAGAAACAACAGACATTTCACCTCTGAGTCCCTGGACACAGAGAAGATATGGGATAATTTGCACAGATGATCCGAAGACATCCTTCCCGCCATAAAACCTACCTAGTCCAGGTAAATTATAAAGGGCATAACTTTGGTGACACAGTTTTCTATAATTTTGGTGAGGATCTTGAGATCATAATTCATTAAAAATATAGAGCGATAGCTACTGACTTTGATTGGGTCCTTACCCGCTTTAGGGATAACTATAATAAGTGCTTCAAACAGGTGCTTGTCAACCTTATCAGAGGCTAAAATACAATTGAACAATCGTTTCAAACAATGGGTCAGATTTTGTGCAAAACATTTATAAAAATTAGGGGAGAACCCGTCCGGCCCTGGGGCTCTATCCAGAGGCAATGCTTTTATTGTTTGTGATATTTCAAAATTTGAGATTGGGGCCACTAGTTCTTCCTTCAGTTCTTCCAGCATAAGTGGAAGTTGCATTGAGGTTAGATATTCCTCAGTTTCCACCGGTGTGGGTTGCTGATCCATTGGACTATATAAAGATTGATAATATTTTTCAAATTCTAATACTATCTCTTGTGCCAGAACTTTAACTGTGCTGTCAGAATTTGAATGGATGCATTGAATAATTCTAGAGGCTTCAGCGGCCTTTAATCTCATGGCTAAAAATCGACTCGATTTTTCCCCTGGTCCATGTACAAGGTTTTAGATTTAAGAATAGTGTATCCAGCTTTTTCCTCTTAGTAATTCCCCATACTGATTCCTTAGGCCTATTAGTTTCTGTTTAACTTGTTCAGTCACTGATGGAGAGAGGGTTCTCTCTATATCTCTGATGTTTTGCAACAAATATTTAATTTTGTGTTCTTGTCTCTGTTTTAGTTCTGCCGAGATCTTAATCAGTTCTCCCCTCAAAACATACTTCATAGCCCCATCATTCTATATCCCCCTTTCCTGTGGAGTTCAAATTCTCCCTATGATATTGCTCTATTATCTGAATGATCTTTTTTTTTTTTTTATTAAATCCGATTTGAGCAGCTGATTGTTTAATTTCCAGATTGTCTGTCTGGGGTGTAGTGGGTTGAGATCCAAGTAATATCTGACCATAAAGTGATCCGAGATCACACCCCGATCTATCATACTAGCTTGCAATCCTAGGAAGTAAGGATTTAGACATAAGAAAATAGTCAATCCTGGATCTAGATTTATGTATTTCAGAGGTAAAGGTAAACTCTCTAGTCATAAGGTGCAGGACTCGCCAAGGGTCACACAGCCCCAAATGGTTGGAGAATTCCCTTAAAGCCCTTTGGGTGGGTGTCAAGCCTCCAATTGTCCTCCCCTCCTTATCCAAATCCAGGGAGAAGGTCAAGTTCCAATCTGCCCAAAGATAATAGGTAGGGTAGCAAAAGGGGTAAGCTTGTGTAATAATTCCCCAAAGAACCCTGGTGAGTCCACGTTAGGACCATATATACTACCCAGGAGTACTCTAACTTGGCCTAATAGGCCCTGAAGAATGATATATCAGCCATTTGGATCTCTGGTCACCTGTTCACAGACAAAGGTTATGGTTTTCGAGATTAAAATGGCGACCCCCCTACTAGCTGTACTATTTCCAGTCGAGTAGACCTGGCCCACAAACTGTCTCCTGAAAAGAGTTGACTCAGAGTCCAACATGTGTGTTTCCTGTAAACACATGATATCCCCTCTATGTACTTGAAAATGTTTCAGAATTGTATATCTTTTTATTTTATTTCTTGACCCCTTAACATTCCAAGATATCCATTGCTACTCAGTCCCCATATTCCATCATTATTATATGAATCTCCTGTCTAATTATAAACATTGGACCAAAGCTGATTGATTGAATTCTAAAATGAAATCTTAATTGTTTCACTAATCGTTTACTCTGCCTAATAAACAAGGCTGGGTCCTTCTCCCATTTCACCTTGTGTTTGTCACCCCCAAAAACCCAGATAGTTGATTCAAAATCATTACACATTAGAGTATACAACAAGGCTAAGACTGTCCTCTTCCTATCCCTCCCATCTACCCACAAACCCCATAAATTCAATTTGAAAAATATCCCCATAACCCTGGATAATAACTTCACCCCACTCCCCTTCAACACAAACATCACCTGGTCCATGCACACAAAGACTCCATTGCTGCCCTCCAGAGTCCCCCCTTGAATTCCCCTATTCTTTAAGTGAAAGGCAAATCAGTATAATTAATGTTAAAAGACAAAGAACCTCTGTGTGCAAACACTGAGGCAAGGGTTACTCCAAAGGGCATTTGGCTGGGAAGCCAAATTTCAAGAAAATACAAAATCACACATGCCCACACAATGCAAAGCATCATGGGCTGCATATGCAAATCACCACAGAATGTTATGCTGGTCCAACTTTAAGCAGAATTGCATGGTGCCGAAAGGCCTCTCACACAGTTTGCAAAGGGTGCTAACAGATGACATAGACACGTGTTTCATCCTACCAGGACTCATCAGTATGCCTCGTCTGTTTGACACCCCAGTGGAATGGACCAGCTACCCTAAGACAGTGTGTCTTGGATATGTTGTGGTGAACCCATTAAAATAAAAAACTATTTAAAAGACAAAGAACCTCTGTGCGCAAACACTGAGGCAAGGGTTACCCCCAAAGGGCATTTGGCTAGGAAGCCAAGTTTCAAGAAAATACAAAATCACACACGCCCACACAATGCAAAGCATCATGGGCTGCATATGCAAATCACCACAGAATGTTATGCTGGTCCAACTTTAAAAACCCCTATTTGCAAGATATCCTAATCAGATCTAGCTTCTCCAAGGAACAATGGGGTTTACTGCAGGGTCATCCTATTTTGATTTATAAAAGGAAGAAGGACATTGAATTAAACCCAGACTGAAATAAATGAAAAGCCCCTAAAATGTCACTAACAACCCAAGCATCTGATCGCACTTCAAAAATATGTTAAACCTATCTGCTGCTCTTGGAGAGTAGAGAAGTCCCAGTCTCTCATAGCAACTATAAAAACTCTAACATCTTTGTAACCCTTAAGCATTCTTTACACTCTCCCTTCCCTCCTCGTATCTAATGAATGACATGTACCCTGAAAGGCCCACAAATTATCCAACTCAAGTAAACAAGCTCTCTCTTGTGTTCATATTCGGGAAAGACATGCAACAAGCCCTGCTGATCCACCATTAATACAGACCTGTCCCAGTTCAAGCCTGTAATAAGGGACACTTGGTCTGTATGTTTTCAAGGGTAATAAACCTTGAACATTCATTATTCTCCCTGGGAACCTCAGAATGTATTTGGGGGGCTTTTTTCCCCTTAATTTACATACAAAGGGAGGTCTTACCACATTAGAAACTAAGGATTTTATGGCATCGTATCTGGCCGTTGTGTCTGCTTTTGGAGTAAATTAAAAGACCATCCCTTTCACTGGAACACTATGCCCCATAACACAAAATTGGAGAAACGTTTGTCCATGAGCACCCAACAGAAATTTTCAACTTAAAACTAAGAGAACCCCTATCTGCTCATGGCACCCTTCTATAATCAATTAGTATTACCCAAAGTAACTCATTTTCTGTGCTTATCTCCTACACTTAGACTACTAACAGCAGATGAAACACTGGAAAATTTACATCCTTAAACAACATAACTATGCGAGCTTCCTTCTCTATTAACTTTTCAGGTAGGACCATCAACAAATCCTGTCTAATTGCTCTAATACAGTCATTTCCTTACTCAGGGCTGTAATCAAGGACACAATATAAAGGTCCCAGTGGAGTGAGCTATAACTTTCAATCCGCCTGTATTACCAGTGTCTTCAAAATATCATAACCTGAAACAGTGTCAATCTGGTTTAATTTCTAGCCATTTTCCAGCCAATATTCCTTTTGTTCACCCATCTGAGAATAGATCTGGTAGTACCTTCTTCAGCTCCGACATGGCAGTTGAAATTTCATTATAGGAGACCCAAACAACCGAAAGTAGAATCTGCAATCTGGCAGGGTATCCCATCCAAAACTGGATACCTGCTGCAATCAGTTTGGATACAAGTCGATGAAAGGTAGCTCTCCTTTGTCATACACTTAGTGGCAGATCCTGTGCCACTCTTATTTTGGCTCCTTCCCACAGGATATCTCAGGTTTCTTTAATTTTAAGAAAGAAGTGTTGTCTCTTGAGATAATTAAGAAATGAAAAATAAAAGGCCACGGGGGGGGCTCCAGGTGGGGGTGTTGCTCTTAATGACCAATGTGCCCTTTCGATAATATACTGCTCTCCGAATGGTGATGGGCCTGCCAGCTTTACTAGCAACTTTTGTGTGAACAGGACGTTGTTGTTGCCTTCTGCTCTTTCAGGCAGGCCAATAATTACTGCGTTATTCTGCCTGCTCCTCCCCTCCAGTTCTTCAATCTTATTTTCTAGCTTATTCACTTTCTATCTAAGTGCTGCCACATCTGGTTCTTGCCGATCCATTCTTCTTTCCACTGAAATAATACATGCTTCACAATCTCCTGTTCTCTGCATCAGGACCTCTAATGCTGAGGAGAGTGATTTAAGTTCCTCTGTTACCACATAAATTTCTTCCCAAAAGGGGGTAAATTCAGTGAGGAACCTCATGAGAGTTAGCAGATCCTCTTCTGCAGGAGAAGACTCAGCCCCTGGGGTAACATCTGTTGTAGAGGCCCTGGATTTTTTCGGGTCCTTAACCGGAGAGATTGGAGGAGTAAGTTTAGGCAGAGGTTTCTTCATCTCCACCTCCATTTTCAACCGAAATCCCTCTGTTTAAAATCCCGCTCTTACAGGTAAGAGGATCAAGTCTGCCACCCAATTCACCTATTTTTAGCATAGAAATTGAAGTAATTCAGGGTACAAGGCTGGAGCTCTGGAATCAAACTGCTACACGGCACTCCTCATCATGTACCCTCCCCTCATACCTTTTCAATTTCCTCATTCATTGTCTCCTTTGGTCCTCTACCCTCATTTACCTGAGTTTTACCTCCCATATCTTTTGTCTTGTCCTCATTCCTTCCTTTCTATGTTGTGCTCTAGGGGAGTTTTCTCTCCCTGGACCCTCACTCCCTGCTGCTCCATCATCTGGGAGGGGTCAATTTTGACCTTTTTTTGTTTTGACTGTTCTCTCCAAACTAGTTTAAATGCTCATCCAGGAAGTATTTAAATCTCCTACCAAGGATGTAGTCCCCTTCCTGAAAGGATGCAAGCTGTCTCATTTAATGATGCTCATATTATCCTAGACTGACCCCCAAGATCCCAATGTAGCTGAAACCCTCCTCCATGCACCATGCATTCAACCAGTTGTTAAATACCTTAGTGCAGAGTAGCCTGGAATCTCCCCAGCCATACAAAGGTAACAACTCAGAAAAAGCCATGGCGTATGATACCTGCTTAAGACCCCTCGCCAACTCCCAGAGGTTACCCTGCACTACCCATACCCTGTCATTTGCCAGGTCAATTGTCCCAAGGTGGACAATGATGTCTTACTCCCTCCAATCTGCTACTGCCCTAATGATCCTTTGGATATGCTGTCCATCCCCCCAAGCCAAATCACCTGTCTGGCACTTTACCTCCTTCTTCATTCATTCCCACTTCCAAGTATATCCCCCTAACAATAGAGTGCTCCACAATCAGCCACTCGCTCTTTGGCCGGGGTCAAACACACATAACAATGATGCACTCCACATAGTTGAGGACAAAACGTTAAAGTGGCTACAAAATACTTTAGTATGCAAAAAGTGCATGTAGCAACAAGATGATGGAACAATACCCTAGCCCATTGTGTCCTTCATCGGGGAGTGAAATTGCAGGCTCAGTAGTCAGAATTTAATGTCCAGCCTTAAAGATTTAGTGTACTTATATTAGAGCATGTTGTTGCATAAACCAAACACTGCAATATATCAGAACAATTGAGAATTAATAGATCACCAAGTGAAATTGCATTGCAACACTTCAGTATGCAACTGCAACTAGTTCATTTCAGTTATGCTAAATCACAATAAACATGTACTGTACTTGCCATCAGCCACAGACACAAATTCAGACATATGCACACCAAGCAAATTCCCCAAACAGCTGCTGCTCCAACAATGTTAGACACCACCATTATACCTACAAATGAGAATTACACAGAATCAGAAACTGACAAAACTGCTTCAGTGGAGGGTGTACAAGACAAGATTCAGGTTAGAATCAATCCTTCATATCCGCTTCACCAGAACATAAACACCCAGAGATAGAAAAGGCTGCAAGTGCTATCTGAAACCCAGCAGTGTAGAACACTGACAAAATTGCTGTCCCTACTTGGAAAGATAGAGCTGAAAAACACTGCAAACACTATACTATAATTACCGATCATAAACTGAGGTGGAAAATTCTGTACTGAAAGCTTGAGGTTGCCCCATGTAATGCCATCAACTAGCAACTGTTTCTTGAACAAATATTTGATACAGTATATAAAGTGTCATTCTATTTCAAATGAAACACTTTATTTTTATAACAAAAATACTTTACAGTGGGGTTAACACATTTACAGGCTATGCACAGGCATGGAAATAAATGCACTCCCACAGACTAAATGTACACTCCAGGTTGCAAAGGTACTTGCCTAATGCCTTATGACCCATTGTTCATTCAGTACCTGGGCTGTGCATTATACCTGCACTGAACAGCCTGTTGTGTATTAACTCCATATAAATTACCAGTAACTGTGATTGAGAATATTTTTATTGTAGTTGAGCTTGACACAAACCAGTGAAACCATGCTTTAAAGTAGGTTTTAAAATGCTATATTTTAACTAAGGTTGATTAGGTAGGTAAAAATCTGATGTGACAGGAAGATATTAGATATTAAACTATCCTTATCTGACATCCAATATCTGGCTGTAAAAGTAATAAAAACCCTAAAACACTCTCTCCTTCCAACAAGTAACTCCCTGAACTTTATGTTGTTTAATAAAGTCCCACTTATACCATCATCTAACCTCCAACCTCCCTCCTCCCCCAAGTACCAGTGACAAATGAAGTTTTATTATTAGCAACCACCTTATAATAAACCACTCCCCACCTGTGCTAAATTACTAGCCTACCACCTCCTTCCACCCTGATTTAAGCCACACACCCCACTTTAGTAAGCCACCTCCCATCCAATGCATCCATTAGCCCCCCAAATCCTCACTTAGTCCTCTATGAGCACATAATGTTATTATTAGCACTGGCTGTCTGATAATAAACTCCCTCCACCCACACTGAATCATGAGCCTACCATCCCCAACCTTGTTCAAGCCCATCCTTTCCAGTTTATTAAGCAACCCCCAACCAATACATGTATTAGCCCCCCACTTCCCTCAATCCTCCCCAAAGTAAAAGATATCTGAGGATGGGTGCGTGGAAGAAGAAAGAAGATGGACCCCTGGTGGAACAACTCATTCGTCTTTAGTCCCAAACAGTATGACTAAAATGATGATGTCCTCCTATAGTAATAGTATCTAACTGGCTAACAGGTGTTACAATAGTAGTTTTTAAAAACGGATATCTGAGCACCTCTAATTTTTAACCCCAGTCAAGCCTGTTCTTCAACAACAGCCACAAATGCAAACCTTCAGTACACTGAATACATCTTAGAAATTGCTGATGCTTCTGCAATGCACACACGTCATAAAACAGCTTCTGCATCAAAAAACACAGAAGCACAGTCAGTTTGCTGCTGCAGCAAGAAGTCCATCACTCAAGATGCTAGCAACCCAGATTCAGGAACAAACCTGGGTCATTGGGTGCCTGCCAGAGGGAGGAGGATCAAGTGCCTCAGCAGATGCCTTTCACCTCTGGGGATGGAGGGTTGTGAGTTCTACCATACCATCACTAATGGGTGATCACAGGAGGAAGTGTTGGTAGGAGCTGCTCTGGGATGGCTTGGAATATTACCTGATATACGTATGTGCATAAACAGCATTTCTGTGTTACAAAGCTTCCTGCAGATGGCATCCCTGAATGCTGGCCAGAAAACATTCAAATGTCTTGTCAGATGCATGATGAATCTGGCTACTCCTGTGGGCCCCTCAACTCCAACCATTGCACCTGTCTCTACCATACATTAAGTCTGATGGAGTTTGAGTACCCCACACAACCTTGCCATTATGGTATGCCACAGGCCCAGGAGGTTGGGGTAATACCCAGGGTAGGTGTGTGATGGTACTGGGTACAGCTAGGGGAAGGGGCAGGCCAGAGATGAAGAGGCATAAACATTTGAAAATAATAAACAGAAAAACACATAAACCACCATTACAACTAAAAATCTAAAATACAGCTAAGGCTGATATACATACTGACAAGACTTTTACAACAAAGCAGAAAATCCTATCCTTTAAAAAATAACTGGAAACCAGTGTAAATGCTGAATGTCCCATGACAGTTTAAAGTGGAACAATCTTAGTTCTTCAAGGAAATGTTTGGCTCAGAGTTTCTAGTTCTTTAGGTCTCATGTTTTTCTTGAACTCAGAAAAAAAAATTGAAAAACTGTGATGGTGCTGGCACTAGGTTTTCCTCGAAAAGAAAAGAAAAGAAAGATCATTCATAAATCGCAGTGTAAGATTTACCGAGCTATGGTAATATAGCTTGTTTAAACAAATCTTTACTGATGCTTACATTACCTCAGATTTCCTAGGCATAAAGAATTATGTCCCTAAGAACTGAACATGCAGTCTGTGATTTGTAGACCTGTGCTTTTACACTTTGTACCATTCATCCAGTGTTCATAAGAACTGCACAGCTATATATTGTGCCAGAGGCCTCCACTGTTCAGTACTCGCAACCCTAGGGTTGCCCTTCTTTAAAAACAGACTACATTATACCCTGCACTTCCTTACATGTAAGTTACTGCAACCCCTTTCTCTACCCAGTCTCACTAGCATAATTCAATGAAAACAGCTTGCCTGGCCTCTGCGATATATGCCATACCAGTGTTGTACATCCCCTGGGATCAGTATGCCGTCCGCTGGAGATTCTTCTCTTTTGCTGCCCCATATCTATGAAATTCTTTCCCTCCCAGAGGTCCTTGCTTGCCTTACCTTAGCACAGTTTAAAAAGAGGCTGAAATCCCTCTTCTGGATTGTGCCCCCTGTAACTGTATTCACTTAATCCATAATCGAGGCATGAGTGTCCCTTTTTTGTCCTACTAAAATTATTTAGGCTTTTGATTGCTACTGCATCGCTTGGTAACTTGCTTTGCAAACTTCTACCAATGTTGAGTATATTTTACCTTCCTTTATGTTGCATCTGTTACACTGCTGGTTGTATATAATGTACATTTTTTTGTGTCAAATGTGTGTAATAGTCTCAACAATTATGGGTAACTAATTTCTTTGTATTGCTTTGTATTTTCACTTAATCGTGTGTCTACATATGATGTTTAGTATCTGTATGTATAATCATTCAGTTACAGTATGCAACTACTTCTGGGTCGCCCCTGAAAGAGGGACTTTTCTGTTTCAGTGGGCCTACCTGGTCATCAAAATTTAAATAAATAAATAAATACATACATAAAGTACAATTGACTTCAATGGGACTTTAATCTGGGTTTATAATCAATCTGTAACAATTATATTACACTGGTCTTAAAGTTCATAGTAACATGCAAATTATACCATGGGGTAAATTCAAAGTCAGAAACCCTGCAATCCAATTGGCTGGCTGGCACCTTTTCAGCATGATAAATCCTCCAGTGTACCCACTGGAAAAGGTGCCAGCCACCAATCCGCCACATCTGTAAAACTCTCCTCGAAATCAATCTGAGCATGCCAACCCCCTATCTGGCACAACTCCTACTGCTCACTCTGCCACATTCGAAACATCAAAGCAACCAGCCACCAGAAAACCAGCCACACTAACTTGCTGGTTCTTTCAAATTGAAAAAGAAAAAAAAAAGCCCTCATCAACACACGATTTCCTGACTTTTTCTTAAAAAAATCACTTCACCTCAATTATGGACTCCCTCGCTGAGTTTATCTCTCTCTCACCACTTGCTGCTACTCTTCTTTAGTCATTGGCCCAACACTTCAAATCTGCTGCCAGCTCTGACTTTATTCCCTCTCCCAGCAAGCGAGACAGGCTGCAGAAAAACACAACAAAATAAAATGTTAACATTGTTTCCCCTGCCCAGAAGTGCAAGAGGGCAGGGGAAGGCTATCATACATCACGGCAGCAGTGTACGCTGCCCAGGATGGTTCCCTGCATACCGCAGAAATGAAGCCAATACTCCAGATACTCTTGCGCATCTCCAGAATGCCCTAGCCACCCAGGATGGCAACCATGCACTATTTGTTGTCTTGGAGCAACAAAGTAAACAAAAACAACTTTAGAAACCTATATAAAAAACATTTTTGTCTGATTATACTGTAAATAAACAGAAAAAAGGGACACATTGTATAATATCAATATGCCCCTCCAGGGAGTGGGTAAATGGGTGGATTTGCCACTTCTAGTGTAGTAAATCCACTCATATACCCACTCCCTGTCATGAAATATTGCTTTTCTAACATAGTACTGTGATGATGGATGGCTTGCCTTTTCTACTACCAGGCCATGTCTATATCCAGGTTGGGTATGGATACAAATCCAAACTTAACAGCTAGAATGTCACCCCACTCATGGTATGTGAACCTCAGTTCCATTCTCCCTCAGGATTCTATTTAGTCCTGCCTTAAGAGGCTAAATGGTACTATTTTACATTACCTATTTGGTAGGCTATTACACATGTTACTGGCCCTCTGTGTGAAGTAATGCTTTCTAATTTTCCCCCTACTTCTACTACTCCTCCTCCCCACCATCAGTTTGAGGGCATGTCATGTTGCTGTACTTGAACTGAACAAAACTGACCAAATGTTCATACTGGTATATGACTGAGGTAGTCGGTGGTGGTGGTGGTGGGGGGGGGCATCTTCTATTAACACATGTTAAAATGTGAATTATGCAAAAATATATTTTTCCATGACCTGTAATATTTAGTAGAGGAACAAGAAATTGAGCATCCCACTATAAAGTTTTTTAAAAGGTTTAGTGACCTGAACTTGTCTGAAACTATATGGTAACTATTTACAGGTGTTTTTGTTTTCTTGGACATTATCAAGAAGCAACAGATTAAATACAGTTTTTCTTCAGATTAGAAAAATGTCTTCTATAACACACCTTGAAAGATGAAAGTAGCTCTTGCTAAAACCTTCAGGGTGAAAATCATGGCTAAGTTATTTTCTAATGTTTTCAATAGCTGTGAGCTTGGTGGCTTACTTTTCTATTAAAAATAAAACAACACTTGGAATCCAAATTATCAAAGCCATTATACAACTAATATTAGGTGGTTTGAATTATGCATGTGTATATAACCTTCCCATTTATCATCCAGCAGTTCAGTGAGTATCTCATTTAAGTGTGTATTATATTATCTGCTGCTTAAAGCAACAATTATAGGTGACAGAGTAATGAATCAGTAACAGATACTATTTTAGAGAAAATCCTTGAAATTAGATTCATGAGCTTTGTTTCAAGTTGTAAAAGAATAGCTATTTAATAGCAGCAGAGGAAGGGAGTACAGTATATTAAAACAGCTGTCATTCTTGCATTTTTTGCGAAGGATTTTAGATATTTGGCTTTTTACTGACATATAAGATCATTCAGTTAGACCGGAGTTTAAGCACGCTTCATAAATTCCTTATTTAGCTGCTTCTTGTCATCTTTCTCTTTCTCTGTCCTTGTGTCTTCCAAGCTGGTAGTTAACAGATTTATCAATGTCATTGTGTAGTCCATGTTAAGACAGTGTTAGTCAGAAAGCCCAGCAGCTGCTGTTAACAATGTCAAGCTTACATTTTCATGATGTCCATGGCAGTGCAGTAGGACCAAGGGACAACTACACAACACTGGTAGGAGAAACTTAGGATAGCTAATTCTTCCATATACAGGAAGCAAATACCCTCTGGTAATTTAAATTAGACTAAAATGATACCTTCTGATGTAGTTCTTGTATCATTGCAATGACTGAGATACTGTTCTTGTGTATAAAAATAAATGTTACTGTCTTTTTTTTTAAATATTGTACAGGATGTATTGCAATGGTGTCTCGTGTCACACCTGTAAATGGGTTGGTTCTCATTGGGCCTTACCCGGTTAATGTAGAATTAAAATTAATTGATCGGTGATTTAAAAAGTGTACTACCAATACAGATTTTTTTCCTGCTGCAGCTTTAGTCAAGCAGTTTACTGATCATCTTTGTGCTTTTACAAGATACTACAAAATATTTGAATCAATTACACAAAGCTGAACTAAGATTTACATAAATAACTTCTGGTTTTGTGTTTTCATGAAAAAAATCGCAACTGTTACATCAGTCAAATTAATATACGCCTTAAAAATGTGTTCAGATGCTTTGCAAAGATTGAACTGTAGTTCTCAGATATACGTTTAGCAACATGTCATAAAATCAACATACTAAGTGCTGTTTCAAAGGGCAATAAAAGAAGGGATATGTAATGTTCAAAGAACGCATGCATGAGTAAAAGCTACAAAATAAGACCAAGGTTTGTGTAAGATTTGCATAGACCTAATAGGGTTTAATGGCACATGCAAGTGTTTCCCCTCATATCCTGGTTTATTACATGTATCTACTGTATCTGGTGACTGATGTGACAGTTGCTTTGGCTCTGCTTGAAGTTGAGATTACTTCAAACCAGTTGTGAAAAAATACAATCTCAGAAATGTAAGACAACAGGGGAAACACTGGAGAATCTCTCCCTTATTGCTTAATGGACGATGTGACCTGCTGGTGCCAGAAGTACATTTGTTATGCCAAAGTGAAGGAAAGAAAAAAAAAAGGCCAGCATAGAATTCCCTCTTGCTTGAGGAAATCTCCCTTAATAGAGCAACACCTTTGGAACTTTAAGCAGTCAGAATCAGGACTACTCAGCAACTTTTGCTTAGCAAGGGCTTCCCACACTGATATACCTAGGAATTGCCTTCATGATTTGGGTAGCCTCGTACTTTCTCATTTTTTTCTACTGCTGTCAAACAATTATCAGCTCATGTAAAGCACCTTCAGTGATTCTGGTCAATTGAAGTTGAATTTCTTTATATTTATTTTACCCTTACATTACTTTTTTTGGAAATATTTTATGCAGTTATCTTTCTTCTTTGAAGAGTCCTCTGCTTTTTTTGCTTCTGTTAGTGCAGTATACAGATATTTAGAGACAATACATACACACTTTATGTTTGCTGCCTGTGCCTTCTGAATGACATTAAAACTGCGACATTTGTCAAGGCTTCAACCTAGTCATGAGTAGGTACTGCTGGAAGGATCAGAGGCTTTCCTTTAGAAAATGGAGAATGTCAAGCAGGCAGCATGCAGTACATGTCTGACCTAGAATAGCTGACCTGGTCTAATGACTCTGGTACTGGGGAACCCTGCAGTTGTTCTTGTTTCATTACCATACTGTTGTCATCATGGGTAAACTACCATTTATCAACAGAGATGTAGAAAAGGGCCTCTTCAGTGGATCACCATTGCAAATATACTAAATGGCCCTCCCTGTACAGGTCAATGCTGAATAACTGTGAAGGTACATTTCAGGCTAATTTGTTGACCTTCATTGCTGGTTTGACCATCTCTCAAACACTAAGGTCAGTTGCAGACTCTGACTCTCCTGCTGTCAATGACATATAGCCCATTCCCAGTGCATCTTTAAAGGGCATTACCCATTTGTCAGTCTTGGTGATTCTGCTGCATGGTACCATTGACACTAGTGCTGTTGTTTTAGCCACTATCTGAGATATATTTCAGCGACTTTTAATCCCCTGCCACTAACAGTATCTCTGTCACTGGTCAGCTATTCCTATTGCTTCTGTCAGTGTTGGCTGTGGCTTCCTCTGGGATTGTGGTCCCTGACCCAGTGCCACCCTGCCCACTGCCTCTGTAACCTGAGGCACCTGTGGTCCCTCTAAAACTTTCTCAGCCAGAGGAGGAAGAGAATGAATATATTCCTGACCATCTGGTTGAAGAACAAGAGAATGTTAAAGATGAGCAACTTGTTTATGGGGTTGACTCAAGTTTAACAGTCTCCTACAGTAGTAAAGGCACTGTTGTTCATATATCCTGGTCTCCTCCTGAGGATGCCATATTTCAAGCTTTACTTATTCTTATACAGGATAAGCTAAGGATAGGACAAGGAAATACTTCTTCACAGAGAGAGTAATAGACCCATGGAACAAACTCCCCTAAGAGGTGGTAGCATCAAAGATGATCAGAGAATTCAAACTCACATGGGACAGATGTAATGGACATGTTAGGATGAAGGGTACATGGTGGGGTAGTTTTTCCAGCAGACAAGATGGATCTCACAGTCCCCATCTGCTGATGTTTTTCAAATGTTCTTCTTATGTTCTTAAACTAGGTTGTACTGCTGAGGAAGAGGGCTCCACTGAGATGATTTGCATGAATTCCTGGAGCTTCCAAATCAACTTCCATGATTATTTCTCCAATTAAATCTACACAACCTTGGAGGATGCTCCCATGTTTGCCTAGCACAGAAAAAATATGTTACTGTCTGCTTCTTAAAAAGTGAATAAACTGTATATTAGCCCCTCTGCCAAGGCTTTTTATACAAGACAGTTTGAAACTGACTCAGGTATTATTATTATGGCTGCCCATGATAGGCCCAAGGATACAGATCATATGAACAGTTTGTCCTATAATATGGAATCCAGAAAACTGGACATTATGGGCAAATGGACACATGCATCTAACTCACTGTTCCTCCATATTGACAATTACTTGGCTTACATGATTATATGTCTGTGAAAGTAGTCTGTGGAAGTCTGTCTGCAATTGTGGATAAATTGCCCATAGGCACTGCTAGTACTAAGGTATAGCAGTGTACTGAGCATTGATTTGGAGGCCAGCAAGCACTTATTGCATTTTGCATATAATACTTTCTCGGTTTACTTGGTTTACTTGGTTTTGTTAGGTAGAAGAAAGTCCAAACAGCCAACGTGTCTACCTCTCCACATCATGTTGGAGTGTATTATTTAAATGCCCAAGAGATACCTAAGTAACCCTTAAATAGGTTGAAGTCCACTGCATCTACTATGTATTATGGTAATTTGTTCCAGAGTTTGGCAGTCCTTATTGTAAAAAAGTATTTCCTATTGTTTTTGTGTACCATAGGCGAAAACAATTGTCTATTGTTGCATCTTAATGCATTTGTTTTGTTTGCAAAGTTTATTCCACATTCCGCCTTAAGAGTGTTATCATTTAACATATTAAACAGCAACAGTAAATCACCCCTATTTCTACGTGTTTCTAAATCATATAAATTCAGTGCTTTACATTTATCTTTATAATGTAAATTTTTTAGTCTAGGAATCAATTTTGTTGTTTTTTTTGTACAATATTCAGTAAGTTCCTGTCCTTAGTTATTTAATATACTTTATTATGTTTAGGCAAACAAACATAATGACAGAAATCGAAATATAACATAGATGCGGAATTTCAATTGAATACAGAAGATACGTTATTAACAGAAAGAAGAAAAACAAAATCCAATAACTTAGTAAGTGCGCCAATTCTAACATAAAGAAGAATTAAGTAAATAGCAGTAACTGTTTATTTGTTTGTTTGTTCTTTTCTCCCCACCCCACCCCCTCCTCATCCTACCCACCTTAGTCTTCCACCAGTTGTTATTTATTATAGTTATAGTTGCCTCAAAATGAAAAAGTAGTAGCCAAAATGGGGATAAGAGTATAGGGTACTGCAGAGCAAGAAGATAAATGAAAGTAAAAGTGATAAGGGGCCACATTCCTGGGGCTCTCCTTAGAGCGAGTCTTATCAAGAAAAAAGCTGGATATGGATGACCAGAAGCTAACTAATTGAAAGAAGGGTGTAAAGTGGTTCCCATCTTTTTTTATATTTACCCATACAATTTGAAATTCTAGCTATAGTAGACTCAGCTTGTAGGGCAAACATAATTTCTTTGAACCATTCCAGGTAGTTAGGAATGGTCAAATCTAACCAATGTCTCAGTTTAACTTTTTTAGCACATGCTGAGATTAAAGCCATATGAGCTCTCTGATTGTACCCCGATATTGATGTATAATCACCTATAATACAGATTTCCAAGTTAAAACTGTTTGTTAGTGCAAGTAATGGATCCAACCTGTTTGCCATGCTACACCAAAGGGAACAGTCTCTTCACAGGACCATAGCATATGGTTAGATCTGCAGGGGCCTGGTGACATTTAGAACATTGATTTGAAGGTAGAATACCCATTTGATGTCACTTAGAAGGGGTATAATATAGATTATGGTTAATGCAAAACTGCATATATCTATATCTATCCCATTTAATATATTTAAATAGGTGGGCCCAAATTGAAGGCCAGTCTCTAGCAGTAGAGGATAAGGGAATAGTATTATCCCATTGGTAAAATCTCCAGCATTATAAAATGGTTACTGCCAATAGAATAAAGTCATAGGAGTAGGATATTAAATGGGAAATCGGGATGGCATTAAGATATAGGAGTAAAGTAGTAGAGAAAGGACTGGACCAAGTCCCTGCTACAAAATAATGTGTCAGCATTTGGGATGGCTGGAGGTATTTGAAGATGGAGGTATTTTCCCAATTAAAAAAAGAGCAACCCTCCTTAAAGGAGAGCAATTTTTGTTCTCGTACTAGCTGCTCCACATGTTCTATACCTATTTGTGGCCAGAAGGACTGAACATTGATGAAATTAGCAAATTAGGATTATGGAACAGGGGCTGTGCAATGTCTGTATACATATCCAGTTTAAGAAGAGCACTTAGCTGCTGTTGCACTTGAATTAAAGAATTTAAGGGAGTAATCTGCAGAGATTTTGGGAGCTTTTTTTTTTTTGGAAATAAAGGGTAGAAATTTAGGATCTAAGCCATGTGCCACACAGAGATCTTGCTCAATCCTGACCCAGGGAGGTAGGTAACCAGCACATTGTAAAGGTTGTAACCAATGATGAATTCTAACCAAGTGAATTGCTAAGTAATATATAGAGAAATTTGGAGCTTGGAGACCGCCATCTAATTTCCGTCTGGTAAGTTTAAGATAACTTCTTCTGACTTTTTTACCCTGCCGTATGAATTTACTAAGAACACCATGAACCTGAAAAAACCATGAGTGCGGGAGGACCTGATTGAGCATTTGTAAAGGGTATAGTAAACGTCGTAGAACATTAATTTTAATAATGCTCATACACCCCCACAAGGTTAACAGCAATTTCAACCAGCGTTTAAAATCTTCTGCTAAAGTGTTAATGAGATCATCTAAATTAAGTTTTTTCATAATTTTTGAAGAGAGGTGGAGATAGATCCCGAGATATTTCAGTTTAGCAGGGTTCCATTGTAAGCCCATGTGAGCCACATCAGCCTTCATGGTATATTTATTGAGAGGAAGAAGTTCCGTTTTCGTCAGGTTCAATTTATAATTTGAAAAAGACTCAAATTGGGTGTTCATTTGGAATACAGCAGGGAGGGATTGGGTGGGATTAGAGATATGCAACAGTAAATCATCAGCATATGCTGAGATTTTATATTCCTGGTAACTTATTTTTATGCCCATTACAAGTGAGGAGGAATTAATTTTCCTGATAAGAGGTTCTAAGTAGAGATAAAAAAGATAAGGAGAAAGAGGGCAGCCCTGACGGGTACCCTGTGACAGGGCAAAGGGAGTAGAAAGAATGCCATTACATTGGATTTGAGCTGTCAGTGCTGTGTAAATAATTTTAATCCACTGGAGAAATTCCGTAGGGATATGGTATTTAGAAAGCAACAGGAAAAGATACTCCCACAACACCCTATCGAAAGCTTTTTCTGCATCCAGGGAAACAAGAGCTGCCGGTATATCTGAATCCCTGGACACAGAAAAAAGATAGGCTAGTTTTCTGAGATGGTCTGAGGAAAAGTCTATTCTTGATAAACCCGACTTGTTCCATACTAATAAGATGTTCCCATACCTGGCTGAGTCTAGAGGAGAGAATTTTAGCAAGGATCTTAAGATCTACGTTGATGAAGGAAATAGGTCTATAATTACCAATCCGTAGAGGGTCTTTGTTGGGTTTTGGGAGTACCACAATGGTGGCAAGGGACAAGGAGGTATCTGATATACCCATCTCAAATATATAATGGAATGTATCCAGGAGAATAGGAGCAACAGTGTCCTTAAGCGTTTTATAAAAATTGGTTGTAAATCCATTGGGTCCAGGAGATTTATCTATGGGCAATGATTCTATAGCTTCATAAATTTCTGGTAAGGTGATAGGACCTTTTAGTTTATCAATTTGAGGGTCAGCTACCACTGGAAGATTGATATCTTGAAGAAACAACTCTAATTGTTGAGAGAGATGTGTGACTGTCAGGGCTGAATATAGTTGCTGATAGTACTCACGAAAGGCATTCACAATATCTGGGGGGGAAGTGAGAAGCCACCTGAGGGTGAGTAAATAGAGTAGATTATTATATCAGCCAACTGAGTATGCAGTCGTAAAGCTAACAGTTTCTCAGCCCTCTCCCCTTGATCAAAGTAGGAAATTTTTGAACGAAGCAGCATAAACTCTGCTTTTTCTGCTAATAAACTATTGAATTAAGCTTGGAGAGATTCCACTTTACTCCACTCCTCTACTGAAGAAGAAGTGGAGAGAAGCTTCTCTAAATTTGTTATCTGAACCAATATCGAGGAGAGAGCAGCGCTCTTTTGTCTATCATGTTTAGTAGCTAGGCGGATTAGTTCTCCCCTTAGTGCACATTTCAGGGATCCCCATAAAAAATCCTTTCTAGGCATGGATGGGGCATTGAGTTCCATGTAAGTTTTAATGAAATTTTGAAGTAGTTGGACACATTCATCCAGCTTCAAGAGCTGATTATTAAGTTTCAAAATTCTGACTTTATGTACATTTGGTAGAAGATTCAATTGAAGATTGGCAACCCGATGATCCGAGATGACCTTGGATGAATAGTATGCTAGGGAGACCCCTTGAATGTGATCTACTGTCACGAGAAAAAAGTCAATATGGGAAAGGGTATTATGGGGAAGGGAATGAAATGAGTATTCCCCATCATCAGGATACATGAGCCTCCAGGGGTCAACAAGACCCAGGGAATTCATTAGTTTGTGGATAGCTTTTTGGCCAGGGGAGAACTTTTGCCTAATCCAACCAGACCTATCCAGTGTGTTTGAAAGAACTAGGTTCCAATTGCCACCCAGAAGTATTGGGAGCTTGGCCCAGGGAGCAAGCATAACCATTAAGGAGACAAAAAATTTGGGATCATCTGAATTGGGTCCATATACGTAACCCAATATAACTTCCAAGTGAGCCAAAAGGCCCCTTACAATAATAAATCTGCCTTCAGGATCAGCAACGTCTTGTAGAAGCCGGAAGGGAATTCTATGGGTGATTAGAATGGCAACTCCTCTTCTCTTTGTATCTTTACCAGTCACAAATACCTGACCCACCCAGTTTCTACGGAAATAATGAACACACTTGGACATAAGATGTGTCTCTTGTAAAAAGGTGACATCAATCTGTAAAGATTTAAGATGAAGTAGAACTTTAGTCTGTTTAACCGGAGTTTGTGCCCCTTTTATATTCCAGGTGCAGTATCTAGTCCCTGTCATATAAACTGATATAATAAAAGAGAAAGACATAAAATTTATAATTAGGCAACCAATGACAACTACGGAAATAAGATTTAATCCAACCCTTCTTTGTGTCAGACAACCCTATTAACACAATCCCATACCACCCTCCCCAATTTTATACTAATTCCATGTAAAAAATGTTCTCTAACCTTAATTGAAGTACCCCTAACAGAGACTTTATAACCTTTAAAGTAGAAATGCGAATGAAACATTGTCCAAACCTTAACCTTTCCTTACCCCTTATTAGATCTCCTTCCCCTTTAACCACAGCGCTAATAAAAAAGAACAGCTTGAATACTTGAAACAAGAAAAACCTACACGTGACTACATGCTTTAATATTAATATTATCAAAAAATAGCAACTGTAAGCAGCTGTGTTTACCCCATCTTCTTTTATAGCACATAACGCCCTGTTAACCTGTTATCACTGCTAATCCCCCCATCTCTGAACAACCAACTCTTTTATACTAAATGTATATGAAAAAAGAGAAAAAGGAAAAACTCCCAGAGGGAGAATTAGATCTTCTCTCAGCTAATCTAGCTGATCATATCCTGAAAGGCACAGAGTAGCTCCAATTATGTATAAAATAAAGTAAAAAAAAATGTTGAAGCCTCATGACTTGAGAGTCCAACAAATAACCTGTTAACCAGTCCATTGGAGAGCATGCCCAGTAAAGCCCATGTGTAAATGGAAAAAAAATTAAAAAGGAAAAGAGAAGAAAAAAAAGGGACTTGCAAGCTAAAATGAATCAACTAAGAGAGGCATGTATCTGTAGAGCTTTGCTGCCCTCTTGTGTCCATTCTTCGTAATAGACGATACTCTGAAAGCTATCTTCCGCACATTCGTACAGCTCTTTCAGAAAGAAGCCGACCTAACCTCCGTAGCTGAAAAGAACCTTCAGCGGGCTGTAAATAGGTCGGGGAGCAGAGACTGCAAAGCCAGAAGTGCTTGCTGTGCTGACTCAAAATTGTGCCAGGATCCTGTGATGAGAACCACAAAACATGAGGGGTACTGGACCCTATATTTTATCCCAGTGGCTATCAATTTCATCACCATGGGGTGGTATTCAGCATGCCGCTGCCTGATGGTGGAAGGGAGATCCTGGGCAAACCAGAGTTGTTGGCCTTCCCATAGAACTTGGTGCTTCTCTGTTACTTGACCCAACATGTGGGATTTATCCAGGTAATTCAAAAATTTCAATATGAAAGGGTGAGGTGGTTTCCCAGCCCCAGGCTTTGGTTGTAATGAGCGGTGGGCTATCTCAATAATGTAGGTGGTGTTGTTGGGAGAGGGCCCCGCTATCTTGGTAAACAATTTTTGCAAAAAAACAATTGGCATCGCAACCTCAGCATCTTCAGGAAGGCCGAATATTAATATGTTATTTCTTCTGCTATGGCCTTTCAGATCTTCTAATTTAGATTCTGTTTTGTGCAGTCTTTGTCTTAGGATTGTCATTTCGGTGTTTGTGGCATGTTTCCAGCCTTCTAAGGATGTAACCCATGCAGTGGTATCGGAAATGGCTCTGTTAGTTTCAACAAGATCTCCACGGAGGGATTTAAGTTCGGAGGTTAATTCCTGCAGAGCAATTTTAAACGGCTGAAGTTCCTCCATGAATTTCTTTTCTGAAAGAGGAATATCTATTTGTATTGTGGTTAGTGTGAGAAGGACTTGACTGGGGCCCCAGATTCGCCTTTCGATCTTTTTGGCCCTTTTTCCTGTGTTTGCGGTGGAGTGTGAGCTAGGGCAGCCTGGCGCATTTCAGCCTCCATTCTGCCGGTAGGCCCCTGATCGTGCTCCACGTAGACCGGTAAGATTACAACTGCTTCTCCAAAAGTTTTGCCTCCAATTTGGAGAAGAGGCTATGGAAAGCCTATATATTCTGTATTGATATTTATTCAGTCGATTATATCTAGTTTTCTGTGGGAAAAGTTGGCATTCAGGACAGGAGCTGATCCACAGTGCTGCCTGTGCTACAGAGCCATCACGTGATCTCCCCAAGTTCCTGTCCTTAGTTAGATAAGGTGCCCAGAAGGCTGCCACATAGTACAAATGAGGCCTAATAAATGAATTATAAATCGGAAGTATACATGCTTCCTGTCTACAGAAGAAAGATCTTTTTACAGCAGATATAATATGGTTGGCCCTTTATGTAATATGTCTGCAATGTTCCCCTGGTGTTAATTTGTCATTTACAAAAATACCTAGAGGTAGGTCCTTCTCCAATGTCACAGATTTAATTTCTATGCCATTTAAATAGGATTTTGTATGACAATTTTTTATCCCTCGATTCATAATAACACACTTTTCTCTATTGAAACTCATTTTATTTGTATTTGACCATTTCTCAAGAGCGATATCATTTTGTAAAGAAATTGATTGATCAATAGACTTGACCTCACTACAAACTTTGGTGTTGTCAGCAAACTTGCTGATATGTCCATTTATCCCATAATGTAGATCAGATATAAAAATATTGAACAATGTGGGTCCCAGTACAGATCCCTGGGGACCCACTGGTCACGAGAATAGGATTTGAATAAGTATCATGGATTTTAACCATCTGTGTCCTATGTATTAACCATGATGTTACCCATGTAATTATACATTTGTCCAATCGCATACTCTGCATTTTATCAATTAGAATCCCATGTGATACTTTTTCAAATGCCTTATTGAAATCGAGATAAAAGACATCAACTGGGGTATTCTGATCTAAGGATTGGCTAACCTCCTCATAAAAGCAATAAGTTTGGTGGTGCATGATCTATGTTTAATAAAAGTATGTTGTTTAAGATCTTTAAGTCCTTTTATCTCCATTTCATTGTCTATTCTATTTTTTAAGATCCGTTCCATAATTTTACATTTAACACATGTGAGACTAATGGGTCCGTAGTTTTCAACTTTGCCTTTATGCCTTTTTTATAAATAGGGAAGGTATTTGCTAGTTTCCATTGATTTGGTAATTCTCCCTGTTGTAAAGAATTATTAAACAACATTCTTAACAGAGTACAGATAGAAATTGATGTATTTATTAGAAAATTTGGATTTATATCATCCGGTCCTGGGGCAGAGTTTGATTTAATCTACCATAAAGCTGTTAATACCTCATGCTCATTTATCTTAGAAGTTAATGGTTGAGCTAATTTATTTTGATGTATAATTTCCTGATTATTAAATACGGATATGAAAAAGGAATTGAATTTATTTGTAATATTTAAATGATTTGTGATTATATTACCTTTTTCATGTAATTTATCAAAATCATGTACCTTTTGTTTATTGTTTAAGTACTGTATGCATAGAAAGCTTTTGGATTTTTTCTAACAGCAAGTTTAAATTCAATTTTCTTCCTTTCCTTTTTAATTGCTTGTTTGGTCTGTCTCAATTCACATTTATAATTTGAATAATTTAATTGACTGGGATGTTTTTTCATAATTTTAAATGCATTTTCTTTTTTTTTTTTTTGAATGTATAACCTAACAGTATTTGTCAACCATGATGGAATTTTGCCTCTTTTGTTATGTGTTTTTTTAATAGGTACATATAAACTCTTAAGTTCACTAATTATTGATTTAAGTAATTTCCAACACTGTTCAATATTCAGGTTTTCAAAAAGAACTTCCCAGTTATACCCATGTAATGATTTATTAATTTTAACATAGTTTGCTTTATTGTAATTACATCTGAAATGTGTCATACCAATACTAACTTTGTGTCTATTGATAGTGAACATAATCAAATAATGGTCACTGTTCCCAATTGGAGTAGTTATAATTTCTGATGCCTCACTGAGCAGCTACATTTGGCACCTGCCTTCCCCAATATTCATGGCTGTATGTTGCTAGGTTTGCTACAGATGGTCTACAATTGGTCTTTAACTGGCTCTTTCATGGCCAGAAGTTATGTGTTACAATGTAGAGTTCACACTGAAGGAGTTACAGTCTTTAAAAATGACTCTTTGCACTTTCAAGTCCCTTGCTGTCTAACTTTCATATGGACATGGTGATGTTTGTTTTCACAGAGACTCCCATTATTATAATGCTAGGGGTCTTAGACTACTGTTGAGGCCTATGTCCCTAGCTTTATCTTCTGGTTCTCATTTTAAAGCCCACTACAGGTCCAGTTTCAGGCATTGCCCCCTCTTCTGCTCACATTCTGACTCCTTTCCATATCCCCAGTCCCTGTTCTGGGGTTCAGGTAAGGACAAGATCTTAGTTCAAAGAAAGCAAAGCAGTAATAATAACATGACATGCATGATATCTCAGTTCATTTACAGGAACAGCAAAAATCAGTACCATCCACTGTGTATAATGCAATATATTTATAGAACAGAGATTGCATAATATGACTTTTCAGTGTAAGGATCTGTGTTTCTGACAAAAGGTAGGATTCTACTAGTGTAGTAATAGGCAGGGAAAATAGAGCAGACTAGCTAGATGGCCTATCAATCCTTTTCTGCCAACAACTTCTATGTTTTTATGCTTGGTACAGGAATTTTCTGTATTGAAGTTTGGTTAATCCTCAGAACCATGGGTCTTCTTCAAGTGATTAGCTGCAGTGGCAGTGGCCTTATTCCAAGAAATCCTATATGTATGTCCTCACCTAGATGACTGGTTCCTCAAGGCACCATCTAGGACTGCAGCTCTACAGACTTTGTAGTGGGATTACAGTTGTTCAACTAATGCAATACTTGGAAAGTGCAGAACACAGAAACACAGAAAATGTAACAAGAAAATGGTCCAGCACGCCATCTAGTCTGCTCTTTCCTGCCTATCAAATGAACTGAGCTCCTTTCAGTCCTCATGATCTCCCCTGCCCCATTTTACCCAGCCATATTTTCCCCATATGCCTGTCTTTCAGCTCATAAACTCACACACTGTCTCAGCTCATATCACTTAGATGCATGCAACGTTTTTAAACCGTTGCTATTCATAGTACAAAGTGATGTGGCATGATTTTAAATAGGACAAAATGCCAATTCATGTAGTTCTCCATCTGGCAAAGTGAACACTTCCTCTGGCAGAGTCTACACATAGCAGCATTTCACTAGTGAAGGTGCCACTTCAAGTAGTGCTACCAGTCAAAAACTACAGTATGCATAGTGACATCTTTGTTAGTGAAGTGCTGGTCAGTGTTGTTTTTTTAAAGTTCTTTTAATAAAAAAAACAGCACTTTCAGAAAAAATACACCCCTCTCACACCACAGGTTCAAAAACATGTGCTACCCCTACCGATCACCCTCATAGCACCTACTCATATTCCCCTCAGTTTCTGAGCAAAGTTGCTTTTATGTGCCTATGTGATCTTTTTATAAAAAAACTGAATTATCCACTCACCCCAGTGACGAATAATCACATTCCCATTCCAATTTCCCACCTAATCCCCACCCATCCCTAGCCCATTAAAAATAAATGTGTATGGTTACTGTATACACTCACAACCCACCCCACTCCCAGAGGCAATCAGCACCCTCCTTCCCCATCATGACACAAAGAGAGGATATGCTGAACACACCTGTAAGATGAATACCATTTCCACAACAAGTCATACTAACTGATTTATTCACAATGAATGAATTGGTGATGACCTGCAGAAAGTAACAGCTGATTATCTGACCTCAAGAACCAATCAAGGAACATAAAAGTCTCAGTCATGTCCCTTCATTTCCTCCTATCCTCCACAGTACAGACGTTTAGATCCTATACTAATTCAGTTCCACACATTATTGTGAACTCATGAATACACACCTCAGTTGACTGGATACTGACATTTTACCATTGTGATATTTTCCCCTCAGGAATACTGTCGATCCTGCTAAATTTTCAATTTTGCTTTCTGTTCTGGCGTGTAGAGCCCAGATCCTGCATAGTCAACTATGCTGGGTAGTGAAAACTAGGCCCAGCCTGGGCACGAGTATCTTAAAGTTGAAATCCTCCTCCTCCGCTGAGCTGCATAAATTCTCCTCTCCCTTCTTCTCTCACAGCTGTTAGGGGTCATGAGGGCCTCGGTGAAGTCAGCCCTCCCCAGCAGGAGCACGAGGGGTCAGAAGGGTCTCTGCAAAGCCACCCTCCACAGCTGTAGAGTGAACAAGCAAGGTACGATACAGCACGTGCTCCCAGGACCTATGCCAGCAGATTCAAGTTGGAGAATGTGTTGCCCCCCCCGGAGCTTGGCACCGATAACCCCACCACCCTTGCTCAGCAGTGAGCTTTATAGTGCTTTACATGGGACTCTCCACAAGCTATCAGCCCACTCTCCCATTAGCAGCTTATCAGTTGTCTCCACTAGTGGCCGCTACACTCAGCCTTGCCTGTTATTGCAATTAAGCACAATGCTACCGCTATATCTCCTGCTATTTTTCTTGTTGTTTCCTCTAGCCTCTCTCCCCCCAGCTATCTATCCAAATTATCAACCCAACCCCACTCCTTTCTGCACCTGCAAAACACCCCCATCCCTTAGATCTGCCACCACCAATCAGCAGCTGCCATATGGCCCCTTCCACAATTGGGTGCTTGGTGCAACCATCCTGCCACCTTCATTTCATTTGAGGCAAACTGTTCTTTGCATCACAGCCTCTGGCATCTCTACACCTACCCTACAAGAACCCAATTCCTGCCTTAAGTCTAGACATTGCTGGCACAAAAACAAACAATTTTTAATACTACTTCTACTTCTGGCTGGGGATATGGAACCCAACTCTGGCTCCACCCTACCCAACCCCACTGCCCCAGTAACTCTCCCCAGAGGTCTCAGATTACTGCACCTTAACATCTGCAGCATCCTAAACAAAATATCAGCACTGCAACTTACTGCCGTATCATTACGTCCAGATGTCCTCATCACATCTGAGACCTGGCTAAATCCCCACCACCCTGTCACTGATTTAACCATCCCTGGCTACTCAATTATCAGGTAAGACTGCCAGGGCAAGAAAAGAGGTGGTGGCATTGCCATATTTATCTCCACCAGGCTACAGTTCACCCGGGTTCAAATCCCCTCATTTTTGCCAGAAATAAACTCGTAACTAATCAAATTATCACTCCCTTACTCCACCCCAATGTTTGTTGTGGGCTTCTACTGTGTTGCAGCACCACCTTGCCCAGCATCCTGGGCCATCTGGGCACACTAAAGTTGTCAGCCTCACCTGGTGAGCTCCACATCCTCGGAAACTTCAATTTCAACTGGCTCTCCAAAAACTGCCAAACTGCACACCAAAATAAATGCCCTAAATCTCACACAGCTAATCTCCCACCCCACCCAGCTAAACCATAAAACACAAAACCACTCCTTACTGGACTGGGCCCTCACCTCCCACCCACACAGGATTATTAATGCTGGTCTTCTCCAGACTCCCTAAGTGACCACTATATGACCTACATGGTCAGGAAAGTGCACAAGCCCACAGCAACCCCCCAAGGATGCTAATCACAAGGTCATACAAATCACTAGACCTAACGTCTCTCCTGCATGACCTAGCACACACTGACTGGTCCTTCATACTGAAGGCACCTTCCATTGACTACGCTTTCGAAACCTTCAGGACCAAATTTCTTATTGTATGGGACTCCCGTGCCCCCCGAGTAAAAAAAGGGTAAGGGGCTCTCACCTTCGCTGGGTCTCCACCGACATCATTAGCAAATGCCACACCAGAGATCAGGCATGGAAAAAAAACAAGTTAACGGGCTCCCAAACATCTGTCCAATGCTACTGTGCCCTCTGCAACTCCTGCACCAAACTTATCCAGCAGGCAAAAAATAATTACTTCTTGACGGCTTTCAACTCAAATCTCAATCACCCAACTAATTTCTGGAAAACTATCAAATCCCTCCCCCCGCCCAACCACCATCCCCGACCCTAACCATCCAAGACGCTACCATCACTGACCCTGGAGAAGTGGCTGCCACATTCAACACCTTCTTCACCAGCTGTGCAAAGTCCCTCCTATCTGCTATTCCGCCCCCCATGCCGAGTACCTATCCAAAACCTCAGATCACCTCCCAGCCCCCTAGTTTCTCCTTTCGTCTGGTCTCTCCAGCTGAAGTGCTAAAAGTGCTATAGGCTTTCAATCCCAACAAAGGCAAATGCCCCACTGGTCTGGGTGCCAAACTGTTAAACTTACCTGCCCCTGCCATAGCCATCCCACTGGCCAACCTTTTCAACCTCTCCTTTTCACTAGCCAAAATACCAGATGCATGGAAGTAGGCAATTGTCATCCCCCTTCTCAAAGGTGGTGACCCCTCCTCATTGGGTAATTATTGCCCCATCTCCATCCTCCCAATCCTGGCCAAACTGCAGGAACACCTTGCTCTTGCCCAACTCTCCCAATATCTAAACATATTCACCTTCTTCTCCCCCACCAGTCTGGTTTCCGCAAATCACACTCAACCATCACATCCATATTAGGGATCACCGATGACATCCTCACCAGAATGGACAAAGGGCATATCACCTCAGCCATTTTTATCGACCTGGCCAAGGCCTTCAATACCATCTCCCACCCATTGCTACTAGCCAAACTAAATGAAGCTGGCCTATCTGGCCCTGCCATAAGCTGGTTTCATGCATACCTGGTAGGTAGACAACAATCAGTAAAAATTGGTTCCCACATCTCTACTCCCCTGCCAGTCACTACTGGTGTCCCCCAAGGCTCAGTCCTAGGACCGTTACTTTTCTCAGTTTTCTTAAATGATCTCCTGAATGCCTGCCCACACACATCCATCCACATGTATGCAGATGACACCGTACTGTACGCCTCTGGACCATCATCTGGTATTGTGGCTGATACCCTGCAACAGGACTTCAATGCGGTTCATCATTGGTTCCAATCCAACCAGCTGTTCCTAAATGCCAAGAAAACCATCTCACTAACCTTCAGCTCACAGGCAAGACTCTCCCACCTAGTCACCCATCCCTCATATCTAACCCTAGACGGATCCCCACTGGAGATATGCACCTCCTTCAGATCCCTTGGGCTCTGGCTATAGCAGCACCTGGATTTCTCCACACACATTGAATCAATTCACAAGAAACTTCACCCTAAACTTGACGCCCTCTTTCGCAACAAGCATTGCATCCCCACACCATCTCAAAAGGAAATTGTACAAAAGATGATTCTCCCACTACTTGACTATGGCAATATAGTCTATGCCTCTGCTCCACCCTCCTCCCTAGCCAGCCTGGACATACTCTTCCATTCCTTCTGTCATTTCATCTTGGAATGCCTGAAGTTGACCCACCACTGTCACCTATATAGCTCCCTAGCACTGCCTTCACTCCAGGTCGGCAGGAAGATCCACTGTGCTCGGTCTATAGCCAAATACTGGTCACAGTCCCTTCCCGCATATCTCAAGGAAGCCCTCTGAACTCAGCCCCCACCCACATACTCTCTCAGAAGCGTGGACTCCAGGCTTCTCCATATCTCTTTCATGGGAACACCCAAAGGCCAATCAGCTTTCAAATATTGCATGCCCAAACTCTAGAATGACCTGCCTGCTGATATCAGACACACCTCAAACTCCTTGCAACTTAACCTTCTCCTCCGTGACCACTTCACCACCACCTGCACATGCACTTAGACTTGGGAAGTTTACACCAATTGGTTCCAAGCTAGGCTGTGCTCTCACAATCACTGCCCATCTGACAACCTTTGAAACTGCTGTTTACTCCTCCTTCTATCTCTATATTATGACTAGCAGCCTGTACTCCCACCGACTACATTTCAATTGAATGCCAAGTTGTTGCTATTGTTATGTTGCATTCATTGGTTATAACTGCTTATACACCCAGACAATGGTATTCACTTTGGATTATTCAATGTCTTGTATTTTCGCCTGAAAGAATATACGCTGTAATCTTGCCTAAGTATATCCTGTACCCTATTTTCCCAGGACACATCTGGAATCAAGAGGTACCCTACTCAGTATGCCTTTCCTGATTAAACTCTTAAATAAATAAATAAAAATCAGTTCTGACTGCTTGCCTGTGTTTTCAGTTTAACAGCACTGTCTTGGGGGTATTGCCAAGCACCCAGCAATGGCAGTCACATTTTAGACACAGTCTGACTGGCACTGAATTAACAGCAGTTAAATACTATATAAAATTCTGGGAAATATGAGTAAAAGGTATGGTTCATTAAAGTAATTCCGTGGCTACAAATAGAGGTGAAAAGTGTCAATCTACTCATAATTTTGAGCCTGTACACCTTGTTCAAAGTTATGTTGCTGAAGTCAGAGCTTGAACTCAAAGCAAGGTCAACCAAAGCTGAAAAGGGCAAGGAGAAATGAACAAACAGCCACAATCAGTTGCTGGCTTCACTCCTCGTCACATTTTGACAAGAAATGAAATCAGGCTTTGCCTATATCACTGCACAGCTAGCCCATCTGCAAAGGGTTGCAACATGGCCAGCAGAGACTTCTGCCACCCACACCAGATGCTTGGACAAGGCAGAAAAGCACATCAGAGAACTGGAGTATATTGTCACTGACCTCTCAAAGGACTAAACTGTTTTACTTGACAAAGTTGAGTTCCTAATGGGGATAGCAGATGACCAAGAAAACTGCAGCCGAAGATCAAATATACAGCTAATTGGATTGCCTGAGAATACAGAGGGCATCGAGGGAGACAGGCTAATTCAGTGTCTTCAAGCAGAAAAGCTGGGCATGGATTCTGCTGCAGCTGACTATGAGCTGCAGTGTGCCCACTGCACTGTCCCAAAGCTGAAGCCAGGAATAAGGCTGAGGCACTTTCTAATGAAATATTTGCGATATCCAGAAAAGGAGAACATGCTGCTAGCAGCCCAACAACATGGTCTGCTAGATTTGGATGAAACAAAGGTATTCATTTTCCAGGATTTCAGCCAGGATCTCCAGATAAAATGTCAAAAATTCTCTGTTAAAACAAAGCTGCATGAAATTGGCTGGGGATTTGGATTACTTTGACCAGCTAAGCTCTGGATTGTGTGTCCTGGGCTGCCGCCAAAAGTCTTCAATAAAGCTACTGAAACTAAGGATTATGTCCAAACCATGGAAGCTTCCCAGGATGGTCGATCACAGGCATGAAACACCTGGCCAGCCCATTGATACAAATGTGATCTCTTTCACTGACTGAAACCTGTAGTAAGTAGAGAGCTCTGTGTCAGTTGAGTTGATGTTAGCTAAAGGTATACTTGTTGGCTCAGTATAGTACTCATGTCTTTTTTTGCATCCTTATATGCCTAAAATAATGTGCCTGTGTTGATATCCCTGACAGTCCATTTAAACAACCGACTTATGGGCACTAATCTTCATACTCCATATGTGGAAGTTATTCACAGGTTTTGCCACAGTAACTGGGGACACTTGACTAAATATGTGGGACATATTGCTGTGTAGAAAGAGGTTATTTGCTGGTGCTAACAATGTGCTTCAAAGAAAGTCGTTAATCCGGTAGTGATGATCTCATCTGAGCCTAAGGGGGAAACCCCATTTTTAATGACATGCGGCTTCTCGAAGTTAAACACTCTTGAATGAAAGGGAGCTCAGTACATTTGTGTTGGTAAATAACTATTTCAGATTAGCTGATAGAGCTCCTATCAACTCCTCAATGTTTTCAGTATTTTCAGCCTTAACTAGTATTATTTTGGTTCAGACACTCCATTCACTCATGTGAGAAATTTCAATGTCTGTTAATAATAATCTGTGGCCAGAAAGCTGTATATATTGATATATGACAAAATAAGGGAGGTCTTAGTGAAGCAATCCATATCCTATGTTTCTGTCAAATTTCCCTCAGATAGATTGATTGAAATTATCAGATCCATTGCATCTGCTGGTTGCTGCATGGGCAACCCCATTTCTGACAGCCAATTGGCTTCTCTCTTGACTAGCTATCTTGGTCTGACTATCTGAAAAACTCTTCAGACATGTCATAGTCAAGCGGGTGTAAATGGTTCTCCAAGATGCAGACATCCTATATTACCTTTTGCATACATGTGCATACAAGACAACTTTATCCCTGCTAGGTAGTTCATAGGTCTG
Source organism: Neoceratodus forsteri (assembly GCA_016271365.2). Classification (NCBI taxonomy): domain Eukaryota; kingdom Metazoa; phylum Chordata; order Ceratodontiformes; family Ceratodontidae; genus Neoceratodus; species Neoceratodus forsteri. Next base: position 536,412,266 of record CM057459.1, on the reverse strand, counting down.
CTGGAGCAAGACAACTTTGGGCTACTGTTGAGAAGAAGTATGTACTGCAGCCATGGGTCAAGTAATGCATTGTACACCCTGAAATACACTAATCTGTAAACTATTTCAATAAATTGGGGATTTCTGGACATGCTCGACTGGACTTTCCATCCTTCGAACTGTGTTTGACTAATCCAAAAATGATCTAGAGGGGGCTCTATATAACTACAAATGACTTATTTTGCTGTATAAACAGAAATGTCAGTCTCTTGTACTAAAACTGCCTAATCATTAGCTAACAATGACATGAAGCTCAGGTGGTAAACGGTTTGCATTGGACATTTTGTTGCAAACATAACTGTACTTTATTCCGCAGGGTTCTTTCATGAGGTTGTGGGTTGGACTCCCACCACTCTTCCTCCAACTGCCGCTTGGGCTGTACATAACGATGGAGGCGGTGGAATTGGACTAGTTTACTCACAAGGAAGAAGCATTGTGGAATCAGACACAGTCCTAATAAATACATAACTTAATCATTCATTATGAGTTTAAAATACCACAGATAATATGCAATTTGCAAGAAGAGACGGGTGGAATCCACAAATTTCATTACAAAAAATATTTATCGAAATTCTCGCGTTTCATGAAATATTTTGCTGGTGGAAAATGCAAAATTTCGCTGATGAAATACATGATTTCACCCACGAATGGTGGAATTTCACCACTCGCGGGCAAAATTCCACAATTTGATGGTGAAATTCCACATCTCACAGGCAGAAATCTGCATTTTGCACCTGTAAAATATTTCACAGAATTATATTTTCTAGAATGTCGCTGACCAAATTACAATTCACTTCATCTCTATTTGCAAGTTACTGTTGGTGGCAAGCTTTTCCAGCTAGATGATACTACAATTCCCAATAGAGCAGTGGTCAGGCTTAAAATGAATGTTTTGAACTCACAAGTAACAAATTGGGAAAGTGTTTAACAGTGGGGAGCATGTAGGAATGATTAACATTGACAGACACCATACTTGACAGGGAGTTATTGGGCCCTGATTGGACATTAATATAAAATGTGGTACTAAACTACTCTCACTTGACTACTTACAGGATGTAAGTTCGAACTATAGACCATTATGGGTAACATATATATTTCCTTTTCTAGAGATTGTAAGGGTGCATAAGTTACATCTGCTTTCCTTCACTTGGGAGGGGGAGCTTTGAACCCTTATCTGTAGCTTTAAATATGTTTCAATGCTGCTGCCAATTATCTCACTGACAAATATCACACATCAGTGCCAGAAAGTCACCAAATTCCTTGTCCACCAAGCTATTAGTATTAGTGGGTTGCTGCACTCTCATGGTGCTAGATCATGGAGGAAAAGGTGTGTGTGGACACAATGGTCCACCTTAAGTAAGTGATTTTAGTGCTGACAGTAGTTGAGCTTGTTGCTCCTATATGTCAGGGTCGGGGGGGTGAGTGGGTTTTGTTATATGTTCCATAACATTTATCTGTTAATGTTAGATTGTATTACCATTAGGGATAAAGGAACTTTTTGGTTAGAAAGGGGGGAGTGGGGTACTGGGGAGATGTTGTTATTATTATTGTTCGGTTATTCCTAGTTCGATAGTAAGACGTTTATACAAAAATCAGTGTAAGAATTGCTATAAGCTATGCTTCACAGTATTACTCATCAGAATTATAATGAAACTAGATTTGTGTATACATAAATGTGGCTGAAAATGCACTTAAAGTTAGATCCTGGAATGTTAAGGAACTTAAGTCTATTATAAAATGGAAGACAGCACAGACAAAAATTAAAGCAATGCAAACAGACATCCTTTGTCTGCAAGAAACTCATATGGTTGAGAAAGAATGGTGATTTATGAACAGGAACTTGGGGGGAGTGGTTTTGTTCATACTTTTCATCCAAAGTGAGAGATACCGCTATCTGGATTCGGCATCACTTTCCTGGTGCAGTGACCAAAGTTAGTAAAGACCAAGGAGGCAGATATGTATTGATTCCAGTTCTCCTTAACAAAGGAATAAAACTTGCTAGAGTCCATTATGCTCCAAACTTTGACTATCATGAATTATTTAATAGATTAAAAATTCAAAAATAGCAGATTTTGAGGGCTCATAGGTGTTGTGTGGCTATTGTAACTGTGTTCTGACACTACCCTGGATAGGTCCTCAACAGTACTGATACATGAGTCCAGGAATGCCAGGACCCTTAAAAGTCTAAATGTGACTATAGCCTGATAGATACTTGGAGACATGTTAACCACAAGGGAAAAGAATATACATAGTATTCTCATTTGGCAGAAAACTTTGCTAGGCTGGATGCTATCTTTATTTTGTATGCCCTGACTTAATCAATTCATACTGCCATGTAAGAATTTATCATACTAACTGATCATGCCCCTGTTCTCCTCAGTCTACAGGGCTGGGGATCTCCTAGTTTATCTAGAACCTGGAAGTTAGACCCAATCTTATTAAAAAATCCTGAATTTATCATATACATTCAGGATCAAATTCTACAGTTTTTGCTGAATGACCCCAAAGGAACCACAGGTGTCCATTAGATGGGAGACATTGAAAGTAGTGTTTAGATGGATTATAATATCTTACTCTGCTCATGTCCAGAAGGATGAGGCCAAAAGCTTTTTGGATCTGGAGCAGCAGCAAATACTTCAAATGGAGAAGCAGCATATGCAAAATTCCACTGCTGTAAGACATCAACATTTGCAAAAATGAAAATATGAGATAAATCAATTAGCCAGTTTCAAAATAGAATGCACCATTGTGCTAAATCAAGCCACAAGTTATTTTGAGGGGGGCTTTGAGGGTAAGTGGCTAGCTTGGCAGTTAAAATATTAAATAAGTGTTAAAAATATTGTACAAATTAAAAACTCTGAAGCTGTCTCTCAAAATGGTGACATGGATATTGGGGAAGCTTAAGGCAATTTTATCAAAACCTCTACACCTCAGAGTTGCATCCATCTGAAGATGATCTATTAGTTTTTCTGTCCAAAGCTCCAGTTACAAAAATAGATGAACAAGACCAAAGCATCTTAGTAGAAGATATACAATGGGGAGAAATAATAAATGCCATAAAACACTTAGGGGTGTGGGGCCCTGGGCATGATGGCTACCCCATTATTGTTTTATAAAATCTTCCATATAGAACTTAAAAAACCATTGCATGACACGATAAAAGAAAGTCTGGACATCAGTGCCCTACCCCCCTCTACTTGGTCAGGCACTATTACAGTCCTACCAAAACAGGGAAAGATCTGACACTTTGTGGGTCCTATAGATCTTTTTCTTTACTCACAGCAGACTACAAAATCTGTGCTAGAATTCTGACTGGTAGATTGCAATCTGTGTTGCCTAAAATAATACTTCAATGTGCTTATGCAACTGGATGAGATAAAATGCTTGTGTAACTTGATTTGCTTTGTGGCTTTCTGCCTCTCTATCTACAGGATACACCATCCTGTAGGAGTACGATGCAATGAACCCTTGAAGAGGGTTCCCCCTTACAGGTGCCATGGGAATTAATGCATTGGCTAAAGGTAGGTTAGGAAGAAGCCCACGGGTAAAACAGACAAGCCACTGGAGGAGGAGAGGTGGATGGTGGGTAATGAAAAACAAATCCTGGAGGTGCCCAAGATGAATGACCTTTTAAGCCCAATGAGGGAGTGATGTTGTTGCTCTGCCCATTGAACCTCAGGCTTAAAACCCTCCCATTCAATGTGCTTATGCAACTAGAAGAAAAAACATGCTTGTGTAACTTGATTTGCTTTGTGGATTTTCGCCTCTCTATCCATGGGATATACCACCATGTAGGGGTACGATGCAAGGAACCCTTGAAGAATGTTCCCCCCCCTTACAGGTACCACAGGAATGATTGCATCAGCTAAAGGTAGGTTAAGAAGGAGCCCAAAAAGAATACCTAAAGGTGTCGAGCATCGAAGAGGCGAGGATGATGAAAGAATGAATTCTGAGAAGATGATAAGGGCTGGCTTCCTAATGAGAGAGGGGAAAGCCGGAACCACCATCCACCTCCATCCAACAGTGGAACCTAACTAATTAACCAAAATGAGCACTAACTCTAATATTATGACCATTGGCATGGAGGAGAGGAAAAATCCCCTTTGCAGAGGAAACCTCTGGGGATCAAAGGCCTAGGTCACCTTCCCTCCAGGCTGATGTTTGATTTGAGGATGTATGTCATTAAAGAGAAAGGTTCAGTAATGAAAGGGATATGAGTAGGGAGGATGATGAATGGGGAAAATACCCAACAGAAAGCACAGATTGAATAGGAAACATGAGGCTGCACACGGATCAAAGGAACATGAGGCAATGATGAATACTGATGGTGATGACTGCTGCAGGAGGATGGCAATTCGATGAGGTAGCATAAGATCCAATGAGAGGTACACCTAATTGAGCAAGGTGAGGATGTAGTCACCAAGACCGATAAGGCATGATTATGTGATGTGAATGATTAGACCCTGATCTTGTGGTCAATGAGATAGCATAGGATTCAATAGAGTGTTGCAAGTAATGAGGCTCCTTGAAAGAAGATATATTCTGAGGCCAAGAAGGCATGTCTGGAACCAGGGGGTATGCTCGATAGAGCAATGTGACTAAGTAGACTCCTTGAAAGGAGGTAGACTCAAACATAAATAGAGTGATGTGATTAAGTAGGCTACTTGAAAGGAGGTAAATTCTGAAATGAACTTGAAAAGGAACTTGAACAATGGTGGAGAGCAGCCAGCTGGCCCATAGGAAAGGGCAACAGACAGGGAGGCAAAGCCAGGAGCAGAGATAGAGCTGAATTGAGGTGACTGAGGAAGATGTATACTGACAATGATGAGGACTGCAGGAACACAGTAGGTAGAGTAGGTAGCATGAGACCTAATGGGAGGTAGCCCAAAGAAATATCGAGTGCAGGCCAGATAGAGACAGCCAAGGCATACTGACAGAGCAATTGAAATAGATGAACAGATTGAGGTGAGGTATCATGGACCAGCATGATCTGGACTGGAGATCGAATCAATTTGAGTTAGCATGGAGATGAGGTGGCATGAAAGCCATGATAGGTATGCCCAAAAGAAATGTTGAAGGCAGGCCATGATGGGAGGGAATTCAAGAAGGCCAAGATGAGGACTGCAGGAGGGCTAGTCGGGGGAGCTCACTCTGACCCAATTAATGGAACTGATGCAGTGGGGTCTGGAACAGAGCATCTAGTCCAAAGAGAATCGTATTGTCCCTATGGTCAGGAATACCTCACAAGGAAGGATAGAATGCTGTTGACATGCATGGAGGACCAAGAGCAACCATAGTTGAGGGGGCTCACTATGAAAGAGCCTGATAAGCAAAAAACACAATGTGCACCCAACAAAGCCACAGAGCACAGTGAGGCAGAATAACCAGAGAGAGACTTGATGAGGCATCAGAAGCACTCAAAGGGTAACCTTAACAGATAGCCAGCTATAGTTAAATAATTCAGATGAAATCCTCCTACCTGCGGCACTGTGGTGGCACTCAAATGACAGAGCACATGCTGCCTCTTGGAATATGTAGGAAGCCGCAAAGGTTGCAGCAGTAAGTATCGGGGAATGGCAAAATATGTCCCCGAGTCAGGGCATGGCACCCTGATATCATGAAGCCACATACCGTATAGGAAAGCACCTGCAATATGAAATGGTCCTGAGCTCAACACATAAACATCAAATGAACAGCCAAAAAAGAAACAAGAAAGTGATCGGGAGATAAAGCAGAGCTGGAGGAAATGACTGATGAGATATGGAGAAGGGCAAACAGCAAGGTGTCCCAATGATGGAACAAGGCAACTCAGAAGATGAGCAGAGAAATGCATGGGGCAAAAACAGAATACCAGAGTAGAAAAATTGTAGGCTTACCCACCAGAGAGTGAGACTGTGGCAGTCCGCACAGATATGGAGTGAGGAAGCGAAACCTAAAACAACGGCCAGAAGAAGCTCGTGGGCCAACAGCAAACAAGCAGGGGAGAGGGAGAGCCATGCTGAAGCAGGAGGGGGATGAGACAGATACTAGGAGAGAAGAGCAACTGAGGAACAATTGCAATTCCCAGCAGAGGGAGCGGGGAGGAGAAATGAAGTGGCAGACCAGGTAGACAGCTTACCCAATTACCCCATGCTCCCAGGACATGCAGACAAGTGAAAGCAGTGCAGGCGGAGGGTATAACAATTGCACTAGAGGAGGGAACCAAAGGGAGAATGGGAATGAGAGGGGCAGCTATGAAGGAGGTAGCACAGAGGAGCAGAGCCGATCAGGTGATGCATGCCCAGAGCACCAGAGTGGGGAAAGAATGAAGATGCAGCTAGAGGCATGAAGGACAGGCCAGAAAAGCATGGGATGAGGAGCAGATGAACAAGGTATGGGGGGAGACCAAAAGACAGAGTGAGGAGAATGAAGGAAGGAGGAGAATGAGGTGGACAAGTGAGGGAAGAGGCTGACAGGAATGAAGCTGCAGGACAGAGAGGAAGCAGGAAGAAACTGCAGGAACAAACGGGTGGCCGGATGCAGCTACAGAATGAGGGGAAAGGCAACAGAAATCCAGAAACATGTGTAGGAGAGCAGCGCCTCAAGCTACAATGAAAAATGAATCCTTGAATTGCCCAGGATGAATGACCTTTTAAGCCCGATGGGGGAGTGACGTTGTTGCTCCACCCATTGAATCTCGGGCTTAAAGCCATCCCAATCCAAATTAAGTGGGCTTTGTACAAACCTGCCATGGAAAACACAATGTCTGCAAAGTAATGAATATACTCTGGTGATGGGCGAATTCCATAACAGGAAGGGGGGCTGCAGTGGTGGCATTGGAAGCAGAAAAGGCATTCAACTGAGTGGAGTGGAAATACATGTTTGCTAGCCTTAAACATTCTGACTTAGATGAAAAAATGGTGAAATCAATATCCACTTTGTACCACAAACTGACTGCTCAGGTTTCAGTCAATGGGAATCTTTCCCTACCCTTTGATCTCACATGTGGAACTAGACAATTATGCCCTCTATTCCCCTTGCTATATGTGCTCACTCTAGAACCTCTGGCTGCAAACATAAGAGCTAACCCACAAGTAGTAGGATGTTCTGCAAATGGCCTCCGATATAAGAACTGACTTTTTGCTGATGATCTATTGGTGTATTTGCAAAGCCCTAAAGATGGATTACCTAGACTTCATCAAATCTTAAGTAAATATAGCAAATTCTCCAGTCACAAAATTAATTTGGCAAAGAGCAAAATACTACCAGCAGGAAAAGGCCCTAATCAAGATTTAAAAAATAACTCATTAGCATGAGAGTAGATAACTCAATGAAGTACTTAGGTATTCAGATCTCAAATGATAGACAGATTGTTACAAGATAACTGCTGCAAACATCTGGGTTCTAGCAATCAGAATTGTGAATGCTGGGCAGGTCTATTCATTTGTATTATTGGGAAGATAAATAGTATAAAAATGAATGTATTACCTAAGTGCTTGTACTTGTTTCAAAACCTGCCTATTAGAGTTCCATAAAAATTCTTCAAATCCCTGAATAGTATAATTCATGAATTCCTCTGGGGTGGTAAAACAGCATGCATTTGTAGATGAATTTGAAAACTCCCTTTAATTCTTCCACTCCCTTTAAAGAATAGTGGTCTTGTCTTTCCTAACATGAAATATTATTATTTGGCCTCACAGTTAGCAATGATAGATAGATAGATAGATAGATAGATAGATAGATAGATAGATAGATAGATAGAAAGCTTTATTTTTTGACAGGAGTACAACTTTTAGGACCATAGGCCCTGTTTATCAAAGTTGTCCTGTTTAGTATTACAGTTTCACAGCAAAATGTACTATCATGTAATACAATATTACAATAACATTCTTAACACAATTTGCACAAACTGAATACAAATAATACGTACAAATGCATAGACACATATACCTAAGAATTAAGGTAAAAACCTCAATATATATCATAGGTGCTGTCCATGTATTAGACAGGGAAAATATATGGAAGCAAATGCAGGCTTAAGATTCAGAAATGGAGCAGCACGCAACAAAAAATCCCAAAGCATTTGATGCAATATGGGATCGAAAAAGGGACAAATTACAACAGTGTCTAAATCCATATTAATTCATCTCCCCATTTCAACCAGTGTACCCCAGCACAGAAAAAAATCCAAAATTAAAGCATACAATCCCAGGGGAAAAAACAGGAACGGTATCAATCAGGGCCACCATAACAAATATATTTGTCTTTCCAAACAAAATCTAAAGAATATTTTAATTGTCCTAAATTTTCCATGCTCTCGATTTCTGGTTCTATTTTGTTCCATATTTTTGGTAAATAGAAACAATGTTGTATTCTGATGTAAATATTTACTTCCAGGGAGACTTTCAGGCATCTATGTGTCAACTCCCTCCAGTTATACTTGCAGATAATAGTGGCATCAATAGACTTTATTTTATGTCTTTTTCTAAAATTTGCAAGGGAGTCCCAATCTAACTTTTGAAGCAAGGTACAATGATGAGTAGGGAAAGGACACTTCGACACATATCTTGCCATTTTATAATACGTTTTGTCCAGCCTATTCAATAGTGTTTTAGAAGCAAATTGATATATTACACTGCCATATTCTAATGTTGGTAGAAGTAGTTGCACAGCTATTCTGTTTCTGGATTTTCTGGGAAGCATCGAGGTTTTCCTTCTAAGCAGACCGAATCTGGTATTAACCTTTACAACCACACTATTTATATGTTCAGAAAAAGTAAAAATACCCATAAATACTTATAAACCAAAACTTTTTCTAACCTATTGTATGTATATTTAATGTCTGACTATGAGATTTTTTACCTTTAGAGTTCAACAACGTTACCTGAGTTTTCTTTGTACTAAAAACCATATTAGATTGGATTAACCAATGTTGTAAAATGTCAAAATCCATTTGGAGGGTTTTTTGCAGACTATCTATGTTGATTCATTTTCCTATTAAGGCCATATCATCTGTGTACAGATAAATCTTACTGTTTTTAATGTAGGATGAACGTGGGTTTATATATATCTAAAACAGCAAGGGGCCTAAGATCAAACCTTGAGGGACACCCCTGAAGGTACCTTCCCTATCTGACAATGTTCCATTTATACAAACCTGTTGTGTATACTCGGTCAGATAAGAAAGCGTCCAAATCTGGATGGGTTCAGATATACCTATTTGGCCAGTCTCTCTAACAATATATTGAAATCAACCAATTCAAAGGTCTTCAAGAGGTAGACGAACACTGAGCCGACCGACTCCCCTGCCTGTATCCCACTTGTCACCATATCAGTTAAGTCTGTCAGGGTGGTATCCATTGAGCTCCCAGATGTAAAGCCTGCCTGACACTCTGTCAGTAGTTTGTACTTTTCCAGGTGTTCATACAACTGGGCACAGACCAGACACTCAAAGACCTTTGACATGATCGACAGCAAAGCTATTGGGCGATAGTTAGATTGATTATCTTTCCCCCTCCCTTGAATACTGGAATCACCTTTGAGTTTTTCCACAAATCTGGAAAACTTTTACTCTGTAAACTAAAATTCAATAGGCTGGACAAAATTGGCCTTATTTGGTCTACTGAAACTTTTAAGAAGCTTGTCTCCACTTTACCCAGGCCAATTGCCTTTCGTGGTTGTAGTTGTCTTATTTGTTTCTCTACTTCATTAATTTTGATTTTTTGAAAATAAAAACATGGAATATCCCCTTTGCAATATTTCCCTAACTGCATACTTTGCTGAATGCCCCAACTCTGATTACTACCTGCCTGTTCCATTATTATATCTGGGAGAAAGCAGAAATATTGATTCAAATTGTTTACCACTTGCTTTATTGGCATCTCCCCTCCCCTCTCATCCTTCCATGTTACACTTAAGTTTTTCCTTTCCCTACCTTCCAGATCTTTTATTAGATTCCAATACAGGGCTGGATTTTTTGTTTGATTAACTTTATTTTGATAATCTCTTTTCCGTGCTTTTTTCATTATACTTTTACATTTGTTCCTGATCTTTTTAAACAGTTCCCAGTCTTCTATTTTTAATGATTGGTTTGCCTTATTCCATACTCTATCCTTCAATTTTATTTGTTTTTTAATCGCCTCAATTACCCAGGAATTATGGTGATGCCTTTATTTGAATTCTTTAAAGGAGGCATTTTTATCACATATTTCCTGGTAAATTTTTGTGAACTCTTTAGCTGTCATGCCTACTTCTAGAATCAGATCTATGCATGCCCAAATTTATTTGCTCTATTTGGTGTTGAAAAGAGGATTTATTAAAATGTGTGTAGTCTCTAACCCATCTACATTTTGCCAATTCAACATTATCACTATTTTGTTTTATGTTACACTCAAGAGAACTGTGATCTCCTAAGTTCTGAGAACCCACCCTATAATCCAGCAAGTGTATACCATTTTTTATAAATATTAAGTCCAGAATGTTCCCTGCACTAACATGAGTACTTCTATGTGTTGGAATTTTCACAATTTGAGTAAAACCCAAAGACTGAAATTCAGTTTGAAGCTTAAGGACTCTGTCTGCTCCCCATGCTGTATTAACATCTCCAATCAAAACTGCTTCCCTTTGCCTTAATAAATCATTTAACCTTGTGGAGAAAACCTCAAAGACTGATGTTTTTATTCTTGGATGGGAATATACCACCCCAAAACACATTTTCAACCCAGTTGATAGTACAGGGTGCAAAAGCCACTCCACCTGACTGGATGACCATGGAGTTTGAATTGTTTGAAGGTGACTTAGACTTGGCCTGTTTATTACCTTATTGTCAGGAACACCCCTCACACTGAGATGCAATCCATACACAGAGCAACTTTTAAGAATTTGGGCAGGAGTACACAGACTGATTGACCATGGTAAAGGAATTTCACCTCAAGCCAATCTGATTTCGGTGATAAAAAAACATGATAGGCTATAATGTGTAACTCGGCTGGGCTTTCCTTAGATGGGGTAAATAAGGGATAACAAAGGCAGGACAATTCTACTTTGGTGCCATACTAAAGGCTTTCAACAATATAAGAGAAGAATACTCTCTGCAACTGGAAGACTTTTCCACTTATCTAAAGATAAGGCAATATTTTTCACAGACCATTCACACTTCCTCTTCCATAGAATAATTTATTTACAATCCAGAGCCTAACTCCAAACCTCTCACAGCACTATATAAACTTCTTATTGGCACTCCCCTGCCCCCAAATATCAAAGCCATGGAACATTGGGAGTCAGACCTAGAATTTCAAGTTTCAGAAGAAGAGTGGCAGTTAGCTATGAAGCATGTGCATTCATGTTCTAGCTTCAATAAGCTTAGAAGAATTCAATTAAACTATCTCTATAAGATCTACCTAACCCTGTTTATATTATGTCAGTAAAACACTTCCAATGTCCCAAATGCCAGGTAGAGGAAGGCAGTTTTACTCCTATGGCCTTAGCATGCCTTAAATTGGCTCCTTTCTTGACTCAGGTTCACCAACTAATGGAAACTATATTAAAATGTAAGCTGCCGGCAACAGCTGCAGCATCTACATTGGGGTCAGATTATAAATCAGTTGATGAGAGGGCTATGGGTAATACTCAAATGCTCTGGAACATAGCACTGGTTAATGCCAGAAAAAACAGTAGCACAAAACTGGCTTAGTGCTTCTCCGACAGTGGTCTGATGGCTAAATGATCAACTTTTATGCATGAAACTGAAAAGGCATTATTTTAGTGCCAATGGACAGGGTAATACATTTCAAACCACCCTGCAACCTTTCCTAATGGCTATTGAAAACAATCAAATTTCACTATAATATGCAGCTATGTTGTATTATGGAAATGCTACCTTTTCCCAGTCTGAGAATATATCCTTGTTCTTTTGATTTGACGTAGTATTGTGTGAAGGGACATACAATATATTCAGTTTCACTGAAGGTGATGTTTATCCTTTTCTTCAAGTACTCTGCTAAGCTATTCTAAGCAAATGGCAGCATTGGTCTCCTTGAAAATATTCAACTGCAATTGTACCAATGGAAATGCTACAAAGTGTTGTAACTCTGTTGTATTTTAAGTGCCTTAATAACATTTTTTAACAATAAAAACATGGCCCAGGCACAGGCATTCCTGTAGACTCCCATGCTAAGAGTTTGATAGCCAAGACAATGCTGACTGTCTCAGCAACCCAGGTCCCTGCATGATCCAAGCTTCATATCCTGGACCTTTTTGCAGCTGCCAACATCATCGCAACATTGGCCAATTTCTGAGGGAACATTTCTTAAGAGATGCATCATGCCCAGGGGACCCAGGCATTTCAATCCCTAGATCATTCTGTTCTCATCATGGACCTCCTACATAAGGTTTCCTGCTGGTGGAAAGACTGCCATCATCTGCTTCAGGGGCACCCATTTCTCTGTCCATCCCTACAAGAGTTCCCCACTATGGACGTCTGCCAGATGTGGTGGGGGTCTAGTCTTGGTACACTCAAGACTCAGGGTGTGTGATCCCCCTGACATTATTTTCACCAAATCAGCAGTCTATAGATAAGGGTTGCTCTTTGTGGCCCGTGGGCCTTCATCTCTCACAATCAGAGCTGTCCTCTGATGGTTTTGACAGACAATGTTAATGTCATGCACTGTCTTAACAAACAAGGAGGTACACACTCCTATCCCCTCTATAGAGGAGCCATATGAGTCAGGCAGGGGACCTAGACACACAAAGTAAATATCCTTGCTGCATCTCTACATGGTTCTATAAATGTTCTGGTGGGCTATGATGGCAGGACAGCTACTCGGTCCCACAAGTGGGAACTCATGGAAAATATGGTCATGTCATATACCTATTTGCAGATTGGGATCCATCCAGAATGTGACCTTTTTGTATTCCCAACAATGCATAATTACTGTGTGTTTACATGTGTGCTCCAGAGCCTGTAGGTTTTTGGTGAGAAGCATTGTTCCTTTCTTAAAATGGAAAGTTTCTATGCATCTTTCCCAAATCCCTCTGACTCAGCAGCCGTTAGTCAAGCTCCAGGAGAGAGTAGATACTATTATACAGTATTAGTGGCGCCCTTCTTGCCCAGACAAATTAGATTTTATCTGCTGTGGCAGATAGCAACAATACCTACTGTCCATCTCCCTTTATGTGCTGGACTGCTGTTACAGGACAAGGACAAACTGTTGAACTCAGAACTCTGGTCCCTGCATCTCCACACCTGGTTCCAGATGATGTAGAACTGTCCTGCTTCAGGGTTTCCTGGTCAGTTTTGTATACTTGCATCTTGTAAGCCATCTGTATGGCATACGTACGCAATGAAATGGAAATGTATCAGTATCTGGTGTTCCTCTTGCTCCCTTGACCCTTTTGTGTCTGGTGCAGAATATTTTGATCTACCTCCAGTACTCTTCTAAGAAAGTGTAGGTATTGGCCATTTATGCCTTTCATAACCTCACAGGGGGCATGACTGTGGCCCAGTAGGAAGTGTACTGCAGGTTCCTCAAATGGTTCCTGTATCTGAATCCCCTATTTTTAGGGTGGTTCTGTTCTTGACCCTAACTTGCTTTGAAATCTCTTACACAGGCTTCATTTGAAAGGCTAATGCATTTGACATGCATTTTCTTTCATGGGAAAAGTTATTTTTTTGTCTTATTGTTTTTTTTTTTGTGGTAATTACCACTGCTTGAAGAATTTCTGAGCTCAAGGCTTTTGTCGTAGATCCCGTGAAACTTGTTTTTCACCAAGACTGGGTTTCATTACAAACCCATCATAGGTTCCTTCCTGAAGTGGTTTCTGTGTTGACATTATACAAGACTATCCACCTTCCTTTGTTTTTTTTTACTTCCTGTCAGAATGTTGTAGCAGTTATCCTGCATTGTCTCATTAACCACAGGGCTTTATGCTTCTACTTGAACCACACAATTGACTTCATTAATTGTGTGTAGCTTTTTGTATCATTCACCCCAAAGATGATGGATGCCCCATCTCAAAGCAAAGCCTTTCTAAATGGTTGGTATCCTACATTTCCTTTTATCAGTAGCATGGGAAGGAGCTTCCTGGCTCTGTCTGTGGATATGCTACTCATGGAATTGCCACTTCTGGGTCTTGTTTTCATTAAGTCTCAGTAGCTGACAAATTCTCTTCTACCACATCGAGTTTTGTCCATACAGTCACTAAATATTACAGTCTGGATCATGTGTGCCATAGATGAGCTGGCTTTGATCTTGTCCTACAAGACCTGCAGTTCTAATGATCTTCCCTGTTCCTGCTGTTCAGCTTTCCTACCTCTCTGTTTTATATTACTTGTCAATCCATCAAAGGTATGTATTTATGGAGGGGGATGTTGCAGTTGTACTGGCGGTGGTGCTCAACAGCTCAGAGGTGGTAGGGGCTGTGGTAGTAAGGGAGCCATTGAGGAACAGAAACCATAACTCAGTTTTCTTCAAACTGGCCCTTGGGTCCAATAAACAGCAATTGAGAGATGGAGTCCTTGATTTTAGAAGGGTAGACTTCAATAGGCTGAGAGAGCTGGTCAGGAGTAAGTTAGTAGAGGTGGAAATCATAGGTGAGGTGGAAAAAATATTAAGGGAGCCATTCTTGAGGCATCTAAAGCATGCAGGAAATGGTTACCAAAAAGAACAGATTCATGAAAGCATTATGGTTGTCAGCAAGGGTAAGCGAGGTAGTGAGGTCCAAGAGAAAGGTCTTCTACAAATATAAAGAAAATCATGGGAAGGAAGAATGGGAGACTACTGGTTTCTACTGAAGAATAAGGAGGCAAAAAGGGTGGTTAAAGAGTGAAAAGCAGACAGAGCTGTGCATTGTGGAGGTGCTCAAGATCAGAGAAAAACAGTTATTCAGGTGTATTGGGGTAAAAAGAAGGAAATGATGGGGAATCATAAACTATGTTGAGGGGGTTAGGGTGAAAGAGGAGGACAGGCCACTGTTCTTAATGATTACTTTTGCTCAGTTTTCACTAGAGAAGACAGCAGGCCCTTTCTAGAGAGTGGCATCAAAGTAGCCACTAAGGGGGTTCCGGCGATGAAGCAGTCAGTATTTACTAGTGAAATGGTCCTGAAAGGGCTGGTTGCCCTGAAGATAAATAGGGCCCTGGGACCAGATGGAGTGCATCCAAGGACACTCAGGGAATTGGCAGCAGAAATGGCTGAAACCCTGGTAGGTTTATTCAACAGCTCACTGAGAATGGAGGTGATTCCGAAGGATTGAAGGGTGGTGAATGTAGTCCCTGCACATGGAGGGGGGTGCAAGAAACTAGCAGAGAACTGCAGGCTTGTCAGTCTTACCTCTATTTTAGGAAAGCTGAGGGAGTTACTGATTAAAAAGGACCTCATGGACTACTTTGAAAGCAATGGTCTCCCGGATAGTAAACAGCATGAATCTGTGGCATAGAGGTCTTGTTAGACTAACCTGATATTTTTCTTTGGGCAATGAGGGACTTAGATAAGGACTATGCTGTGGACTTGTACTACCTTGAGTTCAGCAAGGCTTTTTGACTTGGTGCCTTACAGATGCTTGTTGAAGAAGACGGAGGATCTGTGTGTGGCAAAAGACATAGTAAACAGGGTAGGTAACTGGCTGAAGGGGAGGCAGCATAAGGCTATGGTCAGTGTGGTTAAATCTAAAGAAATGCAGGTCACAAGCAGGGTTCCACAAGGATCTGTCCTGGGCTTGGTTCTCTTTAATATGTTCATCAGTGACATTGGTGAGGGAATCAAGGGCAAGTTGTGTCTCTTTGCAGATGACAATAAACTCTATGGGTGGGTGGATAGTGACAAGGGAATAAAGGAAACCCAGAGAGACTTACATAAGATAAAGTGGTGGTCAAGGGTTTGGCAACTGATATTCAGAGCCAAAAAGTACAAGATAATGCACCTAGGAAACAGGAACTTCAGGACGGAGTACCGGATGGGAGGGGTGTGGCTTAGTACTATGACTGAGGAACAAGACCTGAGTCATCATCATTGATTCCCTAAAGCATTCAATTCAGCGAAAAAAGGATTATAGCAAGGCAAGAATGATGCTGGGACGTATCATGAGGGGTGTTGACAGCAGCAAGTAAGAGGTAATACTTCCTCAATATACAGTAGACACTTGGTGAGGCCACACCTGAAGTACTGAGCCCAGTTCTTGAATCCTCACATCAGGAAGGATAGGGATAGACTGGAGACAGTGTAGTGCAGGATAACAATCGTGATTCAGTACCAGCAAGACAGGTCCTATGAGGATCACCTAAAGGCATTGAAGATGTACTCACTGAAAACCAAAGGGGAGAGGGGAGATATGGTAGAGACCTTCAAGTTCCTTAAAGGAGATAACAAGGTTAATCATGGTAATTATTTAGCTTGAACACTAACTTGAAGTCACATGGTTATGAGGAGAAATTAAAAGGAGGGATGTTCAGGAGGAATGTGAAGAAGTTCTAATTTGCTGAAAGGGTGGGGGAGCCATGGAACAGTCTGCGAGAGAAAGTGGTGAGAGCGAAAACCGTCAGTGGTTTCAGGCATGGCTGGGACTGAATGAAGGGTTTAGTGGTTGCTCCAGGTGGTAGAATCAGCAAGGAGAATGGGGAGGGGGGGAATGTGGAGGGCTAAGACCCTGCATGATGATAAGTCCCCATGCTAATAGGGTCCTTGTGCAGACTGGAGGGACCTTTGGTCTGTTTCTGCCATCAGCTTTTATGTTTCTGTATTTCTTTCCTTGCTGCAAAAAATGTGATACCTGCTGGTAGTGACATTTTTCCGCCTTACCCAGAAAGTAAGTTTGCTGCAGGGTTCCAAATAGTATGATCCTACCCTCTGTGATCAGATGGGGGAAGCAAGACAAGCACATTTCTATCCATTGTCTGAAGCCAGCATCTGTTCTAGGACATTTAAAATATATTTGGTGGCAAAGTAATGTCATGGGCCCTAGGTTTCCCTCTGGCTGTACTACAGTATACATCTGATTTTTAAGAAAACATTCAGTGTGTATTTCATTCATGGATTTGACATCTGGCATAATAGCTAATGACCAAATGGCTCTAATGGTAAAGCCCACATTGCTACCATAGCTATCCATTGAGAAGCTAGTGATCTTTTGACCCAGAAGTATAAGCCGCTGACTGTGCTGCCAAATGGTACCTTCTCAGGTTGGGCAATGCCAGGACACCTTGTGCTGGGTTTGTATGAATTGCCTGTTTCACCCAGGGCACTCCCCCACCCCACCCCCACACACATCTGTTTATATCCCTTAATAAGGATCTTCAGAAAGATTCCAGGATAGATCCAGGTAAGGCCTGAAACAAAAATAGTAGATGAGGCAAAATATTCATTGTTATTGTGTCCACCCAGCCTAGCTGGGTATGTGGAATGGTTTACCATTGGGATACTTCTTTTTGTATGGTATTTTGCAATGGTTTATAGCTGATTTTAAATAGCTTGTCCACTGCTGGTGTTACCTGCACCCCCCCCCCCGTACCTAATTTGAGTGTGCTTGACCCAGGCTAATGAAATTACCACTTTAATCCACTGAGAGTACACCCCACTGATACAGATCACTTTGGATTTAGAATGATTTATTTGTATACCCTTCTAGCTTACCAAACTGCTTCACAATGTTAATCAGGGATGGCACTGATATCTGGGGATATGAATGAAAAATACAGAGTTGTTTGTGTAAAGTGGCAATTTATGTTCCTGAGCAGAGTTACCAGTTTCAATTCATTGAAATCTGTGAGTTAGATGTACCTTTTGAGTTAAGGGTTCTAAGACTAACACAAACAGAAGGGGTGTTGGAGGTTGCCCTGCCTGATGCCTGTTTCTAATGGAAACCTTTGTGACTGCTGGCTATTCATTTTAAATATTGCCTCTGGTTGGGTAGATAATGTATCTATGCTATAGATAAATTTGGGGCCAAATCTACAGGAGTGTAGAGTGTAATTTAGAAACTGCTAATTTATGCTCTCAAATGCTTTCTCTGCATCCATTGCAATTGTTTACTGGGGATTCGGGCAATTTTTTTTAGCTGAAAATATATTGCACAAACACCTGATGTTATCCGATATGAATCTGCCGTTTACAAATCCTGCTTGCTCTGGGTGAACTATATTATATATGCACTTTTGCAGCCAGTCGGCAACAATACTTGTGTATATCTTAAGATCCATTCCTAGTAAGGAGATGGGCAGATAGGAGCCACATTCTAATGGGTCCTTACCTGGCTTGGGCAGTATGCTATCTTAGGCTTCGTGGTATGAGGCAGGTATGCCCGCTTGTCTACTACTTCAATGACTACCTAATGGATCATTGGCATAAACTCTTATGCAAAACTGTTATACCATTCAGTTGAGTAGCTGTCATCCCCCGGGGAGTTTACCTTCATCAGCCCCATAACTTTTCCCTGTATCTCTATCTATGTGATGGGGCTAGAGACTCTGCTGCTTGGTGAGATAATGTGAGTACTGCATGGGCATCCCTCAAAAACTGCTCTATGCTCTGTGTATTGTCTTCTTTATAAAGTGACCTATAGAAAGCAGTGAATATGTCCAGAATCCTTGATGCATTGCCAGTCACCCTCTTGGGTTCCCTGCCTCTCTAAGTTGCAGAACAGCTTGGTTTACCTGCTGATAATGCAGGTGCCAAGCCAGTATCTTCCTTGCCTTGTTCCCTCCTCATACTACCATAGCCTTGTGTATCATAGTAGCCTTCAATCTGAGCTACCAGGAGTTTCATACGGTCTCATTTTTTAAGGTCTACTTGCAGTTTAACCTGTTCAATAAGTGTGATTTGATGATCTGCCTTAAGGTCAAAAATATGAGCATCTAGATCCAACCTCTGCTGTAGATGTTCCTTCTTCTTTGTGGATGCTATTTTTATAACTTCCTCCAGGAAGTGTGTCTTCAGACTGTCACAGGTATTGGCTTTGGAAGTATCTTGTCTCCCTATCATGTGCCAGAAAGTCTGTTATTTGCCTTTTTAAGGTTTGTTTCAGGTCTTCATCAAATAGCAGGCCTACAATAAGTCTCCATGTGGAGTATCTGGGCAATGATGTAATTTTTCACCCCATCACTATAGGAGCATGATCTGAAGTGGTGATATTTTTAATACTACAAGTGTGAACCTCATTGGCCCGATTTTCAAATTATTTAGAATGACCCAAGTAAGTCAAAGAGTTTGATGTAAGTGATAACTTGCATCACAACTTGCATCAAACACAGTTTTCTAAAGCAGCCTACACCAAATTCTAATGCTGCTGCGCTAAAGCCTCCTTGCTCCATGGTTGCAGCAAACAACCACGTGTGCCAGGTCACAAGGGGGCTTGTACCATGGCAGGGATGCAAAATCCCCTTTTGGGGGATTTTGCAAGCCCCACCTTGGATGCAGCAAAGGGCAACACTCAGACAAGCCAGGAGGTGGTCTCATTGGCTTGAACCAGTGGGAGAGGATCTGACAATGGGCTGCTGGGTGCAGACAGGAATGGGAGGTGACATGGGAAGGTTGGGGAGACAGCTGGGCAGCAGAGAGAGTGATGGCACCTAATGGGGTGCATTTGCATTCTACTGTATGTACAGTGTAGGCTTTGTACTTTATATACAGTACAGTTATCATACCTGGTGGTCTATCAGTTCCCTCCTCTGATCCAGATGTCCCCCATAATGCCAGATCATCTCGGGTGGACTAGCACCCCCCCATTGATGATGTCCCCCAGAAATAGTTAAGTAGCTACAGTACCCTGGTAGTACCCCCCCAATCCCCAGTCTCTAACAAAATCACTTCTGCAACATTCCCTGGTGATATAGTGGACCCGCACCCCCCACTCATGCAAGCAGCACCCCACCACCCCACTCCCCCACCATCCTGAACCCCAGCTGGTGAATGGCACAGCCCTCCACTCATCACCACTGTTGGCGGCCCTACTGATCTGTCACTGAGTGCCTACTGTATATAGTATGTGCTCAGTGACTGACAGCTAAGGGAAGTTATTTAACTATTTCTGGGGGACATCAGGGATGGGGCTGTCCACTAGTCCACCAGGGATGATCTGTCATTATGGGAGACCTCACTCCCTCTGCTGCCCAGCTGTCTCCCTGACCCCCCATAGCACCTCTCATATCCCTTCTGCACCTGGCCCCCTCCTTTCCAACAGCTTCGACTCCCGCCATGCTGGAAAGTGTTGTGTCAGGCAGGAGGAGCCAGATCCCTGCAGCAAACCTGGGGAGTTTGGTGCAAGAACCCTGCATTTTATAAAATTGGGTGTAGGGTCCCTGGATCACCCAGGGTTTGCTGCAACTCTTAGCATGACACAACTTGTCACTCTAAGCGCTCTTTAAAATTGGGCCCCATGTAACCTCTCTTCTGACAGTAGGAAATAATCTATCCTACAATAGGAATCATGCCTGGCTGAACAAACTGTATAATTGCAGAACAGGGGAGGAAGAAACCTCGATACATCCTTTAGGCCTAGTTCCCTGTTTTTTTGTTTTTTTTTTCTACCTTGGAACTTCCTGTGCTCTCTCAACTTCTGTCAAATTTGTCTGAAAAGGAGGTATTGAAATTGCCCCCTATTACATGAAAGTTTGCTGCCATTTGCATGGTGTCAATAAAATATTTTTGGAGGCATAGCCATCTCTCTGCCTCCTCATTTGGATCATAAAGTTTTAAAAGCTCACATTCTCTATACCTGAATAGGCATTTTAAGGTGAACAAAGTAACTGTCTCTGTCTATATTTGCAAGAAATACTTTGAGGTGATCGTCTTTCCTGATTAAGTTCACCACTCCACATCTATGGGGATGCTCTTCCCTTGTGAAGGAATATACTTCTTCCACCCATTTTCATCATAAGGTGTTCCATTTGTGCTAGATTCTAGAACAAAGAACAACATCACCCTTGCTCTAGTTATTTCTTGCAGAATTCTTGGCCTTTTGATGGGACTGTTCAGCCCATTATCAATAGAAGAAAATATTACTAGATTCTTCATTTGTACCTCCCATCAAATGTTGCTGTGTGGAACCATGTGTTAATCAGCAATTTCAGGACTTGTAGCTTATGGCACCCTCCCCTCCCACCTCCCCCTCAAACTCCTGCAGTAACAGATAGAAAATGTCTATACAGCAAGTAGTAGCAGTTAAACACAGTACATGAAATAACTCTAGTCACAACCTGTGGCAAACCCAAACATTTTGTTGAAACAGTTTCAATGAACTAATGAACATGAACTGCAACCAGTAAGATTAGGTGATACTTAATGAAGTAGTACTTCAAGGTATGCCTCCTTAGAATGGAATTACCCTCACCAGGCAAAACATCTCTGAGGAAATGGGAGAACGTGTAAGGATTATCCAGTCGCTTACACTTTTCCACTATGGACTGAAGTGAAAGGAGGTGTCATAGTCTAATTGCCATGCAATCCCTGAAGAGGTTCATTCTCTGATAGTTGAGGGATATGTAAATCTTCCTTCCCCCTTCTGGATGACATCTGGCTCCACAGATGTCCCCCCTCCTGACTTATTACAAGTAGGAGGATGCATGTAAAGGTAAGATGAATTGAGGAGTATTAAGTCTCAAGGCCAACAGCAGCAGGAACCCCCTCCATGCGGATGTCTCCCCTGCCCATAGTATCTAATCACCTGTTGGGGGATGGACGGCATAAAAAGGGAAGCAATTTTAAGAGAAGGTATGGTGAGAAGTGCTGTCATCTAAGATGGAAATGTGCCCAGGCATTTTTTGTTATGGACTATTAATGGCCACATTCCCCAAGACTCAAGCGCATCATGACATTGGGGACCAGCTCATAGGCTTGTCAATCTACTACCTTTGAGAATTCCCATGAGAATTTACCTTGTGGTGCACTCCAGTCTTTCAGTCTGGGTGTTCATAGGCACTTGCTTTGTAAGGACCCCACCAGCATCACAACCCTGTCCACAGTAGGATGCATCTTGGGTGAGAATTTCCTGCCTTCTGCCTCAGTCATCACCCCCCCGATCCACACAGCCTCAGTGCTGTGCTTGTTCATGCTACCTGAGGAAACTATGTGTGGTAAAGCATTGAGGCCAGAAGCCACAATGATGAAAGAATGTAGTTTCCCCTTGAGTAGAGAGCCCCCAGAGTCAGACATCTTACCTTTACATGCATCCTCCTACTTGTAATCAATCAGTTGGAGTGCAGCAAGCCCTCCAGTGAGTAATAGACAAAAACAGCTTCACTAATGTATGAAAGAAATAGTTAAGTCTTAGTTCATTAGTATCTGGTTACTTGTCTCCATCTGTTTTAGTTCTTAGAATTGTGATTGGGGTTGAAGTCAATGGAGCATGAGGTTAGTCTTTTGATTGCTTCATAGATGGGGAATAACTTGGGCCTCCCTTCTCCACATCTTATTGCTTCTCTCCCACCAGCACCTGCCATGTGTTGTTTGATAGAAAAGTTGGTGCCACTGTTTTTTTAGGGGATTTTTTTGGTTGCTAATACTGTCTTCTCAAGTCTTTGGTCTGCAGAAGTCATAAGACTTTGCCCAGGGGATACCGTGTTCCTTCCATACTTATGATAGTGAAGCAATTGAAGATATCTCCTCTTTCAAGTACCTTGGGGTCGGGTTGGACCATCACCTTAATTTCTCTTTTCATGTATGCACAATCAACCACAAACTCTCCCCCCCCTCCCAAACTTGGTGTGCTTTATAGGAATAAGGGGAGCACTCCAGTTCCTGACTGCAGAGAGATAATCTCAAAGATGACTCTCCCTATCTTCTACTATGGTGACATTGTTTACAATGCTGCTTCCAAGTCTACCTTTGCCAGACTGGACCCCATCTTTCACTCCTTCTGCAGTTTTGCCATGGATAGTCCCCCTCTCATCCACCACTGTTCATTGTACTCCTCCTTGTCCCTCCATTCCCTTATTGCTAGGTGCCTTGTCCATTGTGATTCCTTTATATCCAGATGCTGTCTTAGCTCCCTTCCTCTCATCTTGCCTCTCTTCCCACTTCCACCTTTCTACCTCTTACTTCCTTCACAACTTTGACTCCTGCTGCCTCATTCTTTCTCACTCTCAAGTGAAATTCTCTGCTGGTCAAGCTGTCTTCTCCTTCCACTTTCCTAAACTCTGTAG
The DNA here is from genome assembly GCA_016271365.2 of Neoceratodus forsteri. Classification (NCBI taxonomy): domain Eukaryota; kingdom Metazoa; phylum Chordata; order Ceratodontiformes; family Ceratodontidae; genus Neoceratodus; species Neoceratodus forsteri. The sequence goes on along the minus strand of CM057459.1, from coordinate 536,389,120 downwards.
GTCTATACCCCCATCCATTCACTGTTGTCCTTCCCTTCACCCACTGAACAGTCTCCTCCATGATTTATGTACTCACTCCTATAGTTACCCATGAATCTGGGCCCAGGGCTTTTGTCCACTGCCCTGTAACCTTTGTTCTTCCTTCACATGGCACTTACACTAGTGCAGCTCCCATTCTTCTCATCCCCAGTTTCAACCATTCCCCCATCCTATACTCAGTACTGTATTTTTGTAGCTTGTGTTTCTACTCTCTACTTCTCCCTCCCTCAGGACACATCAGGAAATGAGCTGTTACCAGCTCAGCATGTCTTTTCCTGCTAACATTTCTAATATAAATAAATATTATGTCTCTCCTGGTAAAACGTTTAATATAAATAAAGAAATAATAAATAAATACATTTCTTTAGTGTTTCTTGAAGCATTATACAGTTTTTTTAATGGGTTGGGCCAAGCTATTATATAATTTATAAATCAGTTGGGACAGTTAAAATATAATAATTTGCAGGGAGATAAAGCTGTGACTACAAAGGATATAATCCTTAAGGTCAGCAATTAATACTGTCAATTACTGTAGCTCATCATGGGGCCATGGCAGTCACAGTGGGTTGTGGGTTCTGTCACAATACCACAAGATAACAGTCCACAGTAGTGGGATACCAGCACCACCTGCCACAAGGAAGCTAAAGTAAAAACTTTGATAACCAACTAAACTTAAGGGTTTAATGCCCCATGTGCTTGTCTTGTTGACCCCATAGCAATTACTGCATAAAGACCTGACATCTTCAGTCCAAATTCACAAGATTGAATGGAATTCTTGGTGTCCAACTTGAAGCCAAACTGAATTTCCAATTGACCTCACTGGAGTTAGAGGGCCTTCAGCTGGAAGAGAGGGGCTGGAGCAGTTTTATAATTGTATCAAAGACACAGCTGCTTCAACCTCTCCCTCCTGGATGCTCATTCTCTCACTCCAGTTTACAAAATGATTTAACATGGAGTGGGCACTCGGGGGGGAAGGGGGAACTGAGTTAGATGAGATCATCGGATGTTGCCCTTCACCCATGAATCAGGATTCAACAAGGTGGCCCTCCATGTTAATAAAGGACACTTTCTGGCTTTAGGGTGATTAAGCAGGAGGAACTCAGGTTGCAAAGGCTGCTAGCTCTTAGTTAAGTGCCAAAGAGTCAGCAAAACTGTTTAGTAGGAGGGAAGGAGGAGGATTAAATGATTTAGCTTAGTAATACTGATAGATCCACTACCCTAAATTGTGGATTGAGGCTAATGGTGGAGAGATAACTGTTAAATTAATGTGTTTTCTTTGGACTCAGGGTTCAGGCTAGAAAGGCTGCAAGATTTGAAAGATAGTGTCTAGTCTCAGCTCAGGGCCAGGAGCTAGTAACTGGTTTTAATGTGTGTGTGTGTGTGTGTGTGTCTGTGTGTCTGTGTGTGTGTAAGGATGGAGGAAGGTGGGAGGTTGAGAGCTGGTTCACCCATCACTAATTACTCTGGTATGACTAGTTTTTCTTTTTATTTTAATGAGTGGGCGGTGGAGGGAAGGAGAAGTCTGGGAGATGGGATGGGTTGCATTGGACTTGCCCTGGCATTCTGGGAAGAGCTGTTGGGTAATTTTTTTCCAAAGTTGCATGATTTTCAGGTAGACAACTCACAGACCTCTATATGAATTAAATCTGTGTGGAATATGGCATTCTGCATGTGGAATTCAGGCATAATAGCTATTGCACTTCTCAAAGGTTTTGTTGAAGTTTTCAAGAAGTTCCTCAGAATTCTGAAAGTATTTAAAGTGAAACCAATGATAAGTTTTATTTTTTTTGTGACTCGTGCAAACTGCAGATTTATTTATCTTGGTTTGTTGAAGAAATAATCTGCAGCACTACTCTCTGGTTTAAATTTCAATTTGGAGAATTTCAGAAATTCACTTCTGATTGTATACTGTGGAATTAGTTGGAATTTGTAAAAATTGTAGGGACTTCCATTTCCCAAGAACTTGAAAATTCTGCACATTAGAATGTTTTCATGTGTGCATTCCTTCAGGTAGATAGCAGTGTAAAACATAGTTGAATAGAGGGCTGCACCAGTTGTGGTGTCCATTTCTAATTATTTGTTTGCAAACAGCTCTTGCCTGCACCACGGAGAGAGTGAGAATAGGATTGGGTACTGTATTAATGAGGAAAAGGATGCTTTTATGCTAATGGAGTTGCGGTTGGCAGTGAACCATTGAGACAAGTACCATCCAATTTATTTCTTATTGGTTTTCTTGGTGGGGGCCGGATAGGATGCTACAGTATGTGTATTTGGCAAAGTGGGAAGCGTGGGAAAGGATGATGTGAGAGAGTGAAAAAGGGAGTTTCTGTTCTTTTCTATTTTTCATGGAGTGTGACATTTGGCAGTTTGCCTACACTTCGCAAGAAAAGTAAAACTTCTTATTATCTCTACTTAGTACCTTTTCATTCACCATTAACTGAAAATATTTTTTATCTGACACAAAAAGTGTGATGAGTAGGATGAAATGTTATTTTTTTCCTGCTTATTATCTCTTGCATTTTTCACCAGCATGTGACCCCACAGATTATGATTGTGACAAAACAAGCCAGCTGGTATGTGGACTGTCATGAAACAAATTTCTGTTATTGTTAGTTATCATTGTATAATTAGTGAGATCACATATAGTACAGAGAAGAAAATAATAATGTATGCCTGCCTCCAGGTAAAAAGCAATTCTACATATCACACTGTGTATCAGTAGGAAGAAAAATGTCTCTATGGCATGGGAAAAAGGAACAAGTACTCAGATGCAAACTTAGTAGGATACTTCTTGCATTAAAATCTTCATTGATGTGTCTGATCGGATACGAAATGTGATGTTTGTACTGGTAATGTATGACTGCTTTATTTATACTAGCATGGTCCTGAATCCAATTCCTGCCCTACAGTTATGCTTACTGTCAAGTTCTGTCATGTTGCAGCATGTCAATCATTAACTCTTATTAAATAGGTCGCTAAAAAAGAGAGTGGTGATTGGCTGAAGACCCATTACAATGACTGCAAAAACACTGCTTAATGCATTGCTGCAGGTTTTAACTTTTTTACATTTTATTTTTTTAGAACTCCATTTTATATTTTATAATTGCAATAATACACACCAGGGTTTGAATTAAGCTATAATTGACATTCAGACAGTTGTCCCATAAATTATTACATACCTGGGGTGTGCCGCGGTATACTTAAAGGGTAGTCTGTCATGTGTCATTGAATACTGAGGACCTCCAGAGAGCAATTGTTAATCCTAGCATCTTGACTCCAGTCAAAGACATAGAGAACAATGCTTTGGGCAACCATGCACAATAACACCACTGTATATGATCTGCAACTGTCATCTTTAGAATTCAGTGACTGCTAAAATGGTGGTGTCCCATCGATATGATGTCACACTTCTGTTGCACCAGCAATCTAAGATCAGATCAATGGTACAACAGCAAGCCATCACCAGTGCTTGCCACACTTTCATAAGTTTGGCCATAACTGTTTAAAACAGGACCAAGAGCAACTGTCAAAATGCGCTTAATGGTATCAGTGAATATCAACGATACCCTGAGTCCAAAGTCTTGATAACTCTGACACAGACTCAGAGTGACTGTTTAATTACAGAAAAAAAGTGTCCTTCTTGTTGCCAGTCCTGTTTGTGTTGCAGCTTTACGTGAGTGACTTTTTTTCAAGTTTTAAATCTCTTCAAAATTTACTGTTTTTTCTTTGTTTGAATTGGACTTTGAATCGGAGCTTACTGCCTGATGTCTGAAGCCTTCCTGACTCTCCAAATTGAAAGTACCTTTTTTGTCACTTCTCTTTAAATGTGTCACTGAACAGACACAGGTCTTGTACAATAAAAATACTGGATGGTCAGCCATGTACAATAAGCCCAGGATTCCATCTCAGGCCCCTGATGAAATCAGAAACAACTTGAGCTGTGATCTTGTGGTTATCAATTTCATCAGGAGCCCTCAATGGAATCCTGAGCACGTTGTACATAACAGGCTATCCACTATTCTGTCTGTGTTTCCATTAATGGGCTTTACTGGCAGCACTGACACATTGAGAGCAAAGCACAAGAGATCCTATGATGTCATAACAGCAATAAAATGGACACACAATTGAGTTGTTTGCTTGTCTATGGTATACATTATACTGCTGAAATCTACATCAGCCTTCCCACCTCCAACTACAACAGCCTGACATAACTATGAGGATAGGCTTAAGAGCCTTCTTTGCAGCTAGACCCTCAGTATGGAACAACCTCCCCTCAACCCTACATTCCTCCGACTCCCCTCTAAATCTAAATTCCCAATTAAGAATGCACTTTCTGTCCTCCAGGACCTGTGTCTGCCCATGGGCCACTAGCATGACTGCACCTCCCTTGCAGCCCACCCTTACCCCTTCCCCAGTGCTCCACTCTCCTCTTCCACCCTGAATACTATTGTTATTCCTATTGTTGAATGATGGAGCAACCTTACCTTGTTTACCTAAATGCTGTATACCTTGGTATGCTCAATTATTGATGTATCTGGTACAGTTTACCTTATATTTTCTCTGTTAGCTTGACCTACTCTGGATTCCCTGTTATGTTCCATGTATGATCCATATTGTTCTCCCACTGTATTTTACACTGTTTGTGCAAGTTTCTGTCCTGGGCCATGCCTGTAAAAGGTCTTCAGATCAATGCACCAACCCAGTTACCAAATGAATAAAATAAATAAAGAAATACCTTATTTTGACAGTGTATGGTCTGAAATTAATAACGTTCTGAAACATGAAACTAATAATTCACTGACACTGGGACTCACTTTGCTTTGGGTTCATAATTTAAGCTCTTTTTGTGGGCCTTTTTCAATCTGTTATATGAGTTCTGACAAGAATATCCCTGTATGTATCTGAGGGATTTCTCACTCTGTAGAGAATACAAGATGGGCAACTATGCAGAACTCGTGTGTTCTGCCGCAGAGGGATTCTGATTCCCTCTGACCTTGAGAGCAAAGCTCGAGAGGTCCATGGGAATCAGAATCCTGAGGTGGCAAAACACACTGGCTGTGCATAAAGTTGCTCATCCTGTATTTTTTATAGTGTGCAGTACTGTGTGAAAAACGTGTTTTGTGAGTTCTTTTGCTTTCAAAATGAAACTGGCTCATGCAGTCTCTAGAGGTTCTAGAATGCTGTTCAACCCCAGAAGGGTAGAACAGCATTCCATGACCTTGGAACTGTGGTAGAACAGCATTTTGAAAGGGATGGAATTCTACACAGAACAACACTCCACTATACACTATAAATGAATACAATGTTTCTTTCATCAGTCAGAATTTGCATAATGGAATATTATACAGTAAATTACTTTCCTCTCAATATTAGTCTCCTCTCAGACTGCAGCTGGCTTTGTTATTTCTTCATAGTGGAGTTTTGCTATACTGTGAAAGCAGTTTACAACAGTGTCCAAGGAATAAGAGAGCTGCACACATGACACATCTGTGTGAGCTTATTGATCTTCTAAAAGTAATTTCAGTTTCCACTTAATACAGTCATATTAAATACACAATTGCTGCTGACTTTCACTTCCAATTGCACAATTAGCTTGGTTTTCTAAAGACTCTTTATTCTAATTGTTTTGGAGGTACCTTTGAATAGGGTTGTTTCTAATTGCTTTGGATGTGCCTTTGAATGGCGTTCGTACAAGTGGAATTCAGAACTGACCCTGTATTCACAAACCAGATTTTCCTTGTAATAGAGATTGCACAAATGCTATTAGCTATAATGACCATTCTACACTTTAAGCCCTTCAGTATTCCAGGATAATTTTGACTTCTGAATTTTACTGTTAAAGTATATTCTCTAAACAGTCCCACATCAAAACTTTTCATGCCACTGATGATGGTGACAGCCTGTGTCCACTCCCCAATAGCCAAGTTCACCAAAATGAAGTAGCAAATTGCATGGGCTATATCATAGGTACTGAATACTTATGTGCTTTTCCTTTTTCTTTCCCCTCTCTCTTTTGTTTGAGCTTCCCATTCTTGTTGGAGTGCATTCAAACCAAGGAGCCATTATTCTGCCTGGCACAGCTGGCACAACTCACTGAGGTGTAACTGTGAATGCTGATCCTGTGAGAAGCACTGGAATTCAAATCTTTATTTCCAACGGTGTTTGGAGTCACACAAATTAGCATAACATTTTGTTGAGCTACTGTGCCAAAGACTCAGAGCACAGTGTTGATTTTCATTCTGTCACACAATGGTATTCTTTTTATGCAGCCATTTTAAGAGGATTGACAGCAATTTAGAGCTGTACTTATTGAAAGGCAATAGCATTGTCATCTTTGTTCTGTGGCATAGCAGCAGTTTATCTAGTATCCATGTAGATCATTAAAGTTTAAAATGGAATGTTATATTTACCATATCATGTTTTTATCACAATTAGTGCATTACATGAGAAACTGACCAACACCTATGATGGTCCAATAAGTTGTGAAGTCAGGTTGTTGTATGTCCTATGATATAACAACTTGGGCTCTGTAGTTTAATATCAATAAATATTACATAAATATACTGATAGTGTAGATGGGGATATATAAGCCACAAAGTGCAAGCTGCCTCCCAAGTGTTTGCTGGAAGCCAAATTTTTGGCTCACCCACCCAATCCCTTCTCCAGCTTTCAATAAATGCTCTTCCAGACCACCGGACATGCCCCCCACCATTCTGACCCAGCCTACCTCTTAAAGGTGCATGAAGCAATTGATGTTTTTTAAGTGGTAACAGTGTTTTTAGCTAGCTGGCTTATTAGCGCCAGTCCACAAAGCTTTTCTCGTTAAGTTACTTTCAAATGTGGGTGCACTGGCCACTTATCCTATTAAAGCAATACTTCACCACCAATCCATCTGTGAATCAACCCACTCACTGATAAAATGGTTAGCCACACTAGTATAGGGCTGCTGTTTCTCCTCTAGGCCATCGGTCCAGATGAACAGCAATCTCTATCATCACCTCCTGATTCTCCTACTCCATACCCAGACCAGGCTGGTTATCAGAGGGCACTAGCCATTGCTTCCTCATCTTGTTGCTGTCCTATAATGCATGCACTGCTAGTGCCTTCTGATTTCTATAAACAAGGAACCAACAAGGGCTATGTCCTTCCCTACCTGTCCCCATCTATTTGTCTTACTAAACTCTTGCCGATCCTTGGCAAGCAAAATCTCTGGAAAGCTAAGTCTTCATTGAACATCATAATAACAACAATAACAATTTTTCTGATGCTGCTCCTCCTGTCCGGTATCATATATCCTAGGCCGGGACCACTAAGTACCATAAGTGCGAATAACACCAGCAATGGTGGCCTAAAAATCGCAACCATGAATATATGCAGCTTTCTCCCTAAGCTAGAAAAATTCCAGGCCTGGATGGCCTTGTACAGCCTAGACATTATTTGTCTCACTGACACTTGGTTATCCTCCCATATGAAGGATAATGAAATCACAATGGCTAGATACCAAGCCTTTAGGTGTGATAGGAAAACCACAATGGGGGTGGGTGTCTTATTTATATTATGGACACTCCCCATTACAGGCAGTACTGATGACCACAAACTTCTTGGGGTAAAACTCCTTTCTAGTTTAAACCACAAATCACTGGTCATTGCTTCAGTCTACCTCCCTCCAAAAAATGCCACCATTGGACTCTGTACAGTCCTTGCATCCATAGACAGCCTTAAAAAGGATTACAAACTCATTATCACCAGTGACTTTAATATAAACTGGCTCAGCAAGGAGGCAACCACCCAGAAGGACATAGTGACTAGCTCATATCTAACTCAGCTAATGACAGAACTTACTAGGAGAAACCACAAAACAGACCCTGCTTGACTGGTTCCTATCAAGCTCATCCAATAGGTTATCCGAGGTCAGCATCCTAGCTGGTGCCCTAAGTAACCACTCTCCAGTTACATGCTGGTGGTCCAACAAATTTAGGAAAGCCCTGCCTATTATCACTGAGAAAAGGACAGCTCAACTCTTTCAAGGAAATGCTTGCCCTGATTGACTAATCACTTATTGACACTATGCAGAAAATAGATCAGGTACTAAAATTCTTCACAGACAAATTTAACTGTCTGAGACAAATTTGCCCCAATCAGGAAACTAAAGATTTGTGGCAATAATAACAGTTGGATAACTGGTGATCTGCTGGATCTCATGAAGGAAAGGGACAACCTCTGGTCGAGAGCCAGATACACAACAGTCAAAAATGACTACCAGAACTACAGAGCAGCCAGAAACAGATGCAAACAGCTCATTAGACTTGCTAATGCTAATTATTATAGGGACCAGCTGAAAAGGAACTGGGGTGATGGGAAGCATTTTTGGGAGAACATTAAGGATCTCCTTGGGAAGGGCAAAAAGAAACCACCCTCAATGCTCAATACCAATGGTATCAACTCCACAGACCCACACTCAATAGCCGAGTCATTCAATAATGCCTTCACGGATCTAGGCTCAGTTCTCCCACAAGACTACCTGGAGAAGATGGAGGCGAACCAGTACAGTAAAATCAGAGTGATGGAGCACCCTAACATCTACTTTAAATGAGTAACAGTGAAGGAGATCATGTCATATGTAAAAAAAATGTCCTGGGGAAAACCTGGTTAGGGAGTGACAACCTAGATATGAAGCTGGTTGCCCTGGCCCTTGATGTACTGATCTTCCCCATTTCCAAAATCTTTAATAAATCACTCACCTTGGTTGCATGACCCAGCATCTGGAAGCAAGCCATGGTGACCCCTGTTCTCAAGAGTGATGACAGGTTCTGTATTGCTAACTACCATCCCATATCTATCCTCTCCCTCCTATCCAAAGCACTGGAAAGTATAGTAGTTGATCAAATCTCTGAATACCTACAAAAATACCAGTTGCAGTGTCACCAACAGCATGGCTTTTGGAGAAATCACAACACTGCTGCTGCTCTGGTAGACTTCAATGAATACATGCACTGAGTGTTGGATGAAGGAGAGATGGTGGGTTCAATCTTCATTGACCTAACAAAGGCCTTTGATGCGGTCAACCACTCACTCCTCCTGAAGCAGCTACGGTCCCTGGGAATAGCCTCAAGAGCTGTTCTCTGTTTCACTGATTACTTATCCAACAGATCACAAAGAGTTAAAGTAGGTCCAACTGTTTCCAGCTCCAAACAAGTCACCTTAAGAATACCCCAAGCTTCAATACTTGGGACACTGCTGTTCAGCCTGTTCCTGAACGAGCTCCCTGAGACCACTAACAACAAGCTTATCCTGTACATGGATGATGTTGTCATCCTTAGCAGCAACTCCCATATCAAGCCTCTGGAAGATGAGCTGAAATCTACGTTTCGCCAACTGAAGGGTTGGTTCAGTTCACAAAAACTCTTACTTAACTACAAAAAAATGAAAGTCATGCTTATCTCCAGTCCACAACGTAGGAAGAGACGCCCCTCTCTAACTATCACCAATAACAAGCTTATCCCGCTCGAGCAGGTGCATTCTTTCAAGTACCTAGTGGTCACAATAGATGATGCCCTCTTTTATGCTCAGCATATTGACTCCGTGGTGAAGGCAGTTAACACCAAGCTTGGGGTCTATACAGACACTGATATAGCCTCACACCTACTGCACTCTGGTTGGCTGTCTCCAGCTCACTTCTATCTGTTATAGATTATGGGTTGATTGTTTATGGTGCAGCCACCAACACAGCTCTTAAAATGGTAGTCATAGCCCTAAATAAGGCTTGTAGACTTACCCTCAGTTCCGATCACTTTGCTCACACCTGTGCACTATATGTGCAAACCAACTGGCTCACCCTTGGAAACAGAATAAAGTTCCAAACTTGCCTCCTAGGTAAGAAGGCCCTGTTGGGACAATCACCCCCTTGCATCATACATATGTTATCCCCATCAGAAAACAAGTACAGCACCAGAGGCAAAACTCAGAGCTTGCTCCGAGTCCCATTTCAGAGAACAGCACTTGGACAATGTTCTTTCTCCTATAGAGCCCCCTTATGGTTTAACGAGGTCCCTGAGGCCTCACCCAATTCTTCGAGCCTGCTGGCATTCAGATCAGAAATGAAACAGCTCCTAGTTAGCAAAAGCACTTGTGAGTGTCAGCAAAGATCCTGTGCCCCAGAGCTGACCCCAAGCCCCCTTTTGCTGTCACACTTGCTGGACACCATGTGTTAGTCTCATCCATGGATTACAATATTCAATTGAACCTTGAAGGATCACCCAGCCCCTTCCTTCTCTTCTTCTCCATTCAGTCTACTCCCCCTACTACCTACCCCCTGACTCCACAACTGGTTGGTACCTCATCCCCCCTCTCCCTACTGCTTCATAGTTGCACTAACCCTTGGGATGCAAACTCCCTGGGTTATAGTTGAATATGCACCTTGCTGCTCCTGCTTGCAAGCCCTCCCATTTATGGCACTCTGCCCATACTGACTATTTGTTCCCCCTTGTGACAAGGCTATCCACTTGGGTGCTACCTGTTACACCAATCACCCTGTTGATGTGTTCATGCTAACTTACAGACCGTTGATATAGGATTAGCTCCTTTGTTTTGTAAAAAGCATGATCTACCTTGCTTGTTTCAAATGACTGTAATGTCTGTAATGTGTTTCTTGATGTGGACATTTTTATAAATGAGCTTTTGCTCAAAGGTATTTTTCCTAACAATAAACAATACAATGCAATACAATACAAAGCCCTGTCTGGACAGCATGACAGGCCTTTTCTGTGTATATATACAGTAGTATCAGTGGCACACATACTCTAGCATCTGCTTCCTTATTGTTGTATCATAAGAAAACACTATAATTTAACAGGAAAACATAAGAATTTTGGAAAATAATTGCCACCATTGTTGCTATTAAGAGTTCTGCATAGTGTCCATTCTTCTGATCAATCCACAGATTGTTATAAAATTTTAGAATATGCAGCAGGGTTTTATTAAAATCATTGCTATGATTTGTTACTAAAATATTAAACTAAAAGAAAGTAAATGAGGCTGGCTTCTAGCTCAGCAGTAGCGCACCCACTTGTGACACTGACAACTAGGGTTTGGAAGTGAAATTGGGGCATCGGACAGCCAGCCAAGGGGAAAGAGGATGTAGCATCTGAAGAACTGCTCCCCTCCTCTGAAGAGGGAAAAGCCTGGTACTCAGCTGGCCCTTAATAGATTCTGGGGGAAAGGCAGTCTTGGCCTGAGCATTTGGGGGGAGTGGCATATGTTGCTGTACACTGCACAGGAGTATGGGGCATGCATTCTGACATCATTACATGCCACACTTCCCAGGGGTACACAGAACAAGAAAAATGCTGATGGCGGAATGGTGCCAGGATCTTGCAGGCACCACACTCAACCAGTTGGGCCTGCAAGCCCTAACTGGATCCACCATGACTACTATGGGGGCTGTGGAACCCCACTGAGTCCACCAGAAGGGGTAAGTCCTGAGGAAAAAAGGCAGGTGATAACTTCCTGTGGAAGCTGTGGTAATGGGGCTGGAGGATCGGGGTGGGGAGATAAACAGTAAAAAAGAGGGAAGCAAACTTTTTCTATAGTATTAAATCTTAAATTTGAATTTTATTTGAATAAGTAAGTAACAATACATTAGGAGGTTTGGGTTGTGCTCTGAAAACCTACTGGGGTCATGAGGTACAACTGGATGGCCTCAACACCCCTTCCATTGGGCCATCACAGCCCTTTACATTGGGTTATCAGAGCCCAGCTCATAACCTTTAATTGTATTATTGCATTTATATAATGGGACATTGGTTTGAAAAACAAATTATGACAGATGTATGGTTAAGCATAAAATTCACATCTCTATTTGTTATATTCTGCTGCAAGAGAAAAATGTTCATCTGCAAATGAAACATAATTATGGTACTTGCCATTGTGATGTATTGCTAAACATTTAGTAACTATTGTATTTTGTATTTCTGGATTTCTAATAATGGTCAACAGTTTGCAAAATATTTAGATTGATTTCACTAACAGTATTTACAGTATGTCCTCCACACCTGTCATACTCAGATTGCTTTTGGGTCCTTTAAGGACAGTTTGAGTCTCTAGCTCTTGTTATTGATGCTGATTACTGAGCTACAGCCCACTAGTAAAGCTCTAGCTATACAAGGGGGTTAACCACCCAGCAATCTAGGGTCAGAGCAAAGCAAGGCAAATACTGAAAGAAACAGAGAGATCTCTACCCAAGGCTGGATTCCTTGAGAGAGAAAGTGAGAGATACAGTACTCAAAAAGAGAGGGAAAGAAAGAGAGAAATTCTAAAGGGGAATAGTACTGAAAGAGAACTACTGATTTTTTAAATGAGACAGTTGTGGGCTTGGTGTAGCATTTGATTTGTGTTTGAGGTAGATTGGAGAGCTGAACTTACTCAAAAAGACTTTTTAAATGTGATAGATGTGGGTCTGGTGTAGAGTTTGGTTTGTGTTCTGAGGTGCTCTGTGGTTTGGATGTAGACTGGAGTGTTGAAGTAACTGTGAGTTGTACTCTGATAAGTACACTGTACATACAATGTTTTCACCAATCACTGTTCAGGATTGTTTTCTTCCATTGTATAAGATATTTTAACCCAGCATATGACTGTAACATGATGGGAGGGTGTGGCAACCATCCTGCCATACTCCAGTCACCATCCATCTCACACCTGGCTGCCACAGCTTCCACTCTGATTCACCCTGTACAGTGTTCTGCATCCACATTAAGCTGTCTGCGAAGATGGCATACCCCTAATACCCTATCTTTTCACTGTAGTTAGTCACAGTTCCCCATGTCAAGCCAAGACAGACTGCTTGAACTCTAGGTGGAGTGTGGTTTTGTATTATCAAACTTTATCAGATCACTTCCCTGTAACAGATAGGATTATGTTTTTCAATTTACTTATAGTTGGTTAGTGTGTCACTTCAAAATGATGGCTACCTCAGAGACATTGTACAAATAATACCTTATTTGAAATGTACAATCAGTCAGTGCATTATGATAAATAAAAAGGTGACTACATTTGCACAATATATTATCAATCAATCAATCAACGTATTATTTGTATAAGGCACCCTTCCAATGTTCAGGGCACCTTTACAGCAAAAACACACAATTTTGACATAAGACAGATAAAACATATTAAAATATATTAAAACATATACATATATATTCAATACATTTCTGAGAATGCCTGGCTAAATAAATACGTCTTCAGCAATATTTTAAAAGCTTCTACGGTCTGGCTTTCACATGTCTGGCGAGGTTGAGAATTCCACAGGGTAGGTGCCATAAAGGCAAAAGATCCCCCCCTGTTGTTTTACGGGATAACCTGAGAATCTCTAGCAATCTCTCACCAGAGGATTGGAGTGGATGGGTGGGGCAGTAAGGATATAGAAGTTCTTTCAGGTAGTGGGGTACCTGCTCATGTAAGGCTTTGTAGACCAGCAACATGACCTTGAACGTAATCCGCCACTGTATTGGCAACCAGTGCAGTTCACGCAGCACAGATGTTATATGACTGGATCTAGAAGCCCCAGTCAACAACCAGGCCATCGCTTTCTGCACTAGCTATAAGTGGCGGATATCTACTCCCAGTAGCCTTAAGTAGAGGGCATTGCAATAGTCAAAATGACTGGTAATAAAGGCACTAACCAAGGGCGGAAGATCCTCAGGTGGTACCAGGTGCTTTACCAGGGCTATGTTCCTAAGATGGTAACAGGAAGATTTGACTATGGCCAAAACCTGCACCCTCAGGGTCAGGCCTTCATTAGATACCATGCCCAGGTTTCGTACCTGGCCCGAGGCAATAAGCGGGAGTCCACCAAGATTTGATCCTGAGGGTTTTCCCGCCCATGCCCCTATCATCCTATAACCAGGTTTCACAACCAATACCTCAGTTTTCCCTGAATTCAACTGAAGCCAACTGGCACTCATCCAGTTCTGAATGTCCAGTAGGCAGTTATTAAACACCGTAACAGAATCTAATTCCTGTTCAGGTACAAAAGACATGTACAGTTGAGAATCATCAGCATAGCAATGAAAACTCAATCCATACCACCTTATAATGTCCCTTAATGGAAGCATATACACCGCAAATAACATGAAGGACAGCACTGAGCCCTGTGGAACCCCACAAGGCAGCCCATAATGGGTCAAGGAATAAATTCCCGATACCGCTCTCTGGGATATACCCTCAAGGAAAGATCAAAACCATCTATGGACCACCCCTCTCAGTCCACAGAAAAACCACAGGCACTCGAACAGCAGCCCATGATCCACAGTGTCAAATGCTGCTGAGAGATCAAGGAGAACCAAGATGGAATGGGGTCTTCGATCTCTCACCATCAAAAGGTCATTAAGTACCCTCACCAGGGCTGTTTCAGTGCTATGCCTTTTTCTGAAGCCAGACTGGAGAGGGTCATAGATATTGTGGTTAGTCAAATGGTCTTCCAGCTGCAGAGCAACCACTTTCTTGACAACTTTCCCAACAAAGGGTAAGTTCAAGATCGGTCTGTAGTTAGCTAGCTAGTTAGGGTCAAGGGAGTGTTTTTTAAAAAGGGAGCATACCACTGCCTTCTTTTAGGGATCTGGAAAGATCCCTCTCTCCAGTGAAACTCCCACTATCCCAGCAAGGACTGGGCCAATGACTTCTACACACCTCACTAGTAGGCATGTAGGGCCCGGATCCAAACCACTGCAGGCTGGCAGCAGAGTCTGGATGATCCTCACTATATCCATGACTACCGGTTGACTAAAGGTGGACCAGGTCTGTCAGGCATTAGTACCACCCAATTGATCAATGCAAGGTCCAATGGGAAGGCACTGGCTGATCTCATCCCTGATAGTGGACAATTTATTAGTGAAGAACAGCGCAGACTCCTCAGACTGCTCCTGTGACAATGCTCGACCAGACTGATGACAGGCTGGATTGCACAGTCTGTCCACAGTCTGGAAGACCTGGGCAGGTCTGTTCCTCACCATAGCAATTTCCCTGGACAGGAACTCTGCCTTCCAGGTTGAACACCAAGTCCAATGAGTGCCCTCTCTTGTGGGTTACAGTGGTAATAACCCATGTTAGGCCCAATGAATCCATCAATTGGAGGAGATTTTGTCCAAATGGCTAAAGCTCATCATTGACCTAGGCAGTGACATCCCCCAGAATCAACCATCTGGGGGATTCCAACACCATGTTGGTGATGAAGTCCACAACCTCCTTCAGGAATTCCCTCCCATCACCTGGTGGATGGTAAATGAGAAGGATCATGTAGCCTACACCTGCACCCACTATACACTCAAAGGAGTTGGAGACCCCAACTGGTACCTCCCTGAGACCCAGTTCCCGTCTAAAACAGACAGCAACCCCCACCCACCCCGACAATCCTCTCTCAGGTGGTGAATCACTGAAAACCCAGCTGGAACCACAGACTCCAAAATGGGGCCAGCACTTTTGTCCAGCCAGGTCTTGGTGATACAAGCCAGGTCTGCAGATGCCACAAGGTCAGCAACAACTGCGGTCTTATTTTTAATTGACCTGGCATTGCTTAACACTGCCTACAGAGGACTGGAGTCTAAGGTGGGGCCCTACTTCCTGCGTGACCAAGTCAGAACCCTTGGGTATGGGCACAAGACAAGGATAACCTCATTCCTGTGTCCATTTTTCCCCAGGGTGCCTCCTCATCCTCACTGTCTCAATCCGTCCATTCCCTTCCCATCCCACTCGAGAGTTCCAGAATCCCCCACTCCTCTGACTCCCTTATCTCTTTAAGATGCCAAAAGCACGACATCTAGAGTAAACATCAAATGGGAGTGGTAGATGATCAAACGGGTGGAGGTCCCTTAGTTTCGAGGAGGAGGAGGAGTACTGCCTGACTGTATGCCTAATTCCCCAGCACATAACTCAGATATTCCAAAACACACAAATTTATACCACACTCACACCCCGACTCCCTCACCCCAAACCCACCTTCCTAATTCTTCTTAAACTCTTATAATAAATATAACCCCATTCTAAGCCAATAAAACTAACCCTTATTTCAATTATTTTCTAATCCCTCACAGTGTTATCACCACTATAAGGTAAAACTTAAGATTCCCTATCTACCTCCCACAGGGCTATATAATACAATCACAGAAAATTCTTAAATACACTGTAAACAACTTATCAAAGGCCTTTTCTAAAAAGTCTATTATGCCAGCTCCATATACCCAGCAAACAGTCAAAGTCTAAGTTTCGATTCCTCAGCTGGAGATTTCAGATAGTGTCATGTAAACAGTATTAAGTGTTAAATAAAATTCAAACTCAAACTCCCAGGTACTCTCACTACCTGGGAAATCCAAAATGAGCACAGGCAGTCTCACTGCCCAAAACAGTAATTGTTGAAAAAAAAAGAGTTAAAAGCCTGATCATATCTTCCTGCTTTCTGCTGATTAAATCCTTCAGAAATCCAGTTCCAAGGTGATGAAAACAGCCTAAAGGCCCTCTCTATGTGCATCACCACCCAGAAAATCTACCCCCACAACCATGACTCTTACCAGCGTCAGTCCACCAGCCAACACTGGCACACAGCCTAGGATATTACGAGCCTGCTGACCGGCTCCCCGGACAGTCTAGGTTAAGTTCTCCTGAGTGGGAGCAGACCCAGGAAGGCTTATCTCAATTATTATCTCAGTCTCACTGTCTCAGTCTCTTCATGACCAGAGGGGTACCAAAAAATTTCCTAAATTAAAACTTTCCTTCCACAGTTAGATCAGTAGCGGTAACAGGAGCGATAAAGCAACCTCAATGTGCACCTCAGAGTCAGAAAAGGTCTGATAAGGTCCCCTGATAACACTCTACAACTAGCAAATTCACAGTCATTAATTCAGCTTCACAAAATATAAAAATAAAATATTAAACATAAAATATAAAACTAAACAAATAAAGAGGAGGGGGGGATAAAATAACCAAAACAACTGGGTACAACTAGGAGCTTGCTTGCAGCATGCCCAGCACAGCATCCAGGAGCTGAAGTGACTGGTGTGGCTTGTAGATTTTCGCAGGGTAAGCCAGCAAGACTTGTGATTTGGCAAGAATTAAAATGCAAGTACTTACTGGAGGAAACATGCAAAAAAATGGATTTTTTATATATTAAATGCAAAATGTAACTTTTTCTTTTCTATGTACTTTCTTAGGTGAAAATAACAAATGGCACAGTTTTTCAGAATATTATAAAAAAATATTCTTTGCTTTTTGGAGTTTGTGATCATACCAGCATCTTTCTGTCTCATACACAGCCAGCCTGTACCTCAATAGACTCATCCCAGGTCTTAATCTCATCTAGCCTGTTCTACAAAAGATGTACCCTTGCTCTCACTTCTTCTCTTTCTAGCCAAGTAAGGCCATCTTTGTTATAACCAATTATGTCTTTGTTTCATTAAACATCTCCCTTCCCAATCATGTAAATTCACAGTTCCAGCGACCAAAAATGACTCAATTTTTTTGTTTGCAAACAGAAATTGCACATGCTTTTGATTGCAACCACCATAAAAGGTTAAAACAACAACCAAAGAGAGTAATATAGTGCCCAATTTGATATGCTTTTGGCAAAAAACTCCCACAGCTTCCACTCTGTAAGTATTTACAGAGCAATTTGATGTCATAAATTCTTACAACAAGTGATTCCTCTTAACAGTGCTCAACTGCTAGTAGTTAATCTCTCTCCTCCCTATACCTGAAGACTGTGCTCCTTAAGCAGTATTAAAGGGAAAGTTCCCTCATCCAATTTTCTGTATACCTATGTGGTTTGAAAGCATGAACAATGATTCCCTCTGTTGCATCCCTCTAATGTCATTCTAATTTAAATATACATGAGGTTGCTTCACTCTGTTTTGCCCTGGTGTGAAAACCTGTTTGCCTCCATTGCAAAAGGTCATGACCACACTCGTGCAAGCCATCATGGGAGCTGATGAGGCATACATGCTCAAGCCAGCAGAAGTTGTACTCACATTCAGTTCAGTTACATGTCTTGTGAAGTCCCTGTATTCTCTAAAAACATTTTTTTTCTAACTCAAATGCACTTTAAACTACAGGAAACATCAGGACACTTAATATGCCTTGAAATGTTTCATGGCTAGCATAAGACAAGAACATAGGGACTGCAGAGGACAGCAACAGCACTGACTCATACAGTGTAATTGCTGCAGGCTTTCACACCAAAACATCATAACATTCCAGGATGCCTTACATGAGTCAGGTAATGACCTTTGCAATTGAGTCAGCAGCTTTTCACACCAAACTTAAGTACAGTGCAATCTTGATCTATTGGACCCCCATTATATGAACATCCCTATCTAATGGACTTGTAGCATGTCTCCCAAGTGAATACACTCTAACCATTTTATTTATTTATTATTTTTTTGCTTTTGATAACCAAATAAGGGCATGAGACAAAGTTTCCTATTTTCAGACACAACCAGGGGAGAGTACAAGTCAACACAATTTAAAGTAAAGAAACACAAGGAATAACAATTACATCTCAGACAGCAATGGCAATTACTGGGGTTCTGAAATTGGAATACCGTCCCCCGCTCTGATATGCCCCGATATGGAACAACTATCTTATCAATTCACGGTTGATCATAAACCACTTATGTGGACCTCTTGGGCCTGCAAGGGCATTCAAGTTATAGGAGATCTCCTACTCCCAAATTCTCATACACTAATGTCCTTCGAGCAGATCTGGGATAGATATGGGCTGGGATCCTCAGACTTCTGGAAATATCTGCAGTTGAGAAGTGCTCTCTCCTCCCTTCTTAAAGTCTCACCATTGCAAAACACCTGGGACTGCTTGAGTGTCCTTCACCTACCCAGAAAGGATCAAGGACTGGTGGGTGTTTTCTACAAAATACTTAGAGATGCACAGCCAGTTGTTACCCTTACTAGTAGAGCCACCTGGGAACGGGATCTTCTTCATCCCTTATCCCAGCAACAATGGTCGACGTGCCTCAGAATGGCTCACACAGCCTATGAAGACTCCAAGAGCCAATTAATACAACTAAAAATTCTTCTTAGGTGGTATAGAAACCCTGTGGTTCTATATAGCCTCAAGATTACACCACAGGATCAATGCCGGAGATGCCACTCTTCCCCTTCCCACTTATTCCACATTATCTGGACCTGCCCGGCCCTACAAAATTTCTGGATGTAAGTCCTAGGGGACTGCTCCAGGATAATAGGTAAACCAATCCTGTTGCAACATTATTCCCTCTTATTGGGGATACTTAGCATTGAATCCACTTCCCCTCCAAGCGCAGCTTAGGTCCCTAGTGGCTGTCATGGGGTGAAGGGCCATTTTGAGTACGCTGAAGACAATTCATACTTCTAGTGGTCTCTGCATGCATTCTATGTATGATTGGCTACTTTCGAGAGGCTGTCAGTGGTAGCCAAGGGTAGGCTTGACAGATACTACAAGAAATGGGGGGCTTATTTGCACTCCCATATCTGCTCAATTGCACCCCCGCTACCGCAAAACCCCCCATCACCCCAATTTGCAACATAGTTTAATAACATTATAATAGTTGGCTGCTGCTGTCTGGTTCTATCACCCTCCCTGCTTATACGGTTCTCTTTTTCATGCTCTTCTTGTTTTCCTTTTACTGTCTATAGATCTGAATGCTAGAATTTCTTTGGTCTACACTACCTCTATCAATTAGCTACCATTTCACATATACCTGATTTGGCAAATAGTGGGTTGCTCTGATCTGGTTTGCTGGGTCAAATTTTGGTAACTTCTTGTTAACGTAAAAAGACTATGATAGCTAATCTTCCTTTTGTATAAAATTTGTATTTTGTAGCTTAGAGTGTATACACATTATCACCTGCATTAGTCTATACTTGCTTAGGTATAGAGTTTCTAAGTAGTACATTGTATTTTGAGAACAATTACCTCTGTATCATCTTATCTGGCTTTATTGTTGGCCTGGAGTATGAGGGCCATTTTCACGGCTTAATGTAACTGAAAAACTTTAATAAAATCTTAAATGATAAAAAAAAAAAAAAAAAACAATTACATTGCAGGACTTAAAGAGATAAACAGCTTTACAGATGAGCAATATAACATGGCACATAATTGGATGGTAAACATAACATGCTAGAAGGGAACACTAAGGGATACACTGAAGCAAGCTTGAAAGACACAATAAGCTATCCTAGTTTTATAGACTCCCTATCATCTGAACTAATGTCATGTCTCTCAAGCAGTCTGGATAATTGAGATTCTATTGTATCTTCATTTACATTTAAATCATCATGAAATTGGGTGTGTGCAATATAGGCAATTATTGTGCATGTCTGCAAACTACACAGGGAAAGAGAACAAAAGGCTAAGGGGACATTCTCTTCATAAAAATGATACACTCTTGTGTGCCACACCTCCCTTTCTACTGTATAAATGACACATGTAAATCTGTCAGCTCCAGGCTTGGCCTGGCATATCGCTTTTGTCATGCCCTCACACCTGCAGCAAGACTCTCAATTGCCCAGGGAGTCCTGCTTCCTAAGTTATATTATGGTTTACTCTCTTTTTACCAGGCTAACACCAGCTGCTTACTAAAGTGGGACATTACCTGCAATAATGTGTGCAGATTCACATCCTCTTCCCCTTGCCTTACCCACTGTTGTGTACTCTACCAAAACTTAAACTGGCTATCCCCCTCTTCCAGGAGATCTTATATCTATGGATGTTTCCCGGATAACATAATCAGACATTCCCAACCTGCCTTGTTGGCCTCAAAGTTTTCCCCTGTTGACCATGTCTATTCTCTACAATCTACCACCCAGGCCATCTTGGTAGTACCAAAATGCTCCACAAAGATGGGAGCCAAGGCATGTTCCTACTCTGCTCCTAACTATTGGAACGCCTTACCTTATCACCTCCCTATCGCCAAATCTCACATCACATTCAAAAAGGAATTATTCTGCTACCTAAGTTGTTTGGATACTTGTTTTTGTTTCTAATTTCTCACTAAGTTGTAACTAGCCACCTATACATTATCTCCTTCTTTTTTCATCTCTTCCTTTACGCCTATCTACCTGTCTCTTATGTGCATTTGTCTCTCCTTAAATGCTGACAATTTGTATGTACCCACCTTAGACTGATGACTGAGTACTTTATTTGATCTGCGCTGTTTGCTATATGCTATGTACCCACCTTAGGCTTTTTCCAGTGCACTTCATCTCAAACTACAATGCTGTTATGCCATACTATGTACTCACTGCCTGGCATATTATATCATGTGCCTATTCTCACTATGAGTCTCTGTTATCACTGACTGCTCTGCCTACCAGAGTTGCCTTGTAATCATTGCCTGTCATATTGTATCCTGTTGTCTATTGCCTTAGAGTCTATAAAATCACTTATTGCTCTGTATACCTGTTTGCTCTTGTGTGATATTTGTACTGTTATCTGTAATGTACTCTCCTGGGTCATGCCTGAAAATAGGCAGGTTTCTGCCTAGCGCACTTACCCGGTAAACAAAAGCTAAATAAATAAATGTCAAATGAAGGTAGTGTGCGGTAACACAACCCTGAAATTAAATCACCAATTCTATGCCATCTAGCAGAACACTCCTTCAGAACTGGCATTCAGTGTTCCCTTCCTGTATTGGATATTCATACTGTAATTTTTAAGTGCTAAACTGCACTGCAATTACTTGGTCTTTTCACCACTCATATCGTGTAGCTATGTTAGTGGGCTATTGATCCTTGGCCACCATAAACCTCTGCTGTACAAGTATGTCTGCAACATCTACAATGCCCAAACTAAACCTAAACATTCCTTCTCAATAGAGGCATAAGCACCTCTCCTGGCAAGAGTTTTCAACTCAAGAAAACAATGAAGTACTTTTTCCCTTTTAACTTGACCTGGTTTTAGTACTGTCCCACCCTAAAAACTCAATGCATCCTTATGCATTGTGAATGTTAGACCATAGTCAGTGGTGGCTAATACTGGAGCCTGTCATAGAGCCTGCTACAGCTGACAAAAGGCCATCTCACAACATTCAGACCACTGTACAACCTCTGGGTATTTGCTTCTTACTTAGATCAGTGAGATGAGCTGCAATGGTGCTAAAACTATGAGAAGCCACACATCTCCTGTAATAATCATTATTACCCAAAAATGTTTGCACTTGTTTCCTGGCTTTGTGTGTGAGACATTCCTGTATAGCCCCTTCCATTGTGGGTTTAGGCTGGTTGCACTTTTCCCCTACCTTGGTGCCCCAGGTATGGTAACTTGACAAGACCCACCTGACACTTCTCAACTTTGGCTGTAGACTTTGCAGCTTGTACTCTCCTGAGTATCACCTTCACATGTGTCAGTTGCTCCTACCAGTTCTGACTAAATACAGCAACATCATAAATGTTAGCCCTGACAAGTCACCTACCCCTGACAACTCTCAGTCAAGCAGCCTTTGAAAGGTAGCTGATGCATTCTTCATTCGGAATGGCATGACTTGAAATTCATGCAGACCAAACAGAGTGATAAATACTGACTGCTCCCTCACTTCAATAGTTAAATGCAATGAATAATTTGGGATGGGATTCAGGAAGTCACAAACACCTATCTGAAGAAGATGGGCAACAACAAGCCTAAGAAACCTCTCTGGTTCACAAAAGTAGGTTGTAAGTGCTATGAAGGAGAAAATGTCATCCTACAAGAAATACAGGAAGACCCAGAGGGATGAGGACTAAGTAAACTACCAGGACAAACTAAAGACAACATGAAGGAATGTGGGGAAAAACCCAAGAAAGTGCTGAGTTGAGAATAGCAGAGGAAACCAACGAGTGTGGCAAGAAAATGTTTCTGTTCATCCAACAAAAAAGAACAAAGAAAGGTATTTTCAAACTGAAACAAGGAGCAGAGAGGGTGGTGTACAGTACCTAAAGGACAGACATGTTGAATGAATACATTGGCGCAGTATTCACTAAAGAGAAGGATGGACTCATACTACAGGCTAGGAAAGAAATAGGGAATGAGGTGGCCACAGTTATGTAGGTAGATGATCAGAGGGCACAGACAGTCCTTATGGGACTTATGGCCTGTGAAGTAGGTCAATCTCCTGAGCCAGATGGTATGCACCCAAGGACTCCTAGAGAGTTAGCAGTAGTACTGGCAGACCCTCTGTTTGACCTGTTCAATAGCTCCATAGGCGCAGGATTTGTCCACAGGAGTGGAGAGCTGGAGATGTAGTGCACTTGCATAACAGCAGGGCAGAGGAAGAGTTGGAGAACAGCAGACCAGTCATCTTGACACTGATAGTTGGCAACTTAATGAAAACCATTCTCAAAGAAAGGATGGTCAATTTTCTTGAGGCAAATGGGCTTCAAGACCACAGGTAGCATGATTTTATGGCAGAGTGGTCATGCCAGATGACCTTGATTAATTTCTTCAACAGAGTAACAAAGGCAGTGGATAGAGGACAGTCTGTGAACATACTGTACTTCAAGGATAGAGACCAGGCATTGGATACACTGTACCTGGATTTCAAAAAGTTATTTGACTTGGTCCAAAATAAGAACTTGGTCAAGAAGTTGGAAAACATGGGGGCAATGGGCAAAATTGCTAGGTGGATGGTGGATTGGTTAGGGGAGAATCCAGAGGGTGTTGGTCTGGGGAGAATGAACAGGGATAAGAGAGGTTACCATCAGGGTACTACAGGGATCAGTTCTCAAATCAGTGTTGATCGGCAACATGTGATAACTCCAACAACAAAAATGCCTTTGTAATGAACCACAAAGGAATTACATCGATGTGAAAAATAGCCAATGGGGAAAATGCCTCACAGCCCAATTATTGCACCGCAGAACCAAAAAGCAAAACAAGCTCAGCACCCACACACAACTGACATATTGTTCTGAAGTAAAGAAAGCATCCTTCTGCCTGCACACCAACTCCAGTGGAATACAGAGGCAAGCCGTACTGCAACTGCGATACACAATGCAGAGTCCACTGTGATGCGGCCACACCTCTAGTGAGGACAGCTGGAGGCTGTTCTGCAAGTACCTGAGTGAGGCACCCAATGACCCTAGTCAAAGCAGTGGCAGACACACACAAGTGAGCTCTGAAACCACATAGTAACATACCTGTAGCATGCACAGCACCACAGCAGCAGTCACTAAACACCCACACATAGAGTACAAAGAGACAGGCATGTCACAATGTAAAACATTGCAGCAGATGGTGCACCACATTTACCCTCTAATGCAAGGGGCTCTTCCTCTCGCACCACCTGCAAGACATATAACAAACTCCAGTTCATACAACACAGGAGAAAAGGTAATTCTGCAAGATGCCCATATCACCCATACAGCGTTATGACATGCAGCATTTTTCCTGTGTTATTAATACTGCACTGTCATTCAGCTGACATATTGACCATCCCTTATGTTGATCAACATGTTCATAAATGAGTAGACAGCATTAAGTGCAAAATGTGCCTCTTCATGAACAACGTCAAGCTCTGTGGGTGGGTGGACACAGAAGAACGGATCAGAAACTTGAGGGAGGACCTTGCAAAGCTGTAAAAAGATGACCTGGAATCTGGAAACTAGGTTTCAAGGCAAAGAAGTGCAAGATCATGCATGTAAGGAGTAAGAACCATATGGGTAAGTACAGACAGGGAGGAAAGACCATCGTGGTATCCGAGAAGGAGAAAGACCTGGTATTGTAATCTTGATCAACCTGAAACCTCCTACCAAATGCAGCAAGGCAACAGTGAGAGTTAATAGAATTCTGGGTTGCATGAGAAGAGGTTTCACCAGCAGAAGAAAAGAAGTCATACAAATCCATGGTGTGAAATCACCTAGAATACTGCATGAAGTACTGGAACCTCTATCACAAAAAGGGCATTAACCAGCTGGAGTGGGTATAGAGAAAGGCCAAAAAATGACTAAGGGGGCATAAGGGTCTCTCATATCAGCAGAGGCTGGGGAACCTGAATATGTACTTGCTCAAGAATGGAAGGGAATGTGGGGATATAATAGAGACCTTCAAATTGCATAAGGATATTAATTAGGTTGACCCCAGTCAACTTTTCAAGACCAGAGATAAAAAGAACATGAAGGGGCATAGTTAAAGCTGGCTAGGTTCTGGAAGGAAGACAGGAGGCACTTCTTCCCAGAGAGGGTGGTGGTGGCAGAGTGGAGCAGGCTACCAGTAGAGGTATTGATCAAGAAAACTGATAATGGCTGCAAGAAGGGATGGGATAAAGTTAAAGGGTGGGTAAGAGTGTCTCTTCAAAATGGGCTATGTGACATGTAATGAAGAATACATGGGCTTCGCATCAGGCAGACTTGATAGACTGTAAAGACTTCTTCTGTTGGTTATTTAATATGTTTCTAATTGCCAATAAACCTTTGTGAGGTCATTAGTTGTTAGATGCTTTGCTTCCCCTAATGTCTCCATGATTTTATCTGTCCAAAGCATTGGATTCCTGAAGGACACCATGACAGCATTATGTTTCCAGTAGTCCACAAATAAACCTTGCCACCAGACGCATTTTAGGTATAAGCCTGACAGGGTAAGCAAAGGACTGCTGGATACACAGATGACCCAGAGGTCCAGCATCTGGTTAAATTCTTCTTTTTTGTGGCATTTCACCCTCTCTAGATCTCTATAGGCTTGATGCTACAGCACCTATTGAGTCCCTGTGTTCTCCTGGTGTTCTGCAAGTGGGCTATAGCATGGCTTTGCTAAGAACATGCTGCTCACAGAAAGGAGCATTCTCCTCATTTTTGTCACCTGTACTGTCATCTGCTACTCTGAAAGTGTGACTGAGTTCATCTATGATTTCCAAAAGCAATAATGCAACTCTGGGGAAGACTTACTTATTTCAGTGCAAAGGTGAAAATGGATGTCAAAATGAACAGTGCTGCTCCCAGTAACACCTAATGTGGCTCAGTACTAGGACTGATATTCTTCAATGTCTTCATAAGAGACATTGCAGATGAACTTGAAGAGAAGGCATGCGTTTTTGCAGATAATACCAAAATCTGTAAGAGGGTAGGAAATCAGGAGGATGTGGAAAGAAACTGTAGGGATCCTGAAAAACTCAAGGAGGGGTTGGTAATGGGTGCAGTGTTTGTCGACCTAACCAGGGCCTTTGATGTGGTGGGTAGATGGATCACAGGTTAGTATTAGATAAATTAGATGGGATTGGTATTATGGGTTTGAATTTATTATGGTTTGTAAATTATTTGGGGCATTGAATTTAGAGGGATAGAGTTGGGGGCATTTTGTCTGGATCTATGGAAGTAAAGTTGGGGATTCACCAAGGCTCAGTATTTTCTGTCCTTTGTTATTTTAATTTTTTATTTTATTTTTTTCTTTCTGTTTATGCTTCTCCTGTGGAGCAGGCCCTATAACCTCCGGCCACTGGCACCCGCATCCTCAGACAAGGTCTGGCATGCGGATACTCGCCCCATGCTCACAGGGGTCAGCCACACCCCCAGCAAGGTGCCTCTCATGTCTGGGGGTGCAGGGCATGGCTATCAGCCTCTGAGATCGCCCTGCCATTTTCCACCAGTTTTGTCCCTGGGGAGCCAGGACATACAATGGCATCAAGCATATCCATGTTGACACCTGCTGCACTCCCCTCCCCATGCATGCAGCTGGAGTGCGGCCGGCCTCTGCCAGTCACTGTTGCACAGTGATGCATACCCCATGCCCACCCCAGAGGAAGAAAAGCAATAATGGGACACTCAATCCTTCCTCTCCCCTGCCAGCCTGCAGCGGCCTGAGTCTGTTCCTGAACTCGGGTCGCTGATGTGGCATAAAGTGTGGCATCCAGTGCCTCAACCCTTAGGGCCACTGGGCCGGTGTTATTTTCAATTTTTATAAATGATTTACCTAAATTTTTTCTAGTGGAAAAAGTTTATTGTACGCAGACAATACAGTAATTTTTGACTCTTGCCTCTCTTTACTGGATTTACAAGCTTCTTGAAAACTACAATACTTTGGTAACATAGTTTATAATGAACAAATTGAAAGTGAATGAAAGCAAAACTAAGTAATGCTTTTTAGTTCAGTTCAGAGGTTGACCCGAGTCAAGGATGATTTACAAATAGTTGGGAGGAATGGGAAAAAGATCTCAGTGGTATCTAACTTTAAATGTTTGGGAGTACACTTGGGTTCCAACTTTAGCATGGTACCACATACTGATATTGTCAGGAAAAGAATAAATTAAAAGATAGGATACATGTATAGAAACATTGACTCACTGACTGACTAACCATGAATGTTTTTTTTGTGGTGATTTATTATACTTTTATGGCCCTCACTTTCCAAAATTTCAGCCCCGCCCGGAGCCCTAATCGCCCGTGACTTACCACCTGGCAATCTGGATCCCAGGCTTGCCTCCTACTGGGTGGGGCCATTGGTCAATCCCGGGACCCGCAGAGATGAAGTTGGGGCTCTGGTAGGCATCCCTATCGGAGGAGCAATCTGGCTTGTCACCCTGGGTGGGGCAGCGGGACCAAGACCCCCACTGGCAGAACTCACATCGATCAGTCAGTGAGGCTGGGGAGTGAACAGGCATCAGGGTAGAGTGTCATAGAGCAGGGCAGCCTATTTTTTGTAGAACAATCCCCTAGAGGGGAGGAACATGCAATGACACCTGCATCTGTTCTTCCCCTCAGTAATGTGGGTGCCAGTAATTTGTGAAGCACCCCAGCTTCCACTAGGCATCACCATAACATCAGACACTTGACCCGCCCTCCCCCCAGAGAAGGAGAACAATCATCAGGATGCTCAATCCTCCCCCCCAGATGGCCCTCTGACTCCCGGGTCCGTTCACTAACCTGGGTCATCGGAGTCACAAGTGGAAATCTAACAGCTGTGCTGGTGGCCCGGCTCCACTAACCATGAATGTTAATAGCAAAATAAACTCTGATTCCAGCACTTTACTATGGGAGTGCACTGTTTGTGAATCAAAACAGTGTCTTTTTAAAAAATTATCAATGTATTTTAAATAATATTTGTTGTTTTGCTCTAAAAGTACCATATAGAACGCACCACTGTATTTATATTCAGGTGTGGGGATATTGCCCCCTCAGTTAAGGATA
The DNA here is from genome assembly GCA_016271365.2 of Neoceratodus forsteri. NCBI lineage: Eukaryota > Metazoa > Chordata > Ceratodontiformes > Ceratodontidae > Neoceratodus > Neoceratodus forsteri. The sequence continues at coordinate 536,360,956 of CM057459.1, read as the reverse complement.
GATTATAATTCAGCAGGTTTTGCCTTTCATGTCTATAAAAATTCTGTACTGGGGCCCAATATTCAAAACTTTGCTTGGGGGCAAAATTTGCACAGCCAGGTGGGCAAAATTAGCCCACATTGAATTGAACACAATATTCAAAAGAATAGACTTGAGACAAAAACAGTTGAATATAGTGGGTTAATGAAGGTGGGAAAACATGGCTGAGAATGCAGTGCAAAGATAGCCTGGCAAAGAGGACAGCTCTGAAAATAGCAAAGAAGACAGCTCTGAATATACAGTAGCAACTAGACAGTGCAAACAGCAACAGCAGCACAGTGCACACAGAGGTGGAGTCAGGCACTGGTGAACGATGTGTCCACAGGGGATGCCAGGAAAGAAGTGGTGCATAAAATGTGAAAACCTGGGCAAAGAGCAGTGTACAACACAAACAACAGCAATAGATACATCAAAGGCAATACCAAGAGAGATGAACCCTGAAATGTAGCAGCACTGTCCAGATGTGAACTGTGTAAAACGTGCAGAGATGGAACAGTGGGGATGTGACCCACAGAATGGATCAACCATGCCTGTGTGGCAGTATGACCCCAACCCATGCACACTGTGTACAGGGGGAAGGGACAAGGATCCCTGACACACAGCAGGGGACAATACACCACAGGATACACAGTGGGAGGACACAAGGGGATGGATGTCAGCCATGACCACAGGGACAAAGTCACACACATGCCTGCAGGCCAAGGCCCCCCCCTGCCAGATAATGCCATTGGGGACCATCCAAGGAACAAGTAAGAGACCATGTCCATGGGCAGACACAAGCCAGTTGTTGTCTGGCACACACACAGGCCATGCAGCATACACATGAACTGGAGGACATACCTACCATGCCCACAACAACCCACTACCTGATGCACAGCCACAGACACCACAGGGAGAGCTGTGGTGAAACCAGCACCACAAGAGAGGCCAGTATGGCATCCACCATGGTGAATTAGATGGTCAGTAGGTGCAACATGACACAGAAGTGAAACCGACTACAGGTACCCAAGAAAGAGACAGGACACAGGATTACAATAATTAAAAATATATATTTTGAAAAAAACAATACAAGCTCTGTACAGAGAAGTAGCACAAACTCAACAATTACAATGGGGAGGGGGTGAGGAAGAGTATAAAACAAGAGAAGGGGGGGTTTAAGGGTTGGCAGCCTGGCACTGCCCCCTGAAGTAGCTATTCCAGTATCTTCTCAATCCTCTGTGTGTGTGCAATTATCATGGCCTGCTGCTCCACCATCATCCTTTGCTGGCACACAAGACACTGCAGAAAGTTGTACCAGCCTTTCCCTCCTCTAGCCATCTGGCCCAAGTGGAACTGTGACGATGATCTATGGGGGAATGATGCCCTTATAAGAATGGTGCACTGCCACTGTGAAGCAATGTAGAACTCAGAATGCAACTAGCCCGCTGCATACTAATGGTTTCCTTTGTTCCCTTCCCCTTATAGGCCCTGAAGCAGCCCTCTCCCCTCACAACACTGCCCAGCTGAGGAGTTTGAACTTGGGGATTGCTGACAGCCTTGAAAAGGTAAAGCCTCCTTCCCTCCAGCCTGCCTGTGGAGAGGCTCTTACCACCCCCCCCCACCCATTTATTGCTGCTGGCAGGTCACGTGTCACATCACATGACCTACCTACCCATGTCCACTTTCCCATTTGCAGCTTATACACTCTGACCGCTAGTGGTTGCTGCACTTTCCATTCTGGCACCACTCCAACCACTCTCCACTCCTTCCTAGCTACTATTGCAATCCCTGTCCACTAGAGGTCTCTGCAGTTCCTTCCTAATCCTTTCTGCTGTCTTCTTTCCTCACTCCTTTCCTTCAGCCCACCACTAGGCCCCTTGCAAGCCTCAAACCTTGTACCCCTTACTCCAAAGTCTGCAGCCCAACCACCAAGCCAACAAACCAGACCAATATCTACCTCTAATTCCAAGGTTTTAACCCTTCCTTCTTCGAAACAAAAATACCTATCCTCTGTCCTCAAACCCAATACCCTTGCTATCAGAGTCAGCAGCTCTACCACTTAACCATTGTATCTGGCTATCTTATCCTTACTTTCTAAGACTCTCATAGTGTCTGACCCCCCCCAGTCTGCCAAAATATTTCACCATTTCTCTCTTGGTGCCACTGCAGGCATTGAACCCTGCACCCTTGCTATTTCACTTAGCAGCTCCACCACTAAGCTATTACATCAGACTATTGTTTGCGATAGGTTTTAAGACTCTAAAAGCCTCTAACCCCCATAGTCTACTAAAATATTTTCTAGGTGCTACTGCAGGCTTTGAACCCTGCACCCTGCTGCTGCAGCCACCTTCCTGGGACCGTTTCTATTACCGTAGGGGAGCCTTAAACCTGGTCTCCTATGCACTTGAGGTGGGGGCTCTACCACTGTACCAAAGTGGCGACTACACTTATGGGTAGACCTTTCACCCTCTTCTACCCATCTCATTACTATCTGCAGACCCATCCTAAGATGACTGCCCACCCTCACTTGTCATGCCTCTCCCTCCTCCTTCTCAAGTGGCCTCCATCTAACCCAGGTGTCCCCATGGCTCCACAGGTCCCCTACTCTGGGGCCCCAGAGTTGTCTCCCTCCTTCTCTACTATCTCCTTGCACCCCAACCTATCATACCCTCTCCCCAGTCCCCACCTAGCTTCCCCCTTTGTGCCTACGGGCAACTTATTGTACTAGCCTGCCCATCCTGTACCTCTTTGCCCATTCCTTGTGTCTCTAAGCTCTCCCACTCCTACTATCTCACTCAACACAAAAATGCCTTCCACACCCCCCTGATCAGGGCTGTACTTCTCCTCCTACTCTTGTCAGGGAACATTCATCCCAACCCTGCCCAACCCACAATAATTCCTTGACTAGATCCTCTGGGCTTCTTATTGCTTCTATGAATATCTGCAGTCTCCTGAAGAAATTTGACTCGCTCCAATGTTGGGTCACTGTCAACAAACCTGACATCATCTCCCTAGTCGAAACCTGGCTATCTGACTCTACCCCAGACTCCCTTGTCTCACTCTCTGGCTACTCCCTCTTTTGAGAAGACTGTGTAGGGAGATGAGGTGGAGGCTGTGCTATTTATATCAAAGACTCCCTTCCTGAAGTAGCCCTCCCAGCCCCTGTCCTTAACCTCAGGGCCCAGGCCCTTACCCTAAAAGTTACCCCCGACCCCTCTAAAGGCCCCCTCTTTCTAACCTCCACCTATATTCCCCAAAAAAATCAAACGCAGGCCCTGGTCCCTCCAATAGAGTATCTCACCTCTCTACCACATTCCCCTGAGCATATTCTCATGGGTGATCTAAACATCAACTGGCTTAGCCCCGCATCCTCCTCCACCTGTGACTCCTTTACTGCTATTCACCTAGCATGACTTGTTACCCAACCAACAAGAGTGAACCCCACAATGGGGTCGAGCACTCTTCTGGATGTAGTCCTCACCAACCGACCTAACCAAGTTTGCAATCTACAAGTCCTTCCAGATGGAATCAGTGACCACTCCCCTATTCTTTTCTGTTGCATTACGTCCCTAACCAAACCCACTGCACAGGCCACCATACAGCGGCGGTTGCAACCAGGTGGGTTGAGAGGCCTGAAGCAACTTCTAGCCAAAGTTGACTGGTCTCCCACTGAGACCGCCCCCAACCTTGATTTGGCCCTGGCCTTCTTCACCTTAATGTTTAAAAAAGCTTGTGATATCTTCGCACCCCTAACCAAACTTCGTTCCAAGCTACGGCAAAATCCCTGGGTCACTCATTCCCTACTCCAACTCCTTAGGCACAGGGATAACCTGTGGCACCTAGCCACAGAAACTGGCCGCCCTGCCGACAGACAGGCATGTGCTGCTGCCCGAAATAAATGTATCTGGGCCATATGCAAAGCAAAGGCCGATCATTATCGGGCCTCACTCACCTCATCCTGGGGCAATGCTAGAACCTTTTGGGATAACATCAAACAACTAAATGGTGGTACACACTCTCCTCCACCTTCCCAAATCAATATTGAGGGTATTATCTCTACTGATCCTACCCTCATTGCTAACCATCTCAATAAATCCTTTACTGACCTTAGCTCTGTACTGCCTAGCAACTTTTTTTACTCCCCCCACTCTCCTGACCCTGCTCCTTCACACTCATCTTTCCACTTCCACCGGGATACTGTCAATGAAGTCAGACCGTATCTGACCAAGGCCCTAAGAAGCAACACCACTGGCAGTGACTCCTTGGACCCCAGACTCCCCCGTCTGGCATTGGACCAGGTCATCGCCCCAATCACTAGCCTCTTCAACAAATCACTATGTGTAGGGCAATTTCAATCTGCCTGGAAAATTGCCACTGTCACTCCCATACATAAGGGTGGAGATAGGGCCCTTTCTGGTAATTATCGTCCATCTCAATCCTCTCACCATTCTCAAAAAGCCTTAGAGAAAGTAGTATCCTCCCAAATATCTGAGTTTCTTACCAAATACAGTATCCTCTGCCCTGAACAACATGGCACAGCACCAATACCGCCCTCATCGAGTTTTCTAACTTCCTTCATTCCTCCCTGGACTTGAGCTGTCTTGCTGGTGCAGTGTTCATTGATCTGTCAAAAGCCTTTGACACCGTATCCCATCCTCTCCTGCTGGATGCACTCAGCCACGCTGGCTTTGCTGCAGGACCTGTCTCATGCTGCTCCAGCTATCTGTCTGCCCGGTCCCAGCGTGTAAAAATCAATGGCACCCTCTCTGACCTCTGCCCTATCCGATCTGGGGTTCCCCAGGGCTCTATTCTTTGGCCCCTGCTCTTTTCCCTTTATCTCAACACCCTGCCACGTGCCTGTACTGGTAAATACCTCCTTTATGCAGATGATGCTGTTATCTTCACTTCTGACAGTAACCCCACCACCCTCCAAGATTCCCTGCAATTATCCTATAAAGACGTGGAAGACTGGTTTAAAGAACATAGACTGGTTATCAATCATAAAAAGACCAAATCTATGATCTTCTCCCACCACCAAAACAAAGCTAGAAATTTCCATCTTCAAGTCTTCGCCAGCTCTATGTTCCCTCTCAACAAGTTTATACATACAAATACCTTGGTATAACCTTTGACCCTGCCTCATGTTCCATTTCCATATCTCCGCCTTTAGCCTCCACCACCACATAGGTTGTGAACCTTTACCACCACAAACACTGTCCCCCCAATGCCCTCTGACTCGCAGTTATGTCCTCCATTCTGTCCTTGTTGACTATGGCTTACCAGTCCACGGGGCTGCTGACCGAACCTTGCTAAACAAAATCGCCCCTTAAATAAGGCCTGTCGACTAATCTTAGGTGCTCCCAGACTTACACATACCTGTCATCTTTATTCCCAGGCAAATCTGCTCAATCTTGATGAACGTCTTAGGTATCAAACCTGCATCCTTACAAAAAAAAACTCTCCTTGGGCTCTCTCCTCCTGGTTTGACTGCCATTATCCACCATGTAAACTCACTAGCTTCAACACAGTCCTCTTGTAAAACCAAGTTGAAGGTACCTAGGGCAAGGACCTCTCATGGACAACGGGCTTTCCTCTACCGTGCCCCTTCTTGGTACTATTCCCTCTCTGCCAGCATCTCAGACACCCGCACAATCTCTTGCTTTAAAACTACCCTCCAGAACCACCTTTTCACTACTCGCAGCTGTTGCTGTTTCTTAGCTATCTTGCTCACTCTCTGTCAAAGCCCCCTGTTAGCTGCTCAAATCCTCTACCTTCTCTACCCTTGGTTCCTGTTACCTCCCTGTTGGCTCTGCTAAAACACACTGTATTGGTATCCTATGTTTTTGCTGATGTTCTAGTTATTTTCTTGAACGATGTTAACTTCACCAATCCTGTATGTTGTAAATTGTTGATCTCATTTGTCCTCCTGTATCCTCAAAAAAACTGTACACTGTTTCTCTGTACCAAGTTGTTATCACTGTATTGTCCTCTCTGTGATGAGGTACCTTTGTAAACGAGCCTCTGGCTCAAAGGTTGTAAACTGATGCTTAATAAATAAATAAAATAAAATAAATAAATAAATAGAATGTTTCCCCAGAGAAGAACAGCATGTCCCAACCACTATGCCCATTTATCCAACAATGGAAACAGCGCACATGGCACACAACATGTGCAAGTATGCAGAAGCACTAAACTCCAAGGTACACACAAGCCTATCCTATGCAGATGTGAAGGCCCATAAGGCCATTGCCACCACCACCACAGAAGGTACAATACTCCATGCATACGCAATGTAGCCCCTGTCACACTACTGCTACACAGCCCCCCTGAGGCCAACCACAGTCAGCCCCATAGCAAAAACAAACTGTAGCAACAGAATGACTGTGACATGCTGCCTCCACACCCCCTGGACAGCCACAGACACCATCCATGACACAAGTGTGTCATGTGGACATGTAATGGACACAGTACCCCAGGTCATGATACGCCACAGAGACATACTGCAGTAGCAACTATCCCCCCAGGAAGACAATGGATCGGTGGCCACAGTGTGCAGCACAGCCACAGTATGATGGCATACCAGAACAGCACAGTGCAATGTGCTCGGTATGCATGCATGATGCAGATGGTGCATACATGTCCACACCACTGTGTGCACACAACATCCACAGAGACCATGTCCAGGCCATAGACACACCATGCGGTGTATGCATGCTGTGGGCAAACACACAACCACAGGAACCAGACAGTACAGCCACCCATCATGACACAGTCATGTGTACCACACACCACATGGCCGCCGTACAGTGTATACAGTGCAAACATGCCCATGGCACATGTATGGGTGTAGTGAACCACATGACACAGGAAGAAGATGGCCACAGGCAATGGTACAATACAGCTGTGGAATGGTAGCGGATGGTCCATGCACAGCACACATGGGGAACAAAGTGGGATTACAGTGCCCCCTACACAGCCAATTGGTGTTGACTAATGTGCCCATGGTGGACCATAGACCACCATGCACAGTCCAATGTGCAAGGTACAAAGATGCAGTCATGCCCATGCTACCATATCACAGACATATATGTGAGACAATGCCACTGAATAGCTGACATGCAACACCCAGGGTGCAGATGCAGGACAGCAGGACAGCAGCACCAAGGAGGCCATGTGCCCATGTAGGTGAATGCTACATGCAGAATACAACCACCACATGGTGCAGGCATGCAGGACACACCATGATGCAGCAGTGCAGGACTGTGAGCAGCCATGTGCTGTCACAACAAAGGCCCACAGTCTGTGTGGCCAGGATAGGCAGCGCCCAGGTGCACTGTACCACAGACTGCAGTAGGTGTGTGCAATGCCCTCCCCAGAAGCACAGCATCATGGGCACTATATGGCCACGTGCCCCTGTGACCAGTGACATGACACATAGCAAACGCACATATGTTGGCAACATTATACTGTGAAGGGTTACCAAACATGCCCCACTCAGCAAGGTATATAATATAAGTAAGCCACAAAGGAGCATACTCACGTGCAGCATCCTGCTGCCCATCACTGCAGTCCCTGGCCTGCTGTCTATGAGCTTTGGTCCTCTGGCTGCACCATCGCTGCTGTCCCCTGGTGGTGCAGTCTGCAGAGTGAAGGGAATAGAACAGTGTCAGTATCATCATGGACATCAATAATCCCCCTTCCCCCAAACTGTGCCAGGTACACAGTGCACAACTGTCAAACAGTGTACTGAGTTCTCTACCCAACAAGCATATGGTGCATGGGACACATGTGCAATGTAGGTACAATGTACCATAGGACTCCATGTACAGCACACGCTACACCATCCGACATCAACTGGAGAAGCAATACACAGACGTCAGTGGGACAGACGTGTACACATCTGTATGTACCCAGCACTGATATCCTGTGGGTGACAGACAACCAAAATGCATACCTGACAGTATACCCCCAATGCACTGCAGGGCTGGGCCACACCTGTGACCCACCTGTGCCCCCACCAAAGGACCATGCCACATTGTCAATATGTACTGGTGTTAGCCCAGTGATTGCCCATACATCTCATGTGACTGTATGACCATGGTACACAGGAGATATGGCAGCACAGCTGTGGCAAGCACACCCCACACAGACAGTGCCACTACAGTGCCCATTACTGTGATGAACATGTGTTTTAGCTGACCAATGGACACAGAATGGCTCAATGTCACATGGCCTGTGGGGCATATGGTCACTTCTCAGTGAGCACAGGGATCCTGACCGGCAGCTATCTGATACTCATGGGCAATTGTTCACCCACACTGGGCAGCTGTTATTGACATAGGTAACAGTGGTCAGCAACATTGCTGGCCCAGTCACACAGTATGCACTGTGGCCACTGCCACAGTGCTGGGTACACAGACAGCAGTACGGCTGCATGCTACACACATGTCTGGACAGTGTGTGTCCAATAGAGCCCCCACAGCAGAAAATGTCAATGTACATAGGTGTGGCTGGACGTGTCGGTATGGTATACACACAATCCAGATGTACAGCCTTTGGGACATAGATGTACACATGTGCAACATGTGTTATACTACCATTGATGGAAAACACTGATACCTGTCACGTGATGCCACTGTGCATGTCAAATGTATGACCACATACACAGGCACTGTTGACCCCCACACAGGCACCACTGCACCCATGTTGGTGTACACAGAGCAATGCATGGAAATGACCAAGCAGCATGACAGGCATGTGTGCAGTGACCTGTCCTACACATATGTACCCACATGCATGGTGTGTATATGGCAGCCCACACCCACTGACATGCATAAAACTTGGCTATGAATAACATGTCCACTTACCTGGTGCAGGTACAGTGCCATCATGCACCATGCTCCGTAACCATTCTAGCCACTGCCACTCCCTGTGCTGCAGGTCCACATATCTGTGCCTGCACTGTTTCCTAGTGCAGGCTGTTCCAGTGTGCTGTGTGAGGTGGTGTGCAATGGATGCCCACATCTGTCAGTGAGGCCTGTCCCCCTTGAGTACCTCACTAAACAGCTGGCACTCCTTGGCCATCGCCAGCTGGATCGCATTGGCCATCTCAACCTCCCTGCACCTCTGGTCCCTCTGGATGACTGCCCTGACCCTTCTCCTGGCTGCCATGCTGGTGTCTTGTAGCTCCTGGGGCAACACCTTCACACAAATGCTGCTAGTTGCTGTCAAGGCCACAAAATGAAGTGTGTGTACATTAGCACCATGCTAGTTGTGGATGGCACCATGCAATAGAGTACAGCGCCATGCTAATGCAGGTGTGCCCCACTGATCATGTGTGACCCTTGCATGACCTTCACCATGATGACATCATCACACATGCATCCTACAAGCGACGCTAATTAAATTTTCCTGGCGCAAGCCACTTAGTTCTGCATCTCATTGCTTATCATTTGCCAGGTGCTATTAAATGCAAAATTCAGAGGTGGTATGCAAATGAGCCTACTTAGGCAGTCGGCATGCAAACTGTCACATTAGCCTGTCATTATGGCCTTATTTACATGCATTACCATGTGTGGATTGCCGGGTTATTTCAGTGGTGTCACAGCATCACCTACATAGCTGACTGGAACTGCAGGCAGAAGGCTGACATCCTTGCTGCACACTGTAGGCCTCAACCTGTCCCAAGAGATAAATTCCACAGGAACAGGTAGGTGTTCTCCAGACAAAACCCTGCTATTATGATCTGCAACATTGTGTGGGGTCTGCTACAATAACCTGGGGCTACAGATTTTGTGAGTGAACATATGTGAGCTGTAATGTGCCAGGTTCTGCCGAAGGATGCAGTCACACATGCAGCAGACCCAGCATGCAGGTGTGGATTAACATTGTGCTGCACTGTTGTACTATCATAGCACATGTATACACTATAACAGTGGCACGTGGGGTGCACGTTGTGGCACACTTATGGATGTCCATGTGCATCTTCAATTAATTTGTCATTTTTCGTGATGGTAGCAATATGTTCTGGGGTGGGGACATTCACAACACAGCCATACTCTTCACATGGCTTTTCTCTGTGGCACCATCATGTGTGTGTGTAGCCCATGACATGCTGTGCATCGACCTGGACACACTGTGCATTGGGCCATCTCCAAGGGTTCCTGCGGCCAACACACAACCCACACCTGTTGTTGTGCAGACAACACACAGGACATGTTGCAGACCACACAGTGCAGATGATGCTTGTATCTATGTGGCACATAAACATCGTCATCTGGCTGCTGACATCAGACAGACATGTGGGGACACTGTTGAGCAGAGACAGTATGGGGTGTGGACCTAAACCCTATATCCCTGTGGCGCATGCACACAACCAATGCCACAGTGTGAGCCATATGTTGTGAGGAGTCTCTGTCTCACACACAAACACACAAACACAAACACACACACATATACACCCCCACACACACACATGCACACACCTTATGGGACAGCCACTGACCACTGGATCTTTACCATCCCCACAGAGGTGCCTCTTCTGCCTGTAAATGGCTGAGAAGCTTCAAGTTCTCCAGGGAGGAGTTGATGGCCCTAGCTGCTGCATTCAGGACCAGGGAGCACTGGATGCACTGATATAAGACCATAGATGCTGCGGTGAGAGTCCTTTGTGGGGAAATAGCAGTGGAGATGAACACCATTGGTGGCAGGGGACACACAACAGATGCAATCTGAAAATTATGGCTTGACCTGCAGCACCAGGCAAAGGAGGACCAGGCTGCATGCCATCATGCAATGCATGGCACAGGTGGTGGTCCACAGCCAGCAGAGGTTGCCACACTTGTGGACCCTGTGATGGCATTGGTGGCATCCACCCTCAGGACTGTGGCCGTGTCAGGTGTAGATGGTGGTGGTTGTGAAAAACAGCTGTCATCTCACAGGACATGTGAGTACATGGCTGTGTACCAACATGGTGTGCATGGTTATGCATGGGTATATGTGGTGCCCTGCCTATGTTGTTGCACAATAACATCCTGGCTTGTGTGCACATGTGTGCATTGGGATGGCCTGTGGTGGTGTGTTCACTGAACTACCAGACTTGCAGCATGTGATATGGTAACACAGTCACGTTGTTCTCTGCAAAGAGATGCCCTATGCCTATGAACATACTGGTTATCATGACATTGAGTGTGCCTTCTGCTTGCAGTTTTGCATGCTGCCACATGTGTCGGGTGCTGTGCCTATACCATCCCTTAGGGTGGCGGTCTTCATGTGTGTGGGGTGTGTTGCTTATATTTGATGTTAGTAGTGGGCATGCCTGTAGGATCCACATTTTGACCATAGGTGTGCTTACACCCTGAATGTGTGAGTGTTTAGGCTGCAGTCACCTGTTTTGCGCCTGCACTGGGCATCATAGACATCAATGGTGTGGTATGCATGTGGCAGCACAGGTACAGGACCAGTGTGTACTGTGCAACACACTTACAGTGTTCCTCTCTGTCCACAGTGTAGGGTGTTGGCACCACAGCCGTGGATGACTTGGAGAAGGACAATGGGCCATCCACATCCAGAGTCCAGAGACAGGCATCACAAGCAGATTAGGGAGGGGTTCTTGCACCTTGTATGAAGATGTGTCTAATGTTGACGAGGACACATACATTCACCCAGAAGACTATTTTGCTGCCATCTCTGCACTGGGGGGGTTCTAGCCATCAGAGCTGTCCCTTGACACACTGGACCAGGCAGGGGCTGACAACAGTGGGGCCATCTCAAGACACACCACAGTTTCCCACCAGGCACACATTCCCATCAGTTCTGGTAGGGTCCCTTGAGGACAATGCATCTGCCTCTTCCAGTGCTACCACCACCGTCACCACCCCCTCCAACTGCCACAGGCGTGACCACCACAACCACCAGCTCCCACACCACCCAGCTGACACAGTAGGTGTCTGTGGGCACTCATCCTGTTGCCCCACCTTATCACCTTCTCGACTTGTGGTACACCACAGCCACTGAGGCAGTGCAGCACACAGCCACACAGGGTGTGGTCCATACATACACCACAAGTTATCCACAACAACATATACCCAGTGTCCCAGATGATCATACCTCCCATTGAAAGGATGGCTTGGAGGCCCAGCAGCTCCTCCGGTCTGCAGTGGACTCACAGTCTGCTAAACAGAGGGAGCTTCACACATTCTGGGGGAGGTGTGGCAGGAACTTAGCCACCTCCGGGAGGCAATATACACAGACCTCCAGCATGCTGAACTGCGTGCTGAGGAGCATCAGGCATGATTTATGAATGTCCTTCTCCATGTCTTTGATGACCTCACAGGGGTTGTGAGGGAGCTCACAGCCATAGTCATGGAGGTTGGGATGGCTAGGCAGCATCACACCACCAGCACACATCAACAGCATGCCGGTGGTGTTCCCTGCCATGTGTCGTCAGCACAAAGTGGCAGGTCGGAGTCAGCCAGAACTGCTGATACATCATCATCAATGGGCACCACATGTACCACTGGGTGATACATGGCCTCGGCTACACCCAGCCTTGGGAATGGCCATGGCCATCCCATGGTGACCCATCTCTGCAATCATTGGCCATCAGCTCCCTGATCCACAGCACACCCCCACCGTGTGCTCATGGTAAGGCATCTGTGAGGACCCGGGGAAGGAGATGGTGTTGATGGCGTGTGTGGGCCACACCTTATTGCACCCTTCCCCACCTACACCCTTCATGTGCTCCATATTGTACATCCCCACAACCCACCACTATCTCTGTTTCACCAGTGTGCCATCCTTTTTTTTGTATTTTGTTTGTGTATCTTATCACCATTGTGATCTTGCAAATAAACTGTATATACACTATTGAACTTATGCCTTTTGTCCATGTTGTTTTCACTCACCTGCCCATCCCTGTCAGGGTTCCTTTGATGTTTTGCTTGTGCTCCTTGGTCCTCCTGGCATTGCGTAGGCCACACAAATTGAACTGCTGCACTATCCCCTGCTCCTCAGGCTCTGTGTTACTGTCAGCATGTACCTCATGTTCTGGCATGCATATTCCATGGTTGAGCACCATGTTGTGCAGCATACAACAGGCTAGGAATATGCAACATGCCTTCTGAGGGGTATATTGTAGGGCACCGCCAGAACATTCCAAGCATCTGAATCTCATTTTGAGCATGCCAAAATCATGCTCAATGATGTTCCATGTTGCCATGCATGCCTTATTGTATGTTTCCTTGGCCACATTTGCTTGCTGAAGGACTGGGGTTAGGAGCCAGGTCCTCAAGGGGTGGGCACTGTCTCCTGTAGAAAACATTATCACATGTTAGCTGGTGTATACTGTGTCACTCACCCTGTCCAGTTTGAAGCCCCTACTCTTTTGGTCATCCTGTGTACCTCTACACTCTCACTTCCCCACCCTTCCCTGTCTACCTCCTTTGTGTGCTGTTTTGTGGCATTGTCCTGCTGTTGGGGGGATTGTAGTTGTGCCTTCTCCAGGTACTCACTGACAGGATGTCCACTGGGTAGTTGGCCACCCTCAAATGCCTGGCACAACTGGGACTGGGGATGGATGAAGGTGCCGTGGGCACAGTCAGCTTACCATACTAGGACATTGATGATGCACCCTGTTGCATCACACACCACCTGGCAGTTCATGGAATGGTACCTCTTCCTGTTCAGGAAGGTGTCTCCCACTTCATCAGGGGGTGCCCGGATAGCAACATGAGTGCCATCAATGGCACCGAGTGTGACGTGGACAGCCAGTTCTGAGTGCTGGATCATTTTTTTTTAATATAAAATGTATTACTGATTATCTCTGCTGAAAATCTGGTGTTTTACGAGTGACCATGCCCCCCACCCCAGGTTTCAGCTAAAAGATGAAAAGCCATGAGAAAATGCTAAAACAGCATGTGAGATCACACACACACAGGTTTCAGAGACAATGTGTTACATGGAAGGCCTTAATCAAGGGTCTCCTGTTTTTCTGTATTAATTACAGCTGTAGTTGCTTAGATGGAAGATCATATCCATTTTATGACGTTGGAGGGAAAACCCAGGTTATTACATAGAAGTGCAAAATCATAAAGAAAGCTTTCATGTCCTGGAAGGAGAAAGCTAATTATGAGATCAACAAAGTGTCATTTGAAGGACATGAATTATGCTGAAGTTGCAGAATGTAATACTTTGAAAAGACATCCTGTTTTTGTATAAGATATATATTTTTTTATATATATTCTGACAGAGGAGAAGCTAGTAACCTCACACAAAAAGGGGTTGGCAAATACAGTTTGTTTAAGGAATAATTCTCTTTTATTTAGACACTTTTATCTAGGCTCTGACAAGGACACATCTGTGAGCACTTTAAGCAGGTATTTAGAGACTAAGTACTCTAGTAGGAATTGCACTGTTTAAACCTTGTTCTTTTATAAGATTTTTATTTCTTGTGATATAACAGTTCTGTATTTTGTGTTTGACATATTTTTATCTATTTTTTAGTAAAAACTCATTTTAGAGCTTACTTGGTCTGCCTTTGTTTTTCCTTCACTTGTAAGAAGAGTATATATAGTATAGCAGACACGAAGCATAAGCTTGAATGGTGGTACCAAACTAGAAAGAGAAGAGTTTTAAATCTGAGGTCTTTATTAAAGGTTTTAAAGGTCCATCTCTGTATACCTGGTTAGGTGCCCATAGGCAAAGATATCTGGCCCCCCTCGAAGACAGATATATCTGAGCCTGTGCATTGGGTACGCTAGCAAGAGGTTCACAGTTTGAATCCCTCCAAGACTTGAGACCAAAGGTTGATCCAAACTCACAAAACAGACAAGAGGGTTACCTTGTACTTGTAAACTGTTCTCAAGACTGCACTCGGAGGTTGCCACTTTGGGAGTAGAGGGCCTGACCTGTTGAGTGGGTTTGTGACACTGAGTACTGCTAGTAGGAGAAAAACCTGATCAAATTGCTACATTGTTTCTCTGTGCTCCTCTGCCATGCTGGGAAATACAATGAATTCACTAGAATGCAGAATGTAGCACCAGGGCATCTAGGAACTGGGCCAGAAGGTGTGAAGTGACAGACTGCAATGTGCTAATGGTATCCCCAATTGATGTTTGGAAGGACCTGGTGGATAAGAAGCACATCACAGCTGTCACCTTTCACTTAACTGTTATGGCATGGCTGAACAGGGTAGTGGACTGTAGCTGCTCATGCAGGAGCTCACAGAGCTGCCTCAGCAGGGCTCTACTAAGTCTGTACAGGCCCACAAGGTGGTCATCTCTGAGTTTCTTAAAGGACACTAGGGGCTGGTACATTCTGTTCACAGTTTATCTCCCCCTTGGCCTGCGGAGTGGCTCAGGGTGGCCTTCTTCCCTCTCTTCCTCCTCAATGACAACTGCCATCAGGTACATTGTCACACTGTTGTTTCCAGCCACCATGTTGCCTGTTGCTGCTGTGTTCATGCCCCCTCCTTGTTTTGCCCGGTGATAAGAAGACCTTTTTCTAGGTGGTTAATTATGCCACACTACATGTCTCGCTAACACATGTTGAGCAGTGCTGTGGTGCTGCTTATACCATTGCACCAGTATTCTTGTCCTCGTTCCTCACTTTGCCATTGCATACATTATCTTTTAGCACTGGCGCTACCACATTGCACCAGTGATATTTGGCCTTTTGAATATGGTGGCCTGGTACAACTGTAGTGTAATCAGTTTGCACTCAGAGCAAACTTTTGAATATCTGGCACCTGATATTCTGTTTTCATTCTTCATAGTTTCATAGTCTAGTACAAGTTCAGGATGCCATAGCCTTTTCTGAATTTGCCACCTTTATTGGTGTAAACAATATTTGATGTCCCCCATGTGAACATCTAAGTTTTTTTTTTAAATGCACTCTTTGCTTTACTTTCTACTAGATAATTTGGTAGGGTGTTCCATGCAGTGATTATTCTTTGAGTGAACCAATTGCCTTTCTTGTGTGTTCTAGTTATATTACCTTTTAATTTGTGTTTGTGTGTCCTTGTATTAATAGTAACCCTATGTTTTATAGTTTCCATCAATTGCTCATTTTGCAGAGCACTAAAAGTCAGACAAAGGTCACCCCTAAGGTTTCTATATTGGATGAAGTACATTCCCAATGTTTCAATCTATCACCATATTCTCAGTTCTTCATATTTTTGATTCTCTTTGTAACTTGTCTTTGGACTCCTTCAATCATGTTCTTTCCCCTTTTTGTAGTAGGAGCACACAGTGGGGCACAGTAATCCAGTTGTGGCCTTACTAGACTGGTATACAATGGAACTATTACCCTTGGTTCACAGTTTTTAATAGTTCTAAAACTGCAAGCTGAGATGTTGTTACACTTCTTAACTGTTGCTTGTGTATGCGTATCAAAATTTAAGTTATCATTTTGTACTCCCAAATCCTTTTCACTTGTTGTTTCTTGAAGAATTCTATTGTTTAATTCATACTTTTTATAGGGATTATTTGTCCCCAAGTGCATAACCTTGCATTTTGTTTTGTTAAAAGTCATTTTGTGTTCTTAGGGCCACTTCTAAAGTTCATAGATATTCTCCTGAAAGTCTGTTGTAGCTTTTAAAGTATTAAAAATACATCCAATCTTACTATCATCAGCATACTTTGACATCCATGCATTATTGTGCATATGCATGGTAGAAATTAAGATATTGAAAAGTGTGGGTCCCAATACAGAACCCTGTAGAACTCTACTTGTCATTAGACTCCAGGCTGACTTGTTGCCCTTAATTTCAACACATTGTCTTCTATTATCATGCCAAGAGGTAACCCAGTGTATTATACTACTGTGCAGTTTAAGTTTGTACAGTTGCAGAATCAGAATTTTGTGTGACACTGTGCCAAAAGCCTTGGAAAAATCCAGAAATACTATATCCACGGAAAGACCCCTGTTCAAGGCTGCACACACTGGTTCAAAGAAGTTGATCAAATTAGTTAGGTACAATCTCCCAGCAACAAATCCATGCTGGGTTATATCCTGTTGCTCGGCTTATGCAATATGCTCAATAATTCATTTTTGAATAAGTTTTTCAAGTAACTTGCATACAATCGACATCAGATTAACTGGCTGATAATTGGCTACGTTCCTTTTACTAGCTGATTTGTATATTGGTGTAATTGTTGTGTCTTTCCATTGAGAAATGGTTCTCCCTTCCCTTAATGATGCATTGAAAAGCTGTGTTAGGGGACCAACCAGCTGATCTGATGCTTCATTTAAAAATTTAGTATGAATTCCATCCAGGCCCAGTGAGCTATTTGTTCTTAATGTCCCTAGTACATTCACTACTTTTTTACTTGTGAAAGGTAGAATGGTATCTTCACTATAATTATTATCGTCAACCTTCTCCTTTGGTAAGAATACATTTGGGAAGTATTTGTTGAATTCCTCTGCTATTTTAGTTTCATCTGTCAGTATTTAATTATCTGTTTGAATTGGTCCAATCCCTACTTTAGCCTCTCTTATAGACCCGACATAATTATAAAACCTGTTTTTATTATTCTTGGTGTCAGTGGCTAATTCATACTTCAGGTTTTGTTTTTCTTTTCTCATGCTTGATTTTGTTTTGTTAGCCATTTCTTTATATGCCAGCCAATTGGTCTCTGTTGGTTGTTTTTTTATGCTTGTAGTATAATTTTTTCTTCTTCCTTATATTTTTTTGTGATATTTTTCCTCAACCATATTGGTACCCTGTGGTCATTCTTATATTTCTTTATTTCAGGGATTCAGTTGTTCATGCAGTGGATTATTTTTTCATTTATTTTATCCTATATATCTGTCAGCCCATTGTCAAATAGATCTGACTCCCAGTCCCAAGATGCTAAGAAGTGACTTATCTTATTGTAGTCAGCTCTAAAATAATCCCTAATCTGTGTTCTGCCTTGGGTCACAGTGTGTGATACTATGATTGAAAAGTGTACCACCTTATGGTCACTGTCCCCAAGGGGAAATAGAACTGTTGGTTCTGTTATGTAGTCAGCCATGTTTCTCAGTACAAGATCAAGTATATTATCATTTCTAGTACCCTTTCTGACTATTTGCTCAAAGTTGTGGTGTGATATGCTATCTAAGAATTTTTTGTCTCTACTGTTGGAACCTTCTTGTGATGTCCAGTTAATAGCTGGGTAATTAATGTCGCCCATTAAAATACAGTTACATGCAACATCCATGCTTTTAATCACTGATGTAAAATGATTGTTTACTTCTGCATTAAGCTTAGGTGCTTTATAACCTAATCAGATCATGAGTGTTCTCTTAGGCAGCATGATTTGTGCCCATAATAACTTGATGTCTACATTTTCTGTTGTGGACAGACATAACTCGTATGTCTTATACTTTGATCTCACATACAGGGCTATACCCCCACCCTTCTTATATCTTCAGTTTTTTGATACTTTGTTATAACCATCAATATCAGTATTCCAGTCGTTGTCATGAAACCAAGTTTCTGTGATGCCACAGATGTCAGTATCCTTGTCCTTTAATATATATGTCAGTTCATCCAGCTTGTTAGAAAGATGACGTGCATTAACAAGTATGACATTTAGGTCATTATTACTACTGACATTTTTCTTACTATGATTATGACAGTTACTCAAAGTATTATTATGTTCCAAACACACTTTAGGACAGAAAATCCCAAATGAAGGCCAGCACCCCTTGATGAAATTCCTTTTAGCTTTTAATCCACAATATGTTGTTTCAGTTTCTCTGCTGCTGGTAGTATATTTATAGCAGATAATTTAAGACAGACTAGGGACTCCTGTCTCTCCCCCTGTACTATCAATTTAAATTAATTTTGATATAAGACATGATTTGTTTACCAAGCAGTGTAGTGCCTCTTCTGCAGAGGTGTAACCCATTCCTACAGAGCAGCACCTCATGCTCACTGAATTCTTCCCAGTGGGTAATGCATCTGATGTTTTATTTTATGCACTGCTTCCTCCGCCATTTATTGATATTTTTTATTTTGTGATTTTGATATTCTGATGCCTTCAATATTGGTAAAATTTCTAACAGTGCTATATCACACATCCCTATCTATTAGTTTGTTTGTCAATGATACAAAATCCTGTTTTACTTTAAATATGGAATTGTGAAAAATATTACTTGGTCCAGCGTGAATGACTACCGTGGGACTGTGCCCCACCTGTTGTAATGTTGTGTCCAGCATTCTAGTTATAGCTGAGATCTTAGTCCCACTAAAACTTGATAGTGTCCTATTTAATTAATTCCCATTACATATAGCTCAATCCAGGTGTTTTACTGATGAGTCACCCAGTATATAAATTTCTGCCCTTTCCACTTGTGTATTTGCTTCCATGTCGGTGTTTGTGTCATGGTCTGATTGGGACAGATTTTGGGGGAATGGATGTGTTACAGACTCAACAGTAATGGCTGTTTTTAACAAATTGGTGTTATTATTTGGGCCTCCCTCTGTAGAAGTATTGGTTTGTGTGTTCAAAGTCTCTGGAATACTGATGATGATATTGTGAGCCATTTGGATATGCTCCAGGGGGAGCAGTACTGTCTGTTCCTGAGATGTTGTAGGGATAGGGACATTTTCCTCTGATATATGATTTCAAATACCATAGCGATTCTGTGTCAGAAGGGGGATGTTCCATGCATTTTGCCCTTTTTTTGCAACTCTTGTTTTCTGGACAGTATACCATTGTTCATCATCCTTCAGTCCAAATTTAGGATTTCCAATACACGGAATAATTCATCCATGCTTTTTTCTGTTAAACCAACTAACTTAACATTGGGGAAAGAATCATTTTCATGGTTTGTTCCTAGCATCCTGAACAATTTGTCTGAACTGGTTACATATGCACAAAATGTTGTGCACTTTTAACATCTTTTGAAGAAGCTGTACTTTGAAAATGCCAAATGTTCATGTCCATATTTGTAATTGCCTTACTTGTACTAAAGGGTGTACTTATTTATTGTCTAAGTTATTGTTGTTAATTGCTTTATTGTATGGCAGGTGTGGCTAAAAATAGGTTGTGCCCAGTTCACCTCCTGGTTAAAAATCAAAATAACAAAAAGAAAATTGGTAAAATCATGACAATTAGGGTTCAATGCCAAAAAGTGTAAAATTATGAACCTAGGCATGGGAACTCACAAACTGAGTCTAGGATGAGGGGGAGGTACTTTACTGCCAGTCAGTAATTAGGAAAGGGACCTTGGAGTTATTATTTCTGATTACCTCAAAGTGGCAGAGGAGTATGAGAAAGTAGTGGGTAGGGAAAGTATGATGCTGGGATGCATTGGGAGAGGTATCTACAGCAAGATGAGGGACTTGCTGTTGCCACTTTATTGCTCACTGGTTAGTTTTTTGTCCAGTTCTGGAGGCTGCACCACAGAAAGGTTATAGACAGGGTGGAGGCAGCCCAGAGGAGGGCAACTAAAATTGTATGGATGCTGCACCGAAAGCCCTATGAGGAGACACTGAGGGATCTCAAAATGTACATCTCTGTACATAAGGAAAAGACAGGGGACATGTTAGAGAAGTGCAAGTACCTCATGGGAGTGAACAAGGAGCAGGGGTGGAGTCTCTTTCAAAGGCAGAAGAGTACCAGAACCATAGGACATGTGATGAATCTGGAAGGAGGACGTTAAAAAGGGATGTGAGGAAGTACTACTTTACTGAAAGAGTGGTAGACATCTGTCAGTGGATGAGATACTGAACAGGCAAAAACAGTAGAGGGCTTCAACCATGTGTGGCATAGACATATATAAATATTAGTGAATAGGCATGGAGAAAGGAGGAACACCAAAAACCAGTTAGGGTCTACAGAGGCAGACTTGGCAGGGACCATATGTGCACATTGAGTGGTCCAAGCAACCCTTTTCTGCCAACAAATTATGTTTCTCTTTATGACATTTCATTTTATAGCCTAGGCATTTTCTCTGGAGCATTTTAATGCATAAAAGTCTGTAGTACTTTTTGTCAGTAGCAATTTTACCACACAGTTACTGGTGGCCAAACATTTTGGTTATTTGTACAGCTATGATTTACCCATACACTCCTCTAAATGGTCTATCAATGGCTCAATCATTCTCATCTGCCTGACTGAAGATCACCATGACTGCTTCTGTCAAGTCATGATAAGGTTTCTTCATGTTGATGTGATAAAGCCTGTTTGGGGTCAAATAGTGTTGCTGAAAGTGAGACTAAGCTTTGAGTTCAGGGTGTTGGTTGTCCTTCCTTCCCAGGCACTGACACTTGTGTGTATAAGTACACTTTTTTTATTCTGTACTTCAGCTAACTGTTTTTAAGCATTAGCCCTTCATCTGTATACCTCTCCTTGTAACAGTGCATTTAACAAGGGTGTTCTCTTAATTATGCCACCACACGATTGAATTGGAGTTGTATGCCTCCTCTTGCTTTCTTGATCTGTGATTTCCATACCTGACAGCACAAGACATCATCAGTAACTCTTCAATGAATCCATCATTTTTAATACAGTGAAATTAAGGTTACAGAAATGCTAACAAGTTTTAAGCAAAGTCCCTTAGAAATCAGTAGCCCCACACACAATCATAAGGAACCATTGTTAGTTAAATTGGTTACAACAACCACTTACTGATGGTCTTTTCCATGTCACCTAATTGTTTCATTCACATTGGTGCCTCAAGTCTTCTCTGATTGCACAAACACACATTGAAACCACATAAGGAAAGCTGAAGGGCCATTTCCAGAGCACCACAACCCTTTCAAACCCTGTTACAGAGTTTTCTGACACACTCTGTCAAAGAACTGTTACAGGCAGGGGAAGGGGAATCGAAATGAGTTAAAAGGGTTAAAGACAGCAAGTGAGGACTGGAGATTGTCAAGACATTAATGGAGTTCTGTCATATAGGGGAATGGAGCTAGTAAAAGTGCACCATTGGATGCCAGGGAATGCTTTTACTTGTTTTTTTTTTTATCATAGAAAAGTTTTATTGAGTTTTCTTATACAAAGTACAAACATTTAACCTACAACATAACATCTCATGTGCAACAGACCAAGTTATACATATATCATCTAAAACTCCAGAAATAACATAAAATTCCCTGCCACAAGTTATCCAATAAAAGCTTAGTACTGGCATACTAAGCTGCAAACTATGACTATGTAAACCAATTACTTAACTTTTCAACAATCCTCCTTATGGGAGTATACATATTGGCATATTGGGAAGCTTCTATAGAGATAGGTTGACAGTGGCATAATAGAATAATGGAGTAAGCCATATGTTGGAGGAGGAAAAGGTAGAACTGAGAAAAGGGAAGTATAAGAGCTCCTCAGTATTCTTAAACATGACCCATAAGACAAAACAGTCTATGGACATTCTGGGGAGTTTAGATCTCACCACTCAGGGGACGGGGTAGGGGGATTACAAGGTATGGGAGGGGGACTTTACATAAGGTGGAATTTAGGTATGGTCCCCATTTCTGGTAATAAAAAACAAGTTGCCCTCGGTTAGTATATGTGAGCCTTTCAAATATGGCTAATCTCACCATAGCAGAGTGCCAAAGGGGAATGGGGGGGCAGCGCTTGTCTCCAAGACAAAAGCAAAAGCCTTTTTGCCTCCAGGAGGGCACCAGCCAATCTATATGTGGTTTAGGCAAGGAATCCAGGGGAGAGGGGTTCCCCAACAAGAGCAGTGGGTTGGAGATGTCAATGGGAGATCCCAGAACCCCAGAGCAGTCCATTGCTATGGCTGACCAAAAGGGGTCTATGGTCTGCATTCCCATAGTAGGTGCAGGATGTTTGCTGGGTCCTGCCTGCATCTCCAACACTGTGTGTGAGGAAGGATGCCCATGAGTGGAGGGCTGCAGGAGTGTGGTACCACCTAAGGAGGATCTTAAGTTGTATCTGCTGGCTCCTAACATCTTGGTACACAGAATGAGCCAAGTGGGGGCATCGGGACCTTGTTCCTGCTGTGATGGGTGTTTGAAGATCCTCGCTCCATGCCGCCCTACATGATTCAGTGTTGTCCGGCTGTGCCTCCCGCCATGTGCTGTAAAATTGTCCTGCTAGACCTTGGGAGGAGGTTCTATGGTGAAGCAGTGATACCCAGCTGCACTTCGGATCCACTATAAGTGCTCCATTAAGATTTTGAATCATATTGCAAATCTGCAGGTACCTCCAAAGGTCATTGGGGGGTAGGAAGTATTAGGCCATCAATTCTTCAAAATACATCATTGTGCTCGAGTTTTGCATATATAGGTCTTGAATAATATGTACTCCCTTACTTTCCCATGCTAACCAGTGGATCAGTTTATTATGCACTGTGAGAAGTGGATTGTGCCAGAGAGCCAGATAATGAAATGGCATAGATCTAGCTGCCGGTGGAGTGTTAGAGGTTGCCATAATCTTGAACCATGCTTTCCTTGTCTCAGCCATAGCTGGAGTAATCTTGCTGGTGTCAAGAGGTGCGGCAGTCAAGAGTAACTCCAAGGGGATTTTCTGCATCAGCTGGGATTCTAGCAGAACCCATTGAGGAGGTACAGAGGTGAAGGGGACAAACCATTTGATAGCCTGCGCTAAAATGTATGCCCAGTGATAGCCTTGTAGCCATGGAAGTCCCAGACCACCCTTGTTCCAGTGTGCCTGCATCTTACTGCATCTCCATCTAGGAGTTTTGCCTTGCTATAGGAAGAATGAAGTTAGTTTATCCAGCTGTCAAAACACCTTACACGATATAGCGATAGGGAGGTTACAGAGCAGGTATGCTACTCTGGGTATTAGCAGCAGCATACGGATTGCTGCTACTTTGCCGGGAAGAGAAAGGTTGAGATGACGCTAATGGTTTACCTCTGCAGTTAGTAACGTTATTAGAGTGTTAAAGTTCTCTTTCACAAGATGGCTCCAATTAGCTGGGATGGTGATACCCAGATAAAAAAAAACAAGTGGGGCCCAGGTGAGTTTTAGACCTTGCAGGCATGATTTTGTACAGGCTGCATTAAGGGGGGTTACACTGGTTTTATTATGGTTAATTTGCAGTCCGGACATTTGTGCAAATGCACTTATAACCTACAAGACTTTTGGGAGTGAGTCCTTTGGACGGGTCAGTGTTAAGAGCAGATCATCGGCATAAGCGGTGGACAAATATACATGTTGGTCAACCCTTATGCCAGTGATCTCCTCTGTAACTAACATTCTCTGTATAAGCGGGTCTACGGCCACTAAAAACAATAAGGGGGACGGAGGCAACCCTGCCTGGTGCCTCTCTGCAAGGGGAGAGCTGTCCTTATTAGTAAAGATTCTAGCTGAAGGGGTATTGTACAGCACCCGTATCCATTTTCTAAAGTAGGGACCAAATCCATAATGCCGAGGAATTTCATGAAGATAAGGCCATTCAACAGAATCAAAGGCTTTAGAAAAATCCACAGCCATAGCTGCCATGGGTACTTTAGAATGCATTGCAAGCCATTTCAGGTCCAGGACCAGACTGATATTATCAGCTACAGACCGTCCTTTAGTGAAGCCCACTTGGGATGAATGGACAATAGAGGGAAGAGCCTCTGCTAACTGTGTGGTGAGCATTTAGGCTGTGATTTTGTTATCCACAGAGATAAGGAAGATTGGCTGAAAATTAGCACAATTAAGGGGGGTCATCAGATTTTTTGGGGAGGAGAGTAATCAAAGCCTCTCACATGGAGGGGGGGCAAGTACCAGTCTTGTGAGCCTCCTGCAACACAGAAAGGAGAGGGGTACTAATTTCCACACTTAAAGTTTGATACAGTTCTACAGTCATCCCATCCAACCCTGGGGATTTGCCTTTGGACAACTGGGACAGGGATTTCACCACCTTGCCTTCCAAAAATGGTTCATCTAGGGCCATCCTAATGTCCTCAGATAATTGAGGGACACCAGCAGCTTTGCAGAAATCTCTTAATTGGTCACCTAACTGGTTGGGCTTAAGAGTAGAGTGCATCTGGTAGAGCCATTGATAAAATTGCTGCATATAGGCATTCATTTTTTGAGGTGTGGTGACCAACCAGACGTCTGCATCTTTGAGGGCATGAATCCTAGAGGCCGTCTGCTGTTTCCTCAGCTGATATGCTAATAGCTCCCCCCCCCCCTTGTCACCTCCTTCCCAATGCATATGCTAGGACCTAAGAAGTGCCCACTCCTTCTTTTGATACAGCATATTATTGATATGGTACTTTAACCCAACTATGTCATGGAGAAGAGTCGGGTCCGGTGTTCTGGCTATGGGGTTCCTGAATCTGGCTTCCAATAGAGCAAGCTCAGATTGTAGTTTTTTTTTATTCAGCCCTTCTTGATTTATTTAGGTGCGCTGAGTAGGCTATAATTTGCCATCGCAGCACCGCTTTGAAAGCCTCACAAACTGTGGCAGCAGAGGTATCTGCAGTGTTATTGAGGGAGAAGTAGTCCCTGGTGGTTTTCCTGATCATGGAGCAAAACTTGGCATCCCGGAGGAGCAGGGGGTTGCATCTCGGTCTGGTGCCCGACCCACCCTGTCCAGAGGGAATGCAGTGGCAGGAGACTGGTGCATGGTCAGAGACCAGGATATTATGAATCCTAGTGCAGGAGATATCTTTGGCAGCAGGGGAGTTGGACAGTCAGAAGTCAATCCGGCTACATGTTGCATGAACTGGGGAGAAGAAGGAGATGTCATGCCCTGACAGGAGGTCCCTGTGCCACACATCTGACATGCCCCATTCCTCTATCATGTCCCGCAGGGCTAACAATGTTTTAGAGTGCGTTTGAGAGGTTGGTTTAGATTTGTCAAGAAAGGTGTCTAAGGCGAGATTGAAATCCCCACCTAGCATTATAGGGATCTGCGAGTAATTAAGTTAAGGATTCTACCGCTTTAATTAGATCCAGCAAAATGTCTTGGTGATTTGCATTTGATCCATATAGATTGGTTATCACCACATGTTCACCTGGATACGAGAAGCGGGCTGCTAATTAACAACCTTGTTTGTCAGTGGCAACCTGGTCCTGTACCCATGGACAAGACTTTTTAATCAAAATGGCCACCCCCTTGGATTTAGTTAATGCTGAGCTCACCAAAACATTGCCAACCCATGCTTGTTTGAGCCACAATACAGTTCTTGCAGTGAGATGTGTCTCATGGACAAGTGCAATGTCTGCCTGCAAGGAGTATAAGTGCCTGAGGACCATAGTTTGTTTGACCGGGTGATTTAAACCCTTTACATTCCATGATATGAAGTTAATACCTGCGTTAGTATTCTGCATCGTGCTTCCCAGGTGAGATAGTAAACAAGTACTCACCACCCTTGTCCAGAATGAGTAAAGAAGCAGTAGTAGATTAGCCAGAGACAGAGAGAAGAGATTTGGTTGGAGAATATAGACAGACGATCTGTGCACTATTGAAAATATCAGCAGAAGCCTGGTGTAAAAGTAAAAAAAGATAGATTACAACTTTGAACTCGCCAGCAAAAAGCTGGTTAACAGGATAATGTAGTTTAACAGTTACACTTAAACGGGATATGGATTTGAACTTTATAACAGTATAAACAAAAACACTGTGTTCTCAATAAAGCACTAAGCTGAAGGTGACTAGGTGTATGTACAAGGTGCTGGTCTCTGCTCTGCCATGGAGAAGCACTCAGTCGCTCTGACCGATCACCTGCAGGGGGAGATGTGGAGAAAAAACAACCAGAAACAAGCATCTCCTGCCCCTGCTATAAACGCATAAAAGAGACATTCAGGGAAAAGGGGGGGCCACACAAAAAGGAAGGGGAAAGGGGGGAAGAAAAGAGAGAGTGTTGCCTTAGAACATAAGTAAAGTTCTAAGTCAACATGGTCCTTTATGCCAACTATCCTCCTCCCAGGATACCCATATGGGAATGTCATCTCACAGTCGGCCATTATACAGTACCCAACCCTTAGGTGCCACAGGTGCCAGACTCTTTACGTGAAGCAGCATAACCAGCAAGGTCAGCAGACCATTAAATAGGGAGAGGGAGTGTAAAGCTCCAGCCCACCTGCGAGAGAGATTGGTAGCCAACAGAAAAAAACATTAGGGCCTTTCCAAAACTTTCTGCAGAAAAAAGGACACCAGAAGTGTGAGAGGGCACTTTTTCATATAACAGGGCTACAAATGACAATGGGAGTGTGGCGTTTTCCCTAAATCAAAAGAGATAAAACATAGATGAGTCAGTCATTAGGAGTTCGCTCCTCGGGTCTGTCCAGTGGGGAAGCATCTGTGGACAATGCCTCAGCATATGTCAACAAGCCTGGTTTCACTAGGCCATTTGGAAAAATCTGCGGGCTCTCAAGATCTGGATGCAGGTCAGTCCACGACAGATTATCAGCTGCTTCTACAAGCATCTCATCCGGTATATCTTCTACTGAGCTGGTACTGTGGTGCTCGTCTTTAGTCTGTTTGGCGGGCGGCACTTCTGTTGGGCCCTTAGAGAGAGATTCTTGATCACTGAAAGAGTGCTGCCTATCTCTGGTCTGTTGGTGTATGCCTTGCAGAGGTAAAGTGGGAGAAGAAGGGGCTGCAGTCCCCGGTTGAACAGTTTTGTGGTATGCAACTCCCTCTGTTGAGCTGCGGTGAAGCAGAGGGGACCTGGGGGAAGTATTTGAGAGTAGAGCAGTCCGGCTCAAATTCTGGTCCACCCAGGGGGCTTCCCTTGAAGATTTGTTCCACCTGTCCCGTGACCTAGGTCCTGGAGCCAAAATTATCTTGGGAGTTGTAGTACTAATGGATAGTCTGGGCCAATATTTATGGGCCCAGTTTTCGATCTCCTGAGGCGTCTCTGCAACAATGTCCCTGCCCTCTCGAAACACATGAAGGTAGGCCAGATTCCTGAAACCATATTAAAATCCTTGTTCTGCCAGCAGCTTTTTTATAGGTAGAAAGGCTTTTCTGCAAGCAGCCACCTCCGACGAAAAATCTCTGAAGAAAGATAGCCGGGCCCCCCGACACAACAGATCACCTTTATCTCTGGCTGTCCTAAGAATCTTTTCTTTAGTAGAGTATTTTAGTAAATAAGCGATGTTGGGCCTGGGGGGTCCCTGGTGAGATCTGGTACCACTAGGTATGTGATGTACCTTTTCAACTTCGACTGGGCCCATCCAACTCTCTCCCAGTATCTTAGGGCTCTCCTCACTGAGGAATCTCTCTGTGTTCTGGCCTTCAACTCCCTCAGGAAACCCAAGAATTCTGATGTTATTGCATCTCCCTCTCTGTTTTCTTGGTCCTCTGCTCTCCTCCAGAGGGTGGCCAGCTTCTCATCATGATCCTTAAGCCTCTGACAGATTTTAGTGCTATCCGTTTCAAGATTATCTGCCCGCTGCTCCATGACATTCATTTTGTCACTGAGCACCTTCACCTCCATTACTGTGCCAGTTAGAGTTGCAGATATAATATCAACCCTTGTCAGGAGGGTTTCTAACATAGCGGTGATATGCTGTAATGAGGTACTGACGTCCACAGATTGAGCGTTGGTGTCCCTGGGATTGGGGCAGAAGAGTTGTGCATTGGCTTGTAGTAAGGCCATTCTGAAGCAGCAGGAGGGTCCCAGTATTGTAATACAGCACAGTGTATGGGTCCAAAAAGTGGACTTTAGTTTTTATTAGGTGCACTGACGGTAGTCGACCACTGCTGAATGTTCAGTAATGAGCTACCGCACCCACCAGGCCATTGTTGCAGGGCCTAATCAGAACTGGAACAAGCCTCATGGTAACTGGTGCCACAAAGCTATTTACCAGAGAACTAGCTGTGCACAAGACCCACGTTGAGTAAACTTAAGCAACCGGGGCAACAAGCTGGTATGTTAGAGGAGACAGGGATCCCTGAGAGGCTGCAGATTCCTACGGATTTTGTTAGCTGGGGATCGAGCAGATGGTTTAAGTGGCCATCTTCCTCTGTGTCCAAGCCACACCCCCCACAAGGAATGCTTTTACACCAGGGAGAAGGAGTGGGGACACTGGACCACCAGAAAATTCCTTTTATGGGGGGGTAAACATATTTTAATATATCCCAGTACAACAGGTGACCACAGTTTTTAGCGGTGGTACAAGGAGTGTGACCACAGATTCAGCTGAGGTGTATTATGAAAAAGATAAGATTTTTTTTTCTTTGTGCTTGCTCACAGAGTGATACATAGGATCCCTGGCAAAAATCATTACCCACACATCGCATATTGTGGCATCCTCCAGCCACCTGGAAAGGAATGAGGTTCTTACGAGTATCTTGAATTGTTTAGTAAAGTTCAGTACAAATTACTTTTCACCTCAAAGGCTACAACTCAGCTTTGTATGATAACACAAATTCCTCAAGAATCAGCAGTTCTGTGGGGATTGAGCCACAGAGGGGCACAATGAGATAGCCACCACAAAAATCCCAAGGTTTGATGGTGGACTCATCTTTCAGCTGGGCCTTTCAACTCCTTGGGTAGCAGCATGCAGCATCTTGAAAACTCCTCCACACACTGCGTTAACAACTGCTGGTGACTCATCCGCTCCCAGCAGCTGGCCTCACTTCTTCAGTACACTCAACTGATCCAGCTGGCAGAGAGTTCCCAAGCTGGCTGGAGTTAATGTATGAGCCCCACAGATCTGCATGGGTGCTTTAACTCCACAGGGGTGACGTGTGGGTTTATTTAGTATAGCAATAATATATATGTGGTTGGGGTTTGTGAGGGAATGATGGTATTCTAAGCTGATCAGCACCAGTGTCTTTGGCCTCAGTGTTTAATAACCAGGATCCTGTTATTTCCTAAATCACACTCTAAATATCTACAATTTTTATTGCGGTTCTGAATGAGATTCTAAAATTATATGCATTTATTAACAAATGTTTCAGCCAATGAGAACGAAGAGACTTGCATATAATTGTTGTCTGTTTATCACAGTATAAACTAACATTTATTCAGCTCTCTACAATCTCCTCAGCTGGTGGGTTTTCAGTCTAGTTTAATACATGCAGGTAATTATTTCTAAAAAACGGTGTTCTAGTTGCAAATATTTCTTATTTTTATACTTCCAAGTGTGCAGTGTGTATATACCCGTCACGTGACAGTACTGGTTTGTAGCAGTTCTGCTTGAATTTTAAAGACCAGCACCTTCCTGATTTTACTGAATGGGTTTTCAACTCAGGCTTTCCATGGGCCATGCCCAGGGGTATTTGCACAATTTAAATTGTGTTGCAGATTTGTAACATTACAGAACTAGGTGCCATGAAGAGGAAAATAAATTACTGTGGACTGATGTATGAGCGCTGTTGCATAACATACAAAAGAGTATAAAAGTACTGTAATTTTATAATGTTTTCCATTTCAATGCACATCTGGCTGGTGCTAGTGAAGGAAAACACATACGTTTTCCTAACATGAAAAATAGACTGTGTGGTACAATAGCAATTTCAAATTGTTTATCAGCTGTTATTGTATTACAATATTTGCCTAGTGTGCTAGCAATCATCCCCAGTTGCACCTGGCTGCCCTGCAGGGTTCCACAGGGTCTGATGCTGTCCCCCATGTTATTTGCAGTGTACATGCTTCCATTAGAGGACAGTGTAAGACGGTACGGGCTGAGTTTTCATTGCTATGCCAATGACTTTCAACTGTGCATGTATTTTGTACCCAAACAGGAGTTAGGCTCTGTTACAGAGTTTAATAACTGCCTGCTGGAGATTCAGAACTGGATGAGTGCCAGTTGGCTTTGGTTGAACCAGGGAAAAACAGACATATTCGTGGTGGACCCTGGTTACAGGATGACAGGAGAATGGGTGAGAAAAACCTCAGGATTAAATCTTGGTGGGACCCTGCTTATTGCTTCGGGGCCAGGTGCATAACCTGGGTGTGGTATTTGATGGAGGCCTAACCCTGAGGGTGCAGGTTTCGTCTGTAGTCAAATCTTCCTTTTACCATCTAAGGAACATAGCCCGGGTGAAGCACTTGGTCCTGCCCAAAGATCTTCCTACCTTGGTCCATGCCTTTGTCATCAGTCATTTTAATTACTGCAACTCCCTCTACCTAGGGCTACCAGGGGTAGATATCCATCACTTACAGCAAGTGCAGAACGCGACAGCCAGGTTGTTGACTAGAACCCCTAGATTCAATCATATAACACCTGTGCTGCGTGAACTGCACTGGCTGCCAATACAGTGATGGATCACCTTCAAGGTCACATTTCTGACCTATAAAGCCCTACATGAGTAGGGACCCCACTACCTGAAAGAACTCTTACGTCCTTACTGTCCCACCCACTCACTCCGATCCTCTGGTGAGGGATTGCTAGAGATTCCCAGGGTATCCCTAAAAACATCAGGAGGAAAATCTTTTGCCTTTATGGCACCTACTTTGTGGAACTCTCTACTGCTCCAGATATGAGAGATCCTGACCATGGAAGGTTTTAAAAAGGTATTGAAGACATATCTTTTTAACCAGGCATTTACAGGGACTTACTGAGTGTGTATTAATATGTTTTGTGTGCTTTTAATTTGTAATGTTATGACATTTTCTTTTTTAATGTGTATTGTACAGGTGCCCTGAGCACAGGAAGGGTGGCTTATACAAATAACATTTTACTTACTTTACATTTACCTTCAGTTACATGCCTTCATGACTACTGCACATCCCATCGGACACACAATACACTGCACATGCCTTTATTCAGAATTTTCTGATATTTCTTTATACATTAACATCAGGAAAGTTACAAATATTGACCCCGCCAGTATATCGATGTTTTGCCTGTGCTTCTATATCTTTAATTTGAGAAATGTTAACCTGTTATCCACAGAACCTTAGTACAAACTGGGCTTCTTTTTCAAAAGCCTGAGATATCTCAAACTGACAGGCTGCTCAAGTCTAATTTCTCAGTCATATGTCCTCATTTTAGGCCACATGAACCATATTTATAATAAACATTAACTACACAAAATGTTCTGTTCAAACTGGCTGCTAGCCAGAGTGCATATTCATATAAATAGTATAGGACAGAAAAAGAGGAAAATTCCATCATAACTGCTGTCTTGTTCCTATGTAAAATTCATCAGTCATTTTACAACCCTCACCCTCCTCTTTGCTTCCAGTTACATCTCGTGCATATTCCAGTGGGTGCTGAACCTTGAGTTAGTTTGAGCATTAATCCCATTAGTAGTTTATTCTAGCTATCCACTGCCCTCCCTGTAAAGGAATATTTCTTTAAGTCCTTCTTTAAGCTCCCTTCCCCACTAGTTTGATGCCTCGAGATGTTGTATTACCCAATAATTTAAATAAATCCATAAAGAGACCAACCTTTTGAGCCCCCTATTTAAATCTGATATTGTGCATGATCTTTTAACACTGGTTGGTATAGGCAACTGTAGAAAAACCCAATGCAGTCACAAATAAATTTAAGCAGTTTTGGAAACACCTAGTCATAGGCTAACAACATGAAAAAAATTGCAATAGTGACTGTACTTTAAAATCAAATCTTTTGATAGCAGAACTGAGCAGTTATTTAAAATATCTTACTATGCTATAAAGCAACTACCGCAGAGTCAGTTTCAGGTATTGCACTTCATATTAGTCAAAATATGGAAATACTAGGTTGTTATAAAAACACAGATATGTTTATTATTTACATGTTAAGGAAAATTAATAATGCAAACAGTAGTAATGAATTGAAGGTATCACCTAACCTAGAAGGTGAATTAATCTTTTACGGCAGTTGAAAGTTAAAAGTTAAAAACATCTTTTAGTTTAGCTGCACTTATTTTAATTTCCATAAATTGAATGGCATATCAGCTATGCATATTTTGTAGGTGGCGTTCATTATTAATTTGACTCTGGACTATTACATGGAAGCCTACATATTAAGTAATTAAGAAATAAGACATGACCAGGGGTTGGATTAACAGTCTGTTAGGAGTGTAATGCAGCATGAGGCACAATCGAGTGAAATATTGCCCCTAGGGGGTGATTTACTGATTGTTAATCTAACCCCTGGGAATGCCCTATTGCTATTGTAAAACTTATTCCTAAAGAAAAGTTTCAAAAGCCTACTTTTTTAATGTTTTCCTCATTGAGGGGCATTGTCTCTGAGTTTCTTTGTTTTACATATTCCAAAGGCAACCTTCTGCCTGCAATTTTTTTCATACTAATGTAAATGCATATATTTTCTTTTTTAATCTCCTGCTCCACCTTAGCCTCCAAGTGGCCCCCTTCTGTTTGGACCACTCAGCTCCATCACCTCAACATCCACCTGGATTACTGCCAGCCAGCACCCCCAAGGCTTGACAACCCTGTCAGAGTCTGTGGGACCCCTTCCACTTTTCCCTGCAATCTGGATCCAGAAGATGAACCAGCAAGCCCAGCTAGTTGGGTGTGAGGCCTAAAAGGGTCTGAACATCGTCTTGCCACCATTGAGTGTTTCCTGTTTTCTCCCACTAAGAGGTGTGACATGCAATGATGGTATGACGTTTGGCATGCACTCCTATGAGGCACATGTCAGCATCTGCCCAACCCTCCTGCCTGTTCTGGTCAGTCTTGGGTGCTTTCCCCCAGCATACCACTAAGAGCCAGGTGGATGCTGAGAGCTACAATCCCTCCTCCCTGGATTAGGAGAGCAATCCACTAGATGCTTAATCCTCATCCCACTGGGTGGCCCTCTGATGCCCTGAGCTTGCTATCAAACTTGGTTTACTGGCATAGTGAGTAGTAGCATTGCCGCTGTGCTGACAGGCCAGCTTGAATACATAGATTTGTCAATAACTCTTTATTATTGTTGACCAGTCTGCCAGAACTGATAATAAGTGTACTGTAATTATATGAAGTTCTATAGGTATTGTAAAAATCTTGGAGCTGCTGCAATATACATGCCATACTTACTGCTTTATTTCCTGCAAATGGGAAAATTTTTTCATGACCTCACAGAAACATAAACACTAAATGCAGATAACACCTATTGTCCATTTGCTGGTACAAGCTGCCCACATCACTACTGTAGATGAACAAATTATGTGTCTCTAAACCAAAAATTTTTATTTCTTTCTGTTTCATACAATTTCCACAGTCTTCAAGCATCAGTGAGGACTCTGAGCATGAAATGAAGGGACAATTGTAGGCAAGGTGTAAGCATTTACAGTAACTGTTTCTACCAGTATGACAGCAACAGTATCTGCATGCCACTAGTAATTTATTCCACATTGTACATTATGGGTATAAAATACATGTTAAGTATTATTTAATGAATTGCTTAGAACTTCCTATAGCAGAGGTGTATTTTACATCCTTGTCTGATAAGCCACAGTTTGGTATTCATTTGTGCTTTACAAGATCCCTTGACAAATGTTAGCCTCCCTCCTTTTATTGATTTTCATTTATTAGATGGGACTGAGCTTCGTAAGATGGGAATGAAATGTCATTACCCAAGACTTAGAATTGACAGAAGACGCAATCTTTTGTGGCTGCAGCATGCAAAGGTGAAAGAGAACAAACAAGGGAACTATTTATTTACACTCTAGATTACCAATTGTAAACCTTTTGGGGAATGACTGGAGAAACATACTCATGTTCACAAGAATGAAATAGTGTATATCTGCATTGTAAATAAGCAAGAAACTCATTTAATGTAGAAGTACTACACAAGAGTCAGTCAAAGTATTCATGGCACTTCCTGAATACACTAAAAATCTAGCAAATCAGGCAGAAGGTTACAAGTGGTGTGTCACAGGAATCATTCTTGGATCTGGTTTCTTCAACATTCTCACCAGTGATATTAGAATTGGAGACAAGGGGAATATGCCTCCTTACTGATGATACTAAAATCTACAGAAGAGTGAATAGTGAGGAAAGTGTAAGAAATATGAGGGAAGACCTGGAAAGACTAGAGAAATGGCCAAAGTCTGGCAGTTGAAATGCAATGCTTAGAACTGCAAGGTAATGCATGCAGGGGGTTAAAAGTTTAAAAATAGAATGCAGAATTGTTGGGGTAACAGAGGAAACTACAATTAAGTAGAGGAACCTGGGGTTAATAATGCTGGACAATTTTAAATATTCAATACATTGCAACACAGCAATGGGAGGATGAATAGAATGCTGTAAAATGCAAAAAGGGGGAACAGTAACTAAAGATGCATGGTGATTCTGCCACTGTGCAGGTTCCTGATTCATGTTCATCAGGTTAACTGTGTGCAATTTTAGGGCCTGCACTTCAAGAAATACAAGAACAGGGTGGATGCAGAGCAGAAGGCTGTAGCCAAAATGATCCAGTCAGCAAAG
Organism: Neoceratodus forsteri; assembly: GCA_016271365.2. Lineage (NCBI taxonomy): Eukaryota > Metazoa > Chordata > Ceratodontiformes > Ceratodontidae > Neoceratodus > Neoceratodus forsteri. Next base: position 536,325,699 of record CM057459.1, on the reverse strand, counting down.
TCTCACATGGAAAGGATGAAATACTTCAACTTGTGCATACTGGAGGCAAGAAGGGGGTTAGGCATGAGAGAGATGTACTAATTCCTCACATGGGTTAAATAAAGAAGATAGCAGAGAGTTGTTCACATTGAGTGGTAACACAAATACCAGTGGAAAGTCAATGAAGCCAGTAGATGGGAAATTTAAGAGGAATTTCAAAAAACATTTCTTCACAGAGAGGTTAGTGGATGGGAGTAATGAAAGATTAACAAATTATGCAGTTTGTGTGAAGTCAGTAGGGGTTTAAAACACAGATGTGACAGAAAGAGGGAACTGGTAAAGATGAAGGCTAACCCTGACCGACTCCAGCTTCAACCACTCTTTCCTGCCTGCTGTACTCTATGGCACCTTATCTTCCTTACAGCTTGGCTGCCTTCTGCACGTTATTGATTTGCCCACTTATGTCTTGTTCATCCTATAATTTTGCCATGATCTGCACTTTTCTTGAAGAACTTGTTCATCTTGTTTATTATTTAATTGTTTAATTGTTTTGATTTTTTGTAACCTATTGTCAAAACTGATTGTTGTACTCTCCCCATCTTTCTCCCCTCAGGAAACATCTGGCAATGAGCTATTTCAGCTCAGTAGTTGTTTCTCGGTAAAAAGTTTGAAATACATAAAAACATACATACATACATAAATAAATCAATCAATCAATAAATAAATAAATACATAAAATGGGGATGGGACATAAGGAGGAGTGAAGGACCATGATGGCCCTTACAATCAATACAGTATTAGATAGATCAGACTGGGTAGACTTCATAGGCCTATCTCTGCATCTTCTATGTTTTTCTGTATTCTCCATGAACCTCTCTAATGTACTGGGTTATAGCAGAAGTGTAGCTAGGGATGCATGCTGCATTGCACAGAGGAAGGCAGCAGCTGATAGAGGCAGCTAGAACAATTCTTCTAGAACATTTCAATTAGAAGTCTAATGGCTGTTGTAAGGATCAGTATAGGAATGAGGTTTAGTGAAGAGCACGTCAGTGGCAGGGACTGAGGGGTGATCTTCATTAGGGTTAAGCTCTGGAGGAGGGGTCACTGTCCCTTCTGCAGGACCTTTGCAGAGCTCCATGCTTAGCTGGTAGCAGCAAGGGAATATATATATTCATTGCAAAAAAACTTTGTCAATGCACCAGTAAGGGTTAAAGTAAGATATACCCATCTCAGCTTATTTACTCATGAAATGGGATGAGTGTTAGGGTTGACAATTCCAAGGCACATTCAATGCCTGTTGCTACTTGCAGGGTGTGGGTGGGGTGTTAGGGTTGGAAACCCTAATAACACATTTCCCTGCCTTTGTCACATCAACACTAACTAGTGCATTAGCAAAGTTTTTTCAAAGAATATATATAGATATCTCCTGCAGCACAGGCTCCAATGGAACCAACAGTCCAACCCCACAAAATCCCACTGGTCTGAAGAGATTGGTGAGGAATGAGAGGGAAAAGGGAGGCAGGGGCAGCCACAACAGGTCAACTAACCAAAACCATCCTAATGGCAAATCACTTTGAACCCCTTGATGTGAATCATGTATCTGTCACCCCTGTGAGAATTTGTGTCAGTCAAGGAAAATAAGAGTGATGACCTCATGGCACCCAGGGGTGAGAGTAAAAAGAAGGAACCTTGGAGTGTTTTATTGGGAAGGGATTCTATGATCAGGGGAGTAGAGAGGTTGGTGGGTGGAAGGAGGAGTGCTGAGAGATTGTTGGGTACCTTCCTGTGGCATCATCCATTTAGGACATAGACACAATAGTGTGGATAGCAGAGTAGCTTGAGGTATTGGTACTGTTGGCTACCAATGATCTTGCAAAGCAGGCTGTTGAGCAATTGAAGAGGAACTTTCAGAAGGTGTAGGGACAAAATGAAGACACACTCACCTCTCTGGCCTTTTCTGAGGTCCTCTCTTTGTGGAATAAGGTGGAGGGAAAGATAGAGTAAGAAGAGAAGAGATACGGAAATTAAATGAGTGGTTAAAGGGATGGTGTCAGTAGAAAGGGAACAAATTTGCAAGGGACTGAGGGGACTTCTAGTACAGGAGGCTGTTCAAAGTTGAGGGCCTACACCTGACAAAAGAGGAGACCAGTACACTGGGGCAGAAGTTTGATGTCTGCATTGGACAGTTTAGCTGACAGTGGGAGACAGTGAGGCTAGGTGTTCATTGGTAAAGGGAGTGAGGTACGGGGAGATAGCTGGTGCTCTCCCTATACAGTGGACTGATAGCAGTAAGGTGGATAAATATAAAGTTGACATTCAAGCAGAAGTGGGAGAGGCTAAGGGGTGAAGGTTCTCAAGGTTGACAAGTAACTGGAAAAATAAGAAGTTAAGGAGAATGGGAAAGAATGCAGCAGTAGAAAAATATAACAACAAAAGTAGATATCTACAGAACAAGTCACATTAAACTGTTCCTCCAATGAGTTGCTGTAGCATTTCTGACTGAGTTGTATACGTGTTGCTAGATACAGCACAAAGCCTTGCACAAACTGTTTCTTAAGAGTTAAAATGCAGCTTTGCATTGCACTGTGACAGGACTGCAGATGCATTCCAACTGAGTTGCAAAAACATTCTACAAATATTGCTCTTCAGCTGATTAAGCATTGAAAAATAATGTAATATGAGTCAGCAATTCATCTCCAACTCAAAAAAACAATGCTAAACCAACTCATTGATGGAACAGTTTAATGTGACTTGTACTGTAGCTAGTTGGAAGGAGGTCTGTCTTAATGCCAGGAAGCTTAGTAGTAAAATCAATTAGCTCCAGACATCAGTGGCAGACACTAAAGTGGACCTAGTAACTATCATAGAAACGTGGTCTGCAGAGTATAATGACTAAGATTTGTCAGTCCCAGGTTACGCAATGTTTAGACAGGATAGGCAGAAAGGCAAAGGGGGTTGTAGCCCTTTATGTCAGGGATGGCATAGTGTCTGTCAAGACTGACACATCAGGAGAAGCAAAGGGGAAACAGTCACTGTGGGCTCACTTCTTGGTGCCCTCGGGGAAGAAAATATTGGTGTGAGTGCTCCATAGACCACTAGGACAAGAGGAAGAGAGAGACAGAGAGCTTGGAGAAGGGCTGGCAAAGGTAGTAAGGGGGGAGTGGTGGTGGTGGTGGCTGATCTGAACCTGCCAGATACTGGCTAGGACATTCAGATGGCCAGGTGCACCAGAAATCAGGCACTGTTGGATACAGTGCAGGACTGCCTGCCAGTACAGCTGGTTTAGGAATCCACTGGACAGGCAGCCATTCTTGATTTTGTGCTCTCTAACATGGAGATGGTGAGTGGAGTGAGGATAAAGGAATCAATGGGGTCCAGCAAACATAACTCCATTTCATTCTAACTGGCCCTCAGGATCAGAATGCCCAGGTCAAAAACTGAAGTCCTAGATTTCAGAAGAGCAGATTTCAACTAGAAGAGGGAGCTGGTCTGAGACAAATTGATCAGAGTGGACAGCCTTTGAGGTGTAGAGGAGAGATGGGGTGCAATAAAAAGGTCCATTCTCGAGGCAACAAAGTCATGCATAAGAATTGTTACAAAATGAAACAGGTACAAGGGACAACTATGGTTTGTAAAAGGGGCCAGATAAGCAGCAATGGTCAAGAAAAAAGGCTTTTACCAGGCACAAAGAAAGTCAGGGGGAGAAGGAATGAGGAGAGTGCCAAATAAAAATTAGGGAAGCAAACAGGACAGTCAGGGAAGCCAAAAGCAGACATGGAGCTGTGTATTGTAGAGAGAGTTAAGGGTGGGGAAAAACAATTCTGCAGATATAGTGAAGAGCAACTGTGCACTTCAGAATGTGCTTTCATAAATAAGATGTTTCAGCTGTAACAGTTTGCTAGAGAATACTTTTTTTCATTTTAAATGTTCTTTTTCAAGTCTGTATAGAAGACATTTGAACACATTTACCTCTCACCTTTTAACCTCTCAAAGCCTTTCTTTATGACATCATAGTGCTCACCATGACAGTGGAATGTGATGTCACAAACAGCAAATGTGTGGTTAGCAGGGGAGAGTCAGATATATTTTGAAAGACTCAGTGAAATAATTGCTGCATTATATACAAAATTTTATAGACCAACACCACAGGTATGTAAAAGGAAAATAATTAGAAATCAATAAAGTTAAAACATAATAAGTATAAATCTAGTGTTTTAAGCTTTTTATCATAATAGAGAGTTGCTCTTTAATGAATAAAGGAAGCAGGGAGAGGGCATTGTTAGAATACAGTAAGGGGCAAGGTACTAGAGGAAGATGAACACAAAGCAGCCATCCTTAACAATTAATTATCCTCTGTCTTTTCAAGGAAAGACAGTGAGCCCCTGCCTGAAAATGTTATCAAGGTGGCTGCCAGGAGTATTCGTGAACTGAGGCAAGGTGAGGGAAGGCAAGGCAAATGTTATGTATATAGTGCCCTATCCAATGGCTCAGAGCACTTTACATAACAACAGTAAAAATAATAAAACAACCCCATAACAAATAATTCAAATCAGATTAAAAGCTTTTTCAAACAGATAAGTTTTAAGTGAGGCTTTAAAGGCCTCCACTGAGCTGGCAGCCTTAATATATGGTGGAAGAGATTTCCAAAGGAGTGGCATAACCACACCAATGGCCTTATCTCCTGATCTTCTTAGACAACGTGGTAGGATGACTAGTAGGTTAGCTTTGGTGGAGCGTATGGGGTGGACAGGAGAATACAGAATCAGGAGCTCTTTAAGGTAGTCAGATCCCAGACTGCAAAGGGCCTTGTATGTTAGCAAGCCTATCTTGAAGGTGATGCACACACTCACAGGCAGCCAGTGCAGAGATCATAGGACAGGACTGACATAGTCTCTCACAAAGGTGGCAGTCAACATTCTGGCCACAGCATTCTGCACTAGCTGCAGTTGACGAAACAAACATCCAGACAACCCCAGGTACAGGGCGTTACAGTAATCAAGTTGGCTAGTGACAAAAGCATGGATAACTGCATCCAGGTCAGTGGGGGTCAAGAATGGACGGATCCTGGCGATATACTGGAGATGGAAAAAAACATCCCTAACAACCAACGCAACCTGTTTTTCAAGGTCAAGCTGATCATCAAGAATAATGTCAAGATCCTTGACTGCCCCATTCACCGACAGGGGGTGACCATCCACTACAAGGGCTGGCAGCCTCCCATCAGTGCAAATATCCCCATGACTTGGCTCAATCACCATAACCTCTGTCTTGCCAGGGTTGAGGCACAGGCAGTTAGCAGAGATCCAGTCATTAATCCTGGCTAAACAATGACTCTGAATATCTGAGGCAGAGAGATCATCTGAGGCAAAAGGCAGGTACAACTGGGTATCATCCACATAACAGTGAAACTCCAGAGTGTACCATCTAGTGATCTCTCCTAGTGGCAACATATACATGGAGAAAAACAGAGGCACCAAGATAGACCCCCCCCATAGAACACCACAAGATAACATGAAGGAACCTGAGGAAAAATTCACTAGGAACACATGCTGTGATCTTGTGGTTAAATATTAGCAAAACCAACACAATACTGTGCCAGTAGCGCCCACACAGTCCCACAGACGATCCAGCCGCACCTCAAGATCAACCATGCCAAATGCTAATGATAGGTCCAAGACCACCAGAATGGTTTAGTGCCCTTGGTCCCTCACCATAAAGAAAATCATGTGCCACCTAGACCAAAGCCGTCTCAGTGCTGTGAGGAAGCCGAAATCCATACTGAGGCAGCCCGTACTCAAGAGGGTTGGGTCCAAAAGGAACTAGACGCCTTAAATATAGATAAAGCTCCAGAGCCTGATGGAATGTACCCAAAGTTGCTTAAGGCACTGGCTGTGGAACAGGCTGAACCTCTAGTAGGGCTATTCACTAGCTCAATTCTGACAAGGGTAGTTCCAAAAGACTTAAGAGTATTCAACATAATACTGCTACCCAGGGTGGGGAAAGGCACAATTGGGGAATTACAGACCTATCAGCCTTACATCTGTATTGGGTAAACTGATGGACTCACTGATCAAAGAGGACCTTGTGGCTACCAAGAGAGCAGTGGTCTACATGATAGTAAACAGCATGTGTTTGTGGCAAGGATGCCTTTTCAAACCAAAGTGCTAGCTTTCTTTGACTGGGTAAGTAAAGTGATAGATAAAGGCCACACTGTGGATTTGCTCTGCTTTGTTTCTATCAAGGCTTCAGACTTGGTGCCACACCGAAGATTGGTGAAGAAGCTGGAGGACATGGATGCAGCTAGGGATAAAATTAGTTGGGTAGAAACTGGCTGAAGAAGAGACAGCAGAGGGTGGTGGTAAATGGGGTCAAATTGGAATTACAGCAAGGTCAATCAATCAATCAAGCAATCAAAATCTTTATTTATCCAGGCGGGCACCATTGAGCAAGGCTCATTTGCAAGGTGGACCTGGTCATGAATACATCAGAGTACAGTACAGAAGCAGGTATACAAAAAGCAATAATATACAAGGAAGAAAAAGTATATACAGTGTATACAGTACAGTACAAGGCTGAAATAAATAAAAAAAACAGCATTATTTTACAATTGAAGAAGTCAGCAGATGTACAATCAACCATAGGCATACAGGGGTTATAAGCAGAGACCTTCTGACTGAGGCAGCCGGCAACTACACATATAGGGGAAAGAGGCCGTGTATGGGGTGGCATGTTAGAGAGGTAAAGAAGAGGAGGGATATATTACCAACGACTGGGGGAAAAATTGAGCTAAAACCACAGAAAGTGATGATGGCTGTCGAGTACTTGTTTATTATGATAATGAAGGAGGAGGGGTAGATAATTGGGACACTACTATGGATGGGGTGGGACTTTAGCCAGGCTGGAGTGGACAGGGAAGGGTGGCTGCAGCAGGAAGAGTTAATAGGGAAAGAGTGAGAGCCAGGGATAGAAACATGGTGAGCGTCAGGATGGAAAGGGGGAATTGCGGAATTAGTGGGCTAGCAGTGAGGAAAACATTTGCAAGGTGCTTTCACGTAACGATCATAGAGCACCTTGAAGATATTCAGGCTAACAGGGCAGCTAAGCTACAAGTTCCTTTGTAAACTGTTCCACAATGTGGGTAAAGAGAAGCTTAGAGCAGCTTTGCTGAAATGAGTTTTGACCCTTGGAACTTGGAGGGCAATTAGGGAATAGCTCCTTAGAGCGTAGGTGCCTAACACACTCTGGGGAATACAATCTGAGACATATGAGGGGAGCCTGTTGGTCACCGGTCTGAAGGCCCATAGGGCGGCCTTTCTATTCCTTCTATAGTGAAGGGAAGTCCAGCCTAATGATGAGTAAAGGGAGCAGTTGTGTGTGGAAAGTGGAAGGCCAGTAATGAACCTGTTAGCTCTGTGGTAGAGGGTGTCCAACTTAACCAGTGCAGAAGCAGTGCAGTGGCTGTACAGCAGGTCTGCGTAATCTATTAAAGATAGAAAGTTAGCTTGAACCAGTTGAATCTTGGCCTCCTTTGTGAGCAGGTGCTTAATTCTGTAGAATAGTCCTAATCTTTGCCTTAGTTTCTTCTGTAATTCTTTGAGATGGTCAGCAAAGGAAAGTTTATGATCGAGCCAAACTCCTAGATATTTGAATTTAGCTCCATACTCTAGTGTTTCTCCAAGAACAGTGGTAATTTGTGGGATAGCTCCCTCCCCAGCAGGAACTGCCGCATGCAAGGAGGTGGAGAAGAGCATGGCTTTTGTCTTTTTCACACTGAGCAAAAACTTTTTTTTCATGAGCTGGTATTGTAGAAGGTTGAATTCAGCTTGGAGGTCTTCACAGACTGCTTCCGGAGTGGGACGACTCAGGTACAGTACAGTGTCGTCCTCGAATAAGTGGATGTTTGCTTTTTTGATTGGGTCATTGATGTTGTTAATGTAGACTGCGAAGAGGAGGGGACAAGGATAGATCCCTGGGGCACACCCCTCAGCATAGGTTTTAATGGAGAAATATCACCTTCAGCTTTAACCTGCTGTTTCCGTTCTCCGAGGTAGCCTGCAAACCAGCACATAGATTTATGGTCCAGGCCTAAGGTGCTTAGGGAGGAAAGAAACAGGCTGTGATTGACTGTGTTGAATGCCTTACTAAGATCCAAGAAAATAGCACAGGTATGCTTCTTGTTGTCAAGGTCTAGGAGCCAATCATTGGTCACCTTAGTTAGGGCTGTTATGGTGCTGTGCTTTGCTCTGAATCCAGGCTGAGCCAGGTTTAATAGGCTTCAGGATTCTAAGTATACCCCTAGCTGGCCACACACTATTTTTTCTAGTAATTTAGACAGGATGGGGAGGAGGGAGATCGATCTGTAATTATCTAGATTGCAGGGGTCACCTGCTTTTAATAGAGGGATGACGTGAGCTATTTTCCATTGAGGGGGGGAGGCTACCCTGGGAGAGTGACATGTTGAATAGGTGGGTGATTGGCACCGCAAGCACATGGTAGACACATTTCAGATAGTATGGCTCTATGAAGTTGGAGCCTGCACCCTTCCTTGTGTCCAGTTGCAGCAGTAGGTCTTCCACCTCTTTTAGAGAGACAGGCAGGAGGGAGAAGGCCTCCTCGGTAGAGGGGGACTCATGGGTTGGTGGGCCCCTGAGCTGTGTAGAGGTCATTGGCAGGAGAAGTATCAAATCCTAGCTCTGCCGTTGCAAAATGGTTATTGAGGGCTTCCAATATCTCCGATCGGTTAGCGATAACGCTGCCACCAGACTTAATTTTTGCTGGGATGAAATTACCAGGTGCATGTCCAGACATGTCTTTTAATGTTTTCCAGAGCTTTGAAGGATTTCTTGAGGCAGAGGCTAGCTCCGAACATTAGTAGGTGGCCTTGGCTGCTCTGACCAACTTGGTGCACTTCTTATGTGCTCTCTTAAAAAGACACCAATCCGTGTCATTCTTGCTTCTTCGGGCTTTTTTCCATAAAGTATCCCTTTCTATCAGGGAAGCTTTGAGCTCAGGTGAGAACCAATGGCAGGTGCTGCTCCTGACCCGCATCTTAACCAAGGATGCATGCTTATTTAAAGCCTCACTTAAAATATCATAAAAAATAGTATATGCCCTGTTAACCATTTTGGCTAAGAAGAATTCCTGCCATCGTGGTGAATGTTTCAAGTCGTAGACATAAGCAAACAAATCAAAGTTGCATTTCCACCTCTTGGTAGAGAACTTTGACACAAACTGTGGGTTGTGCATGGATCTAATGGTAGTGATTATACACTGATCACTAATGTCAGAGAAAAATGTTCCGACATGAAAGAACAGGTATGGCTTGCTAACCAAAATTAAATCTAAGAGGGAGATGTTGTTACGGTTCTTTTTATTTGGGTGAGTAGGCTCACCAATGAGTTGCACCAGCCCTAGATTGTCACAAAAGGATTTCAAGGGAGCTGATGCACCTGATAGCCAATCATAGTTCAGATTGCCAAGAATAATGGTTTCCAAAGAACTGAGCCCCAGTACGGAACTGAGGTGAGACAGGAGATAAGGCCCAGCAGAAGGGGACCTGTAGCAGCCTATTACACAGAGTGCACTGGAAGGAGAAAGTTCAATCTTTAGGGTCAAACACTAGAATTCTTTGGGGGAGGATGATGCGTTTATGCATGTGACTGAGTATTTGTCCCTTACATAAATTGCCACCCCACCTCGTCTTGATTGCCTCTCTGCTCGAAAGAGTAAATAATTTGGGATATTGAGTTCATTGTCTGAGGTGGCTGGCCTAAGCCAGGTCTCAGTGATCACTAGGATGTCAGGTAGGGTGTGGCTCACCCAAGCCTGGATAAGGGTGAACTTTTTCAGCAAATTACAGTCATTAAGATGCATAAAAGACATTCCTTTGATACCTGCCAGGTCTGATGGAGAAGCAAGCGTGTCTAATGGTTTTGGGTTGAGTTCGACATTGCCTGAGCACAATAGTAAAAGAAGCAGGATTCTTTTGAAGGCAGCAAACTGTAATTTGTAAATACTATTTTTTGGGCGATGGGGTGGTGGTGTTGATGGGTAGGCCTGTACCCACTCCTGGTGTTATAGTGGCTAGTGTTGTAGCCACTAGTGTCCTGGCGAAAATTTGCCATGAGTAGAAAGTCTCAAGTCTGGATGGGGGAGTAATCTGCAGAGGCAGCTTGAGAGATGTCCCACTCCCCGGCAGAGACAGTTGAGAAGCCAAATAGTCCAGAATGGCTACCTGAAAGAAGCTGTTGGATGCAGGACAGGGAGAAGTGCACAGGTCATTCCACTTTAGGGAGGGATGAGGGTTCCAAAGAATTGAGCTGACCACTAGTGACACACCGAGGAACCAGCTGTAATTTCCCATGGTAGATCTAAACTCCACAACAGCTGGCAGTAAACGCCACTAGCAGCCTGATCGGTGATCAGGTGTCATAAGTTCAATTCCTTTTGTTGGCTGAGAGGCGCTTTTGGTGCTGAACGTACCTGTGGAACAACTCTTTGCAGCTGAGGTTTCAAGTGGGATGTCACAGGGAGTTGTCCTGGGCCCTGTCCTCTTCAATATGTTCATCATTGATGATGGAGAAGGCATCTGAGTCAAGTTGTAACTTGTTTTTTTTTCTCTTTTAGATATTTCCTGAAGAAGACCTAAGGTTGAAACGTAGATTTTTAACTGTATTTTCTATTTTCAGCGTGCATTTAATATAACCATTTTGTTTTGCTGAGTCAAGTTGTGTCCCATCATGATGACATGAAACTCTATGGTAGAGTAGGCTGTGACAAAATGATCAGGTAGATGAAGAGGGCTGTATAAAGGCTAAAGATGTGATCTAATGCTTGACAATTTAAATTTCACACCAAAAATGCAAGATTAGATACCTAGGGGGAAAATAGAGCACATGTGAGAGATTAAACTGAACACTATTGCAGAGGAAATGGACCTTGAAGTTATTATTAGTGGCTTCTTCAAACAATCAAGCCAGTGTAACAAGTCCTATAGTAAGGCTAATAGGATGCTGGAGTGTATCAAAAGAGGTATTGACAACAGGAAAAGGAGGTACTACTTCCTCTATATAGATCACTGGTGATGCAGCACTTTCAATACTGTGCTCAGTTCTGGAGTCCTCACCTAAAGGACAGGGACAGGCTACATGTGGTGCAATGCAGGTGTCCAAGATGATTCAGGGACAACAGGGTAAATCTTATGAAGATTGTCTCAAGGAACTGAGTATGTACTCATTGGACACCAGACTAGAGAGGGAGGATATGAGAGAAACCTTCACGTTCCTGAATGGAATAAACAAGGTGAGCTGCTGGGAACTATTTAGCAGGAGAATAGGATCAAGAACCCAAGGTCACCATTGGAGACTGGAACTGGGAAGGTTTAAGATGGATGTGAGGAATTTGTATTTTACAGAAAAGAGTGGTAAGAGCCATGGAACAGTCTGACAGTGGAGGTGATGGTTACCAAGGCAGTAAATGGTTTCAAACATGACGGTGATAGAGTGAAGGGTTTGATTGTTGCTCAAGTTGATAGCGGTTAAAAGAAGAGTTGTGGGTGAACTGGGTGGGATAAAACCCCACATGGACAATAGGTCCTAGGGCAGATAGGGAACTGTGGGCAGACTAGATGGACTTTTGGTATTTTTCAGCTGTCGTTGTCTGTGTTTCTATGTTTCATTGTTTCCTGAACCTGATAACTGCTATCAAGATTATAAATACAGACTGCATACATGTACCCTAAATTTAGTCAACCAAATGTTCGCCAATTATCAGTTTGCACTTTATGCCATTGCGTGTTGTGGAAAAGCTTATCTTGCAGATTCTACAAGTAGATCACCATTTTGTAAATTGCTTACAATCTTTTTTTAGGGTTGAAGATAGAGGAGGTAGGGTGTACAAAGGAAGCATCCATTCAAATCTTTTCCAAGCCTTCAAGCAACATTCAGTATTTAGGGACCATTTGCATGCTTTGTTGCTGTGTGCCACTACTGAAGGCTGAACTGTGTACAGCACTGATTGTTCTATGTTCTAATTTTTATGTTGCTACAATATCCAGTGAAGATCTGGAGGGCTTATGAGAAGCTGTGGCCAGACCATTTTCTCTTTGTTTTTCTCATATCCCCTGATGAAGTTTAGTTGCCTGTGGGAGCAATGTGCATGGGCAGGCCAGACATGAATAGCACATGTCAATGGCCAGAATCATCCCCTCAACTGCACTACAACATGTGGTCACCTAGGTAGCAGTAAAGCAGCAAGGAAAGCTTTCCTCCCTTCCTGTCACCTGTGTTGTGATGGGCAGTGATATCACTATGCTGCTGGTCTCTTAATGGAATATTTTATATCTGAGTGCAGTAGAACTGAGTTGCTCATTCAAAAATAATAGGAACAAAATGATATTAATTGAATCTGATGGTGTATGTCTCTTTTGCAGATGACACAAAGATCTACAACAGGATTGATATGCAAGGTGGGGTGGAAAGGATGAAAAGGGACTTGGCAAGGTTGGAAGAATAGTCAAGTGTATGGCAGCTTAGATTCAGTGCAAAGAAATGCAAAGTAATGCACATGGGAAACAAAAACCCAGGGGAAGAGTACACAATGGGGGTGAGGTACTGACAACAACAAAAATGGAAAGGGACCTGGGGGGTAGTCATATCAGATAACCTAAAGGTGGGCCAGCAATGTGAAAAGGCAGTAAGGAGGGCTGGCGGGATACTGGGATGCATAAGGAGAGACATCACCAGCAGAAAACAAGAAGTTGCTGGCCCTCTGTAGAGACAGTTGGTAAGACCACATCTGGAGTACTGTGTACAGTTCTGGAGACCCCATCTCCACAAAGACATAGACAGGGTGGAGGCTGTCCAGAGGAGGGCAACCAAAATGGTGCAGGGTCTGCACCAGAAGACATATGAAGAAAGACTAAAGGAGTTTAAGATGAATAGCTTCGAGGAAAGGAGGGAGAGGGGGGGACATGATAGAAACTTTCAAATAGCTCAAGGGAATCAATGAAGTCCAAGAGGGTAACATCTTTCAGAAAAAGAGATGTGCAAGAACAAGGGGGCAAAATTTGAAGATAGGAGGGGATGGCTCAGAGGTAATATGAGGAAGTATTTCTTCACAGAGAGGGTTGTAGATGCATGGAACAGCCTTCCTGAGGAGGTCATAGAGTCAAAAACAGTGGTGGAATTCAAGAATGCATGGGACAGACATAAGGCAATTCTAGTGAGGGGTAGGAGGAAGTAGGCTGTTGGTTAACTAGGATCTGCAGCTTATCTGTTAGGTAAGGAAATGGGCAGACTAGGTGGGCCAAGCAGTCCTTATCTGCCATCAGATTCTATGTTTCTATGTGATGATATTTAAAACACTGTTTTTACCCCACTGGCTTGAACCTCAATAAATTTCTTATAAAGAATGCAATGCTAATATTCAGGATCTCCTGTTTTCATTTGTACCATAGTAACCAAAACAGCCACAAAAGTTAGTACTGATGGGACATTACTGCAGAACTTTGGCCTGTTATCAAATGACAATGGAACTTAAAACAATGGGCTCGATTTTCAAAAGTAAATCTTTGACGCAAGATACCTGTGCCAAATGGGTGTGATACAAGAATCACATTGCATCAGAGTTTGCAACAATCCAGATTTTTGAACACAGGCTGTGTCAAAATTGGGATACTGTGCACCAAAGCCACCCTGTGCCACCCTTGTGGCTGAAGTGCCCGTGTACCAGGTTTCAAGGGGGATTGCACCATGCTGGGGCTGCACCAGCAACTTTTTTGCTGTTTTAGAAGCCCCACTATGGTCACAACAGGGGGCTGCCCTTAGACCAGCCAGGAGACAGACTATAGGCCATGCACCACTGCTGGGCAGGTTGGCGATTGGGAGGCTGCAAGGAGAGGACCTGGAGCAGAATGAGAGGTGATCTAGGGTGTGTTGGGAACATGGTGGCAATGTGCAAGTGATGAGATGGAACCCAGTGGGGGTTCTCTGTGATACTACAGACAGCCAGTTGGCTGGGGTCTAGGGGGCTGTCAGGAAGGGAGTGGAACCTTTTCTCAGGAGAACACAACCCTGGCATCTGCCCCATATGTGCCATGGACACCAACACTGTGGGAGAACGGCAGTGGCTGCCTTGTTGGGTTCAAATGGTGGCTAGGAATAGACCCTGGGCACTGAGGCAGTGCACTGGTACAAGGCCTTCCAAATGGAGACAGACTGATGGTGTTGGGGTCATTGGTAACTGTTGGGTAGGTGACAAGACTATGTCCCCATAAGGCAGGATCAGTTTCCCTTCCTGCCAATCCCTTGTACCTGGGACAATCAGCTGTCTGTAGTAGCACATGGAATCACTTCAGGGTGCAACCTTATCACCTGCACATTGCTGCTGTGCCCCCATCGCTCCCTATGCCACCCCCCCTAAGCTCCTTCTACCTCTAGTCCCTTCATGGCAGGCATATTCACAACACCACCTTCATGGCCCCATTAGTGTTGTGATGGGCTAAGGGGGCTGATGGATCTTTCCATCAAACCCCACACGTGCACCAACTCTTCAGCAAAACCCTGCAACTGTGGCAACTCGGAGGTCTTTCAAGTAGGGGCCACTAGTTTTTTTTTTTTTAATTGGGCTCAGGGTCCCTGACATACCACAAGTTTGCCACAACCCAAAGTCACCACAACTTGCGATGTTGTAAGGGCTCTTTTAAAATCAAGCCCAATGACTCTGGATGGTTCTGTGCCATGCAGCACACAGCTGTATCCATATAGTAATGCTTACCTGTGGTGTTGTCAAACACTGCAGCATGCAGTGAAATTTGTAACATTACTGGCCATTTTGTGGTTTAAGGTGGGTCCACAGTTATGTGGCTTGTGGTGCATAAAATCCCTGGTTGCTGTTGGTGCAGGAAAGTTCTTCATGGTTATAATTGATGTCCTGTACCTCACAATCACTTCTATGAAGTACTGTGGTGCACATCCATGATGCTTTCTCACAGCAATCAGCCACTTTGAGGAAATCATTAGCTCCTTTGAAAGTTCAGGACTACGCTTGTGGTTCTTTGTACTCAGGTGCAAAACAACATCCATACAGTGGCAAACAATTGCAGCACTGTCCTGCAGCAAGTAACCAAACCAATGAAAGAGTGACCAACCATTTCTTTGGGACATTTGTAAATGCATGCAAAGCTGCCTCTCAGATTGGAAGCTGGACTAGAGGACAGGGTGTGGTCCTGGTTTACACACTCTTATGACTAGGCACTTAAAAATAAAACTGTTCTCCTGTCTTACACCCATTCTCAGAGGATGCACTATTTGGATTTACAATTGGCCTGAGAAAATGGAATACTATGCTCTTTGAAGGCTTCTCTGTTTCTGCACAAAAAAGTATCACCTTGATTTGGTAAGATGTATGCTTCCTGTATAAATAATATATAAGTGCTGCTCTACTAAGTGACATGGGATGTGTACACTAGTAATAATTTGTCTCTATCCCAGGAGCTGAGCACCATCAGCATTTTGAAAATTGGGAGAAGGGACTGTATCTATTTTAAAATTAATGAAGAATGCTCCCCAAAACAAACATTTTGCATTGTGGTCGAAAAGTATTTCTACTAACAGTGATTTGTGTCACTCTCTTTTTTCTCTTTCCTCCCCCAAGAAAAAAAAAATAACTGTTTTTCATACAGTATCAGCAGGACCATAAAAAGATCACCTCTTAAGTCACTACTCCAGTGGAGAAGATAGACTTAAACTAAATTTAGATGCATCAGTCCCTTAATTAATGCCAAGCAGCAGTTTATCTGCTGGTCGTGAACATTCTCTAGTAGTTCAGTGGAAGTTCAGTGTCACTACTGCAGAAGCTATGTGTCATAGAGAACAGGGGGCCTTGCTAATATTATACAATCACTTCAAACCATAAACACTCATTAATTACTAGGCAATGGAAGTCTAGGCATACCTTACTTATGTCAAATGTAACTTAACATGCTATTGGTGCATTCAATACCACAGATATGTATTGGTATGAGATAAATTACATATAAGCTTGTTTTGATGTACTTATTCTATTTTGAGTTTTATTTATTTTATAAGAAGTATTTGTAATACAGTTGCTGATGGATGTTATTTGCTGTTAGTGAATCAATTGTTTTGATGCTAGGCATGGATGTTTATAATACTGTTTTGCTTTCTTTCTAAAAGAAACACAAATGCATGTTATAGAAAAGAACATCAACTAACTAACAGATATGAAATGGAAATGAGTGGAATAAAGGATTTATCCACACAAGAGCAGTTTGACCTCAGGTTACCTCATGAGCAGTGTAAGCCATAAGTGAGGTGTCTGAGGTCAAACTGCTCAAGGGCAGATAAATCATTTATTTTGTGAACTATTCATTGCATATTCCATATATGTAATAAGATGGGAGTTTGGGAATTTTTTTTGTATATGTTTAGTGTTGTTTGTGTTTTATTTTTTATCAATTTAACCCAGTGTAGCTCCTCTTAGCGTAGTGGTTGCTAAGTGGTAGCTATGGATGCTCCAGCTTTACATTATGGTCAGTACATAACGAAAACATTTGATGCACAATTCTTTTATTGTTGCTTTTTTTGGGGGGTGGCATTTGTTTGTCTAAAAGGGATCTATAAATGAAACACCTCTCATTTTGTAGGTATGTTTGTGCTGAACAAATTTTGTGCTCAAAGTACCATGCTATCATTTTTCATTTTAAAGTTCTTAATATTTGTTTGTCGAAAAAGTGCAAAGAAATTGACTTTTTTGCTGTTTTTTGTTAATTATAAAAAAACTAAAAGTTATCTATAAATGAAACACCACTCATTTTGTAGATATATTTGTGCTGGATGAACATCATATTCACAGTACTGTGCTATCATTTTTCATTTAAAAGTTATTTGCATTTGTTTGTTGAAAAAATGAAAAAATAAATCTCTCCTATTTTTGTGGCTAATTATAAAAAAATCTAAAAGATAGTTAGAAATGAAACACCACTCATTTTGTAGATAATTTTGTGCTGAACAACTTTTATGCTCACAATACCATGCTATAATATTTCATTTTTATGTTATTCACAATTGAATATGGTTAGTACTGCTACTGAGGCTGGACATTCATAATGAGTTCTGAGTGCTTGTGCTGGACCTTCTAACATAACAACTGTGTAGATAAATTGACTGATGACATAACAACTGTGTGAAGAAATGGCTGATAACATAACATAGAGGATAACGTATGGTCTCTAGCTAATAACCAAGCTGTAAACACTTCAGGAGGTTGCCATGACATCATTATAAACCTCAAGAGTGCAGCTCAAGAGGTTTTTAGATGTCATGGCAACCTCAAGAAGTGTTTTCAGAGTGGTTGCTAACTAAAGAACATGCATTATATTTTATAGTGTATGGGCTACCAAAATTGTGTAAGAGCGGATTGAATTACTTTACTGAATTACTTTACAGAACATTGATTGTTGTGATCATTCCTTTTTGTTATAGTATTGATATGACACACTCAGGAAGGGTTATTTATTTATTTATTTATTTAGGTTTTGTTGACCGGGTAAGTGCACTAGACAAATCCTGCCTATTTTCAGGCACAACCCGGGGGAGGGGGATACAGATGAATGCCAACTGACTTTGAACCAGATTAAGCTGTTGGTGGTATTTTTTTTAGTGAATGAGGGAAATTTGGCCAGGACACCGGGGAAATTCCCCTACTCTTTTCGATAAGTGCCATGGGATCTTTAACATCCACCTGAACTACCACCAATCCAGGCAGATGGGACCTCAGTTTAAAGTCTCATCCGAAAGACGGTTAACAACAGAGTGCTGTCATATTGATGGCATAACAAGATTGTAATCTGCTTGATTTCAGTTAATAATAAGGGCTCCCCATACATTATAAATGTGTGGATAAATGAAAGTTATACACATAGCTGCTCAAATAAACAGATTTATCTCACACCATTTATATCCACCCCATCGCATAAATATAGATATAGATATAAATATAGATATACTGATATCAGTACAATATTCATTTGTTTTGACACAATGTATTTCCTTTTATTAACATACTGCAGTCTGCTGCTAATGTTTCTACCACCTGAGCCCTCTGGCACTCCCATTCTCATTCCTCTCCAACCCCAATCTCTTCCACTGTTTTCCTCACTTTCTTCTAATCTTTCTCTCCTACCTCGCCAGCAGCTACCTTCCTAACATTGCTGGCATTCAACTCCTGCAAAGGAAACACACTGATGGACTTAACCATAAACTTTTCTTTCTCCGGCTCTCTGCTCCTGTTGAAGAATCTCCTAATACTGACCTTCTCAATCTCTTCTTCCTTTCTTGTTTGAGTCTAAGTGTCTAAAAGAGGTTAAAGTCATCATCCTTTTTCAGAAACAGAGGCACACCTCTGCTTCAGGTAACTACGACCTCTTACAAAATGGAATGAAAACAGATAAGGCAAAAGCAGAAACCTTATTGGTTAAAGAACAGTCACCTGACTGTTGATTAATGCTTAGTGACAAGTAGTAACCAACCTTCCTAGCAACAGGTTTAGTGCTTTCAAAAAATCAATCCACTACATCAGTGTTAAACCAAAAAAATACAGCCATTGTTTTAAATCCTGATATGAGCTTGCTATGCAGATTGGTGGCCCAACTAAAAACAACACATTTTCCTTTAAACCACTCTCTGTGCATCATCTCCACAAATGATGCCTCCCTCAAATCAGCTCCCTTTCACTGCTGCTGCTGCAGTTCTAAATGACCCACTCATTTGAACTATGTGATGTGATGGCAAGCAGCCCCAGAATCACTCTTTGACCTATGATGTAGCACTGACACACAAACATGATCATGCTGCACAAACAGGGAAAGGTGCATATGCATGTTTGGGGCTGAGTTTGATTGCAGTATTGTGACATCAGTATGCACTAATGCCTTCATGAAAGCTGCCTGAGCCACACAGGTCTCATCTGTCCTCCAGCAGAGCTGGCCTTAGCTAGTTGCAAACTGTGCCCCTGCACGTTGGGTGCCTATGCTTTTTTCTTGAGGAAAAAAAATAATATAAAACATTAAAAAATGCTTAAATGTTGTTAGAGATGAAAATGTTTTCCAGCAAATGAAAGTGGAAGACAACTGGCTCTGTTACTGTTACAAAAGATGGGGGCAGCTTTGCTGCAGTGGAAAAAAATAGGTTAAGTAAGTGCTAATGGTGTTCATGGCCATTCTTTACACCTCCCAGGTTGACTACGTTCACAAACAAAGGGCTATATTGACAAGAGAACTTGTTTATTACCTGGACATGTAGGTGAAACATTGAATGATATGCCACAATATGTTTCAAAAGTATGTGAGCACTCAAAATGGTTTAAAAACCTGACCAGCACAGAGCAAAACTGGATTTCCTGATAGGGACCCTGAAAACCTGATCACCGGGTAAACAAGCTCTGGCAGAGCCACTATGACTATGAGTGCATTAACTAGATAAGGGTGCTTCATGGACTTAAACATAAACATTTATTTAAAAAAAATATTAGCTTTACAAACCTTTTGAGTCAGACTCATTTACAAAAGCACCTCATCGAAACTAATACAGAAAGCACAGTTAACAAGTCCAAAAACAATGACTCGGACAGCAGACAGTTATAACAATCATTCACTGGATATACATGGGTAGCAGTAGATAAACAGATTACATAGTTTAGGCACACAGGCACCACATCAGGAAGACCAAAGCAGTTCAAACAATATACAATAGCTAAAGCAAATAGACATCAGGAGTCAAAGAGAAGCCCAGAGTCTTTACATGAAGGTTGTTGCATACACTAACTGAATCAAAGTATAGTACATTGAGAAAGGGCATATTTAAGCAATAAGGCATGACAGGGTGTGTGTTATCATGTAATAACATCACTCCTGGGGTAGGTTGAAGCATGAGGTGAAGCCAAGTATTTATTTATTTATTTGCACATATTTATTTGATCCACTGGATCAGCAATATTTGCATAAGCTGTTCCCAGTGCAGATTTTACAGCACTGGTCCTGGTCTGGTGATCTGGGATTTACCCATACCACACTACATATGGCTTAGTGATATACTGTACAGATGGCTGCAGAGTCTAACCCATTGAAGGTTGAAGTTTCAGAAAACCATTATGCTACAAATATCAAGACTCACTCCCTTCCTCACCCCCCAGTCACAATTAATTCTCTACCAAAGTCATGCTTAAATACTGGTGCCTCTACGTCCACACCACTAAGCTTTTAATGCCAACATGCTTCTTCTGCTGCTGTGAGTTAAACTCTTTATTTAAAAACATTTTGTTGAGAAACTTTTGTTTTAGAATATCCATGGTCAGGAAAAATGAATTTGTAAAAGAAACCAAAATCCCCATTTATCAGTTCATTGAATCACAATACAGCATGTCATGAATTTTTCAGATTCTATGTGTAACCTACAGTAAGTCAAACAGAAATTAGACACAAATGCCTACCTATTTGCAAGTGAAGCAAATGTGGTTATCATCATTCAGTTGTAAACACCTATAGTCACAGCCAGGATTCACATTGCTAGACTCTGGGTAAGTATGACAAGTTTCCTAAATATTGGTACCTTATCCAGTTGTGTTCTGCTTGGGGTGTGTATGTGTGTGTGTGTATGTGTTTAAACATGTAACTTTCTATAGTACATTGTATAGCACTGTGAATCCTGGCTGCAGGGTTTTTTCTCTGCTGTGGCTAAGCAAGACACTGTAACAAGACACTGGCCTGCTGTAGGGGTTATTAGACATCAAACCAAAGGGTACTCTGTGAAGACTAACTTGAGAAGATGCACTAAAACAAACCTGAATGACAGCCCCCAGATATCATAAAACACCCAGGGAAAATTAGAAAAACTCCTCTAACAGCCTAGGCAGAAACAAAACACTGGATTGAAGTGAGAACTCAAAACTGGTAGTAATACATGTATTCCTGATTTTAACATGCAGTTTTCCTTTAAGAAGATTCAGTAGAATATAAATAGTAGCCCAGAACTGCCTGCCTGAGAATGAAGTTGATATATTATTTGGAAAAAGGGAATGCTATGTCTCTTGCTGTGCAATGTCCTGTAAAGTAACTCACTGACTGCTCTTAGGATGGCAGTGTCAAATGCTGTGAGGTGCCATGGGGAACTTGTTATGCAGAAAGTTCCAGGAAGTGTTTAACCTGTTCTACTATCCAGTTGGGCAAGTCAATTCCACTTCTCAAACTTAAAAAGAAAAATACATTTTATCACAGACTGTGTTTACCGAGCACTGTGCCCATGATTAAAATAATTTGAACCCCATCTCCCAATAAATGTGCCCTCACATGAACATGCATGATTTATCTGTAAAGACAATAAAAAAAATGTATTTCAAAATGCATTCGTAACACCAATGCTTTCAAGGTTATCTGTAAAGACAATTAAAAAATGTATTTCTAAATGCATTAGTAACACCAATGCTTTCAAGATTTTGAAACTACTAAAAAGACAAACTATATATATAGATAGATAGAATATGGTAAACAAATATTGTTATTCCCAAAAGCTGAACTTTGTTTTTAGTATATAAATCTTTAAGAAATACCTGAAAGCTATTTTCCTTAGTTTTTAGACACTTCTTAGTCTTTCCTTTTGAGACACCAGGTGACTCTGATAATCATTTGTTCCAAGAGTTTTTAAATCAGTTTGAAGGCATTTTAAGTATCTAACATTTTAAGCATTCTAGTCCTTAACAAAATGCAGGGACTCCACAGACTTCTGTTCCTTGGTCCACATCCCAAACATGTGAGTCTTCTTTCAGGATGATAGATCAACCTCATGCCCCTCTGATATGAATAAAAAAAAAGTGGGATGGACCTTTTGGAGCTTCTTGGGCGGAGGTGGGGTGGACCTTACTTCCCCCCAAAAAACAATGCTGCCTCCCACTACTCAGGTTCCAGTTCTTGAACCACCCATTTAAGAAAGAAAATAGTACCCTGCAACCATTGACTAACATGAAAATGTATTTATTTGAGGGCAGAAAACATTTCTTGGAGGAGGGTAATGGCGGAGGAGACTATTTACACCTTCAGTCAGTTCCACGGACAGAAAACATAACATCACTCCTTTTGTACATGGAATACTCCTGTAGGCTCTGCCCACAGTCATAAAAATCTGACAGGTAGCAACCTTACTGGTGTTCCATGATAATCCTCTCTATTCTGTCTCACTCACACCTCCAGAAAAGTTAAGTTGTTTAACTTGTTTGTAAATCAGAGTATCTGAGGTGTGAGTGTCCAATGATGATGTCCCTGTTCTTACAGAAATGAATACGGTAGTAGTACTGTACTTACTTAAGTTCTTGCTTCAGGCTCAGTCAGATTCATTTCCAATGGTGAAGTCAAATAATTCAGTGCATTCAAACGCACTAATTAAAAGATGCTGGTTAAACTAGCAGGGGGGCAGCTGCTGGGATTGGATATGACATTAGTGTTCCATCAAACTGGGTGTGTAATAAGTGTAGTACTAGTGTTATTAATTTCAAGTATGGGGAGCTTAAATTCATGACATTAAAATTGTTTAAGGTCACTGTTAGTTTTGTTCTATATGGCAATTTGATTTTGGTGTGGATTTGCGGGAGAGGGAGTTGGAGAGTAGTGCCCTCCTATACCATGCTAGGAATGGTACAAAACTAATGCTGGGGCAGGTCTGGTCTCGGTGACAGCATGAACCAGAAGAGGCAGAAACTGGCACATGAGACCTTTGAACTGAGGTAAAAATTTCAGCATGTACTGTATGTCTAATCTGTGTTGTCTTTTCAGTCGTGGTTGTACAGTGTGAATGAGCACAGAGGGGATTAATAGACATAGGGACTTTGAATGTGTTCTACTGTATATTATGGCATGTGCAGGAGTTTCTGCATGCTTGGAGAGCAAAATTGCCAACAGAAGTCATAATACCTTATTTGGCTCATTGACACAGGCAGTTACAAAACTGGAAAAAAGTGATAGAATCAAATATTTAGTTTATGTAGTTCTATGTGTTGAATGGGGAGGGGGCAAGTTGTGATGTACCCAAGCAAGTGCTGTTGCTGATAAAAAAAATGCATTTTTTTTTTATTTGTTTAAAAAATGTTTTTCTGTCTGCTTACTGACTTCTTGGGCCTATCTTAAAAATTAGATGCCTCACACATGTGGTTATCCCAGTAACGGACATTTTAAAACAATAAAAAATATTTTATTTATTTAAAAATGTATTTTCTTTGGAATAAATTGTTCTATAGAATAAAATATGTTTTGCAAAAATAGCAGGCAGACTTGAAATGATATTTTCAGAAACTAGATAGCAAAGTGACTTTGTTCCCATATTTCTATAGTTATTGTATTTATTTTTTTTACTGAGATAAGTTTGGGGGATACGTTAATCTGTACTGCAGGACAGACTGGGATGGGTTGGCTTTATGGTAATGTCATAATGTGCTTGAGTGAGTGACATTTGTGAATTTGTTTACTTGGATTGTCATTTAATTTGTCTGCAATTTGTCTTTATCACCAAGTCTCTTTCAACTTTTCTCATTTATATGTGTTTTGGATGTGCTGCTGCCTAGCTGTAGTCTTTTGGTATTTTGTGTTTTTTTTGGGGGTGGGAGGGTATTTTGGGCAACATATTGTCATGTGGACCGTGGGGACTCCAGAGATGGTGCTAAGGCACAATTAACAAAGCATGGGGAGGGAGGAAATTAGTAGAAATTGCATTAGAAATACCTTCCAAAATGCAACAAAATGCACCAAAATGTTACAAAATTTCTGGGGACCTAGGTGGCCCACCAGACCCCTGGCCTATTATTTTTAATTTTTATCTGACTTGAGCTCCCCCATCTATAGGACTCCTGGATCTGCCCCTGATAGGGTGTGGAGATGGGTGTCGGGTGCAAGACCATGAGTGAGCAGAAGCAGGATGCATAAGCAATTAAGGGGGTGGTGTGTTGCACTGCCAAATTTGATGCAATGTAGGGGCCACCACAAACCACTACAAATAAAATCAGTGCAAACAAAAGACAAGAGGAGGTGAGGGAGGACTACAGGAAATAAAAATATGGAACATGAAAGGAAACAAAACCTCACTCTAAAACACTACACTGTTTTATCATATAAATAAATATCCACCACATTTCTGCAGCTTTTAAGCAATTGAACATGAATTTCTGTATTTTTATGAATCCCTAGTTATCCATTTTATAAGTGCAATGACCCATGCCAGGCAATTGGTGGATGGGGCATTAATGCACTTACTGGATGGTTGGAGGACACTTGGCCTTCAGCCATATGTCTCACAAGATACCCACAGCATGCATTAATGCCCCCATATACCCATGGTCTGCTGTGATTATGGCTTACATGTCTCCTTTTCTTGCTTTGGCTAAATTCTAAGAACATCTGGCTCTCTTTCAACTCTCCTCTTCTTTGACTTCCTCTTTGTTCCTGTCTGGCTTTACAAAATGCCACTCCACTGTGTTCTTCCTACTCAGGCTCACCAATACCACCTACAGTGTGTTGGATCAGGGCCTGCTATCCTCTTCCATCTTTGTTAACATGTCAAAATCCTTTGACACTATTTCCCATCCCATCATATTGGAAGAACTTGTAGGGGCTGGACTACCTAATTTCATAGTTAGGCAGTGTATCTCCTACCTTGAGAATAGGTCACAAGCACTCCTCATACATTACTACCTTTTCCTCCTATTCTCAATTGGTTCAGGTGTTCCACAATGTTTTTACCCTCAGCCCCTTCCTAGTCTTTCTGGGCAATAAGATGAAAATGTTTAGGAATGACCAGGGAATTATAAAGTAAAAAATACAAGTAGGACATAATAGTAGCAGGTCAACAATTAGGTAAATCCAGGAAATACAGAATTCATTAGGATAAAAAAAACAGCAATTAACATATTTGGTACAAGTCAAGAGTTACATAGTACACTTGACATTTAAGTGCAGAACATAATCCCTTGTATAGCTAGCCCACTGGCAAGCAGATATAACTGGTAAAGGAAATCAGCAGCACTAACAGAAAGTAGTGACTGATAGTATCAAGGTAACATTGATTTACAGAACCATTGAGGCAGTATAGCACAGTGGTTTAAGGCTCTGAACTGCAAATCTGGTGACATCTAGCAGACCAGACCTGGGTTTGAATCCCACAGCTTTCACTTGCATACTGTGTGACCCTGAGGAAGTCACTTAACTTCCCTGTGCTCCCAGGTCCCTCTTGTAAAAAAGCTTTCAGCTTAGTGTGCTACTTCTGGTTAAACAACTAAATAAAACAAGTAGGAATCAAAGCAGCTAGTCTGATAAGTATGATTCCAGAACATGGAGGTTGGGTCGGAGAAGTCTGTTTAACCAATTCTGATGGGGCATCTAGGCTCTTGTAGTAAAATAACATCACCAGAATGAAAGTAATAAGGCATTGATGTGACCTGCATCAAACTAGACAAGCAAATGTGGGTATTGGACTTGAAGAAGCAGCTTATAGTGCTGGATTGCTTGGAAGATTGTAAACCCAACCAAAGGAACAATAAAAGATGCAACGGTGAGTTACATGAGCAGCACTTTAACAAAGCAGCATATATTATACACTACATCCCATTTAGCCACGACAAACTTCAAGGAACTGAAATCGGCTGGAACTCAATAGTTAAGACTGGGATATAGGACACTGTTCCCTAATGTCAGACATGCTTTAGGGGTAAGGTGGGGTCTCATCCTGTCAGGAGGCCTAATTTAGCATTAGCTGATGGACAGGTGTTCAAGGTATGTACAGAAATATCTACATAAGGATCCAAAGTGACTTTACCTCACTGAAAGGAATATAGTATACTTACCCAGTGGGGATCCATGTTGACAAAAGACTGAGAGAGTACTAAAGGCTGAGTGGCATGTATGTTTCCAGCCAAAAAGCACACATTTATTTTTAAAAGTTCAAAACAAGCTTGTTTAGCTATGTATGCAAACCTGCCTATCCTTCACCTGAGGACTCCCAGCAGTACAATACATGGTATGTTCATAAACTGAGTGTTTCAGTTTTCAGTACTGCCTGTCTCTTACTTTTCACCAGCACTAAGTGCACAGTATCACAGTAGTTAATGTAAAATCCTGCACTGTACCTGGTCCTATTTTTTAACAGAGGGCTTCAGTCATCAAGATTTTCAGCCCCTTGCCTTTAACTAGACTAAAGGGGCTGTTTGCAGTAAAGAGAATCCAAAAACCCCCACCAATTTATAACTTTTTTGAATGCAAACAACTTAGTATAAACAAAATTCTGTTTGCCTGTAAAAAGTAACTCGAGTTCATCAGTAGTGGTTTGAATGGTATTTACAGGTAATTTGTCACACATTTGGTTGCTGTATACTGACCCAAGAGAAAAACAGAGGGCTTGTGTTATCTTTTAAATTATTGTAGCTCTGATTGTTTAATGTACACTAACTTTGCCCCCGTAGATCAATCAATCACAATTAGTGTCCCTTAGAAAGTTCTGTTTGACATGCTGCATTAGAATGGGGGTGGGGGCAAAAATACAGCTTGAAACTTCAACTACTGTAAGGGTAACAAACTGTGGTCAGATCCACTACTGTTGCTAATTCAGTTCCTTGATAAGGACCCCTTCACAGTTTTTTCCAGTAACACGCAGGGTCAGTGGTGTCAGAATTTCTGAACTTGACATGTGCTGACTCCCGATACTAAAATTGATACCGGGAACTGGTCTTTATTAAGTGACTGCATTAGCAGCCATAGTGACTCCGAATGGAGTTGTATTTACAGGACTGTGTGAGTGGCTTGGTGAGAGTAAAGGTAGAGTGCTGCAGTAAATATGTGGGGGGAATTTTCTAACTAAAAAAGGCTTGGCTATATCACTCTTTGGAAGTGACATTTCACATAGGGATGTGTGACTTTGGTAAAGTTTAGTTTGAAGCCATAATGTTGGCAAAGCTTTATCTGAAATGAAGCCTAATACTTTGCTGAGACTTTCCTGTAATGGTCCTGCCATCCATATTGGACACTTCCTTGTGTAATATCCGCATATGTCTTTTGTGTATAAAATGATCCACTGCATTTTTATTGCCCTTTAAAGGAATTCCACATGCCCATTCTGTCATATCTCCTCCATATATCAACATCTGCCCTCAAGAAATTTTGAGCTTTCAATTTTGCTTTAGCCTCTGCCTTATCACCTATTATCTTCTGATGCTTTTGCAGACAAAGTTTAAAAACACATCAAAAGATAATAAGGGATGATTTGAAGTGACAGATATTTTAGTATGTGATTACATCAAATTAAAAATGTGGAAACCTCTGAAAATGATTGCCTTCTTATTTATTACCAAAGTAAATACTCTAACATAAGTTAACCTAGTGTTTAAGTGCACCCCTCTCCCCTTTCCATGTGATCTTATTAAATTTATAGATAATACCTCACTTATAGTTGTACCCCCTCTTTTACCATGCTTTCTGTACTGTAAAACCATATAGTGTACCCATCTGGAAACCTTTTTGAAATTTTAATTTGAAGTTTTGATTGAGGTTGATACATACAGAGCAAAGGTTTCATAGCAGTAGAGTCATATTGGGAACCCTGCCGAAGCCCTTACGAGCTAAGCACTGGAGTGAATTGGTCACAGTTTCTGTAGGTTATAGGTTGAATGGTGAAGTCAGACAAACAGAGTAGCTGCCCCATCCAACAGAGGACATTTTACTTCACTAATATGCAAAGCAACCAAAACAAATAGCACTGTCCACAAACAGTATAATATAATTGTGACATTTAATTTATAAAACAGTGAATATATAATTCACATGCAGCCACTACCATATCTCAGGAGATGCTGACATCAAGCTCAAAAAACTCCAACCCTTTTTGTGAACATGTGCATTATCAGGGAGTAGGGCAGCAATGAATTAATTCACCTTTAAAAACCTGCTCCTAAAGTTACAGCTGTACAAAAAGAGCATAGTGCTCATAACAAAATACAATATACAAACAATATAGTATAGATGAAATGTGTTAAGGAACATGTAAAAAAGAAAAGAGTGAAAAAATACAGTGCTTAGAAGCATTCATAATTCACAGTCAGATAAATCATCAACACCAGTGAGTGATCTGCCAAAATGGAAGTTAATTAGAAAAAAGCACTGATACATTTATTTATTTATTTATTTGAGTTTTACCAGGAAGGCATACTGAGCAGTGTACCACTTGATTCCAGATGCCCCTGGGGGAATAGGGATAGGCAGGATACAGTAATTGTAGAAGTTACACATGTACTATTAGAGTAGTCAAAATCCTAATATACAAATAGCAAATATTTTATTTATTTATTTATTTCATTTTTGTTGACCTGGTAAGTGCACTAGACAAATCCTGCCTATTTTCAGGCACAACCCGGGGGAGGGGGCTACAGATGAATGCCAACTGACCTTGAACCAAATTAAGCTGTTGATGGTGTTTTTAGTGAGTGAGGGAAATTTGGCCAGGACACCGGGGAAATTCCCCTGCTCTTTTCGATAAGTGCCATGGGATCTTTAACATCCACCTGAACTACCACCAATCCAAGCAGCTGGGACCTCGGTTTAATGTCTCATCCAAAAGACAGCACTTCAGAAGTACAGCACCCCTCTCATGCTGCACTACAGTATTAGTACTGGGATACTAACCCAAGTGCCAGGTGTGGGAACTGAAACCACAGCCCACTGATCTCCCGGCCTCAGAGGCAAGTGTGCTACCTACTGAGCCACTGACACTGCTAAATAAATAAATATACAGACATAAATAATAAATAAATAATAATAAATAAATATACAGACAGGGTGGTATAGGTAAAGGAACAACACGCACTGAATTATGTATATACCCCGAAAGCAACATCACACAATAAGCAGGGTTGTCAACAACAGGGGGAAAAAATAGCGGAGACAATTAAACAACTGACAATGAGGTTATAATAATAAGGTAATAATATGATAGTTTAATAATAGTATAACTATATCCCTTTACATTTGTATACAATCACTTTCAATAACAATAAATAAATATAGTGCTGAAGACATAGTATCCTGATCATAATGTTGTGATTTTCAATAAAGCATACCAGTTTATTTCTGTGAGCACAGTGTGAAACAATCAGGTAAAGCTATTTTTTGAATGTGCTGAGACTACCTCTAAAACCTCAAACCTAAACTAAATTTCTAGAGCTTCAAATGAGTTAATGCAGTTGACATACTGGAAATACTATCAGTATGAAACCAAAGAAACAATGCTATGAGTAGTAAAAGGTGTTGACTAAATCAACTGTACTTTTACAATCTCTGTACCTACCTTGTGCCCCTTGTATGTTATGCTGGATATGTTTCCTTTTAAAGGTCTCAGAGTTTTGGGCAGGCAGAGTCGGCAGCTCGGTAGACAAAAGTGAATAGAAGTTGGAGGTGACGTAAGGTGATTTCTCTGGTGATGGACATATTCTGTAATCTTCAGACAAAGAGGCAAGGATAGTGTTGTACTGTGTATGTGGGGGTATTGTAGTCACGACAATCGGCTGATCGAACTATTGTTTTCTAATTAACTTCCCTCTTGGCAGATCACTCACTGGTGTTGATAACCTACTTGACTATGAATTATGAATGCTATGGGTGAAAGTGAATTGAAGAGGGAGGTGGAAGAATAGGTTTGCTGGCAAAGGCACCTAGGTTCACCTGAGCTCTTTTCTTCTAGGTTTGCTTGTAAGGACAGAACAAGAAACAACATTATCAGAGCAAGGAAAAAGATTAAGGCTTCTTTTTGCTAGGCAGATTTACTGTGTGTTATTATTTTCTTTTGTGCTCCCAAGGTTTAATACTGTTTTTGTGCTTACATTTTACTGCTGAAATTTTCTCTGATTCAAATTGTTGTTGCAGGGTATACTTTCTGCTGAATTATTATAGGGTGTGCCTACAGGTTTGTTAATATTTTGTGCTTACAGATTACTGCTGTAAACTTCTCTGATTCAAATTGGTTTTTTTTTAAGGTCTATCTTCTGTTACTGCTTTATTTTTCTGTAGCAGTGTTTTTGCATGGTATGTTTTCTGTGAAATTGTTATAGGTGGTGCTTACAGGGTTTATAGTTTTATCTATCATTAGGCCAAGCTGTCAGGGCTACTGCATTTGTTGTTAGTTGATTGCTTCTGCTCTTACCTCCTTGTTTCTTTTGTCCTTGGTTCTTCCTTTTTAGCAGGGGAAGGGCCCAGCCACCCACACCCATTACCAACCACCCCTTGCTCCACCACTTTCATAGAGTAGCACAGTCATGACATTTCCTGTAGCAAAGCAGGAAGGGGAAGGGAGGAGCAGAGGGATATCTACACAGTGACCTCATTTATAGGGGCACAAGTAATTTAATTTGTTATAACAAGTTGGACAAAAACAGAAACAAAAAAAATCATCCTTTTGCTTCCATTTTCCTCCTTCTGATTACTTGGACAAGGTTATAAACTCAACAACTCAACTGGAATAGATATTATTAACTGCAGGCAATGTGGGACACTTTTCAAAAGGGCAATTAAACAGGATTTAGGATGCTGTCCTACATGCTGGACCATTGGAGGTCTAAGGGCTCAGCTCGAGGCAGCATGGGTAGAGATTGTGCACCTCAAATCACACATTTAGGAGGAAATATATTCTAAGAACTGCCTGCCATTTCCCCAACATCCAACTGAAGTACCTCAACCATAGAGGATAGTTTGTCTGGGAGGGTGACAGGTGCTTAGGTGGGACAAATCATGTGCCCAGTCACTCAGTGTTCTCCAATGTATCACCTCCACAAACCATATAAAAACTAGAAACATGTATCTGCCTTAATTTCCAAAATCAAAGAAGGGGTAGAGGACACTGCAAAGCAGGAAACTGCTGCACAAGAGTTAGCACTACAAAACTCACCCAAAACAGGGACTAAAGCAAATAAAAAAAAAAGGAAATCCAAAACACTTCTGCTCATAGGAGACTCCATGATTCGGGGAGTTGATACCTACCTCCAGCTGGGGGTCATGGTCAGATGTCTTCCAGGTACATCAGCATGGAGAGACATTGACTGCATTTCTAAAATTATGCAGGAAGCAGGAGAAAACATTGTTGTCCTGCTACACATAGAGACTAACGATCTCACCAGCAGGTCAGTTGTGGAGACTAAAGAACCCCTGACTAGGCTGAGAGACAAACTGTTGTCCATTTCATGCAACATCTCCTTCTCTGATATCCTGCCAGTCTGGAAGAGTGTGGCAGATGGACAGAAGGTCAGAGAAGGGGAGACAAGGGAGCTAAACATGTAGCTCAAGGGCTGGTGCCAGGAAAAAGGACACAAATTTGTAGGTGACTGGCAACAGTTTTGGAAGTGAAAGTTCTTTAAATTTGATGGACTGCATCTGACTAAGTAGAGATTTAGTGCATTGGGGCAGAAGTTTGACATCTTTGCAGAATATTTAAACTAGCCAATGCGAGGCGGAGTGCAGCACCCGATACATCAAACAGGAAGAACACCCCTCCCCCCGAGCTAGTGATCAAACAGGAGTTCAGCATGATTATACTTCATTTGCATCACCAGGTAAGGAAAAAGGTCTGGCTCCCTGTATGACATGCAGGGGAAACATTGGACCTCGCCCAACAACTAATGCACTGAAATCTGGCCAATGGAAAATCATGTACACAAAAAACGCAGTCTGGGAAGCAAGATCCCAGACCTAGAGGCAACAATGACAGAGGCTAAACTGGACATAGTAGCGATTAGCAAGACATAGTTCACCAGTAACCACAATTGGGAGACTTCAGTACCCGGCTATGTGCTGTTCGGAACAGACCAAGGTGCAAAAAGGGAGGGCGGTAGCCCTTTATGTCAATGAAAATATCAAAGCTACAGAAATTCAGAATACACATAAGGGGCCAGATGAACTATGGGTTATCCTGGAAACAGGAAATGGTACAGCCATACGAACTGGGGTTGTTTACAGGCCTCCAGACCAGGGGAAGGACATAGACACATTACTCTTAGAAGATATACAAAACAAGAACAATAACATCACTGTATCTAGAGCAGGCCAAAAGTTGACCGCAACACAGTGAAAGATCCCTTCCTGCTCAAGTACATCCAAGCTGACATGGATGGTTTCAAACTCCCTGCTACACAGAAAAATACCAAAATGGACATTTGCATCATTCTGATACCATAAGCACAGCACTGCATACTTTTTTCATCGTCTAGCTCTTAAAATGAAAAGTTAAATAAATCTGTAACAGCACCTTCCTAATGACAATCCACCTATGTCTCATAAGTGTGGCCACTGTAGCACATGTACACTACAGCCCAAGCTCGTTCCTTGACTCTGAGGCCACACATGCATGTTT
The DNA here is from genome assembly GCA_016271365.2 of Neoceratodus forsteri. NCBI lineage: Eukaryota > Metazoa > Chordata > Ceratodontiformes > Ceratodontidae > Neoceratodus > Neoceratodus forsteri. The sequence goes on along the minus strand of CM057459.1, from coordinate 536,293,285 downwards.
TACACTGCATGATAAATAAAAAAGTAAAATAAAAGTAATACAAAGCTGTACCTACAATCGGCTTTTCTCACACACAACAGAGCCCTGAGTAGCTGCATTCCCGGATGTGCTGGATGTCTGCTGCCTTTGCCAATCAGCTCAGTGGCCAGGCTTTGTAGGGAACAAAATAAATGACCCCACTTTAAATGGCTTCATTTCTAACAGACTTAAAAAAAGTTAAAGTGGCAAGGTGACTAGCTGGGGCCATGATTTATTATGCCACTGTGACAACATAGAGGTGTGTGTGGGGACAGAAAGAAACCTGTAGAAAGGGAAACAGAAGGCAGCATATGCTTACAGCACAATCTAGTGGGCAAAACAGAAATTGTGGATTTTTTTAAAACATATATTTCCACACACAAAACATTATCAAAAAAAGCCAACAAAATATATATTTTTCTTTCTTCCTGTATCATTAAAAAATGAGCCATTGCATAATAGCAATGAGGCTATCCAGGGATGTGTGTTATTGTGTAATAACGTCACTCCTGGGGTGGTGGAAGCACTCAGCTTCACCTTGTGCTTCAACCCACCCCAGGAGTAATGTTTTTACACAATAACACACATCCTGTCATGTCTTGTTTCTTAAATAAATCTGTTAGTAAAAAAGCACTCATATCAATACAGTGCCAAAGTACACTATAGCAATATAGTGATCTCTGCAACTATGTATTGGGGAAAAGCAATTGCATGCTTAATTATCCATCAAGAATTTTGAAATTGCTGCTGAAAGTACTTCCAATGTATTTTTGTTATGTTTTAAGTATCCTGTGCATACTGTAGCTAAGCATGTAAGATACCTGAACACACCATATCATTTACAGTATCTAGATGATAAAATACATGCATTTAAAATAAAAACTGTGTTTTGCCTGCACCTCTGCAAAATTAAGTTGTAGCATTTAACCCACATAAGATAACTTCCCAACACCTAAATGATATTTGATGGCTGTTTGTTAAACAGTTAATATGGCTCTGTAAGTGACCCCCCTACCATTTTGGACACCGGCAATATAATTCCTTAGCAAGATAAATTTAGTAGCTATATAGAGAGAAATCCAAAAAGTGGAACCTAAGTTGGTTTTAGTTTTGAAGGTTTTTCAATTTATTTGCCAGACACCTCAACTGAGATATGACCTCTCCTTTCCTGAGGTGTGCTGCTCATACCCATTTCTTCATCTGGGTGGACAGGAATGCTGGGAGATTATGACACTTGCCCAAGATCACACAGTGAGTAGAATGTGAACTTGTGGATAATGCTGATAAAGACCATGAGGGTGTGGATTATCAAAATTTATAAAATGGATGCAGCTCTGAGCTATGTCAATGTCAAGAACTGCCCTGGTATGTCTAGACCACCCATTATCTCATTGGAGCTATTTTTAAAAGTTACACTTATCTACAGCAATTCTAGCTGCTTTATGCTAATTTAATCTAATTTGTAATGCTGTAAACAAATGGTAATCACAGATATAACTGATAGACTAGTTTACACTGTGCCCATCAGTTGTGGCCAGGTATATTTATTTCTAAACTTGTCAAACTGAAAATGATGAAGTCAGAGTTTGAAAAATAGTCAAGACTACAGTATGTCTTAGATTTTAAAATTGGTTTGCTGTTATATGCAAATTTGCACACAGTACAACATAACTGATCTAGATATACGTTTTGAACCCCCGGATCTTGAAAAGCATGAAACGTAAAGACCTGAATTTCCCAATGTGTTTGGATGCAGCACTTGTTACAGTTCTTCTGTTGTATCAGCATCCCTGTAAATGCACAAGAAAGTTTGTTGATGATTTTCAAACATTCTGATACATTTGAAACACTTTGCAGAAAAAACATGATGCATGTGTAATTTTTGATGCTCATACTGAGCAATTGCATCAAGACGTTAGACCATTTTTTGTGGTGCTCTTACAATCTTGATGCAAGTAGTGCTACTGCAGCAGAATTGTGCCACATACATTTGAAAATACAGCCCAAAGAGTTTCCTAGTGTTGTAGAAGACTTAAGTTGTGAAACAAACCTATGGCTGGGCATGGAAGAGGGTTTAACGTCACCAGACTGTGAGACTGAAAATTAATTATTCGTAAAATGTATTCTATATTTATTTTACTTTTTCCTGCTCCAGCTGTCATGTCTCCATCCTGGTCATGGTGCCCCTCATGCTTCCACCTCCAATATTTGCCTGTGATCTCCAAGTCAGTCCTGGCTAACCCCCCAGGGGGCAGGGTCACAGCACCGTACTGGGCCACCAGTGTCTCGAAACTGGGACGGGTTGGGAGAGCCAGCTAGGAGGCTAATCGAAGCCCAGGTGCAGGGCTTCATGGAGATGGCTGGCTACAGAGTTTTTCCACCTTTGTAGGCTGAGGCAGGGGCGTCCAATGACATCCTGCATCTGTACCACCCCAGAGTTACTTTATGCATTATACAGGGTGACGAAACCAGCCTCCACCAGGTGCTGCTCCTGCACTGAGTACACACCAACCTTCCCCCTGGAGAGCAGTTCTACGGATGCTGGATCCTTCTCCCCCTGGCCAGCCCTCCAATGACCTAGCTCCATTTCCGAACCCGGGTTGCTGGCGTCGCAAGCAGAAATCCCACCATTGCACTGGCAGACTGGCCTGTAAAATGTATTCTAATTTCATTGCAAAACATGCTGTGTACCTACAAGAGGATTGCTAACTCAGTGAGAAACTATATTTTTACTATTTGTACATGTGATGTACATGAGACATGTCCCATCTTTTATCTTCCTTTTAATAAGTAAAGAAACAATAAACTACAATAGAGAGGAGACCTTTAAAGTGCAGGTGTTCACATTTATTAAACAGGCAGTTGACTGCTTTGCATGTGCAATGAAACTGGTGCTTTTTTTTTACTTTTACTTTTCCAAGTGCTAGTATAAAAAAAAATAACATTTACTTATTATGATATCAAAAAATCTAAACTATGAAGAAGTCAAATTTAGTTCAATGAGAAACAGTACATTGATGTCCATCTTTCTCAAAAGAAGAATACATTTCATCTCTTAAAAAGTACATATTTTATATAGTTGTAATGTTGTCAGACAATGTGGTTATGCAATTATTAAAAAACAAGTGCTTCCCCTTTGTTTTATTCACCCTATGTAAAATCTAGTTGGAAGAATGCAACATATCAAAGATTCACAGTTATCACATATTTCACAATTCTATGAATTCTATAAAACCAAGTGGAAGAAATTTGTATTTTTCCTCTAAAAAGCTGCCAGCAGATTTGCATTGTCCTATTGAAATAAACAGCCCTCCTTGCCAGAACAAATTTCCTGACATCACTAAAAAAGTATTCCATTGGATTCTTCTTCTGTTAATAATAGTTCACAACAAAAAAGACAAAATAATGAAAATGTTAAAGAGAAATACATAAAATCATTAATATTATTACTAAAGCATCCGAAGAAAAAAAAGACTCCTCAGTATTAAAAAAAAAATGATTCATTTTAGACACCTGCTTGTTTCCATTTTCATTAAAACTGACACTGTAATATAAGAGGAAATCTCAATGGATATGTCTGGTAATTATGCTCTTTTAATTTGGAATGAGCATTACTTGGCTGGGCCCCTAGTCATTTCCGTTACAAAGAGTCTTGGCCAAAATATCACCATTAAGCAAGAAAACATCCAAGTCTGAAGAACCCACTGATTACTCCAGGTCAAAACTGAACATACGCGTGTTCAAAAAGTAGAAAAAATATTGCAGAGCCCATCCCTCTCAGTTACAGCTGATGAACATATACAGGAGGGAGACTCTCATGTAGTCACAGTTGACCCATTTTGAATGCTTGATAGGAAAGATCATCATGCCTTCATTAACTTAATTTGCTGTAAAGCTCACATCCCTCTTGTGCTACCCTCTTGCCTGTGAATTGGCAATTAGTCTATACTACTGCTGTACAGTATAGGACATGTCTGGTTAAACCCAAAATAACACATTGCTTTCATTTTTCTGCAAAATCAGTCTGCCAGATTCAGCAACTTATCTAGGATAAAATTGTATCAGCCTTAAAGGGGAAGAGACACACTGCAGCACTCCCAATTCATATTTGCTCCCCCCATTCATACTGTGCCCTGCATGTCTCAGTTTCTTTGGTTTTCTGTCTCACTTGGTGTTTAAATCCAGCTCTGTATTGTGTTCCCCTATTGTACCATTATAGATGCTCCACCCAGTAACATCATCAGTTTCAATTAGTCACTGGCTCCTCCTAACACTACATGCAGTGGGTTCTATATTGATGAAGATAGAATGAGTCTTCAATGTGCTTAATCTTAATTGAAGTACCAACTTACACAAGTAGCAAACCAGCAAAAGCAGCCCCAGCCTGACTGCAATTGAAGATGTCACTGAATAGAGCACCTGTAAAATAAATGCGTACATGTTTTCATGGCACACGTATTCATAAATTCTTATGAAGTGGGTGGAAGACATGATGGACCTACAGTCCCTTTTGACCTTAAATGACTATATTGCTATGTTAATAGCAATATATAGAAAAGATCATCATTTATTTCCCTGTATATTTGTGACTAATCTATCAAATGAAATTATATACCTGTACTAATTAAGCAAGTTCAGCAATATACCTACACTAATTAAAGCTACAGTTTATTCCTACACTGATCAAACAATGAAAAGTATATACTTACACTAATGAAAATATACACCTACATTACATTGCACCGCATAAGACAACACTAATAGCACAATTAAAACATCATTAGGAAGCTAGCCAAACAAGTTAACAAGCTGCAAAGGAACCTGGAAAAAAACACACAAGCCCTCCCAAACCAAGAAATCCCCTAAACTCCTACCTGCACTCCCCACACACCATTCCCTCCTTGCTGCAAGAGACTTTCAGAAGCCATAATTTGATTGTAATGCATTGCCCCTAACAATAAACATCCTAATGTATTACGGTAAGGGTAGAACACATGGAAGTTTACCCATCTCAGGGAGTAATTAGGAGCTAATTAGGTCAATAAAGACACTCACCCTTTGGGTTCATGGCTGTATAGACCTAATTAGCCCCTCAATGGGTAGCAGCATCCCTTTACTTTTAAAATGTTCCCTTGGTATCTTGTGGCTCCCACTACCCTTCAATCATCATCCCCTTATGTATCCCTGGTGTCTAGTTGTGCCCCCATCCTCCAATTGCCATCTCCTTGGTTTTGTAATGTTTCCCTGTTGTCTAGTGGTGCTTCCCACCCTCTGATCACTGTCCTGATACTTTTATAATATTTTCCTGGTGTCTAGTGATGCTCCCCACCATCCCATTGCAATTCCCTTACTTTCACAATGCTTCCCTTGTGCCTGAGGGTGCCCCCACCCTCCTATCATCATGCCCCTATATATTCCTGGTGTCTAGTGGCACCCCACCCACTTCAGTCACCGTCCACTTAGTTTTATAATGTTTCTCTTGTGTCTAGTGGTGCACCCAACTTCCAGTTGCCATCCCCATATTTTTATAATGTTTCCTTGATGTCTAGTGGCACCCCTTCATCCACTGATCACTTTCCCTTCACTTTTATAATGTTTCCCTGGTGTCTAGGAGTGCCACCCACCTTCCAGGCATTGTCCTCTTTGTATCCCTGATGTCTTATGGCATTCCTACCCTCTGAGCCTCATCCCCCACATTATCTTTCCCATAATAAAGAAAACAATCCATCAATTTTATTAATTAAACCGGTAAAAAAATAAGCTTCCTCGCCGATCTGACCCCCTCGCCCTGACCATACACTGAGCACCCACCTCCCCACATCCCTCACACACCCTCACTCACCTGAACATGTCAAAGGGCAAAGATAAACTCTCTGACCCAAGACACATCTTGCTGCTGGAACAGCCGACTGCAGTTTGAAAAACCAAGGTAAGTGCGGTTCAATGTATTTCAATGGGGATTTTGAACTTTGATGCATAACATTGTCATTTTTGCAAATTTTGACCCCAGATTTTAACCATGGACTTTTAGGGGCCCACCTCATGGCCAATTGTATTGGAATTATGCAAATCGAGCCCAGAAGGTGATTTTGCGATAACTTGGCAAAATCATTGTTTGGGTGGGATTTGAAAATTTTCACCACCCTTGTTCATGAGGTGGGGTCTTAAGAATTCTTTGTTGAAAATATTAGGCCAACATATGTAAAAATTGCAAAGTTATGTACATACATTGAAATTTGACTATGATCTCTAATAACTTAGGCAATTTTAAATATTTTGACACCCAATTTTCAACGTAGCCATTCTTTTACACCACCTCATGAATTTGACAGATGTCATTTTTTCAAATCCTGGCCAAAATCTGTTTTTGCACATTTTCATTTAATTTTTATTGGTTATACTGGAAAGGCATGTGAGCATTGCTGTCCACATACACAAGTATCCAGTTATGTACAACATATGCTGAAGCATTTAACTTACAGCTCGGGTTAACACCAAGGTACATATCCAATCAGGACAGTATAGACAAAAGGGCAACCAAGAACTAACCTGGGTGATCTAACAAATAGAAAGGTGACATTAGCATGCTGTGAGGGTTTCACAATAATATAATAAACAGTGGGAAACAAATATTTAAGTGCAATCAAAAAACTAGCCACGGTGGAGTAACAGTACTACAAGTGCTAGAAAGAGAGGATAAGTGCAAGAGGTGGATAACCAAAGGGTGAGAAAAAAAGAGTGCAGTAGGGGAGCCAGATTAGGGATGAAATCAGGTAAAGAAGTGTGTGATGGAGAAATATCTCCTGATATTTTGTTTGAAGGCATTTGTGGAGGGTCAGAGTTTTAGTTTTGGGGGAGACAGTTTGAAGAGCTTGGGTCCCATAAAAGAGAATGTTTTCTGGCCTTGAGTGGTCTGGGAGAAAGGAATTATGAAACAGAGAGTGGAGGACAGTCTAGTGGTCCTGGTTGTGGCAGCTGTCTGGAAGAGAGATTGGTGAGACAATCAGGGAGCAGCCCACAGGAGAGTTTGAAGAAGAAGGTGGCCATCTTGCAGTTGAGGCAGGCCTCAAGCGAGGGCCAACTGGTGAGCTGATAAAGGTCACAGTGGTGTGTGAGTTTAGGGAGGCCAGAGGCAAAACAGATAGCATTGTGGTTGCAGCTTCGGAGTCTGGAGAAATTTTTGATGGAGAGGCAGGGGAAGGAAAGAAGAAAACCATAGTCAAAGACAGGAAGTAGAAAGCTGGAAACTAGGAGGGATTTGGATTCTCTGTGAAGGGAAGGGGGCACCTACAGTGCAGAATGGCATTTTGATGCCGCAGAATGATGTTTCCATGGGGATTTAAAAATGTTCACTACTGGATTCATGAGGTGGGGTACTAAGAAGACTATGCTGACAATTTGGTGTACAAATGCAGTAACATGTCCAGGTTGTGAGTGAATGTTGCAGTATTTCAATGGTCACTCATAACTTCACTAATTTTCATTATTTTGACTCCAAACATTCAACATAGTAATTTTTCCACACCACCTCATAAATGTGGCATGTGACATTTTTTAAATCATTGATTAGATGTGTTTTTGGACTTCTGGTGTGAAATGACATTATAGCTAGTATACTATAAAATAAATGGTACATGTCATGTTTATAATGCAAATCATAAAATGAGTATCATGAAAATGTGGGGTCAAAATTAAAAAAAAATATATAACTGTTAAAAATGTTGCAAGTAGTTCCACTCTTGACCCCTATGATTATGCTTTGTGATCCTGTGCTGGTGAGCTCAGTTTGAGGGTGAGCTCAGTGACCCAATTGGATAGGGTGAGGGTGGGGTGATGGTGTCGTTGTGTGGCACTTCCCCAGCCAGGAAATGAAAGGTGCAGGGTTGTCCACATGGGCCTGGGTACCATATAATGAAGGCAGCCATCCTCTTAGCATAGGGCCCTGGATCTCTGCATCCTTGGGTGGCAGAGGTCTCTGTGCATTGGCTGACAGATGCACATTTTGCCCTGTGTTTCTGTATCTGTGGCCACATGAAAGAGCAAGGACCACAGGGCCCTGTACCACCACAGCCAACTAGACAGCCCCATGAATTCTTCACATCCATTGCTTTACTTCTGTAGGCGGACAGAGTTTTCCCTTGGTACAGGGTATCAGGTCCTGAAGGGACCTGCATGGATGAGGATTGATTTCACTATCTCAAAAAGAAGGGAAATTCTTTGAAAAAAAAAAAAACTTTGTTAAAGCACTAGTTAGGGTTAAATTAATAAAAGTAGGGAAATGTGGCATTAGGGTTTCCAACCCTAACACCACACCCCTACCCTCAAGGCAGCAGCAGGAAAAAACATTACATTTTCAACACTCCTGCATCTTTGCAAATTAGGTGTGGGGTGTGCCTTGGGGTTGACAACCCTAATGCTCACCCCATTCTCATATACTCTACACATCTCAGCTTCTTTACTGATTGAATTGGGTGAGCATTAGGGTTGACAACTCCAAGGCACACCCCATTCCTGATTTGTGAAGATGTAGGAGAGGTGAAACTGTAATGTTTTTTCCTAATGTTTCCTGGAGGGTGGGGGGTAGGGTGTTAGGTTTGGAAACCCTAATGCCACCTGTCCCTTCTTTTGTTGGTTTAACCCTAACTAGTGCATTAAAAAAGTTTTTGTTTTTAAAAGATAGATAGACAGATAGATAGATAGATAGATAGATAGATAGATAGATAGATAGATAGATGAATAGGTGGTTTTAAAAAGTGGGGAACCAAAAAACAAAAAAATGGAGCGAGCCCTTACAGAAATAATTGTATGAAATGTTTTCATGCTGCACACATAAAACTACCCAAGTGATATTTATGCTGCAAGTATGATTTAAATGTTAAACTGGAACCAGTTGTATGCATATGGCATACATGCAGCAACCAACTGTGGAAACCATGATTTTTTTTGTTAAATTTGGAAAGACTGCATGCATGTGGCATGTGTGCAAAAAAGCAAATGATCACTGATAACTACACACATAAATGTTAAGTGACTTGCTCAGGATCACACCATACACAAGTGGGGGTTAATGAGATTCAAATTCAGGTCTTCATCCTTCCAGATCTCCTGGCTTGGAGTTCCATGTCTTTAACTACTAAACTAAACTGTCTGCACACATATGGCTCACTTGTACTTCAATACATTCTGTCTCTGAATACATCTGCAACTATGCAGCATGCTTGTTGTCACTGTTATACTTTTCAGTTTTCTTCTCTCCTTCATCTCAGTTTCACAGTTGAACTGTAGCACACATACCAATGGAAACACATATGTTTTTTCCCACCCCCCAATACATAAACTTACCCACAAAACCACTTAATTACTTCTGCCTGGCCTGTACTATTATTTTCTCTCTATAGTTTTTAATGCTTCCACGCAAACAGACTTTAAAGATCTGCTGATGCCTCAAAGAAAAGTTTAAAAAATAATATTTAGGTATGATTCAGCTTGCATTCCATATATATTTTATATATTTCTCCTCCCCATTATTTATTACTAAGGAAATTTGCATGAATACATGATGGTAAGGGAGAAAAAGATAGCATTCAGGAAGTATAAGGAAACACAGAAGGAGCAGGACAGAGAACTGTACCAGTTAATGCAGAAGGAAGTGGGGAAGGCAGTCAGAATATAAAAAGGTCCAAACTGAGGAAAAGATAGCCAACTCAGTTAAGAAGGGGGATAAAACCTTTTATAGGTACATTAGGGAGCAAAGAAAGACTAAGGCAGAGATACTGAGGCTGATAAAGAAGAAGGTGGTTTGGTAGAGAGCGACAGCAAAAAAGCAGGGATACTGAATGAATACTTCTGCTCTGTATTCACAATGGAAAAGCAGGGGGAGATACCTATTCCAGTCAATAGAAGCACTCTGGATGGGGGTTGATATTAGTCCTTTCAAAGGCGGATAAAGCAATGGGGCCTGATGGGATTCATCCCAGAATTCTAAAAGAACTAAGGGAAGAACTAGTAACACCACTGACTACCATTTTGAATAAATCATGGGAAGATGGTGTGGTACCTGAGGACTGGAGGAGGGTGGATGTGATTCCCCTTCACAAACGTGGGAGCAAAACAGAGGCAGGAAACTACAGACCTGTCAGTTTGACCTCAGTGGTAGGGAACATGATGGAATCACTTCTGAAGGAAAGAATTGTTGAGTACCTAGAGGCCATTGGGCACAGGACCCAAGGCAGCATGGATTCACAGCAGGAAGGGCATGTCAGACAAATCTAATTGATTTCTTTGACTGGGTGACCAAAGTAGTAGACCAGGGAGGGGCTGTGGATCTGGTCTACCTAGACATTAGCAAAATATTTGACACAGTCCCACACAAAAAGATTAATAAACAAATTAGCCAGCCTGGGAGTGGGTCCCAGGGTGGTAGCCTGGGTAAAACACTGGCTGGACAACAGGACACAGTGGGTAATAGTAAATGGAGTCCACAGTGAAGAAATGGGGGTTACTAGTGGGGTACAGCAGGGTTCAGTACAGGGGCCGGTCTTTTTTAATGTCTTTATAAATGACATTGCAGAGGGACTGGAAGGGAAAGTATATCTCTTTGCAAATGACACAAAGATCTGCAACAGGGTTGATATGCAAGGTAGGGTGGAAAGGATGAAAAGGGACTTGGCAAGGTTGGAGGAATGGTCAAATGTATAGCAGCTTAGGTTCAATGCAAAGAAGTGCAAAATAATGCACCTGGGAATCAAAAAAACAGGGGACGAGTACACAGTGGTGGGTGAGATACTGACAACAACAAAAATGGAAAGGGACCATGGGGTAGTCATATTAGTTGACCTAAAGGTGAGCCAGCAATGTAAGAAGGCAGTAAGGAGGGCTGTGGGGATACTGGGATGCATAGGGAGAGGCATCACCAGTAGAAAACAAGAAGTGGTTGGCCCTCTGTACAGACGGTTGGTAAGACCACATCTGGAGTACTGTGTACAGTTCTGGAGACCCGATCTCTGCAAAGGCATAGACAGGGTGGAGGCTGTCCAGAGGAGGGCAACCAAAATGGTGCATGGTCTGCACCAGAAGACATATGAAGAAAGACTAAACAAGCTTAAAATGTATAGTCTCAAGGAAAGGAGGGAGAGAGGGGACATGATAGAAACTTTCAAATACCTCAAGGGAATCACGAAAGTCCAAGAGGGTAGCATCTTTCAGAAAAAGAGATGTGCAAGAACAAGGGGGCACAATTTGAAGATAGAGGGGGGACAGCTCAGAGGTAATGTGAGGAAGTATTTTTTAACAGAGAAGGTTGTAGATGCATGGAACAGCCTTCCTGAAGAGGTAGTAGAGTCAAAAACAGTGGGGGAATTCAAGAATGCATGGAACAGACATAAGGCAATTCTAGTGGGGGGTAGGAGGAAGCAGGCTGTTGGATAACTAGGATCTGCTGCTTATCCATTAGGTAGGGAAATAGGCAGACTGGGGTGCCAAGTGGTCCTTATCTGCCATCAATTTCTATGTTTCTATCTTTATCCCTTAGATTTCATCTGCCTCCATAGCGAACTCCTTACTTCATGTCATAATCCACTGTTGTGACATCACAATCTGTTGCCATGGGAGTAACTGTGATGTCACAAGCAGCGCATTATGACCTCAGGTAGGGAGTAAGCAAAAGGAATAGATGAACCTCTCAAGAAAAATGATCCTATTTTCATGTAAATGACATCAGTAATAAATAATGGGGAGGAGGAATACATAACTAATCTGAAATAGAAGCTGAACTGTGTCTAAATATTATGTTCTGTGAAAATTCTAATGGTGTCAGCTGCTCTTTACGGTGCAAATACAAAAGTAACAATAACTTGGCACACACACCGACATGACCAGCCCCCCCCCCCACCATGCACACAATTTGTAGCAGGTACGGCCATGCTACTACAGTCAACCCACCAAGTATAGATATAAGTAAAAAGTCTCTTACTTGAGTACTATGGAGTCAGAGGCAGAAGTCTTTAAGAGATGATGTCCATGGGTTAGAGTGCTGGGGTGTACCCCCTTGAAATGAATGGAGTTATTATTTATTACTATTTTATACATAATGATGGTGAGTTGGAGAATAATGAAGGCCACTGTTCTACTAATAATGCCATTGTTAGTTGAGGGGTGGCCTTCATTAATCTCTAACTCTTCATCAATAATGTATAAAATAGTAATAAAAAATACCCCCATTCATTTCAATGGTGCACACCCCAGCAGTCTCCTTTGCCCTTTGTCATAATGTGCCCGAGCATGGGGTTGTGGAGGTCAACTTCACTTGGGGGGGGCATAATCCTGTCTATAGAGGGCTTCAATAGTCTGTGCACACCATAACGTTCAACTGTCTATGAATTCAAGGGACAGCTCTAGAATGTCTGCAACATCTCTAAAAGATAAAACTTATTTGTTTTGATTGAAAAGTTATATGCAAATCAGGAAAAATTCAAATGTATAAGATTCATCTGTATATATCCCAGCGCAGTGCATCAGATTTGGGCTTAAACCCACCCAGTTAATAACCAATTTTTTTTCTTGGCTGAAGTTCTACCACCACAAAGAACTTTGTCCCAATTTTTCTCCCTGACTCCATTCCATTCTATTCCCATCCCCTATGGGCCATGAAGCCACCCAAAGGTGAAGAAACATGAAAAACACATCAATATTTCAGTCCTTCCTCCTTCCCCAATCCCCTTGTAAAAAAAAATATATATATATTTACTTTTACTTACCCGGCCATATGGCCAAAACTTGCAGCCTGGCATAGTATGCCACTAGCCCCATTTTCAGTCGGTCCCCCCTCTGTCCTTCTGCCAGAAGCTGGATGCTAAATCTGACCATCCCAGACCCCCAAGAAGGTCTGCGACCAAGTCACCTCACCAACCGAACCCACTCAACCTGGGTTGCTTGGTTGCTGTTGTGACTGCTGCCACACTGCACTGATCAAGGCCTTTAAAGGCCACCCACACCACTGTCACCACTGCTGCTAAGCTTAGCTTGCTGCCACGGGGGTCTGCGCTGTTTGTTTTTTTTTGCAAGATAAGCCTAATAGAGTAAGTAGGTAGCTTAGTCTTGAGTTAGCTTTTAGCTCACCCTGTGCCCCTTCAGCCACCAGGCGAGACAGAGACTCACTCAGAGTAGACCAATAAAAATATGCTGCCACAACACTATTAAGAGTTCAGTGCTTACTGACTCCTCCAAGTGTAGTGTGCAGTCTATTCTGTGGTGGGAAAGACAGTGTCGCACTTGCAAGTCTCATGTGCTCTTTCATGGCTGGATCTCATCCACATCACATGTGATTGTACCTAATAGGTGGAGAGAGTGGACAACACAATACAGACACAGTCGAGTCTGGAGAGTACCTGCAGCATGAGCACACACAGGCCAGGTGGGCACCTATTGTGCAAAAGTTTAAATCCAAATGTAAAGCCATTATTGCCACACCATAAGAACAATATACTCACAGATATGGGGGAAGGGCAACTGCCACCCTCTGCCAAACCTAAATTGCACCCCTGCTTAATGGTAGAAATTCATTCTCAGGTGTTAATGCAATGGTTTCCACTGTGTTCTGAGGTACTGTATCTCCATGTTTCATGATGTGTCCTGATCATCATGTGGGTTATTGTCCATCATTTTGAATGTCCATGTCCCTCATTTCAGTGACAAATTGTGAGGTATGGTGCATGCTTCCAAGACCCTACTCAGCACAAAGAGTGTTGAGCATGGCTATAGTGTATATACTCAATACAGAATGACAAAGGAAAAGTAAGTGAGATGAAACAGTCATGGAGAAAGACATTTGTAGCACTAAATATGCATAAGGGATTTGCATGGTCCAAAACACAAAGGATAGGCTTCAAAACACAGTGGCCCCTTTTCATACATCTGGAATGGGGGACATTGACTGGCTATATCCTAGGTATTTAATGCAGTAAGCAAACAATATTTTACAAATTAGTGGCGATTTAATGATACAAATCAAAAGCCATTAAACAACTTGCAAAAGGATCAGAATTAATGAGTTTACCTAATTTTTATGTGAATTCAAATAAAAATGTTGTTTTAATGACTAATTGCTAGCAGTAGTATAAGAAATAGAAACTGATGTGTTTTTTTAGATGAGATTTGCACCAGTTTAGTTGCTGCACACATGGCAAGCATGCAGCAAGTGAACCTGATGTGATGTTTAAAAGATGTTCACATCAGTTTAACTGCTGCACTCATGTCAAGCATGCAACATGTGAACCTGATGTAATTTTTAGAAGATGTTCACACCAGCTTACCTGGTGTGCATATGTCAAGCTTGCAGCATGTGAATTTGATTTGCCTTTTAGACCTGGTTCGCTTAGGATCACTTTGTGTATGCGAACTGCATGCAAACATTGCACAATTAAGCATGTGGCATGCATTCTGCATGTTCATAACATACCTATGTTTTCGTAAGGGAGGTAAAGAAAGAAACAAGAGGTAAGCAAATAACTAGGAACATTACAATACATCTCATTCTCTTCAACATGATGAAGAGCAACAACAGTCTTTGTACAGTGTGAACAAAATATAACTGCTTTTGGTAGTATACGTACATCAGCTGTTTGACACAATGCGAACACTGGGATATGATGCATAATCAGTCAGAGACTTAAGGATGCAAACAAGGTGCAATATGTAACATAGGTTGGGAGGGCAAGTCCTTACATCACCAGGTACACCTCCAAAAAGACAAGGAACTGTGAGATTTAATCATGGGTAAGAGGAATGAACCTAATACTGACAAACAATTCATTAAGCAGGCAAATCACGCAGAGGGCAGTATGGAGTGACCCTTTACCTCCCCACACTATAACACCAAGATGGCAGGTAACTTTCTTTTAAAATAGGGTAGGATAGGGAGGTTAGCCACAAGGCTGTCAAATAAAATCCTAAATGGAATGCAACTACAGAATCTTACTGTGGGAGACAGAGAGTGACTCCATGCTTCCAGTCTATGTACCAAGATGACATGCAACCGCAACATGATCTAAGTTTGAGTGAGAGAGTTGGGGGCCTTGCTACTTGCCAAACACAATATTTTCAATCAATAAAGTATACATTTTAGATGTCCTTGGCAATGTGTACAGTATATGCTTGAGGGACTGTTCTTTCTTAAAGGATTATTATTTGCTGATGCCTTTGCAGGAATAGCCTGCAAAACTATGTGGAGATTTGAAGGTTACCCCAGGATGGAAAGAATAATGTATGTATTCAGATAGACGACTTGGAAACAATTGTTCCTAACAAAAATCATACCATTGTTATTTGTTTTGTTTCTATAGGAACGAAAAAACCTGAAAATGTTATTGAACTGTAAATTTTTTTATAAGAAGGTCTGTCTGTTGCTATAGTATTAGTATAATGTGAGTATATCAAAATAGTACATTATATTTACACTATATAAATATATTGAAACTACATCTTTCTGTCAATATAGTAAAGGAGAAGAATTAGTATTAGAGATGAGCGAAGTTGGGAAACTTTGCTCCATGAATTAATCTGCAAATTTAGCACAATTCATAGAGTTCTGAAGTGCAAAGTTCTGCCTGCAAAGTGTGGAATTTCATTACATGAAGTGCAAAATGTTGCTATTAACGGCAGAATTTCACCTGCAAGCAGCGGAATTTTGCCATGAACAGTGGAATTTCACCATTTACAGGCAAAATAACACCATTCAAGGTGAAATTCTACTATTCATGGCAAAATTCTGCAAAAATAAGAAGTGAAGTCACATAGGTGAATTTTTAGGCTAGTAGAAACACTTTGTGGATTGCTCAATGGTCGTGAATTTGCCAACTATACCAAAACTTAGTCGATGAGTTAAAACTTTGCAACATCTCTAATTAATATATCAATATAGAAAAAGTTAGTTTTTAGCATATCAGTATATTGAAACTGTACCAACAGGATGTACTATATACCACACATGTTGACCTGACTCATTTTTTTTTATTAAATTTCTAGCTTTAACAGTTCCAAGTTAAGATCTTCCTAAAGATAAGTTTTCTTAAAAGGGTAAAGCTGTGGACTCAGAAGTGCTAGGATTTGGTTTTTAATGAAGTCATGGAATCAGTTTGACATGATGAATACTATTTTTTTCCTTGTACATTATTTATTCACATCAATACAAAGCAATACAATAAACACTTTCAATATACAGTAGACCCCAGTTAGATCTGAAACGGTTAAAGTGGATGTTCATTTTAACCAGTCAGCTGTCTGTTTCCAAATGCTAAATGCTATTGCACCCTATGTTTTTGCTTTCTATTAGGCCATTTTATACCTGCCATTAACGGCCAGTTGCAGTAATCTGTTGTCAACCCTGTCCTCTTGGGAGTTTCCTGCTCTGCTTAGCTGGCAACTAATCACTCTGCTAATCATTCTTACACAGTCTGCACCATCTAGGCATACATTTGGTGTTGGTGTTTGCTTTTAAGTACATTGGTTAGTGAGTTACTCAGCTACTTCACTTATTCACCCAATACTGTCATGCCATGGCTGTTATCCAGTTTAGGGCTGTCACTCTGTTGGAGAAGATCTCACTCGTGTAACAGATTTACAAGATGCCAAAAATCAGCAAACAAGATCTTTCACTCACATAAGGCTTAGCCAAATCCATTGCGTCTGATCTGCTAAGAGCTAAAGAAAAACTGCTTGCTGAATGAGACATGAACCACAACCCAGATCACAAAAGACAAAAGGATGGCAAGGATAACAGAGTTGAAGCCATCATGATGCATTGCTTTGCAAATGCTCATGGCTGTGAGGCTTTTGTCAGTGGTCTGCTTTTAATGCAAAAGGTTGCACAATTTGCAGAAGCTATGGGCCTGACTGACTTTCTACGTACATAGGGCTGGCTTCATACATGGAATGATTATAACAAACTTAGTTATAAACTCTATAATGGAGAGAAACAGATCACTGATATGGCTGGGGTTGACTAGAGGCTTTGTGATGTGCTCCCAGGTGTGCTTCATAGGCAGAAAGCACATAACACACATGAACCACAGTCCGGATCACAAAAGACAAAGTGATGAGAAGAATAACAGAGTTGAAGCCACCGTACTGTGTTGGTTTGCAAATGTTCATGGCCATGAGGTTCTTACCAGTGGTCTGCTTTTAATGCAAAAGTCTGCACAATTGACAGAAGATATGGGCCAGACTAACTTTACACCTACAGAGGGCTGGCTCCATAGGTGGAAAGTTGGTAACAATTTTAGCTATAAACACTCTCATGGAGAGAAACTGATCGCTGATATGGCTGGGGCTGACTAGAAGCTTTGTGTTGTGCTTCCAGGTGTGCTTCCTAGGCAGGAAGCACATAAAAAATATTTTTAACTATGACAAGGCAGATGTTTTTTTTATTCATTATCTTGGTCAGGGGGCTCCAACATTTAAAAAGTAGGCATGACTTGTGCATTAAAAATCAAAAGAATAACTGTCTGTCCTTTGTGCCTGCCACATGGCAGGAGCAGAAAAACTGCAATTATTCATGGTGGGGAAATCAGCCATGCCACACTGTTTCCATGATGTCCAAAAGCTCTGGGTCACATACAAAACAGCCAGTCAGAATGGATGACTAAAGAGATATTCTCTGAGTGGCTGATTCAGTGGGATAGCAAACTAGATGGTCAAAAATGTGAATTGTTGATGAACAATTTCAGCAGTAAGTAGGCTGTGTAACACCACACTTATATTCATCCCCCTAACACAATCTTATTTTTTATTCAATCCTATGACATAGGTATCATTTATGCCTAAAAGAGACAGTACATAAAAATGATGACAGCACTTATACTCAAAGCACTTGACCCCAGTGAGGACCAGACAGCAGCAGCCTGTGCAAACAAAATTGACTTGCTTAAAGCAGTGAGAGCCATGACAACTGCTTGGGATGCTGTCACCCAGGGGACAGCTGTTGCATGTTTTTAGAAAGGCAGTTTTTGCACAGACATGCCCCATCTGCCTAACCTGCCCAGTGCTGATCTGTAACATACCTGCCCCCCCCCACTGGCAGGTATCAGCTATGCTGAATTCGAGGAGCTCATTCATCTTGGAGATTGCAGTAAAGATCTGTAGAATCAACAAGAAGACATCAATGAGGTCCAGTCTTCTATGTAGCCTACAAATGAATCTGGATCAAATGACAAAATAGAGAGAAAAAAAAAACTATCTGAAGAAAGAGCCGTAACTACAGGTGATGTCAAACAAGTCCTGCCAACTCTATGCACTGCTATGGAGCAGCACAAGGATATTTGTCCTGATTGGGATGTCATGTGGAGTTCTGAAAACTTTTGGGAAATGTACACAACCTGCAGAAAGCATCAAGCACCAATGCAAGGCTATTTTAAAAAGAATCCCAATAAAATTATTTTTACAAACTTTTACTAAAAGTTGATTTTAAAGCTGAGCTTAAAAGCTGATTTTAGTGACTTTTAACCAATTCTTCTGTACAGTATGTGTGTTTGTTTGTAGTATCTGTGCAGTATATGTTGTTTGTATGATTGCATGAATCTGCTGTCTGCCTTCAATGTTTCTGTTTCTGTATATATGTGTGTGTATATATATATATATATATATATATATATATATATATATATATATATATAGTGATGCTGTCTCTCCACTATAGTTAAGGTTCAGCGGTCACTCACATACTAAAGTCAAAGGTTTGGGCGTTAATAACTTTGGACCCATTCAACAGATTTGCCTGAAATTTGGAATGTGTGGTGGGGCATGGTAGATCTCTTGATTTGCCAAATTGTGTTTTGGTCAGACCTACGGTCCTTGCATATGAAAACACTGAAAAATGCAAAATTATCCATTTTTGGAGGCAGCTTTTGGGATTTTGGACATGGCCCTGCATGGCTGTTGTGTGGTGTGCCACTCTGCAAGATGGCTTGCTTGAAAGAGGTTTGGTTCCCAAACATGCATCTTTTCATTTGGTGAAAAAATATTAAGGCATTCAAAAGGTATGCCACTTTCAAGTTCCCATTATAAGTCAATGGGAAAATTTATATGTATGTTTTGCGAACAAAGAATGGTGTTCTGGTCATCTTGTCCCGCCTGGCCATCAAAGAATTTGCAGCCTCGCTGTTCAAGAATCTTTGTCCCCTAGGATTTTTAAAATTATTTGATCACGAGGTCCACCATCTTGTCTTTGATTTTCCAATCGGAAAAACACAAATATCTTGGCTCAGGGGTCACTTCTGAAGTAATACTTGGATGGGTTTTACTCAGGGGACCCCAATCTATCAAGGCATGCCTTTGGTTTGATCAAAATTGGTCTAAAAGTAGAGTTCTGAGCTTTTAAAAACTTAGTTTGTGGCTTGCTTGTGATCTTTGATCGCGAGCCTGCAAATTCTTTGATCACAAGATTCTTTGATCGCAATCCTGCATGACGTGTGAGGAACGAGATAGCCAGATTTTAAAATTATTTTTCTCAGCCCAGGGGTGCCCTAGAAACTTAAATGAGGCTGGGTTTTGCTCAGGGGGCTTTGTTCTGCGCCATTTGAATAAAAAAATCTTGTTTCATATATCCCTGATAGTCTAGTGTCCCCCTCATGATAGCATATATAAAGATCTCTAGTGGCCCCCCAATATTCATAATTATTGTTTTTTTTTATCCCTGGTAGTCTAGTGGCCCCCCTCGATGTGTATAAAATAATAATTGTAATTCATCTCCCTGGTAGTCTAGAGGTCCCCCCCCACCATAATAAAATATATAACCATCTGCAATTTCCTGGTAGTCTGGTGGCCCCCCAATGTATATTTTATAAATATTGTTTTTTTTGAGTTCCCACCCCTTTCACCCCACCAACAGGCAGTGTGTGCATTGGGGTCATTGGCCTCTAACTCTCACCGCATTCTCCTACACTGCACCACCTGAGCTTGTTTACACATGGGATGGGGTGAGAGTTAGGGCCGATGACCCCAACATACACCCTGATGGCTGTTGGTGGGGGTGGGCTGGGGGTGGGGTGCAAGGGGTAGGAACCCTAAAATCGAATTTCCTCGCTTTTTCACTGTAGAAGAACCCTAACTGATGCATTAACAAAGTTTTTTTTTGCATAGAATATATATATATATATGTTTATGTGTGTGCCATCACCTTCTATGTTTCTATGAATGTGTGTTGTCTCTATTGTCTATACTGTATTGCCTATGACTGAACTTAATAAACTTACAACACTTCATAGTTGGCTAGTTTTTTTTTTATTTTACTTGGGCAAGAACAGGTTAAAGCAGGCACACATTTTACTGGACAGATTTGTGATGAACAGAGTGTCTGCTATTAGCAGGTTATGCAGTATATCAATATACTGTAGTAAAAGTACATTTCCAATATATTGATACCCTTATATTGTATTGGCTGTACTTATCCATACTGACCTGACTCCAAGCTTTCATTTTAAAAGAGAAAATATGTTCCTTGACTTGCCTAATTCCAACAATACACCTTTCTAAAGATACAGTGGTTCCTTTGAAAATGTTTAACTTTGGAATCAGAAGTAAAAGGAATTTACCCTTTTAAATGAAAGCTTGAAGTCAGGTTAACATGGCAGCACCTTGTTGATACAGTGGCATATATAGTAGAGACACATTAATACACACTAATTTATATAAATTCACTTTCATGCATAACATTGTGAATAAAAGTGCATTGATGCATATGACATATATTGACATGTATTGCTGCAAAGAGACTGTCTCTAATGGAAGTTTCCATGCTAACCTGATTTCAAGCTTGCATTTTTAAAAATGTTCCTAGCCCAAATATTTCCAAGGATAGCACATTCTAATGCTATTTACATTCAAACAGCTACATTCTGGAACTGTTAAGGCAAGGAACTTTTTTTTTTAATTAAAGCTCAGAGTCATGCTGACTTAGCTGTGACCTGTCTGTCCAGTTTATGACATCAATTAAGCAGTAAGACATGACATGGGGTTACATTAACAGTTTGTTTATCATCTCCTTGGAGTGTAATGTGTAAAAATGTTACTATAACCCCTGGCAATACCTTATCTGTCTCCTGGGAGAGCTGTATTGCTATTATTAAAAAAAAAAAAACTTTCAAAAGAAAAGTGCTAGAAGTGTACCTTTTGAATGTTTTTCTCATTGAGAGGGAGAGTTTTCTAAAAAAACATTTCATCCACCAACTGTTTAAGAATGCTGTCTCAGAATCAGAGTGCATCACTCCAGTCATTCAGCAGTGCTAGAGGGTAGGATGGTGACAGGAAGACTTCATGCATCATGGTGACAAGGCTGTACATGTCAGTATAACCGCGATTTATGTAAGGCTGTCAGATTGCTGACACTCATCAGAACAAAGAATTTCTGAGTCTCTTTTTATACTGAAATCTGATATGGCATAAAAATGGAGTGCTGTTATAAGCACGCCCTACATGCCAAGCAAAAATGTTGCTACACCACGTTCTGGAAAGAGAGATCAGGGAGAAAAGGTAGAAGGGTTATTTTATATTTGAAGGAGGGTATAATAGCTACTGAGATACAGGGGCATCAGGGGGACAAAGGAGGACTGGAGGTACTATGGGTCAGCCTAGAGATATGGTCAGGGGCCATTATTCACTCGGGGATGGTGTACGGGGCTCTGACACAGGGGGAGGATTTAGACAAAGCCCTGGTGGAAGCCTTTGGCAAAATAGCCAGCAAGGGAGAGGTTTTGATAACAGGGGACTGTAATCTGCTGAAGGCAGATTATGGCATCCTTTTCTACAGTTACTTCAAGAAGCAGGGTCATGCTTGACTCCATAGAAAGGGCATTGTTCAGGCAGCTGGTTTTGAAACCCACTAGGGAAGGGGAAATGCTGGACCTGTTACTTACAAACAGAGACAGCATTGCTGATGTCACAGTGAGTAGTCCCCTGGATACAAGTGATCACTGTACAGCGTGGCTTGGCATATGGATAGGACATGGAAAGAAAAAAAAAAACAGTAAGACAAGGGTCCTTGACTTCAGGAGGTCAGATTTTAAAGAAATTGGAAATTCCCTCAGAGAATGGCTTGGTGGAGGGAAGGCAGAGGGGTATTGGAGACTCAATGAAGTAAAATTAAGGAGGGCAAAGCCCAGGCAACAGCATGCTGTTTGAAGAAGGTGAGCAACAGAAAGAAGAGGAAGTGGCTGATATGGTTCTCTAAGGAGCTAGCAAATGCAATGAAGGAGAAGATAACAGCATTTAGAAAGTACATGGAGACCCTGAAGGATTAAAATAGGGAGGTATATCTGGCAAAGCAAAGTTAGGCAGTTAGAAGGGTGAGGGCAGCTAAAGCACTAGCAGAGAAGAGGATAGAAAAGGAGGCCAAAAAGGGGACAAAAACTTCTTCAGGTATGTGGGGGAAACAGGAAAACAAGGGGAGTGATAGTGAGAAGGAGGAGTGTATGGGTACTGCACAGAGGTAGAGCAAGTAGAAATACTGAATGATTACATCTACTCAGTCTTCACAGTGGGGGGATGGACCAGCATGCTGCAGTAAGCAACAGGGAGAGGGAGAAGTGGGCACAAGTCCATTCTCAGTCGAGAGGGTCCAGAAGGGTCTGGAAGCCATAAAGGAGAGTAAAGCAAAGGGTCTGGATGGCATTCCTCCAATGGTTCTAAAGGAACAGAGCATGGTACAGGTTGCTCCTCTGGCAGTGCTTTTTTGCACTCATTGGAGATAGGGGAAGTTCCCGAGGACTGGAGGAGGGCTGATGTGGTCCCCTTGCACAAAAGTAGCAGTAGAGAGGATGCTAGCAACTGCAGGCCAGTCAGTGTCACTTCATTTGGGGGGAAATTAATAGAGACATTACTGAAGGAAAGGCTTGATGAGCACTTGTAGGCAAAAGGGTTGCAGGACCACCAGCTGCTAGGTTTCACAGCAGGGATGTCATGTCAAACTAATTTTATAGATTTCTTTGATTGGTTATTAGGGAGGTGGATCAAGGAAAAGTAGTGGATGTGGCCTATCTGTATTTCAGTAAGGGTTCTGACTGTGTGCTGCACAGGAGGCTAGTTAAGAAACTAAGCCAGCTGGGGATGGGGAAGAAAGTGACAAGCTGGGTTATCAAATTGGTTAAGAGATAGGAGACAAAGGGTGGTAGTAAATCGTAGCCACTCAGGCAATAGGAAAGTGACTAGTGGGGTTTCACAGGGTTCAGTGCAGGGATCAGTCCTCTTCAATGTTTCATAAGTGGCTTTGTGGAGGACCTTGAGGGTATGGTTTGTCTCCTTGCGGATGATACAAAAATCTGTAAAAGGGCTGGCACTCAGGGAGTGGTGGAAAGATGAAAAGGGGTATAAGGAAACTAAAGGAATGGTCTAGGGGTGGCAACTGTGTTTCAATGCCAAAAACTGCAAGATTATACACTTGGAGCTACAGAACCCAGGGCTGTGTATATGATGGAGACAGTTAAGTTTACAGTCACCAAACAAGAAAGTGGTCCAAGGTTCAACATATCTGATGACCTCAGTCCAGCTGGGCAGTGTGACAAAACAGTGGGAAAGGACAGCAGGATGCTGGGGTACATTGGGAGAGAGATTTCTAACAGGAGGAGGGAGGTGGTGCTGCCATTGTATCACTCACTGGTGAAGTCCCACCTGGAGTACTGTGTCTAGTTCTGGAGGGGGCCAAACCTCCACAAGGACATTGAAAAAATAGAAGAGGTACAGATGAGAGCAACCAAAATGGTGAGTGGGCTGCACGAGAAGCCATACAACGAAAGGCTGCAGAAAATCAACATGCACTCCCTGGAAGAGACAAGAGTGAGAGGGAACATGATTGAAACCTACAAGTACCTCACAGAAATGATCAAGGTGCAAGTGGAGGGTCTATTTTGGAGAAAGGAAGGCACTAAAACAAGGTGACATCAATGAAGTTAAAAGGGGGACATTTAAGAGAGATGTGTGTGGAAATATGTCTTCACAGAAAGGGTGGTGGATGACTGAAACAGCATGCCAGAGGAGGTAGTGGTGACAAAGACAGTGGGGAGCTTCATGCATGCATGGGATAGGCACATGGGCATATTGGGTAAAGGAATAGGGGAGGAAGTGACAACTACTGCATGATCAACTAGGGTCAGTGGTGACGGAATAGGGAGGAACAAGAGGCAGACTGGATGGGACAAAAGGTCCCTTACTACAGATGATATCTATGTTGCTGTATCTTTATGTTATACATGGCATGTTATTATAAGATGGCTTAATTGAAAACAGTGAAAATCCATGTAATATCTATTGTTAACATGATGAAACTGGCCTCAAACTAGTTTTGAGAGAACTCATTCTTAAAAGTAGTATAATTTAGCCTTTTTTAAAAAACTCTTGCTGAAACAGAGTATTGTTGTAAAATTAATTTAGTTTCTTACCTAACTATGAAGGAATATGTGCTGCCTTCTTCCTATGGCATCTTGCACACATCCATTCACTACTTACTAACTTAGAGTTAATTGTTAACTGGTAATTACGTACTGTTAATGAGGAAACTAGCTCATGGTTCTGCCCAGGTTTAGCACACTCAGAGGTGATAACACTCATCTACCAGTTCTTCTGGAAAACAACTGTTCTTATAGATGGGCTGACTATTTTTAAACGGGTGACCATTCTTAGAAAGAGGCTTTACTGCCAATAAAAATAATGGGCAAAACCTAGGACATCTTAAAAATTTTCTTATAAACTGGATGTTCTTATATGCAATGTTCTTATAAGTGGGCTCCTCTGTATATCAACATACTTTTAACCACAATGTTATTTAATTTAAACAGAGTCAGTTGACATAAAATGTATCAGAAAAGTAGGTGTCAAAGTAATTGTTCAAAGGAGGCAGACAATGTTTGTTATACTATTAGCTGCTGCATCAGAAAACACTAGTGATATTCCTTCAAGGAGAACCACATTCATTTTTCTAGTTTGATATGTGGAAGAAAGACAACCACCACTTTATAATTTAATTTACTTAGTTGTGTGATATAGTGATGTGCGAAATTAAAAAATGTCACTCAGCAAAATACTTTGTGTAATCCCTCCATTTCACGAAATATTTTGAGGGTGCAATCTGAAACCCAAGCGAAATGCGGAATTTCACCACCCATGGGTGAAAATCCACATTTGAAAGCTGGGGGGGAGGGGGAGGATAGTATATATATAAAAAAAAAGTGTTTCTCCCCTTCCATCCAGGCCAACATTAAAACCCCACTTCCCTGGTGTCTAGTGGCCCCACTGCCTGGCCAATTGCCGGCCCAATATGAAGAATCCCCCCTCCGAGATTCAGTCCTGTTCTCCAATCCGATTCCAGAATTTGCAATGAAAAAAATTTCACCGGTGTCTAGTGGTCCCACCCACTTGGCAAATCACTGGCCAAATAAAGAATGACCCGCCCCCTGGATTAACCCCCATAGTCAGTAACTTAAGTGCTGCTAATAACACTGGGCCAACATCAGTCCTCTATACTATCTTATTCTTCAAGTAGTTAGTGAAACACAACCTTTTCCTGCTGTCTAGTGGACCTGCGACCCCTCACGCTGTCTGATAGTAACCATACCCTGCACCCCATCATCTAGGACCCCAGCGGGCCAACAGCAAAGCCATCCACTCACCTCCACAGCTGGCAGCTGAACTGAACGCTTTTACAAATGAGCCTGAATGAGCCCTTTCAATGAAAATGGCCCACTCATGCTCATTTGTAAAAGCACTCAGTTGGCTGCTGGCCATGGAGGTGAATGGCGGGATGTGCCGGGGCCTGCTGGGGTCCTAGATGGGGGTGTGTGGGGTCGAGTGGGGTTACTATGAGACAGGGTGGGTGGGTCCACTAGACACCAGGAAAAGTTTTTTTTGCATGAAGAATAAGGTACTACAGACGACTGATGGACACAATAAATTCTTGAAAGTCAAATCCAGAAGTTTCCTGCCATTTAAATTGCAGCTTAAATGTCCCAGTATATGAGAAGTATAAATGTTCAATTATACCAACATGTGCATACATGCAACATTCTTTTTATTCAGGATTTCTGATTTAACATATGCAACAAAATTATTACTGTAGGAAAATGAAAAAAAAAATATTTGTCATTCTGTGTTACACATACAATAATTGTTTTGCTTGCACTGAATTTAACATTTTAAACTTCATAAACTTTGTAGAGCTATATCCTGCTGTCTCATGACTGTAAACCCCATTTTTAATTGATGTAGCTGAAACTTTGAGCCAGTTGTTGCAAGTGCTCGCAAACAGCCTTAACTAAGTGAATGGTTTAGTCCCACTTACTGTGGAGGGAATGGAGTCCTGATGCAGGGACAAGAGGCACCACCATGAGACCAACTTTAGGTGTAATTTTGCCACAAGACTACTCAGCATAAAATGTTAAAATTCATAGGATCAAGTCCCTTACTACCAATCCTCAGTCTCACAGCCACCCCCAAAAAAACAGGACTAGAGTCCCCAGTAATGTGTACTATCTCAGAAAGTTAATGTAAAGCACATAAACCAAGTGCTTAATATAGTTCAAATTCAAAATCACAGAGATGGTTACTTTTATTACAGAGACCTGCAGCACATTGCGTCTAAGTACCTTTGGGTGTCTGACTCAACTTCTGAGAACGCGTCTTCCAGCCTGGCTGCTCATTTCTTTCGGATTCACTCTGCCAGCTTCCCTGCATCCTCCAGCTTTAAGAAATGGTGCACCTTCCCATCATGCTGTATCTTGAGTCTAGCCAGAAGGAGCTTATAGATCAGCCAGGGTGGTGGGACCACTAGACACCAGGGAATTTTTTTATTGCAAATTCTGTAATCGGATGGAGGACAGGGCTGATTCTCAGCTGGGGGGATTCTTCATATTGGGCAGGCAATTGGCCAGAGGAGTGGGACCATTAGACATCAGGGATGTGGGGTCTTAATGTTTGGACAGGAGAGAGGAAACATTTTTTTTAAAAAAAATGTATAGCTCTAAGCTGTGTACGTGAATTTCCCACCCACAACATATTCAGTGAAATGCTTAAATTTTGAAAACTATTTCACTGGATGAAATTCCTGATTTAGCCAGAATTTCACATGTGAAATAAAATTTTGATGCTTCCATAGTGTGGTGTATTGCTCAAAAGACTTTCAAAATACATTAATTAAAATAAAGAAGGCATTGCAGTCTACTGGTTATAGTGTCATTATGGGAACCAGAAGAACATAAATGTAATACCACTAAAGACAAATAGTTACTCACTGTGTGACCTCAAGCAAATCACTTAACATTTCAGAGCACTGCTCCATCCAGCTGGTGAAATGGGTAAAAGCTGTACCTACTGAAATAAATTGTTCCATATCAACTGGGCTATCTTGGGTAAATGAATAAAAATAATCCATTGCAATATTTTCCATAATTCCATTATTACAGTTTAAAGCATCTCATGAATTCAAAATGAAAGGTGTATTATTTTGGAAGAGATCATCAAAGTAAACCTAAAGATACAGATACTACAGTATTTATTAGAGATTATCAAATGGCATCTGGCCAATTCAGTCTTCCCAGTGGTCAAACATGGTCACATGGGTGTTTGCAACCCTACAGGTAACATACTCATTAAGGCATGTTACCTGAGAAATAACAAGCAAAATGGCATTATGGTAGTTATGCTGCTGTATCTAAGCAACACACCACAAACAGCTTCCCACACCTCCATATAACCAACCCCACTATGCAACAAGCATTTGTCAGTGCTGAATGTTTGCTTACTGGTATTAGCATTGGAAATGCTGGAGTTAGACAGATGCAGAATAGGAATGGCAGTGAAGTATTGAAGTTCATGCCAACCCCACCTCCATCCTTTAGAGACAGACAGGAATTGGGGTAAGTGTTTGGGTCATCAGCCATGACGGGCATGCCATGTGACTTCACCCTATTCTGCAGACAGTGACACATGTTGAGGTGTGTCTTAGGGTGTTTGGCTTTACAGTCACCACATTCCATAAGGACATATGCTGAAATGGGTGCAGCACAGGAGAATGGGATGAAGTCTGGGGCTGAAGAGTGTGAAGTACACCTCGATGCCTGTCAGTGGCTGGATGTGAGGGTGGGATGGCATGAGCAGTACAGTCAGCAATGCAAAGGAACACCCCAATGAATGTCAGTCTGTACAGGGTAGGACATTATGGTTAGAAACTGTAACACCTCTGGCATTTGTTGGTATTTATACTACAAATTTTCAACATGGCCTTTTTATGAGCCTACCTATGAAGAGTGGCACTGTGATTATGTCTATGTGTCCTGAACATTGATTTCCATCAGTGGCAGTGCCATTCTGCGGCACATGAACAAAAACACAGATCGGGCAGGATATGGAAAATGACAGCTATACCATGCACAGGGAGGTGTGAAGAGATGGCAATGTTGAACAGCTGTACTGGGAATATAAAAAGTGCTTGCACGTCCAAGCATACAGTATGTGGAAACTGCACAATGCATGCTCATTAGACAGTCATTTAATGGACGTTCGTCACCAAAGTTTCAAAATAGGCATTGTAGGACCTCTGCTCATGAACAGTGTCACTGTGATTTTCTTGATGTATCCTGAACAGTGATTTCCCACAGCAACCACGCTATTCTGCACCAGAAGTGCAAAAACATATTTCAGCAAGGATGTGAAAAATGACTGCTGTACTGTTCATAAGGAGGTGCAGAAAAATGACAATGTTGAAAACCTGGAGTGAACATATTATAAATGTGAGAAGTTATGAGCATGACTGGAAACTGTGCAATGCATGCTTGTAAAACAGTCATTTTATGGAGTTTCATCAGCAAATTTTCAACATAGGCATTTTATAGCCTCTGCTAATGAACAGTGTCACTGTGATTTTTTTAATGTGCCCCCAACACTAATTTCCCACAGTGACCTCGCTGCTCTGCACTGCAGGTGCAGTAATACATTTCGTCCAAGATGTCAAAAATGACAGCAGTACTGTTCATAAGGAGGGCTGGAAAAACAGCAGTGCTGAAAATCTGGAGTGAACATATTACAAATGTGCGAAGTTATGAGCATGCATGGAAACTGTGCAATGCACACTCATAACACAGTCATTTTATGGACTTTCATCACCAAATTTTCAACATAGGCATTTTAGGGCCTCTGCTAATGAACAGTGTCACTGTGAGTTTTGTAATGTGTCCCGAACACTGATTTCCCACAGCAACTGCGCTATTCTGCACCAGAAATGCAAGCACACATTTTGGCCAGGATGTGAAAAATGACAGCTGTACTGTTCATAAGGAGGCGTGGAAAAATGGCAATGTTCAAAATCTGGAGTGAAAATATTGTAAATGTGCGAAGTTAAGAGCATGTGTGAACACTGCGTAATGCACGCTCATAACACAGTCATTTTATAAACTTTTGCCACCAAATTTTCAATATAGGCATTTTAGGACCTATGCTAATGAACAGTGTCACTGTGATTTTCTTCATGCATCCCAAACACTGATTTCCCACAGCGACTGCGCTATTCTGTGCCGGAAGTGCGAAAACACATTTTGGCCAGGATGAGAAAAATGACAGCTGCACTGTTCATAAGGAGGTGTGGAAATTGGCAATTCTAAAAAATCTGGAGTGAAATATTGCAAATGTGTGTGAAGTTACAGGCGTGTGTGGAAACTGCACAATGCGCTCTCGTAACACAGTCATTTTATAGACTTTTGTCGCCAAATTTTCAACATAAGCATTTTTGGACCTCTGCTAATGAGCAGTGTCGCTGTCATTTTTGTAAAGTGTCCTGAACACAGATTTCCCACAGCAGCCATGCTATTCTGTGCCGCAAGTGCGAAAACACATTTCGGCCAGGACGTGAAAAATGACAGTTGTACTGTTCATAAGGAGGTGCAGAAAAATGGCAATATTGAAAATCTGGACTGAAAATATTGCAAATTCATGAACTTACTAGCGGGCGTAGCACCTGCGCGATGCATGCTTGTAAAACATTCATTTTTTGGATTTTTTTCACCAAATTTGCAACAAACAGTTTTTGAGAGCCCACCTCATGAACACTGGCACTGTCATTTCATTAATGAGTCCCGAAAGGTGATTCCGTGCAGTGACCACAAAATCACCTTTAGTGACTGATTAATGCCATGACAGCGACTGAATTCATGAGGAGGGGTACCAAAAACCCCATGTTGAAAATTTGGTGCCAAAATTAAAAAAAAAATGCCTGAGATACAGTAGTAGCCACAGACATTACCTCTCTGCTGCCCCTACTATGGAAATGCAGAAAGCAGGAGATATTTCTGGAAATATCACAGAAATTTTGGGAAATATCTGGCATTGTCTGTGGCTGCTACTGTATGCAACAAAGTTGAAAAAACCCTATTTAACCCATTATACAGCTTACCAGCATTTCCTCAGTTTGCGGTCGGCATTGAAGAGTGCAGATGTGTTCCCGGTCCACCGAAGATCATCACACCAGACTCCGGTGGTAAGTATGGGGTGGGGGGGTGTGAGGAGGTACGGTGCACAGTGGATGGGTGCAGGTTGTGGGGGGTGGGGCCAGGGAGACCGCAAGGGACTGTTTTTGCTTTACAGGTTTTAAGAAAAACCAAAAAAAATTGTGGAAATGTTTTTCCTTTGCAGGGGCATTGGGCACACTTGGGTGGGCTCCCAGCGTGCCACCTGAATATTTTTGTTGGGGTGGTGTAGCTGATGTGGGAATGGGCACCCCCGTTGATACAAAAGCGGGGGGACACAAGAGCCAAGGGGGATTTGGCACTCCCTCGGACTCTCCCATTACTCTTTGGGGGGCTGATGCTGACTGGGAGTGGGCTCCCCCATCGGCACATCTAACAAGGAGGGGAAACATACTGCCAATGGGGACTGGGCTCCCCCATCAGTAAAAACACAATTCTGTGGTGAGTGGCACATTCTGCTGAGGGGGATTGGGCACCCCCTCTGCACTGGGGCCATTTGATATTGTTTGTGAACATGGCAGCAAGGTGCCACCATGTTCACAAAAAATATCACACTAGCAATGTTCCGCCAAGCAATGACGGGTCACTCCCTCATTCCAGCGAATTGCTGACACTGCAATGACAAGGTGGCCCGTGATTCTGCGGTGAAAATGTTACAACTTGGTGCAACTTCAGGAAGCCAGTGTCATCAGCACACTGTGCCTCCATTGGTGCACCACAGTCAGGCCCCCAAATGCAATGCTTCTGTTGGATGCCACACTGCCATGCCTCCCCAACCCGCTTCTCTCCTAAGCTGTCACATAACGTTTCTTTCACATGTGCAAGCAAACAGAAAAATCAATCACAACAGCACATTGCAAAACCACACACCAGGGGTAAAAAAAACAGAACTAACGATGAAGAAAAAAAAAACAGTACAATTGCAAAAACCTAAAAAAGGAAAAAATCACAAACACTACAATACATTTTGTTTTACACTGAGACACTTCTAAAAAGCATAAATAAATAAAAAAATAACACAACGATAAATAGGAAGAAAACAATCACTCTGCTTTCCCCCAAATGTACTGCATCTACAGTACCTGAGACACTTCTTTAAAGTAGTGGTTAATTCAGAGACCAGGAAAAAATATACAGAATTAATCTGAAATAGTCAAATACTTAATAAATTAAGGTTTTTGAAGTAAAACATAAAGACAAACTCACAGAACCTCATTGTAGCTGAACTCTGTTTCAAACAGGAAATTCTGATTTTTCTCCCTGCCTTTCTCCTCAAAGGCAATGCATCTTAAAAGTTCTTAAAGCAACAAAACCATATATGCAACAGCTCAGTATTCAGATGATTAAAACATTCAGATTCATTTATTAAAACCCAACTGATGTGTGTAACAAGGCATTCCAGAATGTTGGCATTATACCTAATAGCATGCCATTGGCTCAGGCAGAGCATTAACAACTTAACATTTTACTACGCTCCTTACATGAGACATGCAATATATTTTTTTATCATATTATAATCTGATATTTTGGAAGATGGCATGGTTTCTAGTTAGAGGATAAATTCTGGAACACGAAACCTCAGGTTTTCTTAAGAAACAAAACTAATTACCTTTGGGGTGCAAATATCACCAATTGGTATCTCTTGTTACTTGGTACCTAAGCATCAACTTCCTAATTACTGTCATTCTGAGTACTATGTTTTCGTCGATTTCGAAAATATTTCAGCTGAAATATGACAGTATGTGAGAATCCCCCAGTTTATTGGTGACTGTTCTGTTTTCTTTCTGGAGCATGGCACGTGATTTCTTGGTTGGTTGGTAGATGGGTATGCAGTTGGTTTGCTGGGGGCTGAGTTCACAGAATTTTCAAAGCTTCATTGGTTAATCATTCTGGTAAAGTAAATGTTGTGTTTTTGGTCAGTGATTGCACCAAAAGCTTCAGCAGCAGCACCAGAATCTGTAGCTGAGCACTGGTAGGCAGCAGTTTCAGGAGTATGGGGAGTGAGAGGTGTGGTGGTAGTAAAAAATGGAAGCTGGCTGAGGCTGGCAGAAAGCAGAGTGTGATGCAGTATGTCTCTAACAGTTGTGCCAGGTGTTAGGATCAGTACTGCTATCAGTGACTGTCTGGGATCTAATGGCATGGTATATGCGTATATGTCCCCAACTCAGTCAGCTGCTCCCCTCTACTGATAACTTTTTTTCAGTCTTTGGTCCAACACTCTTACACAGCCATTTTCCAGCTTGGGAGTCACATGACCTGATACTACCACTTGGGGGTGTCCTGCTTAACTGACATGCAGCTTAAAGCTCCCACTGCTGGGCATCCTCCCTCCCTGTAACTGATAAACTCCCACTTTTGAGCACTTCTGTTTGGCCACTGTACAGCCCATATACTCCTACTTGATTACACTCCACTTTGGCAACTGTTTGGAAAAGTGTAATGCTCCCCAGCTAGCCTTATTAGCACTCTTGGGATAACAATGAGCCCCGAACTAAGTGCCTACATTGTATAAGAAATTTATGTATGTGTGTATTTGTTGGATGAGTAAGCATATGGAGTAAATAAATGTGTGTGTGTGTATGTGTGTGTGCATTCATGCATGGGTGTCTGTGTGTGTGAGTTGTGTGTGTATGTGTGTGTGTGTGTGTGCATGTGGGGAAAGGATTCAGAGCTGCAGCAACTGTAACCTTTTTGCACTGGATGCCCCCTTGTCACTGCCAGAATGGCTATAATATTTGGCCTCCTTCCTGTGATAATGACAGCTCCTCAGATGCCTTTGGAGTTGCAGTGAGGTTATGACTCTGGGCCAGAGGGATCCCCCCCCTCAATATGACCAAGGGAGTAACTGTATGACTTGGACTCCTTCTGATAATGGATTTATTTCCCCATAGTACTCTGTGGGCTCTAAGTGTGAGAAGGATCATTCATCTACTGGGTCTGCTATAAACATATGGCTCCAGCTCTGAACATCGTCACTGCCACCTGCAGACTGTGTGGTAATGGTGGTTGTGGTGTTGAGCTCACTGAGATTAAATTTGTGATGGGGAAGGTAATGCTGTGTGTGTGGAGGGGGTTATTGGAAAAGCAGAGAACAGAAATGAATGGGGTGGCATTAAGCACACTTAGAAAATAATGTGTGAGAAAATAATGTGTGTAATTGTGGTAAAGAGGAGTGAGAGAAGGCACTTATAAACTAATGTGTGTACAGTGTGTAGGTGACTGAATGTGGAGCTGGGTGGGTGAAAAGAAGAAGAGGATGGCTTAGTGAGCAAGCAGTTGAATCAGTGGTCAGATGGGCAGAGTGATGAGCAGGAAGGCATGTGGCAAAACAAGTGGAAGAATAGGTGGATGTATGAGTATGGGGCATGTGAGACTAACAGCTGGATTGCCTAGGCAGAGTACTTCAGCTGGCACTCTGTCTCTGCATCTCCAGAAAGATCAGGATAAAAAAGGATGTGAGAGAGAAAGAGAAAGAGAGAGAGAAACAGACAGACAGACAGAGTGTGTAAAATGCTGAATAGAAACAGCAAAAGTGGGATAAATGACATTTTTGAACAACAGCGGAAGATATTATTTTAAAATTATGCAATCTTATTTTTACTGTGCATAATTTTAAAATACTGTAACATGGTTTTTGAAAAAGTCCAATTATTTCCATGTATAACCCCATTAGTGAAAGAGTATTTGTTTGCAATTAGCTTTCTCATATTTAATTTTCTTATATTTGCCATGTAATTATACCTGTCTCAGAAAGAATATAATGGGTCAATCAGAGAAGGGAAATTATTTAATTTAATGATATAAAAATAAATGTTTTTTGCCTTATTATATTATAGGTGAAAATTGGGATTTTTCAAAGTTGCCACGTTTACTGGAAGCATTAAAAATTACCAGAGTGCAGTGTTTACAAGCAATTAACAATAGTTGATAAATTTAGCTATAGCAAGCCCCTTTGAAGTTAATTAAACTCAGTTGCTAGGTAGCACTCATCTGCACTGACTTAATTTACAATACAACATGCCCAATCAGGCCAGGAACATTTCAGGGTAGGGAAATCAATAATACTCTGCTAATATGAACATTCATATGAAGAACTTAATCATTCCATGGCCAAAGACAGAAACGCTAAAATAATAGTGTTTTTTAGAGTGAACTTTGTAAGTTGAGAGTGATTTGAAAATAAATAGCAGTACATGTAATATATGGTTTACACGTATAATATACCTTTTGAAAATCTTTTTAAGGCATTCACCTTGGATCATGTTAATGTCTCCTCAATTAATTACCATAAGATGATAACACACTTGAACATTTCTCTGCATCATTGCCTCATTTCAGTAAACATACTGAGCAAGATTTTGAAAAGCACCTGTCCAAATCCAGCCACTGCTATTTTTAATATGGAAATGTATCCAATCTGTTAGACACATTGTAACTGTGACTGTCTGTGTCCCGAAATATGACACATACAGAAAAAAGTCACAAATCCCATTTGCATCAATACTTTACCAGAAATGGGGAGTTATGTTGCAAATGGATGCATCTACTCAAAATAACAGTAGGACTGCTTAGATGCATTCTGATTGGTGCAGATGAGGTGCAGCATGCCTTTGTGTCAGTATGTGACCCTTTGAAAAGTCCAGTCCACCATGTTTTATGTTTCATAAATTGTAAGCATGGTTCAAACTCGCATTAAGTAAGTCTAAAAACTATGAGGAGAATGGAATGAAATTAGTTGTGTCAGTACTGCCACATTTGCAACTGATATCCATGCATCATTGATGCTATTGCTGGATACTCTACTTTAAGTGCAATAGAAAATTACTTTATGTGCAAAAAGTCTTTTTTTTTTCATTGGTAGAAACTTTTTTTTTTGGTCACTCTTATCATTTTAAAACCATTTTGTTCCTTTTTTTAGCCCCAGCTGTTCTTATAACCAATAAGATACAACATGGTGTGTGAGTATGCTGTAATGACTGCATGCCCTAGATTCATTTGAAGGCAGGAGGCTGAGAGTCTTGTACCACCAAAGAAGTGAAATTATTATAGCTTATCAATGGTAGGGAAATCCTGCTTCCTGACTGGTGGAGTAGGCTGCAAAGCAGTGCATGTCAAGAATAGTAACCGCATTGCTAAACTTATCTTAATTTTTTTTAGGGTTGACCCATTTTATAAGCACAGTAAGATACTCCAGAGTGTTGGTTACTATTCCTGAACCACTCTTTCAGGTAGCTGAAGGCACTCAGCACAAGCACCTCATGCCTCACAATGTGCCTGGGTGTGTGGCTCAGGAATAGTCACCCACAACTTGTTGTATCTTTTTCCTTATTTAGCCACACACCCTGAAGTGGGTTGTCATGCTTATAAAATGAGTAATAGCTGCATACGTTATTGTAAAATGAGTGTTTTTATTCATTTTTAGTTTTTTTTATTTTGTTTTACTTTTTATGTATAAGTTGCATCATACCACAACAACATGCATGTATATCAACAGTACATATGCTAATAATGAGCAGCAGGTAACTGTCTGTTCAACACAATTGAAAAATAGATTAAACAATAGCTAAATTGCCCTCGGACAAGAAACCACCACCCCAAAGAAAACAACGGAGTAATATGATCAAGAGAGTAAGTCCGTAGGAGTTTGTGCTTTCACCACAGAATAATTAAAGCAATCTATACACCAAATTTCTCTCCAATTTGCAGGTTTATCTAAATGTAGTGGTGGTGGTGATGGGGGGGGTTCCATATATGGAGGAACTCAAAATTATCTTACAGGGTGTCTGGGCTCGGTCAAGTTAGCTTTTAACACTGTGCATATAATGGACCCATAGTAGTTGCATGGGGGGGGGGGAGAATCACTGCAGGTAATCATAAAGTTCACAAACTTAGCAGTGCTTAAGGCACCAATATTAACCAGTCCCTTTATATACTTGTACATACAGAAGTTTCCCAAGCTATGACAGGAACCTAGGATAGAAACAAAATGGATACAGAATACAAATAATGAATAGCCCTGCCTGTT
Source organism: Neoceratodus forsteri (assembly GCA_016271365.2). Taxonomy (NCBI): domain Eukaryota; kingdom Metazoa; phylum Chordata; order Ceratodontiformes; family Ceratodontidae; genus Neoceratodus; species Neoceratodus forsteri. Next base: position 536,256,754 of record CM057459.1, on the reverse strand, counting down.
TAATTCACTAATCATGGAGCATCTACCAAGGGGACCTGAGGAAACCATAATCATTGAGAACTAGTGAGTCTACCCTGTAATCTTAGGGAAGCAGCCACAGTCCCACTGGTTCACTCTGGTTCCCCATCAGAATCTTTTTTCAGAGGCCTCATTTGCTAACTGTGCTAGGATCTTTTCCAAAAAACTATTAGCCACCTCAGGATCCATGAAAAAATGCAATTTCTGATTATAAGTCACCTGCAGCCTGGCTGCAAATAACAGTTGAACCTTTAACACTTTAGCAAGAAGAGCTTTCTTTATCAACTGCAGTTTCTTTATTTGATCCTGGGTTTGAGAGGATAAATCAGGAAAACCCACAAACGGTTTCCCTCCCAAATTACTATATGTCTCCCCTACTCCACTCCACTTGTAACAGTGGTATCCTGGCCTCCGGGGATGAAAGAGTTGTGATGGCCATCAATGGATGTTTAATAGAGTCCCCAGGAGCCCATGGATGAAGAGGGATGGCAAAAGCTTACACCACCCAAACCCCCATATCCCTAGGTAGCAAGCCCAAATCGTCAAAGATCAGTCTCTCTAATGCTGCCATCAGTTCTGTATGGCTAGCCAGTCAAGGAGGGAAACACACAATTCTAGTATTCCACTGTTGGATACTATTCTCCAGAGTCTCCACCTTGGTCCAGAGACAATTTACATCTCAGATTAGGCCCACAGTAATCTCTGACTGGCGTTCAGAGGAACTGGTAAGCTCTGTGATCACTAACTGGTTTACTGTGATTTTGCCATCAAGATTGGTAAGCTTCTGATCTATCATTGCTAAAAGTTTATTTGTCTCATCGCCAGTTTCTTGTAACTTCATAAGTAGATGCACAGTCTGGGTGAGATCCAAAGATGGCGATGGGCCTCATGAACGAGCTGACACACTAGATCCAGGCTGAATTAAATAAGATTCTAGCACCAGTGTAGTGGCGTGTTTTTGCTTTTTGGGGCTCATTGTAACCCAATAAAGTTCCGCCTTTCAACAGAGCTCTGTAGAACTTAACTGGACAGCAAAACAGTATAAAAATATGCAATTTTTCTCAATCTTTGCACAGAGCTAAGGAAATCCCATCCATCCTGTTGGATGCTTCACAGACCCCCCCCCCAGCTTTTTTTCATTTTTTAAATAGAAAATTCTTCCTCTTAAAAAATATTGCTTGTCTATTTTGTTTTCTATCTTTTTAACTCACCACTCCTATACAACACAGAAGTACTAGTCTAAGAAATGTTTGGGCCTTTTCCTGTGATTGGCATTTGATATGTGTATAAATTTGTTAATGCACCAGTTTGGATTAAAGTGGCAATAGCAGGGAAATGTGGTGTTAGGGTTCCCAACCCTAAAATTCCACCCCCACCCTGCAGACAGCAACAGGAAAAATATTACAATTTCATTTCTCCTGAGTCTTTGCAAATCTGGCGTGGGGTGTACCTTGGGATTGAGAACCCTAATGCTCACCCCATTCTCATATACTCTACATATCTCAGCTTATTTACTGATGGAATGGGGAGAGCATTAGGGATGACAACCCTAGGTACACCCCATGCCTGATTTGCAAAGACCCAAGGGAGGAGAAACTGTAATGGTCTTTCCTCGCTACCTGCAGGTGGGGTTAGTGTTAGGCTGTTGGCACCTAACATCACATTTCCCTACTTGTGTTGCTTTAACCCTAACTGGTGCATTAACAAAGTTGTTTGCAGTGAAAAAAAAATATACAGCTTTTATTTATTTATTTGTTTTATTTATTTGAGTCTAGGATTACAAAATACCTTTGAGCCAATGCTCTTTTACAAAGGTTCCACATCAGTAAGTACAGACAATAAAGATCAAACAGGATTCATGATACAGAATAGCAAACAGTTACTTCAGTTGTCATAATCATATTTATAGCGACAGTACAAATAAACACTAGGAGGAAGTAGGCAAGAAAGGGAAAGGGGCTGAGAGGAGAGGGTATGAGCGGAGCAGGGATGTCAGGACAGACACGGGGTAAGAGCAATTGATGGGCATAGGACTGATGAAGTGCTAGTAGAGAAGTCAATAGCAGACAGCAGAGGTGGACTGCAATAGCGCCGGGGACAATGCATTACTCGGGGCAGTTACAGGTGTTGGTGCCTATTAGGGAGAGGCAGAGCTTTGCCTTGAAAGCACTTAGCATTGGTGAGGTAGAGATGTCACTAATGAGACTGTTCAGCCAACTAGGAGCCCTATATGCAAAGGACCTTTGGCCTTGGGATGTGCGGCAGTAAGGGAATTGCAGGATTTGGGGCTTAGCACTCCTGGTGTTGCAGTTGTTGATTTTGGGTTTGAGGAGGGAGCAGACTCCAGGGGGGGCCTTGCCCAACATGATTTTCTTTGCTGTGATGCAGGTTTGATACTTTATTCAGTTGTTCAGCTGCAACTATCCAGTTTGGGAGTAGAGGTCACAGGTATGGGTGAGACGGTGGGATCCAGTAACGAGTCAACAGGCTTTATTGAGGGAGGTGGAAACACATTTGAGAGGGGAGGCTGTGGCAGAGCCATAGATAATGAGTCCGTAGTCTATAACGCTAACAATAGAGCTCTCGATGGCGACAGACAATGTTTCAGGGGTTAAATGTTTCCTGTGTCGGAATAGTAGGCCCAGCCTGGTGTTTGCTGCTTTTGCAACATTATTGATATGGGCAACATAGGTGAGATTCGAGTCAAGGGTGAGGCCAAGGTATTTAAAGGTATGGACTTGTTCAAGGGTGATACCTTGCTTGGTTTTGATGGAGAGGTGATACTGTTTGTTTTTGTTGTGGGAGCTGCTGAAAATTATGGTCTTTGTTTTTTTCTGGTTTAGGATCAGTTTGTGTTTTGAGAACCAGTTTTAAACTGCTTTGAAAGCCCACTGGAGGTTTTCTTGTAGATGAATTGGATCATGGTGGGAGGCCAGGATGACAGCATCATCTGTGTAAAGTAAAATTTGTTCTGGTCGTCAGTCCTAACTCTCACACCATTCTCCTATACCTCAGCTTCTTTACATGTGATGCGATGAGAGTTAGGGCCGACGACCCCAACGCACACCTCGATGCCAGTTGGAGGGGTGGACTGGGGGGGTCCAAGGGGGGGCTTTCAACCCTAACCCCGAATTTCCTAACTTTTTTTTTGCTGTGTAACAACCCTAACTGATGCATTAAATGGAGTTTTTCACCTCTAATATTTATATATATATATATATATATATATAGATAGATATATATACTGTATATAAATTCATTGCAAAAAACGTCATTAATTCACTCATAACAGTTAAGGCAACAAAAGCAGGAAAATGCAGTGTTAGGGTTTCCAAATCTAACACTCCACCCCCACACTTCAGGCAGCAACAGACGTGAGGTGTGCCTTAGGGGTTGTCAGCAATAATGCTCACCCCATTCCATGAGTAAGTAAGCTGAGATTGGTACAATATACGAGAATGGTGTGAGTGTTAGGGTTGACAACCTGAAGGCACACCACACACCTGTTGCTGCCTGCATGGTGGGGTGAGGTATTAGGGTTGGAAACCCTAATGCCATATTTCCCTAATTTTGTTGCTTTAACCCTAACTAGTGCATTAATAAAGGTTTTTTTTTTTGCACTGAATTCCATTACTTTCTGGGATAATACTTTTTCTGTAATTAGTTTTTATAAATGCATGAGTGTTTTTCTATAGATTCAGTAAACACATGAATTAACTACAAATATATATATATATATTATGGTAGAGTAGCCCTTTTAAGGTTAAAGGTTGAAACTTTGCACCTTAATAACTTTGCCACTGTTCAATGGATTTGCCTGAAATTTGGCAGGTACAGGGCGTAGCCATAGGTCTTGGGATATGCCAACTTTTGTATCTGTTGGTATACGGCTGCAGAGTTATTAAGTGACATCTGTGTGCATGTTTACGGGTTTTTGCACATTCTTTGCTCGCACCTACAAGTCACACGGTTTGCGCGACCAGTCCAAAAACTTCAGGGAACATGCAGCTGGGGTCCCTAATGTGCCTTTTGAAGATTTTGAGAAAAAATATTAAACGGTTCAAACGTTATTCAAAAAACAAGTTCCCATTATAAGTCAATGAGAAAAGTTAACAAAAGTTCAACACTTTTGCAAATGCACTTTTTAGTGTCACAAATGGCCCTAGTAGTGTCGTGAGTCAGCCATTTTTTTTTTAGTTACTGATCACAGAAATGCTTGGCATTTAAAACTGGGACCATCAAGGGACATCATTCTTTCTGTGTTTAACTATTCGAGCCCTGAGGATGCTAGCCATGTCTTTATTTTGGGGGTTAAACACCCCAGAAATATGTTTTTTAAATTTCTGGAAAAAGTAGTGTCACAAATTACTGTCGCACTCATGACACTTTCACAAATTTTGAAAAAGCTTTCGCAAATCACGACACTACTTTTCCAGACTATGGCCAAAATGGCAGGAGTTCTTTGCCACCCTGCTGCAAAAGAAAGGTTAGGTCTTTTGAGCTGAAATTTGAAGAGAAAGCAGCCAGCATCCAACAGATGTGCATTTTCATGGTTTGGTGACAAAATATTGCACAGATGCCAAGTTACGGTACTCCGAAGTTGGCATTTTTTACCATAGACTAACATGGTGGTGTGCACCGCGCTTTTCAGGTCTCGTGTCTAAGCGATGAGAGATCCGGAATTTTCATTGTGACAATGCTTAAATGTAGCCAGGGAAATCATGAATCGTGATTTTTTTTTTCTACCTTGTACGGTTACTGAGATATAAGCAATTTAGTATTCCAACACCTCACTTTCGGCTCAGAGGCCCTGTATTATGCATACATTCTTTGTACACACTGTGTTTCTCTATGCAGCTGTTGGGCAAAAACAGGGTGTGCACTTCCGTTACTGTAACAGTAAGCGTTTCACAATTTTTAACCTTTTTAGGTCCACAAATATAGATGTATTCTACATGCAAGGGAGATTAACTTAAGGCTGAATGTTCTGATATATGCACACCTTGGTGTGTTGTGATGCATAAGGCCACAGGCTGAGTACATTCAACCACCAAAGGTACGTGAATATTAGAGCATGATCACACACTTAGTAGTGGATTATTTATCTTATAGAATGACTAGAAATGTGTTTTTTGGGGGGTTAGTCCTCATCTAGCAGAAATTAGAGCTTCATTTAAGCGATCTTGTTGTTTCTGGCATGCTTTTGATAGCTTTAAAGTGATAAAAAGTGTAGACCCAAGCGTAAGTGAGTGTTGCAAGAACCATCCTCCTTATAAAGCTTTGCTGGCACTTTTATACTGCAGTGAATGCCACTCAGTTATGCTACAGTGGAAGATGATAGTGAAACAGTATAAAAATGGCAGGATCAATCAGATAGGTTTTTATCACTTTGAATGTAACAGAATCATGCCAAGATACGTCAGGTAACTGTTTTCAGTGTGGGACAGCTGCATAGATTTTCTTGGTCATGGTTGTTAATGTTAGGCTATGTGTGTGACAGCCTGTGTGTGCCTTGTGTGGAGTGATCTTGTCTTGACTGCTAACGAGAAAGTTCTATGGGATGAAAACTAGTGCAGGCATGTGGTTGTAATGGGAGGTATGTGGCCATTGTGGGATAATGCATCACCATGTGGTGCATTTTAGCCAATCTGGGACCCCAATTTTTGAAGAGTTTTCCTACCCATTTTATAAATATATATACACACACATATACGTGGAGTCTTTTGCAAATCTCTGCCTGCCGTAGGATAGAAGCAACTCTTATTTCAAAAGAGGAACCCTAGTCCTAGCCTTTAACACAGTTCCTCAACATGGGATCCTAAACTGAATTTGTCAATAAACTAGAACCCCAAATATTTATAAGTGTGCATGCGCACTATTTTTCATTTTTCACTAGCCACTGCAGTAATGGAAATTGTCCACTGTGGAGGGATTGTTTTTACTAGACTTGAATAACATGACTGTTTTTTGCACCTGCTTTATAAAGGCTGTCCATTAACAAGTAGATTATCTTGTTATATGGAAAAAAGCCAGTTGCAGTGGTAACAAATGGTCACAATACATAATAAGCAGTATCATCTCTGCTGAAGTGCAGATCAGTACCTGAGACAGCATCTCTTAAATTATGTATGTAAATCATGAATCGGAGTTGGCCCAAAACAGCCTTGTGGGACACTGTTCTATTTCCTCATTACATTTTGCCTTTGGCATTGTTCTTCTGAGGATGTGAGTGCATCTCTCTCCAGTTTGTTTATACTGCATGTACTTCAGTGTGTAATATAGAAAGCTGGCTAGAATCGAAAATAAGGTGTAAACTCTCAGTGTTTGTGATCCCCCATCCCCCACCTACACGCAAACTGCCTTCATATGGCTTATTTTATTTATTTGTTAAACTCTAGGATTATTGCACTGGCTGTGATTAACAATGTTGTGGAATTGTTAGTTTTATCTCTAGCCCAACAAAACAGACACCAAAATTACCTTTAAGTCTAAGTCACTCTTGAAAATTCTTTAGGTAATACAGAGCTGTGAACTCAGACATGTTTTACTCTGAGTTTGCAGCTTCAGCAGGTTACAAAGACAAGCACAAGACTGTTTCCTTAGTAACACTCACATGCACATCTTCAAACCTGTCTGAAGTGCTGATTCACAGTAAAGTACATTTGAGCTGGTGGCTCTGTAGTAACCTATAGCAAGGTACAGGAATGACATGTGGGAGGGGGGGCAACTGGGTGAGTGGGGCAGGGTAAGGAGAATGTCTGGACTTTGTTTGAAGAAAATAAAGCATGTGGGGGTGAGGGTGAGAGAATCAGATGGATGTTTTAGAGTGTAAAGCATTTTTTTCTTTTTATGTGACCAGTCACTCCTCATTGGAACATACTGTACTGTGTGCATAGGGAGGGATTTTAGTTGTCATAAGGTCGAGGCTGGATCATTTAATGCATACATTAGTAGCACACCATGTGAATGCATGGTGATCCCCCCAACATCACAGAGAGCACATTCATGATAATCAGTTCCTCTTTGTGAGAATGTATTTTCATCCCCCATCACAGAAAATGCACGCATGATAATCAGTTTTGTCTTGTGAGTATGTACTGTAGCCCCTTTCACACGGCAGGCTATGCACAGCATTTAGCAGTGCATAGCAACTGCAGCCTTACCTGCATTGTCGTGCATAGGCAACCCACACCTCATTTTATTTATTAAAATGTTTCACCAGGAAGCATGCTGAGCAACAAGTCGCTCATCTCTCGGTGTGACCTGGGGGGTAGGGAACAATGGGATGGAATACAGAGAAGTGTTTCAATGTTGGAATACAATTTGCTTACTTGCATACAATGAGAGCAGGAGGGATTATAGGTGGATCACATTGGCTAACAATGCAGCAGTGAACTATTGTAGATATGAAGACACATATAGCAATTTGACAACAGTTGGTGACAGTTGGTAGCACTGGAATACATATAATAACTTGACAACAGTATGTAGTACTAGATGGTAAGGTGACACACAATAGTAATTGGTAGCCATTAGTGTAACATAGATATTCAAGATTTACAGTCATTGGAGTAAAGAGATGAAGAATGGAAGGAGGGAACAAAAAATTGCAGAGGGCAGAATGGAAGAAGGAAAAGGAAATTTACAGGGAGACACAGGCAGAACATGATTTTTGAGACAAACAGAGTTGACAGGGTAGACTAAAGAAGCATATGAGAGTGGTATACGGGTAGGTTATAAGTGTTTAATTGACTGTAGGGTTTGGCCAGTGTTAGGCTATGTTAACCAGAAAGGGGGTATGAGGAGAGGAGAGGTAGAGTGTGGCAGTGTGATGTGAGAGAAGTATTGTAGGTGGAGGGTATCCAAGGGGGAAAAGGAGGGAGTTGAAATTCAAATGGAGTGATCACTGTCTCGGTATTCCCTATTTTTGGTGGCGTGTCATTTGTTTTTATCATTTTGTGCTGGTCCCTGGTGCTGTCTACAGACATGACAGCGATCACTTTGCTTTGCACAGAGCATCTCACAAGACACTCCACCATGTTGTGGAATACTGGTCCCCATATGTGTTCCTGAGGCTTGTGCGTCCACTCTCATATCCAAGTTCAGCTAAATGTATCCTTAGGTAGTGAAAATTAAGCTGAACTCAGAAAGCCTGTGACATTTTGGAAATGAGGGCCAAAAACTACATTAAAAGTGCTTCAAAAGTGGATCGATGGTACAGAGCATATGCACATGCATATTTATATTTCAAGGGATTTGGATATGAATATGCATTAGCGCATGCCCAGTATAACAGCTCCACTTTCCGAGCACTTTTAATGTATTTTTTTGCCCTTGTTTCAAAAAAGTAACTGGTTTCCCTAGTTCAGCTTAATTTTTATTACTTAAGGGTTTATTTAGCTGAACTTGGGTAGAACAATGTTGGCAAAGAACTCACCAGCGTATCCCCTCCACCAAACCTCAACTACAAAGTCTCAGGCTCTCTGCCAGCAGGAAAGATAGCAGAAACATGGGATATGCCCTGAGATCATTGCACACAGTATGTGTGTAGAAGCAGACCATGACGGTGCTGGCAGAGTGAAGTGAGTGGCTGGGAACCAAATCATTGTAAGTGCTGCCCATGTGAAATGGACTTGTGATTCCCCCATCAGAGGAGCACATCCTTGATAGTCAATGTTTACCTGTGAGACTGCATTGTGATCCCCAGTCACAGGGAACACATCCTTACTAATCATTTTTTACTTATGGGAATGCCTTAGGATATCCCATCACAGGAGCACATCCATGATGATCAGTGTGTGCTTCTCGGAATGCCCTGTGATCCACCTTAGCAGGGAACACATCACTGATGATTGAATTTCACTTGTGGGAATTCATTGCGATATCCCTTTACATGAGCACATCACTGATGATTAGTTTTTGTTTGTAGGAATGTACAGTGATCCCTCATCACAGGGAGCATCCTTGATATTCAGTTTCTCCTTGTGAGAATGCATTGTGCTGTCTCATCATTGGGATCATTCTTGATATTTTGTTTCTCCATGTGACAATGCATTGTGATCATTTAACATCACAGGAGCATGTCAGTGATAATCAGTTTCTCGCCATCCACACTTTAGATAAAACATATAGTTTAACATACTGTACCAGAGTAAGATACACTGTTTCTGTTCCTCTGAGTGTTCACTTTGAAAGATTTATATGTGGTATCTATCACCTTATCTTGGTGAGGGGGATACAGACTGCCACAAATGGTGCACAGCATTCCAAATAAAATACATCCCAATGGGGCAATCACTAGAACGGTTTTGTTATTAGAGACTATAACCCATTCCCACACCAGCACTGCACTGCACTCTCAATGTTCCCATTCCACAAGAAATGATGGCGCACACTGCTTGCTGCTGATATATGCATAATCAGCTGCTCAGCTGGTAATGGCTCCATATGTACACACATACAAAGAGGAACAATTCCTGCCCCCTGTCATATACAATTCATTGCTTTCAATTTTGATGTTCCCCTGTTTGGGAATAGATAGATATAGACCATAATAGACAATCAGTTCATTCTGACAAAGTTTCTAAAAAGTCATTCTTTAGGGCAAACCATGCAGAATGACTTTTTAACACATGCAAAATGAAATAGAATGTAGGTGCTACAAATAAAGAAATTGAAGTCTGTGCAGATCCAAGTTGTGAGGTGCCATGAGCCATAGGACGATTGGAAACAAAGTGGGAACAAGTTGTAGGTGCATGGTTTACTCAGTGCTTAATTTGAACATTTTTCTTTGGTGTAAAAACAGCAATATATTGCACCACATACTGTGACACTTGGCCATAGAAGACAGATCAAAATGCCAACATTCTGACTCATCCAGTAGCAGTGTCAGTGTAATACAAAGTGCTTGTATATTGCTTTCTGATTTGTTAGGCACAGATGACAGATTAACACCCCAGCATTTTATGTCTCCCTGACTGCACCAGTGAAAGTAGCAGTGTGATGCAAAATGTTTAGTTGTCACTTTCTCATTTGTGCCTGAATGTCACCGAGAGTGGCAGGATGCATTACTCTTTTTTCACTTTATAAAACTTGTATAATTTTTTTTAATTATTCATTGGAAGAAAAAAAAACTCTGAGCACATGTGTTCTTTTGCAAAGGTTCCAAGTCAAGGACAAGAACAATACACATAGAGAAAGTAATATTATAATACAAAAATCAGCAGTTCCAGCAGATTGTTGTCTGGTACAATTATCGGTTAGTCCATGTAACAGCAGATTATGAGGGCATAATTAAGCTTCGCTAGTTGTATTCCTGCAGTTTCTTGCAATTAATCAGTTTCATACTGCGCCATTCCATTCCTCATTAACTCACAAAAGTAGCTGTAACTTGTTTTAAAAATGTACCATCTCACAGTTAATATAAAATCCCATGCCACCTCCTCAACTGTATAACATGCCAAAGTTTAACACCCACTTCTCTTAGTGAGATAAAATCGCGACTGAGATATTTCTTTTTTTTATTTTAATTCTTATGGAAAATGGAACTATCCAGTTGAGCCTGCGCTTTAGGGTAAAAAAAAAGAAAGAAAAGGTAAGTCTGTCTACCAAAAAAAAGCTTTTCCTCTTGATAGAGGAGTCAGTGCTTGGCTGTGGGATGGGTTAGAAGAGCAAGACAGTTCAGTAGGTGAGAAGAGCGTGACAATGCAGCTGTCAACCAGAACAGAGTCTTCCCACAGCAGCCGACTGCCCTTTACAAAAGAAACTGGATCCATATATTAAAAAAATAACAAACACCTAAGAGTGTATTGCCAGGTAATAATCTCATCTCGAGGTTTTGGGGACTTTGGGAACCTCTTGAGCTTTGATCTCGATGTTCTAAGTCCCCAAAATCTGTCGATGAGATTATTGCCTGGTAATACGCTCTTAGGTATCTATTATTCTATATATATGTATTTATTTATCTTTATTTATTTGGATTTTGGTAACTCATGTAAGCCCACTGAGACCAGAGGTCCCTTTTCAGGGACAACAGAAATATATATATATATATATATATATATATAATATATATATATATATATATATATATATATATATATATATATATATATATTAATTGTAAAAGACTTCATTAATGCACTTGTAACAGTTAAGGCAACAAAAGTAGGAAAATGTAGTGTTTGGGTTTCCAACCCTAACACTCCACCCCCACCCTTCAGGCAGCAACAGACATGAGGTGTGCCTTAGGGGTTGTCAGCAATAATGCTCACCCCATTCCATGAGAAAGTAAGCTAAGATTGGTACAATATATGAGAATGGCGTGAGTGTTAAGGTTGATACATAGATACATAGACAGTGTCGGCAGATAAGGGCCTATGGCCCACCCAGTCTGCCCATTTGAGCTTGTAAGTTCAGTTTGTTTTCCTAGAAGTCTGTTGCCCCTTACCCCTGACCTCCAGAATTCCTTTATGTCTATCCCATGCATTCTTAAATCCCATGATTGTATCAGCCCCCACCACTTCCTCTGGCAGGGTGTTCCACTTGTCCACCACCCGTTCTGTGAAGAAATTCTTTCTCGTGTTTCCTCTGAATCGTCCTCCCTCCAACTTCATCCCATGCCCTCTAGTTCTGGAACATCTTTTTCGCTTAAAAATAGTGTTTTCCTGCACCCTGTTCCTCCCTGTAAGATACTTGTATGTCTCTATCATATCCTCTCTCTCCCTCCCCTGCTCCAGGGAGTACATGTTCAGTTTCTTCAACCTGTCTTCATAGGACTTGTGATGCAATCCATGCACCATCTTTGTTGCCCTCCTCTGAACCTTCTCTACCCTGTCTATGTCCTTACGTAGGTATGGTCTCCAGAACTGTACACTGTACTCCAGGTGGGGCCTCACTAGTGTCTTGTATAGTGGAATTATGACCTCCTTTTCCTGCTGGTGTTGCCCCTGCCTATACATCCCAGCATCCTATTTACTTTACCTGCTGCCTTGTCACTCTGTTTCTACCTTGAGGTCATCAGAGATGACAACCCCAAGATCCCTTCCTGCTTGGTGCATGCTATATCCTCACCCCCCAACTGATATATTGTGCCAGGGTTTTTGTGCCCCATATGCATTATCTTGCACTTCTTTGCATTGAATTTCAACTGCCAAACCCCTGACCATTCTTCAAGTTTCTGCAGGTCGCTTCTCATTCTGTCTACACCCTCTGGTGTGTCTACTCTGTTACAGAGCTTTGTGTCATCAGCGAACAGTGAAATTCTGCCTTCTAGGTCCTGCGCAATGTCACTGATGAAGATGTTGAATAGGATTGGTCCCAGCACTGATCCCTGTGGTACCCACTGGTCACTCTTCCCTCTGTGGAGGACAGCCATTACCACCACCCTCTGTGTCCTGCCACCCAGTCAGTTACCTACCCACCACACTACTGTCCTGCCCTCACCCATATTCCCAGTTTGTGTAATAGTCTTCTATGTGGCACAGTGTCAAAGGCCTTGCTGAAGTCCAGATAGGCCATGTCCACTGCCGTCCCCTGATCCACCTCCCTAGTCACCCAGTCAAAAAATTCAACAAGGTTGGTCTGACATGACCTCCCCTGGTGAAACCATGCTGCCTTGGGTCCTGTAGTCCATTGACAACCAGATGTTCCACCAATCTCTCCTTCAGTAGTGCTTCCATGATCTTCCCCACTACCGAGGTGAGGCTGACTGGTCTGTAGTTCCCTGCTTCCTCTTTGTTCCCACTTTTGTATAAGGGGACTACATCTGCTGTCCTCCAGTCTTTGGGTACCTCCCCTGTTTCCAGTGATCGGCTAAACAGGATAGCCAGAGGTTCAGCCACAACCTCTCTTAGTTCTTTAAGGACCCTGGGTTGACAACCTGAAGGCACACCAGACACCTGTTGTTGCCTGCATGGTGGGGTGGAGTATTAGGTTTGGAAACCCTAATGCCATATTTTCCTAATTTTGTTGTTTAACCTTAATCAGTGCATTAACAAAGGTTTTTTTTTTTTTTGCACTGAATTCCATTACTTTCTGGGATAATACTTTTTCTGTAATTAGTTTTTATAAATGCATAAGTGTTTTTCTATAGATTCAGTAAACACATGAATTAACTACAAATATATATATGTGTATTATGGTAGCATGGTAGTGCTACCATAGTTAGGGTTGAGTAGCCCTTTTAAGGTTAAAGGGTAAAACTTTGCACCTTAATAACTTTGCCACTGTTCAATGGATTTGCCTGAAATTTGGCAGACACATGGCACAACCACAGATCTTGGGATCTGCCAACTTTTATATCTGCTGGATATATGACTGTGGAGTTATTAAGTGACATCAGTGTGCATATTTATGGGTTTTTGCACATTCTTAGCTCCAGCCTACAGGTCGCACGGTTTGCATGACCAGTCTGAAAACTTCAGGGAACATGAAGCTGGGGTTCCCAATGCACCTTTTGAAGATTTAGGGAAAAAATATTAAACCGTTCAAAAGTTATTCAAAAACAAGTTCCCATTATAAGTCAATGGGAAAAGTTAGCAAAAAGTTCAACACTTTTGCAAATGCACTTTTTAGTGTCACAAATGGCACTAGTAGTGTCATGAGTCAGCCATTTTTTTTTCAGTTACTGATCACAGACATGCTTGGCATTTAAAGTTGGGGTCATCTAGGGACATTATTATTTTTGTGTTTACCTATTCGAGCCCTGAGGATGCTAGCCATGTCTTTATTTTGGGGTTAAACACCCCAGAAATATGTTTTTCAAATTTCTGGAAAAAGTAGTGTCCCAAATTAGTGTCCCACCCATGACACTTTCACAAATTTTGCAAAAGCTTTCACAAATCACAACACTACTTTTCCAGACTATGGCCAAAATGACAGGAGTTATTTGCCACCCTGCTGCAAAAGAAAGGTTTGGTCTTTTGAGTTGAAATTTGGAGGGAAAGCAGCCAACATCTCACAGATGTGCCTTTTCATGGCTTGGTGACAAAATATTGCACGGATGCCAAGTTACGGTACTCCGAAGTTGGTGTTTTTTCCCATAGACTAACATGATGGGGTGCACCGTGCCTTTCGGGTCTCGTATCTCAAAAATAGTGCCAGATACAGAATTTTCATTGTGACAATGCATAAACATAGCCAGGAAAATCATGAATCATGTGATTTTTTGTCTCTACATTGTACGGTTACTGAGATATAAGCAATTTAGTATTCCAACACCTCATTTTCGGCCCCGAGGCCCATTATTATGCATACATTCTTTGTACACACTGTGTTTCTCTATGCAGCTGTTGGGCAAAAACAGTGTGTGTGCTTCTGTTACTGTAACAGTAAACATTTCCACTAGCATTTCCCTTCCCGTTTGCGTTACCATTCCTGTGTATGCCTCCGTGTGCATTACCCTTTGCATTCTGGTTTGCGCTTGCAGTTGTATTACTGTTACCATTTGCATTTCTACTACTGTTTCTGTTTGCATTTTGATTTGTGTTTCCAGCACCCCTTTCATTTGCATTTGCATTTTTCTTTCAGTTTGCATCTTCGATGCTGTTACTGTTATCATTTGCGTTCCCACTTGCGCTACTGTACCCTTGCGCATTACGGTTTGCGTTTCCCTACATGCTGCATTTGCTTTTGCATTTCTGTTTGCTTTGGCATTATTGTTGCTGTTACTGTTACCATTTGCATTTACAACTGTGGTAACGTGACCATGCGCATTACAGTTTGCATTTCCATACGTGCTTACGTTCACATTTCTGTTTCTGTTGCCTTTGGCATTATTGTTTATATTAACTTTACCATGAGCATTTACATTTACGGTACCATGACTGTGCACGTTACGGTTTGCATTTCGATGTGTGCTTGCATTTGTGTTTCAGTTTGTGTTTCCTTTGTCGTTATTTATGCTGTTAAAGTTGCCATTTGCATTTCCAATTGCCGTACCTTGACTGTGCATGTCACGGTTTGCGTCTTCTTACATGGCTGCGTCTCCTTTTGCATCACTGTTTGCTTTGGTGTCATTTTGCGCTTGTGTTTCTATTAACGTTTGCTTTACCATTTACATTTCTATCACCATGTGCGCGCAACTGTTAATGGTTGCATTTCTCTTGCACTTACTGTTACTCTGTCACAAAACATCAAGTGGTGGCGGGCCCCATGCTCCAACACCACATTCCATTCACTATTTCTACTGCACATTCTCAAAAAGAAGGCAAATTAGAGGCAAACATCTCTGTTTAATTCATCATTTGGGGTTGTTCCACAGTGACAAAAGTGAGGAGATTTGGTGTTAGGGTTGAAAGCCCCCCTTGGAACCCCCCAGCCTACACATCCAACTGGCATTGGGGTGCATGATGGGGTCGTTGGTCCTAACTCTCACCCCCATTCTCCTTTACCTCAGCTTCTTTACACATGTGATGGGGTGAGAGTTAGGGCCAACGACCCCATCATGCATCCCAGTGCAGGTTGGGGGGGCTGGGGGGGGTCCAAGGAAGGCTTTCAACCCAAACACTGAATTTCCTCACTTTTGTCACTATGGAACAACCTTAACTGATTCATTAGATGGAGATTTTTGCCTCTAATTTTATTTATTTATTTATTTAGCTTTTGTTTACTGGGTAAGTACACTAGACAAGTAGTATGCCTATTTTCAGGAACGACCCGGGAGAGCACAAAACATACAGTATACATACATGGCAACATTGGAGAAACAGCATGATACAGTAAAAAACAGCTATAACAACGCTTGTATAAGGGCAGAGATACTGCCACACATAGTACAAATTGTTACAGGACATAGATAGACATTAGAATCACTGAATACATATTTCATAGACCATCATGGACTCAGAGTGGACAATAGTGGACTGCAGAGTATTACATTACAGAGACTAGGAGCAGTCACATCTTGTCATTTGTTTTAGGTGGGACCACAGGGAGGAGCGAAAGGTCCCATGGGAAGGGGCAGAGCGAACAGAGTCCGGAATGGAGTTCCAGAGCCTAGGCGTGAAAGCGGCAAAGTCACGATCCCCCATAAGGGTCCGAGTAGGGGGAACTTTAAGCAACTTGGCGGTCTGTGACCTGAGCTGGTAGGGGATGGTGTCCAGTTTTGGGAGGAGATGCGCCAGTCCCGATGGGATGCCCGTGGCAAGCACTTTCCTGGTGAAGTTTCCTACACCAATGATCAGGAATTCCGCAGGGGAGAGCCAGTTGAGTTTGTCATAGAGCTCACATCGGTGGGTGAGTTTGGGAGCAGCAAGTGCAAACCGACAGATATCATTATATGCCATGTTCCACCGATTAAGATGGATTTGGGGTGACCTGGCAAATAGGTGGTATCCATAACTAAGGGAGGGGAGAAGCACTCCCCTCACAAGTGCCAGCCTCGCTCCCAGAGTCAGGTTGTATTTGGCCCTGTAGGCAAGGCCAAGCTTACACCTGGTGGCTCTGCAGATGTTTTGGATATGGCATCCCATGTCAAGTTGTGGGTCAAGGGTGACCCCAAGATATTTAATTGAGCTCGCTGTTGGCAACAGGGGGCCTCCATCACAAGCTATTTTGAGCATAGCTGATGGGGCTTTTAACTTGGCCATGGAACCAAAGAGCATGGCCTGAGTTTTGTTAGGATTCAATACCAGTCTATGGTTGGTAATCCAGGCCGAGACTCTGCTGAAGTCTTCAGATAGGCACTGGTTAAGGTCAGCAGCATTACGAGCATGGGCCACTAGCACAAGGTCATCTGCATAAAGCGTGACTTGGCAATGAGAGGTCATCCATGGGAGTTGATTAATAAAAAGTGAGAATAGGAGAGGTCCAAGTACCAATCCTTGGGGAACTTCCATGGTCACAGCCCTAGGCTCCGAGAGGACCTTGTTAAAGCAGGTGCGCTGCTTTCTACCCGTTAGGTAGCTCATCATCCAACTCATGGCATGCGGAGAGAACCCGAGAGCCCTGAGCTGCTCCCCCAGTAGGTCATCGTTGACAAGGTCAAAAGCTTTTGACATGTCAATAAATATAGCACCTGACAGTTTGTCCTGATCCATGGTGGATCTAATACTAGAGGTTACAGTAATCAGGGCAGTAGAGGTACTATGACCCTTCCGGAAACCATGTTGGGCCCCAGAAAGCAGCTCATGATATATATATAGATATATATATATATATATATCTACACTGTGGCCGAGATATTCAGAGCACTTGTGCATGGCACAACTGAGTTGCACTGATGCAAGTCCAAAGCTGCGCCTCCAAGCGATATTGAAAGGGAGACACAGCACAGTGCAATTCCCAGTGCGCCAAAGTGCAACCATAATGTATGCAGCGCAAGTGCAGGAGGCAGGCCCATAAATAAGTGGCACACTGCCATATTCAACCATGGAGAAAGATGCAGTTCTGCAACAAACTCCAAGTTGTGCCAGGCAGACTGGAGCCAATAAATATAGGAACAAACACACAGACAGCTAATGCACAACAGTGTACACAAAGAGAGAGGGAGTATGACAGTGCAAAGGAGAGAGACAGAGAATGAGAGGGAGAGACACAGCCAGACAGAAGAAGAGAGAGAGAGAGAGAGAGAGAAAGAATAAGAGAGAGGGACACAGACTGACGGAGGACAGAGAGAGTGTGATGGTCACCCAGGAAAGCACCCAGTGAAAGAGTGATGGACAGTGGCCTATTCCTAATGGATGCTGTAATGAGGGGTGTGAGGAGACAGGAGGAACAGCAGCTTGGCTGACAAAGGGCCTGGTGGCAGTATGCCCGACACATGTGGCATTGTGCCAGGGTCACATATGACAACTTTAGTGACACAGTGATAATTGGCCAACACTGCCTGAATAGGATAGTTCTGAGGCAGCTCTGTGAGCTTTGCAGTGACAAGATGCAGGCACCCACCAGACGTAGTCATGCCATGGTAGTGGAGGCAAAGGTGACCACTGTGATGTGCCTGCTTACCACGGGCACCTTCAAAAGACCAATGGGTGATACCATGGGCATCACCCAGTTGGCCACATCCCACCTCCTCACCCAGTTCTTCAACGCTCTTCTGCCACATGCTTCTGAGTACATACATTTCCCCAGCACTCAGGCAGAGTGGATAGCAAACATTCAGCAGTTCCACCAGGTGGCATGCATGCCAGGTGTGATTGGGGCAATAGATTGCACCCACATTGACATCCACACTCCTGGCACAGAAGGCCCAGTGTACGTCAACCAGAAAATGTACCCATCCATCAACTGCCAGGTGGTGTGCGATGCTATGGGGCGCATCATCAATGACTATGCTGCACACCCTGGGAGTGCACATGATGCCTTCATATGGCACAGTTCAGCTCTGTGCCATATGTTTGAGTGGGGAGACATCCCCACTGGCCAGTTCGTCAATGAGTAGGATATGCACCAGGGAGGCCAAGAGCCATAGCCCAGGGGATGGAGGAGGGAGAATGGGGCAGGTGCTGTAGTGTATATGTGGTGGCTGAGAGGGAGTGGGTGGCAGCATCACAGCACAAGGATAACCATGTTGTCTTCCACACAGGCAACAGTGCATACACTCTGAAGTCATGGCTGCTCACCTCCTACCGGCTGCCATCGTCCCCAGGTGAGGAAAGATACAATGAGGCACATGCCAACAAACACAATATCATCAAGCATGTCTTTGGCATGCTACAGATGCTATTCCATTGCCTAGACAGGTAAGGCGGTGCCCTACAATACTGTCCATCAAAAGCCTGTGGCATATTCCTGGCCTGCTGCATACTGCACAACATGGCCAATGACTATGGAATAGTAGTCGAGGCTGATGAGGGTGACAGTAGCAGGGACGTAGGTGGTGATGGGCAGAAGGGTGGTGGGTAGCTGCCCCTTGGCAGGAGGTACCCATGACTGCAAGGGAGCATCATGGACAATGCATGTGAGTGCACCAACACACAGGCAAGGCCCATACAGCCCAGCACACAACACAGTGGCAGAGATGAGAACAGTGGTATGCATGCAGGGATGGGGTAGCACAACACACATGGCAGAGCCACTAGCACACGGACATGCACACACAGAGACATGCAGCAATGCCATGCGCACAGACACACACACACAGCCACCCACACACATGGTGAGGGACATGGCATGGATCAGAAGCATGACACCGGCGCACAGGCATGACTGGTGGTGAGCTGCCCTCATCACATCCATACAACATGTCCCAGCAGCATGGTCCACACACATGGGGAGAATGCAGCACAACAAACATGTGAACCACCACATGCATGGCGCACTAGCACCACCATCGTGTGTGTGTGTAGCAACAGCAGCGGATGGCAGGTCAGGGCAGCAGACATGTCACTCCAACTGCACAGTCCCACGACCACCATGGCCACATGAGTGGCTGCACTGGGGCTGACCGGCAGATGCATACTGCACATCGGCCATGGGAGGTGTATCAGATTCCCCCCTAGGGGTTGATTGCAGGACCACAACCGTGTCCATAATTGGGTGTCAAGGTGGCCAAACAGGCCTGCTGCGAGGGTGTCTGGGATGCTGACATCAGATCCTGGCATCCACTGTGCTAGTGTCACCAGATGCCAGGACCATGGGGTGGACAGTGCACTGTGGGGGGGGGGTCTGAGCAAGGCTGAGCCCAGTGTCTGCCACCGACGCCAGCCCAGCTGCAATGGTACTGGCCATGCAGTCCACTGATGCCACAATGGCACCAGTCATGCGGTCCAATGCTGCAGTCATGACTTCCTGCATCTGGCGAGCCTTTCCATAAGCCTTGCATTGCCCCAGTCCTGCTGCTCGGCCATCTGGCGCACTTCTGCCCGCAGTGCGTGCACCTCAGTGGCATGCACTGCCTGGTTGTCCATGGCTGCCGCAGAAACTGGGTGTGCTCTTTCAGGTGCTCAGCATCCTGGGCCTCCTGGCCTGCACATCGAGCTGGGGGAGACATGGTATGCCGCTGCAAGGCCTCCCGCTCAGGCAGATGCTGCATAATGGGCTGCAAAGGGGGTACGGTGCTGTCCAGTGCTCTGGCAGTGGGAATTGCACCACACTGCCCAACGTCACCTGCATCCTGCTGCCACTGCCTGACTGACTGCTTAGTAGTGCCCCATGCCTCCGCCACAATGGCAGCACCACCACCATCCCATAGGGACACAGCTGCGGTGCCACACACAGCTGCACTGGTGCAGATGGGGTGGCTGTGGAGCTGTGGCCTCACTCTGGGACTTGCCAGTGCCTGTGTAGCAGAAAGGGGCATGTTGGGCACCACCACCCTTATCATCCAGTACCAGGGTAAGGTCAGGGTAAGGTCTCGGACAGCACCCCAAGCTGGGTCTCTGCACATAACACCTCCAGTCTGTCATTATGCAAGAACTCAGCCAGGGGGTCATCCGACCCAATGTCATGCATGGCTGCATGCCCAACACTGTCAAGACACAGGCTGCCCTGGCTCTGGATGCCTGTCAATGTTGAGGGTCAGACATCCGCGGCTGCAGCCACCACCTCCTAGTCCTCTGTATGGAGGCATGCTGGTGCTGCAAGTCAAGAACAGAGGGTTAGAGTTGCAGCATATCCTATGGCCCCCTGCCCCCTAATACCACTGTCGCCACATGCCCCCCTGCAGCAATGTGTGTCCTTGCCCACTCACACATGTGGCAGTGGGCATGGCCCCAGGCACACCAGCATGTCACGCCCATGGCAGGAATGTCTGTCGACTGGTCATACTCACCATACAGTGAGGGGCTACCTCTTGTCTGGAACCCACCACTGGGCACACCCTCCACCAGTGTGCAGCAGATGGTGAATGCCACAAGCTCCTCCGTGGTTGTCAGCAGTGGCACAATTGCCAGCCCACCACTGGTCACCATGCAGAACTCACAGATGGCTGCAACCCTCCCTTAGTACACCTCCTATTCATGCCAACCTTCTTCTTGCACTCCTGTGGTGTGCAATGATGGCATCCTTGAGTTTGAAGTATTGGGCCACCTCCTCCCAGCCCACCGCCCGCTCCTGCATTGTGCCTGTGGCACCGCTGAGAAGGCTCTCCTGGTCCATATAGGCCTCAAAGAGAGCATTGCTCTGAGCTGCTGTAAAGTTGGGCCAACGCTTGCATGCAGGCCCCTGACTGTCCTCTCCTTCAGGTCCCTACATTCTGCCACCTATGGACATGTACAACAGAGTGGGTCAGTGCCAGCATGTTACAGTACAGCACTCTGTTGTAGTGTATGCTTAGGCCGCTGTTTATCCATGTTGCCAGTCACTCACCTGAATGGTTGCAATACCAGTCTGTGGCTTGTGCTATTCTGCAGCACTTTTGTGGCACAAGGCATGCAAATTAGCATGTGTGCAAGTTTAATGATATGCTAATGCTCCCCAATGGGGTTGTGCCAGATCATTCCCAAGGCACAAAACCAGTGCATGCCTGCAGTGCGCACATGCGCTACAATGTCCACACCACTATTGCGTGCCATGTGCAGCATGTGCGATGCCATGGCACAGCGCATGCAGCACAGGTGTGCCATCGCGCATGCAATCACTGCCGCCATCATGCACCTGCGCACTGGGTGCAGGGGTGATGATCTTTGACCCCCGGTTCGTGTAATGCCCCCTTTCCCTCACTAGGTCCCAGTGTGATGCACATGTCTGTCATTGTGCAATGGTCTTGCACCGTGCACTGGGGTGCGCAGCCATATGCTGTGCAATAGTGGACATGTGTTTTCTAGCACGGATCTTGCACTTGGGTCAGCCACTTGCACTGTCCAGTGCCATTTTCTGTACCACCACAGCTGCTTACCATGGAGCAGGAGAATGGCAGGAGGGCTGTTAACTGGAGTGAGATGGAGCTGGTCAACCTCATGGCCATTGTCAAGCCCTTTGAGGGGCAACTGTATGGACAGGTGCCTCTGCAGCAGGCCAGGTGCCAAGTGTGGCACAGTGTGTTGGTGGCCCTGGAGAGGAGGACAGGTGTGCTATGCATGCCTGAACAGTGCAGGCATCGATATGAGGACCTGAGGTGGAGGACACCTGACCGTTTGAGGAGGCTGCAGACCCGTGTCCAACATGGTGCTGTGCCCCAGCCAGGTAAGTGTGCGCATGTTGCATGTATGACCAGGCACAGTACTGTAGTGGTGGTGGCATGGCTGCTGGGCATGGCCCTCAACAGGGTACATTGTTGTCCTGGCATGCACCGTGCACTATGCTCACCTGCTGTATGTGTTGCGGCCATGCTGGCAAGACAGCCCCAAGACTGACAGGGGCATGCCCAGTGCACAGAAGGCTGTGTGGTGGAGGGGCCACAGCAGGCGTCATTGTGTACTGATGTCCATCTTTCTCTTCCTTCCCCTCCCAGGGCCAGAGAACTGCAGGTGGGCCAGGGCAGCGGTGGAGGTGAATAGGACAGTGTGCCCTACTGATGGACAGCTGGCACCAGCTGTGCTGCATGGGAGAGGTAAACAATGTGATGCTGTTTCTCAATGTACCTGTGGGGTGGTGGTGGGGATGGTTAACAGCCATGGCCACCCCTACCATGTACCTGGACAGCTGTGTGTGTTGCACAGTCCATTGTGCATGCCACTGTGTCCCATCCATTGGCCCCGTGCACCAGCTGTTGGTGGTGTGGGCATGTGCATGGCTGCCACCAGTTGTGCTGCAGTGCTGCTGTTGCTGTGTGCCATGTGACTGTCACAGTACGGTCCCGTGGCTGCTGCACAGCTACGTCCGCCTCTCTGCACCACCGTGCTGTGCCGTGTTGTTGGCTGGCTTAGCCCCCCCCCCGTGGGGTTCCATTCTGGGCTCTTCCAGGGGTGTGTGCTCCCACTGTTCATTGCACTCTATGGGTGGGCATATGTCCCTTGGCCATTGCACTTATTGCACATCTTATCCCATGCCATAAGTGTCAGGCGGCCTGCTACCTGTAGGCCTCGTGGGTACAAACCAGGCTCCTGCACCAGATTCTGGTGGTTGTGCAGAGGGTGCTGGATGTCATGGTCTGCATATAGCAGATGACAGCAGCCAACTGGAGGGAGCAGAGGCATGGTGTGGTGGCAGGACATGGACACCATTGAGGAGCCCTGTATATAGCCATCCTTTCACTTGCTGCTCCTGTTCCCCTACAGACCCCCATCCCATTGTACAGTACCTGTTACCTGTCCCCACCCTTCATTGCTCCTTCCCTGTCCCTGCCCTGTTACATTGTTTTGTACAGCTGTTTTACACTTTATAAAGCATTTTTCTGCTACATGCCTGTCTCCGTGTATGCTTTGCAGGTGGCGTGTGGAGCCATGCTGCAGTAATCTGGTTTTGGTCCATGGTGTTTGCACAGGGATGGGGGCAGCTGAACAGTGCTCCTGTGATTCACAGCTGCATACAGTAGTGTGTCACATTGTGGTGGGGGCCATCACTTGTTTGGTGGGTGTGCTTTGTGCCTGCAGGGTCACCATGGGGCTGTGGTAAGGGGTCGGCAGCAGGTGAGTGCGTGTTGGTGGCACACAGTCATGGTCTTCCTTCTGGACATGTCTGCTCACTGGGGTAGGGTCATCTGCATCCCCTGTTGGGCACCCAGTCCCATGTGCTCTGGCCCTCTGCCTGGGCCATGGGTCAGTCATGGTGTGTGGGCTGTCTGTGTGCGTGTGGGGCATGGGTGTGTTTGGCACTGTGGGGGTGGACACCCATTGCAGTGTGGCAGTGGCCATGGCCAGCTGGCAGATGGGCTGGGGGAACACCGTTGGTGGCCTGCATTGACCATTGTCTCCCCTCTGGTCACCTGATGGCCATGCTGCCATTGTGGTTTGTGGTACAGTTCCAGGGCATGCTCATGTCCAATGCTGGTGGACTGGTTTTGGATGCAGTGATGCTCGGGACCCCTGTTGGTGGCTGTGCTCCATCACATGTTGAGCATTTTTCTCTCCTGCTCTCTGCTGGGGTCCTGTGCCCATTGTCACTGTGCTTCACTGGCTGTGTCCCTGGGGCTCTTGTCTTTGGGCTGCCCCCCCATGTTTGTGTGCAGGTGTGCTCCGCGCTTCCCTGGCTGCACCAGCACATCTCTGGTTGCGCCATGGCGCAACTGTGCAATATTCACCTGACTTTCACTGGCGCAGTTCAGCTGGTGAAACTTCTGAATAGTGCACCCACTGTGCCACGGCTTATCAGCTTTCCGCTGCACCAGACTTGCGTCTGCCTTTGGTGCATTTCTGAATATCCCCGTGTGTGTGTGTGTGTGTGTGTGTATGTATATATATATATATATATATATATATATATATATATATAGGCCCAGATTGCCATGTACAACCCACTGATGCACCCCGGTGCTATATTTAAAAGGGAAAAGTGTGCCTGCACAAATCCCGATGCGCCGGTGCATCAGCAATCTATGCAGGCACAGGTGGGGGGCGTGCCCATGCATAAACTGCACAGCTGGATATTCAGCCAGGCTGTGCAGAGTTATGCAGGCACAACTAACTGTGCCTGCACAAAGTTACGCCAAAAAAAAGGAACAAGTCGGGCCACCCACAGGTGAGCTGCTGCGTGCAGGGGTGGCAGCTGCCGCACTTGTGGGTGCCCTCCACTTTTTCCCGTCAGACTTGGTGGCAACCCCCATGCCCCAATCACGGGCTGGCGGGTCCCCCGAGTAGCCCGATCGCAGGCAGCACAGTATTCTCCCCAGCAGCCCGATCATGCGGGCATAACAGTCTCCAACCCCCCCATTAGCCCAATCGTAGGCATAACGGTCTCCAACCCCTGCCTCCAGTAGCCCGATCATGGGTGCGAATGAAACACCCCCCAACCCCCGAGTAGCCCGATTGTGGGCATCAGACCTCCCTCCCAAAACTCAATATCCCTGGTGGTCCAGTGGACTGAGAGTAGCCCAATTGTGGGTGGCATCCTTACCCCCCAAGTATGTTATCCCTGGTGATCTAGTGGCCCCCACCCACCTGCCCATGGAGCCCCACCACCCCGCTCCCCCCCATCAGCTGGCAGGCGGCAGCACCCCACCTGCCTGCTACCCTGCCGCCCGCCGACTGACAGCTCAGTAGGGCTGCATGTCTACTGGTTCAGAGCATGAGCCAATGGGCGTGCAGCCCATACCGTATAAGGCAGTCCAGATATATGACTGGATCACCAGGGATAACATACTTGGGGGTTAAGGATGCCGCCCGCAATCAGGCTACTCTCGGTACACTGGACCACCAGGGATACTGGACTTTGGGGGGAGGTCTGATGCCCGCGATCGGGCTACTCGGGGTGGGGGTATTTCATTCATGCCCGCGATCAGGCTACTGGATGGGGTTGAGATCATTATGCCTGCTATCGGGCTACTCGGGTTGGGGGCATGTCATTTATGCCCGCAGTTGGGCTACTGGAGGGGGTTGGAGACCGTTATGCCCATGATTGGGCTGCTGGAGAATACTGTGCTGCCCACGATCGGGCTATGGGGGGAATAATATTATGCCCGCGATCGGGCTACAGGGGCGTCGGTCCCCGATGGCTGCTGCCTGGCAGGGCGCCAGGCTCAAGTCATCGGGAATCGGCGCACCTGCATGATAATGGCATGCAAATGGGGCTGTACTTAGATGCAAATGGCCCCCCATGTGCCTTGCATAAATTATGGCCCCATTTGCATGTCACCCTTTGAATATCGCAGGGCTGCACATGGCGCAATGGAACTTGTACCACCGCATCTCAATGCTCCACTCTGACCACTTGTGCTGGCACAGTTCCACTGCGCCATGCACAGTGGGTGTGGCTAGGGGGCGATATTGAATAAAGTTGCGCCATAGCGCAACTCCGTTGAATATCACCCTGGCCACACCCCTGCACAACTATTTTGTCCGGCGCAGGGGCTTGCACCACAGAATGGCGCAGTTTGAATATCTGGACCACTGTGTATATAAATATATATATATATATATTTGTGTGTGTGTGTTTATATTGACCATATTCATTGTGTACTGAGGGATTTCAACACAGGTGTTAAGTATCATAGTCCAGAGTCTTAGCCACTACACTACATTGTCTCCTATGATATCACTGTGACAATGTTCTCTTATCATAAGGCAAGACAGACCCCAAAAAAAAACAGCCAATAATACTTTCCTGTTTCTCTTTATTGTCAAAGGTCTTTTTTTTAACTTAGCATATTTCTAAGCCATTGAATTATCTGAAACTTTTTCAGTTCACATGAACAAAAAATAAATACTAATGTCTATTAAACATAAGTTAAAAAATGACTACTTTTCTTCACTAGCCATAATATTTAACATATTGATTTGTAGCTCATGTTTCAAAACAATTCACACTTCCCAAAGAGGGATAGCTTGTAGTTTTTACCTGATTTTTCTAATTCTCTCAATTTAAAAAAAAAAACAGGTTTACAAATAAGCCCATGATTATTTATGAGCTATGGTTATAGCGGCATTTTTTGAAAACGTGAGGCACTTAATGAATTGTTTTTCTTGCAGTGTGAACAGTAGAAACCAAAAAGACATTTTTGTAAACAGTGATTTTGAGCAGAGCAAGCTTCGCAAAGAGGATAGCTTGTAGTTTTCATCGGATTTTTTGAATTCCCTCAATTTAAAAAAAAATGGGTATGAAAATAAGATCATGATTATTCCTGAGCTATGAGGTGACTCTAGGCATCCAATGCATACTCCTTTAAACAGTTATTTTGAAGTGCTTAAAGCATGCTCAGAAACCAAAATTTAAAACTTTAATAAATTTTGAACAAATAAATATTTTTTTCATCAAACCTGTGAAAGGCACCTCTGTGGGGCAAGCCTTTTCTACCCTGAAAATGTCAGACCAAAATGCCAAATCATCTGGGTGCAAGGCAAAGACAAAAAACACCCTTTTTTAATGTTTTTGTGATATCCACATCTCAGAATCTGCACATCTGACCAGAACAAAACTTGGCATCAAGAGATCTACTCCATGAAACTGATCAGGCATTTTTTTTTTCAAATCTATTGAACAGCTGCAAAGAAATTAAAGTGCAAAATGTAACACTCACTACTGCCATCTGTAGGCCAGTCTCTGAATTACACATGAGTGCCATTATAAATTATATACTTACCCTGGCTAGAGTTGATCCATTCTGCCATTTGTAGGCCAGTCACTAAATTACACAAGTTCCATTATAAATTATATGTTTACATTGCTAGAACTGATCCCTCCTGCCATCTATAGGGCTGTCACTAAATTACACATGAGTTCCATTATAAATTATACACTTAACCAGGTAAAACTGATCCCTCCTGTCATCTGTAGGGCAGTCACTAAATTACACATGAGTTCCATTATAAATGATACACTTATCCAGCTTGAACTGATCCCTCCTGCCATCTGTAGGCAGCCAGGGAATTACGCATGAGTTCCATGTAAGCAATAATGCCCAACAGGGGGTGTGTCATTGTGAAATGTACACACCTAATAATAATTTTGGAATGGATTAATATTTTTCTCCAAACCAGCCAAAGGAACATCTATGGGACAAAATCTTTTAGCCCTGAAAATTTCAGATCAAAATTTCAAGCCATCTGGACACAAAGTGATGACAAGAAAATAGCAACAAAATGCATTTTATTTTATATTGTTTCACTATCCACATCTCAAAATCTGCACAAAAGACCAGAACAAAACTTGGCATTCAAAAGATCTACCCTACAAGACCACACATGTAAAGTTTTGTGCAAATCCATTGAATGGTTACAAAGATATTAATGTGTAAACATATGTTCCTATGTTCCTAGCACTCCCTACAGCCATCTGTAGGGCAGTTGTTGAATTATACATGAATTCCATTATAAGTGATGCACTTATCCTGGCTAGAACTGATCACTCCTCCCATCTGTAGAGCAGTCGCTAAATAACACAGTATTTTTGTTATAAATTACACACTTACCTGTCTAGAACAGATAACTCCTGCCATCTGTAGGTCAGTCAGTGAATTACCCATGAGTTTCATTTAAGCAATAATGCATGAAATGGTGTGTTGTGAGATTTACACACTCCTAATAATAACTTTGAATCAGATTAATATGTTTCACCAACCTAGCATAAGGTACATCTGTTGGCTGAGTCCTTTCTACGTTGAAAATTTCAGACCAAAATTCCAAACTATCTGGACGCAAGCTGATTAAAGAAACCACCCCAACCCCAACAAAAATTGATAATCTTTTATGTTTTTTTCACTACACTCAGCTTGGAATCTGCAAATCTGACACGGAATGAAACTTAGCACATCGAGAGATCTACCCCCGTGAGAGTACGCATGCAAAATTTCATGCAAATCCATTGAACAGTTGCAAAGATATTAAAGTTCAAAATTTGAGGTTTAGCATACAGTAGGAACCCCTGCTGAACTCTAACTATAGTGGTGCTACTGCACCACTATAATATCTTTAAGACAATACAATTTAAATTCAAGTTCATGTGTACTATTTTACTAGGAGAAATTAATGGAATGAAGCTCATTTTCATGGATACTACAGATGATACTCTTTACAATTTGCATATTATAACAATGTACAAATCACAAGTTTTGGCTGTAACAGCAATACATTAAAGAAGCAGTATTTGTCAGAAAAAATTGTATCATATTTTTTTTAGCAGAAATGTATTTCTAATATCCTTAGATTTAGCCACAGTATATTTTTGGTTTTCTCAGATATTCTTAAAATAGCTTTTACAGCTGATTTTGTAATTAATAACTCACAAGATTATAGATGCCTGTCACTGATAATTCTTAAAACTTTCTTCCATTAGCCAACCCACTGGTGTGGCAGTAACACTGCTACTTGTTGAGGTCAATGACGTCGGTTTGGAAGTGAACCCAAGCTATCAGAGCACCAGTCGTGGGAAGGAGGATTGAGTGTTTACAGGACCACTATCCTCCTACAGGGGGAGAGTGGGAAAGAGCTTGATGCTCGACTGACCCCTGGTGTAAACCAGAGGACAGGCAGCCTGAGGTATAAGAGGTGGGGAAGATGTGGCAGATGTGGCAGACGTTGGCACATGCACCTTGATGTCATCACATGCAACATCTTCTGAGGAGAAAACAGAAAAACTCCCAGCTGCACTTTATGATGGGATGACTCAGGCTCCTCCTGGAATCTGGTTCTGGTCCTGGTGGGTCAAGGGACTCCCTGCCTCCCTGCCATTAAGGGCACGCCATGGTAGACTATGGGAGAGGTAAGCCCGGGGCAAGCTGGAGTGATGGGGATGGGAGGTCTAGTGGTAAGGAGGGACGACTGGGATGGGACAGGATGAAAAAAAGAATATTTTCTGTTGAGGTTACCTGTTAAAGTTATATGCTAGATTCATACTGTGGATGTATTAGAATGCTGATAACACATTTCTGACAGTAAACGGCACCACACTGTGCCAAGATATATGGTGGGCATGGCATATGAGTGGGAACATTTAAACAGTTTAAAATTCCATATCTTAGATCAGGAATAAAATGGAGAGAAGTGAAATATGTATCTTGATGTTTTTGCCAGAAAAACATAAATGTTGAAAAAAATAGATGGCAACTAACAAATGCTGCTGCTTTAAAAATTATATAAATTATTATGGTATAAATTATTATGGTAAGTAGATATATGAGGGCAACATAATTTGAATGTTATGGATTGCAAACTGTGCAATAACTGACCAATTTAAATAATATAAGCAACTGTGTTTTTTTTTTTTTTTGGTAAATGAATTGCTATGCCCATGTAGTTGCAAGACAATTGCTAACGTTATCAAAGTGGTGATTTAGCATTTTGGACATTGTGTCTTAGTTGCTGACACTATCAGCCATTTCTGGAGTTTATTTCAGCAGAACAGAATATTGTGTATTAAGAAGGATGGCCAATAATGTTTGTGAAACTTGTGTGGTGCTGGGAACTTCAAGGGTTATGTATGACAAATCTTAAGGACAAAGGATGGAGTTTGCTCTAGTAAGCATTCTTCAGTTGTAGGATGAAAGGTCACAATTTTTAACCTTTTTAGGTCCACAAATGTAGATGTATCCTATACTCAAGGGAGATTAGCTTAAGGCTGAATGCTCTGATATATGCACACCTTGGTGTGTAGTGATACATAAGGCCACAGGCTGAGTACATTCAACTACCAAAGGTATGTAAATATTGGAGCATGATCACACACTTAGTAGTGGATTATTTATCATACAGCATGGCTAGAAATGTGTTTTTTGTGGGTGTAGTCCTTTTTTAGCAGAAATCAGAGTTTCACTTAAGCAATCTTGTTGATTCTGGCATGCTTTTGATAGCTTTAAAGTGATAAAAAGTGTAGACACAAGCGTAAGTGAGTGTTACAGGAACCATCCTCATTATAAAGCTTTGCTGGCACTTTTATACTGCAGTGAATGCCACTCAGTTATGCTACAATGGAAGATGATAGTGAAACAGTATAAAAATGACAGGATCAATCAGATAAGTTTTATCACTTTGAATGTAACAGAATCATGCCAAGATCTATCAGGTAACTGTTTGCAGTGTGGGACAGCTGCATAGATTGTCTTGGTCATGGTTGTTAATGTTAGGCTATGTGTGTGACAGCCTGTGTGTGCCTTGTGGGGAGTGATCTTGTCTTGACTGCTAGCGAGAATGTTCTGTGGGATGAAAACTAGTGCAGGCATGCGGTTGTAATGGGAGGTATGTGGTCATTGTGAGATAATGCATCACTATGTGGTGCATTTTAGCCAATCTGGGACCCCAATTTTCACAGAGATTTCCTACCCATTTTATAAATATATACACACACACTCACATATGAAGTGTCTTTCCCAAATCTCTGCCTGCCATGGGATAGAAGCAACTCTTATTTCAAAAGAGGAACCCTAGTCCTAGCCTTTAACACAGTTCCTCAACATGGGATCCTAAACTGAATTTGTCAATTAACTAGAACCCCAAATATTTATAAGTGCATGTGCACTATTTTTCACTTTTCACTAGCCACTGTAGTAATGGAAATTGTCTACTCTGGAGGGATTGTTTTTACTTGACTTGAATAACATGACTGTTTTTTACACATACTTTATAAAGGCTGTCCATTAACAAGTAGATTATCTTGTTATATGGAAAAAAGCCAGTTGCAGTTGTAACAAATGGTCACAATACATAATAAGCAGTATCATCTCTGCTGAAGTGCAGATCAGTACCTGAGACAGCATCTCTTAAATTATGTATGTAAATCATGAATCGGAGTTGGCCCAAAACAGCCTTGTGGGACACTGTTCTATTTCCTCTTTACATTTTGCCTTTGGCATTGTTCTTCTGAGGATGTGAGTGCATCTCTCTCCAGTTTGTTTATACTGCATGTACTTCAGTGTGTAATATAGAAAGCTATGAGATGCTGGCTAGAATCGAAAACAAGGTGTAAACTCTCAGTGCTTGTGATCTCCCGTCCCCCACCTACACGCAAAGTGCCTTCATATGGCTTATTTTATTTATTTATTAAACTCTAGGATTATTGCACTGGCTGTGATTAACAATGTCCTGGAATTGTTAGTTTTATCTCTAACCCAACAAAACCGACACCAAAATTACCTTTAAGTCTAAGTCACTCTTGAAAATTCTTTAGGTAATACAGAGCTGTGAACTCAGACATGTTTTACTCTGAGTTTGCAGCTCCAGCAGGTTGCGAAGACATGCACAAGACTGTTTCTATAGTAACACTCACATGCACATCTTCAAACCTGTCTGAAGTGCTGATTCAGAGTAAAGTACATTTGAGCTGGTAGCTCTGTAGAAACCTATAGCAAGGTACAGGAATGACATGTGGGAAGGGGGCAACTGGGTGAGTGGAGCAGGGTAAGGAGAATGCCTGGACTTTGTTTGAAGAAAATAAAGCATGTGAGGGTGAGGGTGCGAAAATTAGATGTATTTTCAGAGTGTAAAGCATTTTTTCTTTTTATGCGACCAGTCACTCTTCATTGGCACATACTGTACTCTGTGCAAAGGGAAGGATTTTAGTTGTCATAAGGTCGAGGATGGATAATTTATTGCATACATTAGTAGCACGCCATGTGAATGCATGGTGATCCCCCAACATCACAGAGAGCACATTCATGATAATCAGTTTTTCTTTGTGAGAATGTATTTTCATCCTCCATCACAGAAAATGCATGCATAATAATCAGTTTCATCTTGTGAGTATGCACTGTAGCTCCTTTCACACAGCAGGATCTGCACAGCATTTAGCAGTGCATAGCAACTGCAATGTTACATGCATTGTCATGTATAGGCAACCCACACCTCATTTTATTTATTAAAATGTTTCACCAGGAAGCATGCTGAGCAACAAGTTGCACATCTCCCGGTGTGACCTGTGGGGTAGGGAACAATCGGATGGAATACAAAGAAATGTTTCAATGTTGGAATACAATTTGCTTACTTGCATACAATGAGAGCAGGAGGGATTATAGGTGGATCACATTGGCTAACAATGCAGCAGTTAACTATTGTAGATAGAAAGACACATATAGCAATTTGACAACAGTTGGTGACAGTTGGTAACACTGGAACACATATAATAACTTGACAACAGAATGTAACACTAGATGGTAAGGTGACACACGATAGTAATTGATAGCCATTAGTGTAACATATATATTCAAGATTTACAGTGATTGGAGTAAAGAGATAAAGAATAGAAGGAGGGAACAAAAATTTGCAGAGGGCAGAATGGAAGAAGGAAAAGGAAATTTACAGGGAGATGCAGGTAGAACATGATTTTCGAGGCAAACAGTGATGACAGGGTGGAATAAAGATGCATATGAGAGTGGTATATGGGTTGGTTATAAGTGCTTAACTGACTGTAGGATTTGGCCAGTGTAAGTCTGTGTTAACCGGAAAGGGGGTATAAGGAGATGAGAGGTAAAGTGTGGTAGGTGATGTGAGTGAAGTATTGTAGGTGGGGGGTATCCAAGGGGAGGAAGGGGGGAGTTGAAATTCAAAGGGAGTGATTACAGTCTCAGTATTCCCTGTTTTTGGTGGTTTGTCATTTCTTTTTATCATTTTGTGCTAGTCCCTGGTGCTGTCTACAAACATGACAGTAATCACTTTGCTTTTCACAGAGCCTCTCACAAGAGACTCCACCATGTTGTGGAATTCTTGTCACCATATGTGTTCCTGAGGCTTGCGCGTCCACTCTTATATCCAAGTTCAGCTAAATGTATCCTTAAGTAGTGAAAATGAAGCTGAACTCAGAAAGCCTGTGACATTTTGGAAATGAGGGCCAAAAACTACATTAAAAGTGCTTCAAAAGTGGATCGATGGTACAGAGCATATGCACATGCATATTTATATTTCAAGGGATTTGGATATGAATATGCATTAGCGCATCCCCAGTATCACAGCTCCACTTTCAGAGCACTTTTAATGTATTTTTTTGCCCTTGTTTCAAAAAAGTAACTGGTTTCCCGAGTTCAGCTTAATTTTTAATACCTAAGGGTGTATTTAGCTGAACTTGGGTAGAACAATGTTGGCAAATAACTCACCAGCATCCCCCCCCCCCAACCTCAACTACAGAGTCTCAGGCTCTCTTCCAGCAGGAAAGATAGCAGAAACTCTGGATACACCCTGAGATCATTGCACACAGTATGTGTGTAGAAGTAGACTGTGACGGTGCTGGCAGAGTGGAGCGAGCAGCTGGGAACTGAATCATTGTAAGTGCTGCTCATGTGAAAGGGTCTTGTGATTCCCCCATCAGAGGAGCACACCCTTGATTGTCAATGTTTACCTGTGAGACTGCATTGTGATCCCCAGTCACAGGGAACACATCCTTACTAATCATTTTTTACTTATGGGAATGCCTTAGGATATCCCATCACAGGAGCACATCCATGATGATCAGTGTGTGCTTCTCGGAATGCCCTGTGATCCACCTTAACAGGGAACACATCACTGATGATAGAATTTCACTTGTGGGAATTCATTGCGATATCCCTTTACATGAGCACATCACTGATGATTAGTTTTTGTCTGCAGTAATGTACAGTGATCCCTCATCACAGGGAGCATCCTTGATATTCAGTTTCTCCTTGTGAGAATGCATTGTGCTGTCTCATCATTGGGATCATTCTTGATATTTTGTTTCTCCATGTGACAATGCATTGTGATCATTTAACATCACAGGACCATATCAGTGATAATCAGTTTCTCGCCATCCACACTTTAGATAAAACATATAGTTTAACATACTGTACCAGAGTAAGATGCACTGTTTCTGCTCTTCTGAGTGTTCACATTGAAAGATTTATATGTCATCTCTATCACCTTATCTTGGTGAGCGGGATACAGACTGCCACAAATGGTGCACAGCATTCCAGATAAAATACATCCCAATGGGGCAATCACTAGAAAGGTTTTGTTATTAGAGACTATATCCCATTCCCACACCAGCACTGTACTGCACTCTCAATGAACCCTTCTCCACAAGAAATGATGACACACACTGCTTGTTGCTGATATATGTATAATCAGCTGCTCAGCTGGTAACGGCTCCACACATACACACAAAAAGTAACAATTCCTGCCCCCTGTCATATATAGTTCACTGTTTTCAATTTAGCTTTCCCCCTGTTTGGCAATAAAGAGATATAGATCATAATAGACAGTCAGTTCATTCTAACAATGTTTCTAAAAAGTCATTCTTTAGGGCAAACCATGCAGAATGACTTTTTAAGCACAAGCAAAATGAAATAGAATGTAGGTGCGACAAATAAAGAAATTGGAAGTCTGTGCAGATCCAAGCTGTGAGGTGCCATGAGCCATAGGACAATTGGAAACAATGTGGGAACAAGCTGTAGGTGCATGATTTACTCAGTGCTTAATTTCAACATTTTTCTTAGGTGTAAAAAGAGCAATATATTGCACCACATACTGTGACACTCGGCCACAGAAGACCGATCAAAATGCCAACATCCTGACTCATCCAGTAGCAGTGTCAGTGTGATACAAAGTGCTTGGGTGTTGCTTTCTGATTTGTTAGGCACAGATGACAGATCAATACCCCAGCATTTTATGTCTCCCTGACTGCACCAGTGAAAGTAGCAGAGTGATGCAAAATGTTTAGCTGTCGCTTTCTCATTTGTGCCTGAATGTCACTGAGAGTGGCAGGATGCATTACTCTTTTTGCACTTTATAAACTTGTATCATTTTTTTTTATTATTCATTTGGAAAAAAAAAACCTCTGATCACAAGTGCTCTTTTACAAAGGTTCCAAGTCAAGGACAAGGACAACAGACATAGAGAAAGAAATATCATAATACAAAAATCAGCAGTTCCAGCAGATCATTGTCTGGTACAAGTATCAGCAAGTCCATGTAACAGCAGATTATGAGGGCATAATTAAGCTTCGCTAGTTGTATTCTCACAGTTTGTTGCAATTAATCAGTTTCATGCTGCGCCATTCCATTCCTCATTAACTCACAAAAGTAGCTGTAACTTTTTTTTTAAAAATGTACCATCTCACAGTTCATATAAAATCACATGCCACCTCCTCAACTGTATAACATGCCAAAGTTTAACACCCACTTCTCTCTCTTTGCAGGCTAAGACAAAACACAATTCATAGAGTGTTGTCAGAAAAGCTGACTATGCATCTATCATGTAAAAAGATAACATGGCTCTGTTAAGAACAGTGCTCTTCGGACACATCAAAGATTTTTGGCATCTTTGAATTACTGAAGATTCCCCCTAGTGTCTTTGTGATGTCACAGATCCCCTTGCTATCCTAATTGCACTGTTCATAACAGATGCATGGCAATTACTGAGATGTATATGTTTGTGTGTACCATTACTGTGTCTCTTTAGTTATAATCATAAGAGTACATTCTTGAGTTCCTTGGGTGATAGAATTGAGAAGTGAGGCTGAGCAGCTCTGGCATACAAAAGGACTTGAGAAGAAACTCTGAGAACCACAAGAGACATGGGAACAGTACATATAAACATATTATAAATCATGCTGAAGACTTCTGCTTTTAAATCTTGAATTTAAAACTGTTTGACTTTATAAAAAATAGAGAAACCCCTGTTTGACGAAATGGACTGTGCTAACAGAACTGTTTGCACAGTACAACCTCTTGTGGAAACAAGAGTATCTGGAATATGCAGAAATAAACAATCCTGACTGGCCAAGAATGATGTAATGATTTATAAACAAACAAACCCAAAAAACAAACAAACAGAACAAAATTCTCAGCTATATGTGATTTGAAAATAAATACATCCTTGTGATTGCTCTCAGCCAATCACATTACAAGATTTTTCCAGTCTGTGTTATAATGTTGTATATTCCTATGTTTCTAGGGAATTCTGTAATGTCAGTTTCACTGTATGGCACTGTTCAATGAGCAGAGTGAGAAAATGTGACTAGCAAAATAACATGTGCAGGAGTTAAAAATGAACAGCGTTGAACAGTGAAAGTGGAGAATAGATGGTGAACTCAGTTAAAAGAAAAAAAATGTAACACAAGTAATTTCTTTAAGGAAAGACAAAAGTACAAGTATTTTACAAAAAAAGTGTAATCCATTGAAGGAAAAGACAAAAAAGTAGTCACCTGGCCTGGTGACACCAAAGGTGCATTCTGCATGTCATTCAAGAATTATTTTTGATGATGCCTGCAGCATTAACAGAACCTCCTATGGCAGCTGACCTAATGGTGCTGAGCATGTGGTTAACCATATGACATCAGCAAGTCCCTGCTTAGAGATGGCAGCACTGAAGGGGGAATCCTGTCATGGGAAGGAGTGAGTAATTTGGGAGAAAAGGAAACATTTCTTGCCTGGTGTATTCAGTGATGGCTGTTTCAATTCCAGCAGGTCTATATTGCTCCTGTTCCAATCCCCAGACGTCATCAGGATGCATACACTCTGCTTCTTCCCTGTTGGCTGCTGGGCCAAACCATGTGATGGGATAGATTGGACCTCTGATGGTGGGAAGATTCTGGGGACAAGTGAAAGAGGTTCATTAAAGACAGTGGTTTGTCTTTAGTGGACATAGAGGCCCAGGCACTTATGAGAAGAACCAGGGTGGTGGATGCAAAACCTATATAATCAGAATTAAAATTATTTTCATTCACTTTTAAGTGTGTGGCATTTTTAACAATTTTTTTTTATAATAATTGAAATTCATTTTTAATATTTTAATATCTTTTATAATGTATTGATATTAATGTGATTAACAGATCTTGGTAAAATACATAGATCAATGGACAGGAAACCATATACAACATGGCTGTGTTTTCTTCTAAATGTTTTGATGACATCACAGTCCTCAAGCATCACACTCCAGAGGTCTCTTATGTCATCAGAACCCTGAAATGAAAACACATGCTTTGCCTGGGCTTGGCAATTCATTCCTTATTTGTTACAATACACAGATTCTAGAAATATATAGAAACCTTTCTAGGAGTGTTCCCATACACAATTATTCAATTTTTTTCTGGACTTTTTTCTTCTTTTGTCCAAGCCACATTGGAAATGGAGCAGTAGCATTGAAGAGTTGGCACCTAACAGTGAATATTTCTAGAAATAAATAACATTTAAAATAAACTTATTTTACCAACTATGGTTTAGGGCACCAAGTGGGTGTTTACTGAGTGGGTCTGGTTATGGAAAAAAAGGGAGAATATGGGTTTTGGGGTGGTTGGAAGTGCAATGTCTGCTGAATTTGAAATGGCACAAGTATGAACAATTGAGCTACCACAGTAGTGACATCAGTACTGTGGTGCAACAACATTTGTCACTCTTTAACTGAGAAACAACAATTTTTGCAACCTTCAAACTGTGGTACAACAACTTTTTTTGAGTGTATAGATTTTTATGTAGAACAACTCTTAAACACATACAGTACTATTAAATACATAATCTGCTCTGCTGTTTTGTTCATATATTGCGTTATGAAATGTATTTCTCAGTTATGAAGTAGCATATTCCATAACATTACAAGCTATCTCTTATTATTACATCAAATTATAATAATATATAGAATAGTGCATGGGGTGGTGTGTTTAATTAGATTTTACACACATTCCAAGGTGTTGGATGCTACATAAACCCCGAAAGCGAAGCTCAAGGGGTTTATTTAAGCATCCAACCCGAGGGGTGTGTGTAAAATCTTGTTAAACACACCACCTCATGTTTTATTTTATATAATTGCTGGGGATAATTTTTTCACCACAGCAACTATATAAAATTAAAACAAATCCTCCCTGAGTGGTCTGGTCGGGTTATGGCATTTTGGAGCATTCATGCGGTCAAGCCGGTCAGGAAGCGGCTTCTGAAAGGAAAGGTTGTTCCTTACTTTTCTTTACTGATTTTGTTAACCTTTGTTACTTTTGCAGACTAAAGGACCCCTTTACTTCTTTTTTTTTAAATTAACTTACCGCACCGAGTGGCAGCATCCGGTGCGATGAACTGGTGGCGGCTGGCACTGAAGAATGGAAGAGCTGCTGCTGGGGCATGCACACAATGGAAACCAGTGCATGTTTGCCATTAAAACCTGCAGGTTATAATGGCAAATTATAACCTGGTTTCCTTTAGGAAAAAAATTATCCCCAGTATATACAACACAGTAAAATAAAATAAAGTAGGTGGGATTCACCGATACTGTAAATCTAAAAGCATACTGTACATTTTTAATGATTGCATTTTGTATTCTAATATTTGTAAAAAGTGCTGATAGCAGTAAACATGGTATTTCTCCCTCTTGGCTTATAATAAAATTAACCCAAATACGGGCCTGTGGCCTAGATCCGGAAGCTCTTTTGCATATTAGAGAGGGCCTCCTTCCCATTAAGTTAAAAAACACTCTTATATCCTTGTCTATAAGGATCCATTCTCAACTCTTGTCGCTTTCTTAAATATAACAATAGAATATACATTAATCAACCTTTATTTGGTAATCCAAATTTTAAAATAAATGATAAAACTATTTTCCCAAACTGGTTACCGTACTTATGGTAGATACATATTAGCAATTTTATGGATGCAGGAGGGTCATGGTTATCAGTTAATGATATCAAACAGAAGTTTAACATTCCAAATAATTATTATTTTAAGGTCATTCAATTAATATATTTATTAATAAAAGCTTTAAGACAAGATCCTGAGTTAGTAGTATCCCCTTCTATTCCTAAAGAAATGTCTCAATTTGTGGGTCGTCCAAAGGCAGTTTCCAAAACTTATGGAATACTGTTTGACTGGCTATATGTGGACTGTTTTGGACTGACCCATCACTGGTCTACTTTTTTCCCTGATCTTAACATAGACTGGTCAGTCCTCTGGTATAACTGTCACATATTTGTAACCCAAGATAGATTAAGTCTAATGCAGATTAATGCAGATGCATATCCTGCATAATTTATATTTTTTCTCAGTAAACAATGCCTAGATTTGGATTGATGCCTTCACCTTTATGTGTTCAATGCCTTCAACATGAAGGTACATTGTACCACATTTTCTGGGCTTGTCCTAAAGTCACTCCACTTTGTACAACCATCCAGCATAGAGCAGACCCTATTTTGGGTCTACAGGATCTATTTACACCTGAAATATGTCTCCTAGGAGATTATTTGAAGATAAGGGTTCTCAATAGGAAATATTACATGGTTCTTATTTCTATGTCTGTAAAGAAATTGGTATTAAGACACTGGGTGGATCAGGAGGACATTTCATATAGAGAGTGGGTAACTGAATTACTGGCAAATCTTAGAAATGAGCGGACTATAGCAAACCTGAATAATAGATCAGGAAAGTGTAAAAAAATGTGGGACCCATTGTACTCTTTATACTCTATATAATTAACCTTTGCTGCTGTATTCTTTGTATCACATATTTATTTTCCCCATTTGAATTGATTGTGCTGTAAGGTTTTAGGGAATAGGGTTAGAATAATAATAATGTATTAGTAGGGTGGGTATGTAGGTATAGGGAGGTATGGGGAGGGAAGGAGGTGGGCAGACTCATTATGATACATTGTCCAATCTATACGGTATCTGAAATGTGTATATCTGTCCTCTGTATCATAAAACCATTCTAATAAACTTTAAATGGGAAAAAACATGGTATTTCTTTACAAAGTAATGTCAGCATTATTGATTTTCTGACTGGCCCTCCCTGTGAATAGAATAACTAGTAGTTCCATTTCAAATTGTACAGAAAAAGAGCCAATCTGCTATCACATTGCATTTGCACTGTGGTTGTGGCTCAAATGTTAAACAGTTAGATGAGTGG
Organism: Neoceratodus forsteri; assembly: GCA_016271365.2. NCBI lineage: Eukaryota > Metazoa > Chordata > Ceratodontiformes > Ceratodontidae > Neoceratodus > Neoceratodus forsteri. Next base: position 536,216,505 of record CM057459.1, on the reverse strand, counting down.
AAGTTAAATACTTAAAACACTCTGCTGGGTGGTGGCTGTAATAGATGGAGTTTGCACAGCAGGACTTCACTGAACAGCACCTGGAGATTTATCCATTAGTTAATTTGACTGACTTTTAATATTGCAACCATGGAGTTGTTGCTGTACTTCCAGCTATATAATGTAGCTTTTGAGCTTACATTTTCTACCTAAATCAATACAAAGACCATCAGGCTAGAATCCCTTCTATACCCCGCATACACTCTTCAGAAATTATCAGAAATATCCCCTTCACTCAGTGCCTGCATTCACAGGAAAACTGCAATGCATTATCAGTGACAAGGTGTTGAGCTGGTGCTCAGTCTGTCTTTCTGACAGGAGGTTTAAGTTTTTCACTTGATATTGGGCATACTCTTTGAACATATTTTTACCATGCACTCATATTGAATAGTTTGCCCATATGCCAGTGTTGTGCACCTTTTTTACTCAAAGGTAATGCTCTAATCATTAGTAAATCTTTTGTCTGTCACTATGAAGCAATCAGATAGCATAGCAGAGCACAGTGGTTTAAGGCTCTGAGCTGCAAACCTGGATACCTGGGTTTGAATCCCACAGCCCCCACTCACATACTTATGACCCTTAGCAAGTCACTTAACTTCCTTGTGCTCCCGTGCTGCACATGTGAACAAGGTTCAGCTTAGTGTGCCTCTCCTGGTTAAAAAAAAAAAACTCAGCTTCACCACTTACAAAGAAAATGGGAACTTCCTGCAGTATGCTCAGTCCCACTCCTGCTGCTCAAAAGCAGTGTTCCTGCCATAGGGCGCACACCTGGATTAAACACATGGCAAATGGCACCTTGTAATTATAAATATTGTCATTCCAACCAATCAAAGTCCAAATCTGGACTAATTTGGTTTGAATCTGTAAATTGCGGTAATATTAATTAGTTGTTTTGGGGACTGGAACCAATTCTATTAGCTCACAGTGTCACTGGCTCTAACCAGCTGAAATGTGATTATATCAGCCTATGGTTAATAATGTTATAAAACAATGAAATCTTTAAATTTCATTAGTTGGCAATCTTTTTAAGGCAGTTTATTGCACTAAATTGAGATGGTAATGTTATTTGTTAAGTTAATGTAAGATTTTCCATTTGAAGTGATTAGTTTTCTTCTCCTTTTGGTCATCTTTATACCTTCAGTCTGCTATAAAATCACTTAGTAACTACACAAGGTCATACAAATGAACATAATGTTTCCTTTTAGATGTACTTATTTTATATTTCTATCCCCATGACATCATATTTGTTTGTTTCATAACTATTAACACTTCCTGATGTGTAATTAAAAAAAATGTGCTAGAAAGCCTTTAAGAAATTATTTGGTTGCAGAGGGAATTTCTAAAGATTGTTATATTCCTGTTTGTTATCACCAACAACCAATTCTGTAATATGAATTTGTATGCAATATCCACATTAAGAGATCAAACTTAAACTATATTTACAGCCATTTCTATATAATTGCTGCACAGATTTTAATGAAGGTTAGCAGAGTCGTTTTTTATTAGCTGCCTGAAAAAAGCAGTCTGATTTTCAGATCAATAATAATATCAATAAAATAAGATTCTGAAACATAGTACTTTAAGACTGAATTCTAAGACATACACTATATTTAGAAACAATAATGTGCACATTGGGTAAATTTAGGTGCAGTATATAAGCACAGCTATGCTTCCAAGTATACATAAGGTGTTGTTTCAAAGTCTCTCCTCCACAATAAGGTAATTTTGCAATAATTTAAGGAACTGCAAGTTAATTTAGTGCATTCGCTCATCTTCATATACTTGGTTGCTGTATCTCTCATTGCACTAACAGCAGATTCCATACTCATGGTTCTTTAAATGTGCTGCAGTGCATTTGTCCAAAGGAACCTGAACTAGCCACTTCCTCCTAAGCTTAGCAGGCAGTGCTAACATGCCCTTTACAAAACTACGCGGGATCCGATTGAAAAGTCACAGCTAATTTCAACAACTTTTGGTGGTCACTGTAGTCTAAAACAAATTCCATCATCACAACTAAGACTTAGATAGATTATTGAGTGATATTGCTATTGATGTTTACACAGCATGAGTAGCAGTACCATTCCATATAATAAGGTTGGAGGTGTGTCCATTCTCAGATTGGGCATTGTTATTGCCATGCAGCAGGAGGAGCAAACAAGATGGACTTTAAGTCATTTTATCATCACAATAGTTTTTCATTATGTTATTATGTTAGGAGATTATGGTCTTGTCAATTTTCAACACCAAATTTAAAACTGAGACTCAAATGGTAGTTGTGAAGAGTAAGATCAGCAATCAGTGGTAACATTAGCATAGTGAATAATCCTCACCCTAATGACAGTTGAACTACTTTCCCATGTATTGATCTGTCTTATTTGATAAGGATGTTAATCAATTGTGCTAACTTTTATGATGAAAATAAAGTCATTAAATAGTGCTTTATTATGAGACCACAATAGTAAGGTAGATTATGTGTGAGGTACAGACTAGTGTGGAACTATACTTTTGAAGGTCTTTAAACTAAGGAATTCCCACTAAATGGCCTAAACCTACCTGTATAAGATTAACATGATTAGACCATTGCTGCCATACTTACTAATCCTATTTGGAAGGTTTGTAATATTTTACCCACCACATACTACAGTCGGTTATTTGGGCATTCAGTTTTCCTATACCCATGCATTTATGGTGCATAAAATGAATATGAAATACCACATTACTGCACTCCCACTAATTTAAAGCATAGGAAATATTCACAGTTTTCCATAAAAAAGGCAAGGGTAGTGCAGTCAGTTATTCATAGTGTCTTACCAGGGTAATCCTTTCTTTAGGGTTTTTCCACTGAAGTTCATGGGCTGGATTCACAAAGCTTTCTGAAGGTGCAAAACCTTCCCTAAGTCCCCCATACTGCCGTAGCTATGGAAACAAAGGGGAATTTGCACTGAGTGCTATTCTCAAAACCCTCCTCAGCTGCAGAAAACAACACTAAGGACTGTAGAAAAAAGTGCAGCTGCAGAAGTCCCTGAGGAAAAAAAGCATGAGATAAGTAAGGCACAGACCCTGAAAGGCTATTGACAACCAGTTTTTTTTCCTCAGTTGCGGAAAAAATGTTACACACAGTGGAATGAGGTGTAACTCTCCCTTAGCAAACTGCAGTAGTGCCCCAGCAATTGGAATCAATTAAGGTGGAGGTGAGGCACAGGTATTAGCATCCTAGATAGTATAACAGTGGCTGCTGTTACAGCAACAAAAGCACACATTGCCATGATATGGCAACAGGCAACAACCACCAGATACAGTGCAGCCCATGATGGAGCCCCACAGGCAGTAGAGCCTGACCAGCCTGCAGTGAGTGCTACCCCTGCAGGCAACAGGAACACCCCAGGGAAGGAGGACCAGCAGTGACAGTTGGCTACTGTGGTGCCATGGTATTGCTGGTACCTGTGGTGCTGCAGTGGTCCCAGTAGAGGGACTGGTTGCTGGGCTCTTTGTGGTGTTTTCAGCTTCATTCTATGGCAGCCCTGTTAAAGTCTGCTGTTCCAGCGAATTAAGTTCACTGTTGCTGTGCCTCCTAAGCTATTTCTGCAGCTGCAGATCCGCAGTTGCAGATTTTCAGCACGTGCGCAATTTCTGCAGCTGCTGAATTTGCGCAGCTGCTGGGATTTTATGAAATTCTACACCTGCTCAAAATTTCTTTATGAATATCATGCATCTGCATTTCCACAGTGCTGCAGGCCTTTTTCCCACAGCTGTGGGATTTTTTGCTTTCTTTGTGAATCCTGCCCCTTGTCGTTTGCTTTAATATTTTGGGCTCATCATGACCCAGACAACTAAGATCATGTGGTTGGACCCCTCTTATCCTTGGCTGAGACAGATACTTGACAGACTTATGAGTCCTAAAAAGTGCAAAACCTATATCTCTGCCTGCTGTTCAAAGCCTTTGCAGACTGTTTATGAGGCCTTTTAAAATTATTTAACCCTAATGAAATTCAAGCTAGCCTTAGATCACTTGTGGTGATTTGGATATACATTATATGATGCTTTGCAGTAATGAGGTATGTGTGATTTATTATTTAATTAAAACATGGCTTTATTGCCATGTCAGTTTCAGTGGCTCAGTAGGTAGCACACTTGCCTCTGAGGCAAGGAGATCAGAGGGCTGTGGGTTCAGTTCCCACATCTGGCACTGGGTTAATATCCCAGTACTGACACTTTAGTGCAGCATGAGAGGGGTGCTGCACTTCTGAGGTGCCGTCTTTCGGATGAGACGTTAAACTGAGGTCCCATCTGCCTGGATTGGTGGTAGTTCAGCTGGATGTTAAAGATCCCATGGCACTTATCGAAAAGAGTAGGGGAATTTCCCTGGTGTCCTGGCCAAATTTCCCTCATTCACTAAAAATACCATCAACAGCTTAATCTGGTTCAAGGTCAGTTGGCATTCATCTGTATTCCCCCTTCCCCCGGGTCATGCCTGAAAATAGGCAGGATTTGTCTAGTGCACTTACCCGGTCAACAAAAGCTAAAATAAAATAAATTGCCAATGCCTTTCCAGGATAACCCTTGCTTTAGTGATTTTTCATTAATATGCTTCTCTCTTTTATGTACAGTAGTGTTCATACCATACCTTTAAAGAGTCAAACCTTACATTTATTCTTCTACAGTACTTGTGAACTTTGCTGTACTGTATAGTAGAATGAAACTCAACACTAATAAAGTTGCCGGCCATGAACAACTAACATTGTGTGTACTTTTTTTTTCTTTTTATCATATAGTTTTTTACTCCTTGGGCTAGTTCTGTCTGCACTTGTCCCTTCCTCCCCTCAGCAGTGCCCAACTCCACCAGACCTACCTTTGAGCGAGTCCCCCTAAGATTTGCCCCTATAAAGGGGGTGGAGATGGGAGGGCATTCCACCCCCCCCAAGTACACATATCCCGATGGCCCCAGATGTCTGGGTAGGGGTGTAGGTCTGGGGAGGTGCACAGAACTTCATTTTGCCCTCAGATCCCCTGTTTTCTCACCAAGCCCATGTCTCAGCATCATGACAGGATGCATACATGAAGGCACATACATCCCACAGATCCACAGTCCTACTTGCTGAGCTGCTCATTGGCTGCACTATCACAGGGCCTCCACCCAGTGGAAGTGCAGGGCCAAGATGGCTGGCTACCCCTCCCCAGGACAGCAGAGCAGTTCATGGAATGCTCAATCCTTTCCCACACAGCCAATCCCTGGCAACCCATGCTCGTTCTAAGCACAGGTCATCGACATGGCAGGAAGTAAGGTGTTCAACACCTTAGCCCTCCAATCCACCAAGCCAGCCAACTATACTGTAGTTATAAGGGGAAATGTAATTCTTTTTTGAAAAGTAGACAGTTGAGGTATTTTCAGATTGTTACAGGTAAAAATGTATTACATTTTATAAACAATATGTAAACACCACAGGGCATTACTGTACACTGATTTGCAGAATCATCCTTCAGTTAACACCACCAGTGATACGTAATATGGTTTCAAAATAGAATCATTCACACAAGAAAAATCCAAATATATTGATGCATACAGTATGATCACACATAGCCTGTCAAATGCTGTGATCTTTAGAGATGATATAAACATTAAAACAAAACAACAGGTTACAACTACAGTGCACCTGTAACACAAAGCCCTGGCCTCTGGAAAACCAGCTGACTAGCAGCAGTACAAAGCAGCCAGAAATGCCTGTACCCAATCCACTAGCCTAGCCAAAGCTACATACTACAAGGACGCCCTAATGAGTTCCTGGAAAAACAGGAGGACATTCTGAGACAATCTCAGGGAACTGTCAAGAAAGCCTAGCAAATCCCTCCCCCATGCTTAACTTAGATGGTGCAACCATTCTGGACCTGAAACACAAAGCAGACACTTTCAACTCTCTGTTCACTGACCTAAGTGGTGTATTTCCCCCTGACTTTTTTTACTCTCATTCTAAGCTGTATCACCCCAAGAACTCTAGTCCATCATCACTTAACCCACCTTCTGCTTCAAGAAAATCACACTACAAAGCCCAAAAAATACCTCCTTTGGGTATTTGGCAAGGCCACTCCCTGGACCTAAAGCTCCTGCACCTGACACTAAATGCTATGCTTCTGCCACTCACAAAAATTCTAAACCTGTCACTGTGCCTTAGTCAATTCCCCATGTTAAGAAAACAGCATTAGTGACTCCAGTTCATAAGTCTGGGAACAGGGCAGTTCCCTCAAACTATCGCCCAATTACCATTCTCCCCAACTCTCCAAAGTCCTAGAATGTATAGTCATGGACCAGCTCACTGACAACCTTACCAAGTACAACATCCAATGTCCAGAACAGCATGGCTTCAGGAGGGGCCATAGTACCACATCTGCCCTCCTTCACTACACAGATTTCATACACCAGGCAATTGTTTGAGGGCACTTAGTGGGGTCAATTTACATTGACCTCACTAAGGTATTTAATACTGTTAATCACCCCCTCCTACTCAAGTCCCTACTTGACATTGGTATATCAACAGATGTAGCAGCCTGGTTAAAAGCTATCTGGCAGGTAGATCCCAGCAGGTAAAAATCAGTGTCGCCCTCTCCAACAGCAGGCCAGTCCTCTCTCCGGTGATCCCCAAGGCTCCATACTGGGGCCGCTGCTTTTCAGCCTCTTTCTAAACTCCCTCCCTCTTGTCTGCACCAATAATCTCCTCCTATATGCAGATGATGCCATAGTATACACCAGCCACTCAGATCTGCTCCCATTAGCTGTTAGCCTACAACACAGCTTCGCAGCAGTGAAGTCCTGGTTCTCCAAACACAATTGGTAATGAACTATAAAAAAACAAAATCAATGCTTTTTAACAGCCCTCATAATAAACCAAAATCTACCCCCTAATCATATGTAACAACCAAGATATCCCCATTGAGCAGGTTTTTTAGCTTTAAGTACCTTGGTATAACACTTGAGAGTACCTTATCTTTTAGTGAACAAATTAGCAATATCTCCAAGGTGTATAACACTAGGTTGGGGATCCTCTATAGTCAAAGGCAGAGCATGACCCCAGATGACCTTCGACTCACTGTCACTAGCTCTGTACTCTTCATAATAGATTACAGCCTAGTCATCTATGTCTCGGCTACTGAATCATCCCTCAAAAGCATACGCATGGTCCATAACAATTCCTGTTGTCTAGTCTCAGGTGCATCAAGATGCACGTATACATACGATCTCTATACCCTTACCAACTGGATGAACTTTAGTGGTAGGATTACTTATCACACCTGCCTACTTACAGAGAAAATTTCCCTAGGGCTGACCCCCCAGCCTCCTGGTAATTTCTTATTCACATTCCCAATCGGTGCAGCAGCCGGTAGGCATGCATAACTGACCCCTTTCTGTTGGATCACACAAGCCCAATGGTCCTTCAGATTTAGTGCTTCTTGCTGTATATATAAACTTCCCATGGATACTCTAGAAGAATCTAAACTGAGTCCTTTCAATCAGAAACTCAGACGACACCTTACTGCTATTGGCAGCTCTGATTGCCACACATAGGCCCCCATTTTGGCCTCACATGCTGCCTACAATCTGCACTCTCCCCCCCACCTTGACCCTCATCCCCTGTCCTATGTCTCACCCCCTTTTTCCCATCCCTTACTCTCCTTTCCCTTTCCCTTCCTGACTTCTCCTTTCTCTTTCCCTTCCCTTACTCTTCTTCCTCCTTCCCTCACTGTCCCACTCTTAATAAAGCCCACAGACCTCCTGCCAGTCCCTTTCTCCCCACTGCACTCCCTCTCACCCCTCAGTCTTCTGTCTCATCTCCTACTACACTCCCTGACAATGTCAATTTTCTTGACAGCATCATTCCCTCACTCCCTGACAATGTCAGTTTTCTTGACAGCATCACTCCCTGCTCTTTCCCCTTATGGCACTTCACTAATACCTGAAACCGACTGCACTTCTTACTGCAACCTGAATGTAAAATTTTACCTGACTGAATATCTTTTTGTGCTGTAACCTGAATGTTAATACTTTTAACCTGATTGTAACTTGTATTTCATATTGTAACCCCAACTCCATATATCATGTTTTCAGTTTGCTATGTATTTTAGTTTTCTGTTGTGTTTGTCTTCATTCTGACATGGGATCTCTGTAAAAGAGTCATTGACTCAAAGGTATTATAATCCGAGATATGAATAAATAAGTAAATAAATAAATACACTGCAGAGTCCCCCTATTAACATACAGCGTGACAAGAACAGTGTAGGTTAATAACTTATCTACAGTATTGTAAATTCTTACCACTTACATTATTGCAGTATTTTCTGCACATTTCATTGCATTTTATGAGGCAGATTGAAAACTACAAAAGTCAAATAGCCATATCATGGCTTAGCTTTTGAACCCCTATACCCCTTTGGCTTATGACATGCCAATTTATATTGGATACTTGGTAATGCCATGAAATCTGCCATCTACTTCTGTGTCAAATTATTTACTCATGTTTATACCACAGTAAGCCAAGGATCTCTGCAAATGTCTGGCTTTCATACTTTTGTTTGATTCTTCACTTCATAGACAAGCATGCACTGAATAAAAAATCTATTTACCAGAACAAGAAATTCGACTTAGAAAATCTAGTAAAAACCAAAAAATGTCATTTTCATTATCATAATTCAAATAAACAATAAAACATCAAAGAAACATATTAAAAGAAGATAGGGACAGGATTACAATATGTTGGCTACAAAATAATTAAATAATAAACTTAACTATGACATGATGTCAGTCAGAGATATCGACCGCGCCAAGGTTTTCGACACAGTCTCCCATGCCTTACTTCTAGACTCCCTTATGGCTGCTGGATTGTTTGCTTCTGTCCAAAACTGGTTTAGAGCTTACCTCTCAGACAGAACACAATCAGTCAAGATCCAAGATACAATCTTTCCCCACTTCCCTATTTCCACAGGATTCCCACAGGGCTCGGTGCTAGGACCCATTGACTCACATCCCCTATTAAACCTCCCTCCCCCTGAGCCTGCTTCTCAGCACTTTATCCTCTCCATTCAGTGCTCACCCCATCACTCCTACCCCTAACCTTTTTTTTTTCTTTACCAACTTGCTTCTGCTTAGTTTTGACCTCTGGCAGGATTCTCGGCATCCTGGTGGGATCTAGAACTGGGCAAGCCTCCTTCTCCCCCCTTCCTCTCTCTCCTTTCTACCCAATTTGTCTTTGCCTAAATCTGCCCTCTGTCAGGATTCTTAGCACCCTCGTGATGTCTACTCTCAGGTAAGTTTCTTCCCTCCCTCCTTTTGTCCTTTCCTCTTCTATCCCCCCTATTCCCTCTGCCCAACTTGTCCTCTCCTAATTCTATTCCCTGGCAGGGTTTTCTGCATCCTGGAGTGGCCCAGAACTGGACAATTACTCTTCCTTCACTCCCCCTTCCCCTATATCCTTTCTACTCAACTAGTCCTCACCTAATGTTGTGCTCTGGCAGGGATCTCAGCATCCTGGAGTGGCCTAGTCTTAGGCAAGTTTCTTCTTTCCCTCCTCTTTTCTCCTTTCCCATCATCCTTTCTTTTCTGTCTGCCCAACTTGACCTCACCTAGTTCTGCCCCCTGGCAGGGTTTTGAGCATCCTGGAGGAGTCCAGCACTGGGAAATGACTCTTCCTTTCCTCCCCCTTCCATTCCATCCTCTCTACCTAACTCATCCTTGCCTGACTCTGCTCTCTGTCAGGATTCTCAGCATCATGAAGAAGCCTAGTCTTAGGCAAGCTTCTCCCACCTCTCCTCCTCCTTCCCTTTACCATCCCCTCTACTTTCTCTACCCAACTTGTCCTTGCCTACTCCTGCCCCTTATTCTAAGTCCTCACCTCATTCCAACACTAGCAGTGATCTCCTCACTCTGAAGGTGCCAGTTCCAGTTATGACTCGCCCTTCCCTATCCCTTACCCCCACCTCTCTCCTGCCCCCTTTCTACCCCCTGCACTTAATCAAAGGAATTAGTTCACTTGAGCTAATAATTTGCACTTTTGTTCTGTCTGAAGTGCTCACAGATTGCTCTAGCCCTGTGTTAACTTGCCCCTCACAACAGATTTTTTTGCTCACTTTTCTTCAGTAATGTTCCCCCCATCTTTATCCTCTTCTTCCCCAGCTGGTTTCCCTGTCTACCCCTCTACCTCCTTGATGCCCCCAATGGACCTCATTCATTCAGTAATTGCTAAATAATCTGCCTATTAACTGTGATCCATTCCTGCAAGGAGTTGGATCCAAGCCTACATTCAATTTCTGTACTATGTTCCTCAGATATACCACTTGCAATTAAATGCATATTCTACAGGTATGATATATTTAATTATATGTTATGTCACAAATGCAACTATATGATTATTTATGATATTTTTTAACTGTATGTCTTGTTGCAAATGTAATTGAATATTTAATTTTTCAGATATGTTAAATGTTAAACTCTATGTCTAACTCTTCATCCAATCCTTCCCCAGGTTGCACTGGGAGACAAGCAACGTGTTGTTCAGTGTGCCTTCCTGGTGAAACATTTCAATAAATAAATAAATAACATATTATATTAGCCTTCCATGGAGAAAATAGTAACCAAAGACAAGGTACAGTGATGCCAGCCAGCATGCAGCACAGTAATGCTGCAGTATATCACAAAATGCTGCAGTGTACAGCAGAGAATAGTGTAATTCAATGGCAACTAAGCTCTTTTGTCATGCAGCATTTGTGACAAGTCACTTACTGCAAGTTACTGTTTCATCATGGCTGATTTCACTGTATGTTACCATCATTGTTATATTGTCATGGTTTCAAAAGAAAAAATGTTCACTTGAGATGAAGTAAATGCTTTCCTATAACAAACTGTCTCTGCTGTGTTACTATAACATGTCAAAACTCAGGCTTCAAACAGTAATGTTATAACTACTATTTCTAGCACAAATATTCTAATTGCTGTTCATACTGTAGGGAGCTATGCTAACAAGAAAACTATCCTCAAATATTCCATTTTCTAAGTCCACAAATTGCCAGATACCTTGCTCATGTGGGGAATATGGCACTGGCTTATATCTAGCACTAGCTCACTGTTCTAAATATCATTATAAGTCACAATAATTCATTCTCCAAAGTTATTTAATAATGACTGGAACTACCATACAGTTTACTAAACTAATTTTAAAATAGCTGCATATACGTTGGAGGCATTATTGCCTAGAGGTTAGAATACTGATCTGCGAAGCCTGATATCTGTGTTTAAATCCCACAACAACCACTTACATACTCCGCAACCCTGAGCAAGTCATGTATCCTTCCTATGCTCCTGGGCCATACTTGGAAATCAGCTTTCGTGTAATGTGCCTTTCCCAGGAAAAATGTATTTTTATAGTTTGACCAGCATAACATGTATTATAAAACAGATATACGGGACATACAAGGATTTCTGTTTGAGTGCTATCTTGTAAAAGAAAAATAATATTTCTTTCATACATATCATAGACTGGTAATAGTCTGATTTTATGGGTTTGCAAATATTAAATAGATGCAGTATATATAATAGTGTTGCCGCTCTTAATAAATATTGAACATGAAGAATAATTATGAAAATTTTAATATAGCAAATACACCAAATAGAATATTGTTAGGATATCTTTTATTTTTAAAACAATTGAAGTTGAGTGTTGATGGGGTTAGTGTTCATTTGACAAGATAAAAATTATGCATGAAGGATTAATGTGTTTCTTCTATGATTAAAGTAATAATGAAACAAATAGTAATTAATATTTTATTAGAACTGGTTGTTATTGGATTTATAACACATTTCTCTAGCAGAATATTCCCTTTCATGTGACATTGTTGTGAGTTATATTTGAATGCAGTCTTAATGGGATGACAATTAATTTGCCATTTCTGAAATCAGGAACAGAACTACATCCACACACAATATAGACAAAATAATTTCCCTTAGTAAAATGCGATATTAATTTCTCAGTGGGATGTGGGGGTCATGAACATAGATAACAAAAGGGAGAATAAACCCCACAGAGACAATAGATTTTGGGGTATGATGTAATAATATGGGTAGAGTAGATGGGCCATCAGTTTTCTTTCCTGCCATCATTATCTTAGTTTCTATGTAAAATATTGAGGTTGTGACTCAGAACTGATCTATACATAGTTTATATTATTATTCTGTGCAGTTTCTCTCCCAATTATCCTGTCTCCTAACTCAAGTTGCAGGTGGAGATGTTCTGAAGTTTTATTTTGCCAGCGAAGTTCCAATGAAGTCACCAAGTTTGCCTCCACAGAGCAATTTGTGAATTTCTACTTTTAGCTTAAAATGGTGGAATTTCACCTTCAAATGGTGAAATTCATTCATTCGCCGATGAAATTCTTCAATTTGCAGCAAACTTCTGCTCTTTATGGCAAAATTCTGCACTTTGCAGATTGATTCTCACTTCTCAAATTGTGCTAAATCCACAAATTAATTTGGAGTGCAACTTTTCCTGACTTCACCCATCTCTAGCTGGAGGTGAGGTGGCAGACTTCATCTGTGAGGGGTGACACATGTATACATACTTTATACTGTTTTTCTGTGCAGTTTATCTTCCTAAATTCTCCCATCTCCTTAATCAAGTTGCAGGAGAGGTGGTGAACTTCATCTGTGAGGGCTGCAGATATAGTACTCAGATTTCTTTGAGACAGATGCTAAATTCTGCTTCTGAGTTGGTCACTGGGCAATGCCACATAGTTGTTTGCTTCTGATGCTCTCACATGTGAATCCTAAAAAAAGGACAACTGGGGAAGCAAGGTGAAGTAATGAGATATCTGTGACCTTATGAGGTATCAGACATGGATTTAGATACAGTACTTAAAAATATTACAGATTGGCTTATAGAATGGGTCAAGTTGGCCACGACAGATACTGCTCTCCAATTAGACAAGCTGGGTCACTTTCCATGTTCATTTTTACTCACCAATGCATGCATCTGAATTTTCTTTGCCAGAAGTTATAATAGTTTAATCAGTACTAGGTTATTTTATAAGTGCAATAACACACTCCAGGGTTCTGCATTCATTGTGAGACATAAACACTGCTCTGCTTTGTTCTGAAGAGTACTCTGTGTGGTCTGGTGCCACAGCACACACACTAGAAGAGTGCCAATACCTCCCAATGAGCATATACTTCATTATTTGTTATTGTCCTAATCCTTGTATTTCCCTCCAACCTCCTTCACTGTTGATGCCCCCTTCCCTGCTCTGAGCAGTTTCATTCCTCCCACTGATCTGTGTTGCCCTGTGCTGCTCTTCTTCACTGATTCACTTTGGTAATGTTTAGATCTTCCACCTACTTTAAAGCACAAGATAAAATAACTTCATCACCTTCACAGATTAGGTGGTATTATACAGCTGCTTGCCAGATTTGCTTCCAGTACTATAGTTATACTTGTACTTAATCCATTGTTTACAATGTTCTTTTGTGTACTGCATAACTCTTATGTAGGGCTCAGTTTTCAAAGGCTGGTGCATGACTTGTGTTAAGCCCTGCATCAAAGTCATTTTTTTTAGTGTAGCTGTGCCCAAACTCCTTTGTTGCAACTGCACCTGATTTTCTATTGTGTGGTGCAGTTGCAACAGTTTCCTCAGTTTAAAGCAGTTTGCACCAAAGATTTGGCACAAACACTGTAAAAAAAAGGTCCCTCAAATGGCACAAGTTAGACCAGAGAAAACCTAGTCTTATTTGTGACACCTGGCACTGGGGATTGAAAATCCCAGTCACCAGCTGGGAAAATACTGTAAACCCCGTACACCAAATGATTGATGCAGCAGGGGCATGCAGCATTTTCGGGGCTTTGAAAATCAAGCCTGTAATGTTTACTACTATTTTATTTTACTATTATTTTTAGCGTAACATATTTTTTATTGTACTATCTTGTATTTCCTTAGACTATTGTTCCTTCATTTTTGGTATTTCCATTTTGTCATTTTTGTATTACGTAATCCCTATCCCCTGTCTCCCCAAGATGCATCTGGAAACAAGTTGTTACCAGCTGAGTATGTTTTTCATGGTAAAACTTTGTAAATAAATAACTAGAAAGCAGTAGAACCACACATCAGATACTGTGAGGAAAAAATAATGAAAACACATTTTAAAAATCCATAATATGAAATAGTGTCTGCATTACCAATGATTGATATAGATAAGTATACCAGTATCACTTTACTGGTACTGTATCATGTGTAGCAAGTCAAGTGTGCATGGGACTAAGAGTATGGTAAAAACTGAGCATAAAAAATTGCATAGGTGAAAACAGTTACAGGTACTGTAAATTATAACGCAGATAATTATAGCACTCACTATACCTGTAGCTGTTTTCAGTTAGGTCAAGTACTATATGTTTGTCAGTGTGTGCCAAGTCAGTGTGCCAGCATTGCAACATAACAGTTAGAGCAACAAACTGTGATGGGCTGTGGCACACATGAGCACTATTCAAATCCAGCTTCTCCATTGTATTTTTCGCTGTACCTGTGTTCCACTTTTACTTTTTTTTTTCAACGCTCCTGCCTCCCCAATAAAATTGTCATTGTGTGGTGATTTGTTCTGATTTGGTGTATGTATATATATGTAAGGGTGTGTGGGTGGCAAAGCCCCCTATGTGAGGGTGCGGGGGACAAAGCCCCCTGCTTAAAATGTTCCAACAGAACTCTACTTCCCCTCCCCCCTCAAGTTCTGTGCCAAGGAGTATTTTAAATAAAAATTACTGTTTGGAAAGTAACACTGGGACTCAGTGCATAGTGTGCATGTGCTGAGTCCCTGTTTTACTTTCCAAGCAGCGAATTTTATATGAAATATCCCTCGGTTTCAGAAATGAGTGATATTGCCAAAATCATTGCATTTCCTTTTAATACAGACAGCTATTCACTTTATATGTCATAAAAATTGCCAAAAACTTGTTTATGCATGAGTTTGGCAGGATTCATTGACAGATCTCTATTGGGGATGCACTGGAAAGTGTGGACAGTGAAATAAGGCTGAGACGACTGAAAGTCATTTTTGCTGAATAATAATGATTACAAAAAAAAAAACATACATTTCAAATGCTTTGTAAACAATTACATTGTAGAGCATATTAACTGGCTTAAGAAGTAGAAGGGTCCATAAAATAGGTTAAACAGTTTTCAGTGTCCTTTTAAAGAAACAGGACCTTGTGCTTTCAGATATCTTATCTGAGAATGGCCTTCCTTTTGCAAAGTACATGCTGTAGCCAACCTCTGTAAATGGTCAATTAAAATATATTATTGTCTTATTATATCTAGTGGTTTTGGACTGTATTCCATACTTTAGGCAGTAATAGCTACACTCAGCATGACTACAGAATGTTTCATGCTTCATGTTTACTTTTGAAAAGGAGAACAAGATGATCTACTGTACATAGCCCTTTTTCCACAAGCTACAAGTTATACGTTTTAGCACAGGGTACATAACTGATATACAGTAACTGAATAATAAATGTATAGTACAATAGTACACAAATAAACAATTAGTAATGTCAAAAATGAAGACAAGTCAGAAATGACCATTGTGTAAGTTGTCAGTCACAACTTGACGGAGCCTATAGCTGATGGTAGGAATGTTAATGCTGCTGAGTAATTTATCTGTCACCTACTGTAGCTATTGCTTTTCACAAGTTTAAGTGAGCAGTTTTAGTACCAATCCATTAGGTACTAGTCTACTAATTTTTATTGTAATATATTCACCAAACTTTGAGATTAATGACTTATTTTACTGTGTGTATCACAACTTAATTTGTTTTGAAATCCCAAACATGAGCTCAGCTACTGATTTTAATCTGAAGTTTTATGGACATCTCTATACAATGTAAACATCACTTGGATCTTCTCTTGCATGTGTCTCACACATATGGATTTGAAGGAACTTTAGGCTAATTTAATCAGTCTTTTCAGATGTATTAATATTCGTACAATTGTCAGACACTTTCATTGAGAATTGATGATCAGAAAATAGCATTTCCTAATCAGACTGACATAAATGTTCTTATAAATAAATTTTTTTAATTTATCCAGTTAGTAAATTACATTGAAATTGCAGTCCATTTGGATACAGTGACATGAACAAGAGGTAGTCCTTTACATCAGGAGGCAGTATGGCACAGTGGTTTAAGGCTCTGAGCTGCAAATCTGGTGACATCCAACAGACCAGAACTGGGTTTGAATCCCATGGCTTCCACTTGCATACTGTGTGACCCTGACCAAGTCACTTAATTTCCCTGTGCTCCCAGGTCACACCTGTAAAAAAGCTTTCAGCTTAGTGTGCTACTCCTGGTTAAAACAACCAAAATTAATTAATTAAAAAACAGTTATCATGACACATATTCATAGAAACATACAATTAGTCAGCAGAAGAGGACTAGTTGGCCCACCCAATCTGCCCTATTTTTCTTTGCCTATTCCAACACCTCAGACCCTATTTTGTCTCTGGCTTCCCTTCTGCCTCCCTTTCCTCTACCTATTATACTTGTGTGCTTGTCCCACACATGCTTGACACCCCCACTATTTTTGTCATCTCCACTTCATCAGACAGCTTATTCCAGGCATCCACCACCCTTTCAGTGAAGAAGCATTTCTCCACTTTCCTCTTAAACTCCACAGCTTCATTGCATTCTCACATGTTCTGATGCATTTCCTCCTCTGAAAGAGACTTCCCAGTTGCATCTTGTTCACCTCTGAGAGTTATTTACAGGTCTCAGTCATGTCTACATTCACTCTTCTCTCCTCTCCTCTCCTTCAGGAAATAAAGGTTGAGTTCCCACAGCCTCTGCTCTTATGACTTCTCATGCAAGTCCTGCACCCTTCTGGTAGCCTTTATCTGGACAGCCACCACCCTCTTTGCAGAGTTGTGGCCTGCAGAACTGTACATTGCACTCTAGGTGTGATATCAATAATGAGTAATTCAGTTGCAACACCACCTCCAATCTCCTGCTGGAAATCCCCCTTCCTGTGCATCCCAGCTTCCCACTAGCTTTGCCTACTGCCTTCTTACACTGCCCTGCCACCTTCAGATCATCAGATAGGATTACCCCAAAGTCCCTTTCTTGCTTGGTGAGTATCAGTATCTCCCCCCTCGTCTTATACACAGCTAGAGATTTCCCTGCCCCAGGTGCATTACTTTGTACTTTTCAGCACTGAAACCAAACTGCAATGCCCTGGACCACTACTCTAGTTTTCACAGACCACTTTACATTTTCTCCATCCCCTTTCTGAGTGTCTATACTGTTGTAGATTTTTCTGTTATCTGGAAAAAGACACACCTTATCCTACAGTTCTTCAGCTATACCACTTATGAAGATATTGAAGAGGACCGGTCCCAGTATTGATCACTGTGGCAATCTGCTAGTCACTCTCCCATCCCCCATGTGTCTGCCATGTAACACAACCCTCTGCCTCCCAGCCTTCAACCAGTTTGACACTCAGCCTGCAACTTTCTAATCAACCCCCAGACTGCATAGTTTATTTACTAGCTATCTGTGCGGCATGGCGTTGAAGGCCTTCCTGAAGTCCAGATAGGCCACATCCACTGCCTTCACCTGATCCACCTCTGTAGTCACCAAGTCAAATAAATCTATGAGATTAGCAAACCATGACCTCCACCTTGTGAAACCATGCTGCCAGTGGTCATAGCACTGTGCTCAGTTCTTTTAGAACCCTTGGATGAATCCCATCCTGTACTGTTGCCATCTTCTACTTTAGGGCTTCCAATCCCTTCCTGACTGTCTCTTCTGAAAATGTATATGTGTCTACTCCCCCCACCCTCTGGTGCCTGTTGATACTTGTTTATCCATTTCCCAGTACTTTGAAGACTGAGCAGAAATACTCATTTAAAATTGTATCTGTTTCCTGATCTTCTTCTGCACAGTCCCCCACTATCCTAATTCTCACTATCTCACCCCTTGCTTTCCTCACTTCACTCGCACACTTGAAAAAAGTCTTATCCCCCTTTTTGATCTCCTTGGCAATCCACTCTTCTGTTTGTACTTTTGCTGCCCTCAACCTACTTCCTGCCTCCCTCTGCTCTTCCAGATATAACTTCCTTTCCACCTTCATCTGGGTCACAATGTACTTTCTAAATAATATTTTTTCTCCCAAAACTGCCTTAGCCTCCTCCTTTGGGAAACATAGCAGCCTCTTCTTTTTTCCTTTGCTTATGTCCTTCAAGCAGTAATGGTATTGGAGTTACCTAGATGGCTTATTCTGTGTGACTTCAATGCTTGGGTCAATGATAAACTCTTGCAGTTTGGAAAAGATTTCCTGCAGGGTGTGGTATCCCTGGGCCTCACACAAGCTGTTGCTTCTGTGAGCCGCCAACATGGCCATGCCTTGGACTTGGTATTCTCTTTGTAGCTTGAGACTGATGACCTTAAGATTGATCCTGTCAGTCAGACTGATTATTGTGTGAGCAGGTTCACAATCAGGGCTCCCTTTGTAGTCTACCCACTGTTCAGGTGGTCCATTTCCACACTTGGTGGTTCTGAACAACTTGGATGTGTTGACAGCACATGCTAGGTGAGCTGAGGAAGCAGTGTTAGCCTACAACCAGGCGTTCACTCTGGCTTTCGATCTTTTTGCACCAGTTCATGTACACCCATGGGTTCCAAATGTTGGATCGCTGTGGTGTGATGGTGAGCTGATGAAATTGAAAGCAAATGGGTGGAGACTGGAGCATTGATGGAGGAGGTCCAGGGCACAGGAGGATAGATTAACTTTGATGGCTCACTATGATATGTATCAAATGGAAGTCACACATAAAAAGGCAGTGTTCCTCCCTACAGAGATTGCTGCTGGGAGGAACCAACCATATCAACTTTCTCAGACTTTGGACAAGCTGCTCCATCTGGTTTGTCTGGAGCCCATGAAAGATGATTCACCTGTGAAAACTGACAAGTTCACTGAGTTCTCTCAGACAGGGGTCTTCTATTAGTGCTGGGATCTCAGCAAGTGGTCTGTCACAGCCCAGCAGTATTGAGCCTGAGAGTCTAAGATGCATTCAGTGGTCATGGGGAGAATTTC
Organism: Neoceratodus forsteri; assembly: GCA_016271365.2. Classification (NCBI taxonomy): domain Eukaryota; kingdom Metazoa; phylum Chordata; order Ceratodontiformes; family Ceratodontidae; genus Neoceratodus; species Neoceratodus forsteri. The sequence continues at coordinate 536,197,365 of CM057459.1, read as the reverse complement.
AACCTGTGACAATGGAAATGGTGAGTGAGATCATCTCAGGAGCTGAAACTGATGTTCTGTGATCTTGAACCAGGCTCAACATGTCTACTTGTGAGCTTTGTAGAGCAGCTTGACCTGGTGTACCCCAGAATTGTCCACTGCTCCTTGTCAGAGGGGTTGTCCCCAGTGTTTCTGAAAAGTGTGCTGGTGAAACCTATTCTGAATATGCCATCTTTGAACCAGACATCCTAGCAAATTACCGACCTGTCCCTAAGCTGCTCTTTTTTGGCAAGGTTATTGAGAGGATAGTTGTGCTGCAGCTTGAGGCACATGTCATTGCCTTTAACATCTATGAGTCAGTCCAGCATGGCTTTGAATCTATGTGCATCACATAAACCTCACTAGTTAGGGTGCCCAGTGACTTGCTTAGGATGAAAAATAGAGGAGAATGGTTGATTCTCATTCTCCTTGATCTCACCTCAGCGTTTGACACTATGAACCATGGGTTAATACTGGACCTGCTTAGGGAGTATGTAGGGCCCACTGGCAAAGTCATCTGTTGGTTTAAGTCCTACCTCAGTGGCAGAATGCAGGGAGTTGGGGTGGAAAGTTTCTCCTTATTCCCAGTGGTTCTGCCCTGTGGTGTACCCCAGGGCTCGGTCCTTTCACCCATGTTTTTTTGGTGTGCACACGCTACCCATGGTTAAGATTATTAGGCAATATGGACTTTGGTTTAATTGCTATTCAGATGATATCCAGCTCTATATTTCATTTAGACACAGGACACTGGGTTTGGTTGATTTGCTGAATACGTGCCTGGCCAAGATCCCAGACTGGATGTCATTGAGCTGTTTGAGACTTAAACTAGATAAAACTGAAGTACTGGTTGTGCAGTCAGGTCATAGCAGGGGAGTGGCAGGTACTGAGCTGGAGATAGGGCTTTGGTTCAGCCTCTCTTGGCTTTTGGCTGCCACTGAAGTTAGAAATCTGGGAGTCAATCGGGATGAGGGGCTGATGCTTGAAGCTTAGGTGCTGGCAGTAGGCCAGAATGGCTTTTACCATCTATAGAACATCAGCCGGATTAGATCCCTCATTCCCCCCCCCCCGGCAATCTGGCCACACTAGTGCATGTGTATGTGACTTCTTGGTTTAATTACTGCAACACTCTTTACCTTGGGTCAATGGAGATACATTGTGGCACATGCAGCTGATGTAGAATGCAGCTGTTGTGACAATGATTGGCCTTCTGAGGATGTGTCATGTCTCCCTGGTGCTTTGTGATCTGCACTGGTTGCTGGTTAAGTGGCATATCTCCTTTAAAGTGTGCTTGCTCACTTATAAGGTCCTGCACAGGCTGGGCCTGGGACACCTGACTTATCTCCTGACTTCTTACATACCCTCATGCTGTCTCTGATAAACTAAGGGAAGGCATCCTGGTGGTTACCAGGGCAATGTTAAAAAACCTTGGAGGACTGGGCCTTTGAAGTGATTGGCCCAGTCCTTTGAAACTCTCCAAAAATCCCTGAGGGGTGCCCCAAATTTAGAGGCCTTTTTTATTTCTTTTTTTTTTAATATATAGCTTCTTTGGTTTGGTTCCAGCAGGCCATTCAGCCCTGTCCCTGCTACCTCTGCCTGTCACCCATCCCCCTGGATCTGTCACTCCACAGAGAATTCCCCCATGGATTGACTCCTGTGGTGGGGCCAGAAAGGGGAGAGCTGTTCTCCCCCACCAGGTGACTCTGATCCAGAATGAGGTGGTGGTCAGGTGGCGATGCAGGAATGGGGGCAGGCAGGCAGGGCTTCATGAAGTGGGACCTTCCCTTTTTCTGTTTTTCTGTTTTTTCCCCCATCCCCTTGCCACAGTGGCACATAAGCATGCCCCAAGGAGGCAGGTGCACACTGTGGAATCATGGCCCCATCCTTCTACAGCTCTCAGACTCTGACACTGCCACCCAGTCTCCTCCAAATGGCAGCCAAAGAGCAAGATGATGTGCCTCTCCATCCCTGGGAAAGAAGAGCAGTCCATCGGATGCTTGATTCTCTCTCCCACCCAGCCAACCACTGGCACCCCAAGCATATTCCTGAAATCTGGTCACCAAGGTGGCGATAGTTAAGGTCCATAGCTCCTCAGTCTTCTGCACCACTAGGCCGGCAAAATGTGGAGGCCTTTAAGAGGGGGTCTGACAGCAAATCTGTTTGCGTAGGTTTTCAGGACTAATGTTCCCTGCACTGCAACCATCCTAATTTGCTATTATTTATTTATTTATTTAAGAATCTAAGAGAAGTGATTTATTATATTTTATTGTAGTAATTTATGAAGTTTATTTATTATTTTGTTTAAATGTGTTTGCAGTGGTCCTACAGTTCTGTTTGCAATGGTGCCCTGAGCCTCTGGGAATCGGTGTCAGTGAAAAACTAAAGACTATTACTACTTCAGACAAAATGCCTTAGCTATTCCCTCTTTGATCGTTTTCCACTAGGTCATCATGCCCTCACCCCTGGCCACCCTTCCCCTTCAAGGTATTTACTGAGGCAGTAACCCATTTCTTAAAATTTGCCTCCTGAAGTCCAGGATCCTCATTATAGTGTGTTTTTTATCTTGCCCAGTCCATATGCCAAACTACAAAATATGATGATCACTTGTACCCAGGGGATTACCCACTATGATGTCTGCAATGCTGTCCTTGTTTATAAATACCAGGTCCAGCACTGCCCCATCTCTATTGGGCACTGTAACCATCTACCTGACAAATGCCCCCTGTAGTGAGTCGAGAATGACCCTGTTATTTGTTGTAACTACAGCCAGAATGCTTCAGTCTAAATCCAGCATGTTAAAGTCCCCCAGAATCATGACTTCTGTCTTGCTTGCTGTACTGCCAGTGGCCTCACTCAAAACATTGTCTAACTTCTCCCCCTGTGCTGGTGGTCTGTACGCAATCACCATGCAGATAGATGCCCCAGACCCTGCATTTAAGCTGAACCATAGCACCTCCAACCCGTCCAAATCCCCCCCGTGTTCCTGTACCTCTGTGAATTTCATGCCTTCCCTCTCATATAAAACAAACCCCCACCTTTCCTCCAGTTCTGTCCTTCTAGAACATGGTGTAGCCTGGTGTAGCCACTTCCCAGCTGCAGTTGTCAGTGCACCATGACTCCATTGTGGCCAGCAAATCCAGGTATGTCTCTACAATGACTGCTTCAAGGTCAGAAAATTTATTTCTAAGGCTCCTTGCATTGGCACACACTGCTCTCCATGGCCTCCCACTATTCTGCCTTCCCGTCCTGTTTCTATCTTTTGCCCCTTCTGTTTCATGAATCTTGTCCTCCCCTCTTTTACTATCACTGTGCCTTCCCTCCTTAGCTCCTCTCAGAACTATATTCTCTCCTCCTGACCCACCAGTCTTGCTCTCCCCCTCGAACTTACACCCCTCTACCCGTGGGGAATTAATTTCCTCTACACTTATCTTCCTGTTGCCATATTACTGGGGGGGGGGGCAGTCCCTGCCTCCCTTGTTTTTCTGCTTCTTCCCGTGACTACTATAAATGCTCCTTAAAGTAGCAACTAAACCTTCCACCCAGGACTGCCATTCCCCTCCTGAATGGAAGTAGGTCATCTCCATTGTACAGGCCTCTATCCCTCAGGTAGGACCCCATTCCCCAATGTAGCCAATCAGAAATGTTGTTCCTTAATATTAAAGACAATATAGAAGCAACTAGTATTCCTATCTTAGAAAATGGGTAACACAGCGAATGGGTTCTGACTGACTGACTGACTTGTGCAGGTGGACATTTATGAGACAACAATGCCCACCTAAAACAAGTCCCTTTGCCAAGTGCCCCATTATGCACTGAAATCCCTGTGCCAGGTTTGAAAAAGAAAGTTGAAATCCACCATTTTTTTTTCTTACCGATTAGCTAGTGAATTAGTGAGCGACACCTACTGGATGCCCCCCCACCCTCCAACCTCATCTGTGTCACTTTATAAAAACAGCAGTTCAATTCTAACTTGTCCTGAATAAAACAATATAAAATAAATGTATACTGTTTCCAATGCTGATGATCTCCTGCTGAGTGCTACTCATACATGTGGCCTTCTCCTCTGGCTGCCCACCCAATTCCATTTGTGCTGCAATCCAGAAGTGCATCTCTTTATGTGGGAGACAAAAGCAGTAAACTACTGTTGTTCTCATACATGTGGTGTTCCACTGCTCTGACATGATGCGTTGCCAAAAATGAAATAGGGAAAAAGATAACCACAGGGCTGCTCCTTTTCTGATTCTAATCACAACATTCTGTACTGCCCCTTATTGCCAGCTTCATGTTAGTTAAAAATAAAATCATGATTGCCACACTATGTCTTTCTCCAGTCCTGTTCTACGGTGTGTCTTAGCAATACTGAGTGATACTGTACTTCATACTTGGGGAGGGGGACACCAGCAGATGCTCTGGGGGAGGTAAGGCACTGGGAGAAGACATCAGTATTCATACTTCATACTTATATCATGTATGCCAGTGGCCTCACTCAAAACATTGTCTAACTTCTCCCCCTGTGCTGGTGGTACATGATATGAATTATCATATCAGTATCATACTTCAATATCATATCAGTATCATACTTCAATATTCAATATTCAATATTCAATATTCCAGACGTGGACTGGAGCATCCCAGCAGCAGCAGCATCAACTAGGAGCAGATTTATCCTGGACTCCCTTCAGGGTGCCTTCCTCAAGCAACTGGTCATGGAACCAACTCGGCAGAAGGCAATACTGGACCTTGTGCTCACAAACAGGGACAGTGTGATGGGGGTAACAGTGAGGGAGCACCTGGGAAACAGTGACCACCAGTCATTGTGGTTTGAAATCACAGAAAAAGCAGAACCAAACCACACAAAAACACGTATCCTGGATTTTAGGGGGGCAGACTTTGGGAAAATGGGGAGATACTTGAAAGAGGCATTAAGGGGAATGGGACAGGAATCAGGGGTTGAGGAACAGTGGGCAGTATTTAAAATGGGGATTACAAGAACAACAGAATTATGTATTAAGCAGGTTAGCAAGAGGAAAAGGAAGAGGAGACCATTATGGTTTTCCAAAGAGGTAGCAAAGAAAGTGAAAGCCAAAAGATTGCATTCAGGCAATACAAAAGACACAGCAGAAGGATAGAGAGAAGTACCAGGAGAAGCAAAGGGAGGCAGGGAGGTCAGTAAGGGAAGCCAAAGCTCAGATAGAAGAACACATTGCAAAATCAGTGGGTAGAGGGGACAAAACCTTTTACAGGTACATAAGTGAAAAAAGAAAGACAAAGGGAGGGATAGTGAGACTGAAGGGGGAGGATGGGGCCGTGGAGGATGACAACAGTAAAGCTGACATACTGAACAGGTATTTCTGCTCAGTCTTTACTGAGGAAGAGGAGGGTAATGGGTCTGAAGGGAGTACAAGGGGTGAGAATGGTGCAGAAATGGACACAAGTCCCTTTACACAGAAAGGGTCCTGAAGGAACTGGAAGTAGTAAGAGTTGATAAAGCAATGGGGCCAGATGGGTGCACCCCAGGGTCCTTAAAGAACTAAGAGAGGTGGTGGCTGAACCACTGGCTATCCTGTTTAGCCGATCACTGGAAACAGGGGAGGTACCCAAAGACTGGAGGACAGCAGATGTAGTCCCCTTATACAATAGTGGGAGCAAAGAGGAAGCAGGGAACTACAGACCAGTCAGCCTCACCTCGGTAGTGGGGAAGATCATGGAAGCACTACTGAAGGAGAGATTGATGGAACATCTGGTTGTCAATGGACTACAGGACCCAAGGCAGCATGGTTTCACCAGGGGAAGGTCATGTCAGACCAACCTCATTGAATTTTTTGACTGGGTGACTAGGAAGGTGGATCGGGGAGGGCAGTGGACATGGCCTTTATTCTCATTTTATTGTTTTTTAAAATATGTCACCTATACCCATTTTCTAAGCACAATAATATCCTACAGGGAGGGCAGTATTAGGCTATACCCACCTTTCCAGGGACTATAAGGCCCTCTACCTGCAGAGTCGAGCTTCATTACACCACTGGGTGGGTGGGTATAGCCCAATACTGCCCACCCTGTTTGGTATTATTGCTTGCTTGATCACCAGCAGATCTGGCTATAGGATACCATATCTCTCTGCAATAATTTATCCATACTCATATACTCACTTTGTCCTCCTCATCCTCATTTTTTATTTCACTCAATATGTATTTTGACTTTATTGGTAGTTATTCTTTTAGTTTCTCTACTCCCCATGTATAAAATATCTTGCCTATTTTACTTTACCAAACTAACCCTACTTCACTTCTTAAAGGAGAAATGAAAGTTGAAAATGAAATGCAACAGCTTTGTACAACACAGTTCACATTAAAGTGTCACACCAATCAGTTGTTATAACATTGCATTTTGATGTTGTCACTGCATTCGCAACCCACACTGCATCATTTTTCAACACTTAACAAGCTCAACAACAAGTCTAATGAAATGCTTTTGCAACTCATCAGACATGCACATGTCCCCTACTCTTCAATGTGTTTATATTAGACATTGCTAATGGACTGAAAGGTACAGTAAAGCATGTCTATTTGCTGATGACACCAAGATTTGCAACAGAGTGGACTCCTGTTAAGGTGTGAGGAATATGACTTCAGACTTGAAGAAACTGGAGGAGTGGTTGGAAACATGGCAGCTGAAATTCAATGCTGAAAAGTGCAAAGTCATACACTTAGACAGAAACAAACCAAAGAAGATTACTACCTGAGAGGAGAGAAGCTAGCCTCCACTATCCAGGAGAGGGACCTAGGGGTCATTATATCTGAAGACTTGAAAGTGGGTAAACAGTGTGAAAAGGTGGCACTAAAGACAAGTGGCATGCTGCACTGCATCAGGAGAGGAATCACAAGTTGCAGAAGGGTTGTGGTGTTACCACTCTATACAGCACTGATGCGCCCCCACTTGGAATGCTGCATACAGTATTGGAGAACACACCTCTAAAGGGACATAGACAGAATTGAGATGGTGCAGAAGGGGGCCACAAAAATGATCCAGGGACTGCACCATATGGCACATCAGGACAGGCTGAGAGAACTCAACATGTACTCCATGGAACCGAGGAGGGAGAGGGGCAATATGATTGAGACTTTTAAATATATGAGGGGTATAAATAAGGTTAAGGTTCAAGAGCTACTCCAATTGAAAGAGAGTAGGAGAAATAGAAGGCATGGCATGAAGCTGAAGGGAGGGAGGTTCAGGAGTAATATAAGGACATTCTTCTTTGCAGAGAGGGTGGTGGACCCATAGAATAGCCTACCCAAGGAGGTAATGGGGTTCAAACTGGTAAGTGAGTTCAAGAATGCATGGGATAGACATAAAAGCAGCATATGGAAAAGCAAAGGAAGGGAGGGGAAACAGCAGCAGTTAGGTTATTGGGCAGACTAGATGGACCTTGCAGTCTCCTTCTGCCATCACTTTCTATGTTTCTATGTTTCTGTGTTTCTGTGTAAGATAAATCTCTTAGATAACTGTTCTTGTAGGGGTTCTCCTGGATCCAGCAATAACTATACCACTCCTTGACAAATGCAAGAGTACCTCATCAGAAACACAGTTGAATGCATTTTGTACTCTAGTAAATAAAATATGTGTTTGTAGTTAGTGTGGTATGTCTCATCATGGTGGCATTTCCATTTTATGTACAAAAAAATAAAATTGTAGTTTGTAATATGAGTGCAAATATGACCATTTTTTCATTCCTTTGAGCCATGCTTTCTGTCTGTGGACCCCCCCTGCTTCCATGCTCTGGGGAAAGTTGCTAAGGAGAGGGCAGGAGCGGTGACCTTCTTTGAGGTACTACTGCCGCCATGCCTGAATTAGAGGAAACAATGTCATGTGTTCCAATTTAATGCATTGCTAAAGGGTTGGTGCAGAAGGGAGGGATTTCAGTTCCCTGGGGACTGGGACTTGGCCTGTTAAAATAGGAGGCTGTTTAGAATGGACAGCTTGCATCCCATTGAGCAGGCAGAAGAGTACTGGAAGAAAAGTGGGCACATGATATGGTCAGATTAAACTAATGGGGGGAGAGTCAGAGTGGCAAGGAACACACAAGATATTACAAAGGGGGTCTTGTTGAACTCCCTCCATTGAGCAGGACAGAAGAATCAAACATACCCAGGGAAAAGGGAAAAGGATGGTGCAGGAATAATTATTGGAAGATGTTGAGCACCAATGCAAGGAGTCTTGGTAATAAAATGACAGAACCTCAGTTGATGATCACTGAAGGTGATTTTGATCTTGCTGGTGTCACAAAGACAAGGACATTCCTTAAATTATAAATAGTACATGACTATATAAAGGTCCTTACTGTACAGGAAGGACAGGGGAAGGGGAGTGGCGCTGTATATTAAAGAGGGAATAGAGACCACTGAAAGTCTGTTTAGGTGACTCAGGCAAACTTGAAACCCCACGGGTGTTAGTAGCAACAGGAAATGAGAAATAAATCATGATGGGGGTGGTCTACAGACCACCAGGTCAGGATCAGGAGGTAGACAAGGAACTGAGAGAAATACCTAGGACAGTGACCGATTTAGGGAAGGTAATGATAGCAGGAGGATTTAATATGCCAGCTGTGGAATGGAAAGTAACAATTGTGGCAAGTACTGGAATCAATGCCTAGCAGATGCAAGACAAGAGGCATTCTAAGTTCAGTTAGCCCAAGGCCTGACAAGCAGTGGTAGGTGAACTACTTCAAATTCACCTCAAGTGATTCATGGAGTAATCGCTGGCATCCGCCGGCATCACAATGTGAAGTGGAGTACTTGGCATCATGATGGAGAATGCAAAGTCCATTGAAAACAATGACTTTGCATTATTCTGCCTTCCCCAAACCACTTCTCCACCAATTTTAAGGCTAAGTACATTGAAATCAATGTACTTTGCCTCACTTCACCTTGTTTTTGAGCTCCAAAGGTGAATTTTGCAGTGCTTCATGGGATTACAGGTCACATGGGCTCTAGAATGCTCTGCATAGCCTAAGTTCTGTGTAGTGTGTGTGTAGTGGATGATGGAGACAGTTTACTCTCAGAGCTCTACGATTCAAATTCTCTAAAAGCTGTTAAAAAAACCTTTCCGAGCTATTTTTTGTTTGCTCACAATTTAGTACATCGATTGTAGGAAACCCTCCTGTGCTGATATCATTGAGTGTTTATTGTTTGGATGTGGATTTCGAATGTTAATTTAGAACAGTCAGTCTGTGTGCTGTGAAGTGTGCTTTGGGGGATGGGCATATCTGTGGTGTAGGTAGATTAACTGGGATAAAAAGGCAGTCTTTCTGTTTTGGTTATATTTTTCTTGTAAAACTGTGTTAATGTACACACAGCAATATTTTCAGTAATTCATTACTTTTTTTTCCAATTGTTGTGGTGCAGCAGTGTATAATGTTGGTTTGTTTAAGACATTTGGTTATATTACTAAAGGTTTTAAATTTGCTACACATTACTTGTAGAGCGTGTGAGTGTGTGTGCGATGCATGCCATTAAATCAGACACTTTTTATTGTGCCACAGAGTAATTGCACCAATGTGAACCTGCTATCCACTGCTCCTGCATGAATTTTTTATACTGCTTTGTGGGATCTTTACTGGTAGTGGACTGTTACTGCTGTGCACTCCCCCCTCCCAACCAGCAGAAGGTATTGTTTTCCAGATTTGGATTTGTGACTTGTGAGCACTGGTTAGGTAATACAAAATCATACATGCCCCCATAATGCAAAGCATCATGGGCTGCATAGGCAAATCACCACAGAATATTATGCTGGTTCAACTTTAAGCAGAAATGCATGGTGCCGAAAGGCCTCTCACACAGATTGCAAAGGGTGCCAACAGAAGACATAGACACATGTTTCGTCCTACCAGGACTCATCAGTATACCTAATCTGTTTGACACCCCAGTGGAATGAACCAGCTACCATAAGATGGTCTAACTGGGTTATGTTGTGGTGAACCCAATTAAAACAAAAAACAATTTAAAAGATAAAGAACCTCTGTGTGTATGCACTGAGGCAATGGATACCCCAAAGGGCATTTGGCCGGGAAGCCAAGTTTCAAAGAAATACAAAATCACACATGCCCCCACATGCAAAGCATCATGGGCTGCATATGCATATGCACTGGTTAGGTGTTGTGCCTTTGCGTCTGCATCTCTTGAGTGTGCAATGCAATCTTAACCTGTCTGTGCATTTGCAGTGCACCATTAATTCTGGGAGACTTTGCATTTCTTGTTACATTCTCATTTCACTTCATCAGCACTGGGTAATTTTCTGGACACAAGACAGTAGCATTTTCGGGATGCACATTAATTCTGGTGACTGTGTGTGACCACTGAGCACATGATGGAGTGCACCATTAATTCTGGGAGAGTTTGCATTTTTTGTGTCCCTCTCATTTCACTTCGCCAGCACTGGGTAATTTTCTGGACACAAAACAATAGCATTTTGGGGATGTAAATTAGTTCTGGTGACTGTGTGTGACCACTGCGCACATGACTGAGTGCGTTATTAATTCTGGGAGACTTCACATTTCTTGTTATGCTCTCATTTCACTTAGTCAGCCCTGGGGTATTTTCTGGACACAAGACAGTAGCAGTTTGGGGATACACATTAATTCTGGTGACTGTGTGTGACCACTGCATGCTTGATGGAGTGCACCATTAATTCTGGGAGACTTTGCGTTTCTTGTTATGCTCTCATTTCACTTCGTAAGCACTGGGGAATTTTCTGGACACAAAACAGTAGCATTTTGGGGATGCACATTAATTCTGGTGATTGTGTGTGACTACGGCATGCATGACATCTGAGTGCATCATTAATTCTGTGTGACTTTACATTTCTTGTGCTGTCATTTCACTTTGTCAGCCCTGGGGAGCTTTCTGGACACAATACATGAGCATTTTGGGGATGCACATTAATTCTGGTGACTGTGTGCATGAAGGGCTGCCAATATTGTTGTCACTTCACCTTACTTCATGTTAAGGTGAAATGACAATGCAAAGTAATAATAATAAGGTGAAGTGAGCCTTTTGCATTGGCCACTTCATGTAGTAGAGTGACAACACGACGTGCCCACTTCGCAGGCACTTCGCCGGCAAAATTTAAATTCACTGCATCTTTACTGACAAGGAAAGGGGCTCTATTATAGCTGGTGCTCACCAACAATGAGAGGATGGAAATGTAGCAGTGATGGAACCACTCAGTTCCAGTGACTACAGAACAGTAGCACTGTAGGTCAAAATAGGGACCATTAACAGGGCAAATACAGTAAGGGTATAGGACTTTAAAAATCTAATTTGACAAGATGAGAGAATAGTTTAAAAAAAGCACTGAGAATATAGAGCAGGTACAGTGTCAGAAGAAAAATGGGAGGAATTAAAAAAAGCAATAATAGAAGTGGCAGAACCTCAATAGCAAAGGTATCAAAGGGAAAAAGGGCAAGGGGCCAATATGGCTCATGGCCAAAGTAAAAACAGTGATCTTAAAGTGTAAGAGAAGTCACCAAGAGGAGGACAGGGAGAAGTGACTGGAGGTGAAAAAGGTAGTCAGCAGAAAGTTGAGGCAGGACAAGGCATAGAGGGATCTTTGGCTGGTAAAGGGGAAAAGGCATTGTTCAGGTACATCTGAGAGAAGCATAAGGTCAATGTGGTATTCTGAGACTGAAGAGTGAGGATGGATGGGGTGGAGGGAGACAAAAGGAAAGTGTAAGCTTAACAAACATTTTTGTTTCATATTTACTAGGCAGAATGATGGCCCACTGCCAGAATGTAGTGTTAAGAAGGGAAGGGAGGAAGGCAAGGGTTCAAGTAGCATGGTCAACATAATGGAGAAAAGGGTATTGGTAAAGCTTACGTGGTTTAAAGTAAATAAATCTTTCAACAAGATGACTTATACATGAGGATGCTAAAAGAGCTAACAGAAGCGATAGCAAGGCCAATTACCGACATATTCAACTGCTTGCTGGCCACAAGAGTGGTCCCTAAGGACTTGGGGACACTGGGCATGGTCCCTCTACACAAGATCAGAAGGAGTGATGGATTAGAAAGGGAACTATAGACCAGTCAGATTGATGTCTATATTAAGAAAAATTATGAAGTCTTTACTAATGGAGAAACTGGTGGACTTCCTGGAAGACTATGGGCTACAGGGCCCCCAGACAACATGGATTCATAAGGGGAAGGACCTGCCAAACAAATCTGGTTGACTTCTTTGACTGGATGACAAGGGCAGTAGATAGGGGACAGGCATTAGATATGATATATTTGTATTTCAGAAAGGCCTTTGACTCAGTCCCCAACAGGAGGCTGATCAAAAAGGTAGGAGACTCGGGGTATGGGAAAATGGGCAACTTCAGTGGAGAACTGGCTGAGGGAAAGAACACAAAGGGCAGTGGTTAATGGGGAGTTTCCAAAGGTAAGAGAAGTACCAAGTAGAGTACCTCAGATTTCAGTACTGAGCCCAGTCTTTTTCAATGTATTCTTTTGGGACTTGGGGGAAGACACCAAGGACAAGATCTACCTCTTTGCAGATGACACAAAGATCTGCCTAAGGATGGACACAAAAGAATGGATAATGGCACTCACAGAGGAGCTGGGAAGATTGGTAGGCTGGTGAAAGATCTTGCAACTAGGCTTCATTGCAAAAAAAAAACAATATAACGTGATGCACACTGGGAAGAGGAACCAAGGGTGCAGTATGAAATCAGGAAGTAATGCAGGGAAGCACCTTGGAGAAAATTACCTAGGGGATTTGATATCAGTGACCCTAAAAACAGCAGCACATCATAATAAAGCTGTGGGCAAGGAACACAGGATTCTGGGTTGCCTAGGGAGGGAGATAAGCAGTAGAAATTAGTAGGAGATCTTCCCATTGTACAGGTCATTGGTGCAAACACAGCTAGAATATTGCACAGAGTACTGGAGTCCACACCTGAGGAGAGACTAAAACAAGGTCGAAGCAGTACAGCACAGGGTAACAAAGATGATCCTTGGACTATGGAGCAAAACATATGAGGAGAGACTGCAGGACTTGAACACATACTATCCACCCTTGGGAAAGGTAGGGAAAGGGAAAACATGACTGAGACAAATAAGTTCCTGCACAGTATAACAAGCATTTGTCAATGTTGAATGCTTGCTTGCTGGTATTGGCATTGGTAGTGCAGGAGTTAGAGAGATGCATAATTGGAATGGCAGTGAAATATTGAAGTTACGCCAACCCCCACCCCCACCCTGCAGAGAAAGACAGGTGTTGGGTAAAGTTCCTTGGGTCGCCAGCCATAACACTCATGCCATTCCACCACCCCGCCTGCAGAGACCAACTGTAAGTTGCAGTGTGTCTGAGGTCTTCAGCCCATATACACCACCAGCCCTGCTCACCCCAATCCATGAGAAAATAAGCTGAGATGGGTGCAGTATAGGAGAATGGGGTAAACGTTAGAACTGAAGATCCCAAGGCACACCTTGATGCCTGTCAGTGGCTGCAGGGTGGGGGTGGAATGGCGTGAGCATTACTGCCGACGACCACAAGTTAGATGCCCGACACCTGTCAGTCTGTACACAGTGGGCATTAAAGTTGGAAACCCTAATGCCCTGGGCATTTGTTGGTATTTTTGTGGCAAATTTTCAACATGGGCTTTTTGGGACCCCACCTTATGAACAGTGGTAGCATAATTTTCGTTATTCAATCCCAAAAGGTGATTTCACACAGTGAGTGTGCTATTCTGTGCCACAGATAAGAAAACACATTTCAGGCAGGATGTGAAAAATGACAGCTGTATTGTTCATGAGGAGGTGTGAAGAAATGGCAATATTGAAAATCTGAAGTGAAAATATGAAAAATTGGTGAAGTTATGAGTGTGCATAGAAACTGTGAAATGCACGATCATTAACAGTCATTTTTTGGAATGTTTTCACCAAATTTACAACATTGCCTTTTTGGGACCTCCCCTCATGAACAGTGGCACTGTAATTTCATTAATCTGTCCTGAAAGTTGATTTCGCACAGCGACAGCACCATTCTTCACCACAGGTGCAAAAACCCATTCTGGGAAGGATGCGTAAAATGACAGCTGTACTGTTCATAAGACGGTGTGAAAAATGACAATGTTATTTGGAGTGAAAATACTAAAAATTTATGATGTTATGAGTGTGCATAGAAACTCTGCAACAGACACTCATAATGCAGTCATTTTGGGGATTTTTTCACCAAATGTGCAACAAGGGCTTTTTGGGACTTCCTACACGAACTAGTGGCACTGTCATTTCTACATTGAGTCCCAAAGGTGATTCTGTGCAATGACCACAAAATCACCTTTTGGGACCAAGAAATGAAATGACAGTGCCAGTGTTCATGAGGTTGGGTCCCAAGACCCCATGTTGAAAATCTGGGACCAAAACTACAACAATTGGCTGAGATATCAGCCTAAGTTGAAACCCCCCCATTGACTGCCATTATAGGGCTCATTGTCATTTCTTCAGTTCCTGATTGGACTTTGAAGAGTGCAGACATGTTCCCGGTCCACAGAAGATCACTGCTACCAACCTCCAATGGTAAGTATGGGTGGGGGGGGTGTGGGGAAGGGGGTGTGTGGGTTGGGGGCCAGAGGGAACGACGAGGGAGTGTTTCCTTTTTTTTTTCAGGTTTAAAAAAAGAAGATATTGTGGAACTGTTTTCTTCTTTACAGGTGAAATATTAACAAAACAAATTTTGGCACACTGGGCTGGGCTCCCAGTGTGCCAGAGTACTGGAGAAGGGGATCAATGCAGACCCAGGGACTGGGCACCCCGAGGTCAGCTGAGAACATAGGGGCATGGGAGGGAGCGCTGCATCCAACACCGGGAGAGGGCATCCTGGTGTCAGAAACATCAAAGAAGCATTTTTGGGCACACTGGGGCAGGCTCCCAGTGTGCTACATTAATGGGGGGGATACATGCTGACATGGGAATTGAGCACCCCCAACATTTGCAGGGGATGGAGAAAGGAGGGTGCAGGGTTGGCAGCAGCAGTGGGAAGGAGCTAACATTAAAATTTGTTGTCCTGCTATGTGTCTGGTTTGGCTGGAGGACAGACTGCCGCTGCAATGACGAAACTGACCCTGATTGCAGTGGCAGATTTCTTTTAAGTGCAATGCTTGCTCTGAAACTGCCATCAGCAGCAGCTTTAGCATTAATTGTTGGCCAAGGGATGCACCCATTAAAGCATCCATTGCATTGGCCACAACACTACCACAGCTTTGCAATGCTCTACTATCTCAATATGTTTCTTGTGAGCTGCGTGTGCAAGCAAACATAAAAAGGATGGACACAAAGGAACTTTTCTCCTTCAGTTTAAATGCAGGGACAAGAGGCAGCTCACTTAAACTTGCTGGGGGTAGATTCAGAAGAGACAGCCATAAGCAGTTTTTCACAGAAAGAGTGGTGGACAAGTGGAACAAGCTGCCAGAGGAAGTAGTACAGTGCAAGCAAAATCAGTGCACAGCTTCAAGTAGGAATGAAGAGGAATACAGGCTTAGTTAGAAAACAGGAGCAGCAACAAAGGGGAAGGGGAGGCCACAAGGGCCAGTGCAGTATAGTTAGGTAGAGTGGGCAGAATGCATGGCCAACAGGGCTTTTTATTCCATCATTGTCTGTGTATCTATTTATTTACCTATAGAGGCATGCATGTAGGCCTATAGTACTGTTCCCCCAACAGCAGGGATAGAAATTTAATTGGCATTTGTTCATGCATTTAAGTGCTAGTAAGGTATGCAGCTGCATGTACCAGATTTTGGTAACCTGCACTTGGGCATAAAATTCAGAATGTGCAAACATGTGTAAGGGAGGGCATAATTAAGGCAACCAACCTCTGTGTGAAGGTAGTGAATAACAGTAGAAATAAAAAGGGACCATTGATGTTCTGCAGGGAAGTGACCATGGTGTTGAAAGAAAAAACGGTGTCATTTAGGAGGTACAGTATATTGAAACACAGAGGGAGGAAAATATGGAGGTAAGTAGGAAAGACAATAAAGGGAGCAAAGGTGCAGACCAAGGAAAGTATAGACAAAGGGGTAGTTCAATGGGATTAGACTTATTTCTGGTATGTAAGTGAAAAGAGGAAACATATTAACATATGAACATACGAAGATGCCAGCAGAAGAAGGTCATTTGGTCTATCAAGTCTGCTCATATTGCAGGGTACACAGCTTTAGCTAATGTCCCTGCCCTCCCTCCCCACTCCTCCCATCCTCCCTCCCCATGATTCTTATCTTCCCCCTATGCCTATCCCAGCCTTTCTTTAAGCTGCTCACTGTCTTTAACAAGATGACCTCTTCCGGCAGCTCATTCCAAGTGTCCACCACCCTTTCTGTGAAGAAGTGCTTTCTGACATCCCTCCTAAACCTCCCACCCTCCAGCTTGAGACTGTGCCCCCTTGTGGTATGGTTGCCACTCAGCTTAAAGACACTTTGCTTATCAACATTATTTATCCCTTTCAAGTACTTGAATGTCCGAATCATTTCCCCTCTCTCTCTCTCTCTCTCTCTCTCCTGTCTTCCAGGGAGTACATGTTCAGTGCTCTCAACCTCTCCTCATATGCTTTGCCTGCTGACCAGCTATCATCTTTGTAGCCCTCCTCTGTACCTTCTCCAGCAGGTTAATGTTCTTTTTGAGGTGTGGGCACAAGTACTGAATGCCATAATCTAGATGCGGCCTTACCAGTGACAAGTACAAGGGCAGTATAACTTCCTCTCTCCTACTACTGATCCCCCTAGCTATGCATCCCAGCATCAAAAAAATCATCAGGAAAGCAAGAGAAGAGATAGTGAGAGTAAGAGGGGGAGGCTGAGCAGAACAGGAACAAGAAAAAGCAGACCTCCTGAACAGGTACTTCTGCTCAGTCTTCCTATTGGAGGGAAAGGGGCAGAGCACCAGGGAACAATAGGAACAAAAAGGAAGTGGGGGGTGGAAAAAAGTCCATTTTCAGAAGAAAGAGTCCTGAAGTAATCTGCAACTCTGCAGCTGGGCAAGGCTATGGGACAGCACAAGTTACACCCAAGGGTACTAAACTAACTAATGGAGGTGCTAGCTGCCCATTTGATGGCCTTGTTCAATGGCTCACTGGAAACATGCATGGTTTCTGAGGACTGGAGGAGAGCAGATGTGGTACCTCTCCATAACAGTAGCGCAGGTTGAGGCTAGCAACAATAGGCCAGTCAGTCTCACATCAATGGTGGACAAATTAATGGAAATCTAGTTAAAGAAAAGGTTGGCAGAGTATCCTGAATCTAATGGGCTAGAAGACCAAAGGCAGCATGGATTTCTGGGGTGATGGTAATGCCAACCAAATTTGTTCGATTTCTTCAACTGGGTGATCTGGGAAATAGATTGGGGAAGTGCAGTGGATGAGGCTTCTCTGGACATTAGAAAGGCAATTGATGTTGTGCTGAACAGGAGACTGATAAAGAAATTGAGCAGCCTAGCTCACTGCTCATAGCTAGGGGTGGGATCCAAAGTTGTGAATTGGTTAAGGAAATGTTTGATGGATAGGTGACAGAGGGTGGTGGTTAATGGCACTCACTCTTATGAGAAGAGCGGGACTAGTGGGGTGCTGTGGAGCTTAATACTAAAATCAGTACTCTTTGTTGTCTTTATAAATGACATTGAGAAGAACTGGAATGGAAGGTATACTTTTTTGCAAATAATAAAATCTGTAATACAGTGGACACGCAGGATGAGTAGAGTGCATGTACTGGAGCCTTGGGAAACTCGAGGAGTAATCAAGAGCAAAGCAGTTGGGATTCAATGTCAAAAAGTGCAAAATCTTGCACCTTAGAGATTGTAACCAAGGAGCTGAGTATGTGATGGTGCGGACGTACTGACAGTAACTAAACAGGAACGGGACCTTGGGGTAATCAGGTTACTGACTTTAGGGCAAATTTCCTAGGGCACAGGAAATTAGAGAGCATAGAAAATGCTGCCAGTAACAAGAGCAACACCAAATTGTGTCGCCATACTGTAAAAGCGCATAGCCCACCCAAGCAGTCCCTGTGGATTTTTTATAGGTGGCTTTACCCCCCTCCACAATCCCCTTTGAAGGAGGCTTCACCTCCCAAATCTCCCTTTACATATATATATAATAACCTCCACTCATCATTCCTGTGGAGCAGCACACAATGTTGGACACAAGAAACTCCACAAGATGTTCACAGTGCAACACGCTCTTAAATCCCAGTCACCCAAATCAGTTTTGTAGTAATCACAATCCCCACATTACAATGCCCTATGTTCCACACCCTATTGATTATACATTAAAGTTATCAAATCTGATGACTTCAAAGTTGAAGGGTAGTGTGACAAAGCAGCTGGGAAGCAGTATAGAGCAGTGGTTTAAGGCTCTGGGCTGCAAATCTGGAGATCTGGGTTTGAATCCCACAGCCCCCCTTGCATATACTGTGTGACCCTGAGCAAGTCACTTAACTTCCCTGTGTTCCCAGGTTGCACCTGTAAATAAGCTTTCAGCTTTGTGTGTCTCACCTGGTTAAACAATTGGAAAAAACAAAAGTGGGATGATGTGATGTATAGGGAAAGGTATCAAAAGATGGAGAAAGGTGGCGTTGTTGCTAATGTATCTCTTGCTTGTGAGACACCACTTGGAGTATTGTGTCCAGTTATGGAAACCACGCCTCAGAAAGGACATAGACAGGGTTAAGGCAGTCCAGAAGACTAAAATGGTGCAGGCATTGCATCAAAAACCCTACAAGGAGAGGCTGAAAGAGATCTTAACATGCACACGCTGGAAGTAAGGAGAACAAGATGGGACATGATAGAAAATTACAAGTGCCTCATTGGAATGATTGGGATGAAGAAGGGGAGTCTCCTTCTTCTTTTTTGTATAGGTTTTAATCCTCAAGCCATTACAGTTGGTTCTTTAGCTTCATCCCTGGACAACTCTGATCATTCTCTACTCCCTCCAATCTGTTGACCAAGTTCATCTGCAGATTCCCTCGCATGGTGGGGCCAGGGAGGGTAGGTCATCCTCCTCTCATACCACACAATCCAGAAAGGCCCCTAGCTAGAGTGGAAGAGGTGGGTCAAGGCTTCCAGTCATGGCATTATGGACCCTGGTGGCTGCTCCAATTTCCTTCAACTGTTTTTTTGCCCCCCATCCAGTGGCCCCTTGAATCTGTGGTGTGTGCAGATGCTAGCATGTGCGCAGAGGTGCATATGCGCTCTGGGACCATGGCTCCTCCCACCCTTCCAGTATGGCACACCTCCCAGCTCGAGAGAGGAGAGCTGCCAGACAGCCTTTCAATCCATTCTTGGCCCTCCACCTTCAGACTGGACCACGGCAGCTCAACCCAAGTCACCAGCATGGCGTCATTTAAGGAACAAAAACTGTCTAAGGCCTCTTCATCACTGGGTTGACTTGAGGGGAGTCACTTTCAAATGAAAAAGAGTACCAGGACAATAAGGCATGTAAAAAAGCTGGAAGGGGGAGTTCAAGATGGATGTGAGGAAGTATTACTTCACTGAAGGTATGGTGATTGCCTGGAACAGACTGTCTGAGGAAGTGGTGGAGGTGACGAGGGGATGCAGGGGTGCTTTAAGCATGTGTGGGATAGTTATGGGGGAATATTGATAAATAGGCAGGGAGGGGGGAGAGTCACCAGAGACCAGATAGGATCTGTGGAGAAAGATTAGGCAGGAACCTTTAGGGCAGACTGGTTGGGCCAAGCGGTCCCTGTCTCCTAATAAATTCTATGTTTATTTGTTACACTTTTGTTTCAAGAAATATGCTGTATTGTATATTATGTAAGTGTAAATTTAGTACACAAAGCTGACCAATATTTCAGCATGACACAGTCATGGTAAACAGCACTTTGATATAATGCAGTTGTGGTTAAAAAAAATGCATATTATTCAATGCTCTTTTGTTTTGTTTTTTACAACAGCTACATGTGTGGTGTTTGACAAAAATGGTTCAGGATCAGCAAGTTAAATCCTATGAGGAGCACCTCAGTGCATTACATTTTTTCTCATAGGAAACCAGAAGGGAGAGGGGCAATACGACCAAGACCTTAAAATTCCTCTAAGGAATTAATTCCCCACTGTTCACATTGTTATAATTATTATTATTATTTTAACCTGAGTACAAACTCAAGATCTTGGGGTCACAAGTGGAAGTTGGCAGGCAGGAGATTCACGAGAGACATGAGGAAGTAGCTCTTTACAGAAAGTGTGGTGGAGCCCTGAAACAGTCTGCAAGCTGAGGTGGTAGGAGCGACTTCAGTAACGGGGTTCAAACAGGCCTCTGATAGAATGAAGGGACTAGTGGTTACCTACCAGGGCAATATGATCAGTGAAGTTCATTACAGTAAAATCCGGGAGAATTAGTACCCCGGGGGAACATTAGATTCCAAGAATGATCCCAGGGATTTAGGGAATCTGGGGAGACTAGATGGACCATGAATCTTTTTGTGCTTTCATTGTCTCTGCTTTTTTTTCCAACACAACTGCTTTATACTGCAATGCTGGTCAACTTTTGTATAACTATCCCTGTAACTGTTTTTTGTGTGTGCTTGATGAGTAATATTTCATTGCTTCACAGACATAGGAAAATAATCTTATACCTGTACCACTTTTTCTCCCATTGCTGTTCTTCATGCAGTTATACATTAACAAATTAACTCTTGCTGGTACATCCCACCCTAGCCCAAACAACACAAGTAAATGGAATTAACTTGTCACTGACAACTACAAAACTTGCCTCACTGGAGTCCTGCTCTTGTTTAAAGGGAAAAGAAATCAAGATAAAATCATCTCTCTGCACTAAAGCGCACTCAAGGAAAAATAATTACTTGCACTGGTCATCACTTTCTATACACACACACACACACACACACACACACACACTAGCCTGACACCTTAACAGGTTCACCAGCTGTTGCTGAACAGTTAATTATTTTCATTTCCTCTATGGGACAATGGTTCTTTCCTTTGAACCTCAATGCAGGCAATCTGACCATTTTCTCTTTTAAAAATCATTATTTCTCACTCATATTGATTGTCAAGGAATTAAGTTTCCAGTCCATTCAATTTCTGCTGACAGCAAGTGTATTAAGGGGGTCAGAACTGTAGGCTTACATGCTGAAACATCATATCTACTAGTATGAGATAGGAAGCATATCTCAAAGAACTGCACAAACAGCCATCTTTGTCCTCACTATGTAAATTGCAACTGTAAATTATTTTCTGACATGATTAAAAATAAAACATTTATGTGATGAAACATGCCAGCCGTTATTACATATGCATATGCACTGCACTAGATTATATTAAATCCCATACCTGTCTTATTTAAATGTCATTTTAAAACACACACACATATATACATATATATATATATATATATGTGTGTGTGTGTGTGTGTATGTATGTATATATATATATATATATATATATATATATATATATATACAAGTATATATATATATATATATATATAGAGAGAGAGAGAGAGAGAGAGAGAGAGACATATACAGTATATTATCTCTTTGGCCAATGCAGCCCTCCTCTGAGTCATTCTCTGTCACAGCACATTATGCAAATAAATGACTATATTGTCAGTTAGTGTCACTGCTGATTTTATGTACAGTATGAAAATGTACAGGGGATATGCAACAAGGCAGTGCTGGTTAATTTTTTTTTAACCACATGACTTGAGGTGACCACAGACAACCTCTTGAGTGGCCAGGAGAGGCATGGTGATGAGAAAAGTGTCTCAAGATCACTACACTTCTTGATAAAAAAAATTATCCTAACACTGCCCTCTTACATATTCAAGTTATTCAATGTAGTTTGTGTTTGTTTAGGTATCATTTCATACTAGGATTCATGCTAGGAATGCAAGACAAAAGAAGGCTATAGCCCACATTAGTTGTCCCCACCCTTCAGTGGAGGCTAACAGATGTGAGTCCAATGTTTTCTTAAAAACTATCTAAGTTAGATGCAGGGACTACTTCATCTGGGAGTCTATGCCACCTTCTTACAGCTCTTGACATAAAGCTGTTCTTCCATAACTCCGTTCTACACTGCACCTCGACTAGCTATCGGGTATTGCCCCTTAGGAAATAAGCCGGTTCTTTATATTTAAGTGATTTAACTACATGTACTATTGTTGATCTTAAAATCTGTAACTATTTTGTTAGTATGTCTGTGTTGCACTGTTGTTTACACACCAGTAATTGAATGGTCCATGTAGCTTTGGAATCTAGTGTGATTCAACAGCTGCTTCAGGAAAGGGACGGTAGTGAAGTATGGAATGTGTGGATAAATTTGTACTAAGAGAATAGACTGGTTATTCTCATTTAGAATATAGGACCTAGTGAGATAAATTATGAAGCATGCATATTTCAACTCCTTTACACTGAATAAATAAGGGATACACGGGGGGTGAAGGGTGAATATGTGATACAGAATTTATTTTGTGCAGCTGCCATTGACCTCAAGTAAGTTCATGAGTGGAGGAGCCATTCATGATGGTTAAGGCTGTAATATTTTCACTGCAAGAAATGGGATTTTTCACGGCTCCTGCATGAAAAAAAAAATCCTATTTTCATGGAAAGAACCAGGACAATGTTGGCTGCAAAACGTAATGGTTTTAATCATTAAAACTAGATATAGCAAAGTGACGCCTTTCTGTTTTCCTGGATAGCTGATTTTATTGAAAAGAGATCATGAACTGTTACCTGCTTCTCCATGACAGACATTGATTTTGCTTCCAGTTTATGCTTCTTAGCCAGGTGGGATGAGGCTTCACAAAATAGTTTTTTTTTTTCCAATTGTTTAACCAGGTGACACACACTAAGCTGAAATGTTGTTTACAGGTGCAACCTGGAGCACAGGAAAGTTGAGTGACTTGCTCAGGGTAACACTGTATGCAAGTGGGAGCTGTGGGATTCAAATCCAGGGCTCCAGATTTGCAGCTCAGAGCCTTAAACCACTGCACTATACTGCCTCTGTCACAGGTCACCTTTCATTTGTGGTCTACGGGGATGTTGCACAAAACAGTGTCTGCCTGCCTGATAAGTGAGATGACTGTCTGTAGCCATTAAATACAAGTAACGACAGCAATTAGGTTAACAGATCTGCCCAGGTGGTTATTGGTTTTGTTAATGCGAGAGTACAGTAAGTGAAAAACAGGATTGGCAGACTAATAGCAGGACAAAAGAGTTCTAATCTGTGCCATTTCTGTGTCTAATCTTTGTCATTTCCAAAAAAAATAATGCAAAATGGGGGGAATTCACTCACATTTCTGGGTCAGTGTAAAATTCTCGGTAGCAGTGCGGTTTCATGGAAATCGTGAATTCTGTGCATGCCGTGAATTAATTACAGCTTTAGTGATGGTTATAAGAGGTAAATGGCAATTACACAAGATAAATGCTCTATCGCACAGTCACCCCCACATATTTCATTTATGCAATAGAGGAAGATATTGAGTGATAGGCAAGGATCTTGTGTGTTGGGTTAATTTTTTTAATTTTTTTTTTATTAAAAGTTTCAGGGTTTATTTTGTGAAATAGGGCTATTGCACTTTAAGTTTTGCCATGTGACTAGGGACGTTGTGAATTAGACATCATCAGGACACATGTGTCGATGTTCTGACATCTTGCCGAATTGGTTAGTTCAGGCCAACTTAGAAAACTTCATGGCATAATGGCAGTGGTCCTAAGTAAGCAACAGGTAGCCGAGGAGTTCTGGCATCTGCTTCATTTATCAGGGATCTGGCATCGATGAGTTGCAGTTTACTTTTTAATTTTAATATAGTTTCTTGACTGACTCTGTCCATTGAACAGGACACAAAGCTAGCCGGGTGTTGCGGAGGCACATTGAAGAGCAGCAAACAGGAAGTGAAAGACAGCAAAACTGTTTGTTTTTTAAGGCAGCATTTTAAAAGAAAAAGAAAATAAAAAAGGTAGTTTGTTTTCAGCTCAGATTGAGGGTGCAGGATGTGAAGGGCAAGGACTGGCACCTGAGAGTGAAGGGAATGGGTGGGTGATAGAGTGACTTGAGCAGGGGATGGGCATCAAGTAGCTTGTGATTTGAAACATAGAAGCAGGGCCAGTGAAATTGGAGATAGGAACCAAGTCAAAAAATGGGAGTGAAGGGATTGGGGGATGTGAAGACAAGCACGAAGTAACCAGCTCAGGGTTTTTTGTTATTTTTTTTTTAAATGACAGTCCTTATTTTAATGTGTCCTCTACATTATAAGCTTTAGATTAGAAAGAGGTAGATGGTTTACAGTGGAAATAGGAATGTGGAGCTGTAACGGTTGCTGCTGTGTACTGTTTCCTGGGAAAGAAATTGTGAACGTAGTGCCAGCCAGTCAGTGATGGAGGGATGGAGAGTGTGATGCAGAAACTATATAGACAAATGGCATATGACATAAGAACTGTGTACATAAAAGTAGTGTGATGTAGTAACTGTGTACATAAACTAAATTTATGTACACAATTTTTCATATAAACTGACTTAACAAACTCTGTTTATATCCACCCCATTGCACAACTTTGTATGTTCATTGCAATAGTTTTGCAGTACTTTTCAACCATTTTGGACATTGCATTCCTTTTATTTATGTTCTCCCCAAATATGACTGAGAACAACTGATTAAGTTGTTAAAGATGAATGTCTCACTGATATCTTAAAATTGACTATGAATAATTTATTTTGTCCACTATTGCCAAATCAGTTTCATTTATTTTGTTACAGTCAAGCAAACTAAATTTGGTTTCTTCTATGAAATCCTAAAATGCTAGCATTTTTTTTGCATATTTAGAAACTGTGTATCATAATAGCATTTTTGCTGCTACTACAAGATTATTTTTATAGTAACTACTGCTTGTATTGCTACTGTTCATTCTATTAATTTATGTATTTTTGATTGTTATGTAAAGTAGATATGTGAAAAAAATATATAAAAACATATTGCAGTGCATGCTATTTTAGGAAAGTGTTTCTGCCATTCCTTTACTGTGTTGCCTGTAGTTTTCTCAATGTTTCAATGTCTCTTACCAGATCCAGCTCTGAATGTAATTTTAACCTGTAATTCAGTGCAGAACCACACAGCACACCCTTGCTGATGGCCAAGTATAGGTGGAAGCAGCTCATGTAATTAAGAATTGCTGTCAGGGCGACAAACTGCAATGTCAGGGCTGAAGCCACAGGTTGTTTTCATTGTAGCCATCAGAAAACAAACTGAGCAGCAGGGCAGACTGAAGTATACTAATTTTATGTTTTGTCACAAGGTCACTCACAACTAGCTTGAGAATATAGCTCAGTAATCAAACTGTTGATTACATATAGGGAGATTAATGAATAGTAAGATGATGTATTTAGACCAATGAGTTATCTAGGATTCTGAAAGCATTTTATAAATAAAAATAAATCACACTTTGTACTATTAACCCTTAGCTCTCTAAGCCCTTGATAGAGCTGCCCATCTTTACGAGAGGCACCTCCACTTCCTCAGTATACCCAGCACTGAAGCAGCTGGCCCCCACAAGTAGACTACCCACTCAATCCTCAGGAAGCTCTCTAAGCCCTTGACCAGGCTGTCTAGCTTTACAAGTGGCTCCACGTCTTCCTTGACATCCCCAACACTGAAGCAGCTGGCTGCCATAAGCAGACTGCCCGCCCAATCCTTAAGAAGGTACAATGAACACCCAGATTTGAATTCCTGCATTTCCATTGGATGATGCAATGCTGCACTGCTTCACCATTGGCTACTTGGTCTACTATCTTTTGAATTTAGAATTTGCCACATATAGCCCTTGACTGGGCTGTCCAGCTTTACAGGTGACTCCTCTGCTTTCTTGGCATCCCCAGCACCGCAAGCAGACCACCCGACCGGTCTTCAGGAAGCTCTTCGAGTTCTTAATCGAGCTTCCCACCTTTACAAGTGGCTCCTCTCCTTCCTCGGCACCCCTGGTATCAAAGCAGCTGGCCGTGACAAACAGACCACCCGTCTGATCCTCAGGAAGGTACGCTGAACACCCAGATTTGAAAATCCTGCATTTTTATTGTCTGATGTGATGCTGCACTGCTTTGGCATTGGCTACTTTATCTACTATCTTTTCAATTGAGAATTTTCTGCTTATTTCACACCACTCTGAGCACTAGGCTGGGCTGCCCAGCTTTACAAATGGCTCCTCCACTTCCTCAGTGTCCCTAGCACCAAAGCAGACAGCTGCAGGAAGCAGACCACTCACTCAATCCTCAGGAAGCTCTCTGAGCTATTGACCAGGCTGCCCACCTGTACAAGTGGCTCCTCCACTTCCTTGGTGACCCCAGCATTGAAGCAGCCAGCCACCACAAGCAGACCACCCACCTGATCCTCAGGAAATTACTCTGAACACCCAGACTTGAATTCCTGCATTTCCATTGGCTGATGCGACACTGCACTGCTTTGCCATTGGCTACTTTATCTACTATCTTTTGAACTGAGAATTTGCCGCATATTTCAAATGTAGGACTTAGTGTTTTATTTATTTATTTATTTAGCTTTTGTTGACCGGGTAAGTGCACTAGACAAATCCTGCCTATTTTCAGGCACGACCCGGGGAGGGGGATACAGATGAATGCCAACTGACCTTGAACCAGATTAAGCTGTTGGTGGTATTTTTAGTGAATAAGGGAAGTTTGGCCAGGACACAGGGAAATTCCCTACTCTTTCTCGATAAGTGCCATGGGATCTTTAACATCCACCTGAACTACCACCAATCCAGGCAGATGGGACCTCGGTTTAACGTCTCATCTGAAAGACGGCACCTCAGAAGTGCAGCACCCCTCTCATGCTGCACTGCAGTGTCAGTACTGGGATATTAACCCAAGTGCCAGATGTGGGAACTGAACCCACAGCCCTCTGATCTCCCGGCCTCAGAGGCGAGTGTGCTACCTACTGAGCCACTGACATTGACAAATGTCACAACACAAGAAGAACACAAATGTTTTCTTCTAATGTTACCTAAAACTCATTGCATTTGTTGAGACAGTGCTCGATTTCGAGTCTCAAACAATTATTTGTGTTAATTCATCATTGATGTGAGCACAGATGTGGTGCTTAAATTAATCGTGTGGAAAAGTGCTTTTTGTTAGCCAGCCTTTAACTCAGGCTGCAGTGCTCCTCGGATCTTGCTCTTGGGAGAGAATTTTTTTGGCCCCCACCCACCCCACACCCTCACTTTATTAAATAGACTCACCTCCCAGATGTCCCCTCAAAATATAAGTTGGCAGCTCCCCTATTGGTCCCTCTGCAAGTCTCCTCTTATAGTAATCCACCTCCCACAACTAGGATACCCCTGCCCCTAAACTAAAAATCATACCATTCAAACCTATGTTTTCTTGTCCAACCTAAAAGCTGAACCACTTGAGAGACCCCATCTGGAATACCCCCAACCACCTTCAAGTTAGTCCTATCTAAATATTTATTCTCTTTTTTCCTCTGGTCTCCAGCACATCCTCATCCACAGCTCTCACTCATATCAATCCCCACAAGGCTAGCACATCCCTAACATGTTGCTCCTCTACCTCCAAAGGACTTCTCATCTGCTGGTCCCTCCTGATTCATCTCCTGTTAGATGTGCCTGATACTGCTGCAGTTTATTTACCACATGCCTTTGGTCCTGTGTTGCATCTTCCCTCAATCAGCCAGCAACACTGGTTGCATGAACCCATGCTCCACCTAGGTCTACAGGCCCTTGTACAGCAAAATAAAACAATATTTATTAGGCAACGTTGTAAGCATATACATAAGTTAAAAGACAAAGAACCTCTGTGCGCAAGCACTGAGGCAATGGTTACCCAAAATGGCACTGGCCAGGAAGCCAAGTGGTTATTTGCATATGTAGCCCATGATGCTTTGCATTATGGGGGCATGTGTGATTTTTGTATTTCTTTGAAACTTGGCTTCCTGGCCAATGCTCTGTGGTGTAACCATTGCCTCAGTGCTTGCGCACAGAGGTTCTTTGTCTTTTAAATTGTTTTTTGTTTTAATTGGGTTCACCACAACATAACCCAGATAGACCATCTTAAGGTAGCTGGCTCATTCCACTGGGGTGTCAAACAGATGAGAAGCACTGATGAGTCCTGGTAGGATGAAACACATGTCTGTGTCTTCTGTTGGCACCCTTTGCAAACTGTGTGAGAGGCCTTTCGGCACCATGCATTTCTGCTTAAAGTTGAACCAGCATAATAGTATGTGGTGATTTGCATATGCAGACCATGATGCTTTGCATTATGGGGGCATGTGTGAATTTTATATACATAAGTTACCTTTTCTCTAACCTCCTTTCTCTCATTCATATATGTACCTCCTTCTTCTGCTGGTGACATTGAATTAAACCCTGGACCCTGCAGAACACAAAAAAGTAACTCTATAAGGTCCAAGTCAAATCCTCTAACCTCTTGTCTCACTTGGTCCAACACAAAAGGTTTGAAAATAGTCCACATGAACATTCAGAGCATTAGGGGTAAACTAGCTGAACTTGATCTCTGGACTCTGCACTACAAGCACGATGGCCTCTGTATTACAGAATCCTGGTTAAAACCAAACATTCTGTCACATGAGATTGCCCTCCCTGGGTACTCCTCCTTCCAGTATGATCAGTCATACAAACGGGGGGTAGGGGTTGTGATATACACCAAGGCTGGTTTGACAGTTAGTGTAATAACTGACTCAAACATTAACTCAGCTGTGGAACACCTATTCATTACAGTTACCATAGGCCAAGTTAAACACATAACTTTAGGATGCATATATCTACCCTCTAGTCAAGCTTCAGTCACCTATGCAGAATTTTTCTCCAGCATTAAAAACCTGCCCCATAACAACATTGTAATATGTAGAGACTTTAACCTAGATTGGACTGGATCATAAAAGGACACATTATTAAGCTGCACTACTCAGTACCAATCTTGAGCAACTAATTGACCAACCCACTAGACTTAATATGAAGTCTGGTAGACATAGCCTACTAGACTGGATAATAACCAATAAGCCTATCCATATTAAGGCTGTAGGTGTCCTCCCAGACATATTAAGCAACCATTCCCCAATCTTTTGAGTCTGTAAAATTAGCATCCTGCACCACCACCCTATAGCTCTCAAAACTAGGGATCTATCCAACTTTGTCATTGAAGCATTCCTCCAAAGTCTTGCATCAGTCATCTGGTACCCCATAGCCACCATCCCTGACATAGACCAGGCATTAGGTTATCTTATCAACAAGTTTACCTCTGTCTTAGACTTACATGCCCCATACAAACTCAGAACATCCAAAGGTCTCCACTCATCTTGGCTATCCCAGGAAATGAGGCATCTCATGCACACCTGTGATAAATCCTGGATGGCCTACAAAAGATCCGGTCTACAGTCTGATTGGTTAATCTGCTGCCAGCTGCATAACACATGCAAAGAACAAATCAACAAGTCTAAAAAAGAACATTTTCAATCCCTACAAGAAAGGCACCTTGCCAACCTTAAAAGCTTTTGGAAGCAAATCAATGCACTCATTAAGGGTAAAGAGAGGATAATCCCTCAAAATATGACTGCAAAAGACTCTACTGTAACCACACCACTGGAGATAGCCACTAGTATCAATCACTTCTTTACTGACCTTGGTGTATACAAGACTGGCCTTCCTACTGTGCACCCAGTGCAGTTTAACACACATCCAGATATTACCCACTCCCAGTTCCATACAAAAATAATGTTACCGAATGAGGTGTTCAAACTTTTGATTGGTCTCAACGCTGACAGTTCTTCTGGCTTTGACTCCCTGCCACATAAATTTCTCAAGATGGGAGCACCTCTACTTGCTTATCCTATTGCCCTACTAATTAAGAGATGCTTACTCACTCAAGCCATCCAAAATAAATGGAAAACAGCAATTGTCATTCCTGCCCATAAGAGTGGTCCAACCAATCTTCTAGAAAACTACCAACCCATATCCATCTTAAGCCCTATCACTAAAATTCAAGAAAGAATTCTATATAATCAACGATATTCTCATCTTGAACTGACCGATGCCCTTACCATTCACCAACATGGTTTTTGAAAGCTGCACAATATGGAATCCACCCTTCTAAGAGTCACCACTGACATACTACTGGCAATGGACCAAGGTAAAGCCACAGAGGCAGTCTTAGTGGACCTCATGAAAGCATTCAACCTCGGCAATCACACAATCCTTATCTCCAAACTACCCCATCTTGGCTTCGATGATAATTCCCGCTCCTGGATTTCTTGGTATTTATCAAATCGGTCCCAGTGTGTCAAATGGGCAGGAGAAATGTCACCCTATCCCCTATTACTGATGGGGTCCCCCAGTTGTCAATCCCTGGACCACTTTTATTCTCAATTTTCATCAATGACCTGCCGCAGAATTGTGGAGGGGCATCCGTCCAGCTTTTTGCAGATGATGGCATGCATTACAGAGCATCTAGAGATGTTATCTGTATAAACTCAGACCTGGAAAACAACTTCCACATCCTGGAAGAATGGTTTAAGGATAATTTGTTACTTCCTGAACACCAAAAAAAAACAAATCCATGTTGTTCCATCATACTTCCTTTGATACTTCTTTGAGTCCTCTGACAATCAAATCCTCATCAGGCATACCAATTGAAGGGGTTCCCTCTTTCAAATACCTGGGTCTGACCCTGGATGAGTACCTATGCTTAAATACACAAATATATAACATAGTTAAGATCACCAACCAGAAAATTGGCCTCCTCTGCCATACCGCTCCCTACCTCACCAGTCGTGTGAGAAGGACCATAGCTTCAGCTACCCTCATCCCAGGCCTCTTCTATGGGGCATCAATAATTCACTCAGCCAAGTCAATACTTCTAGACAAATTAAAAGTGGCCTATCACAGAATTGCTTTCTTTGTTGCCAAATCCCCAGCCAGAGATCACTATTGTAATGTTCTAAGCACACTGGGGTGGCCATCATTCAAACCTAAGATGGATTTCCCTGTGGCCTGCACCACTTTCAAACTCATCCACCTACCCCAGCCTATCTAATCTCCTCACCCTGAAAACCTTCCACATGACCCTTAGACACTCCCACCTCCCAATGTTACATTTACCAAAAACTAGGATAGCCATAGGTAGATGATCCTCATCCTTTGCAGCTCCCCATAAGTGGAACAACCTCTCACATTCTCTACTTGCTTGTAAGTCTCTCCCATTATTCAAACAATGGTTTATGGAATCATTCTTCTCACCACCTATCTGCCATGGTAACTGCCAATAATACCACCCCTAGATAACTACTTCCCACTATCCCCCTCCTCCTTATCTCTCTCTCTCTGATCCCCCTCTTACCCCCACTGCTATTATGCCTCTCCTTACCTCCTTACTGTCTCTCTCTTCTCTCTCTCTTTCTCTCTCCCCCTCTCTCTCTCTCTCTCTCTCTCTCTCTCTCAGACTCTGTCTTCATTCCTACTTGGACCAGGTATAAATATTGGGAATAAACTATAACCTACTATGCACTTGTGGCTTTCAACTACTATTAATCTGATGCAGAAATGTTGTATAATGTATGATTTATTGTGTCTTGCACTGTTGTCATTACCTGTATGCATTGTAAATTGTAATTCCCACATGTAAAATAATGCCTGCTCTAGATAAGTATGGAATGTACTGTTCCCAGGGTCTCCCCTGAAAAAGGGACATGCTTGTCTCAGCTGGGCCCACCTGGTCATCAAACTTCTAATATATAAATACATATTTGAGTGAAGTACTACATGCAGCCTCCCTTGTAAATGCTGTTCTTTCAGCCTAATTTAAGCTGTAACATGTGCAATACATTTATTTGACAAATTTGCTTGTATGTTTGTTTCTGTTGCCAGGAAAGTGGATAAGTTTCCTGTTTTCAGCCTCATCCAGGGAAGTAGATACAGGCAGTACTGTTTGATATTGATCGCAGTTAAGATATAAGTGTTTAAATAATGGTAGAAAATTAGGGCACAGGAGATTTCCCTCCTCTTTTCAAGAAATGCAATGAGATATGTAATGTTCATCAGAGCAACAACCAGTATAGACAGCTGAGCCCATTATAGAATGTATCATCTGAAAGGTGGCACCTCATGAAATCACGATATCACTCAAACACCATATTTGGGCAACAGACTGGTTATTTATAATCAAAGAGAGAGTGACAAAGTATGGATTTTAAATCTAAATCATTCCTTACTGAATACTAATTTGATTAATTTTGCTATTTACAGTTGCATTGCTGGATAGTTTAAACATTGTTATCCATGAGTTTAGAAATCACAGCCCAGAACAAAAACAATATTGAAATGCCTTTAATTCATTTTTTTCTATCCAAATATTTAGTAAGCATTGTTCTATCAAGTTATTTTCCTAGATGATGCTGAAAGCTGAAGCTCCATGACAATGGAGTGGAATGAAGTACAGTACTGAAGCCAGTCATCATTATGAATTGTTATAGTGACCTATGGATTTCATTAATTGAAATACCCTTTAGCAAAGCTACAGTAAAAGAATGCGTCCACTTAAATAATTATGTATGTCATTATGTCAATGCATTAAAATGAAACATGCATTGCTGGACCTTTTTGACTGTTTGTATGCTGTATTTAGTTTTAGATGTTTGTTGGAAGCATGTTAGGATTTCGCCCTTTTTAAAAGAATACCTGTGCTATTTTGATGAATGCTTTGAAATGTATAATATGTTTTTAATCTGTCACTATTGTTGATTGATGGATATGGGGAATCAGTGACACAGGTTGGTAGTAATTTAATACATATTGTTTTTTGACAAACGTTAACATTGCATGTAAATTTCGTGCTAACTTGGGTATGTGAAAGATTCTCTAAATTGTGGTAATGAATCTCTGATGAAGCCTCAAGGTGGTAAGGATGTACAGCAGGCAGTGTTATAGTAAAATCACTGCCCTAACAATATCACTGTGCTACATCTGACATTTGATGTAGAAATTTTAGTCTATATATTTAGTATATATGTGAATTATAGATCAAAAAAAGAGCAAAACTGTTTTTTTTTTAATTGTTAGAGGGGTAAAATGAAAGATATACAGTATTTTTATTTAAATATTGTTGTAACTTTAACTGGAAAGGAAATTGAAAGCCTTCCTTCAGAAAGAGTGGTTTGTGCATCACAAGATTGAAAATACCATATGTGTCACTTTAATCATACTTTCAGTTAGGCCCACCAAGTAACTGTCATAATTTAATCATAGCTAATAGTCATATTCTGTTTTGAATGCAAAAGATACAGAACTGGATGGGCCCAGTTTGTGATGACCTATATTCTCCCTTTACCTGTGAATATTACTACAGAGGCTCCACTTGTCCCAATGCAGACAGGCATGATTTTTAAAAAGCAGATATAGGGCCAGGATATAAAGTCATCTATGTTCATCAGTTTGCATGATGCAGATGGCAGTGTGATATGTGAGGCATCTATATTCTTATCAGTGCCCCCTCCCACTTCTTCCAGCCCTTTCCTGCATTACATAGATAATTGTCATTTGACTAGTATACTATGTGAGGAAGAGGAGGCTATCAGTGGTATTAATTAAATACCACCCAGCTCATCTTCATTAGAGATGCAGCAAAGTTTTAATTCACATGCAAACTTAAGGTGAAGTCACCAAATTCGCCTCTACCGATCATTACGCAAAGTTTTTCTATTTAATAGGAAATTCACCATTGGCAGCTTCACCTTGTGACTACACCTGTAACTTCTCCTTAGGATAACAAAGGCAAAGCTGGAGCAAAATGACTTCCAACAACTACTCCTTTTGTGTTTTTCAGGCATAGCTCTGTAAAATTTTGTCATTTTTGTCTGAAACAAGGTATAGTTGTAGTCCACAAGGAGGTGTACGTTTGACACATTTATGATGATTATCAGACTTAAATTGTGGATTTGGCACTATCATCACATTGGGAGGAGATTTTGGGGTTTTATGCACACCCCATGAATTTTTCCACTGGTATTACTATTAATAGTGCTACTATTATAGTACACATTGAGGCACTTGTTTGGATATATACAGTAGATTGTCCCTTAACTCCAAAGACTGATGGAGTTATGGCTTGTTAAAGTTGTGGTGTTATTGTATGGGACATTACAGTTAGGGTTAGTGTGGTCAGTTGCAACATATGCAATAAACATGTCCACTAGGCAAGCAGAGGACCCACATGGAAACTGGAGGTGAGAGGACCCATCTCATGGCAAATCATCAGTCAGAGCAGGAGAAAACACAGAGAGAAGTAGTGAATGGGGGTGGTGGGATACACCTACCCTCCCCCACACCACTGCTTCACAGACTGACAAAGCAGAAACCAGTACTTTAAAATAAATAATCAGTGAAACAATAAACAAATCAACACAAATCTAGCAGTACAAGGCTCTCTAGAACAATTTGTGAGCAATTTGGATTCAAAAAGCTTGGTTTTGAGATAGGATTTATTTCTTTTTTCCCAGACAAGCACACATACTGTAGAGTCTCTCCTACTTTGTCTTCAGAAGACTCCACTAAAGACAGCCTCCTCGTGGCATATAGCTTGTTTCAACAACATGCGCCCTCCAGTCTCATACTACATTGCAAACGTTGCCTCTATACCAAACTTTACCAGTGAAGTTACCAGCTATACATTTTGTGAAGGTATCAGTTTACTGCAAAATGGGACTTTACAAGTTGGATTAATTTCATGAAATTAGGTGAATACATGAATTAATTTGCAAAGTTTTCCAGGTTGCCCATCATTTCTTTCCAACTTGCTTTGTGCACCTGATAGTTCTGCTGTACTAAGACTTCAATATTTTGGCATATCTTTAACTCTTAGTGTCTAAACACAATTGTCTATTGTGTTTATATTTGGATATAAAAGTAAATTGCAATCAATGTCCTGTTTTCAAACTTCATTATGTTCAGATTTCAAGCTGAGGTATAATTGTGTCTGGACACAAATAACAGACCAAGATTAACCTGCATTTACATTTAGTTTAGAGCATTACTGATATACAAATTCTTGTGAGGGAACAGCCTCACAAGTCTTAACCAGGAATAAAGTGTCTATTTAAAAAGGCTTTTGCAATTTCTTCAAGTCAGACTGAGAATGACTGATAGGTATTTCTGAGATGTGCATACCCTTCATAACTTGCACTGGAGCTGAGACTTGAGAATATGTGTATATTATTTGGATACCCATGCAGAAGCCAATTAATTTAGATATTTGTTCTCTCTATACATCCCTGTTGGATCTGACTCACTGTTCATC
Source organism: Neoceratodus forsteri (assembly GCA_016271365.2). NCBI lineage: Eukaryota > Metazoa > Chordata > Ceratodontiformes > Ceratodontidae > Neoceratodus > Neoceratodus forsteri. The sequence continues at coordinate 536,162,014 of CM057459.1, read as the reverse complement.
CAAATTGCCTCTCTGTTATGTTACCTCTTAGAGGAGTAAAATGTCTGGTTTACATCTAGCTCTAACAATTTACATCCATACTTGGATGTTAACTTAGATAATGGGAAAGTTGAAATGTCCAGCCACTGAAAAATAACTGCAGTAAGACGGAGTATTATCTATAAGTACAGTGGAGCCCATCAGGATACAATGTAGAATTATGCAGAGTTGTTTCTGAAATCAATGCAGTTTCAATGGCAGTTAATTTCTTTTGTCCTGCAGGAATCTGTGGCACTGCATTACCTTTAGAAGAGCTCCATTGTACAATGGAGGCACTAAAAACCATATCTCAGTAAATCTTTGGCTATATCTATATATATGACAGAATATACCATTAACATAAATAGTGCATTCCTGTGAAATATCATGGTCGAGCTAGATACTGTATGTTGGGACATACTGTATCTCTGGTTCTTACTGAAACAGGGCAGCTTCTGAAATTGACATAACAAAGAGTAACAGTAAGTCTGTTATTTCTCCCACCTGTCTATCTAGGCAGAAGAACCTACAGTCCTTAATGAGAATCAAATCAGGGAGTCAGTGACCCAATAGTGTCTGCCCAAGCCGTTCAGCTAAAGATCAATGTCTATTTGCTAGAAGTTAAAGAACTCAATTAATGGCCATGTATGATATGTTGATGACCCCTAGATGACTGTCTTGCTTTTGATATTTCATAACCATGGCCACTGATTACCTGCACACCAGTAAAAACAAAGAATTTCACAGAATTTTGCATTTTATACCTTATCAGTAGATCTAGAGAATTTTTATTTTTTCTTATAATTGCTCCCCTGTACTGTTTTCAATTTGCTACATTTAATGCTCTGTATATTAAGTACTGCTTTGTTCTGAATATTTATACACACACTGTACTAAAAGAATGACAGTAGAATCCTGGTAAACTCCAGGAATTAGATTAACAATTACGAGTGCTATTCCCAGAATTTTAGGTCTTCAAAATGGAATTTCAATACTTCAACATCAGTGGCCTTGATAACTTTCATTATACAATGGCAAGGAAAATTCATGTATTCTGATTGGTCAGTGTGTGCCTGGCACAGTGATGATATTACACAATAACATCACTGTATTAAGTCCAGGCACACACATGACCACATGACACACCATAAAACAATGCCTGTCCTGCAGAATTCACTGCCGCTCTCTGCCATCGCTATTAAAAAAACTGCAGCCCCCCCCCCGCACCCACGATGTAGGCTTATAACATAAAACCTCACACCTACATTTTTTTTCTTCTGTTCTGCTGCTGTTCCACTAATAATGAAGCCTGCAACTGCATAAATAAAATTGTACCTCAAAATGCTGCTGTCTCCGGCTCCGTCATTACCGGGTGTCCCACACTTCATGGACTGTTGCGGTCGGCCGCCCATTGCCTGATATTCATTTTAAAATGTAACAAATATAATAATAAACTAAAATAATGCCAATTTTAAAAGAAACATCTCTTCATTCTCCCGGTTGCTGCCAACGTCGTGCGAGTGCATGCCCACTGTAAACTCACAAGCTGTACAGTTCCCAAACAGCTTCACAGCCAGACATATAAACATACTCACTTTAAAATGCAGGAAAAAACATGTTACAAATTCTCCCCTTCAAGCACCATCCTTTATAATGTACAGCCAACAACAGAGAAGGTTAGAGGGGAGACTGATAAAACACAGCAGCACAAGAAAAAAGCTTTGAGATTCAGCAGGCAACATTATTCTGGCAACAGCTCCACCCCGTGGTGGAAGAAATGTTGGAATTTTTTTTTTAAATATACACCTACACTCACTAAAATCAAAGAAAAAATGGACAAAAAAAGTATTTTCTTTCTTTTTTTTTTTAATGAATGAGCCATTGTATAATAGCAATAAGGCACTCCGGGGATGTGTGTTATTGTGTAATAACGTCACTCCTGGGGTGGTGGAAGCACTCAGTTTCACCTCGTGCTTCGACCCACCCCAGGAGTGACATTATTACACAATAACACACACCCTGTCATGCCTTATTGCTTAATTATGCTATGGCATTGCTTATCACAGAGTCTTTTTATCACATACAGCACTACTTGTACCCTTTAAATAGTGCATTTTCCCATCCTCATAATCACTTTTATATCTATCCCTTCTGTATTTGTGCACATGAACCTTTTACCCTTGCTGAGAATTAAACCAGGAACACTGAGTCTCAATGGCAGCAGGTCTAAAGTAGAGATTCAGTGAATTTAAAATCCACCTGTGAAGTGAATGAGAAGTGGCCACATCACGTTGGCACTTCGCTACGCAGAGTGCCCTATAGGAAAGGCTCACTTTGCCTTGTTATTATTACTTCGCATTGTCATTCCACCTTAAACGCGAAGTAAGGCGGAGTGACAACAATATTGGCAGCATCCCACCCATGCAGTCCCCAGAATGAATGTGAATCCCCAAACTGCTACTATCTTGTGTCCAGAAAACTCCCCAGTGCTCATGAAGTGAAATGAGAGTGTAACAAGAAATGCAAAGTCTCCCAGAATTAATGGCACACTCAGTAATGTGTGCAGTGGTCAGGTCACACACAGAGTCACCAGAATTAATGTGCATCGCCAACATGGTACTGTCTTGTGTCCACAAAATTCTCCAGTGCTGACGAAGTGAAATGAGAACATGACAAGAAATGCAGTCTCCCAGAATTAATGGTGCCATGCAAATGCACAGACAGATTAAGATTGCGCTGCACACTCAAGGGATGCATACGAAAAGGCACAACAACACCTAGCCAGTGCTGACAAGTCACAAATCCAGATCTGGAAAGGAATACATTTTGTCAGTTGGGGGATTAGTGCACGGCAGTAACAATCCACTACCAGTAAAGATACCACAAAGCAGTATAAAAAATTCATGCAGGTGCAGTGGATAGCAGGTTCACACTGCTGCAATTAATCTATAACATAATAAAAGGTGTTTGATTTAATGGCACACATCGCACACACACTCACATGCACACTCAGGTAATGCATAGCAAATTGAAAACCTTTAGTAATATAACCAAATGTTTTAAACCGACAAATTATACACTGCTGCACCACAACAATCAGCAACAAACTGTCAAGAATTACTGAAAATATTACTGTGTGTACATTAATACAGTTATATAAGAAAAATATAACCAAATCAGAAAGACTGCCTTTTTCTCCCAGTTAATGTACCTACACCACAAATACGTCCCTCCCCCAAAGCACACTTCACAGTACACAGACTAACTGTTCTAAATTAACATTCAAAATCCACACACAACAATAAACACTCGATGATATGAGCCCAGAATTGTTTCCTACAGTTGATGCACTAAATTTTGAACAAAAAATATTAATCAAAAAGGCATTTTAAACAGCTTTTAGAGGTTTTGAATTGCAGAGCTCTGAGAGTAAACTATCTCCAGCTACCACTGCACACACACTACCCAGGCCAGAACTGAGTCAGTGCCAAACAGTCTACAGCCCATGTGACCTGTAATCCCATGTATAACTTCAGAATTTCATTTGGAGATCAATTACAGAGTGAAATGAGGTGAATGACATTGATTTCAATGTACTTTGCCTTAAAATTGGAGCAGAAGTGGTTTAGGGAAGGTGGAATAATGCAAAGTCATTGGTGTCAATGGACTTTGCATTCCTCATTATGAAGTGAAGTACTCTGCTTCACATTGTGGAGTTCTCTGTGGATTCCACTTTACTCAGTGAATCACTTCAAGGAGCAAATTAGGGCCACTTCGACCACCACTGCTTACTGTACTGTAACTCACATGCTGTACAGGAAGGAACACGAATGCCTATGGCTGTACTTCCCCGATGGACTGTAGCACAAAACTCCCATACTTAAAAATGCTTATTAATGAGTACAATGGTAGAGTGGTGAAGCCTGGAGAGATACTACAAAACATGCTTACAATACATTCAAGTAACTAGTAAAAAAATTAATGTTGTGATTCATGACGTGATCATGAATCGTGATTTGTGACTACATTTGTAACCGTGATGATGAAGAACGTGATTCAGTGTCGACAGTGTGAAATAAACAATATGGAACTGTATTGGGATTGCAAATGCCTACAGCTGTACTTCCCCGATGAGATGTAGCACAAACTTCCTGACTTAAAAATGCTCATTAATGAGTACAATGGTGGGGTGGTGAAGCCTGGAGAGATACTACAAAACAGGCTTACAATACATCCAAGGAACTAGTAAAAAAATGTATGTTGTGATTCGTGACGTGATCGTGAATAGTGATTTGTGACTGCATTTGTGACCATGATGATGAGGAACGTGATTTGTATTACGAGTGACTCTTGATGATGGTTGGTTCTGACTTAAAAACGCATATTAATGAGTACAATGTTCATGCAGAATTATGCACAACACCAGTCCAGTACTCTGAATGGAAGCCAAAGAAACAACTGTGACTTAAGTTACAGATGGAGATTCGGCCCTAAAGAGATGCAAATGCACAGACAGATTAAGGCTGTGCTGCACACTGAAGAGATGCAGATGCAAAGGCACAGCACCTAACTATTGTTCACCATTAGAAATTCAAATCTGGAAATTAAATCCTTGCCGTTAGGGTGGGCTGTGGGGGCAGTACTGCACTGCTGCAGTAACAGTACTACTACTAGTACCAGTAAAGATACCACAAAGAAGTATACAAATCACACAGCTGCAGTGGATAACAGATTCACATTGCTGAAATTATTATGTGGCACAATAAAATGTGTCTGATTTAATGACACACGTCACACACATACTCACACACACATTAAGTATTGCATAGCAAATTGAAAACTTCAGCAATATAACCACATATTTTAAACAAAGTGAAATTATGCACTACTGCACCACAACAATCAGCAAAAAATAGAAAGAATTATTGAAAATATTACTGTGTGTACATTAACACAGTTATACTAGAAAAATATCACCAGAACAGAAAGCACTATCTTTTTCTCCAAGTTAATCTACCTACACCACAGATACGCCCCTTCCCCAAAGCACAATTCCACTGTCTCTCAGTACACAGACTGAATGTTGTACATTAAGATTCAAAATCTACACACAAACAATAAACGTTCGATGATATGAGCACAGGAGGGTTTCCTATAATCGATGAACTAAAGTTTGAGCAAAAAAAAATTACTCAAAAAGGCTTTTTTAACAGCTTTTAGAAGGTTTGAATCACAGAGAGCTCTCAGAGCAGATTGTCTCCTATAGCTTCCTACACACACTACCCCAAACTGAGGCTGTGCAGAACAATCTAGAGCCCATGTGACCTAAAATCCCATGAATCACTGCAAAATTCACCTTTGGAACTTAAAAACAAGACGAAGTGAGGCGAAGTACATTGTTTTCATTGTACTTCACTTAAGAATTGGTGGAGTAGTGGTTTGGTAAGGTGGAGTAATGCAAAGTTATTGTTTTCAATGGACTTCACGTTACCCATTATAATGCGAAGTACTCCACTTCACATTGCAGAGCACTCCACGAATTTGCCTTCACTCTGCAAATCACTTTGCAGAGTGAATTGGGGCCACTTCGCCCATCTCCGTTCTAAAGATTCAGTTAAAGAGAATTTCAAAGTAGCTTTAAGGTTTCAGAGAGAGCTCCTTTGACTGTCAAGACTGCATTTCCATGGATAACCACTAGATGATTGTTGTTCATAGCTTTCATCAATAACTGGCACTGTTTTGCACAGACTGCCATTTTTCTCATATACAACAATGTCAATGTCAGGGGCTTTTGAAAATCCTGTATAGTGTTGCTTGACTAGATTATGGTATTGCAGCCATCATGTAATTCAAAGAATATGATCATTTATAGGGATTGTTTTAATTTATACACAGCTTTCTATGTAATATCTGTAAAAAATATGTGTAGGCAGCTTTTAAGATTGCAGCACAGTATTGAAAAACACAAGAGCTATGAAGTCAAATCTCCAGAATGTTTATAGTTGTATTGTAGTATAATACCTAAAATAAAGTCACTAAAACACCCCCCAACAGATATTCTGATTCAATATGTCAGTGTGCTTCCCTAATCCCCCCCTTCCTGGGATGAGGCTGAAAAATAACAATTGCTTAGCCCTCCTTTCCCAGTCAATAAAACTAAATAACACAAAATAAATGATTTAAAAAAAACAGTTAATAACAAATGCATACTGTTTTGCATTAACATTTTATGCACATGATTCACTGGTGTCCAGTGTCACCTCCACCCTCTCCAAGCCTATGTAAAGTTCTCTCTTTGTTATCTAGCACCAACTCCTTGTTCTGCACATTCGATGTCAAACACTTTTTCTGTTTAGCGGCAATAAGGGTTTGAAAATGTTTATTAAGATCAATTTGTTGAGTTATCACCTTGAACTCCCACACTTTGCAACATTTTCTACATTGCAAATACACACATTTTGTGGTTTCTGTTCTGCAAAGTGCACCCTTTGTGAAGACTCTACGAAACTGGCACTTCACAAAGATTTATTTTGCAGCACTCCTAAGTGGGCCCCATCCCTGTTGTAATCCAGTGCTTAGCTCTAGTCAGTGTCCAGTAGCTACCTATACCTTCTCTCACCCCTCCCATGTCATCCCCTGGTAACCTGTACCACCCCCTCCCTCTCCTTATCTTGTCAGTCAATAAATTGTTGTCTTTAGGTATACCTCTTTTCATTTTTGTCTGCATTTCGTACATTGCTCCAATAATTTGCTCTCATTTGATACATTTCTATTTCAGACTGTCCTTCTTTATTCTGTTTAACTGTTCTTTTTTGCTTATGGAACAATGTGCATAACCTACACTTCATTTATGCCACTATAAATGCTAAACTAATATTGTTCATTACTCCATCTGCAACCCAATGCCTTCCACTAGAAATTTCAATAAACAAAGAAAAAATCAAAAAGAGGTGCATGTATTTCAATTTTCATTTCTGTGTAGCACATCTCTCAACTATTCCCTCCTCTCCCACTACTTTTGTCATTATCTTCCCAAACATTTATTTTTAACAGTGTTTGTCTTGAACTTGCATGGCAGTGGTACAGAATAAATCTTCAGTACAACACCAGTATGCAATGTCATAAACTTTGCATCATTTCAATGTTTCAGTCCCAATGAAAATAATTTCATTCTTGCCATGTTTCCTATTGAATATAAATAATGAAAGGACCAGTTCAGTTCATTGAAGTGCATCCACTTTTATTCTTTTCAACAGCCTGAAATGCAAATGTTTATCCAATGTTCTGAGATAATCTTAACACTTCATAAGAGAATGACTTGTTACAAATCCAAATGTGTGCATCTCCAAGTTTCAAACTAAGTAATCAAAATTCTCATAATTGTTTCTCTAATCTTAAAGAATGCTCCATCTCTGGCATTTATTTTTTTAGCACTTTCTCAAATTCAGCAGCAGTTTTCTTCTTTATGTTCTAATTTTTGAAATGCTCCCTCTCTGCTCTTATTAATTTAACTCTAGGCTGCTTCATTACACTCTGGTATGCAGACACTTCCTCTCTGGCATCTCAAACTCTTCATTACTGCTTTACTGTACTATACAATAAGCCTATTCTTGTTCCAACCTTTTCAGGGCTGCAGTCCTGAAGACCTCTTGCTGCAGAAAAAGGACTCAAGACATTCCTTGTAAATGAACATGTTGGACATAGAACACAGTCACTTCTGCATCTGTGTTATCCCTTGTGCACACCACTCCTTGTCCTTGGGTACTGCATTATTTTTTTAAAACACTGACATCCTGATCGCAACACTGAGGGATTGGGTATCCCCAGTGTCACTCTTATGTTTCTTGGGGGCGATGGGTTCTAAGAGAGAGGGCTGGGTGGGGGGATATCTATAATTTCAAAGAAAACAAGACTAGGAGGTCATGGCAGACTTTGACATTTCCAAGAAGGCCACTGCAGTCTATTGTGCATGCATGATTACTAGTGCATGCGCAGTATCCTGTTGTGCCATCTTGGAAACGGTGGAGCATGCTGTGACCAGCAATTCTTGTTTCCTTTTAAATTATAGATACCTCTCACCCAGTCCTCCCCTCCACCAGAAAGATAATTATGACACTGGAAGCACTCAATCTCCAGTGTTGCAATTGTGTGCTTCCATACTTTTTTTTTGTCCCCTCCCCTCCCCTTCCTCAGAGCACCCACCACCCCACGCACACTCAGAAACATAACACTGACACTGGAGGTTCCCAATCCACCAGTGCCATAAGCAGGAATCCTCTGTCTTTTTTTTGTCTCTCTTAAGCCTAAGAAAGAGAAAACTGTCCATCGGTGTCTTTTGCAGCCATTATTGACACCCACTGAACCCTCCCACTCAACATCCACCACCTCACACCGCTCTCAATCCCTTACTTACTCATGAGGAGGTCCAGTGCCATACTCTTTTGTGGACCGCAGACATATGTTCACTCTTCAAAGACAGAGCATGAACTCAGGAAACAGGTATGCAGTTCAATGCATTTCTACATAGTTTTGAACTTAGTGCCATAACTTTGCCATTTTTGAATATTTTGGCCCCAAATTTTCAACATGCCCTCGTTGGGACCCCACCTCATGAACAATGGCACTGTCATTATGCAGATCTGTCCTGAAAGGTGATTTCATGATCCCTGCACAAAACCACCTTTCTGGCAGGAGTTGAAAATTGTCTTTGCCCTAAATTTTCTCTGCCCTTGTTCATGAGGTGGGGTCATAAGAAGTCTATTTTGAAAATGGGTGTAAAAATATTAAAAAAAAAAAAGTTATGAGCCTATGTTGAATTTTGCTAAAGCAGGCTTGTAACTTTGGTATTTTTCAATACCCCCAAATTCACAGCAAAGCCATATCTTTACCTCAACTCAAGAGTGTGACAACTGTAATTTTACAAATCCTGGCCAAAATGGTTTTGTTTAGATCCTGAAAGGTGATTTCATGATCCCTGCATGAAATCACCTTTCAGGCAGTAGTTGAAAATTGTCTCTGCCCTCGTTTACGAGAAGGGGTCATAAGAAGGCTATGTCGAAAATTTGATATAAAAACATTAAAAAACACTACAGTTATGAGTAGGGCTATAATTATTTCATGTTTGTCACAGATTTCACAATTGCCATGAAATATGCTCAATGCCATGAATTTGGTGAAACAGGTTTTTTGTTCTTTCTCAAGCACATTTCTGATGTTTTACTTAGTTTCTACACCATGCATGCCACTAAAAATTTATTCAGCAAGACAAGGAGAGAATGCCAACAGTGTTGCCATACTAATGATGTATATTAAATGAACTACTCACTACTTCCTTGTTTGTTTGGGGATTTATTGATTGGGCTCTGTGGGAAGTGTGACAGTGTCAAGGTTGGCTGGGGGTCCATTTTTCCGATTCCCAATGTCCAGTGATGATTGTATAGTGGGAAAGGGCAGGAAGGAAGCCAGCAATCATACAAACCAACTTGTCTGTATCCTACATCATTCTGTAACATCAGTCTGGACCTGCATGCTAACATTTTTTGGGCTGTGTTATTGCTCTAAGGTGGAGACACTCACCTTGCCTCCTTCAGGACACTCAGTCACAATTGAACACAGCACCAGTCACATTTGGTTATGCTTTGGTTATGCTATATCGCAACTGTGTGCAATCAGCAGTGGTGCTAAATGTCATTCCCCCCACCAGGTCCCCATTACCTCAAAGAGCAAAAAAAATAAATAGCTCTAATCAGTGGAAAAGAATGTTTCCAGTTGGGGGGGGGGGCCGTGCCTGGAACCACAAGATCAGTTGTGTTTTTTCCATTTTAATTAACATATATTTAATATCTATTTTTTGTGACCTTGAAGAGACATGAAATTTCTTTTTTTCACCATGCATGTGCTGTGAAATTTATGAATTTTTACGGTGAAAAAAATTACAGCCCTAGTTATGAGCCTATGTTGAATTTTGTGAATGCATCCTCTTAACTTTGGTAATTTCCCATATTTTTCCCTATTATACTGACTAGAGTGCATTGATTTGCTGACATTGCCCAAGACCTTCAACATAGAACAGATCCAGAAGCAAATGGTTTGATACCTTTTATTGGACCAACATGGATGTAACAAAAAGAACAAAGTGCTTCAGCTTTCGGACTAACAAAGTCCTTCCTTGGAAGCTTATGACAGTTATTACTTAGGACAGTTGTCTGAGGAAGGACTTTGTTAGTGTGAAAGCTTAAGCACTTTGTTCTTTTTGTAACATCTATGTTGGTCCAATAAAAGGTATCAAACCATTTGCTTCTGGATCTGTTCTTATAAGGACCAATATGGCAAAAACTGAATCTGTATGTCTTCAATATAGAAGACATGCAGCTGTGATTCTTTCTAAATACTGATTGGTACAGGTCCTCAAAATGATTTTATCTATATAGGTTTAGAGCTCTTTGCATACTAACCTTTCCAATATCTTAGCAATAATTTGACAAGAGAGAGGTTGGCCTATAATTGATCATTTGATTGGGGATTCTACCTTTAAATCTGCTCTCTTCACCCTTCTCTGATTCCTGCCCACACCTCCAGCAGTTCCATTTCCCATACTTTACACTACTTGCTCTATACCAATTCTTCTCTCCCCCACCATCTCTGCCCCATTCTACTGTTGACAACACTACCTCACATTACTCGCTATGTTCCATTTCCTCTCTGTCCTGCCCTCTTCAATCTCTACATTCAACCTTAAAATGCTGCTATTATCGATGTACATTAACTTGCTTTCCACCTCTCTTCTATCCCCCCTCTCATCCTCCAACATACTCCCTTTCTTATTATATCTTTGCAATTTTTCACCACTTGCTTTCTCTCCCTCTTTCCAATCTCAGCTCTTCGAAAACCCTACCATTCATAATCATGCACATAACCTGTTCTTCCTCATTTGCTTTCTATCCCTCCCATCCTAATCTTTTCTCTACCCAACATTATGAACATATGAAAGTGCCAATAGAAACAGGTCTCATGGTCCATCAAGTCTGCTTGAGTGTGCAGCTAGCCCCTCATCTCACAGCTGCCCCTCCCATCCCTTCCCAGTATCACTTCCCCTTCCCATCTCCCAACCCCTCTTGAAACTGCCCATCTTACAGGACACTATCTCATCTGGTAAGGTGTCCCATTTGTCCACAACTCTTTCTGTGAAAAAATGTCTCCTCATCTCCCTCTTGAATTTTCCCTCCTCCAGTCTCAGTCCATGCACTCTTGTGTCCCTCCCTCTTCTCATCTGAAAAATCCCTTCTGTGTTGGTCTTGTTTATCCCCTTCAGATACTTAAAGGTCTCGAGCATATCCTCCCCATCCCTCCTCACCTCCAGTGAATACATATTCAGCCCTCCCAGCCTGTCCTCATAGGGCTTGCTGTCCAGTCCCTGGATCATCGTCCATTTAAGGGAGGTAGTGTAGCGCAGTTGTTTAAGGCTCTGAGCTGCAAACCTGGAGACCTGGGTTTGAATCCCACAGCCCCCACTTGCATACTGTGTGACCCTGAGCATGTCACTTAACTTCCATGTGCTCCCAGGTCGCACCTGTAAACAAGCTTCAGCCTTGTGTGCCTCTCCTGGTTAAAAAAAAAAAATCTTTGTGGCTCTTAGCTACACCCCCTCCAACAATCTGATATCCTTCTTCAGGCATGGGTGCCAGTATTACATGCAGTACTCCAGGTGGGGCCTGACCAATAACCTATATGGGACAGGATAACCTCAAAGCTTCTGGAGGAGATCCCTCTCGGAAAACACCCCAGAATTTTCTTGGCTTTTGCTGCCACCTTCCTGCACTGAGCAGAGTTGTTCATGCTCCCCGTAATGATCACTCTTGGGTCTTTGTCCTCAACTGTACCCCATTCAAGTGATAATTCCTCCCCTGGTTCCTGGCACTGAAGTGTAGAACCTTGCACCCCAACTGCCATGTTTCTTCCCACTCCTGCAGCTTAGTCAGGTCCTCTTGCAACCCCTCCCACCCCTTCTCATCATCAGTCACAGCTCCCATCTTGGTATCATCTGTGAATAGACTAATCTTGCTCCAAATCCCAAGTGAGATATCTGCAATAAAAATCTAAAACAGCACCGGTCCCAGTACCAATCCCTGTCGTACTCCACTCATCACTGCTCTCAGTGATGAGAGGTCCCCCCACCACCCTTTGCTACCTTCCCTTTAGCCAGTTTGTGATCCATTTCACCACTTTTGGTCCCGCCCCCACATATTCTAGTTCCCCCCCAACCTCCTATGTGGCACTGAATCAAAGGCCTTGCTGAAGTCCAAATACAGGACATCCACTGCATGGCCCTTAACCAGTTCCCGCGTCACCCAGTCATAGTACTCTACAAGGTTTGTCTGGCAGGATCTGCCCTCTATAAATCCATGCTGTTGACTATCCTGGAGACCGTTTTCCTCCAAGAAGTTCACTAGCCTCTCTTTTAGTATGTTCTCCATGAGCTTTCCTACAATCGATATAAGGCTCACTGGTCTATAGTTTCCCGGTTCATCCTTTGGGGCACTTTTGTGGATGGGCACCACATGAACCATTCTCCAGTCCTGTGGTATACATCCCATGTCCATGGAGGTATTGAACAGGACAGACAGTGGTCCCACCAGGACCTCTGCCAACTCCCTTAGTACCCTAGGATGAATTCCATCAGGTCCAGGTGCTTTGTCCACCCTTAATGCCCTCAACCCATCTAGTACCCTGCTGTCTGTACTCCCTACATCTGTCATCACCTGCCCCCCACCCATCCACCTCCTCACCTGGGGTATCTGCCCTCTCTTCTCTTGCATGTATACATAGCAGAAGTATTCATTCAGCGCCACTGCCTGCTCCACCCCTTTCTTCATCCACCCCCCTCCTTTTTAATCCTCACTAGCTGATCCTTGCTTTTTCTTCTCTCTCTCTCTCTAATGTAGTGAAAGAAATCTTTTTCCTCCACTTTTGATTCCCTATGGCAGTCTCAGCTCCCTGGATGCCTTGGCTACCCTGACCAGTATGGTAACCTCCCTGGAATTCCGCATGTATGAATCCGTATCTTCACCCCTCCCTGACTTCCTGTACTTTCAAATGCTGCCCTCTCGGCCCTCACCCCTTACATAACATTCTGCGTCAGCCAGCTGGGATTCTTTTCCCTTCCCTTCTTGCTTTTCTTCCTAGTGCAAGACTCTGTTGCCCCATCAGCCCTTCGTTTATGATGTCCTATTTCTGTTCTACATCCATGTGTGGTTGCATTCTTGCCAGGTGCCTGCCCCAAATTTCCCCTATTTTCTTAAAGTCCATACCCCTAAACTCAATCACCCTTGTACCCATGCTCCCCCATTTCCCTGCCCATGTTGAGCATAAACCACACCGAATAGTGGTCACTCCCTGGCAGTGGTTCTTCCACTTCCAGATTTCTTACAGCATCCCCATTATCCAAAACTAGGTCCAGAGTCCTTTCTAACTGAGTCATAGAGACATACAAGTATCTTACAGGGAGGAACAGGGTGCAGGAAAACACTATTTTTAAGCGAAAAAGATGTTTCAGGACTAGAGGGCATGGGATGAAGTTGGAGGGAGGACGATTCAGAGGAAACATGAGAAAAAATTTCTTCACAGAATGGGTGGTGGACAAGTGGAACACCCTGCCAGAGAAAGTGGTGGGGGCTGAAACAATCACTGGATTTAAGAATGCATGGGATAGATATAAAGGAATTCTAGAGGGCAGGGGTAAGGGGAAACAGACTTCTAGGAAAACAAACTGAACTTACAAGCTCAAATGGGCAGACTAGGTGGGCCATAGGCCCTTATCTGCCGACACTGTATATGTATCTATGTATGTATCTATGTATCCACTGGACTAGCTGTGTCAGAAAGCTATCTTGAAATGCTTCTAGCAGGATCCACTCCCTTTCACTTGTGGAAGATGGGGTGCCCCACTTCACCCCAATAGGTTGAAGTCCCCCACCACTACTGTGCTCCCCTTCCTACAGACTCTCCTAATTTGTTTAGCTAATTCCCTGTCCAGGTCAATCTTCTGAGCCGGTGGCCTGTACACCACACCCATCCTCAGTGTCCTATTCTTTGCATCTTGGAACTGCATCCATAGTGTTTCTGTCCTCCCCTCTGTCCTTCCTCACTTATGCACTTTATCCCCTCCCTTACATACATCACCACTCTCCCCCATTCCTCTTAGCCCTATTCTGGCATTATCCCTATATTTACTTTCCCAAACAAATGGAATGCACTCCAGTACACTTAAACATATGCAGTGAGATTCTGCAAAGCAGAATATGACCCCGGATCAATGTCAATACTTTTAATTGATTGTGCACATATGTCATTCATGATATGTTCATGTTAAATAAAAAATTCATATGTTTTCAAATTTATAAGACTACTGTCATCATTTTACTCCATACTTAGTTAAATAGTCATATTTTAACTCCATATGTACTGATCTCCACATTTTTATTTTCAGCCCATTTGTGTCTGCCATTGACATTAAAGAAGGAATGACATTAAGTGTGGCAGTGCAACCAAGATGTACTGCTTTTATGAGCAGTGGTGGGCGCAGTTGCCCCAATTCACTCTGCGAAGTGATCTGCGGGGTTTAGGTGGATTTGCAGAGTGCTCCGCAACACGAAGCGGAGTACTTTGTGTTATAATGGGTAACGCGAAGTCCATTGAAAACAATGACTTTGCATTACTTCGCCTTCCCAAACCACTACTCCACCAATTCTTAAGGCGAAGTATATTGAAAACAATGTACTCTGCCATACTTCACCTTGTTTTTAAGCTCCAAAGGTGAATTTTGTAGTCATTCATGGGATTTCAGGTCACATGGGCTCTAGATTGTTCTGCACAGCCTCAGTTTGGGGTAGTGTGTGTATGAAGCTGTAGGAGACAATCTGCTCTGAGAGCTCTGTGATTCAAACCTTCTAAAAGCTATAAAAAGGCATTTTTGGGTCACTTGTTTTTCTGAAACTTTAGTTCATCGATTATAGGAAACCTCCTGTGCTTATATCATCGAGCGTTTATTGTTTGTGTGTGGATTTTGAATGTTAATGTACAATATTCAGTGTGTGTACTGAGAGACAATGGAAGTGTGCTTTGGGGGAGTGGCATATCTGTGGTGTAGGTAGATTAACTTGGAGAAAAAGACAGAGCTTTCTGTTTTGGTGATATTTTTCTTGTATAACTGTGTTAATGTACACACAGTAATATTTTGAATAATTCTTGCCATTTTTTTGCTGATTGTTGTGGTGCAGCAGTGCATAATTGTAGTTTGTTTAAAATATGTGGTTATATTACTGAAGTTTTCAATTTGTTATGCATTACTTAGTGTGTGTGTGAGTTATGTGTGTGACGCGTGTCATCAAATCAGACGCCTTTTATTGTACCACATAATTTCAGCAATGTGAACCTGCTATACTATCCACTGCAGCTGTGTAATTTATGTACTTCTTTGTGGTATCTTTACTAGTACAAGTACTAGTGACTGTTACTGCAGCAGTGCAGCACACTGCCCCCACGCCGCCCAACTGGCAAAGGAATTTTTTTCCAGATTTTTGAATTTCTGATGATGAGCACTGGTTAGGTGTTGTGCCTTTGCATCTGCATCTCTTCAGTGCGCAGCGCAATCTTACTCCGTCTATGTATTTGCAGCTCTTTAAGGCCCAATCTCCATCTCTAACTTAAGTCACAGTTGTTTCTTTGGCTTCCCTTCAGAGTACTGGACAGGTGTGGTCCATAATGCTGCATGAACATTGTACTCATTAATATGCGTTTTTAAGTTTGGACCATTATCTCGAGTCATTCATGATACAAATCACATTCTTCATCATCATGGATGGTCACAAATGCAGTCACAAATCATGATTTACGATCACGTCACGAATCACAACATTATTTTTTTTTTAATAGTTACTTGGATGTATTTTAAGCCTGTTTTGTAGTATCTCTCCATGCTTCACCACCCCACCATTGTACTCATTAATGAATGTTTTTAAGTCGGGGAGTTTTGTGTCACACCTCATCGGGGAGGGGCCTGGGGAATTACAGCCATAGGCATTCGCATTTCGTCATCATCACGGTCACAAATGCAGTCACAAATCATGGTTTACGATCATGTCACAAATCACAACATTAATTTTTTTTAATAGTTACTTGGATGTATTTTAAGCCTGTAAGAAAAATAATATTTACAGAAAGAGCAAATTAAGTTAAAAAGAGTACAGAAAAGTCAAAAATATGTAGCTTTTAAAAAAGCTGTTGGGTCTAAATCAAAGTTTAAATCTCCTTCTCTCTCTGATCTCAAAGTATCAGCAGTCACAAAACACACTATTCTCTCTCTCCATCTACACAGGAGAAAGTAAAAGTGTCTGCTTGTAAGTCTCACTTTCTTCCTGCCTAGCTAAAGAGCATGTGACTTACAGTACTGTAAGCCATGTGATGTGTGGGGGGCTGCCAAATCTGAAATACCAAGTGGGTCACTTAGAATCATAATGAGGAACGTGAAGTCCATTAAAAACAATGACTTTGCCTTACTTTGCGTTGCCATTCCACCTTAATGCAATGTGGTAATGACAAGGCAGAGTGAGCACTTTGCATTGCACACTCCGCATAGCAGAGTGGCAATGCGAAGTGTCCACTTCGCATTCACTTCGCTAGCGGAATTTAAATTCGCTGCATCTCTACTTATGAGACTGACTGGTCTTTGTCCTGCTAAATTTAAGCATCCTGATCACTGTAATGCTTTGTGAAGAAGCTCATATCTAATATTATGATAAATTAAGAAAAACTGTTGTCTTAGACTGATATTGCTGCTTGTTGTTTGTACCATGACTGCTACTGTTAAAACCGTTGCTCTCAAGAGCTCAGTGTTTCGTGAGGAGCCAATACTGGTGTAATAAAACTGACAACAATGATTTTGTCTGGGTCTACTAAATAAATGCAACACTGGAGACATTTTATATTATGTTGATATTGTATTTAATCTTCTCCGCAAAGCATTGCAGTGATCCGGAAACTGCATTTCAACATGAAAAAGGTCATCACAAACAGTCTGTTAAGAACAATCCATCTCACTCACACTGCTGCAGTGAACATCTCTCCCTGTTTTTCATTTTGATCCCACATTTTCAACATAGTTATTTTTTCCCATCTCATGAGCATGGCAGGTATCATTTTTAAATACCCATTCAAAACCTGTTTTCAAAGTCGTTATGCAAAATCACCTTTCTGGTGGTATTTGATACCTATCATGTTCGTATGAAGGGTAATAAAAATACTATCTTGACAACTCAGGGTGACATTCTAAGTGTGAACCTCTTGATTTCCCAGTCATGACAATTTCACTAGTATAGCTCATGGTATTAATGTTTTACATTGTTCTTAACTGCTGTGCTATCGATGGTCAACATCTATATAGCAAATACATAGCAAATACAATCATGTGGACATTTGGCATTCCCCAGGCTTATTTACATGGCCATAACTTAATTTAAAATGTGTTTACCAAAATTACACAAATACCAACATTTTGCAAGGATTTATTTAACATAAACATTTCTAGTTTCAACTTTAAATCATTTTACAGTTTTCCTCTCCCCAAACAGATGTCGTAAAATCAGACACTTGTGCTGTTTTGCCCTGACTAATTTTAAACCTACTTGGCCAAGTTCAATTCACATTTGGCAGGTTCTTAGATCCTTCCTGGGAGGTTGAGTATGTAAATTTTATGATCACTGGCTTGAAAGATGGCCAAGTAATAAGCAGCTGGAAAAAGGGATTTAACCCTTAAATGCCTACTCAATCATTACTATAATGTGGCTAATGCACCACTGAAAATAATGAGTACAGCACAAGAAACAGCAAACAATAAAATAGAGGCAGTGGTGTAGTGGTCCCTATTTAAAGCATTCTAGAAAAAGAAGGATGCTGCTAAGGAACATGACAGTGATACTGTAAATATGGAGGCACCCACAGTGGAGACCAAGGAGGATGCTGGGAACCTCCACAAAGGAGACCCATGGGAGGGTGGCCAGGGACCACACAGGGGAAGGAAACAACCCCTGGTGGGGGACTTCATTGTTAGGAAGGTAGAACTGAGGGAGGAAGGGGAGATGGAGTTAAGGTGCCTGCCTGGTGCCATGGTTTTGGAGGGACAGGGAGTGAATCCTCAGGATCACAGGAGCAGCTGCACAGGGGAGGGAGCTGGATGTCATTGTCCACCTAAGGACAAATGACCTGGCTAAGAAAGGGATCAGAGCAGTGCAAAAAATGTTTGTGGAGATGGGGAGGGGCCTTAGACAAATAGCACACAAGGTAACCTTCTCGCAGGTGCTGCCTGTCTATGGCATGGATGAGGCTAGGGTGCTACACACCATGGGATTCAATCAGTGGTTGAAAAACTGGTGCAGAGCTCAGGGATTTGGCTTCATTGGGGACTGGGGGTCCACCTGGATGGATGCAGGCCTATACTGGTGTGATGGTCTGCATCTGTCCAGGAGAGGAACCAGGATCCTAGGTCATAGGTTTAAATACCTCATTGGCAAGCATTTAAACTAGCCAAGGGGGGAGGCACTGGAAAGGAGCAGGGAAATCCTACCCCCCCCAAAAAAAAATCAGGGTACTAAGTGAGGTAGACACCAACATAGAGATGTCAATAGGGAGAAGCGCAAGGGCAAATGGAGAAAGTGACAAATGCAATAAGGACAGAGATGGGACAAAAAGGGGTAAGGCCATCAAGAAATGAAGGGTAATGAGTACCAATGCCCATAGTCTGGGCAACAAGCTCCCTGAACTGGTGACCTTGATGTAAGAGGGATGCCTGGATAACATAGCAGTCACAGAAACATGGTACACAGAGAACCATGACTGGGATGTTAACATACCAGGGTACTCAACCTACAGGTGAGACAGGGAGGGCAGAAGAGGGGGGAGTAGCTCTCTATGTAATGGAAGGGATAAAAGCAACTGAACAAAAGAGTAAATAGGGAGGAAAGGAGGCACTGTGGGTCACCTTAGAGACTGGAAATGGCACCACAATCTGCACAGGGGTTGTATACAGACCCCCATGTCAGGGGGAGGGAATGGACAAGGATATGATAGAAGGCATACTTAGGATGGCAGAGAAAGGGGAGATACTGTTGATGGGGGACCTTAATATGCCAGATGTTAACTGGAGCACCTTTGCTGCAACCACATCCAAAAGCAGGGCCATGCTTGATGCCCTTCAGGTGGCATGCCTTAGACAGCTAGTTTTGGAACCTACTTGTGAGGGAGCAATCTTCAACCTTGTACTCTCAAATGGGGACAGTGAGAGGATCTCAGATCTAGAAGTGGGTAGCTATTTGGGAACAAGTGACCACCAAAGAGTGTGGTTCATGATAAACTCAGCTACAGAGTCAAGCCATACAAAAGTGAGGGTTCTGGACTTCAGGAGGGCTGACTTTGGCAAGGTGGGAGAGTGCCTTAGAAAAGCACTAGCAAACAGGCTAGAAAGAGGGGTGGAGCAACAATGGGGAAATATCAAAACTGCCATCACACAGGCAACAAGCCTTTGTGTGAAGCAAATAAACAAATCAAAATGAAAGAAAAAGCCACTATGGTTCTCAAAAGAAGTGGCAGTGAAGGTTAGGAAGAAAGAGATAGCATTTAGGAAATATAAGGAAACACAGAAGGAGCAGGACAGAGAACTATACCAGTTAAGGCAGAAGGAAGCAGGGGGGGTAGTCAGAATAGCAAAGGCACAAACTGAGGAAAAGATAGCCAACTTGATTAAGAAGGAAGATAAAACCTTTTATAGGTATATCAGGGAGCTTAGAAAGACAAAGGAAGGGATAGTGAGGCTGAATAGAATGGATGGTGGGTGGGCATAGAGTGACAGTGAAAAAGCAGGGATACGGAATGAATACTTCTGTTCAGTATTTGCAAAAGAGGAAGTGGGGGAGGTGCCTAATCCAATTAACAGAAGCACTCTAGAGAGGAGGGGTCAATCCCAGTCCTTTCACAGAAGAAAGGGTTCTGAAAGAACTCCTTAAACTGAAGGTGGACAAAGCAATGGGGCCAGATGGAATTCACCCCAGAATTCTAAAATAATTAAGTAGAGAACTAGTGACACCACTGACTACCCTTTATAACAAATCATTGGAGGATGGTTTTGTACCTGAGGACTGGAAGAAGGCTGATGTGATTCCCCTTCACAAAAGTGAGAGCAAGACAGAGGCAGGAAACTACAGACCTGTCAGTTTGACCTCTGTGGTAGGGAAAGTGATGGAATCACTTCTGAAGGAAAGAATTGTTGAGTACCTAGAGGCCAGTGGGGCACAGGACCCAAGGCAGCATGGGTTCACAGTGGGAAGGTCATGTCAGATGAACCTAGTTGATTTCTTTGACTGGGTGACCAAAGTAGTAGACCAGGGAGGGGCTGTGGACATGGCCTACCTAGACTTTAGCAAGGCATTTGACATAGTCCCACACAAAAGATTAGTAGTCAAATTTACCAGCCTTGGAGTGGGTCCCAGGGTGGTAGCCTGGGTAAAACACTGGCTGAACAACAGGACACAGAAGGTAATTGTAAATGGAGTCCACTCTGAAGAAAGAGGGGTTACTAGTGGGGTACCGCAGGGTTCAGTATTGGGTCCAGTCCTTTTTAATGTCTTTATAAGTGACATTGCAGAGGGACTGGAAGGAAAAGTATGCCTCTTTGCAGATGACACAAATATCTGCAACAGGGTTAATACACAAGGAGGCGTGGAAAGGATGAGAAGGGACTTGGCAAGGTTGGAGGAATGGTCAGAAGCATGACAGTTTGGATTCAATGCAAAGAAGTGTAAAGTAATGCACCTGGGAAAAAAACCCAGGGGAAGATTACACAATGGGGGGGTAGTAATAACAACAAAAATGGAAAGGGACCTGGGGGTAATCATATCAGATGACCTTAAGGTTGGCAAGCAATGTGAGAAGGCAGTAAGGAGGGCTGAGAGGATACTGGGATGTATAGGGAGAGGCATCACCAGCAGAAAACAGGAAGTTGTTATCCCCCTGTACAGACAGTTGGTGAGACCTCATCTGGAGTACTGCGTCCAGTTCTGGAGACCCCATCTCTGCAAGGACATATACAGGATGGAGGCAGTTCAGAGGAGGCAACTAAAATGGTACAGGGTCTGCAAGAGAAGCCATATGAGGAGAGGCTAAAGGAGCTTAATATGTATACCCTTGAGGAAAGGAGGGAGAGGGAGAGGGGGGACATGATAGAAATGTTTAAGTACCTCAGTGGAATCAACAAAGTCCAAGAGGGTAGCATCTTTCAGAAAAAGAGATGCGTAAGAACAAGGGGACACAATTTGAAGATAGAGGGGGGATGGCTCAGGGGCAATATGGAGGAAGTATTTTTTCACAGAGAGGGTGGTGGATGCATGGAATAGCCTTCCTGAGGAGGTTGTGGGGTCTAAAACTATGGAAGAATTCAAGAATGCATGGGACTGACAAAAGGCAATTTTTGTGCGGGGTAGGAAGAAATAGGCTGTTGGTTTAATAGGATCAGCAGCTTATCCTCTAGGTAGGGAAATGGGCAGACTAGATGGGCCAAGCTGTCATTATCTGCCATCAAAGTCTATGTTTCTATGTTTGTAATATTAGGACCTCTTAAAATGTAAAAGATAGTATTTCCACTTTGTCATTCTCAGAAAATAAAGGATCTGGGGCCAGATTAACAAAACTTTGCCCCGGCGCAAACCGGGTTTTGCGACGAGTTGGTTTTAACAAAAGTCTTGTTTGCACCCACAAACACGGTTTGTGCTTGGGCAAAGTGTGGAGGGGTTTGCCTTTGCAAATGAGGGGGATGGGTTCTGAATATCAGCACTTCCTGATTCACAAAGCGTTTGCTCTGTGAAAGAGCCTCTTGAGTGATCCCCTTGTGCTGAGTTAAAACTGCTCACTGAGACCTCTGGATATCCTATGCAACCCTAGTGGCTGATTGAGGTACTGTGGCATCCCCTGTGACTGCTGATTGCCATCCTATGAAATAAACAGTCCATGGTGGCTAGTGGTACCCCCCCCTTGCCAATTACAAGCCCCATGATAAATAAAACAACACCTCCCTGGTGGTATAGTGGTCCCTTCCCTTCCCCGATCACCAGTCATCATTCTATATATATAAATAAAACCATCTCCCTGGTAATGTAGTGGTTCCTCCCCTTTTCCAGTCACTGACTGCCATCCTGTAAATAAAAAGAAGTATCTTCCTGGTGGTATAGTGGTCATTTTTCTTCCCCGATCACCGTCCCATTGATCAGAAAACATATGTCTCCAGTGGTATAGTGGTCCCTCCCCCTTTCCTGTTTGCCAATCGCAGTCCTATTGATCAGAAAAAAAATATGTCCCAGTACTCTAGTGGTCCCTCCCCCCATCTGATCCCTCTCCCCACATCTAAATATCTATTCCCTGGTGTCCAGTGGTACCCTCCCTTGCTGATTGCTGGCACAATATCAAAAAGAAAAGATGCCCATGGTGTCTAGTGCCCCCCAACTGGAAGCCCTGCCCAACACAGAAATATAATGCCTTGGTGGCTAACAGCCCCTCCCCAACCCCAGTCACCTGCCTGGTATACTTACATGTTGTCCCTGGTATCCAGTGGTCCCTCCCCCCACCTGATCACCTGCCTGGTATATTTACATGTTGTCCTTGGTGTCCAGTGAAACTCTCCTATCATGATCCTCTGTATAGGCAATATAACCATATCACTGGTGGTATAGTGAGCTCTCTGTCTCCCTATCCCAGATCCCCAGAAAGTTGAAGAACATAATTTCTCCAGTGGTCTAGTGCATCCCCCACAGGTAGTGCCCTACCACCCCATCCCCCATCCCAAATCTAAGCTTGCAACCACCACAGCCCTCCTTGCTCCACCCTAACTGGCTGCCAATTGAGCTGTAAAGCAGCACATACTGTAAACAGTATGTGCTCATTGACAGTGACTGACAGCTCAGGGTGAGCTGTCATTCAATTAGTGCATGTTGTATACAGTATGTGTGCCTTGAGATGTCAGTTCATGGCCAGCAGTGAGGGAGAGAGGAGGGCTGTGCTGGTCACTGGCTTGGATTTATGATGTGGGGGAGAGGGGTGGTGGGACACTACCTGCCAGGGTGGGGGTGTGGGTGCATTAGACCACCAGGGAATACATTTTCTTTAATTTAATGGGACTTAGGGATAGTGGGGGTTCACTAGACCACCAGTGATATGGTTATATTGCCTTTACAGAGGATTGGGTGGAGGAGTTACAGTGGACACCAGGGACAACATGGAAATATCCTGTGCAGGTGACTGTGTGCGGGGAGGAACCACTGGACACCAGTGACAACATGTAAATATACCGGGCAGGTGTTTGGGTCAGGGGAGGGACCACTAGCCACAAGGGCATTGTATTTCTATGTTGGTGGGGCTTCAGGTGGGGGGGTACTGGACATCAGAGATATCATTTTTTTTTGATATAAGGCATGGGATCAGCAAGGGGTGGACCACTGGACACCAGGGCATAGTGATGTGGGATGAGGGATCAGTTGTGGGAGGGACCACTAGACCACTGGGATATATTTTATCTGACCAATGGGATGGTGACTGGTGATTGGGAAAGAGGAAGGACCATTGTACCACCAGGGACATATGTTTTCTGATCAATGGGACAGCAACCGGCAATCAGTGAAGGGGAGGGACCACTATACCACAAGGTAGATGGTTTTATTTATTTATAGGATTGCTACTGGTGATCAGGGAAGGGGAAGGACCACTGGCCACCAGGGAGATGTTGTTTTCTTCATCAGGGGCCCAGCAACTGGTGATGGGGATGAGTGCTACATGCACTGCTGACTATGTAAATGGGTCCATAATGGGCATGCAAATGGCCACCTAACACCTTACATGCCCAATGGTCTCATTTGTATGGCTTCCTTTGTGAATAGGAAATAGCGCCCCTGCTGTATTCCTTGCAAACCCATGCTCCTGCCTTCATGTTGGGGTGGCATTACGAGGTAGCACTGGTGATACTGTGGTTAACATTACCTTGGTTACCATTACTTTGGAATACCTTTATTCACAGTCAGATAGCCCAGAGTGCTATCTGACTGTGAATAGCAGATTTGGATATCTGGGCAACTGAAAAGCACAAACCAAAATTTTGTGTATCTTTTGCAATTTTTGGTGAATCAGGGCCCAGATGTGCAAGTCTATTTAAAAGGTGATTTCAGTTTAGCAAATCTT
Organism: Neoceratodus forsteri; assembly: GCA_016271365.2. NCBI lineage: Eukaryota > Metazoa > Chordata > Ceratodontiformes > Ceratodontidae > Neoceratodus > Neoceratodus forsteri. The sequence continues at coordinate 536,137,732 of CM057459.1, read as the reverse complement.
CTTAGCCTGCCTTGCACAAAGATTTGTATGATGCATAGACTGAGAATTAGGCTTTCGAGTATCTATGTGCTTTAGAGAGACACACAAAAGCCTTATTTTTTAAATTGTCTTCCTCCTTTCCTCTGTTTTATAAATCAGTATGCATATTTATTTTTGCTGTAAAAAGATTCTGCAATTAAAAAAAAATTGCATTCCAGGAAAAAGCATTACACACAGAAAACATAAGCAAATGGACAGTGGAAAATAATGACCATCTGCCAAAGGCTCGGTCAAGTTATTCTAGCTCTTTAATTTAATTTTGTTGTTGCACTGCTGCATCCACACTCCATCAAAATCAAAACCTGTTTCACTGGCAGTCTCCAGCTAGGAAATACAGTCTTTAAAGACATGTACTGACAAATGTTTAGTTGAATAGCCTATTTCATTACAGAGGTATGACCTGAGGTTTTATCTATAGGAACTGACAACTACAGTAATATACCTACACTCATATACAAATGCAGCATGCTAATAAAGTACTAGTCAATCTACTATTACAAGTAATTCTGCAACTTATATGCAAATGGGGTAATGTAGGTTTTGGGGGGTAATATTTTGCTTAATTTTTCCCTGGGCTCATGTCGAAGGGCAGTGGATGTTAAGGGATTTAGGGATTGTGTGTGTGTGTGTGTGTGTGTGTGTGTGTTTGGGGTGGGGGGGGTAATCATATTTATCATTTAGTGCTGTGAACATCTTCTGATACACCATAGCATGAAGTTAATAGATCACATTTTATCGATGGTTTTAAACAAGATTTCAGATAACATGTTTTTGCAGGATCATAGCTACAAGTTACAAAAGATTTTCTTTCTTCTGATTTGCTCCCATAAAATAATTTTACCTCTGATTATCAAATTCCAATGAATGACTCATTTTGTGTGTTTCAACAAGATGGTCACACTCACAAATGTTTACCTACTGTATGTAAGTATTGTACTTTCATTAAGAAACGTACAGTATCTGAATCCATACTATTAGTAAGTATGTTCTCCTGATATGCCATAAAGGCTCCTTTTCTGTAATGAAATGATGCTAAGAGATAAAGCATTCAGGTGAAAAATAATTGTTTCAATAATACAGCTTGCAGAAATGATAGAGTGAACTAAATCAGTTCATAACCCTCTCTCCCATGGCATGTGAGGAAGCTTGCAATTAATAAAAAATAGCTCTCACATTTTAACCTTGGAGACAATGGCCCTGGGCTCAGCTTGGCTTCCCTCTGACACTTGCTGCCTTCGCCTGAGGGGTTCTTTCATTGCAGCATGGAGGGTGCTGCCTCCTCTGGGAAGCAAGTTGACCTGGCACACAGTGGTTCGTGGAATAATTGAGGTTCACACAAAAAATTAGAGAGACAACTGGGTTTTCTGAGAAAATGATAATGTGTCCACATATATTACAGACACAATCAAATACAGTTTCATAAGCTTTCTGGAAGGGGAACCCATAAAAAAGTACTGAAGCATTTTACACGACACTATGGTGATTGAAGGGAACCCTGCAAAGGGATCTCACAGTACACACATTACTACTGCATGTTAATTGAAATGCTTACTGCCGAAAGGCTTATGTTATCATGCTCTAAGGCTATGAACTGATACTCTATATAATACCATACCACCATCTTGAGTTTAACACAGAATAAAACCTTCTTTAGATTCCCTAAGCAATGATGATAAACACATTGGTGAAACATGTTCTTCTCGTGCATTAATCCTTGAATGATAATAGGAGTCAGTGTGGTCTATTGGTTAGCATCAGCTTGAGAACCTGGAGATTACAGGTTCAAATCCCACAAAGACCAAATAATCACTGTGTGACCTTGGGCAGGTCACTTATCTTCCCATTGCTCAAGCCCACTGAGCTGCAGAAATTGACAAAAGGGCCAACAGGAAATTAGAGTCTGAGTCTCAGCTAGGTTGTCCTGAGTAAGAAAATTATAAATAAACTGTAATAATGGCAGTACACAACAAACAAACATATGGGATCCACTAGCCTGTCCTACCATCATGAAAAATGAGTGTAAGAGTTCCCCTAATTTCTATGAGACAAACCTCCTTCCTCCCATTGTATTTTGTCTGTTACACCCATTGGTCACTGCTCTCTAACCATCATAGAGCACACAAAGTCTTATTCGATGTCCTTCTTGAGGGAAGTCCCTCTCTTGATCTCTTCCTCCACTCTTCAACTGAGCTGTATAAAATGGTGCTACCACTTTTTAGTTGGTCTCTGTAACCTGGCAGGAAACACAGAAACTTCAACGAATTAACACTACAAGTGTTAAGTAAAGGAAAAGGATGCAAAATGGTAACTCCCCCACCTTGAGAAGGGAGATGTTAGAAATGTATTAATTATTTTTAATTTTTTTAAAGTGGAACTGTCTGAATTAAACACCATGAGCTGGAAGAGGATCATTTCAAGGTGTTTATGGTGAGGGGAATTAGAAGACTTATATATTATATATATGCAAGGTGGTGCATGTAAATTAGAGTTAAGCAGAGTGTTCAGTTTTAAACCCCAGTCTTTGCACCTTAATAACTTTGGAGGTATTCAACAAAATTGCACAAAATTTGGCATGCCTGGTCTGGGTGGCAAGTTCTTGGGTGTGGGAAGTTTTGTGGAGGGTGCTTAACCATATTTACATAAAAAAACACCAATTTTGGAATGTTGTTCCTAAACAGAAGTAATGTAGAATAAGTTGCTGCCTAATAGATGAAGAAAGATGAGGATGGGTTTGTTTATAGACCACCCAACCAGCAGGAGAAAAATGACAGGGAATTGAACTTGTTAATATTGACTGCATCAGGGAATGGAGTAACAGTGGGAGACTGCTGTATGGAAGGGAGAGGTGGTAATAGTGGGGAGACTTCAACCTGCCAAAGGTAGACTAAAGAGTACAGGCCACAACCTGTGCTAGGAGTCAAGTGATCCTTGATGTACTGTGAAGTGGGTTTCTGACTCTGGGTGTTTCAGAACTCCCAGGGAAGGGGAAATCCTTGATCAGGTGCTGATGAATTGGGAGCACATCCAGGATATAAAAGTTGAGGAGCCTTGAGTAGAAGCGACTATCGTATAATGTGGTTCCAGTTAGACATGGGCAGGGCCCACACTAGGACTAAGATCCTGGATTTTAGGAAGACAGACTGCAGAGAGATGGTCGAGTTGCTATGGAGTCACCTGGTAAGCATCCGAAGGGATATCGGGGGGTGGACCAAAGGTGGTCTATCATCAAGGAGGGAATAACAGTTGTCACATAAGAGTGCATTAGGCTCAAGAGGATGAAATCAAGGGCCAAAGCACCCAGCTGGTTTAGTACTTATGTCGCCCATGCAGTAAGGGACAAGATGTTAGCCTACAAGAAATTTAGGAGGAGCAAGAGAAAAGAAGACAGGGAAGATTGTCTGAAGATGGCTGGGAAGGTAGTCTAGCAGAATAAGATTCAGAATGAACTGTAGCTATCTGAGGGAATCAAGTTGGGGGAGAAGGCCTTTTTTCACTATAATAAGGAGAAAAGGGGCAATAAAGGTGAGATTGTTAGGCTTAGGAAAGGGGCAGTGGGTGGAGGAGATTGGGGAAAAAGCAGAGGAGATTGAGGGCAAAGCACAGTTCATGAATGAGTACTTCTGTTCCACCTTCACCAGGGAGAAAGATGGTCCAGTGCCACTAGAGGGAGAAGGGAAGTGGGGGGGCAGGGAGCACAGAGGCAGTGATAGAGGTAGTCAAGCTGAGGACATGGCTGATAGGATTGAGGGTGGACAAATCCCCAGGAAAAGATGGCATACACCCAATGATGCTGAAGAAATTGATTGGTAAGCTTGCGGATCCATTGGCTGGCCTATTCAGTAGTTCACTGGAGTCAGGCATGGTACTGCAGGACTAGAGAATTGTGCACGTGGTGCCCCTCTAAAAGAGTAGTCTCAGGGACAACCCAGGGAATTACAGAAGAGTAAATCTGACTTCAATGATGTGCAAAAAGATGGAGATCATACTTTAGGAAAGGAACATACACAAATATTGTGCGCTACATGGAGTTATTTGGTGTAGTTTTTCATAATGGCAAACGTATAAATAAAACAAAAAGGTACAGCATTCATGAGAAAAGGCCCATTAGGACATTTATTAATGTGTACAAAGCATCCACAAAAAATTCCGCGGCACTTTGAGGGTACAATTCCTCTTCATCAGAGGGCAGAGTCACAAACAGGCATTCACATTTAAACAGTATTTTCAAAATGTGATGTATTTTTAACATTTAAAGTCACATACACAAATATATAAAGTGCACCATCCCAAAACATTAGTAAACAATAGAATTAATCAATATCCAAGAGTTATGGGTGGGCAGCTTGGCAGACAGCAAGTTGCAGCAATGGATGGTTAGTCCCTCCACTCCACTCTACCACTATGGTGGCACCAGGGCAGGGCATCCAGGCAAGGATGGCCAACCTTCAATTGATTACCCTTCACCAGCAGCAAAATAATGGACATGCCAACATATGGCCTGTTAAGAGGCAGGGGGCTGTGGGTTGTGAGCGGGACTCCGAGGAGGGCAAGCAGGCTCCTTTCTCATTTCTTTTTTTCCCTTTCTTTTTACTCTGTAAAAAAGAAACTGTCCATCAATGTCTGTTGCACCATTACTCTCCCACTTGACCCTCCCGCTCATCACCCAACCCCTCCCCCCGCAAGCCCTTACTTATCCATCGGGGAATAATGTAGTAATCCTCTCTGAACTGCAGACACATCTTCACTGTTCAAACACAGACTGTAAACTGAGGAAATCAGAAGAGTAGTACAATGTATTTCAATGGGGTTTTGAACTTGGTGGCATAACTTGGCCATTTTTGCATATGTTTGCCCCAAATTTTCAACATGCCTTTTTTGGGACTCCTTCTCATGAACAATTAAGGTGAAATAGGGGAAATCTATCCCAAAAGGTGATCTTGAAGTCACTGCACAAAATCTCCTTGCAGGAGTTGAACATTTTCTCTGCCCTTCTTCATGAGGTGGGGTCATAAGAAGGCTATGTTGAACATTTGGCCTAAAAATATTAAAAAAACACAAAGTTTTGAGCCTACATTGAATTTGATGAATGCAGGCTTGCAACTTTGGAAATTTTCAATATTTTTATCCCAAGTTTTCAACATAGCCATTTCTTTACAGCATCTCATGAATGTCACAGCTGTAATTTTTCAAATCCTGTCCAAGATGTGTTTTTGCATTCCAAAATGTGATTTTTCCAGTCACTGTGCAAAATCATCTTTCAGGCAAGTGTTGAAAATTTGCTCTGCACTTGTTCATAAAGTGGGGACATGAGAAAGCTATGATGACAATTTGATGCAAAAATATTAAAAAACAACAAAGGTATGAGCCTGCATTGAAATTTATGAATGCAGGGTCCAAACTTCAGTAATACATAACCCACAAAGTGCACCACAATGCATTTGGTGCCCCAGGGCTTCTATACCAGTGGAGAACATCTGGCATTGACAAATGCTTGTTTAAGGTCTATATCCACTGCTCATTCTGTACTTGGTGCCAACATTTATTACAAAAACATTTAAAAATCCTGCATCAAATCCCAAATGGTCAAAGCAAGCCACACGGCTCTCCTTCCCAATAATATTTTGCCCTTCACCCCTCTCTGGTTCTCCCATAAACTTTTACCAAACGTATCAAAACATGCTGTACCTCTTCCCCATAGCACAACCCCTCTCAGCCCTCAAAATACAAGCATAACAGAAAGCCTAATTTTCTTTCACTTTCTCTCTGATGTGGTATATACACACAGTATTCCTCAAAACATTTTGAGCAGTCTGTTTACACTTCCATAGTACACAGACTGTTAACACGACTCTCTGTACTCACCAGTCTGTTACTTTTGCTGCCACCACCTACTACACACACAGGAGACTGTCATTCTGCCTTTGGAAATTTGCCATGCACCAGCTTGTACAATACCTCACCTTAAAGGTTCAACAGACACCTTTGGTGTGTGTGACTTTCACCAACCTACACTCATAACACAAATTCCTCATAATTCTGTGACCTCTAAAAATATTTGTAGCACGAACCACAGTCTCTCTGTCACTCAGAGATACCTCCCACTTCTGGGAGAAGTCTCCACACAGGCACTGAATAGAGTATATAAAACTAGATGCTGTTTAATGTTCAAGAATTTGTTACAGTAGCTGGAGATTGCATTATGTGCAAAGTACTGTATACACTGTAGGCAGTCATCCTTCTAGAGAACAACTTTGCTATAAAGGGTATGATACACTGTATATCTGCTCTGTCTCTCTAAGCTCCATGTCTATTTCTTTCATGTCTCCTTGAAGTCTGACACCCCCCCACCGATAACTGTGTGCACCAACAGTTAAACCTTAGCCAGCAGGCCCACTTGCTTTGCCATCAGCCATTTGCTGGTCTCCCTTTAAAATAGCAGCACACTACATGTCTATTCATTCTCTTTCTCTCTCCCAAGTGTTCATTGTATTTTCATTTTTTCTCCAGCTTCTGTTTCCATTTCAGGGAATCTCTTTTCTGTCTATTATATTAACCACAAAAGCTGCATTAAAGCATCTATTAGGGCTAAAGCACAAAGTGAAGAAAAATGAAATATTTTAGGAAAAAAGTCCCCAAAACCTTGGCAGATCAGTGGTGTGGTGTTTCTTTGGGTTTAAACTATTATGTATGTGTGTGTGTGGGGGGCCTAACTGAGGCCATGATGTCTGCTTACCTTCTATGCTCCATCTCAACCCTACATGATCCTCCCCCAACCTTAATTTCTGCAAGTTTACCCATCACATATATGAGCCTCCTTGAATCAGAAAATGATGTGCTTTCTATCCATGCCTTTCTTAAATCTCTCTGACCAGTGAGGGAGCTCAATGTGCAATGTTGATTGTAGAGCAGGCTGACCCAGTCATTCACTCAGATTGTTGCAGTCTACTGTGAACCTCCATCCATTGCTGAGGAGCAGATTCCAGTGTACTCCCTTCAAGAAATGAGAGGACTATTAAACAATCAATTGCTGGACACAGCTGACCTTAAAACAACTGTGGCGCAAAAAGCAAAAGAAAATATCAGCCCTAGGTTTGAGAGTGATGCAGACAGACAGTTGCTTACAGATAGCAGGGACAGCCAGGCACACAAGATATGCCCAACTCAGAGACCAAGCTGTCAAAATCAGATAACTAATGGGAAAATTAGACAACATGTCAAGCAGGGCAACAAAGGATCAGATGTCTCTGGCTTCCTGAAGAAAGTCATCCCTAAGCTTCTAAATGTTCCAAACTACCTACCTGTGCATGCACTCATTCATTGAAAAGGGCTCACTCACACTCAGGTTCATTTGTAAAGAGCTCAGTTGGGTTGCTGGCCATGCAGGTGACTGGAGGGCTGTGCCTGTGGCCCACAGAGGTACAGGGGGTGTGGGGTGGGGTGGGGTTTCTGTACACTACCAAACAGGGTGGGGGGTCCACTAGACACCAGGGAAAGTTTTTTTCTTCCTTTTAGTTAATGAACTCAAGAGGGGGGATGGGTGTGACTCTTGATGTGGTGGGGTGCATTCTTTATTTGGTCGGCAATCGGCCAGGAGGGTGGGGCCACTAAACACCAGGAAAATGTTTTTTTTAATTATCTTGATGGTGGATGGGGCTGAATCTCAACAGAGGGATTCTTCCTATTGTGGACCACTAGACACCAGGGATGTGGGGTCTTTGGGAGGGGTGGAAGCACTTATTTTTTTTTTCAATATGCACAAAACACCACATTTTCCAGTGCCAAAATTCCAGCGAAATGTGCACATTTCGAAAAATATTTTGCTGGTGAAATTCCCGATTTCACCGGACTTTCACTGGCAAAATAAAATTTTGCTACATCTCTACTCTCAGGGTTGAACAGAGTGAAGGAGGGAATTGCCTTTTGAATGAGGAAGAGCACCAAGACCAGAGGGCATGGGATGAAGCTGAGGTGGGGGGAGTTTAAGAAGGAGGCAAGGAAATACTGCTTCACTAAAACAATGGTTCATGCATAGAATACCTGCCAGTGGAAGTGGTGGAGCTGAAAACAGTAGGAGGTTTTAGGCATGCATGGGATAGACATGGGGGGATATTAGTAAATAGGCAAGAAGGAGGGGGAGTCACCAGAGACCAGTTAGGGTCTGCAAGGACAGATTAGGTAGGGGACAATCTGGAAAGACGGGGTGGGTCAAGCAGTCCTTTTCTGCTGACAAAGTTTATGTTTCTATGGTTCTGTAACTCACATCAGCTTAATTTCATTAATATTAAAAAAATACAAAAAACAACACTTGCAAAATCAAACGTAGACCCTACACCATTGACTACTTAACCTTCAGACTTAACTTCCAACACAATTTTTATGTTTTTGATAGGTAAAGGGTTATCTTTCTATTTCCATGTTTGTGACCACTAAAGCTAATGAAAGGAGAGTTTATATTTCACAAACTGGGTACCTACTCATAAAAGTGACATGTTAACTTTGCAGAATTCCAGTTGTGAAAACTTTGTTAAAAAATGTTAATTGTGCATGTATATAAAATGACATGTATTTACTTAATTAACAAGCATTTGTCAATGCCGAATGTTCACCAATGGTATTGCTGTTCTACTGGGTCTTGCATGTACACATTTTTACTGTATATTTACCCAGGATACAGCAGATGAGTTGCAGTATCTCATTTTCAGTGGTGTCCTGCTTTGACACATTGTTAGATTGTAATTATGCAGATAGGGCAACTGAGAGGCAATATCTACTTTTAAGTGGGCTCCCACATTTTGACACCAAATATCCAATAATTTTTTATGACCTGATATTATGGTCAAAACAGGTGGAATTTTTAAAATCCCATCTAAAAGGTGATTTTGCTGTGTGACTGTGGCAACAAGTTTCGGAGGAGGTTTGAAAAATGACACCTGCCATGTTCAGGAGATGGGATAACACAAGGGATATGTTGAACTTTAGGGGCCAAAATCTGCAAAACATAAAGTGATGAGTAAATGTCTGAACAATTTGTTTCCTCATTATTTAGTTGTTTTTTCACATTTTTACTCCAAATTTACAACATAATCTTGTTATGACAACTCATTCTGACCATGACAGGTGTATTTTACAAAATAATGGCTGAAAAATCATTTTGTTTCACAAGTGTTAAAATACATTTTAGGTAGGATTTGAGAAATGACATCTATTACATTCATGAAGTGGTGTAAAAAATCGCTATGTTAGAAAGTTGGGATTAAATATTGAAAATTACCACAGTTGCAAGCGTGCATTAAAAAATTGTGATGCAAACTCATAAATTTGTTGTTTTCTTATATTTAACCCCAGATTTTCAACATAGTCTCTTTATGACCCCACATAGCCTTCTTATGAGCCCACCTCATGAACACGAGCAGAGATCATTTTCAAATCCTGCCCAAAAGGTGATTTTGCACCACAAGTGCAATAACACATTTTGGCCAGGATTTGAAGAATGGCAGCTATCACATTCATGAGGTGCTGAGAAGAAATGGGTATGTTGAAAATTTGGTATCAAATATTGAAAATTATCAAACTTACAACCCTGTATTTGCAAATTTCAATGTAGGCTTCTAACGTTGCAGTTTTTTTTATATTTTTATGCCAAACTTTCAACATAACTTTCTTATGACCCCACCTAATGAACAAGGGCAGAGAAAAATTTCAGCTCTAGCCTGAGAGGTAATTTAGCACAGTGACCAAAAAAATCACCTTTTGGGACAGATTTGATTAATTTTACTGCCATTGTTCATGGGCGGGGGTGTCCCATAAAAGGCATGTTTAAAATTTAGGGCAAAAAACGGACAATTTATGCCACTAAGTTCGAAACCTCTTTGAAATATTTTGAACTGCATACCTGATTTCCTCAGTTCACAGTCTGACTTTGAAGAGTAAAGCCATATCTGTAGTCCACACAGCATTATGGCATCAGTCCCCTGATGAGTAAGTAAGGGCTTGGGGGTGTGAGGTAGTGGGTGCTAAGTGGAAGGGTCAGATGGGCAGACTAACAGCACAACAGACATCGATGGACAGTTTTCTTTTGACAGGGATACAAAAATAATAAGGGAAACATTTCTTTATTTAAGATGGCAACAGGGACACTGGGGGATTGGGCACCCCCAATGTCAGTGCTATGTTTGTGCGGGTGGTGGTGGGTGCTGAGCGGGAGGGCCAGATGGGGAAACAACTACAGGGGCACCAGCAACAGGCATCTATGGACAGTTTTCTTTGTTACTGGATATATATAATATATATATATATATATATATATATATATATATATCATATACAAACAAATATGATGTGGTGATATTGAGATTGGGCACCCCAGTGTCAGTATTATGTTTGGGGTGCTGAGAGGAGGGTCTGGGGAAAAGTTACAGGGCACCAGCAACAGACATCAATGGATGATATTCTTTGTTACTGGCTATATATATATATATATATATATATATATATATATATATATATATATATATATATATATCTATATAAACACATACAAAACAAAATATGAGGTGTTGACACTGGGGGATTGGGCACACCTAGTGCCAGTGTTATGTTTGTGGGGGGGATTGGGGGGGTGCCGAAAGGAAAGGTTTGATGGGGGGCAGTTACAGGGACACCAGCAACATACATCAATGGATGGTTTTCTTGGATACGGGGTAAAATCACTCGGCAGGCTGATCTTAACAGATCAGCTGTGCTTGCTGGTGGTGTTGCTCAAAGTAAACAGCTGATCTATGATTGGGTTGGCTCTTTTGTTTAAAAATGCATGAGGTTTCCACCCAGAAAGACAGAATAGTGTCATGATCAGCCTAGCTGATGATTGATGTGACACTGATGAGCCCCTTGCAGACCACTCTGTATTGGACTGATAGTGTCACACCCTTCAAAAGGCACTCTCATAGCAAGATGTTCGCTGCACGTGCATGCACAGCAAACATAAAAATGGACACATTTTTTCAGTAAATCCACCTATTATAGAAATGTCCTTGGGCCAAACTGTGACATATCTGGAATTTCAAGTTTCAATTCAAAAATGATTTTCTGCTACCAGTGAGCAGAAATAAAGATCTTAAAACAATATTTGTATATATCGATGTTCTAGAACTTTTAAACTGTCGAGCTGACCATTACCAAATTTATAGGATTCAGAGATCCTGGCACTGGTTATGATGTGCATGCCATATGGCAGATTATGCTGTCCAGTGACATGTGCATTATTAAGGTGCAGCAATCAGGGTTCAACCCTAATAATGGTGGTGTCACAACACCATAATAATGTTGACAGTGTTCCATGAAATGAAACCCTTTGGGAGTTTTGCTTATGAGAAGGAAACCTTATAACATGCTTCTATTGCTGTCAGGTGTTGCTCTTCTAACTAGAGGGTGCATTAAATCAATAAACTAACATCACTGTTTCATACTTGCTTTATGTAGGATTTCTGCTACCACTCAATCAAATGTTAAAAACAGCACTTCATTATTTTTGGTGTGGAAATGCAGAAAACCCTTTCTGCAAAACTCCCATATTCTATATTTCTCTGTATTTTAGCTCTGTGGCCTGTTTTAGTTTCAGTGCACACTGTGCACTCCATGACAACAAGAGTTGTCCAACCATTCTTATCCCCAGTAATTACTGCTTTTTTTTTTGTGGCAATAGTAGTCAAAAATCCAGGCTCACTCTGTAATCCTCCTTCCCTACAGTACCGCCGTCTCCTTCTCTTCCTCCCTCCCTCCCTCCCTACTTAACCCAAAGCAGGTACATTTCTATTATTAAGGCAGTTTTCTGACTGTGTAAGTAGTCAGGGTACATGACCAGGAGGGAGGAAGATGAGCATTTTGTGTCATCATAGTCTTACAAATGTCACAGATAGCATTGCCCTCTCGTCTCAGCCATGAACCCCAATCAATAAAAGCCAGATGGGTACAATAGTAAACTGGATCCATGTGGATTGGGGAGGAAGAATGATTGAGTCAGCTGGAATTTTTATCCACTGTTGCTCCGCCCTCCCAAAAAATCATGGATAATGGATTGAGGGGCACTATCAACTATTTGTATTTGATACTACATTTACAGTGCCTTTAATGTTAAGAATTTTTGATCCTGACTCTCTTTGCTAGTGAAGATCTTAGTAGTTGATTCAGTGATCATAGTGGAAAGGTTCAACAGGATTCCCAGTTCCAGGGGGACAGAATAAGTCTTTGACTGGTGTAGAGTAACACAGAGTAAATATTGTACATGCAAAGCTCCTGGAACCAAACAGAAACAGATAACTGCTACAAAATGGTTGAATCAGTGTAAAAGGCATGAAAAATAGCACATTTTAATAAGATTCATATTTTTTATTATTATTATTATTATTCTGCACTGATGTATTTATTTAAAATATGTGCACAGGAAGGCAGTGCGAGCTGATAAACCACTTGTTGCCAGGTTTTAGAAAATCAGTTTTTAGGGCATAGGACACAATATGAATGGGGGCTCAGTATGCCTCCCCCATCCTCCTTCAAAAGGGAATATTTTACCAGAACATAGCTCTATCATCCCATTTGGATTATGGAGAGAGGATGTAGGATGTCATTCACATTATTTACACAGCATAAATGGGGCTAATTATAATTAGGGTGGGTAGCACATTGATATAAGAACTGGGTGCCAAGCAGAGGTTAAAAATTATGTAAAATTGTTAATAATTTTTGGGGTCATTGCTTTGTAAGAAAATGTGTTTCATTCCTGTTATTGAAAATGTCTGTGTCCTTTCAGTGGGCTTCACAGGATATGGTAAAGTGAAGTCCCAATCTTTGTGGATGTGGCAGGCTGGATTAATGGCCTGCTGAGTTTAAGCAAACTGGTTAAATTTTACAAATAAAAAGGAAGGTCCAAGCCTTCAGGCAACAGTCTGCTGACTCTCTTGCATATGATTACTCATGTTCTCCCCCTCACTTCAGTTCTCTGTCCTGCTGACATTTGACAGCAGGTACCATACCAGTAGCAAAGCAGCTCTAGCAAGTCTCGAAAAGCACAGGCTCAAATTCTTTTTCAGAGTCTTACTGGTAACCTTTTCCAAGAAGGCAAAGATGCAGCAGACATATTAAAGTGTCTATGCTGTTGCTATGGGAAAAATAAATAAGTTCAGGTTTGTTTAATGGATGACAGCAGCTTCTCATACATTCTTGGTTTTGCAACTCCTTTGCATTTTTATGAGTACAGTACAAGGTAACCATTGTATCATGCCTAAATGTACTTAAACATTAATCTTTGCTGTAGTAGTAGTTCTAGACAGCTCATTGACTTGTACAGTGTGTGACTAGTAAATAGTAATATTGTATGTCTCATGAAATAATTAAACTTTCTTCTGTTTTTTTTTTCGTTTATGCCATTCTTGCAGCCTCTTCATTTTTACATTTCACATTTTAACCTAATTTAGTCTATTTAATCTAAACACTGTGCTGTGGTATTGCTTAAGCATTTACTCTTGGATATTTTTTCATTCTTCTCTTTACCTTGATTTCACTTATATACTGTACAGTACATCCCAATTACACAGAAACCTTGAATATGACAGCAGAAAAAGGACAATTTGCCCATCCAGTCAGCCCAAACCTGCTTCAGATGTGTGTCACGACCCTATTGGCCATAATCCCCTTGTTATCCTCCCCTGTTCTAACATCCCCTGAACTTACCAGATCCCTGCGCCTGACCCCCCACTCCCACGTCTGAATCCCCAACTGTTTTAGCACAGACCACCACACTCAGCAGTATATTCTACCTGGCCTCCACTCTTTCCACTTAAAAAAGTACTTACAGATGTCCCTTTTGAAAGTCCCCCCAGCCAAATTCATTATATTATCCTTGTTCTTGAATTTCTACTTCAGGCAAACAACTCGAATATTCCAGTTTGTCCTATGTATCCCTTGGAGCTATTTATGCAGTTGTATCATGTCCCTCCTCTACCTCTTTGCCTCTGAGGTATAAAATGTTGAGATTTCTGATCCTTCCATCACATGTTTTCTCCCATAGTCCATGAATCATTTTAGTCACTCTCCTGTACAAAGCCTCCACCCTGTCAGAGCCCTTCTGCAGGTGCAGGCTCTAGAACCTTGCATAGTACTTGAGGTGGGGTGAAACAGAGACCTGTACATAGGAAAGCTGCATGCTTTGACTGCTGATTCCTCTTCTTATACACCTTAGTATTCTGTTAGTTCTACCCACTGCTCTGTTGCACTGGGCAGATGCTTTAAGGCTGTCTGTGACTATGAGTGTTTTTATGCCTTTTTCTTATAGGTTAATATTTTGTTTATATCTTTATTCATTATACATATAGCCTTATTATATTGTTATGTACAGGTGGTCCAAGCACTGGAATGGCACCTTAGTACAAATAAAAAACTACCTACCTGCTCTATATACTTATGTTTCCCTAGGTCTCTTTTTATAGTTGTTCTCTGTATTGCATCCCTTCCCATCAGGCATTGCATTTTCGGGTTTTCCCACCATATGCATTACCTTGCATTTTTGTGCATTGAATTTCAACTGCCATATCAGGGACCATTTTTCTATCTCATGAAAGTACTCCATCATTCTTCTTTCCCCTATTTGCTGTCCACCCTACTGCAAATCTAAATGTTATATGCAAAGAAGCACATCATCGCCTGGACTCCTATCATAATGTTGCAAATGAATACAGTACATTAAAAAGGACGTTGATTAGGAGTGAACCCTATGGCTCTCCACTTGTCACTTTCCTTACCTCTAAGTATTCTCAGTTTATGACCACCCTCTGTGTCTGTTCCCTTCAGACAGCTTTCTACTTATCCTCATGCGCTTTCATCAGCCCTTAGATCCTTCAGCTTCTTGACCAGCCTTCTCTGGGGTACTGAGTCGAACACTCTCATCAGCCTGCCTTACTACCTAATCAAAAACTTCGATCAAGGTTGTTTGGCATGACCAGCCCCCCCCCCCCCATGGTGAACCCATGTTGTTTGATATCCTGAAGATTGTTTTCCTCCATGAATTTTATAGTAACAACCAATCTTTTAGGATAGTCTCTAACAAATTCCCTGACTATAGGTGCCATACTCATTTGTCTGTACTTTTCTGGATCATCCCTTCTATCACTGTTGTGCAGTGGCACTACATAAACTGATGACCAGTCCCTCTGTACCATCCCTTTAATTAGAGATGAGTTGTAGATATCTGCTAACAGCACTGTGAGCACCTTTGGTGATGGAAACACTAATGGGCCCTGTATTTTCTGACTTGCAAGCACTCCCCAGACTGTAATATTCTGGACTTTATCCCTGTTGGCAAGAACCAGATCCAGTGTGACATCATCTTTAGAGATGCGGTGAATTTAAATTTCACCGGGCGAAGTGAACACGAAGAGGGCACTTCTCGTTGTCACTCTGCTTTGTGAAGTGGCCAGCATGAAATGCCCACTTCACCTTGTTATTATTACTTTGTGTTGTCATTCCGCCTTAAGGTGAAGTAAGGCAGAGTGACAACAATATTGGCAACCCCCCACACACACAGTCACTAGAATTAATGTGCATCCTCAAACTGCTACTGTCATCTTGTCTGCAGAAAATTACCCAGTGCTGACGAAGTGAAATAAAAGAGTAACAAGAAATGCAAAATCTCCCAGAATTAATGGCATGCTTAGTCATCAGGGCAGTTGTCAGACAAAGTCACCAGAATTAATGTTCATCCCCAAAATGCTACTGTCTTGTGTCCAGAAAATTCCACACTGCTGACGAAGTGAAATGAGAGTGTAACACAACATGCAAAGTCTCCCATCTTAGAGATGCAGTGAATTAAAATTCCACCAGTGAAGTGCCTGTGAAGTGGGCACTTTGCGTTGTCACTCCACTATGCAGAGTGGCCAGCACGAAATGCCCACTTCGCCTTGTTATTGTGATTGTGACTTCTTGTTGTCATTCTGCCTTAACCTGAAGTAAGGAGGAGTGACAACAATATTGACAGCCACCGGGCCCCCACACATCACATAGCTTACAGTACTGTAACTCACATGCTGTACAGGAACGTGAATGCCCGATGACAATGATCTGTATCACAAAACTCCCCAATTTGAAAACTCATATCAATGAGTACTGTGGTGAAGTCTGGAGAGATACTATAAAACAGGCTTACATGATGCAAGTAACTAGTAAAAAAATGTATTTTGTGATTTGTGATGTGATCGGGAATTGTGACTGCATTTGTGACCATGAAATATGAATTTATTTTTCTCGGACTTGGAGCTGACGAGCGTATTGGGAATGCAAATGCCTATGGCTATACTTCCGTGATGACCTGGCTGTTCACAAAACTCACCAGCTTGAAAACTCATATCAGTGGGTACAGTGGTGAAGCCTGGAGAGATACTACAAAACACTAATTTTGTGATTCGTGATGTGATCGTGACTTATGTGCACCACACCAGTATTCTGAACAGAAGCCAAAGAACCAACTGTGACTTAAGAAACAGATGGAGATTGGGTCCTAAAGAGATGCAAATGCACAGCCAGATTAACATTGCACTGCACACTAAAGAGATGCAGACACAAAGGCACAACAACAACACCTAACCAGTGCTCACCATCAGAAATTCAAATTTGGAAAATAATACCTTTTGCCATTTTGGAGGGGGGGGGTAGTGCATGGCAGTAACAGTCCACTATTACCAGTAAAGATACCACAAGCAGTACAAAAAATTCATGCAGGTGCACTGGATAGCAGATTCACACTGCTGCAATTACTCAGTGGCACAATAAATGGTATCTGATTTAATGGCATGCATGTATCGCACGCACACTCACATACACACACACACACACACACACACACACACACACACACACACACACACATAAAAGTAATGCATTGCAAATTGAAAACCTTTAGTAATACAACCAAATGTTTTAAACAAACTGAAATTATACACTGCTGCACCACAACAATCAACAAAAAAATGCCAGGAATTACTAAAAATATTACTGTGTGCACATTAACACAGTTATACAAGAAAAATATAACCAAAACAGAAAGACTTCATTTTTCTCCCAGTTAATCTACCTACACCACAGATATGCCCCTCCCCCAAGCACACGTCACAGTACACAAACTGACTGTTCTAAATTAACATTAAAAATCCACACACAAACAATAAACACTTGATGATATGAGCACAAGAGGGTTTCCTACAATCGATGTACTAAATTTGGAGCAAAAAAATGGCTCAAAAAGGCTTTTTTAACAGCTTTTAGAGGATTTGAATGGCAGAGCTCGGAGAGGACACTTTCTCCATCTTTCACTACACAAACACTACACAGAACGGAGGCTGTGCAGAACAATCTACAGCCCATGTGACCTGCACTCCTATGAAGCACTGCAAGTTTGCTTTGGAACTCAATAGCAAGGCAAAGTGATGCGAAGTACATTAATTTCAGTGTTACTTCTCCTTAAAATTGGTGGAGAAGTGGTTTGGGGAAGGTGGAGTAACACAAAGTCATTGTTTTCAGTGGACTTCGCGTTCCTCATTATAGAACTAATGTACTCTGCTTCGCATTGTGGAACACTTCATGATATTCAGACATTCAAGATATCACTTCATGGAGCGAATTTAGCCCACTTCGCCCACCACTAATCATCTCTAGTAGGAGTTAGTAGTAGCTGTATTAGGAATGCTTCTTGGCATGCCTCAACCAGAAGCTAATTTCTTGCAATGGGACACTCCAGTCTACATCTCCCAATAGCAGCATCTCCCTGAGTTCCTCTGCATTTCTAATGACCTCCTCCATTTCTCTGTCTACCTGCTGTCTCTGTGATGGTCTGTATATGACTCAGATCTTATGCTTCCTTTCATTACGCAGGATATGCTGTACTCATAGGATTTCCAACTCTTATACCCTCCCAATGTTGATCATCTCTGTGACCTTTGCTTCTTCCATGATGTATAAGGTGTTGCTTCACCTTTCCTTGTACTTTTTAAAAAGCACACAGCCTGGTTTGGTCATGTCCAAGTTGTGATTTAGCATTGCCCATGTTTCTATAACTGCTATTATATCCAGCGATGCTTCAGCCACCAAAACCTAGATATCAGAGTTTGTTCCCCAGACATCTGGCACTCATGCATGTTACCACTACTATCTTTTGATCCTCATTTGCCATGCATGTTTCTGCCCAGTTCTCATTTTAGTTTCTACCTTTGCAGGGGGAGGCCAGTTAGACTACCCTAAGTTGTGATTATGTGCCCAACTTCAACTGAGCTGCTTCTTTTACTAATTTAAATCTTCCCAGATGTGCTGTGTAAATCTCCCCAGCACCCTTGTACCCTCTTCATTAGCATGTAGGCCATCCTTCCTAAGCAGCCTCCATCCCTTATGAGTTTGGCCCCAGTCCCCAAGGAACCAAAATCCCTCCATCTTGCAACTCCCTTTAAGTCACACCTTGACCAGTAAATATCTAGTTGTTCTAGCTCTCTCATTCAGGTGTGGCCATGGTAAAACCTTTGAGAAGGTTACTGCTGTTGCCCTTTCTTTGACTACTGCCTATAGCATGGAAACTTCTCCTCCTTCTCAGATCATTGGTGCCTACATGCACAATCAAATCTACATCCTTTTCCTGTAAGTTATACTATCCTGAACCTGAGTCTGTCTGCTATAGTCCCAGAGTAACAGAACACCATCTTTTGCCCATCAGGAGTGAGACCCACTACCCTCATGGTTCCTCTCATTGTTGAATCCCCTATTACTAAAATCTTCTTCTTCCCTCTCTGGGGCCCTCTTCCCTCCCTAGCATGCTTTCTGCAAATTATATGTGCTTATCCCTCTTCTCACTGTGTGGGTTTCCTAGGAATTTATGACCAAAAATGACAGATACCTGGTGGATGTGCCTAGCTCTGGTCCCTTATCACCCCCTTTCTTTCCCTTCCTCACACCTACTGCCATCCAGTCCCCACCTTTGACCTGCATGAGCTTCTGTGGTGCCTGTGGCAGTATCATCCCTACTGGTCCAGTGACTTTGGCCTTCAAGTGGCATATAAGCTTGTACTCCTCTAGTTCAATTTTCAGGTCATGGAATCTCCTGCCATTCACCAGTGTTCTGCACCCCATGCAGTCTTCCCACATGCCAGCAAGTGCCCCCTGCATGTTGTGGCACTAGTGATCTAGTTTCATTTTGCAATATTGTTTGAACTACTATTTATATCATTATTACGATCTGCTTCTCTGCTGTTCACTTACAGAGATACTTGAGATAGGATTTTGCCCTCCCATCTACTTTTTGTCCTTTTCTGGATACTGAAATTGTCTTGTGACATTGCCTTATCTATAAAGGGTGTTGGCAGGCATAGTCACTGTACACATTTGAACACCTTTTTGTTGAGTACCTTTCCCAAACCACATGCCTTTTTGTTACCACTACCATTCTCATCTGGAGTATTTGAGTTAGTGTAGGCCACTGAGTAGTGTCTCTGTTCAAGCTTCTATTGTTTAGGAGATAGATATGTTTAGATCCTATTTAGAGACTAGATGACTCTTGTGATAACAATCTGATTTGTTTTGTAATGGGGTGGGAACAGTTGGAGAGGATGTGTACATTTTTTACATGGAAGAGCAACTAGAGATTGTATGTATAAAATGGAAATTTCTGGCTGCACTCTTGTTTTGTCTGTCCCGTACAAAGATGTGTTCCTCTTGGTATCCCATGACTTTGGTGACCACAATTGGGCACCTACCAAAAGGGCAACTCAATCACGGGCAGTCATCAGGGCGACTGGGTAAGGTGGCCGACCGGATGGGGGGGTGCTCGATATAATGACATTGTGTCACTACGTTCCTATGTGCGTGGAGGGAGAATGAGCACACTGAGCATGGGGTGGAAGGGGATGGAGGGGTTGTAGGGGGTGGCACCACAGTGAGCTGCTGAGCTGCTTCTGTGGCAGTGTTTGAGGGCACAGGGCTGTGGTAGGAATGGTGCTGGGTTCAGGTCCAGACACAGGTACATTTTACTGTGCCCAAACTGAATTTTTGTTTGTTCCACCTTTGCAGCCCCCCCCCAACATGCAGCCCCCTGGAGCTGAGAATCTTTAAGTGGGGGGGGTGAAGCCCCCCAGGGGGTGCGGGAGGCACAGCTCCCTCATAAAATGAAAACAAATCCAAATTCCTGGCATACAGCAAAATGGCAATGTGCCATCACTGTTGTCACATGGATTCATTCTTTTTATCTCTTGATGTGGGTTAGCGCATTTACTGGTAGTCATTTGGTCTAACTCCTTGCTTCGATACCCCCTTGTATACTTTTGGGCAGATTCTGCAGAGGGTCTGCATACTTCCTATGGCACTCACACTCTTGGATGCATATGCATACAGTAGGAATGTTTGCAGGCATGGGACTTAATTCACCTGTCTCCTCTAAGCCTGTAGCAGCTTTTCCCCAAATCACACATCATGTTTCACAGTTTGTAACTAACTACTCAACTCGCAAGAGATGGCAATGTCCACAGTGCTAGTTTCCCAACACTAACCATTTCAAGTTAAAGAACTTTAAAGAACAGTCCCAGACACTGACTCATAATCATTTACTTCAGCCTACTCACTCATGCTGCCACTTTAAGTATTAATAAAATAAAATTCATTGTCTGGTGTAGGCTACTTGCTCTCTTGTCTATTCTGTCCTAGCATAATCAGCCTTCATGTAGAGGCTGTTTCTGATGTTTCACAGTTAGATGTGCTCCAAAAGGGTGGTAACTTTCATTCTTCTTTTTGTAGTTGAAGCTATCAAGGATATCCATTGGTATAACACATTAAGCTTTTCAGATCAGTTATGCTACAAGGCTGGAGAATAACAAATCTAGAATTGATTGCTACTGCTGTTCAATAATCAACAGGCTTCTGTGTAATACGTAACAGCTTTTAATTTCCTTTAATCTACTTTTCACATGTTATAGTCTAAGTTAATTTATAAGCAATAAAATGTTGATTCACTACAGCTGGAAACTTTCAACACTCCTGTCATAAATTCCTAAGTCGGTGTTAGAATTATTAAACTCTTGTATAAAATGTAAAAGTATCTAAGTGAGCTTTTAACAATTGACTTTCATACTTTCATATTTACTGTAATTTGTATGCTTCCATAATGCATGATTAATGATTTTCCTCAGAAGTATCCAGGTTTAACATTAATATTATTATAACAACGAAAGCACTTTTAAGACCATAAAAATCCATTTAAAGTCACATACCTTTTAAATAAGGATTACACACAGGAGATAAACCTTACTGGAGTTAGTACAGAAGGTTGCAGTTGTACAGTTTTATTTGATCCTACAAAGAAAGCATGATTTCTTTCTTTCTTTAGTCATTCATTCATTTATTTCTCTATTAATTTATTGAGTGATTGATTAATCTATCTATATATATATATATATATATATATATAGTGTCTGATTGATTTATTAATAATATGTTGACTGGGAAAGGGGAACTGAGCTGGAGAACAGGAAGGGGGACATGCCGTCATATACAGTTCTAAAGCCCAAAGTTTCAGAAACATCAAAAATAATTCAAAGCAGCAATTATTTTCCATACATAAAAGTGGTGAAGACAGTGTAAAAGCATAAAACAGCATCATAAATAAACATGTGCATATCCGCTGGTCAGTAATACATCAAGAAGCCATAAAGGACCAGAGGAGAGGGACAGCAAGTAGGCAAAAGAGCAGAGGTGAGAGCGGTGAGACAGCAGGTGTGGTTTGTGAGAGTGGAAGGAGGCTGAGAGTCTACTGGACAGAGGGAGAATGTCCTAGAGAGCAGGGAGAAAGACGGTAAGGGCTAACTGGCCCACAGTGGATTTGCAGTAAATGATGTACAAAGGGTGAGCATAAGAGGCACGAGAGTAGGAGGAAAAAAAAGAAAGGGAGAAGAGGCAGGAGAAGTAATGAGAAAAGGAGACTGTATTTATCCGGGAATGAGGAGAAGTGAGTGGCTGATAATCATCCAGAGAAGGGACAGAAAGGTAAGAATAGAGGGAGAAATGATAGGCAAAATTATAAGCACGTGAAGCAAGATTCAGAAAGTGTGGAAAGTGAGAAGCCGCAGTGTAAACATCCACCTGGTCAAACATCAACAGGATAATTTTTTATAATGAACTTGTAGAGGACCTGAAGTTGGAGGCAAGATTTTTTTTATGCTACAGTGCATCATGCTTAGGTTGATTTTTTGTTGTTGTTGTTATAAATGGTATCAACAGGTAAGTGAAAAGAAAAGGGTCTGATCCAGCCACAAATCAAGATACTTGAAATTGGAAACAGCTTCAAGGGTGGCACCATCAAGAGATCTA
This sequence comes from Neoceratodus forsteri, assembly GCA_016271365.2. Taxonomy (NCBI): domain Eukaryota; kingdom Metazoa; phylum Chordata; order Ceratodontiformes; family Ceratodontidae; genus Neoceratodus; species Neoceratodus forsteri. Next base: position 536,115,313 of record CM057459.1, on the reverse strand, counting down.
AAAAATCGGGATGGTGGCAGCCTTGCTAGCCTCTGCTTACTGCAAAAAGTCATGGAAACAGTCCTTTTAGTACTAGGCAAGAGATGGTTTGAATAGAGAACCAGCACATGGCATTGCCAGAGTTACACTGCAGCAATAGTTCTAGCTCATGGACAGAGGACCTAGAAGGAAAAAGTAAAGTGCCTTCCACATACATGTGAATGTGCAGTAAAACACAGACTGAGGAGAAGTCACTTTGAAAGACATTAGGGGGCGGATCTGAGGATAGATCCCTGAGGGACACCAGAGCTGATGGACAGGTGTAGAATAAAGTGCTGTTGACCAAGACCAAGTGATTCCAGCCAGAAAGGTAGAAGCAAAATCAACCAACAGGTTAGACTGACACCACTTGGATTATCCAGGAGCAGAAGATGGACTACTGTATCGAACACCTTAACCTTATCAATGAAAATAGCCATGGTTATGTGACTGGGATCTATCCATTAAGAATGCAATCAATGATAGAAGAGAGAGGAGACAATGGAGTGGTGTCGGTGGAAACCAGACTGAAAAGAGATATGATAGAGGTAGAATCAAGGAACAGGAAGTGCTGTGAGAAGAGAAGTTACTCTTGCACCTTGGCAAGGACAGAGAGAAGTGAGGTTATATTTCAGTTCCTGGGAAATAAGAGTCTTCTTTTTTGTGCAGGGGAAGGACTTTAGCATGCTTCCAAGTCTAGGGGGTGAATCTGAGCTGCAAAGAGAGGCTTAAGAGGTAAGTTAGAGGTGCAGCGATAGTGGGAATGAGGAGAAAAAGTTTGAATTACAGACTATGTGTGCTATGCTCTTTTGTCCTGGTTTAGAGGGTACAGGGCATACAGGGTGGCTCCAAATGAAAAGATGGAGAAGGTAAAAGTAGCAGAGATGGGTGGAGGGGGAGTTTAAGGAGCTGGAACCTGAGTGGGGGAGGAGGAAGAGAGCACATGAGATGAACTGTTTGAAAGCATTAACAACCATGGGTGGGTCATCAGAGATATGCAAGGTACCCAAACAGAGAACATGGGAGGAAGACTGAATGGGGTAAAGAGGACATAGATAAGCTTCTTGAACTTATATAGAGATATAAGGCTGTTTGTGTTTTGGTGGCAATGTAAGGAGACTTGGTCTCACTGGTGGTATTCATGCAGGTGCTATGCACATCATTACAGGATACAGTATTTCCACAAGTCTGCAGGAGAGCACAAAGCCTTGTGGAGATGCCATGCAGTTATGACCTTTAATAGGTCAATAAACCTTTGGGTGATACAGTGAACATGGGACCCATGAACCCTAATTGTCCATGGGGTACATGGTTGTCCCAGATTGCACATAATTTGGACTGGAAATAGGACAGGATTACAGCTATGTCAGTGGAGAGAGAAAGAGAGACAGAGAGAGAAAGAGAGAGTGAGAGAGAGAGAGAGAGAGAGAGAGAGAGAGAGAGAGAGAGAGAGAGAAATGATCTAGTGGTGCTGTGAAGATCATGAAGTAGGGTGGAAGGTACAGAGACATGTACAACCTTGCCAAGACAAATTTTATGTGAACTTTGGAGGTGGTGGAGCTTTTGTACACAGTATACTAAACAATAGTCACTGCAAGCATCTGGGAGGGTGCCAGTGGAGACAATGTGGAAGTGGACATGAGGGTAATAGTCGGTAAGGGAGTACTTGGAAGACTGTGGTTTAAGATAGGTGGAATGGGCACAGAATGAGTTGTGTGAGATTGAAGGATTCAGTTAAATGTCTTGTGTTTATAGCCAAGGGGAAAACCAATTTATGTTTAGGTCACCAAGGATCAGGAGCTTACAAGAAAAAGAAAAAATAGGAGAGGGAAAAAAGTATGCTAGGAGTGGAGCCCTGCATTGTTTTAGGGGAGAGGTGGATGCTACTGTAGAAAATGGGAAAGAAGTGCCAGCCCGGTGGAACAGAGGGCTGAGGCACTGGACACCTAACCTCATGCAATGCTGGTGACTGGGTTTGGGAACAGCCTCGGGTTTTCAAGGAGCTGGCACGGGGGGAGGGAGGGAGTGGAATTGAGCAGTCAGAAGGCAGTTTTCCCCTCCCAGGGTGGTTGTCTGCCCTTCCCATAGATCTGCTCTCATTGGGTGGAGGTCTGATGGGATGTGTAGATGGGAGGGGGCTGTGGCAATTGCCAGTGGTGGGGTGGAAGGGGCTGAGGTGGTACCTGGTGTGCGTGTGCACCTCCATGCTCATGCACGCACGTATCTGCCGGGGTCCCAGGTCAGGGTGAAAACTGGGGGTAAAAAGCACATAAAAATCTAAATAGAAAAATGGGGAGGAAGGCAGGGAAAGTTGTCTATACAGGATACACTCATGGGAGGTGGGGACAGTGAACCAAGACAACATCAACGTTTAGTCTGAGAAGTACAGTAATATGGTTACCACATCCGTATTTCCCAGTTTTGCCTCTGGACTGCATAGGTAGTGATCTTGACTTCCACATCAGCAATGCGGACAGAGAGCCAGGTTTTGCAGATGGTTAGGATGTCTGGTCAGTAATGAACCCCCATGCTGTTAGATAGAACAAATATTATGGTACTTCAAGGTAAGGGTTTTCTGAGCCATCTTTTCTCCAGCCTAGCATATGTTTTCAGAAGAGCTAAGTGTATGCTACATTTATGGAAAAAGGATTAAAAAATCATACCCTTGAAAAGTAACCATTGGGACCAATCCCCTCGGAAAACACACACACACACGCACACAGAAAAATAGTAATCAGAAATATTAATGCAATTTGGCAATTGTGTCTCATGAAAACAGGACCCGCTCTCTTGATTTGAGAACCTACTTTCATAATGCACAGCCCCATTTTCATGGGCCTTAGCAGTCATGAAAAAGGGGAAGAGAATAGAAAGTGCACACATTAGAAATGGCATTTGTTGGAAGTTAAGTGTACGACTTCTCTGGACAAAAGTGTAAGGTGTAAGATCATCTGCAAAGCAGCAGCAATTGCATCATCACATACCCACAGCAGCAGACCTGTTATGATCTTCATAAGTGAACTAAAACAGTTACATCATCACACTTATTTCACTGGACCTGTAGCAGACTTTATAAGTGACCCAAAGCAGGTGCATCATTGCACATGTTGTGTCAGACCTGTAACAGACTTCACAAATGCCTTGAAGCAGCAGCATCACAGATTGCCCAATCCGAGTAGCTAGATAAACAACCACTTCCCATATCTGGCCACCGAGTGGACAACCCTCGTGACTCATTATACCTCTAGTGGGTTCCTGACACGAGATGCCCAATCTCAGTGTCAGGCAATCAGCACAGCTCCCCCCACCCACACACACACACACTTGCACTCATGCTGCACTCCACCCCACATGAGCAAAACCTACCCCCATCCTTTGTCCCACTTAGCATCCGTCCCCTTCCACCCTCCCCCCGTCATGCACTTTTTGAAATGCTAATCAACCATCACAACACTCCTTTCACTTCAGCAGGATGCTGCAAACTAAAGAAAAATCCTTGGAAAAAAAAAGTTTGAATTGTGGTAATCATGGATGAGTCCGGACTTGGGCTTTTTTCAGGGTTGTTTCTTTTACTGATAACTTGGTCACTTGTGTTTCGGGGGGATAATCCCCATGTGAAGCAGCAGACCTGTAAGGAATGGTAGAAACACACAAAATCAGATCCATACTCCGGGATTCCAATATTAAGTGAGACAGCAGATTAAATCAGCAGAGCTTCACTCTGATTGAGAGTCACAACAAATTTTGTCTTTTGGACTGGTGTGAAAGATTACTTTAGCATCTCAATCAGACTAAGGCTCCACTTATTTAATCTGCTGTTACACTCGATATTGGAATCCTGCAGTGCGAGTCTGTTTTTGTGTGTTTGCTCTGGAAAATTATGGGGGTTAACAGCCCATGACCTACACCCTGCCCTGCACAGGTGAGTGCTGCACTTCTTGGTTGTTATTAAATGGAATGAAGTCAGTACAGTGACCTTGAGTGTGTCACAAATTTTGTAGTTTGGACTGGTGTGGTAAAATTACTTTGACGTCTCAATCGGAGTAAAGCTCCACTTATTTAATCTGCTGTCACGCTTGATATTGGAATTCAGGAATGCAGGTCTTCTGTGTGTTGGCACTGGTAAACAGTGGGGGTTAGCAGCCTTAGACTTTCAACCTGCCATGCACCAGTGAGTGCTACACTTCCTGGTTGTTTTTCACTGTAAGGAATGCTGCCTGATGTGTATTATATTACTTAAATAAATGACATGTTGGGCAAGTCTGAAAGGTGACATTCAGGTTGTCCATCCCCTCCATTTGAACTTAACATTTTCAAAAACAAAATTGTAACACTTTGAGTGATAAAAAAAGACACAGTGAAAAAAGCCCAAGTACATGTACTGTTCAAGTTTTTTGGTCTTTCTTTTTTTTGGGGGGGAGGGAGGGGGGTTAAATCACCTATAACTTTTGTTTTGCTTTTAGAACAAAAGGGTCAGGGTGCACTTACCACCCCCATTCATGGCCACCACACAGTCTGATAGGAGGCTGCATTTTGTCCCACAGTTTTTTTCTAGTACACAATTCAGTCCCTTTTGGAAACAAAATAAAAGAAACATACTTTTGGAGCTACCCCAGACTTGATACCTTTTGCAAATGTGTCGTGCAGAACTGCTCTAGAATCCTTGATCTCTTTATCCCTCACTCACCTGAACTAGTTCTCCTGGGCATTGCTGCTCAAGTTGGGACACTCACAAAACCACTCCAGAGCTCACTACTTGCAGTGCTGATGGAAACTAAAAGACTCATATTGATGAAATGGAGACAAGCAGTTACACCCTCATTGATCAGCTGGCATGCCTCCCTCTCCAGATTGGCCTTATTTGAATGACTCTTTGTTAACAGAAGGCAAGATGGGGATCTTCACCAAGAAATAGTACCTTTTCTGACAGCTCAAGTGTGCTCAGTACCCATCCCGCACTCAAATAACCCATTGTTGGGTTATTTGGGTCATTAGATATCCTGTCATATCCTGTATACCTTATATTTTTATATTTCAATATATAATTCTAGAGTTGGGAACCTAGTGAACCTAGTCTTGCAATGAATACTGTTTAATGATTTATATATCTTTGTATCCTGTGCCATTGTTTCTAAACAGTGTATGTCCTGCCCAGGACCTCCTTGCAAATGTACTTGATCAATGAAACCTTTTTCCTGGTGAAATAAATAAATGCAATACATAAATACCACTGACTGCGTGAGCAATGCAAGCATTCAGATTTGTGGCATCATATCTGGATGGCAGGTACCAATAAGTCTGAATATATAGGACAGCATGTATTGCACACATCACACTAATTCAGTCACAACTTACTATATCTTCCTGTACTTGAACTATTCAAGTTGCTTCTATAACAGCTGTGTTAGCTTTACAGACACATGTAGTTGACTAATGTTCTCCCTTAACTGTTGATATCATTTATTCATGACTATAACTCCCTTACCTGATGTCTTTGTTTCACATGTTTTGATGTAGTCTTACCATGTACTATACCACTGGTATATGCGTCATCTACTCAAGTCTACTGAAGCATGAAATTGAAAATTTCCAAGAAAATCTTTCATGTTAAAAGAAAAGTCCCTGTACATTGCAATAGTATTTTTTATGTATTTTTTTATTGTTGTTTTTTGTTTGTTTCCATTTGTTTTTGTTCAAGTTGTGGAATGACAGTAGTGGATGGGATTAGAAGACAGTACACAGTGAAGTGAAGAGAGGGCTATTCCCATCACCCCCATCTGACCATTCATAACCATATATATACCTTGGTGGCCATGGTTGGAAGCAGGTGGGGGCTGGTGCTAGAAGACTGGTAACTGTGTGAGATTGTTTTGGTCATGTAGGCTGGGTGGAGGAAAGAGGGAAGGGAGGACATCTGGGATTGTGGGTAGAGGGAAGGGTGTTTTTGTTGGTTGTGGAGATGGGTGGTACAGGCAGAAGAAGTTGGCCACCTGACCACCAGTAATTGTGGTCATTAGGGAGTGGGGGTACTGCTGGTGGGTCTGGGCCCAAGAACACTGGTAATTATAATAATTGGGAGTGCATGGGTACTGGAAACAGGGCTGAGCACATGACTACCAGTAACTGTAGCGATTGGACTGGAGGTGACCAGCAGCAGGGTTGGGCATCTGACCATCAGTGTCAGTAGTATTGGGTAGGGTGGTGATGGTGGGCCAGAAGAAATTAGGATTTTATTTTTCATTTCACTTGAGATGGACTTGGAAGTCAAAAACAAATAAAAAAGTGAGATTGTTCATAATTTTACTTCTTTGTTTTTTGTTCATGCATGCCTGCTATCAGTGATCTGAAAAGTGTTGTAACTTTTAATTTGGCCTTTTTTATTGTGAAACAAAATTAAGTTCCTTTTCTCGGCCAATATCTAGTAAACCTGAAAACATCAGGGCTCAATTTTTTTTTCCATTTATCTATACGCAAAGAAAGCATCCTAATTTGGGGGTATTTTACCTAATATTGGCACTCAGTTGTGCCACATCTCTGGACCTATTGTTCTGATAATAGCAATGTACTTAGTCCCTATGACTGAGACTGGGCATGCCAGTTTTTGAAACAGTAGGTCTTAGGATGGCCAAGTAATAAGGTGTCAAATGGAGATTTAGATACAAACACTAATTCAGCTCTAATATACTGGTGCTGCACTACATCACCAGTATAAAACATTTTAAATCCTTGTATACTAACATGCAATCTGATTTACTAAAATGCAGTCATATGATGAAATATAATGTACAAATATTGACTGGTGCTAAGGTTGTAAGGGAAAAATATTCACCCCATGGGATGAATTATTGATCTACTATAGTTGCAGTATTTTATATTGCCAAAACCTGAAAGTTGAAGGCAATATAGCTATTGGAAGTCAATAGTTTATTCTGAGGGGTCAATAGTTTCCCCACAGTATCACTAATGCAAATACCCTGAGTTAATGTTCTGATTTTTGAAGCAATAGTTTTAAGTGTTCCCATTATCATTTTTCAGTATAAAACATATCACAATGTTCAAGACATAGCCTACATGCAGGCTGCACATTTATCTCAGATTGCTTTGTATATATATATATATATATATATATATATGTAACTCATGTATGCACAAGTTCACATCAGTACGTTGCCACCTTGCTTAGATGCACCTCCTGTACTCTTATCCTTCGGAGTGCACAGAGGCTTTGGGCTGGCAGAACTTCAGATGACCTACAAGGTAAGAAGCTCAGGCTGAGTTAAATCACATTTTGATTGAAAAGTAACAATAAACTAATTGATTTAAAGTTACAATAAACTGAAGAATGAGACAAACTGGGAAGCCTAGTATAGCTACAGTCAGCAGTCATGTAGTCACTGACAGACACACTGGTCCCATAGGACCAAAAGTAAATACTGAAATGTGGCAGAGCCCCAAAACCAACAGAAAAGACCCCCCCAAAAAATGGATGGCACTTTTTCTGCTTTATTAGTTTGGTTTAAAAACACAATAATAAACAACAGTAACAGTATATGCTTATTTTAACATCATTTCATCTGAGAAAGTACGAGACAATGTTAAAAGTATCCATATGCACCAAGTTCCATTGTCATAGCACACATTCAGGATGCATACTTAGCTGATGTGCTATCTATGCCCAAGAACTACATTGAGATTACCAGCAAGCGAACATGGTTGGCATTGGCCAGTGCTTGCTAAGCATTGTTTTTGCCCATTAAATGTAGTTTCAGTTCTGTAGCTATTGCCTAACAGAAACAGAATGCTGAACTCAAACAGAAACAAAGCTATATTCAAGCTACACAAAAACTGTAAAAATATTTCTATGAATGTAAGGTTTAATAAAACAAATAAGTACTGCAGATGGAGTTATCAAAAAAAAGTGAACACTACTTTCCACTGGGTTGTAGAAGAGAACTCTTAAGAAAATGCGTGGTCCTTAGCAATTTAATTAACCCCACTCTGTTTCCAGTACCCACTTGGAAACAAATTTCAGCTCAGTGTACCATTCCCAGCCAACAATTCTAAATTCTATAACAATATGAAATTCTAAAACATAACCCACTGTCTGAATACTCACAAAAATAAATTCAATAAAGCCAGTTTTCTTGTAGGATTTCATTGCATCTTCTTGGCTTCAGTGGTGTTTAGTATATGTAAGAGCACACACGAGAGTAGCTAGACGCCAGACACAGAAACTGAAACATTTTCATAGCAAAGTAATCATGCATTTCAATACCATGTCCATGTGGTAATGCTAACAGTAAAAAGCACACCTGTGTCATTTTGTAGCCATTGTAACATGGTTAAATTCTGCCAAATGGATCTACATTACACATTCATTATTTTGTTGTTCAGCCCTAAAAGCTGATTTACTGAAGCATTGAAATTGCCAGCAAGTATCGATCCCCTGCCTCATTATCTTGGTTCAGTTACTAAGTGAGTCATGATTGAAAAGTGGAATGCTATTTCTTTTTATATGGGTGCCTGGTAAATCTACAGAGAGAAAAACGACTGGTATATTGCTTCTCTGTGCTACAGCTGACCTGTTTTAGTAACTAAAGGTACATGCAGCGGAGTCTTGAAAGTGTGTCTTTAGAACACTGTGTGGAGCTATAAGCTTTCATGACTGAAATGCAGTGGGATTTTGCAAAGCACCAGACTGTTACAGTACAGTATGTCCATCTTCTTAGCTAATGCAGCTAGAACTGTTTAGATGGCATGTAGGAGCACATAAGTTCTGTGACAGATTAGCAATATGGCTTTTACTGTAGATCCTTAAGCTAAAACTATAGTAGTTTAATATTTTAGTACAACTTACCTCATGTTTATATTTATGATAAGACAACAGATACACCTACAGTAGTTGTTGGTGTGATAAGACATTGGAATTTGTGGAAAAACAAAATAAGGGATCCCCATATTCAGTTTTGATATATAGTATGACTGCAGGAGCTTTATTCAACCCCTTATTACTGATGTACAAAGAAATTTGTGAAAAGTCTCCAGATTTTCTTTCTTATTTTTTGCAATTAGGTGAACTTTATTGAACAGTTTAAATACAATAAGAATAGAAAGAACATTACAACAATAATAAAAACAAATGAAAAACACAACATTAACATGAACATTAACAATAGAAAACCAATTACAAACAGAAACAATAAACAAAAAGCACTCCAATACCCACAACCCAACCCCCTCCCCTATCATCATGCAGGACTTACAATCTAACAGATGAAAAGCAAAAAAGAAAAAGAAGTGCCCCCCCTGAAAAATACACACTATGAAGGACAGCCCCCCCCCAAAAAATAGAACCTCATGAGAACAGTATAACTCCGCTAAATCCCAGTTATTGATGAGACAGAAATAAAGTGTGAAGGGTACCCCAATGAGTTTTGTAGATGTGAAAAGTTTGGTAAAAACATGGAATTGACTTTGTCGCATACAAGGCATGCAACATTTCAGTCACCCATTTGGACCTAGATGGAGGGGCTGAGTCTAACCAGTGGCGAAGAGCAAGTAACTTAGCCATGGTAGCAAGTAAAGCTATATAAGCTGTTTTAGGTCCCCAGAGGGGTGGACCATAGCAACCCAAGATACACATCTGAGGGGTAAAAGCAACCTGGAGGCCAAAAGAGGATATAAGTCCTTAAAAACAGAGTCCCAAAAGGACTGGATTAAAGGACATTGCTAAAACATATGGAGCAATGTGCCCTCAGGGCGATTACATTTAAGACAGATGGAAAATGCAGTTTTCCCCATCTAATGGAGCTTCACTGGAGTAAAATATAAATCATGCAAGATAATAAATTACAACAAATGTAAGCGGTCTTGCTTGAGATACTTATAAGCATCTATCCATATTTTCTTCCAATAGGGAGGCAGTATAGCGCAGTGGTTTAATGTTCTGAGCTGAAAATCTGGTGACATCCAACAGATCAGACCTGGTTTGAATCCCACAGCTTCCACTTGCATACTGTGTGACCCTGAGCAAGTCACTTATCTTCCCTGTGCTCCCAGGTTTCTCCTGTAAAAAATCTTTCAGCTTAGTGTGCTACCCCTGGATAATTAACTAAAAAAAAAAGTCCACAGGATAATCAATTTCCAAATTATTGGCCCAATAAAATGCAACAGAAGAAGTCTTGTCCTAAAAAGGTTGACTAATAGCATTGTTAAGCTGCAAGATGGCATGAGGCTGCTGGGACAGGGGGGACAATTTTTCAAAAAATAGACCTATTAGGTTGGACCAGGGAGCGTTGCCCTTAATACTGGGGGATGAAACTATTTTCTGAGTCAAGGGTTCAATATATAAATTAAAAAGAAATGGGAAGAGTGGACAACCATACTGTGTATTGCATGGAAATGTGCAAAGGTCTGATAAAACCCCATTACAGAACACTCTAACAGTAGGCAACTGATATAAATATGTACCTATTTAACATAGGTGTCCAGGATACCATAGCGGGGGTAAAAGAGAGAATAAATAGGACCAGGAGACCTAATCAAAACTTTTTTGGCATCCAGGGAGACCAGCACCACATCAGAGTCAGTCCCCCTGAATGTGGAAATCAGAAGAACATTTTTTCTAAAGTGGTCACTGGAGAGCTTCCCAGCCATATAACCCACCTGTTTGGATCCTATGAGACAACTCCAAATCTTGCTCAACCGGACAGCCAAGACCTTAACAATAATTTTCATGTCTACGTTGATAATTGAAATTGGTCTGTAGTTGTCCAGACAAGTCTCATCTTTGCCTGTATTTGGTAACAAAAACTATATGGACCTCTAGAAGTGGTGATTCCCGAAGATCATAAGCACACAAATAATTAAATAATTGGGTTAATAGGGGTGAGAGTTCTGCCGTAAAAAATGTTTGCAAAAATTGGCTGGAAATCCATCTGGGCCTGGAGCTTTATTGGGTGGAAGGGAAAAAATTGCCTCACTGATCTCATCCTCTTGAACAAGACCCAAATCACTGACTGTTGGGCTTCTGTCAGCTGAAATAAAAAAATTACCATCCAGAAAGGATGAAAAAGCCTGACTGATATCTGAAGGTGGTGACTCTTCAGAATACAACCCAGAGTAATAGTCCCAGAAGACAGATGCCATCATCCTAGGATCAACAGTCAAAGAGGCAGATACAGGGTTGTGCAAGGCTTTGATCCATTGGGTAGCCAATTTGCTGCTTGAGACAAAGAGCCAGTAATGTACTGGCTTTTTATCCCTGACTCACACAAGTGGCCTTAGTTTTTGCAGTGGCCTTTTCAGCTTGTTCTAAAAAATAATTTGAGTATTGAGCTCGGAGCTGGGAAAGACAAAGTCTCACTTCTTCCAGAGACAAAGGGGAAGGATGCATTTCCAACTCCTGGATGTCACACAGCCAAGCATTTAATTGAGTTTCTCAAATCCTCTTACATGGCATAGCAAGACAGATAAGCCCCCCCCCCCAAATAAAAAACCTCTTTAGGGAACCCCTAAAGTGTCTAAAGCAGAAATTGTAACAAGATTGTCCCACACAGATTGTGATATGAAGGATCCCAGATGGTCAACAATGGAATAGTTCTTTAAGAGCTGAGTTTACAATGACCAGGAGTGGTCTGTTTTAGGGTGAATGAAAATGTCCAAGCCCACAGAAATCAGAGCATGGTCCAAAAGAACCATAGCTTCGATTTGACAAAAATGCAGCTGAGGAAGTAAATGGCAAATAATAAGAAAATAATCAAGCCTTGAGACAGTGTAATGGGAAGTAGAATGAAATGTGAATGCACATTCAGTTGGGTGTAGAGCCTTCCAAGGATCAGCTCATCCCAATTGATCTATAAACTCCCATAAGGCATGCTGGGCCAGCGATAGACCTGCAGTAGGTTTATGGGTGTGATTTTAATCATTATGAGAAACCAAATTCCAGTCACTGCCCAGAATCATTGGAAAATGGACATATGGAGCCAAAACTGATGCCAGCATAGGGAATAATGAGGGACAGTCCACACTGGGAGCATATATAGACCCCAGTTGGACCCCAGCATGCCCCAATCACCTGTGAACAAAAATATTCTGACTCTCTGAATCCTCCAACTCAGTTAAAAATGCAAAGGATATAGCTCTGGCAACTAAAATAGCAACTCCCCACTGATGAGTACTGTTACTAGAACCATAAACATATCCCACCCATTCACGCTTAAACTGAGAAATGTGGTGAGTCAGAAGGTGGGTCTCTTGCAGAAAGGCTAAATTAAATTGACATTTCTTCAAGTGTTTTAAAATACAATTACACCTAGCGTTTGTCTGTCCACCCTTAATGTTCTAGGAGGACACTACTTTCCAAGGCAGGTTCATAGTAGAAGGAATAAAAATATTGTTCAATAATGAAACAAAAATAGGGGGAGCTGAAATCCTGCATGGCCAATTCCACCCACCCATCCTCCACCCCCCAAAATTGGAAAAACCAACAGTAAACACTAACAACCAAACATGTAAATAAAAAAAGAACATAGATAAAAAGCAGCAAACCCAGGCTCCAAAAGTCATCTCCTCACCATCTGGTCCATAAAGAGCTGTCGGTAGAGCAGCTCCCACCAGGTCAAAGGAAAAGAGAAAAACTGTAACCTATTCCCCATCCATAAAACCATAATCAATATCCCCTGGAGAGATAAAAATAAAACTGAAAAAGGGGTGAGGGGAAGAAATGACTATCCCCCCAAAAGTTAGGTACAAATATATAATGTGTCTCAGGTAAGAGACCCAGCTGTAACTACAAGACCCAAATATTGTAAGTAGAGGGAGGTAAGGTACAACTGACCAACAAGAGCCCAACTAGCAACCAACCAACTAAATGACAGAAAGTATAAACAAGAGAACAAAAAGAAAAAACAGAGAGAGAGAGACAGAGAGAGATGCTCAATATGAGACAAAAATATAACGCAGCAGCATTAATAAAACCAAAAGAAGAAAGGGAAAAAAGTCTAGTACAGTCCAAGAGGTGGCAAAACAGGTCACAAAAGGCAAAACCTGTACCAATACAACTGACTAAATAGTACAAGAAATAAAAACAGCGACATAGAATTCATCATAAGGAGAACAGAATAATATTCGGATACCACAAAAAAAAGTAAAACTTAAACTGTGGCCGACACATAACCAACAGAGAAGATACTCCACCAAGGAGAGGGAAGAAAGACTAGAAAGAATATAGAGAAATATGATATGTAGCTAGTTACCCCAGATCCCGATATCTAAGTGAAGCTAAAGGACAAGTACAAACCCTAACACCTTCGAGTAAAGAGCAGATTTGTTTGCTGGTCCCCCCCCCCCCAGGCAAAACCCACACACAAACTTCACATAGAAATTATACTAGATTTAATAAACCCAAAAAATACATAAGAAGCAAAACAAGTGTTCACAGTAAAAAATGTTACCAAAAAAGGAGTCACTGAGAACAGCACTACAGCTGAATAGGAAGGAAGGGAGGGCAATATATAGCAAGTAGGAACCAATAAAAACTAAAAACCAAAAGGAGATAGTAGGCAGTTGAAAGAATATGAAGGGTGCAATACATAACAAAGAACAGTGCAGTCCAAGCCTCCTGAAGACAGTAAGAACTGAAAAAAAAATGTGACCCACTAAGCGAAAAATGCAAAAAAACACTGTTTGGGATATCTGAATTTGAATCCAAATGCAAAACCAGTGCTTCCAAACATAGCAGACTACCTACAGTCCCCTGAACAAACACAATAGTAAACAATCACTTCTCTAAACAATTTTAACACAATAAAACAATTGCCAACAACACAGAACAATTCTACAACAATAAACAAAGTAATCACATATTAAGAGAAGAACTTCAACCGAAGAGAGACTAAAACACAACAATCAGGTCCAAAAGAAGAAAACAGTAAGGTCCATAAGCTCATGAAGTGGCAAAAATGTCCAGAAAAGGCAAGGGCAGCTCTTTGATAACTTGAGTAACTGAATTGAATCTTATGGCGCCAGCCTATGTTGTGACTTCCATGACAGCAGGATACAATATCTTATATTTAATATGAACTGTCCAAAGTTATCACTTAATTTCTCAATATATTCAGATCTTGTTTGTCAAACCTGGAGGGTCAAGTCTTATACTAACAGCAGCCAATGACCTTCCTACTGAAGAGATTGTAAGTTCCTTATAGACCGAAGAATGTGCACACGGTACAAATAATTAAGGAGATGGAAAATGAGGGGCCTCTGTCGTTTGCTCAGAGCACGCTTTGGCCTTAATGCACGTTGTGCCCACTCCACCACATATGTAGGGCTATTACGGGAGTGACCAGAAATTTTTGTACAAAACTTCTGAATCAACTCCATAGCATTAGGTTCCTCCTCAGATTCAGGTAGTCCAAGAAGCACCAGATTGTTACACTGGCTTCTCCCCTCTAAATCTTTAAGCTTCTCCTATAGTTGAGCCACCGTGCACATAAGAGGGACTACCTCTTGGTCCAAGCAATTCTGGTGGTCTTTCACAGAAGAAATCCATGCTTCGGTATCAGCCACCCTCCAAGAGAGATCTTGGAGTGCCGTCAGGTGTATATATATATATATATATATATATATATATACATATATATATATATATATATACATCCAGAATCTAGATACGTTCAAGCATATTCAGTTCTCAAAGGGTTGAATTCCTTAAAATTGGCAATGCGCATAAACATGGCATCCTTGATGGAATTTAATACCCCACCCCCAAAAAAAAATTCTTAGTAGTTAACTCAGAGGGTGCTGGAGTAATGGTGGGTGAAGGTGAAGTGCTACGCCGAGGCCTTTTTGGCTCCAGGGCCAGAACTGCGATCTGTTGAGCTGAATCTGAAACCTCTGACAAGAAATCATTCATGGTCTGGCAATCTTGTGTGTCTGTCATTGCCAACAAAAATAAGGCAGTAAATGAGAGGGGTAATAGAACACTTAAACCCACAAACATGGAAAGGAAACATCTTTTAGCAGTAATTAAAGAACCATCCTGATGGAGCTAACTCAGGGAGCTGCTACTCCTGCAAGCACATCATGTGACTCCCCCTCCAGGTTTATTTTCAGTGAAGACCAGATGCTTAAGATGGGGTTCCCAACCGGTGTTTGACTGCAGTTTTTAAGTATGTATGGTCAGATAGCTAGCATTATATTTATACCTTGTGATGTATTTCTGGGTTTGAGGATTGACACTGCTGTTTAAGCATGTTAGTTACCTGAGGAAGCATATTTGAAACTTGTGCTGCTGAAAATGCAAACTGCTGTGTGTTTATGCTGTTGTGTATGAGGTACAAAAGGAGGTACAGTGGAAACCTCATGTAAATGTACTATACTGCTCAAAGAAGCTTCTAATAGAATGCCTTTCAACACACACCACTGCAAAGCATTAATAGTTTCCTGTGTGCAAACGTGGGTCCATGTAAGCGGCACAAATTCTCCTCACAAATGGCAGTTTGGCACAGTCCCCATTGTGCAAAAGCATTAACCCGAAGTATTTGTACATTAAGTGCAAGTGTCATCACACAATTATTTACAGCACTCAAAGGTACGAACCATCTCATTATGGTACTTATTAAAACTCATTAGCATAGTTGTTTGCTCTGTGCAGCTGCCTTGGCTTGTGGATCTCTTCCTTGTGTGCTCTGCTTGTCGCCAGGGTATGATATGCTTGCCCTCCTCTTTTCCACATCAGACTTTCCTTTTGTCATATAGCATTCCCCTTCATCATCAAGTCTTGGTCCCGGTATTTTTATTACAATAAATCTCTACCTCTTTTGGCAGCCCTTTCCCCGCTCAATCCTGGTTCCAGTATTTATATTACAAAAAATCCCTTACTTAAGTGGTATTCCCCTGCTTCATCTGATACTAGTATTTGTATTAAAAAAAATACAAGTCTCTTATCACATCCCACTTCCTCAATCTATCCTGGTGCTATTATTCATAGCAAGATACATCCTTTATTCTAGTGGCATGTCTCCCTTCCCTATGCTCTGGTAATAATTTACTTTGTGTCTTTTAGTAACTCTCCCCCCAGCCATCATGCCTCCACAATCCCCCACCACTGTCTCATTGATGGTCAACAGCACACGCACACACACACACACAAAACTCACCTCCCCAGCTTGCTGCTGTAAGCCACACTCAAGTTCTGTATCACTATGTAAGGAAATATACTGATACAGTAGATGCAGGATATCAAATCAAAATCACAGATCTGCCTTGATTTCAAAAGTCATCCAGAAAGTACTTTATAGCTATACTTGCTTGTATAGGGATACAGAACTTTTGTGCAGCAGACAGTGATGGCCATGAAGATGAGTGGTTGGTATGTACCAGCCACATAGACTGTGACTGGAGTTGAGGGCAGTAGGAAGATAGGGGGTGTGACAAGACACCAGGGAAATTGCTGTTGAGGGGTCAGGGAGGGAGATGGATGCCACAAGATCCAGGGATTTATTTAAATACTAATACCAGGACCAGGATTGGTAGAGCAAATTTAGTGGTGCTTAGGGATGTGCAAAATTTGAAAATTTCACCCAGCAAAATAGTTCACATAATTAGTGCATTTCGCAAAATTTTTCGCCAGGCGAAATCTGAAATTATGCCCTCGGTTAGGCGTGAAATTTCACCCCCAAGTCGGCAAAATTTCTCTCAAGGGTGAAATTTCACACCCAGGGATGAAATTTCACCACCCACGGTGACATTTCACCACCTGTGGGTGTAATTTCACTTCCTGAGGCGAAATTGTAAGTTCTCTATTTTCCCTGGTGTCTAGTGGTCCCCGTCCATCACTGGCCGTAAACAGTAAATAAGCACTCCCCCAAAGTAACCCCCTACACACACACACACACACACACACACACACACACACACACACACACAGTTGCCCTGCACCCCTACCAATTTGTTTTATTAAAAAAAATTCCTCTCCTTCACTCCCTGGTGTCTAGTGGTGCCCCAGGCGTCACTGGCCGTAAACAGTAAATAAGTACTCCCCAAAGTTATCGTGCCACCTCTGTTTGTTTAAAGAGAATTCACCGTTCACTCCCTGATGTCTAGTGGACCCCCAACCAATCAGTAGATAGAAGGACCCACCTGCTTCCCCAGTAGCCCAATCAGGCCACTGACACAGCCTTCTACTCACCTCTAAGACCGGCAGCCTGACTGACCGCCACTGAGTACTTGAATGAATGAGCGCATACACGTTCATTCATTCAAGCTCTCAGTGGCATTCAGTCTGGCTGCCGCCATGGAGGTGAGGAGTGCTGTGTCCGGGCCATTTCGGGGTACTGGGGTCAGCTGGGTGGGTTCTGCTATCTACTGATGGGTGGGGGTGGGAATCCACTAGACACCAGGAAGTGAATGATGATTTTTTTTAAACAAACGGAGGTGGTAGGTAACTTGAGGGGAGAGCTTATTTACTATTTATATGACAGCACGCTGGGGGCACGACACCAGGGAGTGAAGGTGGTGAATTTTTTTTAATAAAACAAATGGTGGGGGTTGCAGGGCAACTTGTGTGTGTGTGGGGGAGGGGTCAATATATGGACTTGTGGCTGGCGGCAACAGGCGAAATTGCAAAATTTATCCACAAATTCACAAAACATTTCACCTGGTGAAATTGCCGATTTCACAGACAAAATTTTATTTTGCTGTATCTCTAGTGCCACTAGATCCAGGCATGTCATTTATTTCAATTTCTGGGACTGGAATTAGATGAGGGAGGTGTTGCCACTAGAGCCAGTGCTGTATTTTACTATTCAGTGAAATACCACTAACAGCTTAACATAATTCAGTATGTCAGTTTAGCCCTCCTTTACTCGTCAACAAAAAATAGACAAATAAATTAATACTGGGATTGGGTGAGGGAGGAACTTTTACTAGAAATACTGGGATAGGGTGAGGGTGAGGTTGCCACTAGAACCAGGGATATAATTAATATTACTACTGGAAATGGAAGACAAGGCAAGTTTTATTCCTAAAGCACCATTTTCCGTAGGCTCAGGGCACTTTACATACAACAAAAACAATCAGCAAAACATTATAAAACACATCATAAAATAGCACTAGCGAGCTGAGAAATTTTAAAAACTAGCCAGGGAATGTGTGCTCAAATAAATACTTTTTCAGTGAGGTTTTATAGGCCTTTACCATGCAGGCAGATCAAATGCTGCTTGGTAGAGAATTTCACAACATGGGAACCACCACAACTAATGCCCTGTCCCCAGATTGTTTCAGTCATGAAGGGAGGGACAATGAGCAACCCCGCATCAGTGGAGCTAAGGTGGCAGCTTGGGATTTAACAGACTAGATCTTTCAAGAAGTCAGGTCCCTGACAGTGTAGGGCATTGAGTGTTAGAAAACATGCACATATCATGAAGGTGATTGCCACCGCATAGTCAGCCAGTGCAATGCATGCAACACTGGTGTGATGTGAACCCTCCAAGATGTTCCCACAATCAGATGGGCTTTAGCCTTCTGGAGCAGCTGCAGGCATCACAGCAACCCCCAGATAACATTAAGTATAAATTGTTACAGTACTCCAGCCTAGAGGTGATGAAACATCAATGATTGTCACCAGGTCAGTGGGTGCCAGATGCTGTTTAATCTTGTCACTGTTTTGAGGGTGGTAAAAATCAGATATGACCACCAGTGACATCTGTTGCTCTAGCATCAGCCTGTAGTCCAAAATTACCCCAAGAGTCTTAACAGCATGTACAGCTCTCTGAGATTGGCCACCCAATTACAGAAGGGATGCCACACCTCCTGCTACTGCTTAGTGACACCAGCACGGCTCATTCAGCATGACTTCTGTCTTTGCTGGATTAAGATGCAGAAAGTTTGAGGCCATCCAGTCACTGATCTCAACAAGGCATCACCCAAGCACTAAAGCTGCTTCATCCCTGACAAAAGAGCAAGACAGGATGGCTGAGTATCATCGGCATAACAGTGAAACTCGACACCATACCATCTGATGATATCTCCCAATGGCAACATGTACACAGAAAACTGCATAGAAACACAGAAATTATTGGCAGATAAGGACTGCTAGGCCAATCCAGTCTGCCCATAGGCTCTATACATTGTATGTAACCACTAACCCTATGTGATCAATGGCTTTTCATCACTCCCTCCATTCTCAAGCTTCACTTGTGTCTGTCTCAGTCATGCTTAAACCCCTCCACTGTGCTTACTCGTACTATCTCCTGTGGCAGACTATTCCAAGCGTTGACTACCCTTTTTGTGTAGAAACACTCCCTCACATTTCCTCTTAATCTACCCCTTCCAGTTTTATATTGTGCCCCCTTGTTCTAGTACTTTTTCTAAATTGGAAAAGGTCCCCAGCCTGCACCTTGTTTATGCACTTGAGGTACTTGAAAGTTTCAATCATGATCCTCCGCTGTCCCCTCTGCTTCAGTGAGTACATATTGAGGACCCTTAATCTCTCCTCATATGTTTTGTGGTGCAAGCCCTGCACCATCTTTATTACCCTTCTCTGGATAGTCTCCACCTTATCTATGTCCTAGTGCAGGTGTGCCCTCCAGAACTGTATGCAGTACTCCAGCTGAGGCCTTATCAATGTTTTATACAATGGCATCACCAGCTCTCACCTCCTGCTAGCGATACCCCTGCCTATGCACCCCAGCATGCCATTGACCCTCCCTGCTGCCTTTGTGCACTGCTTTGATACCTTATGGTCATCAGAGATGATAACCCCTAGGTCCCTTTCCTCTTTGGTGACAGTCAGCTCCACCCCCCAGTCTGTAGCTCTCTCCAGGGTTCCCTCTACCCAGGTGCATTATTTTTCACTTCTTTGCATTGAACCTCAGTTGCCACATCTCAAACCATCTTTCACGCTTCTCCAGGTCCCTCATCATTATCTGTACCCTTTCTGGAGTATCCACCATGTTGCAGATCTTGGTGTCATCTGCAAATTTGCAGACCTTTCCTTCCAGCTCCTATGCAATGACACAAATGAAGACATTGAACAGGACTGGTCCTAGTACTGATCCCTGTGGTATCCCACTGGTCACCCCCATCTCCCCAGATTGCACCCTACTTTCTACTACCATCTGTCTCCTGTCTGTTAACCAGTTCCTAACCCAGTTCACCACCTTGTCTCCCATACCCAGACTACCCTCTTTTTTATTCAGCCTTATATGTGGGACGGTGTTGAAGGCTTTACTGAAATCTAGGTAAGAGATGTCTACAGCCCCTCCCTGATTTATTTCCCTAGTCACCCGATCAAAAAAATCTATTAGATTCCTTTGACATGACCTTTCTGCTGTGAATCTGTGTTGCTGCAGATCCTGAGCACCTCAGGATTCCATATGTGCCACTATCCTTTCTCTCAGCAGTGTCTCCATGATTTTTTCCCACCACTGAGGTGAGGCTTACTGACCTGTAGTTCCCCGCCTCCTTCCTATAGCCACTTTTGTGCAGTGGGACTTCATGTGCCCTCCTCCAGTCCTCTGGAATGACATCCGTGTTCAGTGACTCTGTGAACAGGGCCTCCAGGGGTGTTGCTAGTTCCCCTTCACACCTCCTTTCATATCCTTGGGTGGATGCCGTCTGGCCCTATGGCCTTATCCACTTTCAGCTTTATGAGTTATTCCAGAACTCTTTCCTCTGTGAATGGACTGGTGTCCACTCCCCCCCCCCATTGCCTCTGCAACCCAACTGTGGTCCTTAACCCTCCCCCTCCTTAGTGAATACTGAGCAGAAGTATTTGTTCAGTATTTCTGCCTTGTCCAGATCCCCCTCCTTACACTCTCCCTTCTCCCCCTTTAAGCCTCATAATCCCCCCTGGTTTTTCTTCTTTCACTGATGTACCAATACAAATGCCTTATCCCCTTTGTTTACAGACCGTGCAAAACCCTCTTCTGACTGTGCCTTCACCCTCCTAACAGCCTTCCCTGCTTCTCTTAGACATTCAAGGTACACCTTCCCGTCCTTCTCCCTGAGGCTGAGTTTCAGGAAATATAAGGGGAACCAACCCTTATATTTCCTGAAACTCAGCCATTTAGCCCTGACTTTGTCCCCCCACCTCGTTGGAGAACCATAGTGGTTTCCTTCTTCTTTTCCTTTTGGCCACTGTCCTAATGCATTGGTTTATTATTTCCACTATGGATTGTTTTAATTTCTCCCATTCTTCTTCCCCCCCCTCTATTACAGCTCCCTTCCCCAGGACTGCTTGCATACATCTACACATTTCAGTGAAATCTGCCCTCCTGAAATCTAATACTCTTGCTTTTGTGTGGCTTAACTGAGTCCATGTCTCCATGCTGAAGCACACTATGTGGTGGTCACTGGACCCCAGCTGCCTTTCCACCTTTTTTTCTTTGACTCTGTTCCCATTGGTCCATACAAGGTCCAGAATTGACTTGTCCCTGGTTGGCTCATGCACCAGCTGTCTGAGCCCAACCACTTGCAAGGATTCTAGAATGGCTGTGCTTCTGACTGAAGCAGCCACCTGGGTGGGCCAATCCACATCCAGCATATTGACATCTCTCAGTAGCAGGATTTCACCAATAGCTGCAATGTCGTGTATGTTCTCCACTAGTTCCTTGTCTACTTCCTCCCTCTGTGCTAGAGGTTTGTAGATCACCCTCGTATGTATTGCTGTTCCATTCCCTGGCTCCAGGGTGACCCACATTACCTCGGCCTCCCCCTGTCTTTCCTGAACTTCTGTGGCCTTTATACCATCTCTGATGTACAGGGCCACTCTCCCACCCTTTTTATCCTCTCTGTCCCTCCTGAACAGTGTATAGCCTGGTACACTGACTTCCCAGCCATGATTAGCAGAGTACCACATCTCTGTTATAGCTGCTATGTCAAGGTCTGCATCTAGAGAAAAAAACCTTCAGGTCTGGAACCTTATTTCCTAGGCTACAGGCATTTGATTGCAGGATCTTTCATGTTTTACAGTCTGCCCTCCCTCTGCTCTTGCTCTCCCTCTCCAGCATCTTCCCCACTCCCTGGTTTCCTTTTCTATGTGCTCTCACCCCCCTGTATTACTTGTTATACATTCTTCACATGCCTGTCTCTCCTTGCCTGCTTTAGCTGTTCCTGTAGTCAACTTATGTTCCTGCATGTTCCCATTGGGGGGGGGGAAGTATTCCTAAGCCTCCTAACCCTCCTGGCTCTCCTTCCTTGGCCAGTTTAAATACTCACAGCTAAAGCATTTAAACTTCTCACAAAGGACCAAGGTCCCCTTCTCAGACAGATGCAGGCCATCCTCCTTATATAAGCTTGCATCTGCCTGGGTCAGACCCCAGTCCAATATGAAGCCAAAACCCTCCCTTTCACACCAATCCTTCAACCAGGAGTTGAAGGTATGGATGTGGAGTGCCCTAGCTTCCCTTGTACCCTGGATCGTTAGCACCTCCGAAAATGAGACGGAGCATGCTATCTGTTTCAGGTTTCCCCTAGCTTTCTGAAATTCTGCTGGACTCTGGCAAACTCTACCCTTCTCCTGGCCAGATCGTTGGTCCCCAGGGGGACAATGACAACCAGTTGCTCCCTCCTAGCTGTTGCTGTCGTGATCCTATGGATCTGCTTCCTATCCTTCCATGCCATTCTTCCTGGGAGGCACCTAAACTCCCTCTCTCCCCTGCTAGGTGTCCCTAACTCCACTCCCTGAACAATAGAGTCCTCCAGTAGGAGAAGCTTCCCCTTTCTCTGGGGTCCCCTGCCTCCTTTACCTGGGGCTTCATCCTGGAGGACCCTCCCATCCTCCCTGGTTCCAGCCTCAGGTTCCTGAGTGGGACTTTCCTATTCCTCCAAAACAGTGTAGGAGTTATGAAGCAGGACCGGTTGGGGGATGTGCTTTTGACCCCCCTCCCTGAGCCCATTCTAGTCCAATCACTACTCTTCACCAGCAACCCTTGAGGTACAAGTTGTGGACCCGGTGGTCTCTGGGTGGGGATGGATGCCGCCTTCAGCTTGGCCAACTCTGCTCAGGGACAGAAAACCTCCTCCCTCATCCCAGAGAGGTGCTACAGAAAGGGCAACATCACAGCCTCCAGAACATCTCCCTGAAGACAGCTGCTCCATAATCACTGCACTGCACCACTCCCATCATGTCTGTTTCCCTCCTCAATCTACTGCCTGCTTAAGACGACTATTTGTAATCTCCCAAATATTTATGTTTTTCTTTTGTTTTTTGTTATGCTTTCTCTCTTTGCTACTTCCTGTATGGATGCAGGATTTTGCAAGTCCCTTTGGGACCACCCTTTAAATGTAGGGTGAGCCCTGGGGTGGGTGGATTGCGGGGTGGGAGAGTGGGACTACATCACAGGCTGTGTCCAAAAACAATCAGCCATGGAGTCCTCTGGCAGTGGCTCCTCATTCCACTCACCGTGGTCCAGACATAGCCAATTATAAACACACAGTCACAAACTTATCAGCTAGAGTCACTCAGTTCTGCCTGAACAAAACAGAAAAGCACACTAAAATGGTAGTTAAGAAAATACCTCTGATTCAATTACAAACATTCCACCACAAACTCACCAGCTAGACTCCCTCAATCCTGCCCAAGCTAAATGAAGAAGCACACTGAAATGGCAGTTAAGACCTCACATTCATAGAAACATAGAAACATAGAAACATAGAATTTGATGGCAGATAAGGACCGCTTGGCCCACCTAGTCTGCCCATTTCCCTACCTAATGGATAAGCTGCAGTCCTAGTTAACCAACAGCCTACTTCCTACTACCCCCCACTAGAATTTCCTTATGTCTGTCCCATGCATTCTTAAATGCCCCCACTGTTTTTGACTCTATGACCTCCTCAGGATGGCTGTTCCATGTATCCACAACCCTCTCTGTGAAGAACTACTTCCTCACATTACCTCTGAGCCGTCCCCGTCTATCTTCAGATTGTGCCCCCTTGTTTACACACATCTCTTTTTCTGAAAGATGCTACCCTCTTGGACTTTGTTGATTCCCTTGAGATATTTGAAAGTTTCTATCATGTCCCCTCTCTTCCTCCTTTCCTCGAGGCTATACATCTTTAGTTCCTTTAGTCTTTCTTCATATGTCTTCTGATGCAGACCCTGCATCATTTTGGTTGCCCTCCTCTGGAAAGCCTCCACCCTGTCTATGTCTTTGTGGAGATGGGGTCTCCAGAACTGTACACAGTACTCCAGATGTGGTCTTTCCAACTGTCTGTACAGAAGGCCAACAACTTCCTGTTTTCTACTGGTAATGCCTCTCCCTATGCATCCCAGTATCCCCCCAGCCCTCCTTCCTGCCTTCTCACATTGCTGGCCCACCTTTAGGTCATCTGATATGACTACCCCCAGGTCCCTTTCCATTTTTGTTGTTGACAGTAGCTCACTCCTCATTGTGTGCTCTTCCCCTGAGTTTTTGTTTCCTTTGCACTTTTTTGAATTGAATCAAAGCTGCCATACAATTGACCATTCCTCCAACCTTGCCAAGTCCCTTTTCATCCTTTCCACCCCACCTTGTGTATCAACCCTGTTGCAGATCTTTGTGTCATCGCAGAGACATACTTTCCCTTCCAGTCCCTCTGCTATGTCACTTATAAAGACATTAAAAAGGACTGGTCCCAGTACGGAACCCTACAGTATCCCACTAGTAACCCTCTTTTCTTCACTGTGGACTCCATTTACTATTACTCACTGTGTCCTGTGGTCCAACCAGTGTTTTATCCAGGCTGCCACCCTAGAACCCACTCTGAGGCTGGCTAATTTGTTTATTAATCTTTTGTGCGGGACTGTGTCAAATGTCTTGCTAAAGTTTAGGTAGGCCATGTCCACAGCCCCTCCCTGGTCTACTGCTTTGGTCACCCAGTCAAAGAAATCAATTAGATTTGTCTGACATGACCTTCCCACTCCGAATCCATGCTGCCTTGGGTCCTGTACCCCACTGGCCTCTAGGTACTCAACAATTCTTTCCTTCAGAAGTGATTCCATCATTTTCCCTACCACTGAGGTCAAACTTGACAGGTTTGTAGTTTCCTGCCTCTGTCTTGCTCCCACTTTTGTGAAGGGGAATCACATCCGCCCTCCTCCAGTCCTCATGTACCACCCCATCCTCTAATGATTTATTAAAAAGGGTAGTCAGTGGTGTTACTAGTTCTTCCCTTAGTTCTTTTACAATTCTGGGGTGAATCCCATCAGGCCCCATTGCTTCATCCACCTTCAGTTTTAAGAGTTCTTTCAGAACCCTTTCTTCTGTGAAAGGACTAATATCAACCCCCCTATCCAGAGTGCTTCTATTGACCAGATTAGGTATTTCCCCCAGCTTTTCCATTGTGAATACTGAGCAGAAGTATTCATTCAGTATCTCTGCTTTTTCACTGTCGCTCTCTGCCCATCCACCTTCATCTTTGTTCAGCCTCAGTATCCCTGCCTTAGTCCTTCTTTGCTCCCTAATGTACCTATAAAAGGTTTTATCCTCCTTCTTAACCGAGTTGGCTATCTTTTCCTCGGTTTGGGCCTTTGCTATTCTGACTGTCTTACCTGCTTCCTTCTGCTTTAACTGGTACAGTTCTCTGTCCTGCTCCTTCTGTGTTTTCTTATACTTCCTGAATGCTATCTTTTTTCCCTTACCTTCCCTGCCACTTCTTTTGATAACCATAGTGTTTTTTTTCTTTCATTTTGATTTGTTTATTTGCTTCACACAAAGACTTGTTGCCTCTGTGATGGCAGTTTTGATGTTTCCCCATTGTTGCTCCACCCCACCTTCTTGCCTGTTTGCTAGTGCTTTTCTGAGGCACTCTCCCATTTTGGCAAAATCAGCCCTCCTGAAGTTCAGTACCTTCACTTTTGTGTGGCTTGACTCTACAATTAAGTTTATCGTGAACCATACTGTTTGTTGGTCACTTGTTCACGGATGGCTACCCACTTCAAGATCAAAGATCCGCTCTCCATCCCCATTTGAGAGTACCAGGTCTAAGATTGCTCTCTCTCAAGTAGGTTCCAAAACTTGCTATCTGAGGCATCGAGAATGGCCCTGTTCTTGGATGTGGCTGCAGCAAAGGTGCTCCAGTCAACATCTGGCATATTCAGGTCCCCCATCAGCAATATCGCCCCTTTCTCTGCCATCTCAAGGATGCCTTCTTATCCCTGTAATATGATGCCAGCACTTAAAGTTCAGACACAGACAATTACAAACACACAGTCATAAACATATCAGCTAGAATCCCTCAATCCTACCCAAACTAAATGGAAAAGCACACTGAAATAGCAGTTAAGAAAATACCTCAAATTCAATTACCAACACACCGTCACAAACCCATAGAAACCAACTAAAATCCCTCAATCCTGTCCAAGATGGGGCAAGGATCAAGCCTTGGGGAACTCCATAGGAGAGTGAAGAAACTTTAGAAATTAAATTATGTAGGGCAACCTGCTGCATTCTCCCTGTAACACAGAATCAAACAAGCACTAAACTATGCCCATGAGACCCACATGGTTCCACAGGTGATCCAATGGCACCCCATGGCCAGCTGTTTTAATACTTATGAGATATCCAAGAGGAGCAAAATGGTGCAAAAAGTCCTCGATACCTTCCAATGACGAGATTATGAGACACTCTGATGACTACTGTCTCAGAGCTATGGTGGGGTGGAATACCTAATTAGAGAAGTTCATTGATACCTTACAAAATGATAAGGGAAAATCCTGTAATCTGACTGGCTGTTGTTCATGTAGCAATTATGATCCATGCAGGGAAAATAAAAAGTGATGCCAAATGTACACTGATCACCACTAGAACCATTATGTTAGGACATCAGGGTCCAAGGATGACTTTTTTAGGAGGGGGCCTGACCATCACCTTTTTCAAGGCATATGGAAAGAATGCAAACTGGAGGGTGCCACTAGGTCCAGGGGTGTGTTTTATTTTAAATACCATGAGCATAATCAGGTGAGAGAAGTAGTGCCACTGGAGCCAGAGAAGTATTTCGCTCTGAATATTGTGATGGAACGGGGACGGGATTGCCACTTGAACCAGCGATTTATTATAAAATCAATACTGGCACTGGGATCCATTGATGGGGTGCCACTATAGACAGAGATTTAGTAAATAAAATATTGGACCCAGAATCTGGTGAGGGAGGGGGTGCCACTAAAGCCAGGGATGTATTTTACTATGAATCCTGTGATCAGCGGAAGGTGTGATTGCCACTAGAGTGAGGGATTTATTGTAATAAAAATGTTTGGACCTTGCTGAGGTGAGGGAGGTAGAATTTCTAGAGAAAGGGATTTATTTTAATATGAATATTGGGACAGGAATATGGTGAGGAATGGGTGCTTCTAGAGCCAATGATGTATTTTGCTTCAGAAAATGGCAAAGAATAATCTTGAAACCTGATTGGCTTGCAACATTGCAGAGGTGGGCATATATTTTTCAACACAGCCCTCTGAACCAAAAGTACCAACAGCACGGCACAAAGGCAAACTGGTATCCTTGTGCCAGTTGCAAATTCAAAACAAAGCAGTTGCCATTTTTTTTGTCACTTCCTAAGTGGATCTGTGACTGAAAACTCGGAGGCCCCCCTGAGTGAAACAAGTCATCTCCTCGACACCCCATATTCTGATACCACCCTCCTAAAAAAAAGAACTTCTCCTTAAAAAAAATAAAATAAATGCTTTTAAATCATGGGGTAGTTTAACAAATGCACAGAGTTACTCAAGGCTCCCGCTCATCAAAAGCCACCCACAGTAATAGTAGTTGCAGCAAGCCAGCAATGAGTCTTCAAGTCGGGGCAGCCAAAGTTACTAAAGTGCTGGCTCTGGACCATGGTCCTGAATGAGTAATTATTAAAATACACCCCATGCTAATGCCTACCCTGTCTGCAATGATTAATTACCTCCTGAATGCTGAATCCTGTGCTCAGTCTCTGACTCACCATTCCTTTACTGATTTTTATTTTCCTAAATTGGGCGTGACTATGCCTTTACCATCACTCCCAATGATACACTCCCCACCACCCAATCTCACAGACATGGCCAGCTGCCAGCACAACTCTATGCCTTCCCCATCTGTGGTGTAGAACTACAACTCCCACAAATCCATGGGGAAGCTATACAGCTCTGGTAAACAGGATCTTTTAAATAGGAGCACCCTCTCCTGGCAATTATAGCACACTAGAGTAACTAATTTACAACAAAAATGAATCTATGTTCTTTTTAAACATTAATAAAACCTGTTTCTAATATTTTATTTTATTTTATGAAAATGTTACCTAGTGAGCCATTTTCTAAGCACAATTATACCCTCCAGGGTAGGCAGTATTGGGGAATACCAGACCTTCCAGTGGATATAAGGCCCGCTGCCTGCAGCATCAAGCCTCATTATGCCCCTGGGTGGTCCGGTATACCTCAATGCTGCCCACCCTGTTAGGCATTAGTGCTTACATGAATACTGGGATCAGGTAAGGGTAAGGTTGTCATTAGAGCCAGGGACTTATTTTAATACAAATACTGAGACCATAACTGAGTGAGATGGAGATATTGCAAGAACCAGGAATGTATTTTACTATGAATACTGTGATCAGGTGAGGGTGGGGTTGCCAGTAGAGCCAGATATTTATTTACTTTATTTTCATTTATAAAAATAAAAAAAAAGTAATTTATTACAATACAAATAATATGACCAGAGTCAGGTGAGGGGGTGCCACTACACTCAGGGATTTGTAGTACTTATTATTATACAAATAATGGGACCAGGGTCAGGTGAGGGGGGTGCCACTAGAATCAGGGGTTTGGTTAGTACTTATTACACTACAAATACTGGGGGCAGGGTTAGGTGAGAGGAAGCCACTAGTGTCAGGGGTTTGTTTCAGTACATATACTGGGACCATGATCACGAGATACTGTGCTGTTTGTGTGACTTGAAAACAGGAATTTTCAAAGTGTTAACCAGTGCTGAGACAGTAGCCTGTAAATGCATCCTACAATATTCCAATATGTCAGGAGGCCTTTATGCACACCCTCACCCCTCAGTTGCAAGGATAGTTGGTATTTGTTAGCACTCATACACTAAATGGTTTGGAAAATAATACCTGTGTCATTGAATTTTACATCTGCCAGGGTCACTTGATGGTGCAGCAGATGCTCTAGGTGCTTTTGTGCTGGTGCCTGAGGAGACTCAGTAGTCAGACTGGCATCTCTGGGTCTGGAATGGCACTAACATGTGGCAAGCACTCATAGCCAGGGGAGGTAGTTGTCCAGGTTCCACAGCCATAATGAGCCCTGTGGTTAGCTGAATGAGTGTGTCTCTCACGCAGGGCATCGCAGGATGCACATGCTTCACCAGACATCAACGGAGGGTGGAGGGGAAAAGAACAGGAGACATTCATGTCTGACTGCTGCTGATTGTTTTGGACATCAGTACTTTCAGACCCAACAGAGTGTGAATCCTCACCAGCTCAACAGTGGAGGAAGCAGCAGCCAGGACTGGGAGGTCACCCAGTCAGTGCTGTCTGGAAGGAGAAAGGTGGCAGTCAGGGAGCAAAAAGCATGATGAAAAATAATATGGCACAGTCTATGCTGATCCACCTTTGGGTGTACAGCTCTCAGCTTGTTAGCAGGGCACTAACTAATTGCTTGCTGGGCCCCTAGTGAGATAACTAAAAGGTCAGTAATGATGGAGCAATATCTGGATTGGAACCAGTATTTAGAAAACAAAGAGCTTGTACAGTAAAACATGACTTATAGGCTCAACACAGGTTGCCTTTAAATAGCGGGTTCTTACCTTCCAAATTCTTGCCCTCCACCCCCAACATATACGATAGCTTACCTGGCCCAAAGTTGCCTACTACTAAAAATCCATTTATTTCTGCCTTGTTTAAAAAATACAGGAGAGTGTATCTGGCTTTGTGTAGCCGACAGCCAAAATGCAGCCACGTCTCAAATTGGCCGACACACCCCACGCTTGCTCGTTTTGTGATGTCAGAAAATAAAGAGCGCAGGTGTGTGCTCAATAGAGTTGAATGGGGATAGCGTTTTACATGGATATGTTTAAGATTTAGAGTTCCGATTATAAGAAATCAAGGCTATCACTTAACAAACAGGGACACTAACAGTCCTCTCTCCTGTGCCAGGGTCCAAACTTAAGTCTGCCTTCCACAGACCTTTCAGGGGCAGTATACTTACAAGGGACATTGACTACTGGGAAGCCTGGGGGAGAAACCTGGATCCTGATATAACCCCAGAGGTCTGTATGTGGGCAGTTATGCATGCTAGGACATGTGCTAGGTCAAAAAAGCATCAACAAATACAGTGCAAGTATTGCACTTACCTTGCCCTTACAAACTCCACAGAATACAGTCTAGTGTGTTCCCACTACACCAGAAGTGCAAGACTGAGTAGGGCATTTATATACACTTGATTGTAGACTGCCCCAAAGTAGCACAATTCTGGACAGAATTACACAAGACCATGGAGAGTTACTGGGGATTAAGCTCCCCAGCTCACCCCTGTAATTGTTATTGGGAGCAGAGTGGGGTAAGAGGAAGCAGGGACAGGAGGAAGTGTAAGTATTATGGGACCTTACACTGGTGAATGCTAGAAAGGCCCTGGCTCAATTTTGGGGTAAGGTGACTCCCCCACAGGTAGCACTATGGCACCAAAACCTGATGGAATGTATGAATGTGGATCAGGCTTAACTCTGTGCAAGTGGGGAGGAGGAGGAGACATTTAGGAGGATGTGGAAACCACTGATCCAGGCAATTGAGAATTACATTTTTTCTTGCTCCACCTCTGCACATCTTTAAAGGGGAAGTTCCAGAACAAAAAAAACTGCCACCTACTTAAAATGTCACCTATATATCCTCATTCGTGAATTGTAATTGATTGGACATTTATGAGAATAGAGGTATATGCTGACAGTCTGACTAGCTATGTACAATCAGCTATCATTCATTGGCATATGTAGAATGTTGATTTATGTAAATGCACTGTGTTTGAATGTATTTTACTAACTTCTTTTTAAATAACATTTACAAAAATATATCTAATTTCACTACCCCTGAGTTCAGTGAAAGTCCCAATAGTGCCAATTCACCAGTTCCTGCTTAACAGTTTTGGGGGTTGGACAAAAAAAAAAAAACATCTTTAGAGAAACAAAGTCAAAGCATTTCAAACTGGTCTGTATGACATGGTCCTCAGTAAGGACAGAAAGGTTGTGATCAGTTCTGACCTTGCGTAGCTTGGGCACAACTTAATGAATCAATGCATCATATGAACTTGGCTCCTGCAAGAATTGGAGGTTGTAATCATTTTCTTTACAACTTTATCAAAGATGGAGTCAGCAATTATAAAAAACAAGACAAAACAAAAAACATTGTTTAGATAGGGGTGTATAATGGTTTTTACATACCCCCTCAGCCCGTGATGCCTTGATGAACCCCCCAATCATTGCTTTGTGTGTTTCTGAGGTATCACAACTATGACGTGTGTAAAAAAATAATTACACACCTCTGCTTATAAATAACGTCAACATAATGATTCAGAAGGTGCATTAGGAAATATAAGGGGACACAACAGGACAAAGATAGGGAGGCATACCAAGCTCCCTAAAGGAAGCAGGGAAGGCAGTAAGGCAGACAAAGGCCCAAACCGAGGAAACACTAGCACAAACAGTAAAATAAGGAGACAAGACTTTCTATAGATACAGTAGAGAAAGGAGAAAGTCCAGAGAGGGTATTGCTAAGATCAAAGAGGATAAGGGGGAGTGCGTGAAGGAGGACCAAGGAAAAATATATGTCCTAAATAGATACTTCTGCACATTATTTACTGAGGAGAAGGTAGAGTAGGGCCTACAGCTCAGCACTATGGACACGTGGGGAGGGAGTTGTGCACAAGTCCATTCACAAAATAAAGGGTCCTACAAGAGCTTGCTTAGATCAAGGTGAACAAGGCAATGGGACCTGATGGCATAGATCCCAGGGTACTACAGGATCTTAGAGTGAAACTTGCAGAACCATTAGCAGAACTGTTTAGGGAGTCACTGAGCACAGGAGAGGTCCCAGAAGACTGTAGAAAGGCTCATGTGATCCCACTCTGTTAAAGTGGCAGCAGGGCAGGAGTCACGTGATGGCAGCCTAGACGGAGACACTCGCCTCCCGGAGCTCCACGCCTATTCTCCTGATTTCGGTCGGTAATCATGGCATTTTAGCACACTAACCCATCCCAGTTGCGTGAGGCACATTGTAACACTCTCCCGGCTCCAGCGATCGCCGATTGGATGGATATTTTTATGAGAAAAGCACCCCCGAGGCACTCCTCTCCCCGGACGCCCGAGAAAGAGAAGGTCGCAAAGCGGGCCAAGCAGCAGGCAGCTAGCGGTATTAAGATGCCCACACCAGAGGCTGCTCTTTCAGAAGCCAGGTTTTTGGAAATAATGCAACCCTCCAGATGGCCATCGAGTCCATTTCAGAGGATTTGCATGATATCAAAGGCACTGTGGAGGTACTTAATGAAGAGGGTTGGGGACCAGAAGCTAAGATTATTTCAATTGAAAAGAAACAGGAAGGAGTGAGTCTGAGTTTGTTAACATGAGGCACAGAATAAAAAAGCTAGAAGAGAAGCTGGAGGACTTGGAAGGCCACAGCAGGAGGAACAACCTGGTAATTATTGGATTGCCAGAAAAGGAAGAAGGAAATGGCATAATCACTTTTCTACAGAAACTTTGCTGTAAAATAGCTGGTGCCCCTCCTGGGGGGGGGGAATATATCATCGAGAGAGCCACCGAGCATTATGCCCATCCCCAACCCAGGGTCAGTTGCCAAGGCCAATAATTCTGAAATTTTTGAATTTCCTGGACAGGCAGCATGTTTTTTCTAAGGCGAGGGAGGCAAAAGAGTTGTCATGGGAAGGTAAGAAGATTCGTATCACACAGGACTTGCCACACTCGGTGAGAGTTCGTAAGCAAGAGCTGCACCCGGTCATTTCTAAGTTGGTGGCGGCCTCCAAGCCATTCAGGGTCAAGTACCCTGCTATATTGATGGTAAAACATGAGGACAAATGGTTATCTTTCGACTCCCCAGCGCAAGCTGCACAGGATTTGAAGGTTATTTTCCCAGAACTATATAAATGATTGTGTGCTGGAGAACTTTTCGGCTGAGGGGCTGTGAGTACAGATACAGCTGTCTGTCTCGGGGGTCAAGAGGGCAATCTTGGACATATGAGTGGTGCCTTTTGCGAGGGTCAATGCAATCTCAGAAACTCAGTGGCAATTACTTGCCAGGTGGCTACTGATTCTTGGTGGTCATCTTAGACTGCACAAAATAACACAGAGTTGCCTAGGATGGAAATCCTTGAAATGGACAGAGTTGACCCGGGGTATTCAGTACTCATCTGGATATTTATTTGATTGTTCCCCGCTGCTCTGATGTACGTAACCCCCTCGTTTTGGGCTACTGGAGTCGATGTCGAGGACATTGTCTGGGCTAGTTCTGCTTTTTGGACCTTTTTCATCTTTGGTAGACAGATTTATTTCGCATGATGCAACATGTAGCAGCTTCATTGTTTCCTGGGGGAGGTCGCACGGTGGATGTATGGACATGGACAATGGAAAGAAGAGCGGCCTTATAATGTGGCTTATTCGTGATGACTGTATGGAGGCCTGACGGGCTTGGTGTCACTCTCTTATGGTGGTGTCTGGACAATGAGTGGTCTAATATGTATTAGATTGGCTGGCAGGGTTTAGTACCTGCAGGTATTTCCTTCCCTTTTTCTTTTTCCCCTCCCCTTCCCCTTCCTTACCCCCTTTTTTTTCCAGGAAATGATGATTTACTCCGAGGAGTCGGTAATTTGGGCTTTGAACTACTATTGCAGTAGAGGCGTACATAGTTAATGACTGAACTTGTTCTTGCGAATAGGGTTAGATCAAGTATATTGGGGACGGGTATCTACATTTATATAGTTTGGATCAGGATCTATTAACAAAAATAGTTGGTTGTTTGAGGGTTGTTTTTGTAATGATCATGAGTGGAAGGAGTCGGGGTGGGGTTGGGTAGTTTGGTTGTAGTAGTGAATCAGTGGGCTGAATATTTAGGAGGGCAGTTTCTATTAGAACTGGGTTATGTGTGTGTTTGGAGGTGGGGGGGTTTAATTGGGGGATATTTGTGGGGGTATTGGGGGGTTTTTGGGTTGCAAGTCACTATGGATTGTTTGGTCTTCAGGGAGAGAGGGTGGGGTTCCAAGGCTACACACTATCTGGTTTCATAATGGTCTGCCTAAGTCAGGGGAATTGCATGTGCTTAATATTGCTGTTACACGATTGTTTGTTACCTTCTCTTTGCACCACCTTCGGGGCTTGATAGTTGAGCATAATGTGCAATCTGTACAAGTTCATTAGCTGGAATGTTAAAGGAGCCAAGGATAGGGTCAAGAGACAAGTTATACTAAGGCACCTTCTTCACTTAGGAGCTCAAATTGCCTTTCTCCAAGAGACACACATGAAGAGGAGTGATATTCATTACTTTAGGAGGGCATGAGTAGGAGATGTTTTTGGGGCTGGGGTATCATCAAATAGGGGAGGTGTTGTTATCCTTATAGCTAGGAATATCCCTTTCAAATTAGTGGAAGAGTTTTGGGATCCGGAGGGTCGATATATCATTATGCATGGTATGCTGGAGTCTCACCCGATAATATTGGGCTCAATATATGGCCCCAATTGTGATTCCCCAGCCTTTTTCATGAGATTACTAAATATAGTTGTGTCCAACCCCATGAAGTTTACGGTCTTAGGTGGGGATTGGAATCTAGTTCTCCAGAATGATCTGGATAGATCATGTAAAGAGAGGCGGGGTTTAACGCCTGAACAAAGGGCGTTAAAGGACCTCATTAATAGGGCTGCCCTGGTTGATGTCTGGCGGGTAATTAATCCTACGTCGAGGCAATACACCTTTTTCTCTCCTGTACATAAGACATACTCTCAAATAGACTATATTTTAGTTAGCTCGTTTGCAATATCTGGGGTTACACGTGACGAGATAACTACCAGAGTAATATCTGATCATGCACCAGTTAGTCTGGACTACCGGTTAGCCTTGGGGCTTAGGCAGTCTCCACAATGGAGGTTAAACTCCAAAATGTTGAAGGAAGAATCTTCACTGATGCACATTCTTGATTTCATTAAGGACTTCCTTGATAGTAATCAAGGCTCAGTGGAGCGTAAGGACCTAATTTGGGCTGCTTTAAAATGCTCCCTGAGGGGAGAGCTGATTAAAGTGGCCTCTAATAGGAAACATAGGCAGCAGGCGCAATTGGATTCCCTGCTAGGCTTGATTAGGATGGAGGAAAGTAACTTATCCTATGCCTCGACTGTGACAGATTGGGCCAGGCTTCATCAGTTGCAGGCCCAATATGTGAGTCTAATGTCTCAAAAAGCGGAGCTGGCCCTTTTGAGGACCAGGCTTCAATACCTTGACGTGGGGGAGAGAGCGGGGAAGTTGCTCCTATGCGCATTCGTCAACTAGATTCTTCCCATTCTATAGCGGGGTTACGTAAGGGTTATGGGGAACAGGTTTGCACGGATCCAGGGGAAATTGCGAATGCCTTTGGATTGTATTTTCAGGAGTTATATACGGTTGACCGAGAGCATAAACCTTCTGTGGATGACATTAGGCTATTTCTCAGATCAGTAGAGTTGCCTAGAATAACGGAGAGTGATGCAGCTCTTATGAGTGCTCCAATAACGGTTCTAGACATCCAGCAGGCCATCCAACAAATGCCGCTAGATCACTCCCCTGGCCCGGATGGGTTCCCTAGTAATTTTTACAAAGCTTGTCATACTCTAATATCCCCAATTCTGAAGGAGGTCTTTCAGTACTGGTTTGATAATGGGTTATCTGAGCCTAGTTTTCTGGAGGCGACGATCTCCTTAATTTTAAAACAGGGGAAGGACCCTCTCAGTATGGATAGTTATTGCCCTATTTCCCTGCTAAACACAGATGTTAAGATTCTAGCAAAAATCTTAGCTAACAGGTTGTCCAATGTTATGGACAAATTGGTTAGTAGGGAACAAGTTGGTTTTATGAGGGGGAGATCGTCCCAAGATCACATGAGGAAGTTATTGCACTTGATTACAGTTGCTAAAGATGCCAAGTTCCCAGCAACACTTATTTCATTAGATGCCAAAAAGGCTTTTGATAGGGTATGCTGGGACTATTTGTTTGCTGCCCTATCTGCCTTTGGCTTACCTGATGTGTTCTTGAGATGGGTCCAAATCTTATATTCTTCCCCTATTGCTAGAGTAAAATGTAATGGGATTATGTCGCCGATTGTAAGGCTGGAGCGAGGCAAGAGGCAAGGTTGTCCCTTATCCCCATTACTATTTAATTTATATCTAGAGCCTTTATTACATATACTGGCTAGAAACTGTTTGATTAAGGGTATACGGGTTGGGGATGTTAGATACATGTATTCGGTATACGCAGATGACATACTATTACATGTTGAGGATCCGGGGACCTCGGTTCCGGCCATATTGGAGGAAATAGATTCCTTTTCTAAAATCTCTTATTATAAGTTAAATTGCACTAAAATGAAGATTTTCCCCTTAAATATCAATGTTAGGAAGGCTGATTTATTATCGTTTGGCTTATGTTGGGAGGCAAAGTCGCTTACGTATCTCGGGATAAACATTAGTACTAGATTGAATTACATGATTAAATATAACCTGAGTAGTCAAGTCAAAGCCATTATTGGGGATATGGATAGGTGGAGGCTGCTCTCTTTGTCATTTTTGGGTAGGCTGAATATCATTAAAATGAATGTTCTGCCTAGATTATTATACCCCTTGGGTATGCTCGGTGTATACCTCCCGAAGACATGGTTCACCAACTTGTAGAGGGCGTTCAATGTTTTTATTTGGAAGGGGAAAAGGACACGTAGGTCCTATATTAAATTAACAGCCCTGAAAGTTAAGGGAGGACTAGCTGCTCCCT
Source organism: Neoceratodus forsteri (assembly GCA_016271365.2). Lineage (NCBI taxonomy): Eukaryota > Metazoa > Chordata > Ceratodontiformes > Ceratodontidae > Neoceratodus > Neoceratodus forsteri. The sequence goes on along the minus strand of CM057459.1, from coordinate 536,078,320 downwards.
CTCTCTTTTTGTATTATGTTGCTCAACACGTAGACAAGTTGGGCTATTGGAGTGCAAGGGGCGCCCAATCAGCTTACTTGCCCCTGTGGGTTGATATAGAGTGAGGGTTGGTGAAGAGGGCGATCTGCTCTCTATGGGCCCTATTATATGCTTCTCCATCGGCTATACCCAAACTATTGAAAAATAATCCTATGGCTGGGTCGTTAAGGGCCTTTCAGCAGTTGCAAAATTACCTTACAGTTAAGTGGCATCTATCTATCAATCAAACCATTTTTGAGAATCCCCACATTAGAGTTGGGGGTAAGACCCTGTCTGCTACTTTTTGGCCTCAGTTAAGTCACCTTAGAATCTCAGATTTCTGGGTAAATGGGGGTCCTCAGTCTTTTGGTCAGTTGGTGAATGCTTTTGGGGCTGTGGATCAGGACTTCTTTAAGTGGCTACAAATTAGTAAGGCCCTAAAATCTACCTTTTCACAGAGGGTGCTAATTGATTATGGTGACCGAGATGCCGATATTCTCCTCACCATAGCCTCTCAACCAAATTCAGTTTCTAAGTTATACAAAACACTTCAGGAATGGGATCACAGACTGCCTTTAGGAGTATGCTTCTATTGGACAAGGGAACTAGGTATATCGGAGGCACCCAATTTCTGGAAGAAGTTGTGGCTCACAATGTATAAATATGTAAAACAAGATCGGTTGAGGATGGTACACTTTAACTTAATGTACCATTTATACTTATCCCCATCCTGATTGTGTAAATATGGGGCAAAGATACATCTCTTTGTGCGAGGTGTAGGAAGGTAGATGGTACTTTATATCATATGGTATGGTCATGCCCTTCAATTCAGGTCTTTTGGTGGGCTATCAACGATCTCCTCGACCCTATCCTTGGCTTAACAAACTTGTTTACCCCTGAGGTATGTCTGGTGAGCCTTTTCCAGTTGGTACTTCTGTGGCTAAAAAGGCCCAAATGTCGCTTTTATCCGCTGTGGCTAAATTGGTAATCTTAAGACATTGGACCAGTGATAAAGTTCCCTCTTTGTTGGAATGATACTGTGAATGTACCTTAGCAGTACAATTAGAAAAACATATCGCTTGCATGCAGAATAGATTGATAGCATACACGGCGCTTTGAGTTCGCTTGGAAACGCCTCCCATGGAGGCCTGGCCCCTCAGAGTACCTCAGGGCTGGCAAGTTAGGGTGTGCTCATGTGTGTAGCCTTGGGAGGGTGGGGAGGGAGGGATTTTATTTTTCAATGATTGGGTGAGTTAGTGTCTGGTGGTGTTTTGTTCCTCTATCTCGCACTCTCAGCTGTGTATCTGCTTTGAGGTGTTTTGCGTAAAATTAATAAAGATGTTCAATAATTAAAAAAAAAAGTGGCAGCAGGGAGGAGGCAGAGAACTACAGACCAGTCAGTCTTACCTCAGTAGTGGGCAAGATTATGGAGGAACACCTTAAGGAAAGGATAGTGCAACACCTGGAATCCATAGGACCACAGGATCCAAGACAGCATGACTTTATAACAGGAAGGTCCTGTCAAACTAATCTCATAGATTTCTTTGTCTGGGTAACCAAAGTGGTGGACCAAGGAGGTGCAGTTGATATTGCCTACCTTGACTTCAGCAAAGCTTTTGATACTGTTCCACACGGAATATTGATTAAAAAGCTGAGTAGGCATGGGGTGGGTCAGAAGTTGATCAACTGGGTGGCAAACTGGTTGGTGGGCAGAAAACAGATAATGGTGGTAAACAGTATACAGTCAGTAGAGATGCAAGTCACACGTGGGGTACCTCAGGGATCAGTCCTGGGGCCAGTCCTCTTCAATATCTTCATCAGTGAGCTAGCACATGGACTGGAGGGTAAGGTTTGCCTGTTTTCAGATGACACCAAGATTTGCAACAGAGTAGATGATCCAGATGGGATGGACAGAATGAGAAGCAATCTGGAGAAACTGGCAAAATGGTGTGAAAAGTGGCAACTGGGGTTTAACACAAAGAAGTGCAAGATCATGCACATAAGGAAGAGCAACCCTGAAGCTACCTAAAGATTGGGAAGGGAGTTGCTGGCAATCACAAGGGAAGAAAGAGACTTGGGCATCGTCATCACAGATTACCTAAAATCAAACTAGCAGACTACTAAAGCAGTAGGTAAGGCTAGAGGGATTTTGGGGTGTATTAGTAGGGGGTATCACAAGTCATAACAGGGAGATAATAATCCATCTTTACAAGATACTGGTTAGGCCCCATCTGGAGTACTGCATGCAGTACTGGAGGCCACACCTGCACAAGGACATTAACAACTGGAGGCAGTCCAGAGAACGACAAGCAAAATGGTGCAGGAACTGCATCAGAAAACATGCGAGGACAGATTAACGGAGCTCAGTATGTATACCCTAGACCAAAGGAGGGAGAGAGGTGATATGATCAAACAAGGTGAAAGAGTCTAACATGTTTCAAATATAAGAAAAAAATAGCAGGATAAGAGGTCACAGCATGAGATTAGAGGGGAGGCCAATTAAGGGGTAATGTGAGGAAGTTCTTTATCACAGAAATGATGGTGGATGCATGGAATGGCCTACCTCAGGAAGTGGTGGAAAGGAATACAGTGTAGGGCTTCAAACAGGCATGTGATAGGCATAAGGGAGCAATACAGATGAGTATGAATAAATAGGCCATCAACATAGTAAAGGCCTGTGGCACATTCATAAGGTAGAAAAAACAAAAAGACTGGATGGGCCTTGTGGTCCTTATTTGCTGTCAACTTCTATGTTTGTATGTTGTAATTTTTGAACACACACCTATATCTTCAAACTTTCCTTTTCTATTGTGTCCAGTTCTCCCTCCTCATCTTTCAGCAGGGTTGTGCCGAGTATAAAAACTGTTTAAAAGGTAGAAATGGTGAAGAACTGTTGTTTTTCAAAGAAAGATTTCTATTCTTTGAATGAAGGGTCTTTTTATGTCTAAAAGGATGAGTGTTTACTTTCAAAACATGTTTTCATGGTCTCCCACATCTGGCCAGTCTACATAACATCTGGGATGCCTGATTATGCCAAAGAATATGATAAGGACTCTTAACATAAAATTGTTATATCTTTCTCTTTATGATACTAGTCAGTTTGATCATTTGTAGTAATTTTTGTTACTGCTAGCTTAGGGCTCATAAACAGCTTTTCAACCATTAAATAATGTTTTATTATCAACCAGTTTAGAAATTCCTTCTGACATGAGTGTTTTTTTCTTAGCTTGAAGGATATCTTCATGGTTGGATGACTAGTCAAACAACTGCAGCTTTGTGGGAAAAAAAAGGCCTGAATTTGCTTCTGTAGTTTTGGCTAAAAAAAAACAGAAAAAAACAAACATCAAAGTTACATTTCTGAAAAAGCTAATCAGATCTAATTGTGTAGGTGAAATTAACATAATTCTACCTCTAGGCTGATTTATTTCATTCAGTCATATTGAAGTCAACACAGTTAGTGACCTTAGTTGTAAGATTAGTCATCATTAATTAGTAAACACAAGGTTATTTACAACAGTGACTGAACAGTAATTGCTATCAAGTGCCACATAGATCTTCCATATTAGATGAGCAAGTTGTTTGCCTTGAACCATACAGTAACATTTATCTAGTTTCTTATTAAAGGCAACTGAAATGCTGAAATAGGATTCTAGTTTACAAATGTAGTTTACTAACTGATAAGGGACTGTCTATACATCCCATGTACAATTCAGTTACTCTTGTAAGGGATGAGGTGTTATATGCCAAATGTTTAGATTGCAAAACATCAAAAAAGACTCTATATGTTAGACATAGTGAATCATGGGAAATGTCCCATTTCATGAATAGTCAGGATCTCGTTCTAATTTCAGTTTGTAGATGTATTACAGAATAACGTGATTTTTAAGTGTATTACTATCAGCACCTGACATAATGCTACAGAACATGATTGAAAGTCAAGAGATTCTGACTGTAACTCTAGCTCAGCTACTGGTTAGGATTCAGTGTGATACTGCCTTGCTAGTTCAGTTGTCATTTCCAGAATAAAACTAATACTCAGTTAGTAGTAACTCAGTTTCTCTCTCTGATAGGCTGTTCCATAAGTTCATCACCTATTGGGAGAAGAAATGCCTCATAAGAATTTCCTTGAATTTACAACCACTGAGCTTTAGGGCATGTCCCCACATTCTGCTGGAGGATGCCAGATCAAGAATTCCCATAGGTTCAATATCCTTGAGTATACAGATGAATGAGATTATGTTCTCTTTTAGCCTCCTTTCTACAAGGGGAATATGTTAAGGGCCCCAGCCTCTCCTCATAGTTTTTGTCCATACACCTTTGATCATTTGGGTGGCCCTGCATTGCACCCTCTAGACTGCCTCAATACATACATTTTACTGAGGAGCAAAAAATTGAACTGCATACAGTACTCCAGGGAAGACCTGCTCAGGGCCATGTAAATGGGCAGGATTGTCTCCCTTGCAATACTGGTCACCCCCTTTAAATGTGCCCCAGCAATCTACCAGCCCTTTTGACAGCAGCCATACACTGATTATATTCTTTCTTTCCTCCATCTGTGATGAACACTGTGTCCTTGGTGTTCTCTATTGCAGCAAGAGGAGCCTTACACAGTATGTAGGTCCTTCCTCTGTTTTTCCTCCCAAAATGTAGCACGTTACATGTGGTTATAATAAATCTGAAACTGCAGCAGTCTGACCAATCCCCCAGATTGTCAAGGCCCTCATGAAGTTTTCCCATGTCCTCAAGGTGCTTATGATATGCACTCCAAGGAGTTGTGGAACCAGGATTATGAAACGAGTAGAAAGAATGCTGTCTCCTGTTTGGCCAAAATGTATTTTGAGCCAGAACATTATCCCAGCACAACAACCTAGCTAGCTCAACAAAAATATACAAAAAAAAATACATCTAATTTACTAAAAAGGATCCATTTCATATTCACAATAAGGATCTCTAGGGGGTGCGTTATGGTGGCTAACAGCCCTTCATGGTAAGTGAAAACATTTAGCTTTGCTTTGTGTTTCAACCCACATGAGGTAGGCTAACACAACATAACACCCCCTGTAATGCCTTGTTGCTTAAGCATGTTTACCGTATGGGTGCTGGCATCATAAAACCTGGCACTTGTATTCAGATGGTGCGCTGTAAGAGAGATCTATAGAAGATAGTATAAAATGTAAAAAGTGCAGCACTTATGAGCATTACTACTGATTTCTTGTTAGCATGTATTGTAGCAATTAATATTGAAAGAAAAATAATATCCTTAGCTGTGTTGGAATTTAAAAAGCTTGACTCACAGATTGGCAGAATACTGTAACTTTCATTGTACCAACATACTGTAAATCATGTGTTTAGATGTGTGTGAACTGTTGTACATGTACCTTTCTCATGTGCTTTGTAGTTTTTAATGCATTGTCAAAGCATTTGTCAAAGAGTACCCATGTGACCCTAAAAGTCTGTGTTGTATGGCTTCTATGTCAGGCCCATGAAAGATACCACCCATCAAGGCTGTCCCATGCTGTTATTCATGCCATAGTAATGAAAACTCTGATATGCCTGACATTTATCTTTTTTTTTTTGAAATTGTATTTTATCCTCCTCCTCTGCCTTCTCTGACCCTTCGGCGTTGTCCTGCAGACATCACACTACCCACGACCCAGCTCACACAATCCATGGGCCCCATGAGCCAGTTGTTTACCGGTGGGGACGAGGTAGGCCATCCCCATAATCTCGCAGTTTCCTCGCCCAGTGGACTTGCTGAGTGGCGCTGGGCAAATCGCGGCACGCCCCAGGACCCCGCTTCCTCCCGGACAAGGCAGGCTCCATTTTTCCTGTTTCCTCCCTCCCCTTAGCAGATGCAATCCCCTGACGTCATGACGCATACGTCGATGTCTGCTCTGCTATTGGTGGCCATCCGACCAATCCCTGAAAGGGCATGCACTTCCTCGAGCCTCCGCTCGGGGTCGCACAAGGGCCGGAATGTGGCCGAATCCTCCCGGAGTAGGCGAGGCTGTCATCGGACGCTCAAGCTGGCTCCCCGGCCGACCACGGCTGCCGAGTCTGCTCCCGAACCGGGTCGCGCGTGGAGCGGTGTGGCGTTCAACGCCTCAGCCCTTCTGCGCCACGGGCCGCCCGACATTTATCTTTTTAGTATAATTTGGCAACTGCTGATTTAAAATGTTGGGCTAATGCTGGGTGGAAACTGTGAATTCCATATGTGTGGAATTTTTTGCAAAATTTCAGATTTTCTGAAATTTCATCTTTGGCAAAATCTGAATCCTCTGAATACATTTGGTAAATTTTCACCCTGTTCCACAACATTTTCTGTCTGAATTGTGGAATAATACTCATGAATTGCAGAATGACATTTCCGTGGAATTCAATTTTGCTGTTTAGTGCATCAGTCCACAATACATGCAATCATTCTGCAGTTCATTGATCAGTTCTGTGGAATTTATTTTGACAGTTTAAAATATTAATCTAGGATTCATTAATTCATTCCACTGTTCTAAGTCACAATTTTGTAAAAGTTGCCTAAGTGGATTCTGAAATTTCTCTGATGCAAAATTCCAGCATTTGCTGTAGTTCCACCAATGGAAGTTTACTTTTGCACAGCAGTACTTTGAGACTTTGTTGATTTTATAATCCATCATGCAAAGGGTGTATGGATGTCCACTTAAAATACTGAGCACATATTATTATATGTGTATAATACCACCTCTGATCCACACCATCTACATGGAATTAAGTAATCCCGGTTGCTGAATCTTAGTTAATACTGGAGACTAGTCAGTGAAAAGCAATGTTGTGAAAAAATAATTTGTATGTAAAGGTGAATAAACAGCTTCATAAATGAGAAGCAGAACTGAAAATAAGGAATTTATACTGGGTTTCTAGACACACTGGCTTAAAATGTGTAGTCTTCTTTGAGGTCCACATGAGCCTGGGGCCAGTAAAGAATGACAGCATATTGATAGGCAAGAAAACTCTTTCTAAGAGTCTGTTAAAGGGGTGGGGGTATTCTGTTTCTGGTCAGCTAGAGTGCATTCTGGGTCACAGAATGCCTGCATGCCCAAGGAGGACTGCAGCTGCACATGGAGGGAAGGGTACTGGTAAAGACCATGGACAGGGTAGTCAGGGGGGAAACTCACACTAGAGGATATGGGAGGGAGCTAGTGCAATGGATCACCACTGAAAGGAATTAGTTGCATAAATTAGTTGCATAAGTTCACCAAGGAAGGACAGAAGACCTGTGTGGCACAAGAACAATAACCGACCTGCTGGAGAAAGAAAGCATAGAGGAGGCAACAATTCTAATGTGAGTGCAGGTCATATAAGAGTCACACCCAGAAAAAATGTCAAGCCTTAGAGCATGTTATACTTGGAGTGCCAGGCCTGAGAGGCAACTGCATAGACCTGCTGGGTAAGACAAAAACTAGCACACCAAGAAGGAGGAATTATGGCAATTCTGGAGAGTTTTGTCTGACAGGAAGAGGTGAAGATGTCTCTCTCTCTCTTTCTAAGGTAGGGGTCACTGTGAAGAGCAAGGAGGCTATCAGGTGAAAAAAACAGTTGCAATGAGTCCATCTGATTAAGCTCAGAGAAAAGAGTGGAGGTAGGAATAATCATCAGGGGTGCTGCAAGATATAAAACAGATCAGCTCATCTAGGGAAACTGGGTGAGAAGCCAAATCTGATACAATGGTAATAAGTGGTTTTGCAAAGTTAAAAATTCCACAATTAGAATCTTCAGGTACCAGGTCAATATGTTGCAGACGAAAAAGTGCAAGCATAACCGTGTGATCTAAAGCACATAATGAATTACAGTGACAGGGGTATAATAGAGGTTGGACACTACTGCTACCCCTCTCGATCACTAGGAACTGGAGAAAGGGATGAACACACCACAGTTGCTTTGCCTGGTTGAGCCACTTTTGTTGTGGAGTGGCTAAGGCACAAGCACCTTGGGCAGTGGAGGCCCGGGGATCGGGGTTTGATTGCCCGTTTCCCAACATTTTTTTTCCCAAAGAAAAACTATGTTCCACCGCTTCAAGTTTCCCCTTTTCCCATCAGTCCACACCCCCCCATGGAGTAAGTTAATATCATTGGGGTAGTGTGGGGGGCTTACTGGAGGCTGTGGGGGGCAGAGCCCCCTGCAAAAACAAAGATTTTGCTATGTATCCCACTGGTGTGCACTTTTGTGTTGCAGTCAGCATTTTGTACTGACCTTATTGTGCCACATGCTGTCATGTCTGTGACATTGTTGTTTTGCGTGGTTTCAGCCACAACATTATGGCCCCATGCCAGACTTGATAACATTGCTTATTCTGCTTCCATGCCTTTTGAGAAAATGTTCTGAATAAGTAATCTGTGATATTTTCCAAGTAAATTTAAACGTATAAAACCAAATTTTGCTGTATTTGTTATGCTTCCAGACCTGTTGAAATTGGGTATGCATGTCAAATACAGTACTGGGTCTCTACCTGTGATGACTGTAAAGTTATAAATATCTATGTTTTCAGAAAATAGTCCCGCAAGTTCACAATGCATGATAGCATTGAAAATTTTGACCTATACTTTTTTATCTATTTTAGATTGCACCTTATCATCTGACTTTTATGATAAACTGCTTTAACTGCTCTGAGTCTGCTTTAGCACATTTTTTGTATTTGAAATAATAAAAAGAGCGTTCTTTTTAATATGGTAGGAACCAGTTTTTTATCAGTATTCCCAGCAGTTTTTAGCAGTTGCAAAATAAGGTCAGGAAGCAGTGTCTGCTGCATGTTAGTTCATTACAGTAACAAGAAAAGTGATCCCTAGACATTGGGGGGTTGATTCTAGAAGGTAGGCACAGAGCTTGCACCAAGCTCCTCATCCACCTCAAAGTTTGTCACAGCTGTGGGGGAGCTGATCTAAGTTTGCTGAGTCTGAGATTTGTGGTAACCAGCTTCCAGAATAGCAAAATTCCCACTGTTTGACACAAGTCAGCACTTGGCGTCAAACACCCTGCCGCATGTCCCCTGTGGCGATCGCAGCCGCTTCCAGAATCGACCCCTGGGTGTTCAAAAACAGCTGACAGTATTGGTGAAAACGTAGTCTGAGCCACAGTAAAAGGAATGCTCCTTTCATTATTTCAGCAGTAAAAAAGTGGTAAGGCAGCAGACTCAAAATGTGGAAAAAAGATCATCTGACAAGTCAGGATAAAGGTGACAGATAATCTAGCATAATACTAAAAAACAAGTATAGGTAAAAATGTTCACCACTGTCATGCAGTGCTTCTTTAAGTTGGGAAATAACCCCTGTAACATACAAATTGCTAAACCAAATATTGCCATATTAAATAGATTATAAACACCTTCCAAATATGTTATGCATACAAATGTACAGGTATTGTATCTGGCTCCAAAGGTGGCTGGTTGGAGAAAAACTAGACAAGAACACTCTTGAATACCTGGGGCTAACCATATAACTGTAAAAGGAGTTCTTCTCTTATTATTTCAAATATTGAAATAACTGCTAAAACAGACTCAGAATGAGGGAAAAGGACAACTTATAAGACAGGAGAAAAAGGAAAGTCTATAATAGAATATGAAAGGTATGGGTATTACATTCTCACTGAAGCAATGCAGTGCTGCTTGAACTAATGTTGACTGCAGCTTTAACAGATCTTAAACTAGACAGAATTCAAACTTAGGCTACTTTAAAATGGTCATACTGTAGTGACTAATATACCGTAGTATGAATTATTAGATACGCATTTCTTAGCAGTCACAGACTAATATGGTTTAATTTCCTTGGAATAACTGCTGTTTGTGAAAATGAAATAAATGTTTAATTTCTACCAGCACTATATCAGTATTGTATTGCTGGTTAAGAGATTAATTATGCATATGTTCTTCTATTGACTGCAGTTGAATAGTATTAAAAAGAGCTAGGGAAATAAAGAAATTGATGGTTGCACATTTTCAACCTTTAGTCCTTTGTCCACCTCAAATATGGCTAGCAAAAATAGGAATGCAATAAAGGTTTTATATTAATTTCACTAAATCAGGATAACATTTTTTTAAAAAGAGAAAGAGAGCGAGTGAGACAGGATAACACCGTTTGCTGAATTAGACCACTTCCCCTTAAAAGAGCCATAACATCTTCACATACAATTATGGTACTCCAGAAGTGAATTTTAAAACACTTAATGACACTAAACTGTCACAATGATGTTCAAAAGGTAAAAGTCCTGATGATACATCTGGATACTCTAGGCAGCCTTCTTTCAGCCAAAATGATTTTTAAAATAAGTTCAAGCAACCAAAGTTCATGTGGAAATCTTTTGTAAATTTGGTCTTCTGAATGTCCGTATAGTATTTCAAATCCTCAAACTCAAGCTTTTGAGAACTTGAGTAGAAAAGCTTCAGTGGTGTCCAACTGCTACTGAAAACATAAGTAAAAGAGACTTGATTCACAGTCTCTAAGGGTGAAGCTGCAAATTGCAGGGTGGGGAGATCAAATAGAAACCTATTTGTGACCTTGTACATAGCGGCTAGACACAAAGGGCTGAGTCTCTATGGGGAATAATTTTTCTCTATGGAATGCAAAAAAGCTGTGCCATATGTTAATGCATGCTAACAGTGCTGTGCCAATAACAACTGTTTTGCAATAATCATGGCTTTCTGTGGCTAATACAGTGCCAGTCACATATCTATAGCAGAGGTGCTACTTCCTATGTTTTCCCAAACCTTGTCCTGTAACTGAGGGTCTTCTTGTGGGCTGAAGTTCGCTTTCAATTTATGGGCCTCCTGTGGATTTTCTGGTGGTTCAGTGGCCCCCTTCCTAACCCCACCCAATGTATAGGTCCCTGGCATCCTATGGATTTCCTCCTCCTGAACCCCGGAGTGGTGTTGATTATTGCATGGAGGGGGATTGCTGACACAGGGACTACTAGAGTCAGCCTAGTTTTGGGGGTGGTGAGAGTCTGCTGGCAACAGGAATGGGCTCCTGGTGTTGGCTCAATCTTTCTCAGCGGAGTGTTTTTTTTCCAGTCCTGCCAATATCTGTAGTAGTAAAAATCCTTATTTTGACATGATTAAAACTTTTGGACCAAATGGCCCAGTTTTCAAAATTGTCCTCCACACATTAAAGGTTTCCACATAGAATATATATATAAATATAGATATATTTATTATAGAGGTGGCATAGCACCACTATAGTTAGAGTTGAGCAGGGCTTACAATGTTAAACCCCTAATTTTGCACTTACATGACTTCACAACCGTTCAACAGATTTTCACAAAATGTTGCATGCACAATCTCATGGGGTAGACAGCTTGATGTGCCAAGTTTTGTTCCAGTTGAATGAATGGATTCTGAGATGTGGATAGCATTAAAATATAAAAAAAAATCACAGTTTTTTGCATTTTTTTCCATCACCTCCACCCAGACAGTTTGGAATTTTGTTCTGAAATGTTCCGGGTAGAAAGGGCTTTGCCCTCAGAGGCGCTTTTTCCTAGTGTTGTGAAAAGACATTAATCCAGTCTGAAGTTATTAAATTAAAAAAATTTGTGTTTTGAGCATGCTCCGCAAACTCCTTTAAAGTAACTGTAAAAATTATTATTCATGAACGCATAGAGTCACCTCTTAGCTCATAAATAATAAGCTTATTTGCATAACTGTTTTTTTTAACTGAGGGACCTAGAAAAATTGGGTAAAATCTAGAGGCTATCCATCCTTGGGAAGTATGGTCTGTTCAAAATCACTGTTTACAACTATTTCTTTTTGGTTTCACCTTTTCACATTGCAAGAAAAACAGTTCCTTATGTACCCCATGTTTTCAAAAATGTCAGTCTTAGCCTAGCTTATAAATAATCATGAGCTTATTTGCATACCATTTCTTTAAAATTGAGGAAATTAGAAAAACTGGCTAGATTTTTCTGTACTCACTACAGAAATAGAAGAGTACTCCTCTCAGAAAACAAATTGTGTAAGTTACATACTGTATGCACAACGCCTCATTTTAAAAATAAATACCTGGGGCCCAATTCACAAAACAGTGCTGCCATGCAAACTGGGTTTTGTGGCAAAGTGGTATTCACAAGTGCCTCTTTTGCACCAGAGCAAAGTTTTGAGGGGGCCACAATGCAAATGAAGGGGAAGGGGCCTGCATATCAGCATAGTCCAATTCAGTAAGCATTTTCTCCATGCAAGAGCCTTTTGCAATGTTCCCTTGTGTGGAGAATATACTGCCAAGGAAATTCTCCTTTTAGCTCTGCACAACCTAAGTGGTTGGCAGAGGTAGTGCAAGGCAGCCCCCATGACCCACAACACTGTGTCCATGGTAGTCTAGTGATCCCCCCCACCCGACACCCTTCCCATCATATACTGTATGTAAATGTCCCTGGCAGTCCAGTGGTTTCTCCCCCCTCCCCAAGCTCCAGTCTCCATCAATGTATAAAAAAACAAATGTCCCTGGTAGTCCAGTGGTCCCTCTCCCCTCCCCAGTTGCTGATTGCCCTCCCATTATATAGTTCTCAAAATTTCCATGGTAGTCCAGTGGTCCTTCTCTGTCCCTGATAGCTGTCCCTTGAAATACTAAGTAACATGTACCTGGTGATCTAGTGGCACCCCACCTCCCCCACACTGGCAGGTAGTGCCCCACCATCCCACTTCCCCATCCTGAAATTGAGCCAGCGTCTGGCACAGCCCTTCTGTAACCACCACATCCATCTGCTGACTGAGCTGTCATAGTGCATGTCCTGTATATAATACATGCCCATTGATTGACAAAGCTGTCAGTCAATGGGTGCATACTGTGTACGGTATGTGCACTATGACAGCTCAGTCATTGACTGGCCATGGTGTTGAGAGGAGTGCTGTGTCATTCATCTGCTCAGTTTAAGGATGGGGAGGCACTACCTGCCTGGGTGTGGGGTCCTCTAGACCACTAGGGATATGTTTCTTAGTATTTCATGGGATGGCGATCAGGGACAGGAAGGGACCACTGGACTACCAGGGACATTTTGAGAACTATATAAAGGGAGTGTGATTGTGGAGGTGGGGGAGGGACCACTGGAAAACCAGGACATTGTTTTTTTTATACAGGGATTGCGGTCAGTGCACAGGGGAGGGGGAGAGACAATTAGACTAGCAGGGAAATTTTTTGTTTTATACAGGGATGGCTATCTTACCATGGCGGGGGGGGGAGTTACCACTGGACTGCCCGGGAAATCATTTTATTCTATGGGGAAGGTGACCAGAGAACAGCGGTGGGACCACTGGATTGCCAGTGAAATAATTTTACTCTATGGGAATGGCAGTCTGAGCATGGGGGAGAGAATACTGCACTGCCAGATAAATTATTTTATTCTACGGGGATGGCAATCTGAGCACAGGGGAGTGGGGATAGACCACTGGACTACTAGGGAAATTTGAAGACCTACATAATGGGATGACTCCTTAGAAAACAGGGGAGGGGGGAAGGACCACTAGACTACCAGGAATTAATTTCATGATACGGGGGTGGCGATCAATGATCCAGACAGGTGAGGGACCACTAGACCACCAGGTACTGCGACTGCATCAGGCACAGGCTGGGGGCAGCATTGTAAGCCACCCACATTCCATGTAAATGGACCCCTAATGGGCATGCAAATGGCTACATAGTGTCTTGCATGCACAATGGGTTTATTTATATGGGAGCTTTAGTGGAAAGGAAATAGCACACCTGCACTATTCACCTGGTTGGATGTTGAGGCAGTGCTAGTGGGGTTAGCGGTGGCTTTCCTGGATTAGTGCTGCTCCATTCTGGCCCTATTCATAGTCAGATAGCACTATCCAACTGTGAATAGTAACTCTTGGAACCTGTGCAATCACACTTTTTTTTTGCACTGCGCGTTGCAATTTTTAGTGAATCTGGCCCCTGAGATCTTATATTGTTGTAACCACTACAAAAATAGAAGACTGCACCTCCCAGTTAGGAAAAAGAAGACAAATTCATACTGAACTCACAATGCTTTGTTATGTACATCTACATATTTGGTGCTATACTGTAGTCACCACTACTAAAATAGGAGACTGCACTTCTGAGTAGGAAACATTTAAGTAGTCTTTGAAGAATTCCTCATTGCAGTTTATAATTCAGTCCATTAGCTGTTATACTGCTTAGTGTAACCATTACCAAAATAAAAGTTAGCTGATTTAACAAAAGGAGACTACTTTAAGTCCAAATGCAGTTAAAATAATAAATTATAAAACAGCTTTAATACTTTTACTACATACGTTATCATTTCTAATAGAACATGTGTAGTTTAGCAACTGCCCTACAGATGGCAGTATTGCATGTTACATTTTGCACTTTAATATCTTTACAACTGTTAAATGGATTTGCAAGGAACTTTGCATGTGCTGTCTTGTGTGGTGGATCCCTTGATGTGCCAAATTTTGTTCTGATCGGATGTGCAGATTCCAAGATGTGGATAGTGAAAAAAACATAAAATAAATCATTATTTTTTGATGTTTTTTTTCCATTGCTTTGTACCCTGATGGTTTGGATTTTGGCCTGAAATGTTCAGGGTAGCAAGGGCTTTGCTCACAGATGTGCCTTTTGCTGGTTTTAATCCAGTCCAAAGTTATTATTAGGCATTTGGAAATATCACAACACACCACCTGTCATGCTTTATTCCTTAAGCGGAAGTCATGTGTAATGCAGTGACTGCCATACAAATGGCAGGAGGGATCAGTTCTAGCTGGGTAAGTTTATAATTTATAATGTAACTGAGGTGTAATTTAGCGGCTACCATACAGATGGCAGGAGGGATCAGTTCTAGTCAGGTAAGTGTATAATTTACTGTATAACAGAATTCATGTGTAATTTTACTGCCTACAGATGGGAGGAGGGATTAGTTCTAGCCATGGTAAGTATATAATTTATAATGGAACTCATGTCTAATTCAGTGACTGCACTACAGATGGCAGCAGTGTGCAATACAAACATAGAAACATTGAAGTTGATGGCAGATAAGGACCACAAGGCCCATCCAGTCTGCCCATTTATTTTTCTACCTTATAAATGTGCCATCGGCCTTTGCTCTGTCAATGGCCTATATATATATTCATACTCATCTGTATTGCTCCCTTATGCCTATCCCATGCCTGTTTGAAGCCCTGCACTGTATTCATATCCATATCCACCACTTCCTGAGGTAGGCTGTTCATGCATCTACCACCCTTTCTGTGAAAAATAACTTCCTCACATTACCCCTTAATTGGCCTCCTCTAATCTCATGCTGTGTCCTCTTGTCCTGCTATTTTCTTATACTGAAACATGTTAGACTTTTCACCTTGTTAATGACCTTAAGGTGTTTGAATGTTTCGATCATATCACCTCTCTCCCCCCTTTGCTCTAGGGTATACATATTGAACTCTGTTAATCTGTCCTCATATGTTTTCTGGTGCAGTCCTTGCACCATTTTGGTTGCCCTTCTCTGGACTGCCTCAACTTGGTTAATGTCCTTGTGAAAGTGTGGCCACCAGTACTGCATGCAGTACTCCAGATGGGGGCTAACCAGTGTCTTGTAAAAGAGGGATTATTACCTCCCTATTCTGACTTGTGATACCCCTACTAACGCACCCTAACATCCCCCTAGCCTTACCTACTGCTTTAGTGGTCTGCTTAGATGATTTCAGGTCACTGGTGATGATGATGCCCAAATCTCTTTCTTGCCTTGTGACTGCCAGCAACTCCCCTCCCAGCCTATAGGTGGCTTCAGGGTTTCACTTCCCTATGTGCATGATTTTGCACTTCTTTGCATTAAACCCCAGTTGCCACTCTTTCAACCATTTTGCTAGTTTATCCAGATCTCTTCTCATTCTGCCCACCCCATCTGGATCATCTACTCTGTTGCAGATCTTGGTGTCATCTACAAACAGATAAACCTTACATTCCAGTCCATCTGCAATGTCACTGATGAAGATATTGAAGAGGACTGGCCCCGGGACTGATCCCTGAGATACCCCACTTGTGACTTGCATCTCTTCTTATTGTATACCGTTTACCACCACTCTCTGTTTTCTGCCTGTCAACCAGTTTGCCACCCAGTTGACCAACTTCTGACCCACGCTGAGACTATCCAGACTATTAATCAATCTTCTATGTGGAACAGTATCGAAAGCTTTGCTGAAGTCAAAGTAGGCGACATCAACTGCTCCCCCCTTGGTCCACCACTCTGGTTACCCAGTCAAAGAAATCTATGAGATTAGTCTGACAGGACCTTCCTTTTGTAAACCCATGCTGTCTTGGATCCTGTGCTCCTATGGATTCCAGATGTTACACTATCTTTTCCTTAAGGAGTGCCTCCATAATCTTGCCCACTACTGAGGTAAGACTGACTGGTCTGTAGTTCTCTGCCTCCTCCCTGCTACCACTCTTGTGGAGCAGGATCACATGAGCCCTTCTCCAGTCTTCTGGGACCTCTCCTGTGTTCAGAGGATCATTAAACAGTTCTGATAAATGGCTTTGCTAGTTCCACCCTTAGCTCCTTTAGTACCCTGGGAGGTATGCCATCAGGTCACATTGCATTGTCCACCCTGAGCTTATCGAGCTCTTGTAGGACCCTTTCTTTTGTGAAGGCACTAGTGCTCACCTCCCTCCCCCCCTGTGTCCATGGTGCTGAGCTGTGGGCCCTGTCCTACCTTCTCTTCAGTAAATACTGAGCAGAAGTATCTAATTAGGATAGATGCTTTCACGTGATCCTCCTCCTCCTCACATGCTCCCTTATCTCCTTTGATCTTAGCAATACCCCCTCTGGACTTTCTCCATTTACTAATGTATCTATAGAAAGTCTTGCACCTTCTTTTACTGTTTGTACTAGTGTTTCCTCAGTTTGGGCCTTTGCCTGCCTTCCCTGCTTCCCTTAGGGAAGTTTGGTATGCCTCCCTATCTTCATCCCGCAGTTTTCCCTTATATTTCCTGAAGGCCAACCTTTTGGCTCTGACCTTTTCTGCTAGTGTTTTTGAGAACCAAAGTGGTTTTCTTCTTCTTTTGCACTTCCTTTTCTCTCTAACATAATGGGATGTTGTTTCAAGTATTGCATCCTTAATGCTTGCCCACTTTGCCTGTACTCACTCACCTGTATTTCTTTTTTTCCAGGGCCATCTTATCAAAGTCAGCTCTTCTGAAGTCCCATATTTTTGCCTTGAAATGGAATTATTTAGTTGCAGTGGCCAAATTGAACCATACCATGTGATGGTCACTGGCCCCCAGGTGACCTTCTACCTGGAGATCTGTGATCCTTTCCCTGTTAGTCAGTACTAGATCTAGGATAGTCCTGTGTCAATACATTTTGCACTTTCATTTCTTTTAAATTGTTCGAAGGATTTGAATGAAATTTTGCATGCACAGTCTTGTTGGGTAAATCCCTTGATGTGCCATGCTTTGTTACTGTCAGATGTGTGGATTCCAACTTGTGGATAGTGAAAAAAATACAAAAAATAGCTGTTTTTTTGCTTTTTTTGTTTGATTGCCTTGCGCCCAGACAATTTTGAATTTTGGTCTGAACTTTTCAGGGTAGAAAGGGCTTGGCCCCCTGATGAGCCTTTCTCTGGTTTGTTGTAAAATATTAATCTTTTCCAAAGCTATTGTTAGACGTATGTAAATCTCACAACACACCCCCTGTTGTGCATTATTGCTTAAATGGAACTCATGTGTAATTCAATGACTGCCCTACAGATGTCAGGAGGGATCAGTTGTAGTCATGGGAAGTGTATAATTTATAATGGAACTCATATGTAAATCTGGTACTGTCCTATAGATAACAGTAGTGAGTGTAAGACTTTGCACTTTAATATCTTTGCAGCCATTCAATGGATTTGCAAAAAAGTTTGCATATGTGGTTTCATGCATAGCTCTCTTGATGTGCTAATATTTGTTCAGGTCGGATGTGTGGATTCAGAGAAGCAGATAGCTAAAAAACGTAACAAATCACTTTTTTTTGCTGTTTTTCTTTTTTGTCATTGCCTTGCACCCAGACAATTTGGAACTTTGGTCTGAAACTTTCATGGTAGAAAGATGTGCCTTTCTCTGATTTGTTGAAAAATATTGTGCCTTGGAGTTGAATAAGCTGAGATGGGTACAGTATGGGAGAATAGGGTGAGCATTAGGGCTGATGACCCCAAGGTACATTCCCGAAGCCTGTTGGTGTGTGCAGGGTGGGGTGGGGTGTTAGAATTGAAAACCCTAATGTCGTATTTCCCTCTTTTTTGTGGTTTGATATCAACCCTAAATGATGCATTAATGTAGTTTTTTTTTCAAATAATTTCCTTACTTTTTGAGATAGTGTAATTGTAGCCTTATTTGCCTGTAGGAGCGCAGTGTCCTCTGGGCTCTGCACACCTTTCCCTCCATAGATGCGTAGATGTATGTCACTGTGGAAGGGCCCTGCGCTTCCGCTCATAGGACAATAGTGACTAAATAGGCAGCATAGCCATCTTATTACACCACCTCATGTAACTGGTGCAGACAATTTTCAAATCACAGCCAAAACATAATTCAGTACAACCACAAAGCTATTCCACACCACAGGTGCGAAAACACATTTTGGTCAGTATTCGAATAATAAAAGCTGTGACATACATGAGGTGGGGTAATAAGAAGTCAATTTTGAAAATTTTGGGTCAAAATATTTAAAATGTCAGAAGTTACAAATGTGTGTAGCAAAATTGCAATGCATGGTCATAACTTTGCCATGTTTACATATTTTGATGACAAATTTTCAACATAGCCTTCTTATGACCCCACCTCATGAGCAAAGTGACTGTCATGCAAATCTTGCCTGAAAGGTGAATTTGCCAAGTAAACACAAAATCACCTTTCAGGCAGGAATTGCATAATAACAGTCATATTGTTTATGAGGCTGGGTCCACAAAAGGCTATTATGAAAACATGGGGTCAAAATGTTAAAAATGGCTAAGTTAAGAATAAAAGTTGAACCCCCCATTGAAATACATTCATCTGCATTTACCTTAGTTTCTCAAATTGCAGTCGCCAGTTCCAGCAGCAAGACATGTCTTCAATCGGAGAGTGGATCTTGAACCTGGGACCTGTTCAAATGAATGAGGGTGTGTGGGGGTATACCGGTGGCTGTGGGGTGGTGGGTGATTAGTGGGAGGTGGGATTTGGGGGTGAGATCGGCAAGGGACCATTTTATCTTTAAAAAAAACATCAAGGACTTTTTTTTTATTTACAAGTACTTGGGCAGTGATCAGAGGGTGGGGGGTACCACTATTCAACAGGGAAGAAAAATTGAAGGGGGACAGTGATTGGGGTGTGGGAGGTACCACTAGACACCAGGGAATATATCAAATTACAAGGGGGACAGCAATCAGGGGGAGACACCACAGGACACAAAGTAAAAAAAATCTACAAACAGTGACAGCAATCAGTGGGTCGGGGGGTGCCACCAGACAACAGGGGGAAGATGAAAGGTGCATGGGGGTGCCACTAGACACCAAGGAAACTAAAGGGAGAGACAGGGTATGGAGATCAAGGGGTAGGGGTTGCCGCTAGACACCAGGGAAACTAAATGGAGACAGTGGAAAGGTATTAGAGGATGGGGGGTGCCACTAGACATCAGGGAAGTAAAGGAGAGTATGGGAGATGGCAGCAGAATGCCATCTGAAGAGTCTCCCTTCATGAAAAAGGATTCTTTTTGTGACTCGTGATATGAAAAAGAATTCTTTTTTTGTATCACGCGGTCATGAAAAAGGATACATAATAGTAAAAAAACACATTTCAAGGGCACATCTATAACACTGAAATGCAGATTGCACCTAACGGGGTACCAATCAGCCAGCTAGGTGTGGTAGCCTCTCTCCAGGATGTCATTGTTGTGGCTTTTGAATATTTTTCTTTAAGAAAAAACAGCAACAATATGCTAACAAAAGAAAAAGGAAAAAAGTACTTTTCCCATATGTAACAGGATTCCTTTTTTGTTTCATACAGCTATCTTTTAATGCTTACTGAGCATGCTCAGAAATTATTTTTTCAAGTTTTTAAAATGTAATAACTTACAAACAACTCATTATTTGTTCACCAGACTAGCAAAAGGCACATCTGGACTAGTCCATTTCTGCCCTGAAAATTTCAGACCAAAATTCCAAACCATCTGGGCTGTAGGCAACTTCAAAGAAAAATCCCAGCAAACTTAATGAGTGAAAAAATGCTTTTTTTACCTCTACGGAACTCAGAAACAACACATCTAACTGGAATGCAACTTGCCCCATTCAGAGATCTACCCTGGGTGATGTACATGCCAATCTGCATGAAAATCCATTAAATGGTTGCAAAGTTATTAAAGTGCAAAATTTCGAGTTTGAAGTGACTATTCAACCCAAACTATATGGGTGATGCCATGCCACTATAACATATATATATATATATATATATATATATATATATATATATATATATGCAAAAATACACAGGTATTTAAATACTTGAGTAAAAAACATTGTAGTACAGTAACTCAGACATTTCAGCTTTACCACAAGAGATCCAAAACCCAAAAACTGAATCAGACATTCAGATTGTCAGTCTGCAACTGAGTCTACCGCAATAACTGACCTTTTGTATTGTATTGTTTTGTTTTTATTAATTTGTCAGTTAATAAAGAGGGTTTTGAATTTAGTGCATTTTTAAATAATGACACTAGACCCAAGTCTTAGCTTGGGACTTAGGTTTAAATCCAAATCCAAAGGCCAAATTTTCTGAGACATTAGGCAAAAATAATTTGGGACAATTTTGGCAACAGGTTAAATTTGTTGAGACATTACACAAAATAATTTGGGACAATATACACATGTATATTACAGTTTTATTAGCTGAAATCCTGAGAGTCAAGAATGCATAAATTAACTAATACAGGTACAACCATCCATATATTCCCTTTCTATGGCAAATTTATAATTATATCAGTTTACTGAATTTATAATTTTCAGAGACAGTTTGTCCCAAAATACCGGAACCCAGAATATGGTGGATATGTTACCATAGTTAATTCAATTTTTTGGAATGCATAGACCTCTGTTCTGAAGATTTCTCATTTGATATTTGTGCACTGGTGCTGAAGATAGCTTTTCCTTATACCCTAGAATGATGCCATTCAACATTCTATAAGAAGTTATAGCTCCTAATTTATAGTGATATAGTTGTAGTGAAATCCAGTTTAGCTTGGTAAACAGCCTACAGTGATGGGTATCATCTGGTACCTTAGTACAAATCTCGCTAATCTGTTATAGATAACATGCAGCTTTTCTAAGAGGTGTGTTTCAATATTGATAAACCACACTTCTGTACTCTAAGACAGATAGAAGGAGCCGTGTGACTAAAGTGTCCCTGGCCTCCCCTAGGTATAGCATATGCATTTCTACATAGTACACCAAGACTACTAATAACTTTAAATGTTTTTATTCCAGTGTCAAATTTTAGATGATCTGCAATTTCAGTCCCTAGGTACTTGTACATTTTTGTATTTTTGAATTCTTGCCCTTCTAGAATTTAATGTTTAAATTCTAAGAATCACAGTTTTAAATTCTACTGAGTTTTTTTTAATTGCATTCTTACAATGCACATTGTTTGAGTTTTCTTTTCACTGAGAAACATTCTTGTTCACAAGGTTCTAAAGTCATATTCAGGGCCCCCGATGTTCTGCAGCACTTTGTCCTGATTTCTCTGGTGGGGCACCTAGGCTTCTGTGGAAGCATTTTCTGATTTTGAGGTATGATTTCTTTATTTTTGTGGCAGAATACAGTCCTGCCATTGGTTAAAATAAGATGTAATGTCATCAATGACATCACATCTGAGCATACAGGAGGGGCTTCAAGATTCACGAGATGTGAAAGGGGAGATGGGAACTATGGAAAAACTGTACACTTGAATGAAAATTCATTAAGAACAATGAATTATGTGGCTGCATCTATATTCTGTGCCATGATGAAAATTATACAGAAAATTCTGCAGCTGCAGGATCACATACTTCTAGTGGCCTTAGTCATATCTCTGGGCTACAGAGACATTGCTGTGTGAAAAAACAGCACTTAGCAGTGCTGCACTCTCATACCAATGTCTGAATCTACTAATAGTTATGCCAAGTGTGCTATAATGAGCACACTGATACATCTATCACAGCCCCCCCCCCCACACACACACCATAGAAAGATACATTCCTCAGACTGGCATAGAACTGGACAAACACCAGGTTAGATAGAAGAACATAGAGAATACTGGGTGGCTAACCATGCAGAACCAGTGTGTTCTGCAAAAGAGGGGCCTGATTCCCTGTGGCCTTGAGATTGAAGCTTGAGAGGTCAGTGGGCATCAGGCCCTGAGGTGGCAGAACACATGGTTCTGCATGGGGTTATTCATTCCATGTTTCTTATAGTGTATAGTGCTCAGCTAATTATTGTAATAACATTTTCTAGGCTTAAAAAATGTATTTAACTTATAGACAAAGACATTTTAATGTGACCGCAATAGGAAGCAGAGTCATGTGGTTGCTTAAGGACTGCGCATCCATATGTTAGTAAGATACACTCCGATTGGCTGCTGCTCTACTGTGGGAAGGATTTAGATAAAAAACATGGTGGCCAAACATCTCCCTAAGTGAGGAAAGAAATGGTCCAGAGGCCAAAACATAAGTAAAAAACATTTTTACAGCTCATATCTGGTTGATCTAGCTTTTCCCATTATGTATAATTAACTGATCCTTTGACTGAAAACCACGTTGGCCATTTTCAGTGTTTAAAGTAAAACTGACACATGGCAGTTTTCTGTTTGTGCTTTGAAAACACTGCTCAAGCTTCTTAGTCTAAATGAATGGAATACTGTTCTGCATGTACAGTCAGTACAGCATTCTATTCATTATTGTTACTGTGGCTGAACAAAGATTTCATGTGGTGGAAAATAGAGTTAGTATAGCATTCCACCATACTCTACAAATTAATAAATTCAAGGGAATTTCATTGCCCTGGTGCCTTTTGACACTGCTGCTTCTGTGAACATGCCTGTTTTTGTCAACTGTGTCAGCTCGCAGAACACATCAAGTAGCAATGGTTTGCATGAGACACAGCAGTGTTAGTGCAAAATACACTTCTATGTGTTTTAAGGACTAGGATTGCATAATCCCTCTCAAGTAACTTTCAATGTATTAAATATCCAAACTTCATTTCTCTGCCACTACCATGATTCCTATGTTGATGAGTCAGGACAGAAAATAACATTAGGAGTGACTCCCTTATCTAGGGGAATAAAGATGTTACAGGCTGGCCTGAAGCCACCCCCCCCCCCCAACATTGCACTGTTCCCAGGCTTGGCACTTAGACCACACCATGGGGCATGACCTGCTAAAGGACAGATATAAAGTAATTGTGCACCACCATACGCTTGCTCAGCCTTCTTGACTATCTGCGCTCCTTAGAGGGAGACCACTTACCTTCTTCATTTGGCATCCTCTGCGCTGCCTGGTCTGGGACTTATGGCTACACCACTGCCTGATTTTTCAATGTGGCCTGGGTACCATGAATAGCACTCTTTGGTTCCTCCTGCTCCAGTCTGATGGTGAAACCTATTGCAGGTATTCCCTTCATGTTGTTTGTCATCATCTTCCTCATTATTGTCATCGCCTATGACCCCTTGACACCAGAGAAAACATGGCCACCTTTAGTATGCTGGACAAAAATAGTTTTCACTTAGCACTTTTACAATGCACAGTATTACTGTCTCCACAAGGCAACATAGGGTAGGCATTAACTCATTTTAGAACTATAATATTCATCTTTATTTTTACACAGAATAGCTCCTACAATTAGGAATTAACACTGTACCCTTTGCGGGAAACGCTTGGACACAGGGCATGGCACAAATAATATTGCACTTGCTTGTTAGGTTAATTGCCAATACCAATGATTGTATCCTATCCCTGTACTTAATATTTTTGTCTTTTTGATGTACATTGCACAGTATCCTGCACCGTATCTTCCACATATTGTATCTTGTATATGGTTTCACTTGGTTTATTTTTCTATATTACTGCTTACTAAATGTATAGACCCAACCCCCATGTTCTTCTATATTATTGTGACAACATCCTACGTTGTGTTCTCCCAAGTTATGACTGAAGATAGACAAATGTTTAAGAGCACCTACATGGTAAATAAAAACTAACTACCTAAATAAACTTAAAGTTACCTGCAAAACGTCAAGCATTTATTTATGGAAGCAGGTCACCCAGTTTGAGGTAGGGGAAACCACAGCTGGAGCTCTCAGTTTGGGCCCAGTTTAAATCAACACAATCACAGTTATCATACACCATCCCTATACCAGTTGGTTAGGAGTTTGATTCTCATAAGTAGCTCAGTTGCTTTAAAGATAGGAACATAAACCATGATGGCAGAGAAAGATCAATGGTCCAGCTAGTCTTCCTGGAGTTACCTATCTGCTGCTGGACCAATTGTCCACATGAGTTTTATCCATTTCGATCCACCCTGCTTCTCCCCTCCTTTCTGCTACCAACCTGAGCAACCAACAAACCCTTCACTCTGTCCCAGCTATGCTTGAAACCATTTATGGTCTTGGTGCTCACCAGCTCTGCTGGCAGACTGTTCCATGGCTCCAACACCCTTTTGATAAAATAGAACTTCCTCCAGTCCCACTTAAACCTTCACTCTGACAGTTTACACTCATGCCTTCATGTTCTTGACTATGTACTCCGGATATGTAGTTCCCCGCAGTTCACTTTGTTTATTACCTTCAGGAACTTGAACATATTTACAGTTCCATCTCCAGTCTCTCCAGCACATCATTTTACTTTACACTGTTGACATATTACCACAATTACATCAGGATAACACCCAGAATGTAGCAGTTACACACTCACATCTGTGAGCAGGACTAGGGGATCAGGTCATGTCCATTCTTGTGCGGCACAGAAGCACCAGTGCTTTCTGACAGAGAGACTAAAGAAGGAAACAACACACAACTTCATACAATGTAAGGTAATGGCTAACTCTGTGATCTGCCCTGGGCCTCATGCCTCCATGGGGATCAGAGTCAGCGCTTTAATGCAGTTAAAGCAAACAGTAGTTTACCATACCAACTAGGTTCATCCTTTGCTCCTGGGATTCTGTGCTTCAGCACAAGCATAGAACCTATGAAATTGTAGTACTGTATATTGTGCTAGGAAATAATGTTGCAGCGGGATTAGGAGTATAGCCCAGGTGCTGTGTGCCAGTGGGCTACTATCCCTGCCTGTTGGCCCTCTAAAATGTTAAGGGGCCTGGGTCCTTTTACGGTGGCATTTGGGGGTTCTAGCCAAAAGATAATAAAAATAATGTGGTGCCTCCACCCAGAGAGAATTAGAAGTGGGTCAGTTGACTGTCTGGCACAGCCCCCTGGGATGCTGCACATATGCAACTCCCCTACCAACCACACTACACAATGGATACCCAACAGTGGAGAAATACCAATAACCATGAACAGTAAGGATTTGACAGATGCAGAGAATTCCTGCACACACTATGTCAAACAGTAAATCACAGCTTTATTGGGGGGTAAGGACTAGGGAAGGAATACTGGGACAAAGAATGGCTGTGGATAGAAAAATGGTTAGTAAGAACAAACAACAACAACCATTTGGGCACGTAGGCTGAGTCCACCCCCACTGGTACCAGTATCTAACCTGATAGTCCTTAGGGGTACCCATGAAGTGCAGGTCTGTTCATTGCTGCAGGCTGGCTGGCTGTTGGGGCCCTGATAAAGGATAAAATGATTTGCAGAAGCAATTAAATCCCTTTCACACTCTCTTGCTTCGTTTCTGGGAACCAGATCCCGAATACTCACAGTTTTGCAGAACTCAGACACTCCTGGGATGAATGCCTCCAGCTGTCCTGGATCATAGAGCTCCATGGAGTAATGGGAAGATGGAATCTTGCTCGAGGATCTTGTAGCTTCTCATCTTGATTGGCGGTCTGGCCACTTGTCATCTTCAGCAAGTTCTGGCCCATTGCAGAGCTCTGTGGCAGGACTACACCAGCCCCAGAAGACCCAAACCCGGGAGTGGCTTCACAGCCCAGCTCCCCTAAATGGATCACAGGTTCCCAGCACCCCAGCAAGTGCCGGTGACCTCCTGAGATGGTGATCCCCACTCAGTAGTGGTTAACTGATTCCCTCCCTGGCTCTGGTTGAGAACTTCTAAATGGTGGGGGTCCTCTGCAGTCCCTGCACTGAGTTCGAAACCAGCACAAATCACAGGCAGTGTCTCAAGTAAAGTCCTGTGCCAGTTTGCAGTGGGTGCTAGCCCTAGATCAGATTAAACACAGGTGCAAACCACAGGGGGATCCAAATACAACAGACCCCTGTACACCAGTCCACACTTTCCAGTTAGAAACTGTCCACAATACGTTCTTCAGCTGCAGCTGGGACACAACTCTCAGCCACTTCAGTCAGTTCGCTCAGGAAAAGTATAACACCCAGCTAGCACCCGATGTCCAGAGATGCTTTGACTCATCCAAATCAAAATTGCAGTCTCACACAGGTAAAACAAACTCTCAGCATTAACTGTGGCACTCAAATAGCACAGCTCAGTCCTCTCATCTCAGTTCAGTCCACCAGTGCAGGGTTTCTGCAACACTTTGCTTCTCCAATATAATCAAACTGCTCAAAGTACCTAGGGAATCAAGGTATCAGTTCAGTCTCTCGATCTCCTTCCCCTGTTGATCTTTTCATGAACACAGCAATCTCCACTAGAGACCTGGGAAAGGCCTCCCTAGACCAGATCTGCTCTCACAGGAGACTTCTGGGAACAGACTGAAGAACAACCAGAAAGTCCAGGGGTTTTCACTCAAGATTCCAAGTTTCTGATTGGCTGATTGAGCCTGTCAATTGACCATAACCATAGAGATCAATATTTACTGATGGCTTATTGGAACATGATTTAGGAACCTAGATTAATCCCCTCCTTCTCCCAGGAGTCCCTTGGTACAGTTTTTAGCTGCCTAAATAGATGATTGGCTGCCGTTTTGGGGTCAAAGTCCTATCAAAATGTCAGCCCCCCCCTTCAGTTTGTATGAGTTCACCAGCAGCCCAATTTTGACAGCGTTGGTGCAAGCAGTAAAATTACTCTCTGTTTACAATGCCCTACTGGGAAGACATCTCCTTCTGTGCCCTTTCATATGTGCCCATTCTTAATTGTTTATACTAAATATTCGTGCTCTCGCTGCCACCGAAAACATTACCCCCAGGCAACTGGCACTCCTCATTAATATTCATAAGGGCTCATGAATTATTCATGAGGCCTCACTATGTGCCCGAAACTCAAACTTTATTCCCAAACAATAAAGAGGCTTCTCTCTGGCATCCCTAAGGTCTCCGGTCCCCATTTAGCTCAAGGGACACCAAGGCCACTGATATACCCCCCATTGTGACCGCAATCGGTGGTCAAAAAAATCAAAGGCACTTCTTTGCACATGCGCAGTAACCAGCCAACTCAAAAAAAATTATGCCAGTGACTTGCAATTGAAGATCTAAGCCCAAACGGGACTAAATAATTATAGCGTTGCTTGGGGGAACACTGGAGGGACCAAAATGGACTCAGGCCATGATGATAGAGGCTGGGAAATACAAGAGACACTAGGCAGCATGGAGGCTAATGGGAGACTGGGGGGAAAATGGCGAGACAATAAAGATAAGCCCCCAGAGGGGAGTTACATGAGCTAACAAAACACAAAGGGTGAGTGGATTTATGAGCTGTTTAGCCCCCAAAGATAACATTATTTCACATGTGCACAGTTCGTTCCCACCATTTATTTTATGTAATACATTTGATTAGCCAAAACATGACTTGATTTAAATTTCTTGAAGAGTTTTAAAACATTTCTAGCAGCTGAGGAGTTAAAGCTCATTTGCCCCAATATTCTGAAGGTTAGGATGACAAGTTTGAAAAGTTGAATTAAAATTAACAAATTGTCATTATAAAATTATATTTATTGTAACCAATACTGAGAGTGGGATGGGGGGGGGCTAGAAGTGACCCATGCTGTTAAGATGTAATGTTACTATGAAAATCTATTGATTTTGAAATGAAAATGTGCTCTTGGGTTGACTCAAACAATTGTGAAACTCATTTTGTTTTGTTTTTTAAATCTTTTGCTTTAAAAAGAAAATTGTTGGAAAATTCAAAACTAGAGTTGGTACAGTGAACGGTTACCACCAGGGGTGTAGTTACCAGGGTGCAAGGGGTGCAGTCGCACCCTGGCCCATGAGGTTTCAGGGGCCCAAATACAAATGGTCAATTATGTTTATATTTTATTGATTTAAACACACAGCCTGCCAGCACTGCAGCATTGCCAGCTTTTTTTTTAATCAAACTGTCTGAGCAGCCAGCAGCTGACTGTCACACAGCTGTAGATTGGATTGGGTGGGGGTGGGGTCGAGGATGAGCCAGCAGCTGACTGTCACACAGCTGCAGATTGGATTGGGTGGGGTGGGCGGGGATGAGCCAGCAGCTGACTGTCACACAGCTGCAGATTGGATTGGTGGGGGTGGGGTCGGGGATGAGCCACAGCTTGCACTCACAGTGTGCGTCTTACCACATGACTCTTGTAGGACTGAAACAGAGTCATGTGGTACTGTAAGGCACTGTACTGCACATGTACGGCTGAAAAATTGCAAGCAAGCACTGTGAATTGACTCATTAGCACTATCAGTCCCCCAGAAAATGCCCTCATGTTTTGAATTTATGTCATAAACTGATAATTATGTGGCCATAAGTCTTATGACCACATAATAATCAGTTGAGAACAGGGCCCCTATGAATACTGACTGACCTCAAACTATTTATTGCCAATTTTTTCAGTAAGGAGGCAGGAGCAGATTCCCTGCTGCCTATTTCTGGATATATATTTGTAAACAGGACTGCATTAAGTACAACACTGTACCGCAGAATATATATTTAGATTTTCTATTCGCTTTTTTGGATGGGTTATATATAGGATAGTGCATGGGGAACGGTTGACAACAGGGCTATTCTTCCACCGAGTTGGCACTATGACGACGGATTACCTCGAGGCGCGGCTCGAGAGGTATCTATCATGCTAAAGTGACCAACAGGTGAATGCCCTGTTGTCAACCGCTCCCATGCACTTTTCTATATAGTATGGTGGAACGCCATTCTCTGACAAAAAAAAACAATCACTACGTCATATTGCTGCTAAAGAAAATGTTTACTTGGTTACTGGAAGGAAAAACTTAACTTTACATTCTTTGCGTTTTCACGCTTAACCTGTTTATTGTTTTATCACTTTAGATTTTAAACTTTTAACGATTAACATTTTAACTTTTGAAACACTCACATACAGCAGCACCCGGAATAGCAATTCACAAATCTGTGGGGAAGAGCAGAGAAAAGGTAAAATCGGCTAGCAGTGGGTCTAGTTCTGTTGAGGGAATGTCATGTATTGCCCTGTGCTCGTCATTGTCTCTGATGAAGCTATGTATCTGCCGCATGTAATTTCTCATTTTTTTGGCTGTTTTTTTTATTCTCCTGTTCGAGGATGAATGTATCCCGCTCGGAAAGTGGTTTTGAAAGTACCGCCGCTGACATTGCTCCTAACGCTACGTGTCCTGTCAAGGGAATGAGCCCTAACTGTCAAATGGTGCTCGAGGACATGGTTTGTGATGTGCGCAGTGCAGTGAGACAAATCATTCTGCTGGTCTGCGATCGTCACTACTGTGTGACTACAAGGTTTCGAGAACGATGGATTTCGGTGGAGAACGATGTTCCACCATACACTATAACACAGTTGCCAGCCTACCACAGTATATACTGTAGTACAGGACAACACTTGACATTTGATGTGATGCATGTTTTGAGGGGGTGGAGGCAACTGTAGGATTTACTGGCCAAAAAGCCTCTTGTTGCAAATCAGTTAAATGCACAAGTCAATATTTTAAAATATTGTGAAGCTGACTTTATAGCCTGGTGTTAACGTATTTGAATCAGGTTGTCTTATCTTGTAACAGAAAGACTTATAAAAAATTATCTTTGTACTACAATGAAGCAGGATCAACTATCTGGCTTTGCAATTCTTTCAATAGAGAAAGAAAGAACCAATTTTAAAATTGGAGGGGGCAAACTGGGAAGGGCATTTCCAAACTGGAAGGGGCCCTACAACATACCCCTGTACCCAGGTCCTCTGGGACTTTGCTACGCCACTGTGACTGTTGTTCCTAGTTTCTGCTTTAGAACCTCAGTTCCAGAGCGCCTCTTGTTGTTCCTCTTAATTTCTGTCACTTGCTTATTTTAGCTTTCCTGCACTTTGTGTGGCATTCCACAATCAGAATGGAGCTGCATTCTTTTCATGGTTAGCCTTAACAAATTGAATTACCTTTTTCAATCTCTGACATAGGAAGCTCTTATTAACTTATGAAGTCAGTACGTAAGCTTTAACCAAACACACTTATTGCCATCCTAACTAAAGTTCTTTACAATAAACCACTGACTTCAAATCCTCCAGTGTGCATGCTGGCTACTTTACTGGCAGATAACTTATTCTCATGAGCGTTTGCACCTCCAGTCCCATATTGAATCAATTTGATGGTTTATCTTTGCAAAAGCAGTGTACCTCCATTTTGCTATTGTGATTTCTAGCAGATGGGGTCTACCAGAACAAAAACTAAGGCCCTGTCCACACTATGCCTCTGTAATGTTACAGAGGGCTCAAACCATTACCACAACGGTTTGCGTTTACATCTGTAACGTTACAGAAGACGTTTTAGTAACCATTGTTGAAACCACTTATGAGGTGGTTTGAACAACGGTTATGAAAATGGTTGTGCCCCTGTAACGTTACCAGCCATAGTATT
This sequence comes from Neoceratodus forsteri, assembly GCA_016271365.2. Taxonomy (NCBI): domain Eukaryota; kingdom Metazoa; phylum Chordata; order Ceratodontiformes; family Ceratodontidae; genus Neoceratodus; species Neoceratodus forsteri. The sequence goes on along the minus strand of CM057459.1, from coordinate 536,047,406 downwards.
GGGCGGCGATGGCGTTAGGCTCAGTATTCCCCAGTGCAGCACAAACTGCATTGTGGGATAGAGTGCAGCAGTAACATTACAGGGCACCCACAATGTGGACGGGCTGTAACGGTTCCAAACCGTTATCGAGACTGTTTGCTGGTAGTGTGGACACACTGTAACGGTTCTGGTCTGTAACAGTTTGGAACCGTTACAGACTGTAAGTGGTGTAGTGTGGACAGGGCCTTTATGTATCACTAGTCTCCCCACTTTCATTGGAGTTATAACAATTGTTAGCAATTCAAGTAATTATAGCATTTATTTTTAAAATTTAATTACGTTTTATAGAAATGTGGGACCATGGAACATCTGAAAACAAAAATAACATGAATCTGAACACTAGTTCAGCACTCAACCATTTTATGCTGCCTACAGGAGAAAAAAGACATGCATTACTAGTTCTGTTTCATGATTTTATTTATTTGTATTTAAAATGTGGTATCTGGGAAAGGCACACTGAGCTGAGGCTCATTTCCAGGTGTGTCCCAGGGAAGGAGGAAATGGAGCAAAACAACAGTAGACAATAGCAAAACAACCACTGAACAGACAGACTAGCAATGTGTTACAATAATAGAATAAATGAAGAGCAACTGGCTTGTACCACAACTAAACAAAGTGCAGTGAACTTTAACAGTGCCTAGAAATCACAACCAAAAACATATGAGTTGAAATCAAGACATTATTTTTACCACTTTTTGATGCAGATCCATGTTCCAGTTATTTCTGGAGTGTTTTATGGCTAGAATTAAAAATAAACAAATGGTTAAGTTCAACACCCCACTAAAGCAACTCGGCTAGAGACTAGGTTAAGATTAACCATGGATTCATTTGAATCCTATGGCTAAGGAATTCCTAAAATACTTTCAGACGTCCTTTGCTGGATAAGGATGATTCAGAATTCCCCTTGAAATAATACAGATCCATTATCAAACTGCATTTTAGGTCACAAAATGATTCAATACCCAATTTGGATTTATATGAACATCTGCTGATGACAAACGTTGTCATATTGGTTTGCATCAGGAAAAATGACACATAAAAGGGTTTGGATATAGGCAAACATCACCGATTTATATAAGAACTGTATCTAAAAAAGTATAGCAGAAGACAGTATAGCCCAGAGATTAGAGTACCAAATTGTAAATCTAGAGATCCAAAAGACCTGGATTTGAATCTCCCTTCAACCAACATACTGTGAGACTCTAAGAAAGTCACATAGCTTACCTCTACTTAATGTTGTTGCACATGCACCTGGAAATTAGCTTTTGCTCAGTGCACCTTTCCCAATGAAAAATCCCAAGTATATATTTTTTGTTGCTTGGGAAAGGAAGAATGGAATTTGCATACTGGAATGCATCACAAACTAACGTAAACACTTTTGGAATGTAAGATTCCAACAAAAAAATTATGCAGAATATTGGTTTTATACACAGTCTATTCCCATGATGATTGCAGCTACAGTCATTACCATACCAGGGGCCAAATATTCAAATCTTTGCCTGGGGGCAAAATTTGCACTCGCTGGCTGGCAAAATTAGCCCACTTCCAACTGCACACAATATTCAAATGAATATCCCCCTGGGCAAACACTGCTGAATTCAACGAGCAAATGAAGGTGGGCAAACATGGCTGTGAGTGCATTGCAAAGACAGCAAAGCAAAGAAGACAGCTCTGAATATAGCAACTGGGCAATGCAAACAAAAACAGCAGCCCAGTGCACACAGCGGTGGAGTCAGGCACAGGTAAACCATGTGGTCACTGTGGGAGCCAGCAAAGAAGTGGTGCAGAACAACTGCAAACAACAGTGAAGGCAAAATACTGTAGAGCCAGGCTAAGGCTCAGACACATTTTCCCAGGGTAAAAGTGTGCCATCAAAACATATATGCAAATGAGCCTACTTAAGCATTCTGGAGGCAAACAGCCTCGTGACCTGATTTGAATGCACTTCCATGTGTAGATTGCCTGGGCTACTTCTGGATGCACACAGCACCACCTGTATCTCAGACTGGAATTACAAGTTGGTAGCAGCACAGACTATTGTGCCCCAGGGGATAAGCACCACAGGCACGTGTGGCTATGCTTCATGCCATAGACATATTGATGTTCCTGCTACAGTGTGTATCATACACTACAGTACCATGGGTAACTGGTATTGTGAGGGACACATCAGTGCATACTGTGTGTCAGGTAATATTGAATGCTGCTATCCACACAAAGACAGGCCAAGCTGGCAGATGTGTACTAACAGTGGACAACACTTTCAAACTGTTCTGTGACCCACATACACTGTGCCAATGGCATGGGATTCTCATAATACCACACATATGGCCTGCCATGTATGGGGAGCGCATGTACAGGTATGCAGTAGTTGCTGGGGGGTCAGACACATACCATCATACATGCTCAATGACATCGGGGCATTCCTGTCACTAGAACATGTGCACTGTGTGGATGACCCCAACCGTGTGGCACCACCTACCATGTGGTACATCCCAGGCACCTGTACACCCTCCCCTCACCACCCTGTCTCCCCTCAGTGCAGCATGTGTGTGCTGTATTGTGTTGGTGTACCCCCTATGGAGGGATTGGGGGTGTGTGCTGCTTGTACTCACCAACAGGGTGTCCACTGAGTACTAGGCCACCATCAACTACTTGGCAGAGTTTGGACAGGATCCAGATGAAGTTGCCATTGGCACTACCAGGGTACCATGCTAGGACTCATGACCAGTACCATTGGGTTTCAGCATATCTGTTCCTTAGCATAATAAGTGGACCAGGATGGCTTCTGCCCTCTCTTCCTGCCCATTGACTGCAGTCATCAGGTGCACCATGATGCTGTTGTTGCATAGAGCCCTGTTGCCTGTTCCTGCTGTGTTCATGCCCCATCCTTGTTTTGCCCAGAGTTAAGACTACCTTTTTTTTTTTTGAGGGGGGGTAACTTGTGCCACACTACGTATAACGCAAAGTCGCGCAAACACAATTTGCGTGGTGCTAACATGCTGAATATAGCATAGTGCCTGTATTCATGTGCATGCCCCTCTCTTTGTCCATTGCATACATTATCATTCTACGTGGTGCTATTCCAATTTGCCTGTGTTATTCAGGCCTTTGAATATAGCACAAGTGTGCAAACAGCAAACAACGTGCCCACAATATCTTTGCCCACTGAGCAAAGTTTTGAATATTGGGCCACAGGTATGCAATTATTTGAAATACGTGCGCAGCAGTATACTTATGTTAAGCACCTATTTTGGGTTTTGCTGTTATGTGAAATGTACATGAACAGTTGCCTAATGGTATCCTGTGATATGGGAAGATCACAAGTGGGCGCCTGCTGAAACAGTGACCACTTGTGGTGACTGCTGTGACGGCAAGGGTGTGGGGTTGGTGATTGGATAGGGAGGGTTTGCGAAACAGTGACGGGATATCATGCATTTATACACATGCGGGAGGGGGTGCAAGTGTGCCGAGTGAGGGGCGGGAGGGTTTTGTGAGGGGTGGTGCTGAGGGTTGCAGCTGAGCTAGCATATTGGTGTGGTGAGGTGGGTGCTGGCCTGGGGTGGTGGGAATGCAGGGTTCAGGACTGGGCGCCGGTAGGTTTTTGTTGCACCCAGCCTGAGACAGGTGTTTTTTTTTCTATTTGCAAGTACATGCACGCCTCTGGAGTTGAGAATCTAAATTTGGGGGTGTGTGGTGGTAAGCCCCGAGTGCAGTGCACAGCCCTCCACATAAAAGTAAAAAAACATGATTTTTGCACCACTTTCATTGGCGCCAGGATTCCACATTGCCGAAATTATGTGGATTGCGATAAGGGCATTTGGCATTCTGAATTTGCCCTTATCACATGGAACCAAGGCTTCAGTTAACTCCATTTTGGGAGCATTTGACTTCCAAAAATAAGGCAAAAACTTCCAAAATAAAGAGAAGGAAGTCATTGACTTCCAGATGTAAAACCAAAAAGTAGATGACTTTCAAAATTGCAGGCATGGAAGTCAGAAATTATGGAATATTCTGAAACAGTTTGTATTTTATCACTTATATATTATATTAAAATCTATAAATTTGTCCTTCCTAGAATATTGACTTCCATAAGTGGAATCATGGAAGTATTCTGACTTCCAAAAAATTGGAATGACTTCCAGATTTCAACTCCAGCAAGTTTTTGACTTCCACTGAAAATAAATTAACTGAACCCCTGCATGGAACCTTATCTAATATCTATCAGTTCATTTGTTAAGTATACAATTTATGTATTCACACTTGTGCAATGTTCAGTTTAGTTTAGACATTTCATTCTCTGTCTTCTAATCAAGGCTTTCACCCCAGTGTAAATACCATAGAGCCTGGCCCAGGTGGCTAAAAGAGTCTCTACTCTCACATGGGTTCAGTATAGGTTCTGGCATATACAGTAGCTGAAGTAGCCATAAATGAATGCGTCATTTAACCACCTCTCAAGGATAGAAAGCTGCTGGCAGAGGAGGGAAGGATGGAGTTGCAACAAAAGTAAGCATGTATTCAATATAACACGAGTCCTTTGATGACTAAGAGGTGCAGCATGTGAGTTGCTTGCTGACTCCCCCCAAACACCACAGAGAGTCTTTCTTTCATTTAATTGGGTCAGAAAGCAACATTTTTGCTTGAAGTGCTTCTGCTATGTTTAATATTGCTTGGCCCTTTACCTCTCTGTCTCAAGACTGAGATTTCTACTCCAGTGTATGTGCCACAGGCCTCAGCGGTTGAAGCTAAAAGTGCCACTCCACCTCATGTGGGTGCCATTGTAGCTCCTCCTATATAACTAAAGGAATGTTCATGGAATCTGTCAGGTCCTGCCTCCAAGAAAAGGGTGAGTGAAAAAACTGTGATGTTAGTCCTCCCTAACCAGCAGATAATGGGACCTTCAGGAAGATGTTTCTGTGTACTAAAGGCACTCAGACTATGTTAAAGCTTGAACAGGCAGAGACACAGACTTGGAGCAGAAAAGGTATTACATGAACACAAGGTTAGCCAAAAGTTGGTACCCAGGGTATGGAGAAGTGCAGAAATAGTCGAAGGGGTCCAAAACACATAGATATTAGACCTAGAAAAAAAGCACTAGGATTGGTTTGCAGGAAACCAAGGAGGCCCAAGGCAGGGTAGTAAACTCAGGACAACATCAGCCATATGGCAGCAAATGGCAGCAGAGCCCAAAATAAGGTGCGACTCAAAACAGAATGCAGAACTGGAGCATAGGAATAGACAAAGGCACCGCAGAATCAGCCAGGATGCAACACAGTATCGTGCAATATTTCTGAAGAGTGCTGGAATGTGCTGCAAGGAACAATGAAAGCCACAGAAACACAATATTTGGCAGAAAAGGACTGCTTGGCTCATTCAGTTTGCCTAGATGTCCTCTGCCTATATGGTCTCCGTAGACCCTACCTGGTTTCCGGTAACCCCTGCTCAACTATCAGAATCTTCCTATGTTTAACCATTGCATGCTTGAAGCCCCCCAATGTTTTCTCTCCCACTACCTCTGCTGGTAGACTGTTCTGAGTGTCCACCACTCTTTCAGTGAAGTAGTACTTCCTCGCATCCCTCTTAAACCTCCTCCCTTCCAGCTTCATTGCATTTCCTTTTTTCCTGGTGCATTTACTCATTTGAAATAAACTCCCTTCGTGTACCCTGTTCATTCCTGTGAGGTACTTGTAGGTCTCTATCATATCCCCCCTCTACCTCTTCTCTTCTAGGTGTACATATTGAGATCCCTCTGTCTCTCCTTGTAGGGCTTTTGATGCAACCCTCGTACCATTTTAGTTGCCCTCCTCTGGACTTCCTCCACCCTGTCTATGTCCTTTCTGAGATGCAGCATCAAAACCTGGACACAGTACTCCAAGTGGTGTCTCACCAGCAACTGATACAGTGGTAACACCACCTCCCTCCATCTACTGGTGATAGCTCTTCTTATGTACCCCAGCACACCAGTGGCTTTGCCCAATGTCTCATTATGCTGCCCACCAGTTTCAGGTCATCAGATATCATAACACCAATTTCTCTTTCCTGGTTTGTGACCATCAGCACCTCACCCCCAATTTATATTCAGCTCCTGTCAATTAAGCCCTTTTATCATGCAAGAATTTGTGAAACATCATTTACTGCACTGCTGCCTGGCTAAAGCCACCATAAACCCAGAATACATAGCTGCAATAGCTGCAGTGGTAGCAGAGTAGCAGCAATGGCAGCAAACCAAATGCCAAAGGGCCCCAGCCAAGAGGTGTGGAGCCCCCAGGAAGTGTCAATAACCACAGTCAAAAAGAGACACAACATGGAAGTAGTGGTGTCTAGAAGAAGAGTGATGAGGGAAAAAGAGCAGCTGCAGCACACAGATACAAAACAGATGTGTGCATGTGACTGGATAGAAACAGCAGGTATGCCGACTGGGTGGTAAAAACTACAGTGAAAGTGAATGTGCGTTAAATATTGTGTGGTTCTTTTTATGGCACTCACTGTGGGGGAGTTGAAGAGTTGTCTTGTGCTCCATAGCAAAGAGATTTTCCATTTTAATTCATTAGCACCACCAATGGAACTTAATAATTATATTCAGACTTCAATACAGTAACTATGCAATGTTGTAACTAAATTGTTTTGGAATTATTTTCTCATTGCTTAATTGCAGTTCTTTACCAGTATCCTGTGCTAAGCAGTTTTAAAACACATTAATTCACAGTAACTAGTGTCATTTATCACATTTTAACTCCAACAGAAGTCTCAAGTATGTGCCATTGCATGTAATACCTGCATCACTTCATAATCAGCTTGGATTGTAATCAACTGTGAATGCTATTAAAAAAGGGAATATAAATATATGAATGCAAAGACATGTCTGGATTGTTTGCTTTCGTCCCAGTTAGCATGATGGTACAATGAACAGCTTTCACAGATTTCTCAAGGAATGAACTACAAAACACAGCACGTTTTAGGAACATTCACGAAAACATTTCTATTTGGGCCTAGATCCAGAGCAGCTGTGCCAATATCCTCTGCTAAATGAGATTGTATCAAAGCTGCTTAAGAGGCTTTTGTGCTGTCATGCCAGAAATCATTGCACTTTGCACCGTGCCAGCAGATGACACAATGCTGATGCAGGAAGCACAGCGGGAATTCTCAATGCTAGTAAAAGATCAAATACTCCCTAGCTAGCGCTTCTACTATACATACATACAGTAATCTAGCTGCATAGTGTGGGGCAAAGTAGTTTGTTTCCAGTGCTGACTGTACCCTTTCTTAACCATAGAGATTCCGCTGATGTGAGCCACATTCTTTGTAGCAATGCAAAATTCTCTGTACTGCATGTGATTGCAGTATTGGTGTGACAAAATGTAACACCCCTAAATGTTCATAAATTGCATAATAAATTCATAAGCATGCACACAATGTTTTATAAGCATAGAACTTATGTATTACTAATTATAACATGCTATGGGTTCTGTTCAGATTTTAGGAAAGCTTTTGTAAAGGTCTTTTAGAGGAAAAATCATTTTGGATTCTTACCAGAAACAGGTTTCATCTACATCTGAATATATCATAATTAGGGTTTCCACTTTTTGGTGTTTAATTTTTTTTCCTAAATTTGGTGTTCATTTTTCAACACTTTACAGCATTTTTTTAAACAGTGTTTTTCCAGTGTTTATGAAAGAAAGTAGTACAAATTAGATAAAACAATGGTGTTTTCTAATATGTATTTCCTTTTCATTGTGTTTCTTAGAAAAAGAGGGCAAACAGATTTATAAAACAGCTCAGGAGACATTCTGATGAATCATTTAGTAATAATGGGCCCTATGCATCACAAAATACAGTAGTTGCCTACACGCCACATATCCGAGGCACATAGGCATCCATGCATTTGAATGCCACACAGTGGAGGTCCCATGGACCACTGGCAGCATTTCCTAAGGGTGCACAGGACACTTATGCACACGCCACCCTAGCCGTATGGATGACTCCACACTGGGAGCTTGTCAGGGGTGTGCTTGCACTATGCGGCATTCACTAAGTCACATAGTGCCAGGCACAGTGGAGGCACCGGGTACACCATCTGAGACCAGACGTAACCCGGTATATGCCCCAATGTACTCCATCCGTCGGGCGCAGTGGTACTGGGCAATGGACCTCCTTTTTGCCACAGCCCACTAGCCTGCAGGGGAAGGCTGGGGCAGTGCTTCAGACGAAGGCCCAGCAGTGGTCCACATGCTGCCACTTTCTGCGGTTTGCTCCAACTCCGTGAGCCCACTGCATGGGCGCACGGGATCCACTGCATGACCCAGTACAGGCATCCAATTGGATTCCTTCCCAGGTCTGCAACTCCGCCTCCAGTTGCCCACATGACCCTATGTGAGGAGGGGGCATGGAAACAGACAGGCACCCCGCAGGCGCATGCAATCATCATGCCGCACACCCTGCCCCTGTCCAGGGTCGCACAGGTGTGCAGGTGGGGTACGAGCCTCAGGCACATATAACCTTCCCATTAGTGCATACAGCCCATTAACAGTAGTAGTGGTAAATCTTTTATTGTTCAGCCATAAAAAACAGCCATTACAAAGTTACACAGATTAACTAGGGTTGGCAGATGCCACCAGTTGCTGGTCCTCTGCTTGTGGCAATGGTATAGTAAAGTGGTTTTGTATTTAACAGTACTGGATGCCAGTCCAATTGGGTTGTGTAGCTACAAGTTAGTTACTTGTGGCTAAATGTGCTATTTGTGTCTCCCTCCCATTTCCCAATTATGATACATTCCCCTTCCCACTACCAGCTTTGTCTCCACCATTTCCCTTTGCCATTTCTTGTCCATCTCAGTTGACAAGCATCCGTGCCCCATGTCACTATCTCCCTTATCTTGGCTGTGTCACTCATTGCCTTCCAAGTTGCCAGCTTTGTCATAGTTCACATTAACAGCAGTCACATCTTTATTACCTGCTGTCAGTGCCCCATTTCCTGCTGTTTCAGTACCTCCAACTACCAGCTGTGTTGTTACCCCATCATTACCAGCGTGTTCACCAGCCACTCTTTGCCAGCATTGTCTCAGAACCTCATTGCCAGCTGTGTCACTGCTGCCCCTCATTGTCAGCTGTGTCACTGCTGCCTCTTATTGTCAGCTGTGTCACTGCTGCCCCTTATGGTCAGCCCTGTCACTGCTGCCCCTTATTGTCAGCTGTGTCACTGCTGCCCCTTGTCAGCTGTGTCTCTGCTGCCCCTTATTGTCAGCTGTGTCACTGCTGCCCCTTGTCAGCTGTGTTACTGCTGCCCCTTATTGTCAGCTGTGTCACTGCTGCCCCTTATTGTCAGTTGTGTCACAGCCCTGTAACTAACTGTTAGTTCCTCCTAATTGCCAGTACTGTAGTTACTGTTCCCTCTTGCTGCCAGTGGAGTCATTGCCCGTACCCAAAGACTGACTGCTGTTACTGCTTCCATTACTGTCTATGTCATTATGCTCTCATGACTAGCTGTGTGTTTGCACCCTGATCGTCAGCTGTGTAACTGTCCATTCCACTAGACTTCTTCCTGTTCTCCTCCCACTACAACTACCAATGTCCTATCCATTCACCTCTGCTATTTTACCTTTTTACCCACTTTTGCCTACTCAGTCTTATAGCCTAAAACTCAGTGTACTCTGCAACCTGAATTTTATGCCTTATTAGTTCCGTACAATGTCTTGCTCTTTATTGGCAGCACCCTCTCTGAAATCATAATCTGGTTACCCTGTAACTAATATTCATGCACATTTTTTACATTGCTTGTCTTTGGTCTTAAATTCATTACTTGTTCTGTGATTATATTGTACATGTTCATTAAACTATTATTGCCACTTTGCTATTGCTGTTTCACTCCCTGTTGTATCTCATCATGTAGGTCACATCTGAAAACAAGTCCCAGCTTAGAGTGCTTATTCTGGTAACCAAATTTAAAATAAAAATATAAAAACAGTTTTTAGCTGTGTGACTGCCCCCACATTGTCAGCTATTTCACTGCCCCTACATTGTCAGCTTTGTCACTGCCACCACATTGTCAGCTGTGTCACTGCCCCCTCATTGTCAGTTGTGTCACCGCCCCCACATTGTCAGTTGTGTCATTGCCCCCACATTGCCAGCTAGTTCACTGCCCCCACATTGTCAGATAAGCCATTGCCTCCACATTATCAGCTGTGTCAATGCCCCCTCTTTGTCAGCTATGTCATGCTCCAAAACAAGTGCACCAAGAATACCCAATTAGCCAAGGCTGAATATTTTAATAACACCCTAAATTTCAATCTTGGTAGGCCATCTAAATTCTGGAAAGTCATCATCTCCCTTTCCCCCACCCTGACAACAAATCCCCCCCTACTCTCCCAAGGGACTCTCCTCTCTGACCCCCTGATGGTTGCCTCCGGGTTCAATTTCTACTTCACTACATGCACAATGATCCTTCTGCATTCCCTACCATCAGTAACCCCACCCAATCTCCAGACAGTTACCCCTTCACCACCTGGCCAGAACCCCTTCTCCTTCAGACACATCTCACCCATGGAAACCTTAAATGCCCTTCACTCCCTGAATCCTGCCAAAGGAAAATCTCCAGATGGTCTAGACACCAAACTCCTCTGCCTATCTGCCCCTGCCATAGCTGCTCCAGTCACCGCCCTACTAAATCTCTCGTTCACCACTGAATCAATCCTCACAGAGTGGAAACATGCCACTGTCCTACCACTACCCAAAGGAGGGGACCCCACTTCCGCTGCTAACTACCACCCCATCTCCCTCCTCCCCACCCTTGCTAATCTCCAGGAACACCTCATGCTCTCACAACTCTACCACTTTTTCTCTGAAACCAACTTCTTCACACCCTTCCAGTCCGGTTTTAGAAAAAACTACTCCACCACCACCTCCTTACTGAGACTCACAGTTTCCATCCTCTAGGGATGGACAAAGGCCAAATTACATCTGCAAACTTCATCGACATAGCCAAAGCTTTCAATATGGTATCCTACCGCCTCCTACTATCCTGCCTATCAAATGATGGGTTATCTGTGATGGCCACTAACTGGTTCAGAGCCTACCTGCAAGACAGAACCCAATCTGTAAAAATAGCTGACTCCATCTCTCTCCCTATTACCACTGGCATTCCCCAGGGCTCAGTCCTCAGCCCCATTCTCTTCTCCATCCTACTAAATGACCTGCCAAAAACTTGCTCTACTACCTCAATACATATGTATGCAGATGACACAGTCCACTTTACATCCGTCCGGACCCATGAAGAAGTCATCTCCAATCTCCAGACCGACTTCAACAAGGTACAGCACTGGTTTAACTCTCACCAACTCTCCCTCAATGCCAAGAAAACAGTCTGTATGACTTTCGGCACTAGACAGACTCTATCCAGACTTGCATCCCCACTGATCTTCCATACCCTGGATAATACAGACCTAGAAGACGTGCCCTTCTTTAGGTACCTGGTGGTCTGGCTTGACTGCCATCTATCCTTCTCAACCCACATGGATGCCATTCTGTCAAAACTGTGCCCTAAGCTTGGTGCTCTCTATAGAAACCACGCCAGTCTCCCACTACCTGTGAGATGTGAAATCATCCTGAAAATGATACTACCTTCCTTCAACTACTGCAATGTTGTCTACAGCTCTGCCCCCAAGTCCACCCAATCCAGACTGGACCCCCTCTTCAATGCTTTCTGCCATTTCACCCTTGATGCCCCCCCATACCATCATTGCAAGCTCTTCCATTCACTGACCCTACCATCCCTGAGCATCCGGTGTTTACTTCACAGTGTTAAATTTGTTCACAGTTTTTGGCTTGGTTCCCTTCTGCCCTACCTCGTCACCTCCTTATCTTCTCCATCAACCCCTTCTCATGCCCTCAGGTCTACTGACTCCAGGCTATTAGTCATCCCTCACCCGAAGGACCTCTGCAGGCCAATCAGCTTGCTCTAACCATCTCCCTAAGCTCTGGAATGACCTGCCGGCCCAAATCCGCCATTCTTCCTCCAAACATTCTCTATGCTCAGCCCTCACTAACTTCTATGCACCAATCTGTACATGCCCCTGACCTCCTCCCCCCATCCCCCTTGCCTGAGTCTCCCCCCCCATCGTTTTCCACTTCACCTTACATGGCCTGACCAGTGGCTTGACCTTCACCCACATAGACTGGCTTATAATTGCCCTGCCAACCCAAGAACTTGCCCCCTCACTGCACTTCTGCTTATCTCTCTCCCTTACAAATGTCTTCCCTTAGTCAACCCAGTCGTCCTTTCTTTGTGTATCCTATTCTGACCTAGTCCCCCGCTCCCTGTCCCATAGTTTCCAGGCTTCCAGTTCTATCAGCCAACTCTCTGTAAAATATTTCAAGCTAATGCTAGGAAGTAGGCACTTATGCATGTATGCATGGCTGTAGATGTGTATTCAAAATATGTAATGTTACTCTCATTGTAGAACATGTATGTAGTGTGTCTTTCTTCATGTAAGAAGTATGCAATGCCACCCTTAACCATGTAACAAAGCTTGTAATGGCACCCCTATTCATGACTCCAATGAACAATCTCATTTGCTGTTTCATGTATACTCTTCTCCTCTGTAACCCCCCACCCAGGTCGCACTGTGAGGCAGAGCATCTTGTTACTCAGTGTGCCTCTCCTGAGTGAAACATTTTTAATAAATAAATAAATAACACTGATTAATGTGTGGGACTCCTTTACAATGGCACTGTGGTGGAACATGTTGAACTGACCAATAGTTGGTTCACGTAGTAGGGTCACACTTCAGGAAAGGGATACTCCCTAGTTGAAGAGACCTCTATGGCAAAATGTCAGCCATTTGTCATTTTAAAAGATCCATGAGCCCCTCCATTACTTTTAAGACCAGCTATAAAATTCTATAAAGCAAAACTATTCACTCTTCCCATACACACTTTTAACAAACCATGTATAATAGAAGACAACAAAATTCCTCATATGATTAATTTGTTAATAAACTTAAGCAAAGAGAAGCAGTATGATGCATTAAGTTAGTTAATAGGTTTATATTTTACAGATATTTCATGCTGCATGTTTTCCTTCTGAAAATAAATAAGGTCTCCGGCCTGATGGGATGCACCTGAGGGTGCTTAGAGAATTGGCACTGGAAGTGACTGATCCATGGTAGCGCTGGCTTATAGCTTATTACAATCAGGGATGGTTATGAGATTGGAGGGTAGTGCATGTGTTTGCACTCCACCAGTGATAGGACAAGTTGTAACATTACAGGAAATTACAGGCACATCAATTTTACAGTTTTACTTCTATTGTGGTTAAACTGATGGAACCACTATTCAAAGAGTACTTGGTGTACTACAGAGAGATAGAGATCAAGAGAGAGAGAGAGAGAGAGAGAGAAAGTGGGCATCAGGATAGTTATCTGTACAGGGTTCATTACAGGCATGACTTTTCAGGCCAAGCTGATAGCAATCTTTGACAGGTTAACATGAGCAGTGGGGGTAAGGGATAAGCAGTAAATGTAGTCTACTTTAACTTCAGCAACAGATTTGACTCAGTGTCACATGGAAGGCTGCCGATGAAGTAGGAGGCTCTTGTAGCAGCAAAGGACAGTATTTAGTAGGGTGGGAAGTTGGTTAAGGTGGAGACAGAAAAGGTGGTGGTTAATAGGCCAAATCTGTGGAGATGGAGGTCATAAATGTGGTGCCACAGGGTTCAGTCCTCGAACCAGTCCTTTTCAATATGTTCATCAGCAACATAGGAGAAGGAATACAGGGCAAGATGTATCTCTTCACAGATGACTCTAAGATCCGTAGCAGGGTGGATACTGCAGAGGGGAGTAAGGGAGTTGCAGAGGGACCTGCAAGGTTAGTGAAGTGGTCCAAGGTTGAGCTGCTGAAACTGAATGCCAAAAGTGCAAGGTGATGCATGTGTGGAGCAAGAACCCCTTGACAGAATATTGGATGAAAGGGATTAAGATTAGCTACATCTGAGGAAAAGGACCTGGCAGTCATTAGGTGACTCCCTGAAGCAAACTAGCCAATGTAACAAAACACCATAGCAACAAAAAGTTGGGTGTAATAACAGGAGGACAAACAGAGTACTACCTCTTTGTAAATCACCAGTAAGTCCACATCTGGATTACTTAGCTCAGTTCTAGAGTCCCCAGTGAGGACAGACAGAGACAGGCTGAAGATGATACAGCACATAATTACCAAAATGATTCAGGGCTGACATTGTAGATCTTATGAGTATTGGCTTAGGGCACTACACATGTATTCGTTGGAGGACAGAAGGGATAAGGGCTGCATAATAAATACCCTCAAGAGTCTGAAAGAAATAAACAAGATAAACTGAAAGGAAGCACACAGCAAGAGTGGCTTCAGTATGATGTGAGTAAAGTTTACTCTACAGAGAGAGTGGCTGAGCCATGGAACAGCCTATCTGCTGAGCTGGTGGGAACAAAAACTATAAATGGGTACAAGCACAGGTGGAATAGAGTAAAGGACTTTGTAGATACTTGGGGGGTAGCAGTAAGGCAGGGAACTTGGGGGGATGTGAGGGTGAAACACCCTTCTAGACAATACATCACAGGGTAGAATAGGATAAAACAGGGAAGACTGGATGAATTGATGGTCTTTTTTTGCTATGTATCTATGTTTCCACAAGTGGAATTGACTGTATTAAATATTTTCAATAGAATTGCAGTGATTGTTTAGTTATGATCTATCAGTTCAGTTACCATGGACAAGTGATCTGTGCCAGGATTAACTTAAACTACCTAAACATTCTGGTGCAGAAAGCATGCGCAGGCTGTTTCCAAGGAATGTTATTTCATTACAGTATCATAAAACAGTATACATTACATTCTAACTATATCCCACTACAATAACTTGTTAAAAGGTGTCCAAATCTTATCAAAAGCTGCTATGTGTTTTCTAAAGAGAGTTTGCAATTTTAAATAAACATTGAAAACCATTATTTTGACACAATTCATCTTATATTTTATATATTTTCTGCTTTTTCTTTTGTT
Source organism: Neoceratodus forsteri (assembly GCA_016271365.2). Taxonomy (NCBI): domain Eukaryota; kingdom Metazoa; phylum Chordata; order Ceratodontiformes; family Ceratodontidae; genus Neoceratodus; species Neoceratodus forsteri. Next base: position 536,032,348 of record CM057459.1, on the reverse strand, counting down.
TATTCTGCATTACTAGGCTAAATTGCATGGAAGCTGGATACTTGACCCCAGTAGTTCATCTGCTGCTAAATCCTTCACTTTAGGTATAATCTTCAATTTGGGGCATCCCATTCTGTTTCTATGGAAATGATAATGATTTCACAAACAGAGAACTGTGACTTCAGTGTAGGCTTAACCAGTAGGAGATGATCAGCTGCAGGTTACAAAGATCTTGTTTTCATAAAAGTCAAGATAGTATGGAAATAAACTGGCCACAAATATAGAAAACATATCAAATATAAGATGAATTATGTCTAAATATTATGTTTCTCAAAGTGTTCCCAAAGTGACAGAACCTCTTTAAGCATGCTAGATACTTTGTAATCTATTTTGACTTGGGGTGGCTTCCTCCTCCTGAGCTAAGACTTCATGCTTATGTCTCTGTCTTTGACAGTATTGTCTGACTACAAATTCCCAAACCCTTGGCAGGCCTCTTCCAAAATCTGACACCTTGCTACAGGTTATGGTCTGCTGACCAAGCTCCTGTCTTCATTCCCAGACATAACACCTCTAAAGGCGCTAGTGCTTTCACCTGCTATGCCCCCAAATACAGGAACTCCCTTCCACTAGCCTTGCGCCAATCACCATCTCACGCATCATTTAAGAAAGGCTTGCATAATTATCTTGATATTTCCCACAGGTGCTCCTGTTTCAAACCCCCTAGCTCATACTTCCTTCCTAGCCTCATCTCTCCTTGCCACTTCTGATCTGCCCCTCTAAACACAAAGCACTTCTCCTCTACCTGTCTGTCCCACCTCCCACCTTGCCTCATCCTCAACTCTTTTCTGGCCTCCTACTCCTATCACTTACTACTATCCATCCCCTGAACTGCCTAATTTCAATCCCATGTTAGCACTCAAGTATTTACAATCTTGCTCTGTTTTCCTCAAAACTATTGGTGATGTAGTTTTGGTTATTAAACTGTTTCTGTACATTTTTCTACAATGTTATTGCACTACCTTGTCTGTAGCTACTTTTTTCCTACTTGCTCTGTATTCTATTGTCAGCTATGTTTGAACCTGTACTGGAATGTTGCCTGTACTGTTGTACTGTACCCTCCTGGGTTGTGTCTGAAAATAGTCATTGCTATGGCTAATGCACTTACACGGTAAACAAAAACTAAATAAATAAATTAGAGGAAATGTACCTCTACACTCACCCTTATTTGTATTGTTGGGGGATTGTTATCTTTCTCTTTCATATAAGTACATTTTTTTGTGCTGGTCAGGTCCAGTTGGATACAGGGTGCCTCTTTACTCGTGAAGGATAAGAGAACTATTGTAATTTTTGTGAAAATCTGTGTCTGTACACAAGCTATAATACATAAATTATTTCTTCTCTAAGCTGTAACCAGAGCCTGCTATAATTGGAAAACGTTGTGAAAGAGTTCCTGATTAATGGTGTATAATTACTGGTGACCTCCTTTAATATACAGCATAGAGGCATGTTTCAAATGCCATAATAACTGGATTACCCAGTTATTACAGTGTTTTGTTTTAACTCTCCTGTCAGTACCACTTGTTGTGATACCTCATTGGCTCCTATTCTGTGTGTGTCTGTGTGCAGGCTAAACAGTTCTGCAAACATGGCAGCTCCATTTGTCGCTTAGTGATGAGACGTTAGTATGAGACTTAAGCATCTATTTCTATTATTTTTTTTAAATGTTTATCTGATTGATCATACTTCTACAACAAAGTAGAGGCAGTTCAGAGAAAGGCAACAAAAATGGTGCAGGATCTGCACCAAAAGACATATGAGGAGAGATTGGAGGACCTCAATAAGTATACCCTGGAGGAGAGAAGAGAGAGAGAGACTATGAGAGAGACCATCAAATATCTCAAGGGCATAAATAAGGCACAGGAGGGTAGCATCTCTCAGAAAAAGAGATGTTCTAGAACAAGGGATCATGACTTGAGACTGGAAGGGGGAAGACTGAGGGGTAATGTAAGGAAGTATTTCTTCAAAGAAAGGCTAGTGGATGCATGGAACAGCCTTCCAATGGAGGTGGTGGGGGAAAATTCAGTAAGTGAATTCAAAAATGCATGGGATAAACAAAAGGGAACCAAAGCAAAAGGAAAGAGAACAAAGACGGCGATCAAGTAGGGGTCTAAGATTTCTGCACCATGTGGAGAAAATGGGCAGACTGGGTGAACCTAACAGTCCTTATCTGCTGTCAGTTTCTTTATTTCTATGTTGCATTTTCAAAAGCTTTATCTGGTTGATCTGGTGTTCATCAGGTTTGGGAGTGTGAGCAGAAATGCTCTTAGTGAGTGCGAGCAGGAAAGCGGCTATGACTGACTACCTTTAGCACTAGTTAAATTCGACCATGATTCCACACTGTAAGTAAATAAAAAAAAAGAAAAAAAATGCTCATACTGGAGAGGGAGGGTGAGAGAAAGGGAGAGGGAGACAGAGAGAGAGAGAGAGACAGAGTGTGTGCGTGTGTGTGTGTATATATATAGCAGAGGGACTGAGTAATAGGCAGCAGAGACTACAGCAGTTGCAGTCACTGCACCATTAATTATAAAAAAATTAAGGCTATACAACAGTGTCCTTGTGAATTTCTTTTACACACCCTCAGTGTTTGATAACCTAATAAACCTCTTGAGCATCGCCCTCGAGGTTTAGGGGTCATCACACACCACTGGTGTGTAAATAAAAATCCATAACACACAGTTGCCTATCCATTATTCCTTATTTTATTTATTTATTTATTGAGTAATTGGAATTACAACCTTTGAGCTAAAAACTCATTTATAAAGGATACTCGTCATAAAGGGAGGGGAGAATACATGAGTCTGGGAGTCAGTAGCAGTAGGCATTGTCAAAAACATCATAATGTGATTAGTAGCAATCAATAACATTGGTAACAGCAACATACATAGGTAAAAAAAGGCAAAAGCAACACATAACCAGAGTGTGGGTACAGGGTACATGGGGGTACTGTAAACACAGCAGGGCAGACAGTAAACTGCATAAGTTAAGTTAGGTACTAGCTGCAGAAAATCAGAGGTTGAAGCTATGCTGGAGCTTGTAGAGAGGAACAGGAGATCTGGGTGAACATCATTCCTGATAACTAGATTGGTTACTAGGCTAAATCCAGTGGAGTAGTCTTAGCCATGGTAAACAGTCGAGATGGTGGGAATTAATCAGGAATAGGTAGCAGAAGAGGAATCAGAGGAGGGGAACAAAGACTAGGCTCATGGGTAGTGAGGGTGTTGAATAGGGAGGCAAGGGCTAACAGACAGTAGGTGAGTGGAGAAGGGGGGTTGCATGGCAGGTAGGCTGCTAGGGCAAGTGTAGAGCAGGGAGCTTTAGGTCAATTTGTAGGGTGCAAAATAAGTCTTGGCAGGCCTGGGTTCAGGGGTCAGGTATTCTGTATATCTATTTCTTGTAAATTAAATAATAACTATTATTATCATTATCTTCTCCCTTGCACATTGTGGGCCCCTTTCAAATCTGTTATTCCCCCAACCCCATCACTCACTGTCTCTGGGGCTTACCTGTGGGATCCATCTGTTCTTTCACAGTGAATACCCCTGCGGCTAGGCTGTAGAGAGTACCCAAAGCCCCCTCCAGATGTCTTGCTCAGTTCAATTGGTCCTAGGTCCAGTAGTCAGTGTGGGGTCTGCAGGGAACTCGGAGTACCATCCTGCCACAGCCACTGCTGTTTCCTCCTGTTTTCATACTGACCCACAAATGCTCTGTCGAGTGGACAGCATGATATGCACATGCAAAGCAAGCTTCCGTCTTCTGTGGGGGAGAGTGTCCCACTTCTAATCTCCTGCTCCACTGCATCTCCAACTATGATCACCTATGTGATAGAGCTTACTGCCCCCCCCTCCCTGGAGGAGGAGAATCATCCTTTGGGATGTGCAATCCTCCTTCCCTCTCCAGCCGTCGATGAGCTAGCCTCACTATCAGACTCGGGTCAGAGGCATTGAAATCAGTAGCACTACCGCTGTGTCACTGGACTAGCATATTAGTATTATTATTAATGTTATTGTTATATTTCAATCATGTCACCCCAACTAATATCTTAGACATCATTTGCATTGCGGTAGTTGAAAAGGTGTCTCTTCCCAATCAATTAATCAATCAATCAATCAATCAAATTCTTTATTTATCGAGGTGGGCACCATTGAGCAGGGCTCATTTACAAGACGGACCTGGTCATACAAAAATCATAGTACAGTAACATGGTAAAACATAATGCAATATTATACAAAGAAGAAAAATATACATATGTACATCAACATTTGAGTGAGAGGGCCTTTACAACAGATAGGCTCAGAACTGGGTACAACCAGAATGTTCACTTAAAAGGAGAGAGAAAGGCAAGAAGAGGGATACCAGCTTAGGAAGAAATGACGGGGTTGGAATACCTAACTGGCATACTTCAGGGAAGGGGGTGGAACTTGGCCATAGCTAAAGAGAGGCAGAGAAGCTGGTATTTAGGTAGGGAGAGAGAGGCAGGGGCAGAGACAGGGTGGGAGGCAGGATGGGCAGGAGGAAAACTGGAAAATATGTGATCTAGCAATGTGGGAAACATTTGCAGGATTCCTTCACGGAGTGGTCATAGAGCGACTTGAAAATATTCAGTCTAACAGGACAGCTCAGCTTCAAGTTTTTTTGCATATTGTTCCACAAAGAAGGCAACAAGAAACTTATAGCAGCTCTGCCGAAATGAGATTTGACCTTAAGTAATTGCAAGGCTATTAGGGAATAGCTTCTTAGAGCATAGGCACCTATTACACTCAGGGGAATACAATCAGAGAAGTATGGGGGGAGCTTGTTGGTAACTGATCTGAAAGCCCATAAAGTGGCATTTGTATTACTCCTATAATGAAAAGAAGTCCTGCCCACCGCAGTGTACAAGGAGCAATGGTGTGTGGAAAGTGGAAGGCCCGTTATGAAACTGATTGCTCTGTGGTATAGGGTGTCCAACTTAGCCAGGGAAGAGGCAGTACAATGGCTACAGAGAAGGTCAGCGTAATCTATTAATGAAAAGAACATGGCTTGAACCAACCGCTGCTTGGCATCCCTAGTAAGGAAGTGGTTAATTCTGTAGAATAATCCTAGTCTTTGTCTTAGTTTCTTCTGTAGTTCTTTGAGATGTTCAGAGAAGGTGAGTTTGTGATCGAGCCATATACCCAGATATATGAATTTTGGCACATACTCTAAATTTTCTCCAAGTACTGTGGTAATATGAGGGATAGCCCCGATGCAAGTGGGGTTCGCCGCATAGGAGGAAGGGGAAAAGAGCATCGCATTTGGTTTTTTTTTCGAATTAAGCAGAAGCTTTTTGCTTATGAGCTGGTATTGCAATAGGTTAAATTCGGCTTGGAGGTCTTCACAGGCTGCTTCCGGTGTAGGACTACTCAAATAAAGTACTGTGTCATCAGCAAACAAGTGGATATTAGCCTTATTGATGTTGTTAATGTAAACAGCAAACCACAGGGGACCAAGGATAGACCCCTGAGGCACACCTCTCTATAGGAGTTTAAGTGGCGAAAGATCACCTTCAGCTTTAACCTGCTGTTTCCGATCTGCGAGGTAGTCTGCAAACCACCACATAGAGTTAGGATCCAGGCCTAGGTTACACAGGGAGGAAAGAAGCAGGCTATGGTCGACTGTGTCGAAGGTCTTACTTAGATAAAAAAAAATGGCATAGTCAAAATTCCTATAGTCAAGGTCAAGGAGCCAATCATTAGTCACTTTTGCTAGAGCAGTTATGGTGCTGTGCTTTGCTCTGAATCCAGACTGCACTTGGTTTAACAGACTCCTGGATTCAAGGTACACCCTTAGCTGACCACTTACTATCTTTTCCAGTAATTTAGACAAAATGGGGAGGAAGGAGAGTGGTCTATAATTATTAAGGTCACAAGGGTCACCTGATTTGAGCAGAGGGATGACATGGGCTACTTTCCATTGCAAGGGAGGCTTCCTAGGATAGTGAAAAGTTGAAGAGGTGCATGATTGGCACTGCCAACACATGGTGTGCACATTTCAAAAAGTAAGGCTGTATAGAGTCCAAACCTGCACCCTTCTTGATATCCAACTGCAGCAATAGCTCTTCAACCTCTTTTAGAGAGGCAGACAGGAAGGAGAAGGCCTCTTTGGTAGCAGGAGACTTGTGAAACAATAGTCCCTGCTGAGTGTGGATGGCATTAGCAGAGGATGTGTCAAATGGTAGCCCAATAGTTGCAAAATGATTATTGAGGGCTTCCAGTATCTCCGATCGGTCTGAGATGGTGTTACTGCTGGATATAAATTTTGATGGGAGGGAATTTCCAGGTGAATGACCAGACATGTCCTTTATTATTTTCCAAAATTTTGAAGGATTCCTTGAGGCAGAGTCTAGCTCAGGCGATAGAAAGTGGCATTGGCTGCTCTGACCAACTTGGTACACTTACTGCGTGCCCTCCTAGTCAAATCATTCTTGCTTCTGCATGCTTTTTTCCAAAGAGTATCCCTATCTAGCATGGAAGCTTTGAGTTCTGGTGAAAACCAGCTGCAAGTGTTGCTCCTTACATGTACCTTTACCATGGGGGCATGCCTGTTTAAGGCCACAATTAGTATTTCGTGAAAGATAGTATATGCCTCATTAACCATTTTGGCTAAGTAGAAATCCCGCCATCGCAGATAATGTTTCAATTCATCATGGTAGGCAAACAAGTTGAAGTTGTGTTTACACCTCTTGATAGAGAATTTTGCTACAAACTGTGGATTATGCACAGATCTGATGCTGGAGATGAAACAGTGATCGCTGATGTCAGAGAAAAATGTTCTGACATGGGAAAGTAGGTGTGGTTTGTTAATCAAAATTACATCTAAAAGGGTACTGTTACTAGGGTTCTTTTTATTTGGGTGAGTGGGTTCACCAGTGAGTTGCTCCAACCCCAAGGTGTCACAACAGGATTTCTAGGGAGCCGAGGCTTTTGATAACAAGTCATAGTTCAGATCGCCAAGAATAATAGTTTCCAGTGTACTAAGCCCCAGAGCAGAGCTTAGATGTGACAAGAGATGTGACCCTGCAGACGGGGGCCTGTAACAGCCTATTACACAGAGTGTGCAAGAAGGTGATAGTTCAACCTTTAGGGACAAGCATTCGAATTCATTAGGGGAGGAGGATAATTCTAGACATGATACAGAGAATTTGTCCCTGACATAAATGGCCACCCCTCTACCTCTCGATAGCCTATCAGCTCGGAAGAGCAAATAACCTGGGATGTTGATTTCCCTGTCAGGAGTGGCTGGTCTATGCCAGGTCTCAGTGATCACTGGAACATCAGGTAGGGTGCGACTAACCCAAGCCTGGATCATGGTGATCTTTTTCTAAAGGCTGCAGACATTGACATGCCAGAATGACATTCCTTTAATTCCTGCAAGGTCAGAGGGAGAAGCAAGGGTATCTAGAGGCCCCGAGTTGAGCTCACTATTGCCTGAGCACAATAGCAATAGCAGCAAAATCCTTTTTAAGGCAGCAAAAGTTAATTTGTAGTCTTTGTTCTTTAAGCATCTGGTAGGGCAGTGAAGTTGAACATAGTTATCACCACTGCTGGTGCTGTACTGATCTAGGGTTGCAGCCACTAGAATCCGGACCAAAACATGCCAGGAGAAGAAAGTATTGAGATGGGAGGGAGGGAGGAGTACCCTGTAATGGCAATTTGGAAGATGTCCCACTTCCAGGCAAATACAGCTGTATGATGCAGTAATCGTAGAAATTCATGAGAGGAGTTGTTGAGCACATAACAGGGAGAGGTGCAAACTCATCCCTACCCTGGGAGGAATGTGATGTCTGATAGAGAGAGCAGGGCGCTAGTATGACAAGGGACATACAGAGGAGCCAGCTGTTCCTCCCATGGTAAGGTCTTCCTATATGCCACAGAATAGGGCAATGAATGGCCCAGACCTAGTAACAGATATTATAATCTGTGGTTGTGCTGAAACTGATGAACACCCAGGATAGACTAAAAAGGTAGGGGATGGACCTCTGCAGGAAGATTAATGTGTTCTCGCCTCAACGGCTACTGTATGCACTTCTTTTGTGTATCCCAGGAAAGGTAGCAAAACAGTGAAACTGTTTGCATCTATTTTGCCCTGCCACCCTTTGTGACTGAAAATAGGGCCCGATCATTGAGTAGGATTCTGTTCTTTGATGACTAAAGCAGAATAATGGAATTGAATATTATAGTATAAAATGGTGTTATGTGTCTTAATGTTGTACTGTACTGTTAGAACTGGGCTGGGAACTGTTAACTTTAATGAGAGAAGTAAACTGGCAGGAAAATGTTCTCAAAGATGCCCTTCAGCAGGCTTAGATGCACTTTTTGTCTTAGTTTGCATTTAGTTCAACACAATACAGTGGTGTATGCATATCAGCAATTCTACATGCTTCTTATATCCCCATTTTCCCCATATATTTCTCAGGTTAAAGAGGATATAACAGATTGTTGGTACCTTTCAGCCATTCAGAACATGTTAATTTATTTTATATACACAATGTAGGGTGATTAATCACAATAAGCAGAAATTGTCTGCTTTGCTTTAAAGCAGTGTAGTGCCATCACTTTTTTTATAAACCTTCTTACTCCAGGCAACGTGAGGGCAGAGTATCAGACCTCTCCCAGCTCTCCCCCGACCAGCAGCCACCTCCCACGGTACCTAAGGCAGAACCAGGAGGGGGTGGGCTGTCCATTCCTCCTGGAACACATATCCAGAGCTGGTCTTGGTGTTTGTGGATAGTGGCAGTCAAGGACAACTGTGCAGGGCTACACAAATCCTACATATCTTTTCAGCTTTTCTGTCCCTCCCATCCCCTTCCATGGACAGTCAGACGTGCATGCCATGTAGAGGCACACATGCACCATGCCAAACCAGTGGCCTGTATTGTACATACCACCCAACCTGCAATATCACAAAGCCTCCACCTCATGCTTGTCTGCGGCAGAGCTACTAAGTCCCCCCCCCCATGGAGAAGAGAACAGTCCACTGGATGCTCAATCCTCTCCCCACCAGCTGACCCCCAGCAACCAAGTCCATCCCTGAACCCTGGTCACTAGCAGGTAATGCAATTGATGCCCCAGTGCACTGCACCACTGGGATGACTCAGCTCCATCACTTTTACACAGCTCGCAGACAAGGAGGAAGTAAAGCATGCAGCTCTTTCTCTGAAGTAAAATGTCGAGCTACTGGATAAAGCTAATTCATTTATTGAGATTTTTATTTATAACTCTGGACCAGATTAACTATTACAAGCCAAACCTGTACTGCTATAATGTGGCAAGTACACAGAAGTAAAGACATATTAAAAACATCTTGGTAGACTGTGTGACAATCTCCAGCTCTTTAACAGTTAATTCATTATTCTTTTATTTATTTATTTATTTATTTATTTATTTATTTATTTATTTTCACAAGGAAGTGAACTGGGTGAAACACGTTTCAATAATTGCTGACTTATAATAATTTGCTTTATGTGCAAAATTAAAACTATATAACATCAGTAAAGAAGTACATTGACAAGAAAAATGATTCATCAGGTAGTTATGTAAGCCTCTTTTAAACAAGATGTACCTTGGTGTGTCTTATAGAAAGTGGATATATCCAGAAACAAATGGTTTCATCACTTTTATTGGACCAACATAGATGTAACAAAAGAAAACAGTGCTTCAGCTTTCAGAGCAACCAAACTCATCCTCAGAAACTTATGAAAGTGCAGAAAGCTGTTTATTAATCTAGAAGCTGAACAATTGGAGTCTCATTTGTCTGCAACTGTGTAAGCAAGAGACTATTCAAGAAATTAATTTTTCCAGGCTAAAGGAACTTGTGACTGCATGCTCACTTCATGCGTTTAGCATGGGGAGGATTTAAAAAAAAGAAAGATGCTATCCTCACTGAGTGGTGTACCCATTCAAGCAAAGACTGAAAGAGGAAAACAGATGGCAAGAATGCACAGATGGAGGATGCACTCCTCTGGTAGTTTACTGCCATGAGAAATCATGGGGTACATCTGTCAGGAAATCTACTACAACAACAGGCTAAACACCTTTATGTCACAATGGGCCTTGTGTCTGAAGCCCCCACTGAGTGTCTTCATGCTGAAAAGGTATAAGGAAACAACACTGGCTACAACAAAAACCTTGGCAAGAAAGCTGAATCAGAAAAAGAAGCACCTGATGTGTGGATCAGAAATGTGCTCTCTTCAATTTTATGTGCATTTCCCTCTTCGGACATTTTCAGTGTAGATGACACAACACTCTTTTCAGGTCAACAACAACAAACTGTACTCATTTTTAAAAGTGAAAAGCCAGCAGGGCACAAGCAATCAAATGAGAGTATCCAAAATGATATACATTGGCACAAAAAATATGTCACTGCTAAATGCCGTACAATCTATGAAACCTCAGTGCATTAAGGGTATCAACATAGTAGACACACTTCTGTACAGTGCACAGCCAATTCAAATGTCTGGATGATTCCTGCAGTTTTCACTGAATGGCTGTGAACTGTGAACAAAAAGATGGATCTTCAGCAGTGTAAAATTGCAATGGTTGTGGAAAACTGCCCAGCACACAAGTCAATCACCAAAATGCTGGTCTAATTGAGACAGATGAGCAAATCATAGATGTTTATGTGAATGTGCCTCTACCTATAGGAATACTAGCTGCATTTGCACAATCTGTGACTCTTGGCAAGCATAAGCCCACAACAGGGGGAGTGAGTGAGGCCAAAATCTGTACCACAATAATGGCAGGTGACTGCCCATCAGGCAATAAAGAAGATGAAAATGATCTAGAGGTCATGGTACTGTTCATGGAGGGAGTCTAGGCAATACTATGGTGAATACACCACAACATGGAGACAAGAGGAGAAAACAGATTACAGCTGGTTCTACAGCACTGAGTACAGGTTGGCAACACTGGCAATAAAATGTGTGCAGCTTGCAATGAAGAATATAAAATGAGCCTGAGGTCATGGTGCTGTCCACAGGGGAAGTCTAGGCAACACTATGGTGAATGCACCACAACTTGGAGACAAGGGAAGAAATAGATTGCATCTGATTCTACAGCACTGAGCACAGGATGGCAATGCTGGCAATGAGATGAAACAGAGAAACTCAAATCATGGACTACATTCAAAATGTAATGATCGAATGAGGTGTGAGTTACAGTATTGTGAGCTATTGACAGAAAAGTGACTTCAACATGATTTTTCATCTTGCTTTTTTAGCTGTCCCATTTTCACAGTGAATGTTTTAACATTTTGTAATGCTAAAATGTGTTTAACATGTACTGCTGCTGTATTTTTAATAACTCATGATATTAAGTAAGATTTTGTGTTACAAAGCCTAGTGTTGCAATTCACTTTCTTATGTGTCCTACCATTATCATGGTAAAGTTGTACAGAATTTGACATCATGCAATTTCTGTTGCATGCTGAAATTCAGCTTCTCTTGCCAGGTGAATACAAACAGAACTGACTGTGCAACAACAAGTAATGCAGCAATGGACATCATGTATTCCAATCACAATTAGCTGCAAAGCCTACAATTTGAAAAGCAGCAAGCATTTATTTAGTACAAAAATACATGTATTATAAGAAGCTCCACAACATTGCAGGTGGTGTTCCCAAAAGCTTTCAACTTTGTGCCTGCTTAAAGTGCTAAATAAAAGCAATGCTTGTTCCAAACCCACTCTGCAGGTCAGCCCTCTACTCCCAAAGTGCCAAACTCCAAGCATAGTCTTGTGAACAGTTAACAGAACAAGGTAACCCTCTTGTCCGCTTTGTGGGTTCACATCAACCTTTGGTTTCAAGTCTTGGAGATTCAAACTGTGAACTTCTTGTTAGCATACCCAATGTGCAGGCTTAGATAATTCTGTCTTTGGGGGGCCAGATATCTTTGCCTACGGGCACCTAACCAGGTGTATAGAAATTAAACTTTAAAAATTGTTATAAAAGACCACAGATTTAAAACGCTTACCTTCTTCCAGTTTGAGATCACCATTCAAGCTTATGTACAGTGTCTGCTTTAACCATATATATTCCACTTGTAAAAGGAAATAAATCAAAGACAGACCAAGTAAGCTCTAAAAATAGAGTTTTACTAAAATAGATAAAAAGAAGTAACATGTAAATACAGAACCATATATCACAAAACATACAAATCTCTTGAACAAAACAGGTTTTAAAAGTGCAATTCCTACTACAGTACCTAGATTTGTCTCTCTCTCTAACTAACTGCTTAAAGTGCTCACAGATTTTTCTTTGTCAGAGTCTAGATAGAAGTGTCTCTGTAGTAAAACAGAATATTGTCTAAAAGCCGGCCCATTGGCGCAGCGGTGGGTTTTCCGCTTGAGACCCCGATGACCCGGGTTCGGGAACGGGCCCAGATCATCGGAGGGCTGGCCGGGGGGAGAAGGATAGAGCATAGAAACATAGAAGTTGACGGCAGATAAGGACCGCAAGGTCCATCCAGTCTGCCCATTTGTTTTTCTACCTTATAAATGTGCCATCGGCCTTTGCTCTGTCAATGGCCTATCTATTCATAGTCATTTGTATTGCTCCCTTATGCCTATCCCATGCCTGTTTGAAGCCATGCACTGTATTCATAGCCACCACTTCTTGTGGTAAGCCATTCCATGCATCCACCACCCTTTCTGTGAAAAGAATTTCTCATTCCCCTTAATGGCCCCCTCTAATCTCATGCTGTGTCCTCTTGTCCTGCTATTTTTCTTATATTTAAACATGTTAGACTCTTTCACCTTCTTAATGCCCTTAAGGTGCTTGAATGCCTCAATCATATCACCTCTCTCCCTCCTTTGCTCAAGGGTATACATATTGAGCTCTGTTAATCTGTCCTCATATGTCTTCTGATGCAGTCCCTGCACCATTTTGGTTGCCCTTCTCTGGACTGCCTCAATTTGGTTAATGTCTTTGTGAAGGTGTGGCCTCCAATACTGCATGCAGTACTCCAGATGGGGCCTAACCAGTGTCTTGTAAAGAGGGATTATTACCTCCCTCTTACGACTAGTGATACCCCTACTAATACACTCTAACACCCCCCTAGCCTTACCTACTGCATTAGTGGTCTGCTTGGATGATTTCAAGTCATCAGTGATGATGATACCCAAGTCTCTTTCTTCCTTTGTGACTGCTAGCAACTCCCCTCCCAGCCTATAGGTGGCTTCAGGGTTTCTCTTCCCTATGTGCATGATTTTGCACTTCTTTGCATTAAATCCCAGTTGCCTCTCTTCTGACCATTTTGCTAGTTTATCCAGATCTCTTCTCATTCTGCCCACCCCACCTGGATCATCTACTCTGTTGCAGATCTTGGTGTCATCTGCAAACAGACAAGCCTTACCCTCTAGTCCATCTGCAAGGTCACTAATGAAGATGTTGAAGAGGACTGACCACAGGACTGATCCCTGAGGTACCCCACTTGTGACTTGCATCTCTTCTGACTGTATACCATTTACCACCACTCTCTGTTTTCTACCTGTCAACCAGTTTGCCACCCAGTTTATTTATTTATTTATTTAGCTTTTGTTGACCGGGTAAGTGCATGAGACAAATCCTGCCTATTTTCGGGCACGACCCAGGGGAGGGGGGAATACAGATGAATGCCAACTGACCTTGAACCAGATTAAGCTGCTGGTGGTATTTTTAGTGAATGAGAGAAATTTGGCCAGGACACCGGGGAAATTCCCCTACTCTTTTCGATAAGTGCCATGGGATCTTTAACATCCACCTGAACTACCACCAATCCAGGCAGATGGGACCTTGGTTTAACGTCTCATACAAAGACGGCACCTCAGAAATGTAGCACCCCTCTCATGCTGCATTACAGTGTCAGTACTGGGATATTAACCCAAGTGCCAGATGTGGGAACTGAACCCACAGCCCTCTGAACTCCCGGCCTCAGAGGCGAGTGTGCTACCTACTGAGCCACTGACACTGACACAGTTGACCAACTTCTGACCCACCACAAGCCTATCCAGCTTATTTATCAATCTTCTATGTGGAACAGTGTCAAAAGCTTTGCTGAAGTCAAGGTAGGCGACATCAACTGTTCCCCTTGGTCCACCACTCTGGTTACCCAGTCAAAGAAATCTATGAGACTAGTTTGACAGGACCTTCCTTTTGTAAACCCATGCTGTCTTGGGTCCTATGCCCCTATGGATTCCAGGTGTTGCACTATCCTTTCCTTAAGGAGTGCCTCCATAATCTTGCACACTACTGAGGTAAGACTGACTGGTCTGTAGTTTCCCGCCTCCTCCCTCCTACCACTCTTGTGGAGCGGGATCACATGAGCCCTTCTCCAGTCTTCTGGGACCTCTCCTGTGCTCAGAGACTCACTAAACAGTTCTGCTAATGGCTCTTCTAGTTCCACCTTTAGCTCCTTAAGTACCCTGGGATGTATGCCATCAGGTCCCATTGCCTTATCCACCCTGAGCTTAGCAAGCTCTTGTAGGACCCTTTCTTTTGTGAAGGGAGTAGTGCTCACCTCCCTCCCCCCTGTGTCCATGATGCTGAGCTGTGGGCCCTGCCCTACCTTCTCTTCAGTAAATACTGAGCAAAAGTATCTATTTAGGATAGATGCCTTTACAGGGTCCTCCTCCTCACATGCTCCCTTTTCTCCATTAAGCTTAGCCATACCCCTCTGGACTTTCTCCTTTCACTAATGTATCTATAGAAAGTCTTGTCACCTTCTTTTACTGTTCGTGCTAGTGTTTCCTCAGTTTGGGACTTTGCCTGCCTTACTGCCTCTCCTGCTTACCTTAGGGCAGTTTGGTATGCCTCCCTATCTTCATCCTGCTGTGTTCCCTTATATTTCCTGAAGGCCAGCCTTTTGGCTCTGACCTTTTCTGCTACTGACTATCCTAAGGACTGCTCTCCTTCTCCGGAGGGGAGGGTAAGGGAAGCGATCGGTGCACTGAGGGCTCCTAGCGGAGGTCGGGGGGAACTCAGGTGACTGAGGCATACAGCTCTGGGTGGTGGGGCGGATGCTTGCGTCATTGCATGTCCCCACCTCCATAAGGAAAAAGGGGATAAAAACCGAGGCAAGGGCAACTGTGTACATGAAGCCCTCCCCGGAGGACCTCTTTGCACCACTGTCGCTGCAGATCCCCGAGCTCCGTGGGTAGCCAGTGAAGATGGCCACGGCCCCGCCTTCCAAGGGGCAAGCCGGGGGTGACTGAGGGATCTCGGCAGCCGTAGACGGTGGTGGAGGTCTCCAGGGGGCCATGATCAGGGCCAATCCAAGATGGGGCCCTGCCAGGAAAAAAGAGAAAATTAAAAAAAAAAGAAGAATATTATCTAACAGCTGGCTATGCCCTCATCTTTGCATGAGGTCACCTAGCTCCACCCTGTCAGAATATATAAAAACAGGATGTCTTTTTTGAGTATTAAATTCTGCAACCTCAACATAACTCATGTTCTTCAAATGACTGTCTTTGATCTTATGATAAGCTTCCCACTTCCAGGACACCAAAGCATCTTTTATGACTTCACACTAAAATGTCACAACCTGCTCTTCTTCCTCTAAGTGTTATCAAAGTTTATGATTTTCCCCTCTTAGCAACTACAGCTACAATTAACTTAGTTAAAGTCTGTAATTAGCTTTGGGCCTTCCAGGTAACACCTTGTATCTAAAACCTGTGTGTGTGTGTGTGTGTGTGTGTGTCATACTCACATGCTGCTTCAGCATTTCTCAAGAGAGACAGTCCATAACCCATTTTTATATTACAAAAAATGATACAGTGATCAGAACCAGCTGTCCAAGAGTCAGAATTCCTCCCCAACTAGCATGAATTTGGAGGGCTTTATCCCCAATGGGATGTGCTTCCCAAATCATTTCAACTCCTCATAGACCCTAGACAGCCCATCTGAGTTCTGATTCTTGGCTCCAGCCCTATGTACGATTGTCATACCATTCCCTTGCAAAGCAAGACTCCATCTTAGCAATCTACCATTGTTCTTTCCCATCTGTGTCAGCCAAACCAGGGTTTGTGGTCAGTCTGCACCACAAAATGCTGCTCATATAAGTATGTCTCTAATTTCTTTAGGGCCCACACTATGGAAAGACATTCCTTTTCCACCGTGGAGTATGCTTGCTCCCTGGGAAGTAACTTCTTATTCAGGTACACTACTGGGTGATCTGTCCCTTGGCTGGATGTCTGACTCAGTACTGCCCCAATATCCATGTCTGAGGTGTCAGTCTGACCTATAAAGGTTTTGCTACAGTCAGGACTTGTCAAAACAGGAGCACTGCAGAGTGCCTCCTTTAGTTTGGAAAAGGCTTCCTCACATGCTGGGCCCCAGGTAATTTTCTTGGGCATCCTTTTCTTTGTCAGGTCAGATAGGGGAGCAGCCAGGGCACTGTAATTGGGTACAAATATTCTGTAGTACCCTACTGTCCCTAGAAAACTCTTGACCTGCTTCTGTGTTTCTGGTCTGGGTCATGCCTTGATCACATCTATCTTTATTTGGTTAGAACAGAGCTGTCCCCCGACTACCACATGACCAAGGCATGCCACTTCTCCCATGGCCACCTGGTACTTCTCGGCTCTGACAGTGAGCCTGGCCCTCTGTATAATGCCCAACACTTCCCTAAGAAGGGATAGGTGTTCCTCCCAGCTGGTACTAAAGATGACAATGTCATCCAGGTACACCAAGGCATACTCCTCACTACCATTTAACACCAGGTTCACCAACCTTTGGAAAGTGGCTGGGCATTCTTCATTATGAAAGGTATTGCTTTAAACTCAAATAAGCCTATCGGAGTGAAGAAGACTGACCTCTCCCTAGCTCTGTCTGTCAGCTGTACCTGCCAATACCCCTTGGTCAGGTCAATAGTCGTAAGGTAGGTTGCCCCCCCAACTTGTCCAGGAGTTCTTCTTTCTGGGGCATTGGGTGGGTGTCTGACTTCATGACTGCATTCAGTCCATGATAGTCCACACAGAAATGAGTAGAACCATCTGGCTTGGGCACAAGAACTACGGGTGAGGCCCAGGGGCTGTGGGATCTCTGGATTACCCCTAAATGCAGCATCTCCACCACTTTCCTCCTAATGTCCTTTTGGACAGCCTCTGACACCTGATATGCTGTCTGCTGTATGGGCGTCTGTGTCCCTGTTTCCACATTGTGCGTCGCTAAGGGGGTTAGTCCAGGTTAGGTGCTAACCAATGGGGCAAAGTCTGCTAAAACTTCCCTTACTTTCTGGATCTGGTCTGGGGCCAGCTGGGGAGACAATTTTACTGCCTCCTCAGAGGACTCCTACTTACTTTCTTCCAGCAAGTCCAGAAGGGGGTCTCCTTCATCTGTCCCCTCCCCAGGACTACACATTGCAAACACCATGTCAGCCCTATTAGTATATGGCTTCATCATGTTGACATGGTATATCTTTTCTGTCTTTCTTCTGTCAGGTAACTCCACAATGTAGTTCACGTCATTTACCTTCCTAACCACTTTGTACGGTCCTGCCCACTCAGCCTGCAGCTTGTCTTTCTGGACCGGAATAAGGACCATGGCTTCCTGACCCACCATGTACGAGCAAGCTCTGGCTTTGCGGTTGTACCACACTTTTTGTTTCTGTTGGGCAGCTGCCAGGTTGCTCTGGGCTGTCCCCATAAGCTCCTTCAGCCTTTCCCTAAACCTAAGAACATAATCCACAGTGGGAGTTCCCTTGGTGGTGTGCTTGCCTTCCCAGTCCTCCCGGATCAAGTCTAGGGGCCCACCTACCCGGTGTCCATATGAGTTCGAAGAGGGAAAATCCTGTTGACTCTTGGGGCACCTCCCTATATGCAAACAACAGATGGGGAAGGTATTTCTCCCAGTCCATCCCATGCTGTTCAGCAAACACCAGGATCATTGACTTCAGGGTACCATTGAATCTTTCCACATGCCCATTGACATGCGGATGATACAGTGTCATGCATCTCTGTACCACCCCACACTTCTCCCATAAACATTTCATAAAGTCCGACATGAAGGAACCCCCTCGATCGGTGATAATGTCCTGTGGAAACCCAACACAGGAGAAAATCCCAAGTAAGGCATCTGCCACTTTGTCCATCCTCAGTGAGGATAGGGCGACTGCATCTGGGTACCGGGTGGCATAATCTACCACAGTTAGGATGAATCTCTTCCCTGAGGAGCTGTGGGTATTTAAAGGCCCCACAATATCCATTCCCACCCTCTGGAATGGCTCCTCCACTATGGGCAAGGGAATCAGGGCAGCTTGGGTTTTTCTGCCCACATTCCCTATTTCTTGGCACCGGTGACAAGACCTGCAATACTCCTTCACCTGCTGGGTGAAGTTAGGCCAATAGAAATTCTGGGCCAACTGCTGCATAGTGTGCGTAAATCCAAGATGACCAGGCAAGGGAATATAATGTGCAATCTTGAGTAAATGCTCATGATACCCCTGGGAAATGACAAGGTGCCTGCCTAGCATCCCTCACTCTGTCTACACAGCCTGAGTATACATAAGTCCTTTTTCCCAATAAACCTTATGTCTGCTGTCACCTCCCTGTGTGTCGTCCCAGTCTGCCCAAGCCCTTAGCTTCTCTAAACTAGGGTCACTTCTCTGAGCAGCTGCAAACCCCTCACACATTCCCAAGGCATGGGACAGGTCATCTTCAGTTGCTAAACTAGGGTCCCTAGCACTAGCATCAGGGCACTCAGGATCAATGTCAATCCCCACCCTCTGACAATGGGTCACCCCTCCTTCTTTGGAGTAACTCTCTGTAGCTTTGTGGTTACTTGCTACTGGGGAAATTTCTACCCCTTCTTTATTAATCTCCATATCAGGAGACACAGGCTGGGGAACCAGACTCTCAGTGGTTTCCACAATGGCTTCTGTGGGGTTCAGGGAACTACAATTTTCCCTTGCCACTTGGCTACGGGTAACTGCACATACCATACCCTGTTTTAGATTGTTGCCCAGGATCTCATCCACTGATAAGGTATTGGCTACAGCCACCTGTTGCACAGTTCCCCCTGTTTCACCCCAGTCTAGGAGAATACTAGTGAGGGGCAATGTTTTCTCCCCACCCACAAAGTCTTGTACAGTGATGTATTTATTGGTATAAGCTGACCAGGTTGTACCAGATCCCCCTTTACCAAGGTCAGGGATGCCCCCGTGTCCCTTAACCCCTGCGTCTGTACACCATTCACCATGACTGGGTGCATGTGTTCCCTCATGTTCACTGGCATGCTTCCAGGGACACACAAACAACCCACTTCTTTCCTAGTACCATTTTGTGTATTATTGCTTGCCCTTTTGGGACACTGTCTGGCAAAATGGCAAGTTTCTTTACACAGCCAACATTCATTCTTTTTCTCAGAGAAATCTTCTCTCTGAAACCTGGGTCTAACTGGTTTTGGTGGGGGCAGTGAAAGTTTTAGCTGCCCTGAAGGCACGTTTTTCCCTTTCTGCACTTCCATGCCTGCCACATTCACTCTCAGAGCAGGTCTGCTCATGGCATAGCAGTCCGAGAGTTCAGCAGCCTCTTGCACTGTTTTGGGATCTCGGTCCTCTAGCCAGGTTTTTAGCTCTGCTGGGCATGCCCAATAAAACTGTTCTAATAAAATCACATTTTCAATTTTATCAACAGAGTTTGCCTTAATTCCTTCCCACCAACATTTTAAAAATTGATGTTGTTTTGTGGCTAGCTCCTCATAGCTCATATCAGGGCTTCTCCTGAGCTTACTGAATTTAGCTTTGTATGATTCAGTAGTTAATTCAATTTTTTTAACAGTGTAACTTTAAGTTTGCTGTAATCATCACTGTCCTCATTGTCCATTTGACCCAATGCATTCCGAGCTTTCCCGGTAAGTAGCGGGGATAGCTGGAAGCTCCAGGACTTTCTAGGAATTTTAGCCTGAATACTAACCTTTTTAAAAAGAATTTAAAAAGGCATCCATATCCTCCACCTCTTTAAACTCAGCTATTAATTTGGAATTCAATTTGTAACCCAGTCCTGCAGTCCCAGTTAAACCCAAGCCACTTACCTGCTCTGGTGTCACTGGTTGAAGTTGTGGCTTCTCCAGTTCATGTTGCCTCTGGCGCCCTCTCTTTTCTCCTCTGCAGCTCTCTGGCACTCATGCTCCTCATGCTCAGTCTCTTGGCATTCTCGCTCTGCCTCACGGTTCGCCTCTCGCTTTTCTCACTCTCTCTTTTCCTGGAACTCCAGCTCCGTCTTGCTCAACTCAGTTTGCAGTCCGAGTGCCTCTGGATCCAGGATACTATTGACCATCCCCTGCTGCTGTGGCCTTTCACTGACAGTGGCCCTGTTGCCCTCCTCATCGGATCTGGACACTGCAGTGGCCGCTAACCCTGCCATACCTCGAGGTTTGGTCCTTTTCAGTCACGGTCTGTGACTCGCTGCTCTGGGTATCTGCTACCATCAGGGCATCTATGATGTTCTGCTTGCTGGCTTTCACCTTAAACAGGACTCTTCTGTCCCTGCACAACTGCTTTAAGGAGTATACAGTGTGCCTGCTATAGTTGGAAGCCATCTTCTTCCCTCACTACTGCTACTCTGACTTGCACTTTTAGAAAAAAAATAAAATGGGTAGGAACTTGACTGTATGCCAAGTGATATAGTTCTGTTTCCTTTTCTAAAATTAAATCACTCCCTTTTTCTTTCTTAGCAAGTGAGCTTATGGTCTCAAGCTGACCCTCTGAACAATAAAAGTCTGTGATACCAAAATTATGCCACCGCTGCCAACCAATCTGTCACAAACCTACTCAGCAGGTCAGCTCTCTACTCCCAAAGTTCCAACCTCTGAGCGTAGTTTTGTGAACAGTTAACAGAACAAGGACTCTCTTGTCTGTTTTGTGGGTTCACATAAAACTTTGGTCTCGAGCCTTGGAGAGAGATTCAAACTGTGAACCTCTTGTTAGCATACCCAATGTACAGGCACAGATAATTCTGTCTTTGGGGGGCCAGATATCTTTGCCTATGGGCACCTAACCTGGTGTACAGTAATGAACCCTTAAAAACTGTAATAAAAGACCTCAGATTTAAAATGCTTAGCTTTTTCCAGTTTGGTATCACCATTCAAGCTTATGTACAGTGTCTGCTTTAACCATATATACTCCACTTGTAAAAGGAAATAAATCAAAGACAGACCAAGTAAGCTCTAAAAATAGAGATTTACTAAAATAGATAAAAATAAGTAACATGTAAATACAGAACCATATATCACAAAACATACACATCACTTAAAGAAAACAGATTTTAACAGTGCAATTCCTACTACAGTACTTATATTTGTTTCTCTCTCTAAATACCTGCTTAAAGTGCTCACAGATGTTTCTTTGTCAGAGTCTAGATAGAAGTGTCTCTGTAGTAAAACAGAATATTGTATAGCAGCTGGCTATGCCCTCCTCTTTGCATGAGGTCACCTAGCTCCTCCCTGTCAGAATATATAAAAAATATATCTATATAAAAACAGGATGTCTTTTCCAAGTATTAAATTCTGCAAACTCAGCATCACTCATGTTCTTTAAATGACTCTCTTTGATCTTATGATGAGCTTCCCCCGTCCAGGACACCAAAGCATCTTCTATGACTTTGCACTAAAATGTCACAACCTGCTCTTCTTCTTCTAAGTGTTATCAAAGTTTATGATTTTCCCTCTTGGCAATTACAGCTATAATTAACTTAGTTAAAGTCTGTAATTAGCTTTAGTCTTACAGGTAACACCTTGTATCCAAAGCCTGTGTGTGTGTGTGTGTGTGTGTGTTATACTCACATGCTGTTTCAGCATTTCTGAAGAGAGACAGTCCATAACCCATGTTTATATTACAAACAATGATACAGTGATCAGAACCAGCTGTCCAAGTGTCACAATGCTCACTTGTTTTTTATCATTTTTACTGAAATGCATGATATTATGTTTGATAATATTATATTACAATCACTAAAACAATACAACAAACAAGACTATTCCCTCTTCCTGTGTCCATCCCATTTTATATTGTTTTCAGTAAACACATAAAGTAGAACATATACTAGAATTGAATCATTCTTACTTTAGATTTTATTTATTTTAATGAAATGAAAAGGGTACTGCAGTTCACAAAATGGGCCTTTATACTGCACTTAACTACAAAATCAGCAAGGATATCATGATATAGTTTAAATAATGATGTTTTCCATGGGGAGACAGTAGAAAAATGCCAAACATTCAAAAGGTTGATGTTAGTGACTTCAGGTTTCTGTACATTTTAACTTCTGCTAGTGTTCACTACTGATGACTAGGACCTATGCCACTGATGAATATGCTGCAGAGAGTACGCATATATAATAATCTCTATCATAGTTCATTTTATGGTTAGCAACCATATAACTGCTGCCTTAACTGCTGGTGCAAGTATTTCCTCTGATGATATTCAAGTTGTTATTACTAGTTCTAAAAAGAACCCCCCATCATTTTTTAACAACCAAGAGAAATTTTTATTGTAAATGGAAATTTCATTATGATGAGTAATTTATTGGAACCAGCTCACTGAGCTGGTACGTTAATTACACTCCTGAAGGCAGACTAGAGATTCATATAACATTTTTTTTATAAGGACTGGTTTCTTTCTCCAGTCACACTAATCTTATTTTCTCACAAACTAAATTAAAGAATTGATAATTCAAACAAAGGTCAAGGAAATGCCTACTGAAGTAGAAAATAATTAAAAGTTTCCTATTCTATACCTATCCCAAGGCTATATCTACAGGATGAATTACAAATATGCTGTCACCATATTTTACAAGTGGTCTTGCACTCTTAGAAAAAGATGAAAATTATAAGTTATTACATAGTGTGGGACATATTTGTGAAGTTTCTCTATCTGTACACTGTAGCTTTCTTCTTTGTGGGCACTTTAAATGTTCTAAATATAATGTGTTATATTGTAACATAAATCCTTTAAGTTGTAGTATTAAAATATAATCAATTAGCATTTTTATAGATTTGATTCTGTAATAGACATATTCTCTCAAAATCTCAATTTTAGTATAACTTTTTACATTATACAGTACTGTTATATAACATAACCCCATACCAAATGTCCAGAGGCATGGGTTATCCTGGAGGATATTGGCCGTACAGCCAAATTTTAAAGAAAACATAATTGCACATACCCCAATAATGCAAAGCATCATGGGAAACATATGCAAATCTCCATGAGAGAATTAGACTGGCTCAACTTTAAGCAGAATTGCATGGTGCCAGAAGGCCTCACAGTGCAATTAGCAAAGGCTAAGAACAGCAGACACATACACATGTTTTGTCCTCATTTGGACTCATCAGTGTGCCATATCTGTGTCTTAGCCCAGAGAGAGGGAGCCAGCGACCCGTTAAGGGGGCTGTTCTTTGTTTGGGTCATGGGGGCCCAAAAAGGGAAGGAAAATAACTACAACAAAACCCCAGAGTAAATGTCCTGAGGCATGAGTTATCCCAGAGGATATTGGCCCTATAGCCACATTTTAAAGAAAACACAGTTGCACATACCCAATAATGCAAGTCATCATGGGAAACATGCAAATCCCCACAAGAGAATTGAACTGGCTCAACTTTAAGCAGAATTGTATGGTTCCAGAAGGCCTTACAGTGCAATTAGCAAAGGCTAAAATAGCAGACACATACATGTGTTTCATCCCCTTTGGACTCATAAGTGTGCCATATCTGTGTCTTAGGCCAGGGAGAGGGACCCTGCCACCCGTTAAGGAGGATGTTATTTGTTTTGGTCATTGGGGTTCTTCTGAACTTTGCCATTGACTGACCTTGATGATTGCACCACTGTTACATTTACTTCTCCACTTTCTCATCTCCACTTGAGTCCAGACTTCTTTTTACATTGGCTGCACTTTCACACCCAGTGTTTTGTGGCAAGGATAGGGTATTTTGGGAGTGTATCACTGATGAGCCCAGTGAAGTTCACAAAAGCAGGGGCTCAGCAGTCTACACCAATGACCATGCACTGTGGTACTGACATCCAAGAGTGTAGACAGGCATACTCACTGTACACATTTGTGTACACTTTTGTTGAGTGCCTGTCACAAACCATAAGCCACTCTGTTAATACTATCATTCTAATCTGTAGTATTTGAGTTAGTGTAGGCCACTGAGGAGTGTCTCTGTTTAAACTTATGTTGTTTTTGAGACAGATACATGTATAACCTCTTTAGAGAGTACAGGAATCATGTAACAACAATCTGACTTGTTTGGAAGAGGGTGCCATTTGGAAAGGATGTGTACATGTTTTAATGGGGAGCTAACTGTTGGAGATGGTATACAAAATGGAAATTTCTGGCTACATCCCTGCTGACATCACTCGCTGCTTGCTGGGTAGAAATACATGTACTTCAAAGGACCAAAGCCATGCCAATCAAAGAGGGCTCTGGCTTTTTGATTTGGGTATACTGTTAGAATGGCAACTAAAAATTGTTGCCACAATTAGAGCACTGTAATAAGGGTGAATGTGACAGGGACAATATTGATTTTAGATCACCCACATTGATGCTGCCCTTTGTGCCCACACAGTTTCTACCCCCTCTGGGGCCTTCCTGTCTCCGAGGTTGTTATATTCATTTTTGCGGGGTGCAGGGGGGTGATGCCAGGTCTGTTTCCTAGAATGATGCTTTGGCGCTACACATCCCAGAAGCCACAATGCTGGCACCATAATGCCAGGCAGTGTATTGCTTTCACTCATATTGGCATTGACAAAATGACTGTCGCACTGATATGGGTGATCCTTTGATTTGCATGAAGGTGGTCTGCTGAGTGGCGTTCTATGTCAGGAGCTTGTCAGTCTGTAAAAAAGGAAACTTTTCATCGATGTCTGTTGCTAGCCCCCTTGTAACTGTCCCCCCAACTCAACACTCCCTCTTAGCACCAACTGCCCCACACCCACCCCAAACATAACACTGACACTGGAGGTGTCCAATCCCCCAGTGTTGCCACCCAGTATTTTTTTTTATTTGTATATGTAAGCTGTAACACAGAAAACAGTCCATCATTGTCTGAAGGTTGTAACTGTGTAACTGTTTCCCCCCACCCAGCCCTGCCTCTGAGCACCCTCCACCCCACTCTACCCAACAAACATAACACTGACACTGGGGTGCCCAGTCGCTCAGTGCCATCCCTCATAGTTTTTTGTTTTATTTCATTGATATAGACTGCCTTTAACAAAGAAAAACATCCATCAATGTCTGTTGCAGGCACCCATTAACTAGTCTTCCCCGACCCGACTCTCCCACTCAGGACCCACCACCCCTCACCCCCCATAAGCATCAGACTGACACTGCGGGTGCCCAATCATCCAGTGTCATCACCTGGAATATTGAAAACCATCCAACATTGCTTTTTTTTAACCCTCTAAAGCTGAAAACCATCCATCAATGTCTGTTGCACCGTTAGTCCCCACACCTGACAGTTCCACTCAGCACACACCAACCCCCCCAAGCCCTTACTTACTCACTCACTCACCGGGGGTCTGACACTGAAATCTTCTCTGGACCACATAGATGTCTTCACTCTTCAAAGCTGGACCTCGAACTGAGGAAATCTGGTATGTGGTTCAATGTATTTCAATGGGGTTTTGAACTTACAGTAGTGGCATAACTTGGACATTTTTTGAATATTTTTGCTCCAAATTTTCAACATACCTTTTCTGGGGCCCCAACTCATGAACAATTAGAGTGACAGCAGGCAAATCTGTCATAAAAGGTGATTTTGTGATCACTGAGTGAAATCACCTTTTGGTCAGGAGTTGAAATGTTTCACTGTCCTTGTTCATGAGGTGGGGTCATAAGAAGGCTATGCTGAAAATTTGTCATAAAAATATTTAAAAAAAACAACAAAGTTATGAGCCTTTGTTGAAATTTGCAAATGCAAGCTTGTAACTATGGTAATTTTCAATATTTTGACCCCAACATTTCAACATAGCCTTTTCTCTTTTTTTTTGGTTGATAATTTCTTCTCCCCTCGGCCCTGGCCTGCCTACCTCTGTCATGTCCTGGCATCCCCTCAGGTCTTTTGGACACCATTTCCATGGACCTCTGGCTCCTGTTCGGGTCCCATCAGCTAGTACCCCATGGCTTACCCCTGCAGCAGGGTGGCACCAGGCACCCCTACACCCTCTGCTGGGACTGGATCCAGTGTGTCACTGCATACCCTGGGAGCTGTATGCTCCCAATGGAGACAGCCATCATGCCACCACAACCAGTGCCAAATTTTCCATTTTTGTTTCTGGTTCCCTATGATGTGTGAGGCATGCAATGATGCCAAGGGACAGGCACGTGCACTCTACCACATGCGCACCTTCCTGGCATCAGCCCCAGCACATCCCTCCTGACTGCCTGTGCAACTACATCATCCCCAGCCACTGCTAGAGGCCACCAGAGCACCGGTAGTAGCAAACCCCCATCCCAGGAAGGAGAGCAGTCCGGTGGATGCTCAATCCTTCAGACTCCCCGCTGACCCCAGATGACCCAGGATCATTTCCAAGCCTGGGTCGTTGGCACAGCGTGAGGTGTGGAATCCAGTGCCTCAACCCTCAGTGCCACCAGGCCAGCCCATAGCATTTTCTTTAAAGCACCTCATTAATATAATAGCTATCATGTTTTCAGTCCTGGCCAAAATGTGTTTTTGCATCCCGAAAGGTGATTTTGCAGTCTCTGAGTGAAATCACCCTTTGGGCAGGAGTTGAAAATATTATGTGCAGTTGTTCATGAGGTGGGATCATAAGAGGGCTTTGTTGAATATTTTGGGCAAAAACATTAGAATACAACAGTTATGAACTAACATTGAAATTTACCAATGCAGCCTTGTAACTTTGGTAATTTTCAATATTTTCCCAAAATTTTCATCATAGACATTATTTACAGAACCTCATGAATGTGATTGCTGTCATTTTTCAAATCCTGGCCAAAATGTATTTTCATACCTGTGGCATGGAATGACATTTTGCCGGGGATTTGCAAATGTTCACCTACTGCAGTCATTAGTTGGGGCAATAAGAATGCAATGCTGAAAATGTGGTGTTCAGGTACAGTTAAATGCCTAGTTTATGACTGAACGTTACACTGTTTCACTGTTGACTCATAAGTTCATTAATTTTCAGTACTCTTACTCCAGCCTTTAAACATAGCCATTTTCCCACACCATCTCATAAATGTTACGTGCCATTTTAAAAATCCTAGATGAGATGTGTTTTCACTCCTCTGGTACAAAATGACATTTTGACCAATATACTATAAATGGCACATGTCATTTCTATAAAGCAAATCCTAAAACGAGCATCTTTAAAATTTGGTGTCAGAATTGCAAAAATTAAAATTATTTAACAAGCAGCCAGCGTTCGGCATTGACAGATGCTTGTTTACTATTTCTGCAGTCATTCCCACATACTGGTTTTATTCCCTCATCTGTTGTCTCAGCTCCCTTCTATTTTTTTTTTGTTATATATTACTTATAGTTTATTTTTAGTTCGTGGTTCATTTCCTAGCTGGATCAATGAAAGCAAAACATGTAATACCAGCTAAGCTGGGTGAACAGATAAAATAAAAACATATTTTGAAATATCTAAAACAGTTAAAAATACAAAACTCATTTTATAAGGATTCACTATCATTGTACAACTATTAACATGCGGAAACTCTCCCAGATAGTAAAATGATGTTTTCAGATGGTATACAGTATAAAACATTAAATCACATTTAAAGAATCTTTAGAATTTTTTTTTTTATTATTTTCTGTCAACATTGTGAACAGTTAATTGTATTCTACTAATTTCCTCTCAGCACTTTATACCTCCATTAATTGGATTTATTTTAGATGCAAGATGGATATTTTCTTCATAGATTGATACAGTCACCCTGTGTGGTAAGAGGCTGTTTGGCATCAATTGTAAAATGATTAACAGAGAATTGGTTACAGTAACTCCAGTGACCTCACTGGTCTAATCTTTCCTCATGGTCATTTCATAATAAACTACCAGTGAACTTAAGTTTTAAGTGCCTTAGAAAAGTCAACAAACAAATAGTGTAGTTGCTGTGTTGGTTCTAATAAGAACAGATCCAGAAGCAAGTGGTTTGATCCCTTTTATTGGACCAACATAGATGTTACAACAAAAGAACAAAGTGTTCTAGCTTTCAAACTACCCATGTCCTTCTTCAGAAGCTTTATGACAGTTATTTAGAAAATCCCATACTATTAATACCCATATAATGCATAAAAAACAGAAACAATTCTCATCGGTTTAACACATTCTTTTGAAACATAACAGAAGATTACGTCAGAGAAGCCAATTAACACCAGTATGCATTTAGCTGAGAAGCCCCTGAAGGTCAAAGGTTATCAAGAAATAGCAACAAGCAGAGAATTCTCACATACATTTTAAAATGTCTCAGTATGTTTCAAGAAAACAGTCTACTGATAACAAAACCTTAGGATACTATTCTCCCTAATTACATGTAAGATTAGGAGCTTACAACTCTAATTGCAAGTGTCCTTGTGTTTTAAAGAACACACTCAGTGAAAGGCAAACCTGTGGATAGTAAATATATGCTAAAATGAGGCCTAATTGCAAGTTAAAACAAGCCTCAAAATCAAAATAAAACAGTATATATGTATATATATATATATATATATACACTATATATATATATATATATATATATATATATATATATATATATATATACACACACACACACACATATGGCATACGGAGGGTTTAAAGTGAAGTTTACTGAAAGTTAGCAAATGTTTCACACAAAATGTAATATAAAACTTAGCTTGAGACATTTTCCCAACTATGCTCTCAACCAGTTAATACATTACATAAACTTTAAGAACTTCAGTGTTGTAACAGGATTTAATACATCTTAAGATCAATTGTGAGTATAAGTATGGTTATTGTGGTGACATTGAGCAAGGCTTTTATTCAGGCACATGACATAATGGCATTACAGTGGCCAGAACTCTTAGTTCTCCTATATAGTGAACATTTAGTTTCTTCTACTAGTTTTTTTTTTTTTTTAATTGAAATCTAGGATTACAAATACCTTTGAGCAGGAATTGCTCATTTACAAAGGTTCCATGTCGAAGGAATGGGGGATATACAAACATACAAAGGTCAACATAATAATACATAGTTACACAATAAAAAGAAGTAAGAGACTGAGGCTTAGGAAATTCCAGTAATTCAAAATGTGCCAAATGTTAGGTAGCATGACATACCAGCCAAGGGCAGTCTTAGAAATAAGCACTGCAGGTGAGAGGGAAGGGGGTATGCAGACAGGAAGGCCATTGTCGGAGGGTAGAGGGTGAGGGTAAGAGCTCTAAAGGGGAGGGAGGGAGGGATAAAAGTCAGGAAATGCCTGGAGGGGAGGAAAGGGAGAAGGGCAAGGGGGCAGGCAGGTAGAAGGGGGCAAGGCAGGGAGAGGTAGCTGTCAAAATTGAAGTGGAGGGCAGTGAGCAGTGGGCCCCTGATTAGGCAAGGCAGTCACAACGACTAGTTGAAATGAGATGAAGTTGGAGTTGCCTCTTAAAAGGGCCAAGAGCAGCAGCAGTGAGAGTTTCTTTGTTGAGAGTATTGTACCACTGTGGTGCTCTGTTGTCAGTGGTTAGATTTCATACTGTCCAATTTTTTATATTCTGTAGATATTAAGATGCAAATTTCATTTACTTGGGGGTTCATGAAAGGGTTAATTCCTCTGGGTAAATATTGCAAAGATTGGTGTGGATGATGATGTATTAGGACTCTTGTACATATATCTCATTCCTACTAGTTTTCTTTCCCGGGGGGGGGGCTGGGGGATTTTATTCCTGTGAGTTTTTATTCAGATTCCTTACGCTGAGTCTGTACATGTTTGTTATACACTGACACTGTATTGAAATCTGTACATATCAGGCTCATGGTCTCAATTTCTCGGGGATCCTTGCCAAGTAGTTTTGTTTTTTGGTTTTTTTATTTGGCACTTATACTTACAATTGATGTTATCATATATTAAATCATGTTACAAAACTAAAGGCCTTAATATTTATGGAATGTATTACCTGGTTGAGAGTATAGTTGAGAAAATATCTAAAACTTAGTACACTATTATATTTTATGTGAAACAGTTGCTCACTTTGAGAAAACTTAACTTTAAACCCTCTGCTATATATATATATATATATATATATATATATATATATATATATGTATACTGTATATATAAAATTTAGTTTTTATTTTTATTTTGAGGCTTGTTTTTAACTTAAATTTGGCCTCATTTTAGCATGTATTTATTATCCACAGGTTTGCCTTTCATTGACTGTGTTTTTTAAAACACCAGGACACTTGCAATTAAAGTTGTAAACTCTTAATCGTACATGTAATTGTGGAGAATAGTATCCTAAGATTTTGTTATCACTAAACTGTTTTCTTGACACATACTAAGACATTTTAAAATTTATGTGAGGAGAACTATCTGTCTGTTGTTATTTCTTGATAACCTTTGACCTTCAGGGACTTCTCAGCTAAAGGCATATTGGTGTTAATTAGCTTCTCTGACATAATCTTCTGTTAGGTTTCAAATGAATATGTTAAACTAATGAGAATTATTTCTGTTTTTTATGCATTATCTGGTAGTTAATAGTATGGGATTTTCTAAATAACTGTCATAAAGCTTCTGAAGAAGGATTTGGTTGGTCTGAATGCTAGAGCACTTTTTTCCTGTGTTGTAACATCTATGCTGGTCCAATAAAAGGTATCAAACCATTTGTTTCCAGATCTGTTAGAAAAGTCAATTCACATTTGTGCTGAAAAGTTGTTACTGAAGCCATGCTTTAAAAATCTAGTGCACTATCATGGTTTCAATAGGGAGTTTAATTTTATGTTGTCCATTTCAAGGTAACTAATCATTAACATGCAACAGGGCAATTACACTGTACTTACATGTTTGTTGCATGCAACTAGACTGCAATTGCATTGCAGTTGTGGTGTAGTTACACTGTATCTACTGTGTACTTTTATATAGCAGTTTTAAAACAAGAATAAAACATTTAATATAGTAAACAGAAAATGCTGGTGGTATTTTCATGCATAGCTACATTTAATGCATCTCAAAAAGAAAAGCAGACTTATTTTACTGATATTGCAAAATAGCTCAGAGACTATTGTTGAAATCCAGCCACCTCATTAGTCCACTCATAGACATCACAACTAATTTAACCCTAACATCCCCTGGGACCTTTTGTCAATATGGAGATTTTGCCTACACTATACACCCCTTTGTTTCCACATCTTGCTGCTATGCACCTGTGTAACTACTATGCCTTTAACTCTGTCACTGCCATGCTTGAACCCCATTAATGGTTTTGGCACCCACCACCTCCACTGGCAGATTATTCCATGGTTCAGCCACTCTCTTTGTGAACTAAGCTTTCTCACAGCCCTCCTGAACCTCCCCCAGCCAGCTTCCACTCACGTCCTCATGTTCTAGAATTGCTACTTCTGTTAAGTAACTTGTCAAAGTCACTATGTTCATTCCTTTGAGGAACTAGGAAGTGTCTATCATATTGACTTCTCATGTCTGGCCTTAAAAGAGTACATGTTCTCTGCCCTAAGCTGATTCTTATAGGATCTACCTGTTGACCCTGAATTATTTGGCTGCCATATGCTGCACCATTTCAAGCATACCATTGTCTTTCCTTCAGTTAGGACTCCAGAACTGGACACAGTACTCCATGTATTGACTTACCAGTGATTTATAGAAAGGCAGTAATACCTCTTTCCTCCTGCTGTCAAAATACCTCCCAATACACTTCAGCATCCTGTTTGTCTTACTGTACTCCATGTTATGTTGGCTAGATTGTTTAAAGGAGTCACTTATGGTGACTCCTATGTCTAGTGCTGTGCAGAGACAAAATTCTGCTGGCAGAATTGTTCAGAATGTCAGAATCTCACTTCTACAAAATTTCAGAATGTACCTTGGCAACTGTCACAAATGTCTGACTTAGAATGGTGGAATAAATGTATGAATTGCAGATTGATGTATTAAACTGCAGAATGGAATTCTGCAGAACTGTCATTCTACAGTTCCTATGTGTCATTCTGCAATTCAGTGAAAACGTTTTGTGGAATGGGACAAAAATTCATTAAACACATTTTCAGGATTAGAGATTAGCATTTTGCCAAATTCATAATTTCAGAAAAGTTTGCAAAATTGATAAAAATTCTTGCAATTCCATTAATTCAGAAAGCACAGTGTCCTCCCAGTTCTACCTACTTCCTTTACCTAGTACATCGGGAGAGCGATCAGTGAAGGGGGGACCACTAGGCACCATGAGAACTTTACAAAATTGGCCCAGCAATTGGTAGTGGGGAACCACTAGACACTAGGGAAACGTTATATGTTATATTGGGTCAGTTATCAGCAAGGGGGAGTCACTAGACACCAGGGAAAGTTACTATTTTACTTCAGACCAGAGCTTGGGGGGACACTAACACCAGGTCTAGCTCTCTGGGATTGAGCAAGTGGGGCATGACACCACACTAAATCACCATCTAACCATGCAAATGAGCATGTAATGGGCATGCAAATGGACTCTTAGCACCTTGCATGCCCAAATGGGAACATGTGCATGGGTCTGTTTCAATATCAGAAATTTAGCATGTGGGCAAGCCATTATGACGCCTATTTCAGGAGCCATGTCTTCTCAGTGCAAAGTAGCTTAGCACTGGACCACAATGGCCCCATTTTTAGTTGAATGGCGCCAGTGCACTATTCCACTGAATACAGCATTTTTGGGCACCCAGGCAAACACAAGGTGCAGCGCTAATATTTGCTCTCTGCTTTGCTAATTTTTAAATATCGGGCCCCAGAGCAAAAGTCATAAACACAACTAGAACTGTAAATTCCCACAAGAGTTATACTATACTAACCAATTTGATTTGAAACATTGCTCTATAGTATAAAAAATGGTAAATCATCAATGTTGGCACATTAAGATACATGGGAGAGCATCCCATTCCATAGGGCCTTTATATGACAAAGACAGCTGTTCAAATTGAGAATTTACCCTAGGAACAGTAAATTCAAATCCTTTAGTTGACCTTAACCCAAACATAAGAGAATGGAAAGTAAGTAAATCAGAAATATATGCTGGGACCTTTTGCTTAACACACTTCCACATGAAGGTTAGCATGTGTAGCTGTCTTACAAGTTGTAATGATAATCAGTTAAGGGAGTAAGGCTGGCAAAGAGTGATGTAGGCAAGTTGGTGCAAGAACAACAAAACAAGCTGATTTATATTGCAACTTAACTAACCTCTGCGACTGAGCTTTTGATAATACAGCATCTATAAGATTGGCATAATCAAACAGAGGCAAAATCATAGTCTGTAATGTACTGTTCTCTTCCTCAAATCCACTCAACAATATTATTTGTTCCTGTACATGAATCCAATTCTGGCATTAGCCTTTTTTTTAAAGAACGTTTTGACGGTGATCTCATTTAAGACTCTCATTTAACCAAAGCCCCAAATACTTATAACTGGGGACATTGTGTAGTTTCTTGTTATCACTGGTATACAGAATCATTAAAACACTGCTGCAGTTGCTAATCATGAAAATCACCATGCTCCCTTCCAAGAAACAAATCTCAGCAAAGCAAGACATGATCATGCAGAACAACAAGCACAGAAAAAAAGGTTTGCATTATAAATCAGAAACCATAGCCAGTTCGTCTGGTGTATCTAGGGACAATATTGTGGCAGGACTGAATGACATAACAGTAGTTAGAGGTAAGTGGATGGTTCCCCTATCACAAGCTACTCAGCCAGCAGTACGGTGAATGACTCTCAAAGGTCTGCTGAAGATGAATGTTTAAGATGAACATCTGAATTATTGGCATGGAAAGAGCACAGTCTGGCACGCATTACAAAAAGTGGCTTTTTGTATTTGAGTTGCCCACTGAGTGTCTATTCAGAAAAAATATTTAGTACTGTTTGACTATGTTGTCAGTATTAGAAGAAAGCTGCTCCCACAAAATGTGAAGAAGCTAGCTTTCATTAAACTTAGCTATGGTGGATTTGCTGGATACTCAGGGACTCTTCTAAATCAGTGCTCAGACAGTAGTGATGATGAACCAATTGACAGTGATATTAAAGAGTAGTGATGGGGAAAAAGTCAAAAACACATCACCTCAGCCTGCCTCCAGCTATTTGTCTGGCCCTGTCTTCTGTTGTTCGTAATTTAACTTTTTTTTGCCAGTGATTGCAAAAGTCAGGCAGCTTGTCTATTATATGGCGTATATGAAAGAATTATACCCACATAAGTAAGTGACAACTAAGTACCGATGCCACTCTCTTTAGACTATTTTACAGTATTGACTTGTGCACTATGCATACCATCACTGATTACACTCTCACTGTAACTCCACTGCAGTCCTGACTGACTGTGCTTGATAGGATACTCATACATGGAAGAGAATAACAAAGTACGAAAAAAGAAAAAATAACATATTGAATTGAGTGAGATGTTACTCTTTGTATTTTATTTATTTAGTTTTTGTTGACCCTGCTGTGTGCACTAGGCAGACATCTGCCTATTTTCAGGCATGACCTGGGAGCTTACAAGGGAAACAAAAAAAATTGTACAAGGTTCATAATGGAGAATGACCAAAAAGGTGGCAGGATTGTGTAGGATCATGGTGGATAAATCCAAACAAGGTAGACTTTGTGCAAAGCCAGTACAGGGAAGAATTCTGTACAGACACACAACATTAAAGTAGGCTCTAATGAGATTCCAATAGTATATTGACAATAAGGTAGGATGCAATCAGAAATAGCACTAGATTAGTGAAGGTGGTAGCATACTTAGTTTTCACAACGGAAGGTCATTTTTCAGGTTATAAATGATAGGTGGAGGGGAAGCCTATTTGGTACAGAAGTGGATGTACAGAGAATTGGCTTGACAGTTTGTTTAAAAAATAAGGAGGAGTGGGGTATGACAGAGGTGAGACATGTAGGGGCAAGTGCATTGGTAGCTTTCAAGAGGGGTGTTAATGGAACTGCTTTTTCCTGAAGGGTGCCAACAGATAGGTTCTAATAGCACTGGTAATAGGTATGCTATTTCAGAGTTAGCTAAAGAGGAGAAAGCCCTTTCACCATATTTAGATCTCAACCTGGGAATGAACTACTATTCAGTTTCTGAGGCCTCTTAAGGTGTAGAGGTTGTTATTAGGTACCAGCTAAGAGACTAGAGGTAAGGTGTTTGGTTTCTGTAGTGTACTGTGCTGCTTCAGCCTATTCTTACTTAAAGCTCTAGCCACAACAGTGATTCTCCTATTCTGTGCCTATGGAAAAACTATTTTGTGGCCTAGATCTTTATTTTAATTCAGAGGTAAAACAATAAACAATAAAAGAAAAAACAAGAACAGAAAATAGTGTGCAAGCATTTGCATCATATCATCATCATCATCATTATTATTCATGAGAGTAAACAATAGACATTTCAAAATGCAGAGGCCCATTGCAAACAAAAACCCAACAAACAACAAAGTTAGCTTAAAAGAAAATTAATAGATTTGTAAAGGTTGGGTGGAAAGGCCAAAATATTCTCACTGTACTCACTTCTGTGAAGCATGTTGCCTCAGCCAATCACCTGTCATTCACAGTGTCCTGTCACCCTTCAGTTACAAAGTCACTTTGCCAACAGATAACTGGCTTCAGGACTATACAAGTCAGTCACTACTCAGCTATTATGTTGCATCAGCCTGTCACCTGTAAATTACCATGTCATCTCTCCTGTCATTTACTTTGCCTCATCTCATGACAGTCATCATATCACATTAGTCTTTTGAGCAGATGGCTAGCTAGCAAGCAAGACTGCTAGTTAGGTACTGTTCACATTTGTGATATAGCTTTCAAATACCTTTACAGATGATCTCTTTAGTCTATCAACTGTTGGTGCTTGCTAGTTGCTATTCTAATACTAACCGTGTTTGTTAACATTATTTTACTGTTTTATTCTTTATTAAATTTTAAAATGAAGGAACAAAGTAAGTTTTATTATTGGATTCATTTTGTCCTTGGATTACAAACCAAAACATTGGGGCCCAATTCACAAAGATCAGGAAGCCTGTGCCAATCGCTGGTGTGCCAGGGACCCTGCACCCAGTTCACTATCAGGTAGGGTTCCGTGGCAAAGTCCTGTGGCTTGCAGCAACTGCAGTCCAGTGCCAAATGAACAGCTCATCTGTGAGTGTGCAGCAAGCCACAGGGCAGCTGTGTGACTATAGAACTATGGACATCAGTCCCTGGTGGCTAGCAGACCCCCAGCCCCAACCCTATCTTATCAAACTTAGATATGTACCTGGTCCTATTATATGCTTCTCCGTCAGCTATACCCAAACTATTGAAAAATAATCCTATGGGTTGGTCATTAAGGCCTTTCAGCAGTTGCAAAATTACCTTACAGTTAGTGGCATCTATCTATCAATCAAACCATTTTGAGAATCCCCACATTAGAGTTGGGGTTAAGACCCTGTCTGCTACTTTTGGCCTCAGTTAAGTCACCTTAGAATCTCCGATTTCTGGGTAAATGAGGTCCTCGTCTTTTGGTCAGTTGGTGAATGCTTTTGGGGCTGTGGATCAGGACTTCTTTAAGTGGCTACAAATTAGTAAGGCCCTAAAATCTACCTTCTCACAGAGGTGCTAATCGATTATGGTGACCGAGCGCCGTATTCTCCTCACCATAGCCTCTCAACCAAATTCAGTTTCTAAGTTATACAAAACACTTCAAGAATGGGATCACAGACTGCCTTTAGGAGTATGCTTCTATTGGACAAGGAACTAGGTATATCGGAGGCACCCAATTTCTGGAAGAAGTTGTGACTTACAATGTATAAATATGTAAAACAAGATCGTTGAGGATGGTACACTTTAACTTAATGCACCATTTATACTTATCCCCATCGATTGTGTAAATATAGGCAAAAGATACATCTCTTTGTGCGAGGTAAAGGAAGGAAGATAGTACTTTATATCATATGGTATGGTCATGCCCTTCAATTCAGGTCTTTGGCGGGCTATCAATGAGCTCCTCGACCCTATCCTTGGCTTAACAAACTTGTTTACCCCTGAGATATGTCTGGTGAGCCTTTTTCCAGTTGGTACTTCTGTAGCTAAAAAGGCCCAAATGTCACTTTTATCCGCTGTGGCTAAATTGGTAATCTTAAGACATTGGGCCAGTGATAAAGTTCCCTCTTTGTTGGAATGGTACCGTGAATGTACCTTAGCAGTACAATTAGAAAAACATATAGCTTGCATGCAGAATAGATTGATAGCATACACGGCGCTTTGGAGTTCGTTTGAAATGCTCCTTATGGCATGGAGGCCTGGCCCTCAGAGTAGCTCAGGACTGGCAAGTTAGGGTGTGCTCATGTGTGTAGCCTTGGGAGGGTGGGGAGGAGGGATTTTATTTTTCAATGATTGGGTGAGTTAGTGTCTGGTGGTGTTTGTTCCTCTATCTCGCACTCTCAGCTGTGTATCTGCTTTGAGGTGTTTTTGTAATTAATAAAGATGTTCAATAATAAAAAAAAGATATGTACCTGGTGGTCCAGCGGACTGCCCTCCAGCCATGATCTCCTTCTTAATAAAATTAGATACATCCCTGGTGGTCCAGCTAACCCCTCCCAGCCTGATATGCCCATATAAAAAATATTGCCCTGGTGGCCTAGCAATCCCACCCTGGCCAGATCTCTATATTAATAAAATTAGATATGTTCATGGTGGCCCAGTGGATCCCCCCAGTCCCAATTCCCATCTTAATGAAATACAATACATCCCTGGTGATCCAGTGGACCCCTTAATGTCCTGATCCCCATCTTAATAAAATAAGATATGTCTCTGGTGGGCCAGTGGAGACCTGCCCAGTCCCGATATGCTCCTATAATAAAACATTTCTCTAGAGGTCTAGTGGTCACATCCTCAGCCCCAATCCTCATTAATCACAAAAAACATAGAAGACCACCCAGCCTCAATCTGCAAATGTTTTTTAATGAATGTAACTAATCCCAGGTTGCCCCTGAAAAAGTGACGTTCGGGCCCAGTGGGCTAACCCAGTTAACAAAATTGAAATAAGTAAATAAATAAATAACAACATTTCATTCACTGGTGGTCTACTGGCCCCCCATCCTGGCAGGCAGTACACCACCACCCTGCTCCCTCTGTTACATTCCTGAGACCGTGACTGGCACAGCCCTTC
Source organism: Neoceratodus forsteri (assembly GCA_016271365.2). Taxonomy (NCBI): domain Eukaryota; kingdom Metazoa; phylum Chordata; order Ceratodontiformes; family Ceratodontidae; genus Neoceratodus; species Neoceratodus forsteri. Next base: position 535,994,040 of record CM057459.1, on the reverse strand, counting down.
GCACTCCACCACGGCCGGCCATGGACTGAGCTGTCAAGAGCCTGTATTGTATACAGTACATGCTTCTTGACAGCTCAGTCTACAATTGCCATGGTGGAGAGCAGAGGCTGTGCTAGTTGAGATCGGGGATAGGAGAAGGAGTGAATTGAGTGGGGAGCACTATCTTGCTGGGATGTAAATAGTAGACCACCAGGGAATATAGTTTTATATGAAATAGGCACACAGGGGATCAGAAGGGGTGCCCGCTAGACTACCAGGGAACTATATTTTTTTATATGGGCAGATTGAGGCCGGGGGGGCCGCTAGTCCACCAGGGATATCATTTTTGTGGTAAATGGGGATCGGGGCTGGGGGGACTGTTAGACTACCAGGAAAATATTTTATTATAGGGTCAGATTGGGAATGGGGGGTCAACTGGACCACCAGAGACTTATCTAATTTTATTAAGATAGGAATCGTTGCTGGGGGATGCGCTAGACTACTAGGGCAATATTTTTTTATATGGACAGATTGGGGCAGGGAGGGGGCTGTTAATCTACCAGGGATATGATTTTTTTGATGACAGGGTATCAAGGCTGGGGAAGGGGGATTGCGGCACATTGGTGCAATGTTCAACACCCTCCAAGAGGACACACTTCTAAGTCCCCATAGACCAGCCCTGGCTGGTCCAATGGTACTTAGAATCTCACCATCTGTGAGGGTTTTGTGAATCCCAATTTTGGGGATATGGCAGCTGGCATCTGCTGCAGGCCCACTAGCACCATGCCGAAGACCATTTTGTGGTGCATAACTGGTGCAAGCCCCCTTTGGTGCACGTAGCCTGCGTTTGACACAGGTTTCTTTTTGAATCACTCCCAGTACATCTTGTGGCACAGGCCATGCCTGGCACCATTGGCTCCTTGTGCCATTCAGGGAAGCTTTGTGAATCAGGCCTGGGGTGTATTGGCAAAACCAAAACAAGAACCAGAACCTTCTCACAGTTTCTTATCACTAATATTCTTACTAAAACTATTAGAGAAAGCACCATAAAATATTAAGCCACAGAGACATGGCTTTTCATCCTGTTTCAAGGGAACAGTTTGCCATTTGATATTCATGAGTTGTGTTTATATTTATTTCTGAATATATACTTTACTAATCCTTTTGTTGTTATGTATTTTTGACACATACTAGATTTGAAAGTATTCAAGTTTTTAATGGCTTTGAATTTGACTGGAATATTTCACAGAGATTTTTCATGGCACTAGTGAATGATCAAGTGCGGTTTTCTGTTTTGATGCTCAAGAAAAGCATAATTTCCCAACAAGGTTCATAGCAGAAGTTGTCCTAAATCATTAGAGCTGCCAAAACTGATTGATTTGCATGTTTCAAATTCTGCTTCAAAGATTTAAGTTTAGCATATATTTCTTTTCAATCTGAACAGCGAAGGTTACTGCTAAAAACAACTGGAAGTATTTATTTATTAAAGGATTTTTCAGGGTGAAGTAGCATAAAATTGTTTACCTAGGAAGGTCAAGCCCACAAGACCAATACCTGCACAAACATTTTCCCCACAATATTTAGATGTCAAGCACGTGACTATGGAGTACTCTTAGTGTTATCAGTATACATGTTCAAGAAGGAACAAGTTATCCTATGTCACATGTAGTATTAATCTGATAGTATTTCATGACCTCTTCATAAACACAAATGCCGTGCCAATTGGATGTTACTGGAAGGAACTGTCTAATGTAGAGATGAGAGCTACTTAGTAATCACTTCTCATTGTCAGTGTGAGGCCACTTCCCTTTATATGCTTTTTCAAGGCTTTAAAAAGCACACAAGAGTACAAAACAATGCTTTTCTGTATAATATTCTGCTTGGGAGTAAACCTTTGTTTTTCTACTTTATTGGCAATGAAATAAATGTACTTTTAAACAATAAAATATATATACTTTTAATTTGCATCCAGCTTTATGTGTACTGTGTGCTTTGTAACTGAGGTGAAGGCAGTTAGAGCTTAGACTTGGGAACCTGGTTTATTTCTATCAGGTACGTACTCATGATCAGTGTATCTGACCTACGGGGCTCCTTCCCATTATTTTCCACCTCCTCTTCTTCTTTTACTGCCTAAGCCTGCTGCCCATTTTTTTGCATTTTCAACTATCATTGCCTAAGTTCCAACTCTTGCAGTGCAATGGGGTGTGCTGTCTATAATGTGTGATACTTTGTTCAGTTTCCATCCTTTTTACTAAGGGGACCTTACTTAACCAACTTAACTTTGCTTTTATTTTTTTTTTACTTGCTGCATCTGGACCATTGCACTCCCCCCACCATCCCTTTCTTCTTTCTGGTGTTCCATTGCTGCTTTACTGCAGCAGGTTGCAAACTGACAACCACTTGATGCCACCTCCCATGGTTCGCAGGGCAGGCACAACTAATCATGACATGCACACATGCTGTACTTCTAGTGATCTTGAAGAAAGCCTGATTTGCAAACTGACATCCACATGCTGGCTGCTGCCCACTACCCATTCCATCCAGGGTAGGAAAAACTGAGCCTGACACGCACAAATGTTGTACTTCTCATGAACTTCGAGAAAACTTTATTCATTAAATAAAAATATTTTCTTTTAAATATTGTTTCTGAAAAAAAAGTCCCAATTTGTAGCAATTACTAGAATGCTGACAACAGAAACCAACGTAATAGCTGCAACCCACCACAAATGGTTCCCAGTCTCACCTTGAACTCCGCTATGCAAGAGCAACTGAGCCTTGCACGCACAAATGTGATACATCTTGTGAACTTGCAGAAAACTTTATTTGTGAAATAAAAATATATATGTTTTTAATTTTGTTTCTACAGACAAAACATGCCAACCAACAGTGGGTAGTGGCAGGTGACAAATCAGCATCCTCTTGCTTCTTGGTCCCAAAGCTCCCAGTCCCTCCCTTCATTCATCACTCAGACTTCAGGGAGTCTCCATCCAGCTCAGCCTGAAAAACAGATCCAATCTAACTGTTAACAAAAAAATATATATTTTTTTAATTTTCCCTACCACTGAGGTCAAACTAACAGATCTGTAGTTTCCTGCCTGTACTTTGCTCCCACTTTTGTGAAGGGAAATCACATCTGCCCTCCACCAGTCCTTAGGTACCACACCATCCTCCCATGGTTTGTTAATAAGGGTAGTCAGTGGTGTCACTAGTTATCCCCTTAGTTCTTTTAGAATTGTATGGTGAATCCCATCAGGCTCCATTGCTTTGTCCACCTCCAGTTTTAGGAGTTCTTTCAGAACCCTTTCTTATGTGAAAGGACTGGTATCGACCCCGCTATCCAGAGTACTTCTATGTATTGGATTAGGTACCTTCCCCTACTCTTGTTTTGTGAATACTGAGCAGTAGTATTTGTTCCATATCCCTGCTTTTCACTGTCACTCTCTTCCATCCACCCTCCCTTTATTAACCCACACTATCCCTCTGTTGGTCTTTCTTTGCTCCTAATGTACCTATAAAAGGAATTATCCCCCTTCTTAACCGAGATGGGCATCTTTTCCTCAGCTTGGGCCTTTGCTGTTCTGATTGCCTTCCCCACTTGCTTCTGCTTTAACTGGTACAATTCTCTGTCCTGCTCCTTCTGTGTTTCTTTATACTTCCTGAATGCTATCTTTTTCTCCCTAACCTTCCCGCCACCTCTTTTGAGAACCATGGTGTTTTTTTCTTTCATTTTAATTTGTTTATTTGCTTCACACAAAGGCTTGTTGCCTTTGTGATGGCAGTTTTGATGTTTCCCCATTGTTCCTCCACCCCTCCTTTTTGCCTGTTTGCTAGTGCTTTTCTGAGGCTCTCTCCCATTTTGACAAAGTCAGCCTTCCTGAAGTCAGAATCTTCAATTTTGTATGGCTTGACTCTACAACTATGTTTATCATGAACCACACTGTTTGGTGGTCCTTGTCCCCAGATGGCTACCCACTTCTATATTTGAGATCCTCTCTCCATCCTTGTCTGAGAGTACCAGGTCTAAGATTGCTCCCTCCCAAGTGGTTTCCAACATTAGCTGTCTGAGGCATGCCCCCTGTAGGTCATCGAGAATGGCCCTGCTCTTTGATGTGGCTGCAGAAAAGGTGCTCCAGTTAACATGTGGCATATTCAGGTTCCCAATCAATAATATCTCCCCTTTTCTGCCATCCTAAGCATGCCTTCAATCATTTCATTGTCCATTTCCTCCCTCTGATATGGGGGTCTGTATACAGCCCACATGCCGATTAGTTGCCATTTCTGGTCTCAGGGTGACCCACTGTGGCTCCTTTCCTCCATGTTTACCCTTTAGTTCTGTTGCTTTGATCCCTTCCCTTACATAGAGAGCTACTCCCTCCTCCTCTTCTACCTTCACTGTCCCTACTGTAGTTTGTGTACCCTGGTATTTTGACATCTCAGTCATGGTTCTCTGTGTACCATGTTTCTGTGACTGCCACAATATCCAGGTGTCCTCTTCCATCAAGGCCACCAGTTCAGGGAGCACGTTACCCCGACTATGGGCGTTGGTACTCATTGCCCTCCATTTTTTCATGTCCTTACTACCTTTGCCTTTTTCTTCATTTACTCCTGTCCTTCTCCCTAACAACTTCTCTATCTTGGTGTTTACCTCACTAACTACCCTGATTTTTGGGGAATGCTAGGATTTCCCTGCTCCTTCTCAGTGCCTCCCCCTTGGCTCAATTAAATGCTTGCCAGTGAAGCATTTAAACCTATTACCTAGGATCCTAGTTCCCCTTCTGGACAGATGCAGACCATCAGGCCAGTATTGGCCTATATCCCTCCAGGTGGACCCCCATTCTCCAATGAAGCCAAAACCTTAGCTCTGCACCAATTTTCAACCATTGATTGAGATCCCATGGTGCAGAGTTCATTGGTTCATAGGTTGTACAAATTTGAGGGACATGCCCATATTTGATCTCGCCATCATTAACATTAATGATGGTAGTAAAATGTCTTGTCACTCTTATACAGATCAAGTTCATATTTGAAATGATCCATGTTTTGACTCAATACCACATTAACTGGGAGATAATTCCATCTATGTGGCACTCTTTGTGTTACAAAGTGTCTCCTCCGTTGGGTTTTACAGGTTTCAACATATAATCTTAGGTTGTGTGACCCAGTACTTTCAATTGGTGATTGTTTCATCAAACAGTTGGTTTCTAAAAACAGTTCATCCCTACAAGCCTTGTAGGCCCAACACATTTCACCCCATGTTAACCCTATATTTTTGAGACAAGAGCAGTAAATTTCTAAGCCTGTCACCATATCCCAGGTGTGTTACTTTGGATACGGATTTAGTCATCCTTCGCTGTACAGATTCATAAACTTTCACATAATTAATGGCTGTGGGAGAGCAAAAAGGGGCCCAGTATTCCATATGTGTCCTAACCAGAGTAGTATACAGGGGAACCAGAACCTCAGCTTCTTGATTGTTTATATGTTTTAGAATGCATCTGAATATGACACGACATTTTTTGGCAGTTATGTTAATATGGTGATTGAATTTCATGTTATTAGTGATGGTCACACCGAGATCTTTTTCAGAAGTAGTTGCTTCAAGCTTAAAATTATTTATGTAATAACTTGCCAGTCGATTATTGCTCCCAAGATGCATCACTTTGCACTTTGCAATATTAAAGACTAATTTATGTTCAGTGGCCCAAGAATAAAGACAGTTTAAATTGTCCTGAAGTAATTCAATGGAAGCACTGTTGTTTACAATGCCTTCAAACTTACTATCATCAGCATATTTTTGTAGTCAAATACCATTTTTTGTCTGCATGCTTGAGACCATAATATTAAATAATATTGGTCCAAGCACTGACCCCTGCGGAACTCCACTGCTCACAATATCCCACTCAGACTTGCATCCTCTTAAAACAACCCTCTGTTTCATATTGTCTAACCATGAACATATCCATTTTACAATCAAGGGATGTATTACTAGTTTATGAAGCTGTTCTAAAAGTAACTTGTGTGTTACAGTATCAAAGGCCTTTTTGTAATCCAAAAATATAATATGAACTGGAAGATCTTCATCCAAAACCTTGCTGACTGGCTCAAAAATTATTTATTTATTTCGTTTTTGTTGACTAAGTGCACTAGGCAGATTCTGCCTATTTTCAGGCACGACCCTGGGGAAGGGGATACAGATGAATGCCAACTGACCTTGAACCAGATTAAGCTGTTGGTGGTATTTTTAGTGAATGAGAGAAATTTGGCCAGGACACTGGGGAAACTTTCCCTACTCTTTTTGAGAAGTGCCATGGGATCTTTAACATCCACCTGAACTACCACCAGACCAGGCAGATGGGACCTCAGTTTAATGTCTCATCCGAAAGACGGCACCTCAGGAGTGCAGCACTCCCTTCATGCTGCACCAGAGTGTCAGTATTGGGATATTAACCCAAGTGCCTCGTGTGGGGATAGAACCCACAGCCTTCTGATCTCCCTGCCTCAGAGGAGAGTGTGCTACCTGCTAAGCCACTGACACTGATAAAAAAGCTAATTAAATTACTCAGACACAATCTCCCCTGCATAAAACCATGTTGAGTTATATCTTGATTCCCTGTATTATGAAGGTGTTCGATGATTTTATATTGTAACAACCCTTCCATAAGCTTACCAATACATTATGTCAGGCTTATGGGCCTATAATTACTAACACTATTTTTAGAACCTTTTTTTTATAAATAGGGGTAATATTGGCCAATTTCCAGTCATCCAGAGCAGTACCTTCTTTTAGTGATGTATTAAAGAGAAGAGTAAGCATGCCAACTAGTTCTTTACAGAGATTCTTTATAAAGACAGAAGGAATACCATCAATGCGAACAGAAGAATTTTATTTAGTGTTATTGATAACTCTAAGAGTATCACTATCAGTAAAGAAGGCCATAGAACAGGGAGTGGGTAGGATTTCCATACTGAAATTCTCTTTGCTTTTGAAAATACTAACAAAATATTTATTAAGTTCATCTACCATTTGCTTACCATCCACAACTAACGTGTTTTGGATTAGAAGTGGAGCACCCTAGCCTCACCCATGCCATAGATAGGCAGCACCTCTGAGAAGGTTACCATGTGTACTACTTGTCTAAGGCACCTCCCCAACTCCACAAGCTCCTCCTGCATTGCTCTGATCCTTTTCCTAGCCAGGCCATTTGTCCTTGGGTGGACAATGATGCCGAGCTCCCTCTCCATGCAACTGCTCCGGCAATCCTGAGGATTCATTCGCCGCTCCAAGCCATGGCATCAGGCAGCACCTTATCTTCCTGCCCCCTCCCCAGTTCTAACTAACAATTGGGTCCCCACCTAGAGTTGTTTCCTTCCCTGTAAGGTGTCATGCCACCCTCCTGTGGGTCTCCTTTGGGAGGTTCCAGCATCTTTCTTGGTCTCCACTGATGGTGCCTCCATGGAGAACCACCCTCTGCCAGAATGGCGTTATGAATTGTGGAGAGGTACAACTGGAGGGATGTGCCTCTGTTCCACCACCCTCACCCTCCCTTAGCCCACTGTGGTTCAACCACTCCTCTTTCTTGGCCACCTTTGCTGCAACAGCGGCAGGTCTGGTGGTCCCAGGGTGAGAGAGGAGGTTCCTGAATCCTGGCCAACTCAGCCTGGAGACGGAAACCTCTCCCTCAGCCCAGAGAGGTGCCTGCAGATGTGACAACACCACATCCTCCAGTGTCTGTAAATGGACTTAAAAAGTAAGAAAAGCAACCTGCTTATATCAAGGGTTTCCAGAGACCCTTTCAGCTCTCTTCTGTCTGTAAGTCCCCCCCATCGCCATCATTTATTAAATATTCTGTGGGTAGGATTGGCAAGAATACTTCTCAGGGCTAATATTTTTCATTGGTCTACTATGGGAGGAGGGACTTATGGTTGTATGATAGGGTTGTGTTCTACTATATGTTTAGGCCTGTTTGTCATATGTTTCTTCTGGGATGGGGATCACTATCATGTACTAACATACTAAGATGCCAGCAGAATGAGCCTAATGATCTAATAGAGTCTGCTCAAAATCAGCACCCAGTCAGGACATCGTTGCTGCCCTCCCCACCTCCCCATAAATCCCCTGACCCCATCCCCATCAGAGTTACACCTTAAGATCTAGAATTACTCAGTTTTACCTTCCCTTTATACCTTTCCCAGCCCCTCTTGAATCCCCCCACATTACCAACAGCTACCAGTTCCACAGGCATCGCATTCCAAGGGTCCATCACCCTCTCAGTAAAGTAATGTCTCCTAGTCTCCCACCTGAGTCTCCCACCAACCAGCTTCATGGAATGCCCCCTGGTGGTCCCCTCCTCCCTCAGCTGGAACACCATATTTAAGCTGACCCTATTCACTCCCTTTAGATATTTAAAGACCTTGATCATATCCCCCTGTCCCTCCTCTCCTCCAGGGAGTACAAGTTTCACTCCTCAAGTCTTTCCTCATAGGATGTTTCCCACATACCTTTATCATCTTGATCACCCTCCTTTGGAACCTCTCACAGATATGCAATGTTCTTTTTCAAGTATGGGTGCCAAAACTGCACGCAGTACTCTAGGTGTGGTCTAACCAGGCAGTTTACAGAGGGAGAAGCACCTCCCATCTCCTTGAGGTTATGCCCCTGGCAATGCACCCGAGTATTTTATTTACTGTAGCTGCAGCCCTCCTACACTGGTCAGAGTTATTCCTTTTGACATCCACGACCACCCCAAGATCCTTTTCCCCTCCTGAAACCTGCAGTTTCTCCACACCCAAAAGGTACTCATGAGCAGGGTTTCTAAGCCTAAATGTAAACATAAGCAATTGAATTGTAAATGGAGAAGTGTTTTTAAATGTTTTGTAATCTGGGAAAATGTGTAAATGGGCTACAAGGATCAATTGTAAACAAGGGACTATAAGGAAATATGTTAAAGGTCGTGTTAATGTTTTGAGAATGTTTTTCTGAAATGTTTGTTATATTTGATTTTCTAAAACCTTTGTTGTTTTATGTTTACATTGTTCTGTTAAATTAAGGTTTTGGAATCTGGGCTATTGGGATCAATTGTAAACAAGGTGATAATTAAGGAACATCTGTTAAGGGTTTTTGTTGTGGTTATGCAATTGGGGTAAGGTGAAATGGACTATTTTGCTTAATTTGTGTACACTTTCCATACCCTAAAACATCCCTATAACACCAACAATATTTATAGTCCACTCCGGTTCCATACCCTAAACCTCCCTATTCCCCCAACTGTATTTATTTCCCACTTTCTACCCCACCCATGATGTCTTCCACTACTGCTATTGGTCTCTCTCTCTCTCCGTTTACTCGCCACTGTTTAGCCTTTGATTTTGGTGCATTGGTTTTAGCTTTCAAACGAATTGCTCTGAAGCATGCCCAGCCAACCATCTGCCCAGATGCGATACCACTTAGGCCTGCTTGCAGCCTGCTTCTCTTTCTGTCCATCTGCAGCCCTAGCTTTCATCAACTCCCATGACTGGCACTGTCTCTTCCTTCACCTCTCATCCCTCTCCCTCTTGGTCCCATCTCTTTATATCTCTCTCTGATCCAACTTCCATGTTGCCCACCTCATTCTCTCTGGTGAAATAGAAAACAACCCTGGCCCCACTTCTTCACCCCTTTAAACTCTCCTCTGTCCCACAGTCATCCTTTATGGGATATTATGCATGGTCTAAAAATTGCCCAATTGAATGTGAGGAGCCTTTTTCCTAAAATAGCTGAGCTGGTGGCCTGGGTCTGTCTGTACAATCCCGACATACTGGGCATCTCAGAGACCTGGCAAAAAGAGCTCCACCCATGACCAGAACTGCTCCCTACCCAGTTACACTTTCCTTCATCATGATCGCTCTGCTTCACGTCATGGTAGTGGTGTACTTCTGTACTACCATAACTACTACAGTGGCACACTCCTTGGCCAGTCCTCCAGTGACCTTCCTTCCAAGTGGCTTGCAGCTGAACTAACAGTTGCCACCAATATGAAGTTTCTTGTTGAATGCTGCTATAACCCATCGAGTACTGGTGTTCCTGGGGCTGCAGCCCTCCTGAACCTTCTTACACCTCTTTTACCCACAAGAGACTCCGTTCTTGTAGGGGATTTCAATATTCACTGGGACACAAACCCACTGTCTGACTGCAACTCCATCTTACAACAACACAATCTCACCCAGCTAATTACCTCTCATACACACCTCAACAATTGGTCCAACAAACACACTACTCTGAACTAGATACTGATGATTTGAGCAGACAAGATTGCCTATGCCGGCACACTGTCTGACACCATTAGTGACCACTTCCTCATCTACTGTGTCTGGTGTACCAACCCCCCACCATTCACCTACCTTCCTGACCTTACACAATTTCTCTAATTTTGACCCACTCAGGCTTCAGGATGACCTCAGAGTCCTTGACTGACTTCCCTCTATGGTACCACTAATGCTGATCTTGCACCAGACATCTTTGTCTCAGCCCTGTCTCACATCCAGACAAGCATTCTCCACTCACTTCATGAAGAGTGCATGGGGGTGATGCTTGCTGGCTCACATCAGACCTCCTCCAAGCTTATGGAGCAGCATGACTCAAAGTGGGCATCCATAAAGCTGCCTCATCCTCTTCCATTGGAATAGCTACTGTCACCTGCAAAATATCTGCAAGTGCCATATACAATCCAAGAAGCTGGCCCTACTTACAATCACTTCAAACCAGTCACTTAGGCAACCCCAGACATTTCTGGTCCTCTAACACCTTGCTCTCCCCCATCAACAAGCAGTCAACTTCCCCCTAAACACACAACATGGCTCCCTCACTGACCCTACTGAAATTGTGAATGCACTTAATGCAAATTTCTCAAACATTAGCAACTACCTGGCTAAGCTCCCCCCCCTTCACCCCTTGCCCCCTCCTTCACCTTCCCCTTCCCCTTCCCCTCCTACTATCCCCTCTTTTTATTTTAAGACCATTTCTCCTCCTGGGACTCTTAAGCTCTTTCTCAGCCTGCCATCTTGAGGGAGTGCTGGTAGTGATGATCTATCCCCCCGCTTCTTAAAACTGCCTAGGACATTGACTATCAACTCAACATCATCTTTAACTTCTCCCTTACTACAGCCTCTGATCCCTATGTCTAGAAGCAGGCCAAAATTGTCCTCATTCATAAGTCAGGTGACCTTAGTTTTATGGACAACTACCATTCCCATCTCCATTCTGCCCCATCTTGGTAAACTCCTAGAGAAGGCAGTAAACTACCAAATTACAGTGCATATCTCCAAAATTTAATCTCCTTTGCCCTCAGCAACATGGTTTCCAGAAGGGGCACAGGACTACCATGGCCCTTGCCCTCTTCACTAACCGTGTGCTAAGGAATATGGATGAAGGGAAGCTAACTGGTGCAATGTTTGTTGATCTGTCCAAGGCATTTGACCTTGTAAATCACAACATCATGAATGCAAAACTCGACGCTCTTGGTTTCTCCCCTGACTCTGCTGCCTGGCTCACTAACTACCTCTCTGGTACAACACAGATGGTCTGCCTTGGTGGTGTCACCTCTCCCTCTTGCCTGTCTCTATAGGTTCCCCACAGGGATCTGTTCTTGGCTCCCTCCTCTTTTTCCTGTTCATAAACTCTCTCCCATCTGAGGGCTTATCCTGTAAATCACTCCTCTACACCAATGACTGAATACTATACCCAAGTGACCCCCTCCTATCTATCAGCCATTCTTACTGATGATTTCAAGGCACATTGTTGGTTCTCCACCTACAAACTGTTGGTCATTGCTGCCAAAACAAAGGCCTTGCTTTTTGGTTCCCAATTGAAACTATCCACCCTAACCCACAATGGTGGCGTTCTCACTGTCAGATCCCAAAATGGATGTCCCCTTGACACTGTTCCCACTTTAATGTATCTGGGGGTAATCCTGGACCTGTTCCTAACCTACACACTGACCACATTTCCTCAGTTATCAGGTATATCAGCATAAACCAGAAGATAGCTCTCTGCTATCGCATGATTGACCTCCTCTCACTGGAAGCCCGCCTTGCTATTGCCCATGGCAACCTCCTTCCCCCTCCTTTAGTATGGCTGCCCAGTGTACTCCCTCTCCTTCATTACCAACCTTAACCACCTGAATGCTACCTACAGTCATATATGTCACCTTGTCCTCTACGCTTTTCTCCTCACTCACTCACCACTGCACTCTTTCCCAGTCCCTTATATGGCTCCCTCTACAAGCACAACACTTCTATCTGCTGGCTCTGACTGTTGCTGATAATTTGTACAATCCCTCCTACTCTCCACTATCCCTTCTTATCTGGTCTAGCACTTACTGCTGCATTTTACATCAGTCTTCACACCTTCAACTAGAGCACCCTAACATAACTACGGGGAGGGACCGAAGAGCACTTCTCTGCAATGAGACCCTCACTATGGAATGACCTCCCTTCCTCCTTATGTTCCCCTGACCCACCACTAAATCTAAATTCCCTTTTAAGAATGCACTTTCTGCTCACCACGACCTGCATCTGCCCACAGGCTGCAAGCATGGCTTCACCTCCCTCGCAGCTCACTCTTAACCTCTCCCCTGTATAGTGCTCTGCTCTCCTCTCCCACCCTGAACACTATTTGTATTCCTTTTGTTGAATGATGGAGCAACCTTACCCAGTTTATTTAAATGTTATATACCTTGTTTGCTCAATTGCTGATGCACCTGGTACTATTTACCTTATAGTTTCTCTGTTATCTTGACCTACACTGTTTTGTTTCCTGTATGATTCATGCTGCTCTCTCAATGAATTTTTACATTGTTTGTAGTGTGTTTTAGGTCTTCGGATCAGTGCACCAATCTGGTTACCAAATAAATAAATAAACAAATAAATAAATAAGATGAGGATACGTATAAAAAACATTTAATTTAAAAAAATGGATTGATTTTCACCAGATACAGATTATGATGCAAAGAGAGATGTATGAAATGTTTAAAAAAGATGTATGTATGACACCATTATGTACTGACGTGATGTTGTTGTGATGCACATATAGCTAGTACTAGGTTCAAACAGTTAAAAGAACAAAGAAAGAGGTAAGGAGCTGCTGGCAGCCATTGCATAAGAATGCCTACAGCATATGGTAAGTACAGAATTGAGAAAATGTTACTTAAAGAGCTAATATGCTTTAAATTAATAAAATGTGTCTCCTATGTTAATGTGACAGAAGAGTGTGTGAGCTCACCTGAAGCCTATATGGAAACATGAGAGATTTAGGCAATATTTAGAGATGTATATATTGAATATGAAATACACAAACATTAACTAAATTATAGTCTATAATATTTGCTGCTGTACACTTTAACGAATCATACAGTCCTTAAGAAACAAACAAGATTAAGGAAACTTGGCACATGACTAGAAGAAATAGGTGATGTAATTTTATTTTTTAATTTTGTTTGAATTTGGAGCTATAGCCTTTGACTAGGCTAGCTAATGAAACTTATTAATGTTGTACACAGCTGCCAGTCACAGAAAGTAAAGAAGGGATAGAAGAACGATGAACATATACAGCAGATAGTTGAATAAGGTGAATGTGCTGTTTGATGTATTATATGTTAGTGAAGTAATGTGTATCAAAAAATGTAGAAGTCCAGAGTAGACTTGTAATTTCCTTGCAAACTAATAATGTAATTAAGAAGCGTAAAATAGGTTTAAATATAATAAATAAATACATATAATTGATCTGATTGTAAATAATTATAGATAGATTCTGTATATCAGACAGCTTGTCTGTGAAAAGCAAAATGTGTATGATTTTAAAATAGATAACAGAAAACTCTTTTCTTATTTTAAAGTTGTATTTCCTGATGAATCTCCATTAGTTTGTTTGTTTATTTATTTAAGTTAAAGCCATAGAGCAAATTCATTTACAAAGGCAACCTTAGCTTAGCAATTAACAAGTTACAGAATACAAACAATGTATCAAATACAATATACAAATGTAATGATTTAAACAAAACAAACAGCCTAAAATCATCTAAAACAAGTACAAATAAAAAACATGGTAGTTGAGAGAAGCTGTGAAGCAAAAAGTAAAAGCAGTGAAATGCTGAACTTAAATGCTTTATGAGCTGCAGAAATTAAATAATATATTGAGACATTTGCTGAGCAGAGTCAGATTTTTGAAATTTTTGCTGCTTCATTTTGTGGCAGACAGCTGGCATGTTAATGGGAGTCTTGACCTTCACATACTGTATTAAACATTTGGGTCCAGATTCACAAAAAATTGCAAAGTGCCATACAAAACATTGCGTTGCGCTTTATGATTGCCCATGTGTGTAACATGCTATTTACAGATGGATAGCATACTGTGCTATCTGACAGTCAATAGGGCTAGGTAGAGGCAGTGGTAATACCATTACCTCTACCTCTACCTCTAACCCCACTAGTACTGCCCCGACATGCAGCCCTGTGAATGGTCAGGCAATGAATAGTGCCAGTGCGCTATCTGGTATTCACAAAATAAATCAGGCAAATGAGCCCATTGGGCATGCTAGGTGCTAGCTGGCCATTTGTATGCCCATTATGGTATAATTTACATGGGCTGTGGGTATTGTAGCATGCTGTCCCCAGCCCCTGAATGACTCAGCTGTAGTGAGTGGTGGTGTTGTAGTCCCTCCCCTGTCACCAATACTAATCCCTGTCCCGATAATTCATATGAAATATCCTTGGTAGTCTAGTGGTCCCTCCCCCCTCCCCAGATGTCTGATCACCATCTCCATCTAAATAACATATTTTCCCTGGTGGTCTGGAGGTCTCTTCCCTCCCCAATGTCAGATCGCCATCCCTGTCTAAGTGATATAATTTCGCTCATAGTCTAGTGATCCCTCTCATCTCCCCAGTTGCCAATCTCCCTCCTGGTAGTTTTCCTTCAAGTATCCCTGGTAGTCTAGTGGTCCCACCCCATCCCGAATCCCCACCCAGTGAACTTTGAAGAAACATAACTGTGGTGGTCTAATGGAGCCCCTCCACCCTGCTCGCGTAGTGACCCACCACCCCACTCCCCGAATCTGACCCCCGCCATCAACCAGTATAACCTCCTCTCACCACCAGGGTTAGCTGTCACTGAGCTTGAATGAGTGTACCACATAGAGTATGCACTCATCACAGTGGAGGCAGTATAGCACAGTGATCTAAGGCTCTGAGCTGAAAATCTGGAGACCTGGGTTTGAATCCCACAGCCCCCACTTACATACTGTGTGACCCTGAGCAAGTCACTTAACTTCCCTGTGCTCCCAGGTCACACCAGTAAACAAGCTTTCAGCTTAGTGTGCAACTCCTAGTTAAAGAATTGGAAAAAAAATCACTCTGAATGATTGCATACCCTATACAGTATGCACTCATTCACTGCTCAGTCGATGGCCAGCCGTTGTGGTGAGAGGAGGACTATACTGGTCACTGGCAGGGGATCAGGTTGGGGGGAGAGGGGTCGTGTGTCACTACCAGACAGGGTGGGGGGTCCACTAGGCCACCAGGGTTATGTTTCTTCATAGTTCACGGGATGGGGATTGGGGACAGGGAGGGACCACTAGTCTACCAGGGATATTTGAGGAAAAACTACTGGGAAGGAGGCCGGGGAGTGGGGAGGGATCACTGGACCACCAAGGACTAGACCCAGTCAGTTGAAAAACAATTATGACTGACTTACCACATATTATGAATGATTTTTTAACTAGTTTGAAATTTTTGACTTCAACTAACTGAAGAAAATCCAACCAATTTTTCAACTTTCACCATCGTTGATTTTATTATGTAGTAGTTTGTCATACTTTTTACTTAGTATCTTTTTTAATTAAAATTTAAACTATGAAAGTTAATAAAATGTATGAGTAAAATCCACCCATAATCAATGGAGACGCATTACTGCTGCAGCCTTCACCTTCTGACATCACAAAACAGGGATGCCTGTGCCTACGTGAGGCGTGTTGGTGGGTTAAGGTCAGGAAGCAGCTCTGTTTTAGCATTTGGAATTTAGCAGCATTATAACTTCATAAATGGGCAAAAACAAAAGGGAATTATTATGCCCCTCAACTCTGGGGCAGGTGAGTGCATGTGCTATAGTGGGCAGCAACTAGTCAGCAGCAGCTAAGAAGCTGGCTGCTCTTTAAAATGCAAATGCAAAGTGCAGTGAAATAAATCTACACACAGTAGGGACCCACTAAAGCACAATAACCAGTCAAAACAACAACAAAATATACGGAAGTCCCTGAAAGTAACAAGTGAAGCAGGGCAGTAAAACAGTATACAGTATAGAAAAATAAGCAACAGTAATACTAGTTACTTAGAAAAGAACTGTGAGTCTAAATGCTGTATAGGTAGGGCCTCAAACACCCACAGAAGCTAGAAGGAACCCTTCTGCAAACAGAGCTAACCATCAATATATGTTAGTTTACTAGTAGTTGTAGATTCTGTGAGACTAAAACCAGTTTAAGGGAGGACCCCTAGAAATACCTCTTGTATGGTATACCAGAACTGAGATGTATCCATAGTTTAAATTTAAAGCTAAAAAAACTCATGCGTATTAAAAAAAAAAACATTTTCTGACACAGTTTCCGAGCTTGTTTTGGCTTTCAGTATGTACACAATTTTTTTTTTTTAATTTTATTCATCTTGCAGTAAGGACTTTAATATTTACTCAGTCTGACTCCTACAGTGGCAAACAACAAACATTTTGTCCATTGGACCTAACCGACCATGCTCCACGCTCCGGCCTCCTATGGATCTGGGAACTCACCAACCGACCACCTGCGCCTGGCCTGCTCCATGACCTCGTGGGAGTCTTGACTTACTCACAATGCCACCAGAGTCAGAGAGAGCCCAGCCAGGATGACAGCAATAGATCGATGATAATCAATGACCTTGGCTTTTCAAGTTTGGCCCCCCCCGGCCCCACAGCCCCTAAGCCCTCAACTATCTAGACAAGCCAGTCCAGCATGCAGAAGACAAACAGACAGACTGAGTAGTCTGTGACAGACCATCTTCCTCCTTCCTACTGTCCACCGCCCAGCCCTGGCGGGCCTTACATACACATCCCATACAGTACCTTGCTCACTGTAGTAGCCTGTTGCCAGCTTGATCAGGTGTCGGGTGATGATTCGGTTGGCAGCGTCGGGTGGCTCCATGGCTCAGGCTGCCACTGCTGCTCAACTTGGTGGTGGTGCTGGTGTTTTTTTGGAGCTGTGTGCTCCCTCCTCCCAGCCCACACAGTCAGCCCCCAACCTGGACCCACATCCCCACTCCGGTATTCTGTGCAGTGGAACTAAAGCACCTATCACTCCTCCTCCTCGCTGACTCTGAAAACCAGACTGAGACTGAGTAAGAGTCACCTGGCAGGCCCAGCCGATGAGGTCACGGGCTGATCCTGACCACGACCAGACCACTGACTTGCTGCCTTCACATGACTGCTGCCTGGCTTTGCTGGAGAACTGACTGGGACCTGCACAGCCACACACTAATCTCTCTCTGGGCACTGGACACATCAGGACAGTGGACACAGTTAACTTACTTTTAAATTAAAGGATGAACCACCAAACTTCGTCCTTGCAGAAAACTCTGCTTGCTATGTTGCCCACACACCAACATAGTTGCCTCCTCTCCTGACAGTCTCCTCTCCTACCTAGGCACGCTCTCCCCCCCACCTTGTATGGCCAGTCACAGACACTCTCAAGCTCCTGGCTCATCCTTCTATCTCTCCTAATTGGTGGATGCTTTGTGTCCAGGAGCCATGGGTGCATGTTATTGGCTGTAAGGCTCGGTGCTGGCAGTTGAGGACCATTAGATATTCGTGGCCCCCCTTGCCCCCTTCCCCCAGAAAGAAAAAAGAGAAAAAACACTGCAGTGCACCACAAAAACAAACCTGGACAGGTCATGGAATGCGTCAGCTGCAGTGGATTTCAGCTCAACTATTTTATGGCTGCAATCTATTGCAATTGCAACAGATGCAACTGCATTGAATTGCAACTGACCATTTCAACTGCTGACGACTGCTCCGGGGGCTACCAAGGACAATATATTGTTTAGATGGGATGGTGATCAATGGGAGGGGGGCTGCAGTACCTCCACCTGCCACTAGGGATGTGCAGGATACGTCCAGGTCTCAGTCAGTAGTATTTTCTGTATGTAAGGGACCTCTGCAAAAGGCCCTAGGATGGAAAGAATATTTTGTATATGGGACTGCACCAATATGCAGGTCCCCTTCCCCTCATTTGCATTGCGGCCCATTCCAAATATCGCCCAGCTGCAAACTCAGTTTGTGGGTGCAAACTGGATTTTGTGAATACCACTTTGGTACAAAACACAGTTTACACAGGACAAACTGGGTTTCACCTGGGCAAAGCTTTGTAAATATGGCCCTTGATCTGCAACTTTGTCATTTGGTAACTCCATTTTGTAACTTTTGATTTTTCCTTATTTTTACTGTTATCAGTAGACTCCTGTAACTATGGGTGCCTCCATTTTATGGTTGTTGAAATTGTGTTTTTTCCTAGGAGCTGTATTAGCAGTGTGAACATGATGTCAAAATGCCCATTTAGTCTTCATGGCATGTATGTCAGCTGATTTGAGTCTAACAAAACAGGTAGCAGCAAAGGTGTGAAATACTCCAATTACTTTCAATAAGCTTCAAACCCTCCTTAGGAGTTTTATAACAGAATTTAGTCTTGAAATAGTTTTCTCTCTGTGCAATTCCAAGGGGTCAGGAACAAACTGGGCAGACTGGTTGGGCCATTGTTCCTTTTTCTGGCACCGACATCCAGAGTACGTTTTTATGTCTTTTAAGTTATTCAGACTTTCTACATATCAATAAATATTGAAAATGTTCACAAAAATATCATGTTCTCACTGCTTATGAAATTCTCAGGAACAATTTGTATTCCAGCAATGTAAAAATGGAGACACAAAGTATAGTTACACAGAACTACTATTTGCAGTAATACAAATGTTTATTCCCCTGGTAGATATAGAAATGAAGATGAATGGTGGAATAAAGTTGAATGGTGGCAGAACAACAACATTTACGCTGTCTGAGGTTGTACGTATCTTTTGTCATTCACAGATCAAGATTTTTTTTTGTTATTTAGTGCCATCACATTCATTGGACATGTTTTGGTATGATTTAATATATTTGGTGAATTTAAAGGATTCACTCAAGTCATAGCGGCAAACATGTTGCTGACACTGATTACGGTGTTGGCAACATGCTACCTGGCATTACAGTGCCGGGCATTGTGTTTCCTGGGAGTTACTCCACCAAAGAGCCCTCCCAGGAAACAGTTATTTTTGAAGGGGGCTTCACACCCCACACCCCCCCAAAACTAAATATAACCTCTTCCGGGGAGGGAATGTCACAGAAGGGGTAGAAACTGTGTGGGAACAAAGGGAGACAGAAGTGAGTGTGATCTAAAATCAAGATTATCCCTTTCACTGTCACCCATGTTGTGTGCTATAATTTCAGTGACAACATTCAGTTACCATCCTAATGGTATACCACTTTAAAGACAGGTTTTGGAGAGCTGAACAACAGAAAAATATAGCACTCACCACCTGTTTGGGTAAGGATGCCACTCAGAAAGGCTCTGTAGATTTTCAGCTAGAAATCCATCTTTTTATTTAATCCTAGGTTCAAAAACAGACACAGAATCATGCCTTACTTGTTTTGGATCTTGGCTAGACCCTTTATCACAGACAATTAAAAACAGATGAGGATTTGTCCTTTTATATTGTCTGAATCTGATGACATCATGAGCCAGATATTCAAAGCTCAGTGCCCAGTGAAAGCTGTTGCACTGGTCTAGCACTGACTTTGCGCCCAACTGCAATATTGAGAAGTACAGTTAGAGCTGGTGTTAGGTGTCAGCACTGATGCTAACCATAATGTATGCAGGGAGGGACAGAGTGGAGGAGGCCCCAGATGCTGGCGCTTTCCAGCATATTCAAAGCATAGCGCCATGCTTCAGGCATTAGCATGACCTGTAGCATGGCCTAAGTTACCACCCTGGAAAAAGCTGCTTTAATGCAGCGCTTAATAGCGGCGGTGCCCCAAACCCCCATCATGTAACCCGACCCCCGTGTCCAGTAACAGCACACCCAATCCCTGGTGTACTACTAGTCCCCCAACCCACCAGCATGATCCCTGACCCTTGTTTCCCATAGAATAACATCTCCCTGGTAGTCTAGCGGTTCCTGCCACCCCACCAGCATGTAGCCCAACCCTGTTCCCTGTAGACAATCCACATTTCCATGGTAGTCTAGTGGTTCCCCCTCCCAGCACATATCCCAACCCTGTTCCCCGTAGAATATAGTCTCCCCAGTAGTCTAGTGGTCCCTCCAACCTCACGCATGTATCCCGACCACTGGTGCATATATTAAACCTACATCTTCTCTGGTAGTCTAGCAGTCCCCCCACCCAGCAAAGACACCCCACTCCTCCCAATAACATCCAAGAACAGAGCTGGCGATTGGCTCAGCCCTCCTCTCACCACCACAGCCAGCCGCCACTGAGTTAGGAGGAGCGCTCCTTCCTACCTCAGTTGGCGGCCGGCCGTGGTGGTGAGAGGAGGGCTCCAGCCAGTCACCAGCTCTGTTCTTGGACATTATTGGGAGGAGCGAGTGTCACCGCTATGGGGACCTGCTAGCTACTAGGGAAGATGTAAGTTTAATATGCACCGGGGTCAGGATACGCGTTGGGTGGGGGGACCACTAGACACCAGATACCAGTTGTTTTATTTAATTTTAATGGGGTCTGGATTTTTTCTGGGGGACCACTGGACTACCAGGGAAATGTTGTTTTATTTAATTTGAATGGGGTCAGGATTCATGTTGGGGGTGGGGGACCACTGGACTACCAGGGAAACATTGTTTTATTTAATTTGAACAGGGTCAGGATTCATGCTGAGGATGGGCCACTGGACTACCAGGAAACATTGTTTTATTTAATTGAGCGAGTGGTCGGATTCATGCTGAGGGGGTGGGGGACCACTGGACTACCAGGGAAATGGGTGTGTAACAGGCACACACGTGCATTGGTGTGTTGTATGCACCCATATCTTTCGACTGTCCCTGATTGTCAGGGACTTTCCCGATATTGCCTCCATATTGTTCTCTCTTCCTTGTACAAGTTGTGATTTTGTGACAGAACAGTGAGAAATGATCTCACACAATAACGTCACACATTACAGTTACAGACTTGTTCATCTTCTGAGTATGCATCTTATCACAATTCCCCTTATTATGTCAGCATTCTGAGTGAATAGTATCACTTTTCACGACGTGTCCCTGTTTTGGGTCTTTGTCCCTGATGTTTTTATGCCTTGTCCCTGATTCAGGAGGCAAGGGGTTGAGAGGTATGTATGAACCGACTGTGTATGCCAGCACACAGTTCCTGCTGCTTCTAACCTGTACTGCCATTCTGACCAAAAGGGGGAGCTGCGTGCACCATGCAGTAGCACTGGGCAAACTGCATGGTAATGTATGCTTAGCAGCATATAATGAGATGCAAATGTGTCTGTTTGCCCACAGATTACCAAAGTGGCTCATTTGCATGGGAGCTTTGAATATAGCTCCCATTTGCCCCGGACTAAACAATTTGCACTGGTCTAAAAACAATTTGCACTGGTCTAATGTGTTTGCACTGTGCAGTCAGGTTAGCCCCGGGCAAACCTCACTGCAGCATAGCACAGTTCTGCAGTGCGTGGCTTACATTGTTGTTTGCAGTAGATGTGAGACATCTCTGTGCAATCACACACAATGTTCTCCACCTGCAACACTGGCTTGCTGCAGAGTCTAATGAGCTGCAGTTGCAGTGTGCACTTCCCTGTTGCTATATTCAGCACCATCTTATTCCTGGTCAATTTTTGCCCTGCATTCCTGGCCCTGTTTGCCCAGCTTCCTTTGCTTGTTATATTCAGCTGGTTTTGCACCGGGCTATTCCTTTTGAATATAGCTTGCTTTTTGCTCTGGGCTAAATTTGCCCACTGGGCAGTGCTAATTTAGCCCCAGGGCAAAGTTCTAACTATCTGGCCCCATACCTCACACATCATTAAAGCTATATAACATCATTACATTCTGTTACCACAAATGGTTTATACATAAATAATATTTAAATACCCTCTACCTTTCTATTAAGACCCACAGAATATGAACATTAAAAAGATGATCTTTAACTCACTAAAGTGAGTAGATTAGGAGAAAACTGATTAAAAACAAATGAAGTCTCCCATTTGTACAAACCCTTTTGGTACCATCATTGTCTTCTTTAAGATAAAATGCTAGTAGAATGCAAGTCTCTCAGTACTGAAACTCAATACACACTTGCTAATTTGCAGCTGCATACTAAATGTATACTTTCATACCCCCTATTTGGTACCATAATGTATAGACTTTCTAGGAAACAGAAACACCCAATACATTAAGTACACACCGATATTAAAAACAGATGAGGTGTCACAAATATATAAATCTACTTGATTAAACCAGTGTCCTTTCCAGGTATAAGCCTGGTAGTCTGGGGACACATCAGAAAAGTAGAACTAAATCCTTGCTGCTGACTGGCTGCTACATAACAGGTGAATGCTCTGTATACCCAGTGCGATGCCACACCATATAGCAATAATAGAAAAGATACAGAAGGAGAAATATTTCATAAAATCTAGACAAAAGGGAAAAAGAAAAAATGAGGAAAAACAAGCATCAATTCAGATTACAAATAACATGGTAATACACTCTTATTATAACATAACACTCACCCCATTCCATATGTAAATAAGGTCAGATGTGTACTTTTTATGAGAATGGAAGTAGCGTTAAGGCAGAGAAGCCAAGGCACACCCCACACTTGCTCTCCTGCCTGGTTTGAAAGGGTGGGTGTATTCTGAAATTCATAATGCCTCATTTTCCAACTTTTGTTGCTTTGACCCTAACTTATTAACAAAGTTTTTGCAACTTATTTCATTACTTATTGAGATAGTATTATTGCATCTTTATTTAATGGTGAAGTGCTGGGTCCTTAGACCTAGTACTCTCATCCCTCTGCAGATGTATATGTGTGCATATATTATGGTAGCACGGTAGTGCTACCATAGTTAGGTTTGAGGAGCCATTTACATGTTAAATCTAAAATTTTGCACCTTAATAACTTTGCATCTGTTCAACAGATTTGCCTGAAATTTGGAATACACGATCAAGAACCATACATCTTGGGATCTGCCAACCTTTGTATTGTTCAGATATACGGCTGCGGAGTTATTAAGCATGATCTGTGCACATGTTTACACTTTTTTGGAATTCTTTGCTCAGCTCTACAGGTCACACAGTTTGCGCGACTGGTCCGAAATCTTCAGGGAACATGTGGCCAGGGTCCCTGATGTGCCTTTTGAAGATTTTGTGAAAAAATATTAAACGGTTCACAAGTTATTCAAAAAACAATTTCCCATTATAAGTCAATGGGAAACGTTAACAAAAAGTTTGACGGTGTCACAAATGCAGTTTTTACTTTAGCAAATGGCTCTTTTACTGTTGCAAATTGGCCATTTTGTTTTCAGTTGGTCATCAGAAAAATGCTTTCCATTTAAATGTGGGACCCTCTAGCAACCTAATTATTTTTGTATTCACCTAATTGGACCCTGAGGATGCTAGGCATGTCTTTATTTTGGGGTAAAACACCCCAGAAATATGTTTCTCAGATTTCTGGAAAAAGTACTTTCACAAAGTATTTACACATTTGCGACACTGTTGAATGAATTTGCAAAAGCTTTCGCAAAGTTCGACAGTACTTTTCCAGGCTGTGGGAAAATGACAGCAATTCTTTGCTCCCTGCTACAAAAGAACAGTTTGGTCTTTTGGGCTGAAATTTGGAGGGACTGCAGCCTAAATCTCACAGATGTGCTTTTCAGTATTTTGGTGAAAAAATATTTCAGGGCAGCAAAGTTACGGCACTCCAAATTTGACACTTTTCCCCATAGAATAACATTACGGCATCCACCGCATTACAGGAATCCTTTGCCACCCTGCTGCAAAATAACAGTTTGGTCTTTTGGGCTGAAATTTGGAAGGAAGAAAGCCAACATCCCACAGATGTGTCTTTCAGTGGTTTGGTGAAAAAATATTACAAGGAGCCAAAGTTATGGTACTCCGAACTTCTCTTTTTTTCCCATAGGATAACATTACTGCGTTCGCCACGCCTTTCAGGGCCCGAATCTCAGAAACGGTGTGAGATACGGACTTTTCATCAGAAAAATGCTTAGTCCCCCCAATGGGGGCTAAATACAAAACTAGCCAGGAAAGTCATAAATCATGTGACTTTTACATTTCTTTTCTATGTTATACAGTTCCTGAGATATAAGCAATTTAGTATTCCAACTCCTCATTTTCTGCTCTGAGACCCATTATTATGCATACATTCTTTGTACTCACTGTCTTTCTCTGTGCAGCTTTTGAAGAAAATCAGCCTGTGCGCTTACATTACTGTTACCCATACCGCTTCTGCTTGCGGTTCCATACCCGTTTCACTTATTGTTCCCGTCTATGGCACCATGTGCGTTACCCTTTGCGTTTTCATTTGCACTTGCATTTGTTTTATTTTAACCATTTGTGTCTACAGTACTATTTATCTTTCAGTTTCGCTTTGCATCACTGTGCGCATTACCATTTGCATTTCGGGCATCGCCCTCAAGCGCCCCTTGTGACATTACATTCACTATTTCTCATTATCCTTCTCAAAAAGAAAGGAAATTAGAGGCAAAAACTCCATTTACTGCAT
The DNA here is from genome assembly GCA_016271365.2 of Neoceratodus forsteri. Classification (NCBI taxonomy): domain Eukaryota; kingdom Metazoa; phylum Chordata; order Ceratodontiformes; family Ceratodontidae; genus Neoceratodus; species Neoceratodus forsteri. The sequence continues at coordinate 535,969,235 of CM057459.1, read as the reverse complement.
TAGTTAGGGTTGTTCCACAGCGACAAAAGTGAGGAAATTCGGTGTTAGCGTTGAAAGCCCCCCTTGGACCCCGCCCACACCCCCAACCAGCATCAGGGTGTGCATTGGGGTTGTCGGTCCTAACTCTTACCCCATTCTCCTATACCTCTGCTTCTTCACACATCTGATGGGGTGAGAGTTTGGGCCGGCAACCCCAATGTGCACCCTGATGATGGTTGAGGGTGTGGGCAGGGGGGTCCACGGGGGGTTTTCAACCCTAACACCAAATTTCCTCACTTTTGTCGCTGTGGAACAACCCTAACTAATCCATTAAACAGAGTTTTTTGCCTCTAATATATATATATATATATATATATATGTGGAAGCACAGGGCCCTCTAGGCCCTGCACTTCCATTTATAGTACAACAGTGACCAAATTGTCAGCATAGCCTTATTATCCCACCTCATGAACCTGATACAGAAATGTTCAAATACCTGCCAAAATGTAATTCTGCAACTGCAATGCGATTCGTGTCACAGGTGTGAAAACACATTTTGGGCAGGATTTGAAAATGACAGCTGTGACATGAATGAGATGGGATAATAAGAAAGGATATGTTGGGGTGGGCTCCCAGTGTCCCACACTGCTGGGGGGGAAATGCAGACATGGGGATTGGGCCCCTTGATGTAGGCTCATTAATAAAACAATGGGATGTGGGGGGGCATCCAACACTAGGGGTGGGCATCATGGTGTTAGAATATATAAATAAAAAAGAAGGGACTAGGAGATGGTGGTCGGATGGTGGCGGGGGTGCCACTAGATGCTGTGCTCCAAATGAACATAGCAGCACTCAGACCCAAATAAAGCAAATGCACAGAGTCTGATGCAGTAAAATAGATTTATTCCACTATGGCAAAATTAATGAAAAGTAAATGCAGGGTCCCCAGCAAACACAACTCCTCCACAAAACCGCCCAGTACTTTGACTGCTCATGAGTCTTCTTCAGTGATGTGGTTGCTGTGGACCCTTGCATTTACTTTCATTCCTTTGGCCATTGTGCTTCCTCCAGGACTTACCTCTCCCATAGTCCCCCATGGCTTATCCTATGTGACAGGGTGGTGCGGAGTCCCTTTTCTCACTGGGAGACGTGGCATGTGCTTGACATCAAGACACATGCTCCAACGTCTGCACGTCTCCCTCATCACGCTCAGGCAGCCTTTCCTCTGGCTTTCCACCAGAGGCAAATTGAGCACCAAGCTCTACCCCACCATCCTCCCCCAGCAAGCCATCTGACACCTCAGGCTCATTTCCGAACCAAGATCATCGGCATTGCAAGCAGTAGCACTACCACTGTGCTGGCCAGCTGGCCCCTATGCCATTTCTTTATCTGTTTCAGGACAAATATCCTGAAAAGAAAATTAATGAATGATTCACATTGCTGAAATTTATTCAGTTCTATTAAAGTTGCAGACATGCTGTATAGAAGAAATATTACCTATCTGAAAACACTTTTTTTTTCTCCATTATCTAGATCTTGATCAATGTAACAAAACCCATTGGTGTCAGCAAACAGGAGTGATGCACATTACCACAGGACTCAAAATATGATACAGATGACCCACTGGATGGGCCGGGTGGAGCTGATACTCAAATATTTAATAAACAAATTGAGTAAAAAATACATTTGAAAAATACATTTATTAGTACAACTAATTCCACATCCATAACATTTTTAGATAGTCTTTTAATATAATATTACATTTTGCTCAAAGAAGAATTGCACATATCTTGACAAAATAAGTGGTAAACTACTCTATTGTACAAACTTCAAAAAAGTGCATAATTTCCAGTAACTTAATTTCCCAAAAGGATAGAGACTCAGAGTTGACTCTATGTAATATTGCATCTTATATATTGCAGTTGCTCATCTGCATTCATTCCTATGCATACAGATGACACAGTAATCTTTGCCTCTGGATCCTCTGCCCTGACCTCACAACCCTGCTCCAGATGGACTGTAAAACCATTCAGCACAGGTTCTGTGAAACATCTGTCCTAGATGCCAAAGCATGATCCTATGACTTTTGGCACAGGCAGAAGGCTTACTAGGTTCTTTTTTCCCTCCTTCCATGCCCTTGATGGTTCAGTGATTCAAGTACCTTCAGGGACTGGCAGGGCCGACACTTCAGTTTCTCTGTACATGTGAACATTGTTCACCAGATACTACACCCAAATCTGGTGCACTTTGTGAAATAAGGAGTATCCCCACTTCCTGCATGCAGAGATCATCCAGGATGATTCTCCCATCTTTGACTATTGTGACACTGTTTACAATGCAGCTCCCAAATCCATCCTAACCAGACAGGATCCGTCTTTCACTCCTTCTGCTATTTCACCCTGGGCTGTCTCCCTTGCACCCACTACTGCACATTGCACTCCTTCCTCTCCTCTCCCTTCCCTTGATGTCATGTTCCTTGCTCACTGTCCCTCTTTAATCTCAAAACTCTGTCTTGGCTTCCTCCCCACCCACCTTGCCTCCCTCCTCCTGCTCACTCCGCCCACTGCCACTGCTGGTCAAGCAGCATTCTCCTTCTGATTCCTAAACTGTGGATCTCTTTCCATCCTTTCATCTGGTCCACTCCATCATTTCTCTCACTGAAATCTCTCCTCTGTGATTTCTCTACTCACCTCTGCAGTTGCCCCTGACACTAGTCCAGGCCTTTGTCTGCCATCCTCCCAGCCCTGCTCCCAATTCAACATGCACTTGCTCTAATACAGCTCCCCTTCATCCCTCCTTATTTTCAAACATTACACTATCCTAGCCAGTACGCAGCATATGCACGTTGCACACCGCATAGTATGGGAAGTGCAGAAATTGCTGACATAGATGAGAGTAAGCTCCAAACTTTAACTTATATATATATATATATATATATATATATATATATATATATAATTTCTCTCCATACTGAAAATAGCAATGTAAGTGACTAGAAAAAAAGACAGTTTTAGGCAGTGTATGGGACACTTTGAGACTTGTCTTTAAAATTGTAATAGGCAATGTGGGAAAACTCAATCAGAAGATTCATCTTGGGGTTGAGTATATTCAGAAAGCCCTGTGAATCAAGAGTGTAATGTGTGGGGGGAGCTTCCAGATGATTAGTGCCATATAACAAGAGCCTGATAAAGGGTCCATTTCCAGCATGTGCCATCACACTTGTGCCACAGTGTGAGTGGAACAGTGCAGGAGTAGAACAGGTTATGGGGTCTAAGGTGTTTACAGACATTCACAGATGACCACAAGTAAGCAGCAGCATTGCTTGATGGAAGGCAATGGTAGGCTACCTTTAGCTTACTGTTACCTATAGGTAGCTACAGGTTGTGGGGTAGGGAGTATCTGCTGGCAAAAACAAAGCAGGTAGCTGTTCCAGGTAGAAATACTGGAGTCATGCTTTCTTGGTTAAGGTACAGTAACAAATCAGGAACAGCAAAAAAGGAAGGGTTAATTAAAAGAGACATGTAAGGAGGGGTACAGGGGGAGATATATTCAGAAACAGCACATCAGTAAAGGGAAAGCAAGAAACACCCTATCTAGGGTTGGGTAATCAATCAATCAATCAATCAAAGTCTTTATTTTTGCAGGCGATCATCGTTGAGCAAGCTCCTTTACAAGATGGACCTGTTACACAAAGTGACAAAGGAGCAAATACAATCCAAACAGTGCAATAATGCACATTTGTGAACACAGGAGGAGCAAAAGTACAATACAACTTTAACCATAAAAAAGTGCATGAGGCCTGCCTGTCGGCACAGTGGTTGGATTTCTGCTTGTGACGCCAGTGACCCAGCTTCGGGAACGAGCTTGGGTCGCTGGAGGACTGGCCAGGGGGAGGCAGCTTGAGCATCCCATGACTGCTCACTACCTTCAGGGAAGGAAGGGGCTGTGACCCGGTGTTAAAGTGACCACTGGTGGAGGCCAGGGGTAGAGCAAAATGTCAGGGTCATTGGGGTGGTGCATGATAGACCTCGGCTCTTGCCTTGACATCCGGATGTCACGCACCTTAAGAAAGCCAGGAAAATCACTTGCTGGCCACTGGATGATGGCTCTCTGTTCCCTGAGGGCCTCCAGTATCTTCCCAGGGCCTCCTGTTCCTCGGCAGCATCCTTGGGCCCTAGAGAGTATGTGCTGGGGTCATGCCTCTCCCCCGGTGCCTTCCCCTTTGGAGGAGAGGGACCCGCCCGGCGAAGGGATATGCCAGGATATCCCAGGGGTCAGCTGCAATACAGTATCAGAGGAGGGTTGGGTAAGGACAGTAAGGGCTGGGGAACTGGTAGAGCCCGAAGAAGTGGTGGACCAGCGAGCATGGGGGCAGAAAAAATAGATTACACAAAAAATAAGTGCATGAGTGTAAATCAACATGGACATGGCTCTGGTTGGAGCTGGTCAATACAGGCATGACATAGACAAACTGAGCACACATATGCGATCAAGAGTTATATATCAGGGACCTACTTAATTTCATGGGCCCAGGAAGGCAGGAGGTAGAGGAGGGAATAAGAATATAGGGGCAGGATGGCAGAGGGAGGGAAAGGGAATGTGACCAAGACAGTGTGAGGAAGGGGTAATTAAATTTATCTGCGGGGGAAGCAGCAGCAGCTTTCTTTCACTGATCTGTCATATGGGGAAATAAATCCTGATGATAGAGGGTGTAGGCGGGAAAGGAACAAACATACCAAGTGTACAATTGGAGCAAGGTACATTAAAAGCAGTTGGCAGTTATACATAAAATTTGGATAAGGGAGGGTGCAGTGCAATGATAGTGGAACTGCCTTATTCTCGAAAGAGATTCTGGAGACAGGAGCTTCCCCATCTGCATGTACCTCTCAGGATTGAGAGAGGAATTTGATGATCTTCCTGCAGAGCTGGTTGGGATCAGGACCTTTGCCTCACACAGGAGTGACTTAGTCTACCACCATTGTTCCAAGGTTGCCCTAGAAAAGGTAGGGTTGGCTGGAGCTTGGTGGGCTCCAGGAGGGTGGTGGCAGGTCAGGGGCACATTCCCCAGTTGCTGTCACTATAGAATTCCTTTGCTGTTCTGGTGGAATGGGGCTGCTGAGAGAAGTCACCCAAAGTAGTGGCATGAAAGGATATTGGGAGGTCCCATGGTTGGAGATGGAGGACCCAAGCAGAAGAAGAAACAACTTCAAATGGGGATTCAATGATTAAAGGGGTAAATTTGGAAACAGAAAGGGGCAGAGAGAGGAAGATTGGTTGCCTACCTGGTTCCACAGATCAGAGTGATGGACAGTGGATCCTCAGGATTATAAGAGCAGCAGGGCTTAGGGGGAGTGGCATGTCATTGTCCACTTGGCAACTAATGAACAAGCAAGGAATGGGGTTGGGATTGTTCAGGGGAAGTTCAGAGAATTGGGAGGTGCCTAACGCAAGTAAAGCATATGACAGCATTTGCTGAGGTGCTACATGTCTACAGTGAAGGGGAGAACAGGGTACTCTGCACCAGGAGGTACAACTCGTGGTTGAAGAAATGGTGCTGAGGGGGATCAGATTGATTGAAGAGTGGTGGTCAACCAGGAGGGATATGAGCTATACAGAGACAGTGGCCTGCATCCATCTGAGAGGGGAACCACATTCCTCAGTCGACGGTTTAAATGTTACTTTGATTAACAGTTTAACTAGCTAAGTTGGGGGTGGAAAGTCAAAGGTAGGCATAAATTGACCCAACCCCACAGACTGATGCAGCAAAAAGGGAGGCCCAGAGTAGAGGAAACTCCTCAGAGATCAGGTTTTTTTTTCATTTTTTATTTTTTATTTTAGTCTTTGGTAACCGAGTAAGGCCCACTAGGCACAAGTGCCTGTTTTCAGGGGCGACCTGGAAGCACTGGGCAGTTAAGTGACATGTTCAGAGTCACATAGCATGCAAGTGGAGGTTGTGAGAATCAAACTCAGTCTGGTCTGCTGGTTGTATAAAAGTTATTCACACCTCGTTCCTCTAACCTCTAGGCTATACTGCCAGCCAGTTAAGGTGAAAGGAAGCAACACAGTAGTAGAGGACAAGGGGGGGTGGGAACAGGAAGAGGATCTGTAAAAATAGAGTGAAGAATGAGTCTGAGCACAAGGGGAAGGGGTGCAGGTAGTGTGGTGCAAGTTGAAGAGTTCCATATGTGCAAATGCAAGGAGTCTTGGAAATAAAATTCAGACCTGGACATCATCATGGTGGAGACAGCTCTGGATCTTGTGGCATCACTGAGTAGTTTTGCTCAGTAAACCATAACTGGGACACAATCATACCAGGCTGCACATAGTTCAGGTAGAATAGGGAAGAAAAGAAGGTTGGAGGGTTTGTGCTGCATGTGAGGGAGGGTATCAAAATTTCAGAAATGCACGGGAACCAGAATGGAAAGGAGGTACTTGGATTACCCAGGAAAAAGGAATATGAGCAACTATCCAAAGATAATATACAGGTCTCATACATGGGAAGAACTGTATAGGACACTGGAGGAAGCCATCAGCACAATGGAAGAAAAGGGGGAAGTGCTGCTGGTGGGGGATTTCAGTCTGCTGAAGGTAAAGTGGAGGCTCCTAGCCACAGCCTCAGCTAACATCTGTGCCACCCTAGACTCCATACAGGGGGCATTTCTCAGGCAACCAGTCAGGAAGCCAACTTGAGATGGGGCTCTAACTGACCTGGTGCTCAAAAACAGGGGTAGTTTTGCAGACATCAAGATTGGATGCCACCTGGGGATCAGTGACCACAGTACAGTGGGGTTTATCACAAGGATGGCATCAGAGACAAACCACACAGGACTAGGGTCCTGGACTTCAAAAGAACAAATTTAAAAACGTGAGTGAATGCTTAAATGATGTCCCTATTTGGGGGGTTGCCTAGGTGGTGTAGAAGAACAGTGACCCTAGTGTATTTGAGGCCCAATAATGGGATGGCATAGTGAAGGCAAAAAACCTCTGGGCAAAATAAGTAAGCAAAAACAGAAGCTAAAAGAGATCACTATGGTTCTTGAGGGAAGTAGCTGAGAAGGTACTATACAGGCTAAAAGGATGCCATTCAGGAGAGGATAGGGGCATGTACCAAGAAATGCAAAGGGAAAACATGAAGGCGGTGAAGGGCGCAAACGTGAAAACAGGGGAAAGAATAGCCAATGGGGTAACCAAAGGGATCAAGAGCTTTTTTTAGAAAGGAAAAAGAGAAGGAAAGGGATTGTGAGGTAAAGAAAGGTAGGGGGAGACTATATTGTCAATGTTATAGTTTATATAGTGAATTTTTTACGCTGTGGAATGGTACACTATTCTAATTTGCAAATAAATCATCAAACTGTATAGCATGTGAGGTGTGTAATTGCTTTGCCATGGTATATTTCAGCCTACTATAGTTGCCCATGAGATGACTATCAAAATCATGTTTTACTCCAAAATCAAATCATATACATCACTGCTTTAAGGATATGCAGACTTAGATTATGCAATGTATCATTGCATATGAGGAGACTGTACCATATCTCATGAGTGGCAAAGCCACAAGTGAATTATGAAAGTCCTGTTTGCTCACATGTGATGATAAACTGCATGCTTTTAGTCTGACCATTGCATGCTGGAGTTATACCATAAGCATCAGTGTATTATCTATAGCTTTTGAATCAGTTATTAGTTTGAATATTTACTTGTTTTACTCTGATTTCAACTTCTTACTTCAGAGCTCTACATGGCTACTGTCATGTCATCTTTATTGTGAAAGCTGCTGTTTGACTGCTTCATTATGCATTATGATGTAGCTGAGGGGAAGCTGTATGTTATTTATTACAGCTTCCTCAGTGATTCGTGCTTCTGTTTCAAGATTTCATGAAATAAATTACTGCTGCCTTAATTTAATTTACAGTTAGTTTGGGTATTTAAATCTCTGGTCCCGTGCTACCTACTAGTAAGCATAATACCTTGTTTGAAAGATCCTATGTTGGGCTTTTAGAATTTGAGCAACCTGGAAAATATTCTGTTATATTTAATTGAATATGAGATGGATGGGGTATGGTCTTGGGAGATAGGGGGAGAGAGAGAGAGAGTTGTTATATCAATATGATGATGGGGCAGGATCAAACAGATAAGTATGTAAATAAATAGAGTACGGAGAGGAAGGTGGGTTTTACATGCTACAGGGGTTAGACAAATAAGGGCAATTATGCTAGCTTTTGGGGGACACTAGGTGCAATTAGATCATTTTAATTTACTCAAGAGTAAGTTTATCATCAACAATGCCTTCCTGATGTCTGTTCATTTTTTCAAAATAGTTGTCAGTGATGAACTGTGGAATTGGAAAAAGAGCAGATGAACTGGAAACAGATGTCACAGCTTTGTTCCCTAACTCTTGGTATACAAAGTACTCCAGTGTGAGCGGATTTAACTCCCAGTATTTTTCTAGTAACAAGTGACTGAAATTTGAACATATTTACTGTATATGATTGTAAATTTGTTGGAAAGTGGGAAGACATTCATTGCTCTACTATATGCAGAACACTTTCTGATTTTGGCACCACTGAGCTTTTACCAGGATTAAACACATTGGCTCTGATTCTTAGTTGCAAGAAACAGATGCTAAATCACTGCAAACCAATTTAGCACCATCCCCTTGATTTCAGCCCCCTTGATCTATGCTGAGAAGGGGACTGGGCAATTCAAGCCAGCACACATCATAGTGCATGAAGGGGCATGGTATGTACAGTGCAAACTGCTGATGCAGATGATGCAACAGTTTGCAACACCCCTAACATTTGGTTTTGGCAGAAGTGGGTGTAAGACCCCTCAACCAACTGTGCACAGACATCAGAAAACACAGTTTGGCAAGGAACTGGATCATCAAGGGTGAAAAACTGGCAGCCGGGTGTATGGAATGGGGAGCAACTAAAAAATCAGAGATAAAAAAGATTTTGCAAATGGGTTCAAGGCCCAGTGTATTAACAGGAAGAACATGGGGACAGTTTGCTGATGATTCGCAGAGGGCCAGAAGTGGCCAAATGTATAGATTGGGGATGAGGGCCAGTATCTACACACACACACCCACACTGCCTCAAGCATATCTATGTGTATTGCAGCAAACCATATGCATCATGCATATGGCGGTATAATGTATTATTTCTGTGTGCAAACATGAAAATCATCCAGGCTTCTTCATGTACATATCAGCATCTGTGCTTGCAGTCTCCACCACCTTTTGTAGATCTTTTGTTCTCTGACTAGCACTTTTACATTTCAGTGCAATGGGGTGAACTTTTTGCTCCAGTTTCCAGAACATAAAACTGCAGCTGAGAACTGGACCTCGTAATTAAGACTTTGTAAATATTTAAAAACACAACATACAAGCATATCTAGATTAAACCAAACCATAACCCATGGACCTCAATAATTATAGGCCCATCTCAATCTTACCAATACTATCCAAGATGCTTGAGAAGCTGGTAAACTCTCAGTTAACTGCCTACCTTGATACCAACAATCTCCTAAATTCAGCTCAATCTGGGTTTAGATCAATGCATAGCACCATCTCTGCTCTAGCAAAAGTCACAAATGACTGGCAGACTGCCCTAAACAAAAAGAATAATACCTGTGCTGTGTTTCTGGATCTAAGCAAAGCCTTTGACACTGTGGATCATGATCTTCTAATCACCTCACTAAACTCCATAGGCCTTGACTCACTCTCTATTAAATGGTTCAGATGCTATCTCTCTGGAAGGCTACAACTGGTAAAGAATGATGGTGATCTATCTACCCTAAGCCACTCCTAAGAGGTGTACCAAGGCTCCATCCTGGGTCCCATCCTTTTGCCATTTACATCAACAATATTGACTCCAATCTCTCTCTTTCTAATATCCACCTTTTGCAGATGACACTGTACTTTATGTGAGCGATCCTCACCATCAAAAGCCTGTGAGCTCCTACAGTCTCAATTCTCCCTCCTCCAGCATAACCTATTAAAAAGAAATTATTACTAAATGCTAAGAAAACCAAAGCTATGTTCTTTGCCCACAAGAACTGTTCTTCCACTATCCCATCATTCACCCTCCCACAACTCTCTACCATCCTTGGTGAAAATCTGGAATATGTTGACAAATTCAAATACCTAGGAGTATGGCTAGACAATAAACTAGACTATACTACCCACGTTGAAGAGCTCCTGAAAAAGCTAAGACAAAGACTTGGTCTATTCTATAGAATCAAACACTACCTGACCAAAGATTCCAAACAAAGATTAATCCTTGCATCATTCATGTCCCTCATTGATTATGCTGACTTCCTCTCGGTCATTGCTCCTCTCCCATCTAAACAAACTAGACACCCTGTATCCATAGAGCTATTAGATTCATTACTGACCTTCCCTCTAGCACCCATCATTGCTCTCTCTACAATGCAGTCAGCTGGATATCCCTGCAACATAGAAGAAGAAAAATGCTGCAATCTGGATCTACAAAGCTCTGACAAACAAACTCCCTTCCTACATCTCAGATTGCTTCAACCAGATCACATCCAGGCCCTACACCTTGAGGATCAACAAACTGATCCTGCTGAAGATTCCTATCACCTGCATCCGGTATGGAAGAGCTGCAATCAGTTATTCCCTGGCACTTATCTGGAATTCTATCCAAAAGACATTGAAAATGGAAACACTGATCCCCCTTACATCCTTCAAAAAGCTGTACACCAGCCTAATCCCAGATTCATGCAATTGCTTCCACAAGGCCTAGTCCTCCCACCCCCACCCCACACCTCTCTCTCCCCACCCCCTTCTAAATCTCCTCCCTATTCTTCTATCATTCCTCTGGTCCTTTCCACATCAAACCTCAAACATATATGCCCACCCATGTACCATTATCCAAGCCTTATCCCCACCAGATTGTTTGTTTCTCACCTTTAATAGGTTTTTGGTTTACTGTCCTTTGCCTTGTATATATGTAAATAATTGTATATCTATCTCACTCATAAATGTTTGTATTTGTGCTATTTCAATATCATGTTTTTGTATACACTCTGTAACCTTTTTTGTTATGACCACTCAGGTCCATCTTGTAAATGAGCTATGCTCAATGATGTTCGCCTGAATAAATAAAGATTTTGATTGATTGATTGATTGATAACAAAACTGGCACATTTCATAAGGTACGTAACTCCTTGTAGTTTTTTTAGAAAATACTGGTTGATATTTTTTTTTTGAGAAAAATGAAAAAGTACAATTTTCCACCTTTACCATCTCAACAGTAACTCAGACAGTATTTTTTAAGTTGCAGAATAGTTGATATATTATGACAAAGATCAAACCATGATATCTCAATGTTTCTACTCTTAAATATTATCAGGGTATATATTGATGAGTTACTTTACATGCTAGGCAAGTTAAGGTGCCAGAGATGTTTTAAAGAACCATGTTAAAAAGAGTTAAAGTATTTGCTTTACGATTTTCAATGAAAGACTTTGGATGTTGCCCAAGCTAGTAGGTTTATGCACTAGAGCCAATATTAAAGTCTTCTCTGGCTTCCTATCATCCCACCAGATTGATTTGCATCACACTAGAAAATATTTCTTGGCATAGTGGCCAGCTGACAGAAAATAGACATAAAGCCACAAAGTGAATTACATACTGTGCAATCAGAAAGAACAGTAGGCATAATGATACTTTCTAATTATAGCTCTTGTTTTTCTTCCACTGTATGCAGGTTAGGGTCTATGTTTTGTTTACTGTTAGCAGCTGGCATGCAGATGCTTTGTTTGCACCAGTCTCAGAGCTGGAGTGACATGATTTTAAAATGGAATGCAGAGATAACAAAATATCTAATGGATTCACAACACTGCCATCCCAGATAATATACTAATAGCAGTGATGGAAAAAACTAAATTTCCTTTCAGCTCAACTAATAATATGTAGGCTTTGTATACAAACAAACCAAATATTTTTCAGCCATGTATACTATATGCAACATGAAATAAACCACACACAAATATAATTACATATTAAACAAAAGACTGAAGCTGACACAAAAATTTGGCCTGACTTTTTAATTCATGCAAACCATTGTATAATATCTATATGATAAAATTGCAGCATCTTGCACAGTACCATACTGTATTATAATTGTATTAAAAGTAATATATTGTCGATTATTTTTACCTGCATCCCCACACATGAAAATATGGGCTGAGTTCATGCTATTTAGCTATTATTATTCTGCAACTCGGACTGGGTGGTGAGAGTACCCTGAATTTCATTTCCCAGCCTGTATTACTGAACTGTGGTTGGGGAAAGCAACTATAATCTGGTTTATGGCTTTGGGGTGTGAGAGACTCTAAGGCCAAAAAGTATTTTTTTTCTGGGACTCATGAATTGAATCAAGTGAGAGTTGATTCTGTTTTCAATTTGGATTCAAAAAGGAAAAGAGATTCTGGGGACTGGTTTTTGGACTTTTGAAACTTCGACTTTACTACTGTTTGTTATATGACTTTGTTTGAAGTTCTTAGTTTGGATTTATTAATTTTAAATTGTTGGTAATTATTAAAATAGTTTTATTGTTACTTTGGGGTTATTTTTTGGGTTGGGATTTTATTTTGTTTTTTCTTTTTATGTATAATATGGTTTTGTTTGACTCCTTCCTTTGTGAGAGAGAGTGAAGGAGTGACTTATTATTTTTGTTATTTGATACTCATAGGTTTATTTTGTTTATTTTTTTGTTTTCTTTTTCTTTGTTGTATTGTTATAATGCGTTGGGGAGGTTTGGCAGGGTTGGGCGTTATTCCCCACCAAGCTCAGGGAATTCGCCCTTTGAATGCCCTCCATTGTCATCTGACATCTATTTTAGGTGTCGGAGTTGGCATTTCAGGAAGAGTAGGAGAAGGTGGTGAGCTGGGCCTGTTGGGGGACAGGAAAGGGCGAAGGATTGGGGTTTGGGGTCCAGGAGATGCCCTGGGGCAAAATGGGGTCAGGATAGGGGTTATTCCTGTCTTGTCCCCATACCCAAGGGTTCCGATGTCAATGGACAGGTGCCGAGGTCTTCCTCGACAACTCATCCTGCCTTGGCGGTGTTGTGCAATGCCAGATCTATAAAAAACAAGACAGCTATTATAGCTGATCTTGTTGGGTCAACTGATCTGGCTTGCATCACTGAGACCTGGCTGGATGAAAATCCAGGCCCTATTTTGGCCTTGGCAGTTCCAGATGGGTTTTCCGTGATACACCGTCCAAGGTTGGATCTTAGGGGCGGGGGTGTGGCCATTATGTTTAAGATTGAGCTGGGCCTTGTGGATGTGCCATTAGGAATTACCAGATCCTTTGAATATATCCTCGGAGAGGGTGTAGGCTGCAGGATTCTCCTTGTTTACCATCCACCAGGTGAAGGTGGTGATTTCCTGCAGGAGATAGCAGACTTCATCGTCGACTTGGTTTTGAGGTTCCCCAGACTGATTGTTCTGGGTGACTTCAATGCCTGGGTCAACGATGAACTTTCACATTTTGGTAAAATCTCCTCCAGCTGATGGTAATGCTGGGTCTAACACAGGTGGTTACCTCCTCGACCCATGTAGGGGGTCATTCATTGGATCTGATATTTCTTTTGGGTATGGAGATCACTGATTTGGGGGTGGAACCAGTCAGTTGGTCTGACCATCACACCATAAGGTTCAGTTTCAGGGCCCCCTAACTAGGTCTGCCCTCAGGATGGTTGGTACCGCCCTTTGAAGTTGTTACCCCAGTGACCTAACGGTACTGGATCTATTGGGTTTGTCGGGTGAATGCATGAGTCAGATGATCTTCGAAAGCCTATAATAGGCTGTGGGAGATGCTCTGGACAAAATTACTCCTGTTCATGTTAGGCCTCTGCCCTCCATCCAAGGAGCCCTGGTTTGATGGCTCCTTCAAGGAGTTAAGCGAACTGGCGAAGGTTGAGAGAGCCTGACGGAGGTCCGGCAATGATGCTGACAGGCTTAGGTTGATGGCACATTATAGCTATCAATCAGAAATCACCAGTAAGAAGGCAGAATTCCTGTCCAGGGAGATTTCTGCTGCACAGAACCGACCGGCTCAGCTTTTTCAGACTGTGAACAGATTGTGCAATCCAGTCTGTCTCCAGCCTAAAGAATTTTTCTCAGCTAAGATGCGAGGAGTTCACTCAGTTTTTTGCAGATAAGGTTGCCAGCATCAGGTCTAGCATCGGTCTGACCTCTCCTTTGGGGTCTGCGGTGATTGGCAGGAAGCGGCATGTACTCGGTCTGACTGGTCAGACTTTTGCTGGATGGAGATCAGCGACATTGTAAAGATCATCCAGACATTGCGACCAACTAGTTGTAGTTTGGATCCGGGTCCTACACCCCTTTTAGTGGGATGTGTAGAAGTTATCTGCCCAATCTTTGCTCACATTGTCTGGGAGTCTTTGGAGAGGGGGGTCTTTCCTGACCCCCTCAAGGAGGCGGTCGTTCGACCACTCCTTAAAAAATCTTCCTTGGATCCAGATTGTCTAGCTAACTACCGGCCTATCTCTAACCTGCCTTTTTTGGTAAGATTACTGAAAAGACAGTTGCGCTGCACCTGGATGATCATCTTATGACTCACAATGTCTATGATACTCTCCAGTCTGGTTTTAGGAAGAAGCACAGCACAGAGACTGCCCTTGTCCGGGTATTGCGTGATCTCCTAGTGGCCAGAGATCGAAGGGCATGTACCATTCTGGTCCTTCTCGATCTCTCTGCTGCATTTGACACTGTAGACCATGGTGTGCTACTGGAGTGCCTGCAGGTTTATTGTGGGCTGTCTGGTACAGTCCTCAAGTGGTTTCACTCTTACCTCACAGGCAGGTCTAAGAGAGTTGCCACTGTAATATATTCCTCTGGCACTCACCCCCTGCCTTGTGGGGTACCGCAGGGTTCCGTCTTAGCTCCCATGTAGCTTGTAGTGTATATGCTACCATTGGGAGAAATCATTAGGCGATACAGCTTGGGTTTTCACTGCTATGCAGATGATACCCAACTGTATCTGTCCTTTCTCCCCGGCCAGGGTGATGCACTCTCCATGCTAAACAACTGCCTTGCTGAGATCAGACTTTGAATGAGTTCCAGCTGGCTAAGGCTGAATCTGGATAAGACTGAGGTATTGGTAGTGGACCCAGGTCTCCCAGGGGCGGGTTTGGGAGTTGGACAACCCTCAGGTCTGTTACTTGGTGGTATGCTGCTCCCTACCTCCGATCAAGTGCACAATCTGGGTGTTATTTTTGATGAAGGGCTAACCTTAAAATCTCAGGTATCAGCCGTCATCAAATCCTCTTTGACCATCTGAGGAATATCACCCGGGTGAAACACCTGGTTCCATCGGGCGATCTTCCAACATTGGTCCATGCCTTTGTCACTACCCGCCTTGATTACTGCAATTCCCTTTAACTAGGGCTACCTGGGGTTGATATCCACCACCTGCAGCTAGTGCAGAACGCGGCGGCCAGGCTTTTGTCTGGGACCTCTAGGACCAGTCATATTACACCTGTGCTCCGTGAACTGCACTGGCTGTCTGTTAGGTGGTGGATCACCTTTAAGGTTGGTTTACTAACCTTTAAAGCCCTACACGACCAGGGACCCAGTTACCTGAAAGATCTCCTGATTCCCTACTGCCCCTCCTCCGTCCTCTCCATTCCGCCAATGAGGGATTGCTAGAGATTCCCAGGGTTCATTGAAACATCAGGTTCACGTGTTTTTGCTTTTTCAGCACCAACCCTGTGGAATTCTCTACCTCGTTGGTTGAGAGAATGCCCAACTGTCAATAGTTTTAAAATTGGTTTAAAAACATATCTATTTAGTTTCACTTTTATTTAAATATAGTTGATATATTTTAATGTTGTTTTAATCGATTTATGTATATGTTCTTATGTACATCACCTTGGCTGTGAAAGGCTATATAAATAAAGCTGATTTGATTTGATTTGTGACATGCAAGCAGTAATAATACACAACATGGTGGGTAGTACTGGACTATGTCCACCTGCCCATGGGTGTATTGAGATGGTGCTGTGTCAGTACCACACATGTAAAACAGCGCAGTTTCAACCGTGTTGTATACACAGCACCTGGGATTACAGTGTCAGGGGTAGAACAGCAGTAGGGGAATACTACTACCCCTGTCACTGTATGCTGAATGGGAGAGTGGACAAGTTGCTGTGTGCTGGGTGCTGGTTGAGCCATTCCTGTGGATGAGTGGCTAGGGCATCAGCACATAGTGCATTTACGAGACCTGGGACCATAGTTTTGTTCTCCCAGGTTTCCCCTGCTACAACTTTTACTGGTGATGTTTTCTAAAAAAGAAAAGTTCCACCCTCCTGAGTTTCTCCCCATCCCCAAGTCCCCCCCAGAATTTGTTAGTTAAGTTCCAGGGGATGTGGGGAGCGAAGACCCCCATGCAGGGGGGTGCAGGAGCAAAGCCCCACATAAAAAAAAATTAAAGGACCATTGTTTTCAATGGGCATGCTGTTCTGAACAGGTCAGTGTTTTGTCTGACTCTGTTTTTGTTTGGCGCTGTTTTCTGTGGCATTTTTAGCCATGCTGTTTTGTCCTACAGTGAAATGACCCTGTGCCTGTTGAGACAGACACCACAGGCAGAAGGTCTTATAGCCATTTGAAGGGTAGGTATAGCCCATACCACCCTCCCTGGAGTTTATTATTGCACTTAGAAAATGAGATTTGAATCAGACTTTTAATAAAAATTTTTTTATTTAATAAAGTAGTCATTAAATATAAAGAAATTAAAAGTTATCTGCAAGTAATCCTACACTGCCCATCCACCCCAGTACCAGTTTGTTTCTTTAAAATTGTAAACCGTGATCAGGACTGGGAGCTGTTGCAGTTGTGATTGGGTCGGATAAGAGTAGGCATGGTGGAGAGAACGCAAACTGCAGTCGAGGAGCGTATTCTGGGACAGCGGTCATGCTGACCTGACAAGAGAATGGAGAGTGATGTGCCAGCACCAATATCATTCTTAGTGGTGGTGTTTATTGGTGCAGTACAGTAAGAGGGAGACAAGATCAGTGGGACAAAAGAAGGGCAAGCTGGTAAATGGGATAAAAACTGTCATCTGTTTTTTGGAAAATTCTATTTGTCACAGTTTTATTTACTGCAAAAATGGTAGGATGGCAGTGACACTTATTATTTGCTGGCCTCTGTTCACTGATACTGACCAGGGTGATAGTTGCAATCAGCCAGTGAGGTTTGAGCAGTTTCCTAACCCATTATCAAACATTAGGTTTATACCATGGTTGTAGTGAACTGCATTTAAGAATATCCATAGCAATGGTTGAAATGAATGGCATTTATAAAATATCAATAGCTAAAGGTTTTGTGTTTTACTGTATCAATCATTTACACATTTTATAAAAATTGTATGACACTCAACGGCATTATCCTTTCACCTATATTTTACATAGACATGTTTTGTTGTTGCATGCACCCTTTACAGAAATCATCATATTTGCTTTTGTTGATGATTTTAGTAGCCCTTTAGCTTGGTAGCTCTTGCTGTCACTACTTATAGAATTAATGATAGCCAACTGTTAGTTGCAAGTTGATAATTCAGTTGAGGTTGAGGGGCTTATCAAGTTCCTTGTAAAGTGGGTAGGGAAAATTCTGGCTTTGATTGGCTGAGGCAGGCCGGCACCTGCTCCCTGTGACTTGCCAGAGGCATCCAATTAACTGTGTCTGTGACTTTTCTAAAGACTTAAATAGGTTGGTTTTGGCTGACATGAGCCCCATACCCATTATTATAATAGGCTATACCACATGTTATGACCAGTCTTGGAATGTCTTTTATGACAAGGGAATAGCCTTTTAACTTTCTCAGGGCTAAATTCTATATCCCTTGGTGCCTCTTGGATGTCCCTGTAGGGACTGAGCTTGATTCACAAATAGTATTCTTCAGGGCCTCTCAGGGCTTATCAGATTTCTCACAAATAAAAGTATTGGCTCAAAGACAATACCCTCAGGGCCTCTGGTGTCTCTCAGATGTTTTCATTAGACCAAGACTAACTCACATACAATAACTCTTGTGCCTCACGGGTGATGTCATACAGACTGACATGGACTCGGTGTCTCTCAGTAGTTGTCACGAGAATGAGATGGGCAGTGGAATCATGGAGGGAGGGGTGGGGGTTTGCCAGCACCTTCCAGCAGGTGGTCTGGAGGGTACAGCCTTGCACTGAGTGACATGAGCTCCACTTGGCTATACGTCCACAAGCCCACAGTATTTTGTGCCACTTGTTTATCTGGTATTTGCAAGGGTGACAGGATTCTGGCCAATATATAGGTCCCAAACTGACCTGAGTGCTGCTGCCCAAACCTAGGCCATGAGTCATTCATGGTCCCACAGTTCACTAAACCCATCACAGTCTGGGACGGGTTGCAAGTGGGTCTGCGACTGTTCGTTCCAATAGTGGTTCTTAATATTATGTTTCCTTCAAGGACAAGTGTTGAGTATTGCATTAGTCGAGTTGAAGGCTGTGTGGGAAGTGAGTCAAGTCTATCTCTGATTCTGCTCCTTTTGCTTGGGAAGTCACAATGACCACTCATGGCACTGAGAACCATGATTCTAAGAAGATGGGGGGTTGCAATACTTTTCATGATGTTATACTCTTAGGTGTATATAGAATGATCTTGTTCTGTACCCTTTGAACTTTCTCGGCGATTATTTATAATGTGTGTACTATATGTTGGTACCATCTTGCTGACAGCACTGTACCCTAGAGAGATGCCTTGATGGCTGTAGCTGGCTTCCTGGAGACATGCCTATTACTCTCCCCACACTCTGTGAGTTACCCAAGGTGACTATAGAACAGTCTTCTCTCAGGGAGGGGGTGCAGAGCACATTCTCTCCACTTCACTTGTCATGGACATCATTAATAGCCCCACTTTACCCAATAGCTGACCACATCTTTATTACCTAGAACATTCAGTTTTTTAACTTTCCCATTAAATGTGAGAAGGTTCTCATGCACCTACAAAGAAATGGGAGCTAAACTGGAACTTAACCTGGAAAAAAGTTGGAAACTATGGAAGCTGTTAAAATGTAAATAGATTGGGTGTGGGGAGAGATACTGAGCTCTTCCCCATCCACCAAAAGAGAGGTAGGAATTCTATGACACAGGACTTTGCAATGGCAGTTGCTGGCCTCACAAGGTGACACTGAAGGTCAGTGGATATTGGGTAAATTTGATGCCCCCACAAGGGTCCCTCATACTGTTGAATCTGTATGCCCCTAATGAGGACTCACCTGCCTTTATGTTTCAAAATACACACGCCCTTTCTCAGGATGAGGCCACCTCTTCCCCTTTCCTGTAGGGGGAGATTGCAATCTGGTTTTAGAGCCTCTCCTGGTTAGGTTAGCATCTTAAAGAGAGCCTCATGCAAGAATTCTAGCCACACTACAGAATATGATGCAAGAAGTCACTCTTATAGATATGTGGAGTCTCTTAAATCCCAGTGTTAGGGATAGCACCTTCTTTTCAGAGATACACAAATTCTTTCTTAGGCTCAGTTTCTGGCTTACCTTTCCATATATCACCCAAAAGGTAGCGGATACCAATATCCACCCTGACCTAATTTCAGACCATGTCCCTGTTTCCCTGAATATCCTGTGGGGCCCTACCCCTCCCAATTCCCACCAAGATCAGCCACTTGGAGCCTGGATCCACTCCTACTGAAGGACCCCAACTTTGTGCCCTGAGCCCAATCTGAGTTGCAAGATATCATGTGTCACAATGATAATGAGGACATTTTACCTTCAACCCTGTGAGAAGAATGGAAATCCTACTTGAGAAGGAACATAACCGGGTATGTGGCAAATAGAAGGAAATGGAGAAGGCTGACACCAAGGACTTAAACTTAAAGATGCTGAAACTGCCCTGAAGGCATATCTCTGCTTAAGTCCACACTAGGTAATACAGCTACATACCTGGTTACATTAGCTATTCTTTCAGAAAGCAGAACCAGTTCTTCTGTGTATGTACCACACATTTTGGGAAGGAGGGGTATGTTTGAATAAAGTTCTGTTATACAGGTTCCACAAAATGCAGACAGAAAGTCATATTCTGAGGCTTAGGGAATCAAGCAGCAACCTACACACTGACGTGGTATAGTTTAACAAGGTAATGAAAGATTGTTGCTCTGGCCTGTATTCCTCACCATCCCCCTTTGGTGGACAGGCTCACTTTGTTCCTTAATAGACTTCAGCTCCCTTCAATACCTCTAGCCTGTCTTGCCAAGTTCAAGTCTACCTTGCCCTGCTAGTGGCCAAAACTGCAGTTCTGGTGATGAATATGAATAAATTGACAGAGATGGATTGTCCATTGATCTGTATAAACAGAAGGTAGATGACCTGCATAAAGCTAACTATTATATTTCTACTCTCGAACAAGCTAAAGGTAACCCTCATAAAATATGGAAGACTATCAAAGCTACAGAAGGACGGCCCATGGCCCCCTCTGTTCCAACAAAGATAGTTGCAAGTGGCAAGATTGTGGAAAACAAGTCCCTAATCCTGGAAGAACTTAACTCCCACTTTGCCACAGCTGGATAAGCTTTTGACTCGTCACCTTATGCTGGTGCTGCGGTGAGCCAGCATACCCCTCCCCCTACATCTAGTCCTGCACCCAGCCCCTTCAAACTGCGCGAGATAACTTATAAAGAAGTAGAAGATTCTCTTCTTAACTTAGACACCAAAAAAAGCGCAGGGGATGATGGCTTGGAACCCTTTTTCCTAAGGTCAGGCTACTCCCATCTCACTGCCCCAATTCTGCACATCTTCAATCTTTCCATTACATCTGCTACTATGCCGTCCTGCTGGAAATCAGCACATATTCTCCTCTATTTAAATCTGAGACCCGTGCAATGTAAACAACTATAGGCCCTATTCCATATTGCCTATCCTTTCTAAAGTTCTCGAAAAAGGATCCATATTCAGTTAAAATCTCATTTGGAAATCTTCTTTCTCATTAACCCAGCTCAATCCAGCTTCCAGGCTAATCATAGCATAATCACTGCACTAGCAAAATAACCAATGATTGGATCTCTGCTATAGATGCTAAGAAGGTAACTGGTGCAGTCTTTTGTACCTCAGCAATGCTTTTGATACTGTTGATCACAAACTATTAGTCAATTGCCTTTCAAAGTAGGTTGCCACATACCATACCACCAGTGGTTCTCTAGCTACCTAACTGGAAGATTCCAAAAGTAAAGGTGGAAGGCTTTTTCTGCTGCCTTGCCAGTTGCAAGAGGAGTCCCCAAGGATCCATCTTAGGCGTATCTTGTTTTCTTTGTACATTAATGGCTTAGATGCTAACATATCTCGTCCAATCTGCACTTTTTGCAGATGATACTGTGTTGTATACTTCTGACTCATCGTTATCTGAAGTCAAGGAGTGCTTCAAGCAGACTTGCTAACTTAGAGCATAATCTAATAAGGGCAAAGCTTCTGCTCAATGCTAAGAAGACTAAAGCGATGATATTCTCCCGCAGTGCTGGCACAGGCCCCCCCAATACCCTTGCCCAAGACTTCATTGTCACCATGCTAAACGAGCCTCTGGAAGTTGTAACCAAATTTAAATATCTGGGTATCTGGATCGACAATAAATTATCTTTCAATGACCACGTCGAAGATGTCTCTAGAAGGTTAAAAGCAAGGTTAGGTTTCTTCTACAGAAATAGGTCCCTTTTCCCCCTTGAAACTCGAAACAAGCTTGTACAGGCCACTTTTCTCCCCCTACTCGACTATGGCGATGTAATCTATTCCTCCACCACTCTTGCAAATCTAAGTAAACTGGACATCCTTTATCACCGTGCGTTATGGTTCATTACCAACTCCCATTACCGTTCGCATCACTGTGACTTATATGCAGCTGTTGGTTGGACATCCCTTACTACTAGATGCCTGCTCCATGCTGGGCTATGGACTCTTAAACTGCTCCTGCAGAAATTGCCAAGCTATCTCTCTTCCCTTATTAGTATCCCACATAGTGCATACTCGTTAAGAAAATCTGACTTTATTGCTTGACATACCAAGGACGCGGACTTCCTTTGCTAAACGTGCTAGTGCATATGCCCTTCCCTCCATTTGGAACCAATTACAAACCATACTGAAACTAACTAACACAGTTTCAATAAACTTCTACAAATTGCTAAGTTCAGCCAAAATAAAAGACACCTGTAACTGTCATTAAGTCTCTTCCTTCCCCAAGTGTCCCATATTTATCCACTGGTAAGGTATAACTGATTTGTCATATTAAATGCTTTCCCTTCCCCTTCTACTCCTGGCTTTATCTATGCTTACGCTCCACTGCTACTCTATCAAATCACTCCTCCCCCATATCAGTTGTAGTCTGTTGTTTGTTCTAGCTGTCAAAATATATGTATCGCACACACCAGTCATCATGTTTCATTTATCAGTATGCAACCTGTAAGTCGATTCCCTGTCTCATATCAATGTTTACCACCTGCGGTCACCCTATGTGGTACCCTTGTATGTATATCCAGCCTGTAACATGTAACGTGCATTTCATGTATATACTGTTATTACCTATCTGTGTTTGTACTTTAAGTGTTTATGTCACAGGACCTCCTTGTGAATGAGCTTGCTCAATGGAGTTTTCCTGCAATAAACTTGAACTTAAACTTGAAAAAAAAAAAAAAAAAAACTATCTGATTATGCACCTTTCAGGATATACTGTCCTCATGAAGACTGTGTCCCAAGATTTGCGAGGCAGTGATCACTGTTCTCCACAAAAAATGGAAGGGCCCCTCATCTCCTTATAGTTACCACCCCATATCATTCCTAAATGCAGACACCAAAGTCTTACTAAATGATTGCCGGGAGGGTGGAATCCATTCTTCCAGTGTTTTTGTAATTATCATTACTATCAACCTGGTTTGTATTCCTTTGTAACTATGCTCTCCCCATCCCTTTCCCTCAGATCAGACTTGAAACAAGCATTGGCTCTGTGTGCCTCCCAGTCACCAACTTTCAAATAAATAATAAATAAATATCTGGTGCACCTTGAACAAGTAAAATTCATCAAGGGCTGAATGGGATCTGACCACCTCCGTTCCTTCCTCAACTTGCAGTATATGTCTGGGTTCCTCTCTTAACCTGCAGTGGCCCTCATGTTTGACTTTGAGAAGTCTTTCACTCAGTCAAATGGTGCTACCTATCTGAGGTTATGCAGACAATAGAGTTTATCCTTCTACCTGGAGGCAGTGTGAGCACTGTATAAATGGCTACAACAGCCAGACTGCTTACAAACAGCACCCTCTGAAACCTTCCCTGTACAATGAGGAACTAGGCAAGGCTGTCCCATTCCCTCTGCTATTCCTAGTAGCCATAGAGCAATTGCTCTGGCCATGAGTGCTCTGGCCATGAGATCCCAGCCACAGCTCTTAGTAATAAAGGCAAGGAAAGAGGAACACAGAGCCCTCCTGTATGCAGATAACATCCTGGTGTTATTAGTGGATGTCCCCTCAACCATCGCTTCTTTCCAAGCCATGCTGTGGAACTTCTCAGCTGTATCAGATCTTTGCATTAACCGTATGAAGTCTGAAGAATATCATCTAAACTCACATTTTAGTGGCATGTGTTGTCTAGGGCCCTGTAAATGGTGTGAAATTGGAAAAACTCCATCAGGTTAAACTCATGACAGAGGCTGAGAATAGAACCAAAGTCACCCCCCCACACCACCACCACCACTGCAGGAGGCACTCAACGGGGATCTGTTCAGGTGGAAACTCCTTAATCCATCCCTGAAGGGGAAAGCGACAGCCATAAAGATGGTAAATGCTCCCAAGCTCAAGCAACACTGGACTAGGACAGCTGGGGTCTCCCCAGCTTCACTCAATACCACAAAGCTTTTGTCTTAGCTCAGAATGTCAAATGGTTCCTACCATGCTCTGCTCCCTCCCACCTATAGGTAGAAATGAAGAATCAGGTTACAGATTTACTGAATCCCAGAGTAGTGTTATATAGCAAAGTTACATGGATAGACACCCAGCACCCAACCTTCCCAACCTCATGCAAATATTGGTCATACCTGTCATCTCTATGGAGCCTTTCTAAACCCCCCCCCGAACACCATGCCCCCGTTTCAGACAATTTGATCTTTCACATAGGCAATAGATCAATCCTAGAAGGGACATGGAGAGATGCAAGAATTAAGTATGTGCATGATCTCTGTCCAGAGAATCAATGCTATTAATACTCCTTTGAGAACTGACTGCACTCAACCAGCTCACCAAAAAGATTTCTGATTTTAGCTCAGCAGTGGTCCCTTCTCCGCCCGCCTCAGACCTCCAAGAAGGGGGACACATACTCTTTAAAGAGATGGCCGCTTCTGCTAAGGGAGTACTAATAGACATTTACAAAACCCACCTAGACAGGATCCTCCAATTACAGGGCCAGCATGGTTTTGATGGGAAGAGGAACTAGTTGTCCTAATTTCAGGCCACCAATGGCAGACTGTCTGGTTCTGTGCACACAGCAGCTGTAGACATGCTAGAGCACAGCTCTTGCAGCTTAACATACTCCACAGGTGGTACAGGATGCCACAAGCCTTCAAAACTCTGAGTCTTATGCAAGTGGAAATCTGCTGGTGATGCAACATTCTCACAGGTTCCCTCTCCAATAGCCTGTGGTTCTGCCTGAGCATCTCTCAGATCTGGGTGTTTGTGCTACAGTAGGTCTCTGCAAGGCAGTGTGCCTTCCTGACTTTGTTCTAGACCCATCCTAGTATTTCTAGTCATCCCACCAACCAGCATTCCCAAAACCCCCTGTTCTTAAAATGGCTGATAGAAGCCAACATCTTAACTAAAAGACTGATTCTTGGGAGATGGAGATCTGTTGAAGTCCCTTCTTATAATGAGTGGCTCTTGGCCATGGGCCAGGTCACCATATCAGAACACCTCTCTCACTTGGCCCTTGGAAAATTGTATACCTACAATAAGGTCTGCTCCCCATTTCTCCAACTTCAATATCCTCCTGCATCCCATAGTACAGAGGGGGCTTAGGGGGTACTTATCATTGATTCACTCATTATAGTGCCCTGTATGCCAATATCTAGCCACTCCTCCTGGCAGAGACCAGAATATGGTATACCTACATCTGACTATAAATTCATTTGTTTAGAGGTCAAGAGTCCTGTAGCTGAGTACTGTCCAGACATTATACACAGTATTAAAGTACTAATTATAATGGATTGTTTTAACTCATTTCTAATGATTGTATATTTTTTGTTTGTTCTATGTAGGTATGTTTTTCAAAACTTTCAATAAAAAGTTTAATGTTAAAAAAACAACCCCACACCATTTTGACAGAAAATTTTGCACTGCTGGAAGAAACTCAGGTAGTTGACTCCACTGGGGTGGGGGGAAGGTGGCAGGATTCTGGATCAGTTGGAGGAAATGGGAGTGGTAACCTGGTGGCATCTAGGGTGTGAGAAAGAAGAAGGAAGTTTGCAGTCTTAGTGGTTAAGGATTATATGATCAGGTGAACAGAAGAGGTGGTGCATAGGGTGATGGGTGGGGGGATGGTCAGGTTCCTTCTTGGAGAGTCAGCCATCCAGGACATAGACAGAATAGGAAGAATAGCAGAGAAGGAGGGTGAGCTGGGGGTGCTAGTACACTTGGTAACCAATGATCTAGCAGAACAGCCAGTGGAGCTTGTGAAGCAGAACTTTTGGAGGCTGAGGGACAGATTGCAGGCACACTCAGCCTCCCAGGCCTTTTCTGAGGTCCTCCCTGTGTGGAGTGGGGGGGGGGGAGTTGAAGTAAGGAGAGAAGAGCTGGAGGAATTAAATGGGTGCTTAAGGAGGTGGTATCTAAAGAAAGGGTACCACTTTGTGGGAGACTGGGGGAACTCCTGTGACAGGAGGCTCTTCAAAGGTGATGGCTTTCACCTGACAAGAAAGGGGACCAGTGCACTGGGGTAGAAGACTGATGTCTATATCTGATAGTTTAACTGACAACGGTGGACACTGAGGCTAGGGAAACCATGGTTAATGGAGTGAGGAGGGAAACCTAGTTAGTTCTTCCCTATACTGGGGACTGATAGCAGTAAGGTGGTTACAACTAAGGCTGCGGTTCAAAAAGGAGTATTGCAAGAAGCAAAGGGGGGAAGTCTCTCTGCATCTGCAAGAACTAGGAAAAATAAGAAGGTAAGAAAATAGGAAGGAATGAAGGTGTAAGATAGCAAAACAGCAGAAGAAGATCCAGAGGTAGTTGGAATGGGGTCTGCCTTAATGCATGTAGTCTGCATAATAAAATCAGTGAGCTTCATGCATTGGTGGCAGACACTGAGGCAGGTCTTTTAGCCATCACAGAAACTTGGGCCTCAGAGAATAATGACTGGTACTTGTCAGTCTCAGGTTACACAGTCTTTGGACAGGATAGAGGGAAAGGCAGGGTGGCACAACCTTATATGTCAGGGAGGGCATAAAGGCTGTGGACCATGGACACATCAGGGGAAGCAAAGAAGAAATAGAGTCACTGAGGATTCACCTCATGGCACCCTCAGGCAAGAAATATGGGTGGGGGTGATCTGTAGACCACCAGGAAAAAAGGGAAGGCACAGAAGATCTCAGGAAGAGCTGGCAGGGGGAGTTAAGAATGGGAAAATGGTGCTGGTGGGTGAATAGAACCTGATGGATATCGATTGGGACATTCCAATGGCTATGTACACACAAGTCAGACCCTGTTTGATACATTTCATTACTACTTGCTGGTGCAGCAGGTTAGGGAAGCCACAAGACAGACATCCATTCTTGATTTCATTCTCACTAACTCTCGGAGTGAGGTGGGAGCCAATGGGGTCTAGTGAACATAATTCCATTTGGTTAAGCCTGACCCTTGGGACCAGAATGCCCTATCAAAAACTAAAGTCCAAGATATCAGAAGAGCAGACATCAACCTGATGAGGGAGCTGGTCTGAGAAAAAATGAACACAGTGGACAGAGGTATATAGGAAAGATGGGGGTCAATAAAGGGGACCATTGCTGAGGCAACAAACTCATGCATGAGATTTGTTTTACAAAATGAAACAGGTACAAGAGATCAATATGGTTCCTATAAAGGCTAGAAGAAGCAGTAAGGGTAACAAAAAAGGTTTTGACCAAGTGCAAGGAAAAGCAGGGGGGAGAGGAATGGGGAGAGTACCAAATAAAAACTACGGAAGCAAAGAGGACAGTCAGGAGTGCAAAGGTAGACACAGAGCTGTGCTTTGCAGAGAAAGTCCAGGGTGAGGAGAAACAACTCTTTAGGGGTATTGTTAGGCTTCAGGAGGATGACAGGGTACTAGAGGAAGATGAACAGAAAGCAGTTGTCCTTAGTAATTACTTCTGTTCTATATTTAGATGGGAAGACAGTGAATCCCTGTCTGACAGTGGCATCAAGATGGCTGTCAGGGGCATTCCTGAAAAGGTACAAAAATGGTTTAAAGCCCTAAAGGTAGATAAAGCCCCAGGGCCAGATTTGATGCACCCAAGGGTGCTCAAGAAATTGGCCATGGAACTGGCTAAGCCACTAGTAGCACTTTTCAATAGCACAATTCAGACAGGAATAATTCTTAAAGATGGAGGGTAGCAGATATAATCCCGCTATGGGGGGGGGGGGCATGGAGCAACCTAGGAATTACAGACTTGTCAGCTTTGCCTCTTTAGTTGGTAAATTGATGGTGTCATTGATCAAAGAGGGTCTTGAGGACTACTTAGAGAGCAATGGTCTACAGGATAGTAAACAGCATGGGTTTGGGGCAGAGAGATCATGTTAGACCAACCTGATAGTTCTGTTTGACTGGGTAAAAAAGGTAATAGATAAGGGTCACATTGTGGATTTGCTCAGCTGTGATTTTAGCAAGACATTCAAGTAGGTGCCACACAGAAGATTGCTGAGGAAACTGGAGGACCAAGGTGCAGCTAGGAATAGATTTAGATGGACTGGAAACTGGTTGAAGGAGAGAGAGCAGAAGATGATGGTAAATGGGTTCATATTGGAAGTGAGTGAGGTCATGAATGGGGTGTCACAGGCGTCTGTTCTGAGTCCTATTTTCTTTAATATGTTCATCAGTGACATCAAGGATGGCATCTGGGCTAAGTTGTGTCACTTCACAGATGACCAAACCACTGATTTTTGTTTTTACTGGAAAATGTGGCAAAATTCTTGAATTTGCACCACCTGTACACCTGTAGAAACAAAGAAATTCATGGAATTTGACATTTCATACACATCAGTAAATCTACAGAACATGTATTTTTCTTATAATTCCTTCCTGTACTATTTTAAATTTACTTTCTTTAATGCTCTGTACATTGAGCCTTCTTTTATTCTGAGTATTTATACACCTGCTAAAAAAATGAGAGTAGACTCCTGGTAAAATCTGGAATTTAGATTAACAATCACTAGTGCAACTTTTCAGAACTTCAAGTCCTGAAAACTGAATTTCTTACTTTAATCACCATAAATCAGTGACCTAGCAGAAGACACTAAGTTCTGTGCTAGGGTATATAGTGAAAAGGGATCAGGAGATGGATAAAGATAAACAAAGCATAGAGAGCAGTCTAAAGTTTGGCAGTTGAAATTCAGTGCCAAAACTACAAGGTTATGCACCTATGGAAAATAAATTGGACAGAGTGCTGAATGAGAGAGGTTAAACTAAGCACTATGGCAAAGGAAGAAGATAGGAGTCATCATTAGTGACTCCTTAAATGATCATCCAGTGTAATAAGGTCATTATTAATGCTGATCGAATGTCGGGTGTGTCAGACTGGGTACTGACAACAAGAAAAAGGAGGTCCTACTGCCACTGTACAGGTCACTGGTAAGGCCACCTGGAATACTTTACCTCTGGAATACTGTGCTCAGTTCTGTGGTCTTTACTTAAGGAAGTAAAGGGACAAGCTGGAGACAGTGCAATGTAGGGTGACCAAGATGATTCAGGGCCAGCTGGGAGGATCTTGTGATGATCATCTCAAGCACTGAACATGCAATCGCTGGAGGCTAGGTAAGAGATGGAGGATATGATAGAGATCTTAAAATTCCTGCAAGGAATACACAAGGAGAACTGTGGGGAAACTACTTAGCAAGAGTACAGAGTCAAAAACATGAGGTCATTAGTGGAAACTGACAGCGAGAGCAGTTAAAGTGGGAAGTAGGAAGTTCTATTTAATGGAAAAGGTGGTGGAACCGCATAACATTCTGCCATGAGAGGTGTGGGTGCCAAGACTGTAAATGATTTTAAGCAATGCTGTGTCACAGTGAAGGGTTGGTTTTGCTCAGATTGTAGCAGTTATGAGGGAGCAGAGAGTGGATTAGAGGTATAAAACCCTGTATGGAGAATAAGTTCTGGGGCAGATAGGAAACTCCAGCAGACTAGATTTTTCTGCCACCATAGTTTATGTTTCTGCATTTCCAGTACTAGAAAAAGCCAAGAAAGAAGAACATATATGTAAAAGACACATACATTTGACTCTTCCTGAGGTTAAGTACAACACTGAAATACAGAAGGATGGAAAAAGCACTCAGAAGACCACCAAATGGTCAATTATCATCTTCAATGACTGGCTTTCAGAAACAAAAAGCTTTGCCTGGGAACAACATTTATGATTGAAATGAGTCAACATTTGAGTCTTTTTTTTATTCTGTAGTTCAAAAAACAGAGGTGCAGAATACTAAGTTGCTAGCTATACATTACTCAGAGCTGAGTTAAATTGTTTTCTGAGCAGTCCAGACCTATGCAGAAACATCAGTTTTATTATTGATCCAGCTCTGAAGCCAGCAAACAGTGTTTATTTCAGCCCTTAAAAGTTACAGAAAATGAAACAAAGATACAGCCACCCATCACTCTGCTGTTTACCAAGCAGAGCCTCAAAACTCAAAACTTCAGTTATATCCCCCCACACTGCACCTTGCCTTGTCCTAAAGGCTTGCTTTGATGCATATTACAATGGCAAGGAAAGAATCCTGGGCTCTGATTGGTCAGTGCCCACCTTCACCAGTGAAGTTATTTCAGTATAACAACACTGTGTGAAGGTCCAGCAGAAAGCAACCTAAGAAAACAAGCCAAAAACTACTGCACCCCTTCTGGAGGTCATTGTGGGTTTACACACACACACACACACACACACACACACACACACACACACACACCACCGTCTACAACAAACACATTGATCTTACACAGCAATAAAGATCTGAGAAAAAACATGAAAGAATTTTTTTTTTAAATGCTGGCAGTAACAAAGCACCCTGACCATTCTCTCCTAGAGCTTAATTTCAGTGTGACCACTTCCATGTCCCACTTTCCCACTAACTTACAATAAGTGACCACTTACTGCACCATCACCCATGCAGCCAAGTAGCTTAACAATAGTCCTCTACTGTTCTGTCATACTCCAGTGGTCATTCACACTGCTAAATTAATGAAGCAGACATTGAAGCATAAATAATAAAACTGTCATGTCTGTTTTGTTCCCCAAACCCAGAGGCTTCAGTGAACCATAGAGATCACAACTGCTGGTCACAAGATTCACTGATTGCTCTCAGTTCATGGGAGAAAAGCTAGCATGAAAATGATATCTCTTTTCTATCTTTTAACTGTCATACATCCTCATCCATGCCATGCCCTAAAAAGGGAAGATTTACTTGTAATCTGTTTTCACCCCAGAACATTAGTAGGGGATCCTGTTAATCACTTCAGCTGCTGGGGTACTTGCCATTGACTCAGTGACCACAAACCTCAATTAACATAACATAACCCTGAATTTCTTAAGCAGTTTTAAATACAAAGATTACAAGGGCGGACAAGACCCAGCATGCTAGAACAAACAAGCACAGATGCAGACCTCTGCCTCAGGAGAGAAAAAAAAAAACTTGGGACAGAGGAACAGAAGATAGTAGGTACTGGCAGCAACATCTAGTGGGTAAAACAGAATCTGAGGACTTTTTTCCCAAAACATGCTCCTATGCAAAACAAAAATGAGGTTAAAATGTATTTAAAACATGTTTTCTTTTATTTTTGTGTGATACTATAAACAGGCCATTTTATAATAGCAATAATGCACTCCAGAAAGTGTTCTTCTTCTAGGGTGTTGGACGCACTCGACCTGTGGTCTCATGCCCAACCACCTCAGATGTGATGTTATCCAACATGACACACACCCTGTCATGCATTATTGCTTAAATCATATATGGCCAGGCACAGTCAGAAGTGACTTTGTGACTTAAAGCTATTGCTATCTATCAAAACTGGCAGTTCAGGGACTGAATATGCCATGCTAACTTTCAGTGTGTCTTTAGAAAACCACAGGAGTATTCTGAAGTGACCAAGCAACAAAGCAAGGCATTTTTTATACAGCAGCCCAGGGAACCCCTGCACCCAGTCTTCAGTTTAAAACAGAATTCCTCAGTAAAATCCCAGCATATGCATCCTATTTTTACCTGCACTCCAGGAAATTAATACAAACCTAGCTTAACAGTCAAGCTGTATGGTACACAGATATGAGCATGAGTAGGAATTTCCTTGGAGCATTAATTCAAAGCTGTCTAGGGAAGCAAATTTATCATGGAGGTACACCAAACACTTGATCCATGCCACTGCCATAGAGATGTTATCTGACGCTGGCTTGGGAGCCAGAGAAATTAAGTCTGTCACTGGACATAAACCTGAATTCTAGATAAGATCTTACTCGGCACCTACAGAAGATGACAAATGTGGCTGGGGACACATTCTGGCAACTGCTGTTAAAACAGACCTCAGAGCTGCAAAACCCAACCTTTCTGAAAATGCAGTTTCTAGCACAAACTGTGAAGCCTCTGTTACCAAGAAAACCATCCAGTGAGATTATTGTTGCAACCAGCATTTGTACGCACCTCCAGAAACTGCTTTGTCCTCCCTTCATTGTTTGGAAAGTCCAGCAATATATCTGAAGTACCCCAAATGTACAACGCTGCAGGAGCTTCCAACAGCAACCATGCTTCACTGGGCAACTTTCCAGCAACTGCCACTCACCGGCTGACACAGGCTACACACTGAAGCTCTCAATAATGAAGGAGCATTCAACTACAGCAGCCTCTTGTTCCAGTGCCTCACATGGTGGTGTGCCACTGCCACCAATGGGCTGCATAGAAATCTCACTCCGTGACACTGGGCTCAAACTGACACAGATTCTTGCCTTCAGCCAGCTGCAGCAACAGACCACCCAAGAACAGGAAGACAGCAACAATTAAGCTATGCCTGCATTCATGCAGCATTACAGTCTGATGCAGCCTGTATTCAATGCTCCTTTACACTTTAATTATAGCTCAATGTCCTAAAGTGACTAATCCTGATCCTGACCTCCAGGCTCCAGCCTGCAGCAGCAAGTCCAGAACTGACTGTTCCTCACCTCTTGCAAACTGCTAAAAGAAAAACAAAAACAAAAAAAGTTGAAACAGTTTAAAAAAACATCTACAAAAAGTTGAACTGGGCAGCTAATTTTGCCTGACTTCAGCAAAATTGCACCACACGTTTAACTGTGATTTTTTTCTTATGTGCCCCTCCTCAAGTCTTGGGCTATTTGTCCCCTTCAGGTAACTTACATAATTTAATTCATAATGATTACTTATGTTTCTTGTTTTTTTTTGTTTATTGTATTTGTTTTTGTCTATAGAGCTACATGTTTCCCATTTTATAAATGCAGTAAGACACTCCGGGATGGTAATTATGCTGAGATAACCATCATTCTAGGGGCTATAAGGCCTTCTGCCTGTTGTGTCAAGCCTTACTACACCCCTGAGAGGGCAGTTATCTCAGCAGAAGTACCACTCCATTCTGCATTATTGCTTGCAGAAACTCCAAGATTGAATTACTGTAGCACCTTGTAAGTCAAAGACAGCCTATATTTTATTTTGTATAGTATATGGCTAATCTATCTAGCTTTGTTGGCTTTAAAGATATATTTTTTTCTTATGATTTTGAGAGTGGTGACTGTTGATCAGGGCTCGTAGTGAAGATATAAGATGTGACATGAAGGAGTCAAAATAGTCAGCATCAAAACATACAATACCCAACGGAGCTGCAAATAAAGTTGTAACTGTTCAGCAGAGCTTAAAATTTGAGGCAAAATGGCACTTCTAACTGTGCTCAATGGAGCACTTACGTGTAAGTGTTGAAGTTGTATGACAGTTACTCACTGTCTGAAGTGTCATATATGACACAGAATCACTGTCTCTTTGGTTTGGGAGACTGCGTTTATACAGATGTTTACTGTCACTCTACTGTTAAAAGAGCATCAATGGACCAGTAGGGGTTGAAAGGCACTTCTGTGATTGGGCTAGTTGGGGAGATGTTTTGAGTGACACAGAGGCTGATTTGTTGCCTGAGGACAGAAATCATGACTGCTTAATGGCTGGTACTAACTGAGCACTCAATATGCTTGCAGCAACACAGGCACTTTCAGATGTACTGTTGGTGAGGCTGTTGAAAATCCATGAGCTGTCCTGTTGTTTTTCTTCTAATAGGCTGGCCTAATCATTACTAGTCTGTACATGCCTGTGCCTGAAAGTATTCTGGAAGTTAGTCAGTGATACATATGCATTTATAAGCATTTGTATGCTCATTTCTTGAGTGCTATGGCTGGTGTTTCTTTTTATCACAGGCAGCCTGCCATTTAGCTTTAGGGAGGACATCATAAAATGTATGTATCCCAATTTTCATGGCATGGAACTAGAAGGAAATCTATTGGATATACAGTAGTTGAAGATAAGAGTAGAAGTAAAAAGGAAAGTCACTGACTCATTTTGAGTGGTCTGTGTTGTAAATGCAGCTCATACGCTGAAACTGTGTCTCTGGACAGCTCAATATTTTGGTAAATTTGCAGATGTATTTGTCTGACTTTACAGGGGATTTCTCAAGTTCGGATTTTGCTCTGGGATTCACTTCATTGGTGGAACTGGGTACCATGACAATCCATGCTTAACTGTATATTGCCTTATGTTAAGTCATGGTGCTCTTTTGTTCCAAGAGCAAAATTCAAACCAAATTGGAATAAAAATGTTTTTTATCAGTTGCACTGAATTTTTAAGGCTAATCGTTTGGGATCAACTGAGAAGTTTTAAACCTTGGTCAGTAAGTGCTATCACTGGGCAGTTTCCTATGCTTTTTTTTCTTTTTTTTTGTAAATTATTAAACTGTTTCTGTTTTGCTATGAGCTTTTTTTAGCCCGTTGAAGATGGAATGGGGCATTTTGTGAGGAGAAAGCAGTTAATACATTGGATTATGATGTGGGTGGTGGCTGGTTGACATTCATCACTATTTTGTTTCTTTACAGAGATCATAATCTTCATGGAGGAAGCATGAAACTAGCTTACAGGGATGTCACAAATTGTAGATTTCACCCATTTCTTGTAGAAATGTGTTCACTAACCTCTGGACAAAATTAATGTTTTTGATTGTTTTAGCATTTTGTTGTTCAGTGATGGAAGTTTTCTGTTCTTCAGTAATTGGCACAGTAAGCAGCAAATCCATGGCTAAAGCAGTGCTTCAGTGGTCATGACAGTAAACAGTAAAACCACAGCTACAGCAGTCTAGTGTTTGCACTTTACAGCATGGGGACATTGATGCCTTTTTAAAATAGGAAGATCACAAGCTCTTTACTTTTTTCTGGTTGACATGTACATCTCATACTTCATAGCTGGGTGGACATGGCGAGCCACAGAAGGAGTCACATTACAGAGCCTTAATCAATTGAGGCCCAGGAACACAGAGACATGAAAACTGTCAGCAGATAAGGGCCTTCAGCCCCCCATGTCTGCCCTATTACCACTAACAATTGTGCTGTGTCATGCAATGCTGGCATTAGGTTGTACCCTCCCCGACTACCAGCAATCCTCCATGCCTATCACAAGCATGTTTAAAACCTGTAATAATTTCTGCCCTCACCACCTCCACTGGAAGGCTGTTCTACTCCATCACCCTCTCTGTGAAGTAGCTTCCTCACATTCCCTCTGAACCTCCCTCCCTCCAGTTTCATCTTGTGCCCCCTCATACTTGAGCATCCTTTTCTTTGGAATATAGTATTCTCCTGTATTTTATTCTTCCCAGTGAGGTACTTAAATGTCTCAATCATATGCCCCCCTCTCCCTCCTCTTTTCCAGGGAGTACATATTTAATTTCCACAGTCTAACCTCCTAGGACTTGCAATGTAGTCCCTGTACCATTTTGGTTGCCTTTCTCTGAACCACCTCCACCTTCCACACTATATGTCCTTATGTAGATGAGGCCTCCAGAACTGGACACAGTATTAGAGGTACAGCCTCACTAATGACCTGTATAGTGGAATTAGTACCTCCCTTTTTCTGCTGGTGATTCCTCTGCCTATGCATCCCAGCATCCTGTTTGTCTTTCCTGCCACCTTGTCACACTGTCCCTCTATCTTGCCAATCCCTTTACCAATCCTACAGCTTCTATAGATCTCCCCTCATTCTGTCCACTCCTCCTGGTGTGTGTCCAGCTTGTTGCAGAGCTTAGTGTCATCAGCGAACAGGCAAATCTTCCTTCCAGATCCTCTGCAATATCACTGATAAAGACATTGAAGGGACTGGACCCAGCACTGATCCTTACTGCACTGGTCACTTTACCCTCTGCAGAGTGCATGCCATTTACCACCACCCTCTGTGTCCTATTATCCAGCCATTTCTCCACCCACTTCACTACATTCTTTCCACCCTGTGCTCCCCAACTTGTTTAACAGCCTTCTATGTGGCATGGTGTCAAAGGCCTTGCTGAAATCCAGGTAGGCTACATCCACTGCCCCTCCCAATCCACCTTCCTGGTTACCCAGTCAAAGAACTCAACGAGGTTAGTCTGACATGCTCTCCCTCTCATAAAGTCATGCTGCCTTGGGTCCTGTAGAAAGGTTGACAACAAGGTGTTCCACTATTCTTTCTTTTAGTCTTGTTTCCATAACCTTTCCCACTACTGAGCTCAGGCTGCCCAGTCTGTAGTTCCCTGCTTCCTCCCTGTTTTCACTTTTGCATAAAGGGACCACATCAGCTCTTCTTCAGTCCTTAGATACCTTCCCTGTTTTTAATGACAGGTTAAACTGGGTAGTCAGAGATTCTGCCAACTCTTCTCTTAGCTCTGTCAGTATCCTGGGGTGCACCCCATCTGGTCCCATAGCCTTATCAACTCTTATTGCCTGTTATTGAAATGTTCCAGTTTTTCAGTGGTTTGCACAATAAGCAGTGAAGCAATGGCTTCACACATGAGCAGACAACTTTATTCCTGAATGAACCTTTGATGAAGGACATATACTAGCCTTATATAATTTTGTATATTAAATGGAGATGGGCTGATGAGAAATCAGTTTAAAAAATAATCAAAAAGAACCCTAAATAAGAGATACAAGGATGTACTGCATCCAAGACAGTGTGGCACCATGAGAAAGTGAGATTTTCTTACAAAACATTGGGTTATCTACTGTACATGTGATTAGTATCTTATTTTTGTGTATTAAATAAAATCTTTACAAAAAATAGTTTTGGTGAGTGAGTCTACTACTCCAAGTGTCCTGGTCTGTCAAACTAGACACCTCATATAGGTGGGTCACCGTATCTCAATTGTTGAGACTGATGGCCTTTACCATAACTTTTTATTTTCACAGACCTCCAACTGAATAAAGGTCCTCCTGAACATCTGACAAAAAAAATAAAGCAAACTCTTTTTATTAGTCTTGGAAGAAAGAAAGAAAGAAAAGAAAGAAAGAAAGAAAGAAAGAAAGAAAGAAAGAAAGAAAGAAAGAAAGAGAGAGACATGGCACTGCTTTGCTTTAGTTTGCACTGAACAAAGGAAAAACATAGAACTCCATATATACAATATATGCCGTCAGGTTCAGGTGCAGTTTTTGCTGTTTTGCACTCAGTCATTTGTGGTAAGGTTAAGAGCATAATGAATACCCTGAGTTGCTTTTCGGCAGTGCCATTCATGGTAAACTTTGTGCAGTGTGACCTTATGCAGACTTGCTGTTCCAGTTGTGCAAACACTGATAGTGAGTGCCTGCATTGTGATGAAACTTGGCAGTCACAAATGCTCATCCTTGGTACCAAGTGACCCAGAATGTCAGCAACCATTTCAGTTCAATAGACTCTGGGAGTACAATGGATGCAGGATAACCATCAATCAACTAATCAAGATGCCTGCCCCAGACACACTTTGTAATCCCCCAATTCATACTTCATCATCCCACATCCAGTCAATCATTTTCTCCCATTCATAAAGTAGCTTCCTTCTCAGTGACCATATTTCCTTGATTGTCAAAAAACCAATCCCTGTTGTATATACAGTACTCTGAATCATCATGCACCACCACACTTATCATCATACTCCAGCAACCCCTCATCAAGCTTTCCTTTGTCCTGATGCTTCCTCATGCTACAGCTGTTGTTACTTCATTCAAGGTCTCTGACAGCCCTCCCCAGACCAACTTTCTGGTGTTAAGTGGTAAGTACAAGGGGCAGAAGAAACACCATGTGCATTCTTCATGGCCTGGATGCTCACAGTTTGCTAGTGATGGTGTTGATCATTTGAATGTCAGTATGCTGTGTATGAAAATGATGGACTGTATATTGCACACTATGATTACTGTTCACTTGGATTATCTTTGTGTGTGCACCAAGACTATTGCAGAGCAGCTGCTAATGCCACCAAACTGCATATACTGTAGCAACCACCATGAGGACTGCTGTAATAAATGTGATATGAATAATAACATTAAATCCAATGTTTTGTCAGAAAACTTAGTATACCACCTCAGGCTATATGCTTTTATATAAATGTCCTTTCCTGTATAATTTTATGTAAATATTTTTAACCTCAGTTTTCTTCATTCAGATTACAGCTAGAAATGAGCCTCAGCTTGTGTCCTTTTCAGGTTTCTAATTTGCAATCAATAAATACCATAAAGTGTAGCCATGTAGATTCTCTACAGTGTCTGTGTCTGAAATAGATACATGGGAGAAAAATAATTATGTTGCAAAAGTGAGAAAATGCCGATAATAGAAAAAGAAAAAAAAAACATAATTTGGCTGGAAAACACCTATAAAATTAACCATTTTCAGAAAAAAACAGTATTCGAAAACAACAAAGATAAATTAATACCTCCACACACTAAATCATTAGGGGGATTAAGCAAAAGTTCACATGATGCCTGTGAAGAGAAATATTAAGTAGAAAAAATGCCTCATATACTGTACCTGGCAAAAGAAGCAGATTAAAATAACTAATTTATAATAATGTAGTCGCTCGTAAATTAATAGGAAGCAGTTGAAACTTGCCAACTGTAAAGAAACTTGATAACACCTGTTCTTAAAAGAGAACTGCACTGAATCGATAAGTCTGTTCTCCCAGTAAAAGCTGTATTTTTTAAAATACATGTTCAAATTCTGTTATTGCTCTACCTATTCAGGCTTTTTATGTTTGCTTGCACGCATGTGCAAGAAACATAGTACCATCATCCGAGTTTTCCAGAGGTGTGTCAGCCTCTTCCAATTCAGTCATTGTGTTTGCAGCACGGTTGCAGTCGCCAATCACTGCTCCAGCTGTCTATGACAGCAGTTGAAAATGCAGTGGCATACAGTTGAAAGGAGAGCTCCGCTTCAGTGAGCAGAGCTCCTCCCCTCAACACGTATGCACGCATATTGCATGCTGACATGCTCCCCCACGCACATACTGTATTAGCCGACGGGGGTGGCCAATGCCCCGTCGGCTCCACGCAGCCCCCCCAAAAAAAGCTTTCCTGGTGCCATGCTGGGCACAAGTCTGTATGGCCGACAGGGGTGCCCAATCCCCCATCGGCTCCAGGCCCCCAAACAGCCTTACAGCTGCCACGCTGGGAGCCCACCCCAGCATGGCACAAGCCTGTATGGCCGATGGGGGGATGCCCAATCCCCTGTCAGCTCCAGCCCCCCCAAACAGCCTTTCCAGCTGCCACGCTGGGAGCCCACCCCAGGGTGGCAAACATCCCGCGTCGTCTTAATAGTAAAAAAAAACAAAAAAAAATGTAAATTAAAAATGGTCCCTCACAGTCTCCTGCCCCACCCACACCCACCCACCCACTGCACAACCTGCCTCCCCACCCCCCACCCCCATACTTACCTCTGGAGTCAGCGTGATCTTTGGTGGGGGAACATGTCTGCACTCTTCAAAGCCGACCACAAACAAAGGAAATGCCGGTAAGCTGTATAATGTAATAGATAGGGTCTTTTCAACTTTGCTGCACATCTCGGGCATTTTTTGGAATTTTTGCACCAAATTTTTAGCATGGGGTTTTTGGGATCCCTTCTCATGAATGCTGTCACTGCTCCAGCTGTCTATGACAGCAGTTGAAAATGCAGTGGCATACAGTTGCAAGGGAGAGCTCTGCTTCAGTGAGCAGAGCTCCCCCCCAACATGCACGCAGGCATATTGTTATTGCACGCATGGCATTAATCGGGCCCGAAGGGTGATTTCGTAGTCACGCGCAAATCACCTGGACCAACAAACAAAACAACACTGCCAGTGTTCATAAGGTGGGCCTCAAAAGCCTATTTTGAAAATTTGGTTGAAAATTCTAAAATGACTGTTTTACGAGTGTGCATTGTGCAGTTCCTGCGCGAGGCTCGTAAGTTCGTGAATTTTCAATATTTTCACCCAGATTTAACTTTGCCATTTTACCACACACCTTCTTATGAGCAGTACAGCTGTCATTTTTTCATCTCGCATAAAAGCGATGTTTCCACCTGTAGTGCACAATTACGCCAGTCGGTGTCTGAAATCAATGTCTGCAGGACACATTAAGAAAATTACAGTGACACTGATCATGAGCAGAGGTGTTAAAATGGCTGCGTTTAAAATTTGGTGAAAAAATTTCTAAATATGACTGTTTTAATGCGGCGTTATGAAATTCCTCACGATGCTCTGTAGGTTTATGAATTTCAATATTTTTCACCCAGATTTTCAACATTGCCATTTTACCACACCTCCTTATCAGCAGTACAGAATGGCGCGGTCGGTGTTTTTCACTTTCAGCGCAGAAATGCGTGGTCGCTGTGGGAAATCATTGTTCGGGACAGATAAAGAAAATCACACTGACACTGTTCATGATCGGAGGTCCCAAAATGCCTGTGTTAACAATCTGCTGTAAAAAAATCCCCAAACTCGTTACATTACGGGTGTGCATTGCACAGTTTCTACGCACGCTCGTGACTTCACCAGTTTTTTTAAGA
The DNA here is from genome assembly GCA_016271365.2 of Neoceratodus forsteri. Classification (NCBI taxonomy): domain Eukaryota; kingdom Metazoa; phylum Chordata; order Ceratodontiformes; family Ceratodontidae; genus Neoceratodus; species Neoceratodus forsteri. The sequence continues at coordinate 535,928,957 of CM057459.1, read as the reverse complement.
TTATTAGCAGATTTTCAACATTGCCATTTTTTACACCTCCCGTGAACAGTACCACTGTCATTTTTCACATCCTGTTGGAATGTGTTTTTTGCATCTGAGGTGCCAAATGCCATAGTCGCTGTGCAAAAGCAGCTTTGACTAACGAACTGATATTGCCACTGTTCATGAAGGTGGGGTCACAAAAAATCATGTTGAAAATTTGGAGGAAAATACCAATGAATGTCTGAGGCGTTAGGTTTCTGACTATAACGCCCACTCCTGTAAAGAATGACTGCATCAGGGTGTGACTTGGGATTCTTGCCTGTAATGCTCATACCATTCCACCCCCACCCACACCCTGCAACCAGTGAGAGGCATCAAGGTGTGCCTCGGACTCTTCGGGCCCAAACTTCACCCCATTCTCCTATACCACACCCATCTCACTGTATTTCCTGATGGAATGGGGTGCACATAAGGGCCAAAGACCCCAAGGCACACCGTGACACTTGTCAGTGTCTGCAGGGCAGGGTGTGGTGAAATGGCGTGGTCGTTATGCCTGATGACCCAAAGGCACACCCCAATGCCTGTCACTCTCTGCAGGGTGTTGGTGGCGTTGGCTTCAGTTCAATACTTCTCTACCATTCCTGTTATGCAGCTCTGCAACTTCTACACTACCAATGCCAATGCCAGCAAGCAAACATTCGGCATTGACAAATGCTTGTTAGTTATCCTGGTGGCTGTTTCTGATTTACATTCTGCTGATAAGAACCATTTTAGAACTGTATAATGTAGTTTATATCCCTGATCTGCTGTTCTATTGTTGGTACAATGTATTTATGTTCTACCACAGAACTCTAAGGTTATTTGGGACATAAACTACATTATAAGTTTCTAAATGATACCACTAGAAAGCAAAGCAGAAACACTGACTGAGGTTCCTAATAAGACTGTATAGACAGAAAAATAACAGAATTGTAGCCAGTGCTTAAAAAGCTTCTATTGGGAAAAGTGATTTACAAGTTCAGCTCAGTTCTCCTTAAAGAGATTAAGTTCGGATTTGTAAAGGTCTTCAGGGTCCACATGTCAAATTTTGATGCAGGTTACAGTAAACCTCCTAAAGGGTCCATTCCTGCATCTGGAATTGACTATAATTACCCAAGAAATTACACCTGCATCAAAAAAATAATTTGACTATGAAAAAGTCAGGCAACATGGTCCACCGGAAAAAAAAAAAAAAACTTATCTGATATGTTTTGTTAAAACAGACATTTATTACATATCTGAAAAAACATCACAGCAGCACGCTCCCCACAAGATGCCAATGTTTCACATAATCTAACAACTTTGTCAAGGTGTGGCTAACAGGTATACATATGGGCCCAGATATTCAAACTGCGCCAGTCTGAGGCGCAAGCCCCGCGCTGATCAAAATAGTTGCGAGAGGGTGTGGCCAGGGTGATATTCAAAGGAGTTGCGCTGTTGAGCAACCTTGAATATCGCCCCTGAGCCACAGCACTTACAAGATGGCTGCAGTGGAACTTGCACCACCGTTGCCAGAGTTGAGCATTCAACTCTGCAGTGGCGCAGTACCATTGCGCCACGCCAGAATTCCGATATTCAAAAGGTGACATGCAAATGGGGCCATAATTTATGAAAGGCACAGGGGGCCATTTGCATCTCTTTATGGCCCCATTTGCATGCCATTTGCATGTAGGTCGCCCGATCGAGGACTTGCTCCTGGCTACCCTGCCAGGCAGCAGCCGTCGGGACCGGCGCGCAATGCAGCCTGACCGGGCATCACAGTTACGCGAGCCCCCACACATCACCCATAGCCCGATCGCGGGCAGAATCCGTACATGTCGCCCCCCACATCACCCATAGCCCGGTGGCGGGCGGAATCCATACATGTCGCCCCCCACATCACCCATAGCCCGATCGCGGGCAGGTAACCCTCCCCCAACCCGAATAACTCCCTGGTGGTCCAGTGGACGTAAAGCCCGATGCGGGCAGAATGTCCAACAGAACCCCCAAACATCTCCTGGTGTCTAGTGTCCCCACCACCACCCGGAACCCTCCACCCCGCGGCGGTGGGCGACAGCATCCCCCGCCTGCCACCGCTGCCCGCCGACTGACTGTCGGTAGGGCTGCCGCCATTGGTGAGAGCGCAGCAAATGGGCGTGCAGCCCATACCGTACATGACAGTCCAGATTTGTGAATGATCGTTCACAAATCTGGACTGTCATGCTCTGTTATGGGCTACGCCCAGTGGCTGTAACTCTGCGCAATAAGCGTGCATCCCGGACAGTCATCTGGCGGCAGGCGACAGGCGGGTGGGATGTAGCCGCCCGCCCGGCTCGGGGGGCGGGTGGAGGGAGCCGTGGGTGGTGGAGACACCAGACACCAGAAGATGTTTGAAGTGACATGCAGCAGTCTTTCTGATCACTGAACCACCGAGATGACCGAGTTGAGGAAGGCCATTCTGCCAGCGATCGCTACTGAGGGGGTTTATGCAGTTCTGCCGCGACCGGCTGTGGAGGTGTGGGGGACATGTACCTGTACTGCCCGCGATCGGCTGGTGGGGGCACAGGAGGGGAGTTGGGGCAGCCAGGGTGGCAGCTGCTGTGTTGCGCCTGCAATGCAGCAGCTCACCTGTGGGTGGCCCTCGACTTAGCCTTTTTTTTTGGCTCAAGCTGCGGGCGCAGGTTGGGTTGCGATGCACAACTCTGCGCAACCCGACTGAATATCGGTTGCGCAGGTTATGCATGGATCCTCCCTCCTGTTGAGCATGCATTCATTTGCATTGCTCTCTAGCGCAACCTGGTGCCAGTGGCGAACTGCCTCCCGCTGAATATCGCAGAATGGCGATTTTGACTTCATGATGGCGCAACCCTGTTGCGCATGGCGCAACCCTTTTGAATATCTGGGCCCTGTTGTTTAAAATGCACTTTCTTAAAGAGACAGGCTTTTATCTTCATATTAAGCACCCTTACCCCATAGCCATAGCATACAAATCACACAGTAAAATGTGGAAAAAAAATATATACACCGTATTTACAAAAATTTGCAATTAACCCACAAAATAACATAATATTCGGGATAGACACATCATATTTATTTATTTTTTTAAGGCACTAAGCTAAGCATTTCATTCAAGCCTTTTGCCCCACTGGCCCTTAACCTGTAATGCCACATGCTTTCCCATTGAAGTAATATGTTGTCTAAATCTCCACCCTGAATGATCATCATTATTTTGTCCAGGCTAATACACATAAAAGATGCAACCCATTTTCTGAAGATTGTGCAGGACCTACATGTGAATGAGGACAGCTTATTTGTAACATTGGATATTACCTTCCTCTATACCAATCTCAAGTTCGCTGCTGTGATTGTTATGAGTTTTTTTATATATTGTCTATAGGATGAACTCTGTCCTTCAATGTGAAGTGATAAAATTCGGGATGACTGTACTGTAAGCACTGTTAATCAAAGAAGAAGGGCAGAATTGCTTAGTATGAGATGTATTTATTAAAAGTTTCACCTAACGTCACACAGCACTGAGACCAGCTCATTTCCTGATGTGTCACATGGGAATGGAACAAGAGAAACAGAATATACTGTACAATTCAGTTTTTACATAGAAGTGCACAGAATATAGGATAACAGTGACCATGTGCAGAATAGAGCAGCTGTACAAAACGAAACAGTATACAAATACAACAAAAATGCAGATTACAGTAATGAAGGACAACTGTGCAGTAGACAAAGGTTGAGTATGCAATTATGAATCTTAGTGTAAGAGTCCATTAATAAAAAAGGCAGTATGGCAGTAAAAATATAACTTGATAAAATAGGATGGGTATACATATAGCAATAGAAGCTGGGAAAAGTACATCAGGCCTAAGACAGAGAGACAAAGACAACTGAAAGGTGGAAGTGAGAGGTTCACCCATATCAGTGCGACAGTCATTTTGTCGACACTGATATGGGTGCAAGCAATATGCCACCTGGCATGTCTGCAGCAGGCATTGCGGCTCCCGGGACAGAGAGCACCAAAGCCCCGTCCCAGTACATAGTCATGTTTTGCGGAAGCTTTACCCCATATAACCCCAATGCAGGGGCTTTGCCACTGCACCACCCCACAACCAAATATAACCTCCTCTGTGGTGGGCATTCCCCAGAGAGTAGAAAGCAGCAAGGGACACTACCCAGAGACTGGTGCTAGAAAGTCCTGCATACAGAACAACAGAAACAAGGACTTAGCAGTCTCAAACAAGGAATATCCCAGACTCTTATTGAGTTCTTTGTCACCTTGACAAAGAACTTGATAAGAGTTTAAAACGTTGGTCCAGTGGTTGCACTGTGGTTGCTGCTTCTACATAGTGAAAGAATATATGAGTGAAATGACAATTTGTCTGGGACATTTCCATGTTTGAAAGTGCTGAGTTCTTGTTGCTGTTGTTATGCCCAGAGGGACAGAAATTGTGCACAAAGGGTGGCATGACTGAGGGGGAACTAAAATCAAGATCACACCTGTCATTGTCACTCTTATTGCAGCACCCTAATTGCAGTGACAAAATTCAGTCACTATTCTAATCGTATACCAAATTGAGGTGAGTTAAATAGGGGAAAGATGAAAGGCCAGGTGTAAGTACAGACAGGAAAAGTGTTACTATAGAGAAACAGTTCAAAGCAGAGGAGAGGAGCAGTGGTAGAAGGAAAAGTTAAACCAGAGCTAGGAGAGTCCACAGGTGAAAGCAGATGAGCATTAGAGGTCTTAGTGTGGGTACAAAGAAACTGTTGGGTCAGACATTCTGTTTAGGTAGGAGAAGTGGAGGAGCAGAAAAAAGGAAAATGCTGAGGAAGCAATTGGGGAAAGGTCAAAAGTAGAATTTAGAGATACACAATGACAAAGTTGATTGCCCTTCAGTAAGGAGAAAGAGAGAGAGAGAGAGCGAGAGAGAAAGAGATAGAGGGAGAGAGAGAGAGATAGGGGAGTGTAAGGAGTAATGAGTGTAGGATGTGCAGACAATTGCAAACTAAGTAACAGAAGGAACTGGAATGTTGGCTCATGTCTGGTCAGGGTGGATGCAGATGTAATTCTATAAACTCTATCTCCACATTCAAACACCAAGAAGATAATTTTACCATTTTTAAAGTTTTGTCAGAATAATTTTCACAGCAATCTCCCAATAAATAGGCAGGAGGATATTGGCTTTGTTCCTGTAAGGCAGTCTAAGGTGTTGGAGAAATTACTCATGGATAACATCAAAGTGACAGGGGAAGTTGAGACGATGATCCAGCCAGACACCCAGATATGTAAAAAAGGAATTGTCTTCTAGCTGGGACATATCCAGGATCAGGAGTAAATAGCTTGGAAACATTAGCATGATAATATCTGCCACTAGAAGGAGCTTATTTCTTTACTAATTTGATTTATTTATTGAAATGCTTCACCAGGAGGGCACACTGAACAACAAATTATTTGTCTCATGGTGCAACCTGGGGGGAGGTGGGTGCAGAAGGATAATGAAACAGAGATTATACAACTAATGGATGGAAGAACAGCTATAAATTATGTAGGAGCAGGAAAACAAGAATGCAAATGTAGGGGCGTGATAAAGGTAATTACAGCTTGTAAAATTATACAACAGTAGGGGACCACAGAATACCATACAGTATAACATGCAAAACAATAATGCGACAGAACACTCTATAGGGCGATGGTGTACCAGAAGCATGCTCAAGGTAGTACACAAGTGCTGTAGGAGGAGACGGAAGGGAGTAGCTAATAAACAGTAGCAGGAAATGTCAGAGAGAAAAGGCTGGCCTTCAGAAAATATAAGGGAATGCAGCAGGATGAAGATAGGGAGGCATACCAAACTTCCCTAAGGGAAGCAGGGAAGGCAGTAAGACAGGCAAAGGCCCAAACTGAGGAAACGCTAGCACAAACAGTAAAAGAAGGTGACAAGACTTTCTACAGATACATTAGTGAAAGGAGAAAGTCCAGAGGGGGTATTGCTAAGATCAAAGGAGATAAGGGGGCATGTGAGGAGGAGGACCATGTAAAAGCATCTATCCTAAATAGATACTTCTGCTCAGTATTTACTGAAGAGAAGGTAGGGCAGGGCACACAGCTCAGCACCATGGACACAGGGGGGAGGGAGGTGAGCACTAGTCCCTTCACAAAAGAAAGGGTCCTACAAGAGCTCGATAAGCTCAGGGTGGACAAGGCAATGGAACCTGATGGTATAAAATCCAGGGTACTAAAGGAGCTAAGGGTGGAACTAGCAGAGCCATTATCAGAAATGTTTTGTGAGTGTCTGAGCACAGGAGAGGTCCCAGAAGACTGGAGAAGGGCTCATGTGATCTCGCCCACAAGAGTGGAAGCAGGGAGGAGGCAGGAACTACAGACCAGTCAGTCTTACCTCAGTTGTGGGCAAGATTATGGAGGCACTCCTTAAGGAAAGGATACTGCAACACCTGGAATCCATAGGAGCACAGAATCCAAGACAGCATGGGTTTACAAAAGGAAGGTCCTGTCAAACTGATCTCATAGTTTTCTTTGACTGGGTAACCAGAGTAGTGGACCAAAGGGGAGCAGTTGATGTCGCCTACCTTGACTTCAGCAAAGCTTTCAATACTGTTCCACATAGAAGATTGATTAATAAGCTGGGTAGGCTTGGGTTGGGTCAGAAGTTAGTCAACTGGATGGCAAACTGGTTGATGGGCAGAAAACAGAGAGTGGAGGTAAATGGTATACAGTCAGAAGAGATGCAAGTCACAAGTGGAGTACCTCAGGGATCAGTCCCGGGGCCAGTCCTCTTCAACATCTTCATCAGTGATATTGCAGACAGACTGGAGGGTAAAGTTTGTCTGTTTGCAGATGACACCAAGATCTGCAGCAGAGTAGATGATCCAGATGGGGTGGACAGAATGAGAAGTGATCTGGATAAATTAGCAAAATGGTCAGAAGAGTGGCAACTGACGTTTAATGCAAAGAAGTGCAAGATCATGCACATAGGGAAGAGAAACCCTGAAGCCACCTATAGGCTGCGAGGGGAGTTGCTGGCAGTCACAAGGGAAGAAAGAGACTTGGGCATCGTCATCACCGATGACCTGAAATCATCCAAGCAGACCTCTAAAACAGTAGGTAAGGCTAGGAGGATGTTTGGGTGTATTAGTAAGGATATCACAAGTCAGAAGAAGGAGGTAATAATCCCTCTTTACAAGACACTGGTTAGGCTCCAACTGGAGTACTGCGTACAGTACTGGTGGCCACACCTTCACAAGGACATTAACCAAGTTGAGGCAGTCCAGAGAAGGGCAACCAAAATGGTGCATGGACTGCATCAGAAAACATATGAGGACAGATTAATGGAGCTCAATATGTATACCCTAGAGCAAAAGAGGGAGAGAGGTGATATGATTGAAACATTCAAACACCTTAAGGTCATTAACAAGGTGAAAGAGTCTAACATGTTTCAATATAAGAAATATAGCAGGATAAGAGGACACAGCTTGAGAATAGAGGGAGGCCGATTAAGGGGTAATGTGAGGAAGTTCTTTTTCACAGAAAGGGTGGTGTATGCATGGAACAGCCTACCTGAGGAAGTGGTGGATATGAATACAGTGCAGGGCTTCAAACAAGCATGGGATTGGTATAAGGGAGCAATACAGATGAGTATGAATAGATAGGCCATTGACAGAGCAAAGGCCGATGGCACATTTATAAGGTAGAAAAAGAAATGGGCAGACTGGATGGGCCTTGCAGTCCTTATCTGCCATCAATTTCTGTGTTTCTATGTAAATGCTAAGGAGGAGAAAAGGAAGGGCAGGAGGGAGGGGAAAGGAGGGGAAGGGGGGGGGATTGAGGTAAACACAAGTTACCCATTCAGGATGATGAGGAAATCCTGCAGAGGGAGCTGAGGGCAGCAAGGGTAGGGGGAAGGGAGGCAGCCAAGCCCTGGTTCCCCTTCAGGATGCTGAGAACCCTGTGAGGGAATCTCAGTGCTTTCATTTGCAGCGCAACTGTGTCATTACAGTATAGTCTTCTCTTCCCCTAACTTATAGTATAGTCTTCTCTTTCCCCTAATTAACAAGAGTTTCACTCAGTGGTTTTTCACCTGATATAATAAAGATTGATTGATTTTATACTCCCCTGCTCAATCCACTACATATCTTTTCCTCACCATGCCTCTAGACTTACTCAGACTACTTCTCCCTATCCTCTCTGTCCTCTGTCTTCCCCTTCTCACCCACACCCCTTCCCCATACCTATTATTACTGGCCCCTCTCTGCCACACTAATACTCCACTCTTCTGTCTTAAATTAAATTATGCTGTTACCTCATCTCCCTTTCATCAGACCTGGGAACACTACCCCTTCCACACTGGTACCTCACTCTTAGCAATTCCTATATATTGCACACTACTACATATTTTCTACTTCCAGTCTCCTTCTTCTCTCCACACCCCCTTATCTCCAGTTGAGCCTGCTCCGTACCTTGGTATAAGAGTGTAAAGCTTAACCACATTATCATTGCACTCATGCTCCTATCTTCTGGAGACATAAATCCCAACTCTGGACCTTGCCCTCCACGCGTCTTGGCACCCCGATCTACTGCTCCAGGAACCTCCACATCAAGCATCACTATCCTTCTCTGTGGACTAAAAATTCTCCACCTAAATAAAGGCAGCCTTCTCCCTAAAGTCGATGTACTCCAGCCTCTGGCTACTTCACTTGTTCCTGATATTATCATCCTGTCTGAAACTTGGCTTAATAAAAAAATAAGTGACCCTTCTCTCTCCATCCCAGGCTATACTATATCTCAACAAGACTGGTCAGGGAGGGGTGGAGGAGTGGCTAGCTACGTCTTCTCATCTATCCAATTCACCATCATTCTTTCCACCTCTGTCCTGAAAGCATATGAGGTGCTTATCTTACAGCTATCCCTCCCTTTCTCCATCCCTATATTTGTGGCAGGTGCTTATTATCACCCAGGCCTCCACTCCTTTGTTGTTACAAACCTCATCAGTTCCATAGTATCCCATACCTTCTCAGGTGAAATTTAGATAATGGGTGACTTCAACTTAAACTGGTTATCCCGCACCATGAACAATGTATGAAATGAAATTGATGCCCATAGCTTATCCCAGCTTATCCTTATCCAAATAAGATGAACCATAAAACAAGTAACCTCTCTTTAATCGACTGAGCCCTCACCTTACAACCACATAGGGTCATTAAATCTTGTGTATTATCAGATGCCCTAAGTGACCACCTCATGACCTTTCTAGTATGTAAAATTCACAGAATCAAGGCCCCTCATAAAACCTTAGTAACGTGCTCATATAAATCTCTGAACCTCGCTCCCTTCCTCTGTGACCAAGGGCATACAAACTGAGCCCCTAAAGCCTCAGCAAACTCAAAAGACAAAGCCACAGAATACTTTAAAGGTACATTTCTCAACATTTGGAATAAGCACACCTCACTTCGATGTGTCAGAGTCCATGGGAGCCACCTTCCATGGATCTCACCTGAAGTCAAGGTTTGTCAAAGAGCATGGGACCAAGCTTGGAAGCTACATAAAGCCTCAAAGCTCCCTAAAGTCTATTACACTTTTCAATCTCTTCGCAATAAGTGCACAAAAAACACTCATTTGGCTAAGGCAGACTGCTTTAGCTCAACCTTTCAATCCAACATAAATAATCACTCTAAATTCTGGAAAGTCATTCAACCACTCTTCTCCTCCCCCCTTCCACCCTTCCCTCCCCTCTCCTCAATGCAAATAACACCCTTATTACTGATCACCCCAGTGTTGCTACTGAATTTAATTCATACTTCACCTCTTGTACCTCTGGTCTACTATCCTTCTTATCACCTACTAGGCCAGGTGCCTCCCCACCTCACCATGCACACGGCTCAAGTCTACTGTTTCTCTTTCACTAAAATTGCCCTTCTGACACTTTGGATGCCTTGTATGCCTTAAACCCATTACTGCCTTATGGCTTGGACCCCAAGCTGCTATATCTCGCAGCTGCAGCTATCTCTGACCCACTGTCTGACCTCTTCAACCTCTCTTTCGAAATGGCAGCCATCCCATCTGTTTAGAAGCATGCCATTGTTCTTTCCTTACTTAAGGGCAGTCACCCTTCCTCACTGGGGAACTACTATCCCATATCCCTCCTTTCCACCATTGCCAAACTGCAAGAACACTTGATTCTTGCCCAAGTCTCTTCTTATCTCTCTAACTCCAACTTTTTCACTCCTTTCCAATCTGGTTTTTAAAAAAAAAACTCTCCACCATCACCTGCCTGATCAGGCTTACTGACTTCATCCTCTCAGGGATGGACAGTGGTCAAATCACATCTTCCATTTTTGTCAACCTAGCCAAAGCTTTCAACATGATATCCCACACCCTACTGCTAAACTCCATTTCCTCAGCAGGTCTGACTGACTCAGCCACTAGCTGGTTCAGAGCCTGCCTTGTAGGTCGGACCCAGTCAGTCAGAATCGCTGACTCCAAATCTCCCCCAACCCCCACTATCAACACTGGTGTGCCTCAAGGGTCCATTTTGGGCCCTATACTTTTCTCCATATTTCTTCATGACCTACCATCTGTCTGTGCATCAACCTCAATACATATGCACGCAGATGACATCGTCCTCTACACCTCTGCACAGTCCCCCACTGATGTTGCAAACAGTCTTCAGCAGGACTTCAGTAATGTTCAGCACTGGTTTTACTCTGATCAGCTTTTTCTAGATGCCAAGAAGACAGTCTCCATGATGTTTGGCACTAGGCAGAGACTCTCTAGGCTTCCCTCCCTGCCCTCCTTCCATGCCTTTGATGGGACAGTCCTTGAGGACATCTCCTTTTTCAGATATCTGGGTGTTTGGCTTGACAAATATCTCACCTTCTCTGGTCATGTTGACACCATCCTGAAAAGGTGCTCCCCAAATGCACAGCACTCTGATACAGGAACCGGAACTGCCTCCTCTCTCAACTAGGTGTGAACATGTCCAGAAGATGATCCTTCCTACTTGCAACTATTGTGTTGTAGTCTACAATGCCACTCTCAAGACCTCCTTAGCCAGATTGGATACCCTCTTCAGTCTCTCTCTGTCGCTCTGCTCTGGACTCTCCTCCTCCTCCTCTCACCACTCTCTACCACTCTCTGGCATTTCCTCACTGGAAAATAGACACCCCATCATTGTGCTAAATTTGCCTCTAAATTTTGGTTTGGATCCTATCTCACTTCCTCTCTATCAGTCCCACCCTCACTCTGCCCACTGACTTAGATCTTACGACTCCTGTTCCTTGGTTGTCCCTTGCCGGTCTACCATTGTAGGCCAGGCTTCTTTCTTATCACTTCCCAAAACTGTGGAATTCACTTCTCACCAGATTCACCACTCCTCCCCCATAACTTCAGCCCTACATAATTTCTCTCTGTGAATTGTACCTGCAATTAATCTACCTGGTATTCCTGACCTGTTCCCCAACCTCTATCAATATATTAAGTAACTATTATAAATTACAGCTCCCTTCCAGCCCCACTACTTTCTTTCTCTGCAGAGATCCCTACCTGGCCATTACATCAGGTTATCTATAACTACCAATATAACTATGACTTTAGATTCCTGTCAATCTACAAATATCAATATATCTGTAACCTTGATTCCTAGTCATCTGCTCCCATCCCAGCCTCGCTACCTTTCCACCTCTGCTGTTACTCCCTATCCATCCCTTCCTTTGTGGCTAAATGGCACCATCATCATGGATTTAAGGTGTTTATCCTGATATAGTGCACTTGACCTGTCCATTGTGACCTCTGTAAACAATTGTACTTATATGATGCACTTAACATGTTCTTTCTGTTATTTGCTATTCACCACTGCCAATATTGTTGTAATAATGTTTGCTGTTATATGCATGTAAGTATTTCAACTACCCTTTCCCCCAGGATGCACCATGAGATGAGCAACTTGTTCAGTGTGCCTTTCCTGGTGAAATGTTTCAAGAAATAAGTAAATAAAATAGGACATTTTATTTAAATATAGGATGACGTGTCCCAGTATCTCTATTAATTTTAGACAATATTAAATCTTTATATATATGATAAGTGGCTGTAGAATTGTATGGGCTCTATTGTAACAGAAAACATGTTTTATCAGAGAATTTGTACCTGGCACATGGATCATCTATTCTCTTTACTAGTAACAGCATTCAGGAATAAGATGTGGTACACCTATAAGTGTTGTTTGTCTTCTAAATGAAAAATGGGAATGCCCACTCTGATACATGTTCACATGAAGTATAATGTGATATTCTTTAATGATACTTTTATAATGTAAGATATACAAACAGAGGAGAGAAAGAATTAAGTGCCTCAACTGGGACTTGAACTCAAGCCACATGGAACACTGTTCTGATTACGTTACCACTTGCACCAACAAGGCAACTGGAAACTGGGCAGGCCTGGATCACATCACCCTTTTAAAGGCACAACCTGGTGCTGCACAGATAATTACATTTTGATCACGAGGTGTGGGGTGCATATTAATAATAATAATAATACATAATAATAATAATAAGCTTTATTTTATGGAGCCTTTCAAAAACCAAGGTGCCTAACAAAGTTTAAAAACAACATCAGACAATTCAGTGTCTTAAAAATATAAAACCAACTGATACAGTTAGAGAAAAGAAATTAACCACCAAATGCTTGACACCACAAATATGTTTTCAGGACCTGTTTAAATCCCTTCATGGTCACGCACTCCACTAACTAATGTGTTAGAGAATTACAGAGGGTAGGGGCTGCATGCATAAATACCCAGGCCCCAGAAGATTTTAAGCACACCCTCGGGATCTTTAGCAACCCCTTGTCAGCTGAGTGGAGCAACTGCCAGGGCAGTATGGGATCAGAAGCTCTTTCAAGTAGTCTGGGCCCAGTCCATGTAGGGCTTTAAAGTCAGAAGACCGACTTTAAACGTAATCTGCCACTCTACTGGTAGCCAATTGCAGTCCACGTAGCACTGGCAATATATGACTGGACAGAGAAGTTCCTGTCAAAAGCCAGGCGCTGCATTCTGCACAAGCTGCAGGCAGCAGATTTCCACCAGGTAGCCCTAGGTAGAGGAATTGAAATAATCCAAGTGCAAGGACACAAAGGCAAGGGACCAGTGTAGGAAGATCGCTGGGACAGAAAAGGGCTTGATCCTGGAGATATACCTCAGGTGATAAAATACAGGACATGATGATGGCTGACACCTGCGAATGCAGAGTCAGCCCTTCATCAAAAATTACTTCCAGGTTCCACACCTGTTCAGAGGTCGGGAGTGATAGGCCCCTAAGGTAAAGCCCAGAGGGCAAACAAAACAAAACCCCAGCCCCCCATCTGGTGCGCCAGATCCACAACCAACTCCTTAGTCTTATCCGAGTTCAACTTCAGACAACTCGAGTCCATGCTAAGAAGTGCAAAATAATGTACCTGGGAAACAAAAACCCAGGGGAAGAGTACACAATGGGAGGTGAGATACTAATAACAACAAAAATGGAAAGGGACATGGAGGTAGTCATATCATATGACCTAAAGGTGGGCAAGCAATGTGAGAGGGCAGTAAGGAGGGCTGGGGGGATACTGGGATGCATAGGGAGAGGCGTCACCAGTAGAAAACAGGAAGTTGTTATCCCTCTGTACAGACAGCTGATGAGACCCCATCTAGAGTACTGCATGCAGTTCTGGAGACCTAGTCTCCGCAAAGACATAGACAGGATGGAGGCAGTCCAGAGGAGGGCAACTAAAATGGTGCAGGGTCTGCACCAGCAGACATATGAAGAGAAACTTAAGGAGCTTAATATGTATAGCCTCGACGAAAGGAGGGAGAGGGGGTCATGATAGAAACTTTCAAGTACCTCAAGGGAATCAACAAGGTCCAAGAGGGTAATATTATTCAGAAAAGAGGTGTGCAAGAACAAGGGGGCACAATTTGAAGATAGTGGGGGGGATGGCTCAGAGGTAATGTGAGGAAGAATTTTTTCATGAAGATAGTTGTGGATGCATGGAACAGCCTTCCTGAGGAGGTTGTGGAGTCAAAATCAGTGGTGGAATTCAAGAATGCATGGGACAGTCATAAGGCAATTCTTGGGGGTAGGGGTAGGAAGAAGTAGACTGTTGGTTAACTAGAATCTGGAGCTTATCCATTAGGTAGGGAAAGGGGCAGACTGGATGGGCCAAGCAGTCCTTATCTGCCATCAAATTCTATTTTTCTATGTTTCAATCCACTCCTGGATTTCTGCGAGGCAGTTATTAAAGACTGAGAAAGCTCCATCCTGGTCAGGTGCAAAGAAAGATAGAGCTGGGTATCATCAGCATAACAGTGAAACCTCAGCCCATACCTTCTTACAATGTCTCTGATGGGTAGCATGTACACTGTGAACAACATGGGGACAACACGAGCACTGAGGAACCCTTACAAACAGAGAAACTGGGTCTGAGGAATAAACCCCAGACACCACTCTCTTAGTTCTTCTGGGAGGTAAGACGTAAACCACCTGAGGACTACACCCAATAATCTACAGATGAACCTCAGATGATCAAGTAGGACCCCATGGTCCATAGTGTTAAATGCTGATGAGAGATCTAGAAGAACCAGGATGGAATGACTCTTCTGATCCATAGCCATCAGGAGATTATTGAGCACCCAAACCAGCGCTGTCTCAGTACTATGCCTCTTTTGAAAACTGGACTGGAGGGGTTCATAGATATCATGGATGGTCAAATGGTTCTCCAGCTGTACGGCCACTACCTTCTCTATCATCTTCCCTTAAAAGGGAAGGTTTGAGATTGGTCAGTAGTTCGCATGGCTGTCAGGGTCCAAAGAAGCTTTCTTCAAGAGGGGTGTTACCACCACCTCCTTCCAGGAGCATCAGACTACCCATGCAAGAACCAGACTGATGGAATCAATACAACCCAAAATCAGGAAGTTGGTCTGGGTCCACACTACAGCATGTAGGGCACACACTCTGGATAATCTGCATTACATTCATGAACTCCGGTCGGTTGAAGGTACTCCAGGAAAGCTGAGGAGCTGCAGCCATGCACTGATCCAGAGCAACATCCTTAGAGTGTGCTGGATGGAGTGCAGCCCTCATGTCACCACCTTATTTGCAAAGAATCGAGCAAGTTCATGACATTTACTTGCGAAAAGGCTTTTCGAACTTGTAGGCAGGCTGAGTTGCACAGTCTGTCTGCTGTGCAAAATAGCTGAGCTGGTCGATTCTCAGCAGACACAATATCCTGGACAGGAACACTGCCTTCTAATGGGTGATTGCAGATTTATAGGCTTCATAATGCTCCATCAATTTAAGGTAGTCGGCATCAAGGGACTATCTCTGGTAGCAAAGTTCTAACCTTCGTCATAGTTGCTGCATCTCCCTCAAGGTCCCCTCAAGCCATGGGGATAGAAGGTGAAGGGAGAGAGGACAAACACGGACAGAAGCAATGACATCCAGGGCCTCCAAAATAGCCATACTTAAGGCTACCATGAGGGCCTCTGGGCCGCTGTTTGCCACAGAAAGGGATGATAGGTTAAGTACTGCTTCCAGACCTTCAGAGCTAACATCTCATAAAGGGCGATACCTGACTATCTCCACAGGGCTAGGCCTATGAAGGGGGGCACTAAAACTAAACCCCATGGTGTAGTGGCCAGACCATTCAACTGATTCAACCCCCAGATCTGAGGCCTCGATCCCCAGGAGAAAGACTAAGTCAAGGGAGTTAACATATTTATGGGTAGCAGTGGTAACTATCTGTGTAAGGCCCAGGGATGACATCAGCTGGAGGAAGTGTTGTCCAAACTGTGAGAATTTGTCATTGACCCAGGCGCTGAAGTCATCCAGAACCATCAGTCTGAGTGACTCGAACACCATGTCGATTTGGCACACCACTTCCTGAAGGAACCGCTTCCTCATTTCAGGGTGAATGGTAGATGAGAGTGATCCTACACCCTACACCTGCTACCATGGTACACTCAAATGACTCAGTCTCCTCAACTGGTACACTCATGAGGTTAAGTTTGGTCTTAAAAAAGGCCACAACCGCCCCACCCCGCAATCCAATCTCAGGTGGCAAATCACCGAGTACCCAGCTGTAGTTAAAGCCTCCAAAATGGGGCCAGAGTTCTCATCTAGCCAGGTCTTGGTGATGCAAGTCAGATCCACCATTCCTACAAGATCTGCAGTAATTGCAGTTTTGTTCTTAATGGACCTGACATTGCATAGCACCACTCGAGTTGGATGAACCTCCAGGACCACCCAAACCACCTGCCCACCAATATTGGTAGTGCCCTTGGGTATGGAAACCAGACATGGCAGACCACATTCTTTGTTCTATTTCACCCCAGGGCATCTCCTGGATCTCATGACCCCAATGTGGTGGCCCCGTTCATTCACCCTCCACTGTTTGTGCCCACCCTCCTCCCTACGAGTGATACCCAGTGCCCTTCAGTGCTGGTATGTTGTAAACTGCAATGGGGGAGGAATAAAGGGATGGGAGACACGGACACATACAAACACTGGAGAAAAAAAATAGGTGCCTCAGCTGGGACCTGAGCCCAGGCTGCCTTGGTCACTGTTCCAGTTGCACTTCCAGGTGCACCACCAAGGTAACTGGGTACTGGGCCATCCCCTAGCACATTACTCATGCAACAAAACACAGCCTGTTGCTGTACAGATAATTACATTCAAGTCCCAGCTGAAGCACTTATTTCTTTCTCTCCTATTTGTATGTGTTTCATAAATATATACACACACAACCCGGCCAGTGGCGCTGAGGTTGAGCACTGGGCCACACCTCGTACCACGCCGATGACCCATGTTTGGGAACGGACTCAGGTTGCCAGTGGTTGGCAGGGGGAAGGAGGATTGAGCGTTCCCACAAATGCTCTCCTCCTTCGGGAAGGGATACCAGGGGTGTTTAATACACCCAATGTCCGGGAGAGCTGGTGGAAGCACCGACTCTCAGGGCAACAGCGGCTTCCATTGGGAGGAGCTGGGGAAGGGAGGATGCCATCAGGCACTTGGCAGGTATGCGTAGCGGAGTGAGAGGGAGGGACAGAAAAAAGTGGAAAACCCCCTTCGGCTTTCCTGGGTGACGGCTGCTCCAGCCTTCCAGTCTGCATCATGGGCAGACCCCGCTGTGCAGGTGCTCCGTGGAGAAAGAGGCAGGTAGGAGCCACCAAAGAGGCACTCTAGGGGCAGACTCAGTGAGGGATGGGAGACATTGAGCAAGCCTGATTAAGAGGAAAGCAGAGGGCGAACAGGAGGGAATACAATAATTAAAAAAAATATATATGCATACTGCACTCCTATAATGTGAGATGTGCTATGTATATGTATTTGTATAACTGGATATTATAACATCAGGTGCTATATTGATATTATTCCATACATTTCATACCTGATCATGGTTTAGATCAAGTATGATTTTAACTATTTTATTCATGTATACAGTGTGACAGATTGTGCACTATATATGAGATATGTATAATGATGTTGTCTAACTCTGATGAGGCTTAGTGGTTTCCAAATGGAACATTAGTGGTGCAAAATTATGATGCAGCAGTAATTGCCAGAGCATTTGTCTCACCAACAGCATGGTGGTATGGTGGGTAATTGACTTATTGCTGATATTCTTCTTTCAATAAACAGAAAGCTCCATTTTGTAGTCAATACTGTTTACTGTGTTGTCCTTGCTCTGGGTGCTTTAAATTCTGTGTGTGTGTTTGACCTCTGTTTATAGTACCATGGCTTTATCCTGGTGCTAGTCTGCTGTTCTGTGTTATTTCTCACTACATCCACCACTATATCTTTTTTTGTTTATACTTTGCTGTTTCACTATAAATATTTTATATCCCTAGACTGCATTTTGTTTTTAGTGGTAGTTTATCTTCTGTTTGCCATGATGGCATATCTCATGTAAAGCATTTGATGTTTTTGTCTGAGAAATGCTTTACAAGAAAAGAATGGGATTTTACAATTAATCTGCTGCTTAATGAGTAAATAGTGAAGCTGAGAAATCATTGTTGAGCTATGATATGTTGCCTTTGCCAAGGTTAATGATCTGACCTCTGAAGGCTATGTTGGAGGAGACATATGACTATCAAGTTTCAACAAGCTACTATGGTATACAATAAATGTATGAATGAGCATTGTAGCAGAATCAGTTTTCCTTTTGATGGACTTTTTTCCTGATTTGAAGGTGATTGCAATTGTGTTCAATATGAAGTCAATGTTGTTGTGGCAGTGTAGTCCAGATGTCAGCTAACGAGACTCTGAACTTGGAATGCCAGTATCCTGGTTTCTATTTCAACCACAGTAATGTGAATGCTACACAATCATGATTAATATTCCTGTGGAGCCACTGAAAAACAAAACAACAAAAAATGAGATACTACATCTCAGGTGGAATATCCTGGGTAAATAATAGGGCTGAGAATAATCAGTTAACCATAGATTTGCCAAGATCGTCACAAAGGGCACATAGCTCATATGGCCCCTCTCAAACATCTGTACAAAGCAAACTGCCACTATGTTCAGCAAAAGGTTATATGCCCATTGTGTGTACCCACTTTGCCTGGCAAAGAGGCATGTTGACATCAAAGTGTCACTTTGTGTAGGTTTTTATCCTTACCTTAATGCACCTTAATTATCATGTGCTAAATATAAAATTGCTGGAAGAGTCAGTTGAATGTGTTTGCATCATTATAATGTGAGGAACAGAAACAAAAAAAAATCAGAAGTTGCAGCTTAGCTGCATGTTTGAAAGGAAGCGTTAGAAAACTGTCTGTGATTGACAGTGTGTGGTCTGTACTGTGGAACTTGGAAGCAGGATTTGGATTGAAATAAATAACAGGAGGGAATGGAATGTGTCTAGCGGACATAGATATCAACAATGAGAAATGCAGTGCAGTAGTATGTCATGAGTATATTTCAGTGAAGCAAGCTTTGTTATCTATAACATACTTCATTCATCTTTGTGATATACCACTTCTACATCTTGATGCTTTGATTTACATTGTACTGCTTCACTATAGAAATTTTATAGCCCCTGGATTACATGTTATGTTTTGTAGTACTTCATCTTTTATTTTTCATATTAACACACTGTATGTAATGCATTTGAAAATATTATATAACAAATACTATACATAAAAACATTGTAGATTCGGCAATTAATTTACTTCCTAATGAGTAAACAGTGAAGCTGAAAAAAAAATCATTCACTAATTCACTATGTTTATTCAGAGATAATCAGAATGTCTGTGAATCAACTGCATTTACAAGGCATCCAAAGAAAGTGTAGACACATTGTTATATGTATACAGCAGATACAGTTAGAATGTCTTAGTAATGATAATGTATGCCTTATTACAAGACTTTACAGATATCTGATCCTTACCACCTGATTTAGTCATGGAAAATAAAAGTCTGGTGCTACTGTACCAGTTCCTCTAAATGGTGCTTTAATAACTTTTACTGCCCCCCATGCCCTGAACCACCACACCATTGTAGCTAAATACAGTCACATATTGTTCCTTCTGATGATGTCCATGCCTCACCAACTGGTGAAAGCATGGGTGTACAGTCAACAAAGACCCATGTGTTTTAGTGCACAGATTGTCTTACTACTGCTGTCAGTCCACAATATTAAATTCACACATACTGAAGGTTTATATTTCATCCCAGCTCCACTATAAGCAGAATTTATTTCAGTCCTGTTACACAAAGCTTACAGCACACCTGCCTCTCTGCTATCACAGCAGTCACTCATGCCACACTGTTACTCTGAAGTAGGCACACATGCCCAATTTACAGTACAGTACAAGTCACATTGAACTGTTACATCAATGAGCTGGTTTAGCATTGTTTTTTGCAGTTGGCAATGCATTGGCAACTCATATTGTATTATTTTTCAGTGCTTATCCAGCAGAAGAACAATGTTTGTAAAATGTTTTTGCAACTCCGTTGGAATGCATCTACAGTCCAGTCATAGTGCAATGTAAAGTTAAATTTAACTCCTAAGAAACAGTTTGTACAAGGCTTTGTGTGGGATCTAACAACACTTATGCAAGTCAATCAGAAATGTTAAAGCAACTCATTGGAGGAACAGTTTAATATGACTTGTACTGTACTATTAAGTGCATGGGGGAAATTCTATTCATAGTCTAATTTTATCATGCCCCAGTAAAGGATGTCTAATGGTCATGCTAAAATGTGTTAAGAAGTAAAAATGAGCATGGGATAAGTTATTTTTGCTGTTTGAAACTGATTAACATGACCATGCTTCAGTTACGAGTACTCACAGTAAGTTTATTGCACTGATTTGGCCTTCCACTACCTTGCTTGTTTGTCATGAATCACCAGTTTTTCCCAACATTTGCTCACATCACCTGCAGATGTCCTACAGATCAAAGGGAATGCAATTCAAGATTTTTACTATATTTGTTAGCTAAATGTACAACCTGAGTAGATATCATTCATATACAGAATAAAGTAAATGGATAAAAAGTCTTGAAATAATAAATACATATAGAAACAAAGACAGTGATTTCAGAAAAAGACCAATGGTCCATCAAATCTGCCCACTGATCCCAATATATGTATTCATATATCTATTCATATATGCATGACAGCAGGCATTACATTAATGGAAACATTTTGAATATGGATGCACAATGAAAAAAAGTTACCAGGTGACCCAGGATATTAGGTAGATACACATAATGATGTTCATATTTAGAACTTACTACTTTGGAATAAAAACAAACAAACAAACAAAAAAACAACAACAAACTATATGCAGTGCATCAGACGATCATTGTCTATAATATATACAGTTCCTGCTGTAGCCATTAAATTAAGGCCCAATTAAGTGTCTTTTAATTGTAGCAATTAAAGCTGATTATCAAATTATCTGGGATCTCTAAAATGGTTAAAGTATCAAAATGTTTGTGACTGGTATATTTTCTTATTAACAAGCAACCGTGTTTATTCTGTACCACAGTAGCAGATGAAAATAAGATTTTCATTTTGTGGTTCAATAGTAAACATTACCAAATGGATGTGCCATCACATGAAGAGGGGGAATAATTCAATAACGTTACTGAAGATTTTTTTTATTTTTATTTTTTTAGAATACGTCAAGAAATCATCATACTGAGGTACTCTGAAATTGGTCACAATTAGTGTCTCATGTATAGTGGCAGCTTCTTCTTCAGAACGTGTTGCAGTAAATAAAGAAAAGGGAAAATATATTTTTCACTTGTAAACACTTGTGGTCAATCACAATATTTTTGTTAAATGATAAAAATATAATGTACAAGGTTTTTTTTGTTTTCTTTTATTATGTGACTGGAGAAAGGAATGTTATTTTTCATACAGCATATAAAAAGAAAACCTCATTTAACCTGCAAGCTTAGGTTTTGTATTGAAGCTGTTTTCAAATGCTTATACACATTGTGTTACTGTTGTTCCATATTGCAGAAACTCTATAAGTGTTTCTGGCTTTATCCAGTCACATAAAGAAAGACTAAAGGACCTTAAGATGTATAGCCTTGAGGAAAGGAGGGAGAGGAGGACATGATTGAAACTTTTAAATACCTCAAGGGAATCAACAAAGTCCAAGAGGGTAGAATCTTTCAGAAAAAGAGATGTGCAAGAACAAGGGGGCACAATTTGAAGATAGAGGGGGATGACTCAGAGGTAATGTGAGGAAGTATTTCTTCACGGAGAGGGTTGTGGATGCATGGAACAGCCTTCCTGAGGAGATCGTAGAATCAAAAACAGTGGGGGAATTCAAGAATGCATGGGACAGACATAAGGCAATTCTAGTGAGGGGTAGGAGGAAGTAGGCTGTTGGTTAACTAGGATCTGCAGCTTATCCATTAGGTAGGAAAATGGGCAGACTAGGTGGGCCAGGAGGTCTTTATCTGCCATCAAATTCTATGTTTCTGTGTTTCTATGGCTTGCATTCTGGTACTAAAGAAATCTTAGAACTAAACAGTTTGTCATCTGCCTTAAGACATGCATTCCTACACCCATGCCATGCAATCATTACACTTACTTGTCAACTATGCCTTAGTGCTTACTTTATTTTAGCATTATGGATTTTGTTTTGTTGTTTCTGTGTACCTGTATTCACTTGTAAATGTCTGCTCCCCTGTTTTCCCCTAGGTCACACCTGGAAATTAGCCTCAGCTCAGTTTGCCTTTCTTGGTTAAACTCTTTAAATCGATAAATATTTAGGCCTAAACATCATGGCATTTAACCAACCTCACTGTGGATTTACCGCACAACAGATACAGTAGACTGTTATGCAAAGGCAGATAATTTGCCAAACAAATAATATTTCCAAACAAAAAAAGTTTCATTTCCACATAAAAATAAACCATGCACATAACTCACATAAGCACAACAGTGAGTTCACTGCCCTATGGCTTCTGTAACAGAACTGAACATGTTCATGGTGGGGGGCGGGGTCATCAGAGGTTGATTGAGTGCCATGATATTTATTTATTTTGTATTTATTTATTCATTTGTTTGTTTATTTATTTATTGTTTTTGTGTGCTGAATATAACACATTGATTAAATATGCAAACCCTTTAGCTATAGAGTTTTTTTTTGTTGTTGACTGTTTTAGAACAGCATGACATAGTTTATGTTCTTGCTAAGCTCTTTTATTGTGCGAACAATGTTTCTAGGACCTGCAATGGACTTATGTGTTTCAAAAGGCTGTAACAAACATCCTCAAGTTTTAAAATGGTACTCACCACAAGTGTGTAAATCAGAAACCATATTGAGTTTACATTAGACCATTAGAGATGAAACAATAAAATATCTGAAACTAAAATTACAAAAACAGCTTGTGCAGGAAAATAACTTATAGGTTCAGCACTGTTCTTCTTCAAGAAAAGGTATTTGGTGCTAACCGAATGAGTTTATGCTATCAGAGTTATCTTTAAGTCAACAAAGCCAACATTCTGTTACATTTAGAAATAGAAGAAGCCTAGACATTGCATTATGATGAAGCAAACACCATTGTGTCTTAGATGATTTCAGAAATGTAGGACAGATGATTAAAAAGAAGCTAGTGGATTCCATCTTCTGAATGATACAACCAGTCTAGTATGCAGATGATGGACATACAGCCAAGATTTAAAAGACTAATGCACAAATACAGTATTAGTGCAAGAAAATAAGATTCACCTTCCATTGAAATTGAAACTGAATGATTATTGATGGAAGAATCAATCTTTCAAGAAAAGATGGATAGCAAATGAATCAATGAGGAAAAAGCATCATGGTAAAATGGAACAGAAAAAAGAGAAGATATGTTAATCATGAAGAGGAAAGGCATACTGCATGAGGCTAGTAATGCCAATAGGAACATGGGGAGGGACACAAATGAACAAAGTCATGTCAAAATGTTTAATTTAAAGGAAGTGACAAGCAGTACAAGTGAAGCAACACATGTTGTAAGTAAGTTGATACAAAAGAAACACATATGCACAAAATAGTTTTACTAATGTAAAAAGCCTAAGAAACAAACTGGAATTACTAGTGACATTTCCTTGACTGGAAGAACAGGATGTAACAGAAATAAAACTTACTGGCAAGACATACCCTGAGTGGCAGAGATAAGAAAAGCACTAAAACTACAGTTCATACAGCAAAGATTGGCCAGTATAGAAAGGAAGAGGGATAACACTGTATGTCAAAAGCAAACTTCTGATACAGTGGTGCATAGCTTCATATTCCCTCATGTTACCTGAACAGTAAAAGAAGGTGACAAGACTTTCTATAGATACATTAGTGAAAGGAGAAAGTCCAGAGGGGTATTGCTAAGCTCAATGGAGAAAAGGGGGCATGTGAGGAGGAGGACCCTGTAAAAGCATTTATTCTAAATAGATACTTTTACTCAGTATTTACTGAAGAGAAGGTAGGGCAGGGCCCACAGCTCAGCACCATGGACACAGGGGGGAAGGAGGTGAGCACTACTCCCTTCACAAAAGAAAGGGTCCTACAAGAGCTCACTAAGCTCAGGGTGGACAAGGCAATGGGACCTGATGGCATACATCTCAGGGTACTAAAGGAGCTAAGGGAGGAACTAGCAGAGCCATTAGCAGAACTATTTAGTGAGTCTCTGTGCACAGGAGAGGTCCCAGAAGACTGGAGAAGGGCTCTTGTGATCCTGCTCTACAAGAGTGGTAGCAGGGAGGAGGCAGGGAACTACAGACCAGTCAGTCTTACCTCAGTTGTGGGCAAGATTATGGAGGCACTCCTTAAGGAAAGGATAGTGCAAAACCTGGAATCCATAGGCAAAGGATCCAAGACAGCATGGGTTTACAAAAGGAAGGTCCTGTCAAACTAATCTCATAGATTTCTTTGACTAGGTAACCAGATTGGTGGACCAAGGGGGAGCAGTTGATGTTGCCTACCTTGATTTCAGAAAAACTTTCAACACTGTTCCACACAGAAGATTGATAAATAAGCTATGTAGGCTCGGGTTGGGTCAGAAGTTGGTCAACTGGGTGGCAAACTGGTTGACGGGCAGAAAACAGAGAGTGGTGATAAGTGCTATATAGTCAGAAGAGATACAAGTCACAAGTGGGGTACCTCAGGGATCAGTCCTGGGGCCAGTCCTCATCAACATCTTCATCAGTGACACTGCAGAGGGACAGGAGGGTAAAGTTTGTCTATTTGCAGATGACACCAAGATCTGCAGCAGAGTAGATGATCCAGATGGTGTGGGCAGAATGAGAAGAGATCTGGATAAACTAGCAAAATGGTCAGAAGAGTGGCAACTGGGATTTAATGCAAAGAAGTGCAAGATCATGCACATAGGGAAGAGAAACCCTGAAGCCACCTATAGGCTGGGAGGGGAGTTGCTGGCAGTCACAAAGGAAGAAAGAGACTTGGGCATCATCATCACCGATGACCTGAAATCATCCAAGCAGACCTCTAAAGCAGTAGGTAAGGCTAGGGGGATGTTAGGGTGTATTAGTAGGGGTATCACAAGTCGTAAGAGGGAGGTAATAATCCCTCTTTACAAGACACTGGTTAGGCCCCATCTAGAGTACTGCATGCAGTACTGGTGGCCACACCTTCACAAGGACATTAACTAAATTGAGGCAGTCCAGAGAAGGGAGACCAAAATGGTGCAGGGACTGCATCAGAAGACATATGAGGACAGATTAACGGAGCTCAATATGTATGCCCTTGAGCAAATGAGGGAGAGAGGTGATATGATCGAGACATTCAAACACCTTAACGGCATTAACAAGGTGAAAGAGTCCAACATGTTTAAATATAAGAAAAAAAGCAGGACAAGAGGGCACAGCATGAGATTAAAGGGAGGCCGATTAAGGGTGAATGTGAGGAAATTCTTTTTCACACAAAGGGTGGTGTATGCATGGAATGGCCTATCTCAGGAAGTGGTGGCTATGAATACAGTGCTGGGCTTCAGATAGGCATGGGATAGGCATAAGGGAGCAATACAGATGAGTATGAATAGATAGGCCATAGACAGAGCAAAGGCCGATGGCACATTTATAAGATAGAAAAAGAAATGGGCAGACTGGATGGGCCTTGTGGTCCTTATCTGCCGTCAACTTCTATGTTTCTATGTCTACTCATGTTTATCACTATATTGAGTGAAACACTGTCAGGAATAGTCAAAGCTTTCACTTTACACTTGCCTGTCTTCTTGCAATATGCCAGTTGGTCATCAGAGCTTGCATGCTAAAGGGCTTGTGGAGAAATGGAGAGACATACTGTATACCATGTTTCTGCACATGATAAATTTTTGGAAAAAATGAAGAAACTTCTTGGGAAAGCACACATGAGCAAAGGAATTCAGGAATAATGAGATACCTTCAAAATCATCCAGATTCAGTAGCTTGAAAGAAGGAGAATGAATCCCACAATATATAAACATACAGTATTTGAAAGGTGAAGGAGGTACAGTGCAGCTGATCAGGTTGTAGTTGCAGTGTCTTGAGTTACAGCATAACAAAAGGGATTAACTGCTATCGAGTTTAATTAGTTTACTGTAGCAACTGTATTGCAGTATGGTGCAGTGTTGTGTTGCATTCTGACTGGCTCAACTGGCTCAACTGTACTCAACAAGACCCAGGAGAAAAAGAGCTGCACAAGATGAGTAAATTAGAGGACATCAGTAAAATAGACACATCTACAGAAATGCACTTAGAAATTGCAAACATAGAATCAGGGGTTCAAAATGAATGACAGAAGAACAGACACTGTAGCACTTAAAGTGAAAACCAACAATGACATGTTCTTCACATATATTAAAGAGAAGAAAACACCACCAGCTGTTGTATCACTGAAGGATCAAGTAAACTGTAACATAACTACCAATAAAGAACATATGTCTGAATGCTTAAATTAGTATTTTATATCAGTATTCACAGATGACAATGCAGGAATGATAGCAGATAGTGAAAGGTTATTCTCATGAGAGCAAATTACATGACAGGACATGTGTGTGATGCCAGAAGCTGATCAAAAATATTGAAGATGGAAAACATTAGCAAGGCACCTGGGCCTTTAGTGACTATGCAATGAGCTACCTAGCAAATTGATAATAACACTGAAGCTTTTACAAACCACTGTATTTATTCCTGATGACAAGATATGGCCCATCAAATAGCAGTATTCAAAAAAGGTTCTATGCAGGCCAGTCAATTTGAAATGATTACCAAGAGAGATCCTTGAGATAATTGTAAGAAAAAGAAATGTAGAACACTTACAGAAAAAGCAATTAGGCCTGGTAATCCAATATGTATTTTGCCGGTGTAAGTCATATCTGATTGCATTGTCTGATAATCTTAGGAAAGAGTTTGATGAGAGGAAAGCTGAAGATGGTGTGTACCTGAACTTCAGATAAAGCCTTTGACAATGGGTCACACATAGAAGGTTAATTAAGTCAATGGAACATATAAGCATAGCCAGTTATGCAATGCAACAGATTAGAAACTGGTTTGGAAGCAGAAAACAAAGGGCTAAAATAAATGGCATTCAATCAGCATGCAAGCAAGTGACCAGTGGAGCCCACATGACTCCACTCTGGATTTAACATTGTTTAATATATCCATAAGTCATTTGGAAGTGCATACCAGTAGCTGCCTTGATAGGTTTGCTGATGACACCAGAATTAGAAAGGCTGATGCATCACAGATGGAGGTTAATGAAATGCAGAGGGGCCCAGAGATGATCAGGAAATGGGCAGAAAATTGTCAAATGAAATTCAAGATTGAAATATTTAAAGTCAGAACATCAGAAAAATATTATCTAAACAACACAGATATTACTGATACTCAGAAGGAAAAAGACATGGGTAATGGTATATAACAACTTTACATAGAGGTAACATTATTGAGCAGCAACCAACAAATGAAATAAAATCAGGGTGCATGTCAAGACAAACTATATCAGCAGAACAAGAGGAAAAATATCATAGCGCCCTGCATCGATCACTGATAATTCCCGGTCTTAAGTATATGGTTTAGTTCTAGTCTCTATGTCTGAGAAAGGAAAATAAGATTACAAAGGAGCAGAGAAAATTGACCAGGTAGCTGAGAGCATGCACAACTTTGGCTGTGAGGACAAACTGGCAAAATTGGGACTTTTCTCCATGGAAAAGAGAAAAGTCAGAAGACATGATTGCAGTTTCCAGATAACTGAAATGGATAACACCATCATTTCAAATGCAACTCTTCTGGGTGTACCAGAAAGAAAGAGAAAAAAAGCACAAGATAATATGATTTATCTTGCCATGAACAAGGAAAAAGAATATAATAGATCATTAGAGTAATGTCACAATCCCAACTTAACTGTGGTCGCACATGTGGAATCTACTAAGATTAAAAAACTACAGTGTTAGGAATATGGACAAGTCAGAAAGTTATGTTTCTGTGAGGCTTACTTTAGTATTTCATGAGCATCAATTCATTTATGGAAAGTAATCTCTTAGATACTGAACAGGCATGAATTTTGAACCAAGCATGTGTAAGAGTTACTCAGGATGCAACACAATACCTTGCAGTGAATGATATGTCACAGACTACTTCATGACAAAAGGGCTTAACTGTCAATGAATTGCAACATTCTCTGCAGCATAATAAAGCACTCTGCAGAAATACTGCAAGATGATGTGTTGCATTCTGGATGACTCAACAGTATGGCTAGAGACTGGTCCACTTGTTTTTCAATCAACTAATAACTGAAAAAATAAAACAGTTCACATGCACTGAAGGATGAAGGCACAGGATTTGTTCATTTTTATATGGGTACTGCAGCAATCCCATACCTAAAATAGGGTTGTGCAATATTAATATGCTGAAACTGATAAATCGAAGAATGACCTTGATGGCAACAGAGCTTTCAAACAATGGAGCAGCAGGCAAACACATGCACGCAGCACTGAGGACACAAATGCATTGTTCATGAAAAAAAGAGTCAGAAGGGCATTAATAAACAGGATCATTAATCAGATAAAAGCTAGTAGATTAAAATGATGAACCAATTATCAAGTCAAAATCTGATTACACATAGGAAAGCATCAAAACCTACCCATGTAGCAGTTGTAGTTAGAGGAAATATCCCCAGAGAATGTTAATGGATTGACAGTTCATCCAACAACTGAGAGTATAGATTAAAGTACTATATAAGCATTGTCATCTCTAGGGTGATCACCAAAGTTACCTAACCAGGAAAGCAACATGAGAGAAAATTACAAACAATTTATCTTGTAAGGAATATCAGGAGATATATGTGTGTCAGCTTGCAGAAAAAGATGTGGGAGTAAAGAAGTTGCATTTGGTACTGGGAGAATACTGACAGAGAAGATCAGTATTCACAAAAGAAGATGAGGAGGAGTTACCTAAACCAGACAATAGAAGCACTCTGGGTAGAGGGGTTGACACCAGTCCATTTACAGAAGAAAGAGTCCTGAAAGAACTCCTAAAACTCAAGGTGGACAAAGCAATGGGGCTGACAGGATTCACCCCAGAATCCTAAAAGAACTAAGGGAGGACCTAGTGACACCACTGACCACACTTTTTAACAAATCATGGGAGGATGGGGTGGTACCTGAGGACTGGAGGAGGGCAGATGTGATTCCCCTTCACAAAAGTGGGAGCAAGGCAGAAGCAGGAAACTACAGACCTGTAAGTCTGACATCAGTGGTAGGGAAAATGATGGAATCACTTCTGAAAGAAAGATTTGTTGAGTACCTAGAGGCCAGCGGGGCACAGGACCAAAAGCAGCATGGATTTACAGCAGGAAGGTCATGTCAGATGAATCTAATAGATTTCTTTGACTGGGTGACCAAAGTAATAGACCAGGGAAGGGCTGTGGATATGGCCTACCTAGACTTTAGCAAGGCATTTGACAAAGTCCCGCAAAAAAGATTGATAATCAAGTTAGCCAGCCTGGGAATGGGTCCCAGAGTGGTAGCCTGAGTAACAAACTGGCTGTACAACAGGACACAGAAGGTAATAGTGAATGGAACACATTCCGAAGAAAGGGGGTTCACTAGTGGAGTACCTCGGGGCTCAGTACTAGGTCCAGTCCTCTTTAACATCTTTATAGGTGACATTGCAGAGGGTCTGGAGGAAGGGTATGCCCTTTGCAGATGACACAAAGATTTGTAACAGAGTTGATACACGGGGTAGAAAGGATGAGAAGGGACTTGGCAAGGTTGGAGGAATGGTCAGACATATGGCAACTTAGATTCAACGCAAAGAAGTGCAAAGTAATGCACCTGGGAAACAAAAACCCAGGAGAAGAGTACACAATAGCAGGGGAGGTACTAACAACAATGAAAATGGAAAGGGACCTGGGGGTAGTCAAATCAGATGATCTAAAGGTGGGTAAGCAATGTGAGAAGTCAGTAAGGACAGCCAGGGGGATACTTGGATGCATAGGAAGGGGCATCACAAGTAGAAAAAGGGAAGTGGTTATCCCTCTGTACAGACAGTTGGTGAGACCCCATCTGGAGTACTGTGTCCAGTTTTGGAAACCTCATCTACACCAGGACATAGACAGGATGGAAGCAGTCCAGAGGAGGGCAACTAAAATGGTACAGGGTCTGCATCAGAAACCATATGAAGAGAGATTGAGAGAGCTTAATATGAAAGCTTGATGAAAGGAGGGACAGGAGGGACATGATAGAAATGTTCAAGTACCTCAAGGGAATCAACAAAGTCCAGGAGGGTAGCATCTTTCAGAAAAAGAGATGTGTAAGAACAAGGGGGCACAATTTAAAGATAGAGGGGGGATGGTTCAGGGGTAATGTGAGGAAATTTTTTTTCACGGAGAGAGTGGTGGATGCATGGAACTGCCTTCCGGGAGAGGCTGTGGGGTCTAAAACAGTGGAGGAATTCAAACATGCATGGGACAGACATAAGGCAATTATAGTGGGGGGGTGGCAGGAAGTAGGCTGTTGGTTAACTAAAATCTGCAGCTTATCCAGTAGGTAGGGAAATGGGCAGACTGGGTGGGCCAAGTGGTCCTTATCTGCCATCAAAGTCTATGTTTCTATGTAAGATGTAAACTCAAAAGCTGAAAATCAGGGCACTCACAACCTGAGAGAAAAAAGGCACTGAAGACATGAATATAATTGAAAACATTGGTAAGGTTACCTTTATTCTTTTGCAAATAAAAAAAAAACAGATACCCCCATGTGAAAATCACTTTGACATATTTTACATGGATATGCTTTATAAAGCCTGAACACAATTCATGAAAGTGCCCTCCAGACAGGAAGGGTGCAAGAACCAACAAACATATAACCCAGCTCCAAAGGAAAGGGTTTACATGCCATACCAGTTCCGGGGCACTCAAGCACTGTGAATGCATAATAAAACAAACTTACTTTTATTCCAAGATGTGCAGAGTTCCTCAGTCCATAAATGCAAGTTCCCCAGTACATCAGTGGATTTATCAGTGCTAGGCTAATGTTTTGCACCTGGCCTTGTAATGCTTCTTCAGCACAATTAGTACAACTGCAGATAATTTCATCCAATTGAGTAAACAGGGGAAGGATGACAGACTGGCACTCAATATAAAATCCTTCGTACCTGCACTAACATAAATATTAAAATAGATATCATATAGCCACAAACAATAAGTACTAAAACATGTATTTTTAATATTTGCACTTCTTGGACTAATAGCAAGCTTGTTTTTGTTTATATTTGGGGCACCTAAGGTTTTTTTGGAACTGGTGAGGTGCGCAACCTCTTTCTGTGGCACTTTCCTAAGGAATTAGAACACATGGCAGGCCCTCTACTTATACAAAACTAACACTCAGGATGCACTTGCTAACTAGTGTGGTGCACCAAATTCTGGCTAAGTACACTCGAAAGCAAAATGAAAAAAGTCACCTGCATGATGTAACTGCAGACATTAATATTTATTAAATGGCAGGTATGCACTCACACAAACAAACTGGTGAGATTTGCCTGAACCCTAGTACTTCAAGGTGCACTGCCTCTTCATCAAGGCTGTGTGGCATCTCCATAGTTGTGGGTACCTACTTTTAAATAATATGTAATATGATTTTTTTTTTGCTGATAAATTTGTAGAATTGATATTTTATGATTCTGTGTACAATGCTATGATCTCACTGGAACAGCGTTTTATAAATAAATAAAGATTGAGATTGAGATAAAGGCTAACTAATATGCATTCACAAATTTCACACATTATTCAATAGGATCAGTCAACATGGCAATCTCTTAACTTGCCATTGTTTTCTATTAATTCTCTCTGCCCTCCTTACATGTTACAGACAATATACATAGAAACTGTAAATGCGAATAATAAATTTTATCTCCTCATTTACAATTACAAGTGAGACAATATGATCATTTCCACATACCAAAAGTCACTCAGGGATACAGAAAAAAAGTCATGGTCACTCCATAAAATATTTTAGACTGCAAACTAATACCTAAATATAACATGATACACGAAACTGATCCTGCTGGAAAATTCCTGAACCAAAAAAATGGATTTAAAAAATCAAAACTCACACGGAAAATTGCCAGCTTCAGTTCCTGATTCACATTCATTCATTAATTAATCACCATAATAAATGCATAACCTACAATAACGAACTACAGTACCACTACAGAAATACCGTATAAGCTAGTTCCTCATTTAGTCTAATTGACTGTAAAGTTTTCAAATTATAAATCCTTCTAGATTCTTTCTTCAGTAGTAGTCAAACATGATCCCCACCCATATATAATATCTTCACATGTTTGATGGCACAAACATTTGCACAACTTGGATCCTGGTCATGTTCTTCAGAAAATGTCTTCCTACTACAGATTTTAAATTTTCCATTCTATATCTTTTACATGTTCTAAAAATCTTTCTTTTGCTTGCCTGATCATTTGTCCTACATAAATACAATGGCATGGACACACTAACATATAAACTACAAGCATTGTGTAGCAAAAAATGAATTGTTTTATTGTTACTTTGATATTTAAAGGAAAACTACACCCTCATAACTTATAAATGTTATTTGTTTCCATGTCAGCAGACAACTATTTTCAGGTAGCTGTTAAAGCTATATGCAGTTGCTTTAGTTTGGTTTTACAGTTCATGCCAGCCCCTGTGACTAGCCTGGGCATCTCCATTTCTTAGATTTTGAAATCTCATTGTCCCTGAGAGCTGCATTAGCGTTTGTGAACATGATGGGCTGGGTTATCAAATGTCTTTGATTGCCACAAGCCCCGGTTTGCTGACTGTTCGCTGCACGGGACTTGCTGCAAGCTAGCAGGATTTTCTATCCCGTGTGGCAATTGCTGCAAGTTAAACCAACTTTTTCTTGTCTAATTTGTGTCAATTCTGGGGGACTGTTTTACAGAGCTTGTGTCAATTATTTGGGGGAAGCTGCCATAATTTGTAAAAACTGTTGCAACTGCACCCAAGATTGTAAAATTGGGAGCAGTTGCAGGGGCTGGGTTTGGCCCACTGCCAGAACAAAAGTGTTGTGGTGCAGAGCTGGACACATGCCTTGCATTACATTTTGAAATTCCTGCCCAATGTGTAATCACCCTTTAGAATCCACTGTATGCCTGCCTTCTTAATTATACTTCAAAGCAACAAGTTGCAGGAAGGTGTGAAATACCACATTAACCTTCAGTTAGCTTTGCATACTGTCTTGAGTTGTAAAGCAATGCTTTTCCATTTAAACTGGATTCAATGTATGTTATTCTAGAGAATTTTTTCATGGTATTTGTACTTTCAGCATAATGATACATGGTATAAATGGGTGATGTGACATCATGCTCTCATATGTTAATGCAGTTCTCATGGAAAATGAGTTTTCAACAGCCATAAAATGGAGATCCCAGGGTAGTCACAGGGGGCTA
This sequence comes from Neoceratodus forsteri, assembly GCA_016271365.2. Classification (NCBI taxonomy): domain Eukaryota; kingdom Metazoa; phylum Chordata; order Ceratodontiformes; family Ceratodontidae; genus Neoceratodus; species Neoceratodus forsteri. Next base: position 535,895,501 of record CM057459.1, on the reverse strand, counting down.
CCATGAACACAGAAAATAAATTAAAGCAAATACTCTCTAACAGCAACAGGACAAGAGTTGTCAGTTGAGATGGAAACAAATTTACATGATATGATGAAGTAATATTTTTTAACTCTGAATCTTCAAATTCTTTGCCTAGAATTGTATAATTACAAGCCACATGATTTCCATATGAAAAAAAAATTCCTGTGGTGTTGGTGGTACCCAAATAGGACACAAACAATTTGTGGGAATAAGATGGCTACAGTATGTGTAACCTGATCTTTTGAATTTTGTGCCTACTATAAGTGACCCTTTGAATAAATCTTGTATAGCACATAACCACAAAATTGACCAATTGTGCAAAATCATGTCTCGAATTCTGGAGGATAAAGGATTAAACTGCAAAACACATATCAAGGGCCCTTCACTTTCCTCATTTATTTGCCTGGTTATAAAAAAGAATTCCTATTAAAAAGCCGGTCTTTGTGTAATGCTTCATCTAAAATCTTTTCTGAATCACCCCTTTTCTTAAAGTGCTCATACATTTCAGCAGATTGTAATTTTAAATCCTCGATATCAGAGCAATTCTGATGCAACCATAAGAACTGCCCATGAGGGATTGATGATATAAGGTGTGGAGGGTGTGCACTTTGTCTATGCACACCATGTTTCCTGCACTTAGCTTCCTGTAGCCTGAAGTGGCAATTTTCTCACTTGATGTGGGCTTTAATTTCAAATCCAAAAATTCAGTATTATCTTTTGATATTTTCCTAGCAAAGGACAGGCTGAATCCATTGTCATTAAACCATTCAATAAAGGCCTCAGCCAATGGTTTTGATCCACTCCATATGTCGGTATATAATCAATGTAATAGTGAAATGCACCACCTGCCCCAGTACCTGTTTTTAACATCATCAAAGATGCAAAGTTGTTCATACCAGCCCATATTTAAATTTGCAAAAGAGGGGCCATGATAGCTACCATGACCACCCCTTTTTGTTGTAGAAAAATTTCCCCATCAGAATCAAAAAAAGAAAAAGAAGAAAAGATCTGCTTTAATATGAAGCTGTCTCCCTCCATTAAAAAAAAAGTGCATCAAATGTATTGAGTCTTAGGTGTTGAATTTCAAATTTGTAATTAATGGCTGTAAAATATGGTCAATAAATCTGCTTAAATGTTCAGTCAGTGATCCTACACCTGAGACTACTGGTCTACTTGGTGGTGTTGAAACATTTTTTGTAGCTTAGGAATGTGATAAAAAGTGGCCAAAATTGGATGTTTGACCTTCAAAAATTTAGCTTCCTGTTAAGTAACAATTCTATCATTTAAAGCTCTATCCACTAATTCATATAACTCTACATTAAACTTTCCCATTGGATTTTGGCTTACATATGAACATATGAAATTGCCAGCTGATACAGGCCATATTGGTCTATTAAGTCTTCTCGAGTGTGCAGATCAGATTACTTCCCTGGAGCTGCCCCCCCCACTCCTCTTGGAATCTACCATCTCCACCCCAAGTACCTGCCCCCTTCCACTTCCCTGTAATAACTCCTCCTGACCTAATTTTCTTCTTCACCCTATCCCACCCTCCCTTGAAACTAGCCACCATACTTTCCAGAACTACCTCCTCAGGCAACTCGTTCCACCCTGACACCACCCTTTCAGTGAAAAAGTGCCTCCTCATTTCCTTCTTAAATCTACCCCCCACTAGTTTTACTCACTGGCCCCTTGTTGTACCCACCTTTCTTAAATTAAAGATGCCTTCCAACCCAACCCTGTTTATGCCCTTAATGTACTTGAAGGTCTCTGTCATGCCCCCCCACTTCTATCTACCAGGTAGTACATATTGAGTTCCCTCAGCATCTACTCATATGTTCTGTCCTCCATGCCCTGGATCATTTTGGTTGCCCTCTGCTGGATCACCTCCAGTAGTTTGATATCCTTTTTCAGATATGGGCACCAGAACTGTACACATCATTCCCGGTGTGGCCTCACCAGCGACCTGTACAGTGACATAATAATTTCCCTCTTCATAAAGGTGATTCCCCTGGCTTAATTTAACATAGGTGGAATTGTCACTCAACAATCTATTTGCTTGCAGAATACATTCTTCTCTCTTCAAAATCACAGTGTTGCCTCCTTTATCAGATTGGTCAGTTTTTGCCACATTCCTAAGCTACACAAAAATTGTTTCAAAACCACAAGATAGACAAATAGTTTTGGTTGTAGGATCACTGACTAAATTTGAACAGATTTGTTAAAAATGTTTTATAGCCATTAGTTACAATTTTGAAATCATACACCCAGGACTCAACACAGTTGATGTGGAAGGTTAGGAATGTGATTTGGCAAACAGAATTTCTTTGGATTGGCTGAGATTTCACACTACTCTACACCAGTATACCTCATGAGTTGAGGCTGAAAGCTTTGGATTACTTTCTAAGGTGTTAAGCGTGGAGCAAAGCATCGCCTGCTCCTTTTTTAATGAAAGCAGCCAGTTTCATGTAAAAACATAATTTTTTTATCTTTAATAGGGAAATTTTCCTACAACAAAATGGGATGGCCATCGGAGCTAAAATGGCCCCCTCTTTTGCAAATTTATATATGGGCAAGAGGGAAGAACTTTGCATATTTGATGATGCTGTAAACTGGTATTGTGGGATGTGGTACATTGGAACCATTTCATTGATGATATACTGATCATCTGGAGTGGTTCAAAACAGTCAGCTGAGGCCGTTATTAAATGGTTATAGGGCAATGGATTCAACTTGTCCTTCCTTTGTTGGGAACATATTAGAAGATAATATTGAATTTTTGGATTTGAAATTTAAAGCCATACCAGGTAAAAACAAATGCCACTGCTGGCTACAGGAATCTAAGTGCAGGAAGCATGGTGTTGCATGCACAAAATACATACCCTCCACACCTTATATCATCAGTCCCATACGGACAGTTCTTGCAGTTTCATCAGAATTGTTCTGATATTGAGGATTTCAAACTATCTGCTGAAATGTATGAATGCTTTAGGAAAAGAAGTAATTCAGAAATTATTTAAGATGAAGCATTACACAAAGTCAGGCTTTAGGATAGGAATTATTTGTTACAACTAAGGCAAAGAAATGAGGAAACTGAAGGGACCTTGATATGTATCTTGCAGTTCAATCCTTTAGCCTCCAGAATTCGAGGCATACTTTTGCACAATTGGTCAATTTTGTGGTCATGTAATATACCAGATTTATTCAAAGGTCCACCAAGAGTAACTAATAGTAGGGCAAAGAATTTGAAAGATCTGGTTAAACATAGCTATGTTATTTGCAAAAATGATTTGCATGCTACATGGCTACCACCAAAACCATAGAAATTTTTTCATGTGGAAATTGTGTGGCTTGCAGTTATACAATTTCAGGCAAAGAATCTGAGGTTTCAGAGTTAAATATCAAAGCGGCACTAAAACAATTTCTTTCTTGCTACACAATGTTTGTAGTTTATGTTTTGTTGTGTCCTTGCCCTCATATTTATGTAGTATGAATGGTCAGACAAGCAAAAGAAATATTTTTGGAACATATTAGAGATATTAGAAAAGGGAATTTAAAAATTGTAGTAGGAAGACTTTTTGCTGAAGAACTTGACCAGGATCCAAGTTGTGTAACATTTTGTGCCATCGACCATGTGCAGAAATTATATAGGGGTGGAGGTCATGTTTGACTACTACTCAGAAAGAATCTAGATGGATTTATCATTTAAAAGCTTTACAGTCAATTAGATTAAATGAGGAACTAAATTATACAGTATTCCTGTGGTGGCTGTTTATTATTGTGGATTATGCATTTATTATGGTGGTTAATGATGAAATGTGAATCAGGAGCTGAAGCTGTCAATTTTTAATGTGAGTTTTGATGGTTTAAATCCACTTTTTTGGTACAGGAGTTTTCCAGCAAGATCAGTTTAGTGTATCATGTGATATTTAGGTATTCATTTGCAGGCAAAAATATTTTATGACATGACCATGAATTTTGTCTGTATCCCTAGGTATCTCTTGATATGTGGGAATCATCATATTTTCTCACTTGCAATTGAACATGAGGAGATTAAATGTATTATACGTATTTGCAGTTTTTATGTGTGTTGTCTGTAACATGTAAGAAGGACGGAGGGAACTAACAGAATGCAATGGCAAGTTAAGAGATCAAAATTTTGGCTGATCCTTTTGAATAATGTATGAAATTTGTGAACATTTATTAGTTAGCCTTTAAAGGTGGGTACCCTCTAATATGGAGACACACCGTGACCCCCCCCCCAATAAAGAGGCAGTGTGCCTCAAAGATCTGGGGTTCAGGTAAGTCTAACAAGTGTGTCTGTGTGAGTGTGTAACTGCCATTTAATAAATACTATTGTCTGCAGTTACAACATGTGTGGGTTGTTTTTTCGTTCTTCTTTTGAATGCCTTCTATTTATACATCCTGCTTAAATCTAAAGATATTTTTAAAAAATGACCATAAACGACTCACATGTTAAACATGAAGTGCAAAAGTGGAGACCACTCAGACTAATGCATACATGCATACATACATACATACAATAGATACATAGATACATGCTATGTAAAAAAATTGTTACTGCATTAGATGAGTACTTTAAATAAAAAGCAATATCTCAATTGTTGGAGGAGATCCGTCATACCATCAAGTGGCACCTAAATTGTAAATAGATAAAAATACGTTTAGACCAATATTCTAAATCATTTCATAACAGCACAAGGTCAAAGTCATCATTCAGACCTGGCCATTCTTGAGCCCCCAAATTATAAATCCAATCTGCCTCCTGTTAAAGGTCCTGATTATCAAACCCATACATTTGGAAGCACCCTCTCAGTTCCCAAAAGCGGAAACAAGTGTTTGTCTGGTATGCTTGATTTACAAATAGGAAGGGCTGTGGAATAATCAGATTTCTCATTTTAAGTAGCCCAGCAATGTTCCCCAACTTTGACCATGAATCTGTGTACTGTTTCACATAGAGAAAAGACACCTCAGGAACAGCTAACCAAATAGTTAACTGTGGATTCACAACATATGACATTTCTTTTGTCTCATGCTCTCCTAGTTTTTTTTAAGAACTTACAGGTTGGAGTGCTGAGCAAATTGAGCTTGTTTCACTCTGGAATCCCTTATGTAGGGCTTTAGGGATCTAAATGAGGTTAATAGTATGTTGGCTGCTCTGAACAAGCAAATCTGTAAAAAAATGTTTTCCTCTTAAAAGAAATGATGAGCTATCAGTCAATTTTGCTTTGGGGTTCTGCCATGTTCCCTGATTTTGGTAATGCTCTTAGTGCTCTGCCAAAACCTTCTACTCTACTAAAAGGTTTCTAATTCAAGGCATCATAGCTACAAATGCCCATCTGAGAAGACTTCTCCAGAACATAAATTGTCTTTAAAACTGCCTTGTACATCAGATTCAGTGTAAACTGAGAATGACAAAATATAGATACATGTTTTGTCCTCTTTTGACTCTTTGGTGGTCATTATCTCAATTAGTAATCAGTCTCCTATGGTGGTCTAGTAGCCCTGCACCGACTTCCCCAAACTGTGTTTAAGCCCTTGCTTCCAGTGGTACCAGCCTAGCCTGTGCCATCCATTTTGGTGTTTTACCTCTTGCTGATCTATATCCCCTGATGAAACCTCCGCTCAGTGTTGCATGCTTGCATCCATTCATAGAACTGTAAACTGTGGGAGGTGCTTAAGCATGAGATCAGGATATGAATGGGCTAGTGTGTATCTGTACATGACATATCCAATGTGCAAAATTTGTATGCTGACTCCACCTTTCCCTATATAGGCCAAATACTATGTGCAGCCATGCAATGAAAGTATTGTTACCCTGTTGTGTATAGCTCAACAGGGCACACTTTAGAAGACAGAAGTAAGTAAACTGTAGTTATGTAAGGGGTCAATGTGAGAGAACAATATCTTTATAGACGAAGATATATGTTTCTCACAAATATGAGAGAACAATATCTTTATAGACAAAACAAATTATATTTTTCACCCATAACCAGTCTACTCAACCATGGACATAGTACACTGTAGACATTGTGGGACTTTATTCAAAAGAGCAATCTCTCAAAAAACTAGATGCTGTCCCACATGCAGGACACTCAGATATCTGCATTCTCAGCTCCCTCATGCAGCATCACCACTACCTCAGAGGACTACCAGACTGGGGGACTGGTAGATAGTCAAAATCCTTAAGTCGCATTCCACATTGCAGTGCCAAGGCAAACAAATGTACATCAAATAGCTGATACAGACTTCAAATAGGTACTCACTACTTTTATCCAAGCCATCAGCAGAGGCACAGGATGCATCAGTTCACATCCAGGCACAGAACACAAATGAGCATACCACCAAGGCCATTTCATGAAAGAAGGCCAACAAAAAACCCTTGTTGATCCTTGGAGACTTTATGATAAGAGGAGTAGAAACTCACCTACATCAAAATGGACACTCTGTGGCTGTGGCAGGTGTCTCCTCAGGACATCAGCTTGAAGGGACATAGACCGCATTAAGAAAATAGCATGGGACACAGCTAAGGACACACACACATCATGATTCATATAGGAGCAAATAACCTGGCTAGTCAAACTGTAGATGAAACAAAAGTGCAGCTATCCAGCCTCAGGGACAAATTGGCTTCGATTTTGTCCACTGTCTCCTTCTCTGAAATTCTGCCTGTATGGGGGAAGGAAGGTAGTAGGCAGAAAATCAGGGAAAATGAAATCACTGACTTGAACACCTGGCTTAAGGACTGGTGCAATCAAAAGGGCCATCACTTATGAGAGACTGGGGGAATTTCTGGGAGCAAGACTTTTTCAGGTTCAACGGCCTACACCTTACAAAGGAAGGAACCCATGCACTCAGCCAAAAGTTTAAAGTATTTATCAATCATTTAAACTAGTGGAAGGGGAGAGGGCACTAGCAACCACTATGGCACCAGGGGTGACAGTTGCCCCTCCCCCCCACCTGCTAGTTCTTCAACAGGTCACAAGACAATAGGCACTGACAAGGATATAACAGGTGCAGCAAAAGTCAAACCACTCAAGATGCAACAATGGCATAATAGAAGGAAAGACACAGCAAACAGACATAGCCAAAGCTAGCAGGTGCTCTGTCTCAATGTCTGTAGTCTAGTAAACAAGATACTGGACCTCACTGCCATAATGTTAGAGGCTAACATTGACTGGGTAGCTGTAACAGAGACTAAGTTCATGCAGAACCATATCTAGAATGCTGCTAACCCAGGTTACACTCTGTACAGAAGAGACCTCAAAGGAAGGAAAGGAGGGGGTGTCTATGTAAGGAAAAGGAATCAAGGCCACAAAGGTACAGATGGCAAACACTGAGACTGAAGCCCTATGGATCACCCTTGGAGCTGGGAAAAAGTACTCCATCTAAGTGGATGTGATCTACAGACCCCGTCTCAACAGATAAAGACAAAGAGCTACTAAAAACCTTCCTAATGGTAACTGATAAGGCAACTTATTGCTCATCAGAGACATCAATCTGCCTGATATAGACTGGTCCTTCTACATGATTTCATCGGACAGGAGCAGAGATTTCCTCATAGCTCTAAAATGGACAGGACTAAAACAGTCGGTGGAGTCACCCACCAGAGAAAACATAATCCTGGACCTCGTACTATCAAACAGTACCAAGATCACAAACATTAATGTAGGAATCAATCTGGGGTCAAGAGTCCAGAGGTCAGTCTGGCTCACAGTCAAAAGGGCAAATGACACAAGTCACATAAAACTGAAGATCCTGGACTTCAGGAAGGCTGACTACGTCAAAATGAAAACCATCTCAAAGATATTGCATAGGGTGACACAGAGTAAAACTGGAAGGCCATAAAGGACACAATAACTCTGGCTACAGCAGAATGCACCAGACAGATCAGTGAAACTAAGAAGAGGAGAAACCCTCTTTGGTTTTCTAAGGAGGTTGCTTTCGGTATAAAGGAGAAAAAAAACTTTCAAAAAGTACACAAAGAAACAAAGAGAGACAGCGACATGGAGGGATACAAGGCAAGGCTCAAGGAAGCAGAGAAGGTGATTAGGATAACCAAAGCACAAACAGGAAAGAATTGTTGAAAGGGTTAAAAGGGGGGACAAGACCTTTTACAGATTTGTATTAGAGGAAAGAAAAAGCAAAGGGGGTATTGTTCGTTTGAGAGCCAGAGGGGCAGAATGTGGACACACTGATAAAGAAATGGCATAGGTTCTGAATTAATATCTCTGCTCAGTCTTCACACAAGAGGAAAAGGGTAGTGGGCTGCTACTAGGAAATGAAGGACACCACACCAGTGAAGCTGACAAATTCTTTCACAAAAGAAAGGGTCCTTAAAGAACAGAAAACAGTAAAAACGAAAAACAGAATGGGACCTGATAGTATCCACACAAGAATACTGAAGGAACTCACAGAGGAACTTGCCACCCCATTAGCAGTCCTCTTTAATATGTCCTTGGAGAGTGGCAGAGCCCCAGATGACTGAAAAAACACACAGTGGTACTCCTGCACAAAAGTGGGAGCAGGGAAGATGCTGGCAACTACCGTCCAGTCAGCCACACCTCAGTGGTGGAGGAAAATCATGGAAACATTACTGAAGGAAAGAATAGTGCTATATATTGAAGCAAATGGCAAACTGGACTCAAAGCAGCATGGTTTCTCAGCAAGGAGGTCATGCCAGACAAACATGATTGATTTCTCTGACTGGGTGACCAGAATGCTGGACCAGTGTGGAGCAGTAAACATAGTGTATCTGGACTTCAGTAAGGGGTTTGACTCCATTCCACATAGGAGATTAATCAACAAATTTGAACACACTGGAGTGAGGCATTAAATAGTCAGTTGGGCTAAGAACTGACTCCAGAGGAGAACCCAATGGGTCATGATAAATGGCACTTTATCAGAGCAAGGTGGGGTAACCAGCAGAGTCACCTAGGGATCAGTACTGGGGCCAGTTCTATTTAACATATTCATCAGCAACATCGCTGATGGATTGCAGGGAAAGGTATGCCTATAAACTGAAGACACCAAGCTCTGCAACAGAGTAGACACACAAGAGGGGGCCACAGGAATGGACACTGATCAAAAAAAAAACTAGAAGAATAGTCAAAACAAAGTCAGTTGGGCCGGCCCGCCGGCGCAGCGGTTGGATTTCCGCTTGCGATGCCAGTGACCCGGGTTCGGGAACGGACTCGGGTAGCTGGAGGGCTGACCGTGGGAGGAGGATTGAGCGCCCAATAGCTGCTCTTCTCCTCCAGGGGGGAGGGTGGGGATGCAAGTCCCGTTGCAACACTGCCACCTGGGTGACCACAGGTGGAGGTGCAGCGAGACTGCACAAAGCAGGGAGGGAAGGACGTCTGCCGGGAGCCGGAGCGTCAGGCACATCATGACATGCTAAGCCCCTTGGCTCCCCCAGCGTGCGACGTCCTGTGGGGGGGAGAAGACAACAGGAAAATACCCCACCAGACTCCTGGTAGACGGAGCTCCTGGACATGATCCCCAATGCCCCTACCGACGTCAGTACCAGCATCCCCCGACGAAAACTAAGTCACGTCGGGGTGTAAGGGCCTCCACCCCATACCCACCTGGGGGGTACAGCCAAGGCTGCATGGGGGGATGGACTTTACTGGACGTCGGCTAGTAGGAGCGGGGACGAATCAGGCTGATGGAGTCTCCAGAAGGAGCAGGAGTTTGGTGGTGAGAGAGGGGGCATACAAAGTAAATATAACAAAAAAAAAAAAAAAAAACAACAAAGTCAGTTGAAATTCAACATCAAGAAATGTAAAGTTATGCACCTGGGGAGAAAGAACAAAGTCATGAAATAAACCCTAGGAAGGGAACAGCTAACAGAAACTAAGGTTGAACAGGATCTAGGAGTATTCATATCTGATGATTTAGAGACTACCAGACAATGCAAAAAGGTGGCACAGAAACCTAACGGCATCCTTGGATGTATAGGTAGGGGTACCACAAGTAGAAAAAGTGAGGTGATAATCCCACTGTACTAGTCCTTGGTGAGGCCGCACCTGGAATATTGAGTCCAGTTCTGGAGTCCACACCTCAAGAGAGATAGAGATCATCTGGAGACTGTTCAGAGAAGAGCTAAGAAGATGTGTCACAGACTTCATCAAGAACACTATGAGTCAAGACTCAACCATCTCATGATGTACTCACTGGAAAGGAGGAAGTACAGGGGGGATATGATTGAGACATTCAAATACCTCAAAGGAATTAACTCAGTACAAACTCAGGACCTTTTCAGAGGAAGCTTGTCTACACAAGCAAGGGGACACAGCATGCGCCTACAGGGAGGTAGATTCAAAACCAACATCAGGAAGTTTTTCTTCACCAAAAGGATGGTGGAGACTTGGAGTGGTATGCCCCCCGACATTGTGGCAGCAAAGACAGTGAAAGAGTTCAAGCTAACATAGGATAGGCACTGCGTAAACTTTGGAATGGAAAAAGACTGAGGAGAGGGTAGCCCTCCTGGGCAGACTAAATGGATAATACGGTCCCCTTCTGCTAGCAGTTTCATATGTTCTTATGTTCTTATATTTATAGATTATCTAAAGATGGCTGCATGCCAAATTGCAGTCAGAACCATGTACAACCTTCTTTGCACAGGCTGGCTAATTCCACTGTATGGATGTTTGACAATAACTCTCACAAAAAACTACAGTAAACCCCTTAACTACATACTAATGATAATCAGAACAAAACTGAGTTTACATCATTCCAAGTGCTGCCCTGGCATGTCAGCATTCATAAAGATAGTGAGGGCTTAGATGTTACCTTCCCTTGATTATGACAACATTTTCTCCTCTGCTTTCACCATAGTATTACATAAACTTGACATCCTACACAATAAAGGTTTGCAGTACTGTCTTCATGTGCAAGCCTTGAAAAAGTACTTATTTATTTAGCTTTGATAACCAGGTGAGTACACTGGCAGGAAAGTCTTTTTCAGGAATGATCCAGGAGCACATGTACAGGTAAAGTGTACAGTCACAAGGATATGAGAACACCAAATGGTTACAATAAATACAGGGCAATACTTAAAGAACAATACAGTATATACTTACTGGTGAAAATTTTTTATGAAAACAATACTTTATGATGTACCAAAGTCTAAGCTGGCTGAGCCAAAATTTGAATAAATAAAGTTCCACTGGATTACTTTACTGTACAACTGCACCATTAGGAATACATCTGGTGCCAGACTTTCAAAAGAACCCCATTTTGATGCACTTGCAGAAAAAACTTTGGGTCTGCAATTTTTTTCTGTATGTGCAGTAATTTATATTATGTAGATGTTTGCTACCGGCTCCATGATGTACAGCAGCATGTGGTTGTTTTTTTGGCACAGCTGCAACAAAGTGCTATGCCTGGTAGTACCAGGTGTGGCATCCATGCAAGATGGGGTAGATATCCAGGGATGCTGTCAACCACCATAGCATGACCCTATCATGGCAAGGAACAGCCTGCCTGTTGCATTTCCTAAAAGGCCAGCTCATGTGTGTTTCACACTGAGTGCCATTAGGATACAAACTCCTGCCCAACTCAGGCTAGTTAGAAATTTAGAAGTTATGCAGCTGCCTGTGCTGAAAACTGACATGCTGTTCATGTGGAGATATTTTTTCCACAACAATGGCTGTGATGTGGGATCGAGTCCCAAAATCCTCTGAAAATCTAGCATCTGAAGACTACTGATCTCTCCCACTTGCCTCAAGCTGTAACAATACTCTATGTCTTTCTCTCTTTCTCTCTACTCCCCCCTCCAAACTCCAGTTGCTTAACTCTGATGTATCAAAGGTTAGGTGAAAATATGATAAGCATACATCCATCTACCTTGTCCCCACGTGATGAGATAAACTCCCAGCTAAACACTGGACATTCCAGAGTTAACAGCCATCAAACAAGAAGTGACTGCTTGAATTCTCCTAGCTAATACCACAGTTATCTACAGTGCATATTTACTTAATACTGAAATATTATTGTGTTTTGGTTTCTTTTTTTTTTTGCAATTAACTTTATTTTAATAACATATATAGTACAGTAATACATAAACATATAGATCCAAAGGGAAAATCATAAACTTAACTATACAACTCCACAACAACAATAACAATAATAACATATTTCCCCTCTCCTCCCTAACCCCCCCCCTACACTCAGTGTCCTTGTGTGTCCAGTCGAAAAAGATAAGGTATATCAAACTTGTATAATAAGGGTAAAATTGTACCATGAAGTAATAAATCAATCAAAAGAGAATGAGGGTGAATGCTATTAGACAAATCCCTTTTGTCCAGCCCCCTAAGTACAAAATAAAGAAGAAGTAGTTGCGCAAGTTGGGGGGATCATTAAGAAAGAATGTAGGGCTGACCAACTCATCAGGAACTTACACCATGAATGGTTTGATAAGGTGACTGCATGTTCGGCATTATAAGCCATAAGAAATTTGTGAAACCATTCAGAGTAAGTTGGCATCCAGTCACCTCACCAGTGTCTAAATAATAAAAGCACTGTGACAAGTGCAATCATAGCCATGTATACCTTATCACTGAATTGAGGAATAGCTGAATAGTCACCTATAAGGCATACAGGATTAGTGAAATAGGTGGAGGACCCAAAGATTGGAAGCATGGCATTGCGCATGATTTCCCAGATGGCAATCACTCAGGTACAGGACCATAATTTATGGAACAAGGTACTCTCATCATAGCCATAAAAATCACATGTAGGAGAATCCATTTACTCATTTTGTATAATTTAAAGAGTGAATGGTAATGTAAAGTATTAAAATGCAGGAGTTGAAGTCTGCCCTGTTTAATTAACTGGTAGAGATCAGTCCAGATTGAATGCCACTGGGCTGTGGTATAATTAAGCTTCAAGGCCTGCTTCCAGTAGAAGGATTCCAGATTATATATGTTCCAGACCTGTTCCCCTAGCTCCTGGTTGAGCCACAAGATTGCCCTAGGTTTTATAGACAAGGAGGTCCAAATCAGAAACTGAGCACTGGCTTTATCTGAGCACAGCAGGTGCCCCAAAAAAGTTTCCAGATGGTGCCACAGCTATAAGTGTTGAAACTGAACTGTAGCAGAACATGTATATCTCTTTTGAAAGTCAGAAAAGGTAAAAATGTGGTCCCACTGAATAAAATCAGCAAGAGATTTAAACCCTAACCCCCTCCAAGAAGGCCATACCACAGGAATCCAGAAATGGTAAGGTTAGGATTATAAAGCAAGGGCTGACCTAAATCTTTGATGCATGAGTATTTTAACCAAGTACATAGTTGACAATGGTCTCTCACTGACCAGCCCAATAGATGTGTGTTTTAGGTCTGCTTAAACCCAAGAAAAGGGAATGAACAATAAAGATGACAGGGGGATACGATACTTTGCATCAAATTCTTCTCAATAAGGAACCAGAGGGGAGGAGAAAAAAGATTGTGGTCCTTACTATACTACTGGAAATACTTAGCTCCTTACATTGATAAATAATAAAGAAAAAAATCCAGCAACTGCAAGCCCCCCATGTAACACAGCCTACACAACTTGGAATAAGCCATCCTGGGTGGTTTATGAAGCAAAAGAAAGGTAGAGCACAGTGTATGTATTTTTGTAAACCATTTGGGGATAAATATATCTAAGGCCTTGAGGGGATACATTAAGTGAGGCATAATATTCATTTTAAGTATGGATGCTCTACCCCAGAGTGATAATGGTAGATGTTCCCAACGTTTGAGGTCCATGTCAATTTGCCGCAGAAGAGTGTCCAAGTTAAGAGTTCTCAGCTGGTGTTTCTCCCTGGATATTTGAATACCCAAATAAGAAAGCACCCTGGATTCCCACTTAAAACCTAAATTTTCTATGTCTGATTTAAAGGACTGAGGAGATAGGGGATGTACAGTTGTTTTATTAAAGTTCAGTTTATAGCCAGAAAAGGTACTAAAATTAGCAATAATCTGCATAACAGCTGGGAGAGATTGACTCCAGTTCAAAATATGTAAAAGCACATCATCTGCAAACATAGATATTTTAAGATCATATTGTCCAATCTTGATGCCCTCTATATACCTGTCCAGATTAATGCTATGATTTAATGGTTCCATATACAGATTAAATAAATAAGGGGAGAGAGGGCAACCTTGTCGTGTCCTTCTAGTTAACAAAAACAAGTCAGACATCTCATTATTATGTAAAAGTCAGGCTGATGGTTTTAAATATAAAACCTGTAGTCTCTGAATAAATCCCTTGGGGAGCCCATATCTCGGCAAAACACTAAACAAGTAGGATCAGTCCACCCAATCAAAAGCTTTCCCTGTGTCCAGGGAGACCAGCAGTGAATCATTATTTTTCTCCTGGATGCAGAGATAATGTGGAACAACTTCAAAAAATGATCACTGGATGTGCACGCAGTCACAAAACCTGATTGTTCAGGACCCAAGAGGGGTGGTATCCCATGATAATAGCAACCGAATATGAGTGACTGTCAAAATGGTGACAAATAGTCAGTGCTATTATCATGGGCAACCAGCAAGGGTAGTGAGTCACTGCTACCACTAGGGTAGGGGAGGGTGACTGGAAAGGCAGGATAGCAAGGGGAAGGGGTTGGATAGGGAGATGGTTATTGGGCCGTAGTGTGCCTGCTGACAGGGAGCCAGCCATGTGCTGTGGTGGTGATGGAGGCTAACTCTGGCAGAGCAGGTACTGGGTTCAAGGCTGCAGACTGGAAGGGTAAGAATTTTGCTGCTGCCTGCCACTGTGGGACTTTATTTTTTAATGCAGACTGTGCCCCTTCCCTGACATGCACCCCCCGGAGTTAAGAATCCAAAATCCCCCCCCCCAATGAAAACACTTTAATTTGTTGGATGTTGGTTTGCCGGCAAGTGTATATCACCGATTTGCTTTTTGGTAACATGCACTCGCTATAATAGCGATCGCCATTTTGCGTTCGCTATTATAACATAGAACCATAAGGGGTACACAAACATTTGCAAGTCGGGCCACTAAGATCTTAGCACATATTTTGATATCAACATTTAGTAACGAGATAGGTTTATAATTTTCCATCCTTGTAGGGTCCTTCCCTGGTTTTGGCAAAAGGATATTTCTAGCTTCAAATAATGAAACATTTTTAGGGGTTGATGTTCCCAAAAAATTAAACAATTGCAGTAACATGGGGATAAGTTCTTTTGCAAATATTTTGTAAAAAAGAGGGGAAAACACATCGGGTCCTGGGGCTTTATCAGGTTTAATGGAGTTAATGGGATCTTGAATTTTTAATTCCAAGATGGGACCTAGCAATAAGTTTTGCTGTTCTGGAGATAGACTTGGTAGCTTTGCTCAGTTTAAAAAGTCTGCCTGCTTCTTAGAGAGCTGAAAATCAGTTTTGGGAGCAGAATGGAAGTGAGAATAATAGTCTCCAAAAAGTGCTTTCATTACTTGAGGATCACATGGTGGTAGTGCCTGACTGGGAATCAAATAGGGAAAAAATCCATCTAGAGGCCACTCTATGCTTTAATTGGAGGGCTAAGAGCTTCACTGCTTTGTTTCCTTGGCCTACTGTATATATGTGGCTTTTATTGCTGTAGAGGCTTTGTCAACTTTATCTACCAAATAAGCCGAATACTTAGAGTGGAGTTGGACTAATTCCAGATGAATATCTTCTGGTGAGATAGCGGACAAAGATTTCTCTAGGTGCTTGATTGTGGCAAGCCAAGTCTCACACTGAGATTGAAGCTTGTTTTTAAACCGGTATACTGTGGCAACTCGAATAAGCTTCCCCCTCCAAGTCACATTAAGCGCTCCGTAAAGCATGTCTTGTGAATGTGAAGGAAAGTAATTCTCCTGGCTATAATGAGCTAAAAAGTTATGGAAGCACTTACTAATATTTGAGTTCTTTAATAGTAAATTATTTAATGACTATGTGTGAGCTCGAGGTTTTAAATTTGGTGAGTCTACCATTAACAGTACTGGTGAATGATCAGATAAAACACGGGACAAAATTTGACAAGCAAGTAATAGGGGCAGGAGGGCATGACTAATTTAAAAATAATTTAATCAGGAAAAAAACATTAAAGGGTGCTGAGAAAAAAAAAGTATTAATCTAAATCCTGGGGGTGCAAAACTATCCATGGATCCACAAGACCCAGAGAATCCATGAATTCCCTTTAAGCCCACTGGGCTGGTGAGAAGTGAATGAGCTTCTTGTAGGGCTTATCTGCCTCATTGGTAAACATTAAACTCCAGTCCCCACTGATAAGCAAGGGGAGGTGGGTAAATCATGCTAACTGGTTGGAAGCTGGAGAGTCTACATTTAGACCATAAGTAGCTCCCAGTACTAACTCAAAGTGTCCTATCTTCCCATGAAGGAAGAGATATTGTCTGTCAGGATCACCCACTATGGACAGCAGGATAAATGGTAACAATTTTGCTACCAAAATAACCACTTCCCTCCTCTGTGCGCTTTTTCTATCCCAGTAGCACGTCACCTGAGCTAATAAGTTTTAGCGACCGCATTATAGTGAAGCCGATTACATCACTAACAATCACAGCGCATGGTACATTACAGTGACCATGGCATATTAGCAAAAGTAAATTACAGTGAAAGGAAAACGCAGCACATTACAATTTCAGCAATAATGACTAAACTACTTACCCCAGTGTCCATGGCGTCGTGGAGTTAGAATCCTAGAAATAGGTGGTTTGGGTGTGTAGTCCCCCTGCATCACTACCAGCAATCAGTTAGCACTTAGTGAGGTTATAAATAGGTGTGGCAAACTGTGGCAGGGTATTGCAGAGATAAGTGTCAGAATCTGACTTTGCTTTACATATCTGTGCACTGTTATCTTTGGCATTCATCCCTGTGTGTGATGAGGAGCAAGCTTTGGATAAGTTGCAGGACAGTGCATTTTATGAGGAGAATGAAAGTATCTTGATGCAGTTGCTAAATTACTTTGAGGATACATGGGTTGGGCATCCCATGAGCTGTTCGGGATGGCGTCGAGCCATGTACCCTTTGAGCATATGGAACTGCTATGATGCAGTTCTGAGTGGGAAGGCACACATTAATAATTCCGTTGAAGGGTGGCATTGCACATTCAATAACCGTCTTGGTGCCTGCCACCCTTCTATGTGGAGATTCATTGATTGCATTCGGGAGAAGCAAAGAATGGCAGAGGTCCAGATCACCCAGCTGATGTCTGGGGCTGCTGCTGCTGGTGGGTGCAGAAGATGCTACGGGGATCTGGCAGAAAAAATTGTGCAGGTTGTCGGGGAGTACGGTCATCATCCTAGGATGGAATACCTATTGGCAAGGCCACTGTTTTTCGGTTTTTACCGGAAAATCCGGTAAAATTCCGGAATTAGGGCTGCCTGAAAACCGGTAAAAACGAAGATTTCATGGAATCTGGCATTTTATTTCAGATCAGTAAATCTATAAAAAAGTCTGCTTTTCTTTTAATTCCTTCCTGTACTATTTTCAGTTTGCTTTATTTAATGCTCTGTATATTAAGCCTTCTTTAATTCCGATTATTTATGTACATACTAAAATAATGATAACAGAATCCCGGTAAAATCCTGAAATTAGAGTAACAATCACCGGTAAAATTCCAGAATCTTAAGTCTTGAAAACAGAATTTAATTGTTTTAATCACCGTAAATCAGTGGCCTTGCCTATTGGGGTTTGCATTCAGTTTTCAAATGCAGGTCTAGATCACACAAATAGCATCATTTGTGGTCACTGGGTTCGCTATATTTCACTACAAATGTGTTTTGGCAAAATAATGAATCGCTGAATTTGGATTCACTATTTTTTAGTCACTGAAATTGTTGTTCAGTGAAATTGATTTGCTGAATTGACATGGACCCTTTCAGCCCCAAAAGCTTGTGCCACTCAAGACTTTACAAAGGTTAGGATTTTGATTGATTAGCAAATGTGTTTCCTGAGGGAAAACTATATGGGGATTAAGGGTATGTAAATGTTTAAGAACAGCATATTTTTTTCTGATTGTCCCTCCCTCCCTTAATATTCTAAGTAATGATATTCAATGGGTTAGCTACAGTCAAGGAAAAAAAAAACAACTCAGTCAGATATATTCTGACCAGATGCACAAGGACAATAACCCACCCCTTCCCAGAGCAATAACAGAAAAAAAAAACAATCCCAAATACCTAAAAATTTCACAGAACAAAAACATTTTAGAAAGGCAGCCTAAGCTTCCACACACCCCAGGTCAATGCCTGATCCCACCCATGAGGCCCGTGCACACCTGTGGAACCACCATCTCATCCTAGGCTTAATACAAATACATAAAATAACTATTCCCCAAATCCTCCCCCCCCCACACTTCCCTCATCAGTAAATCAACAATATAACTGTAAAATAATGAAAAAGCAATCCTGCTTAGGTCTTAACAGTATAAAGCACAAATACCTGTTAATATGCGGAACCATTAACTAGTATACTCCAAATGTTGAAAAAATGATAATTAACGATAGCACTAATACTCACTATAATCTACCTGGCACACAAAAGTATCCAAAAAGTCCATGCTGTAACAATAAAGTTGTTTATTCAACCTATAAAATGTATTCCCTTGCAAAAACTGTTAAGAACAATGAGGAAGTAATTAACAGTAACAGTTTATTGTCGGGTAACAATTTTGAATCATACGTGGATATTTTAACAGTAGAACATGCATAGGAACTAGAATAGAATCAATATATCAATAACCTCCTCTTGCATACAGCTAAAGACCATAGCATTCATAAATGCTTATAACACAGGAAAGGGTCCAGTTTTAACAGCTGACACAGCTGAAAGAAACAGATAACTATAAAGTCTTAGGGACCCAACTATATAGCTACCAGCAATGCTACTGTGTTCCCAACCTGTAATAATTCTAATACTGTCCTGGTAGCAATGTACATATCTACTATAATAAAATAGACTAGCCAGCCCATGAAAACAGTAAAAAAGTGTGCTTAGGCACCCAAGGGAAGATGAATCTTTAAATAGAAAACAAATACACCTTGTCATCCATTATATAAGAAGGGGATCCAGGAGCCATTAATTAAAATTAAAAGAATGCTAACCACATTAAATAAAATGGAGACCTTGCAAACAGGTAGCTAGCATGCATATGTTTCCAGATAATGAATAACTGAAAAGAAACAGTGTACTGACATGCTAAAATAATAAAAATAAAGGTTGCTATTCTAAGAGGATAACCCACATGGAATGAGTCTTTCAGCACTGTTCTCTGAGGTGAAGTCCTGGAAGCTTCTGGAACCAAGCCAAGGTGCGTTAAATGGTAGTTTAAGAAAAAAAAAGGTCCCTTGCTGGATGAAGCAGGCAGCAGCAAAAGGAAGAATCCAAAAATCCCATAGATGGCCATTGAAGGGGTGTATAAATCATGTTGAAAAGCACTGTAGACCTACTGTACCAGTTAATAGAGTCCAGCATTATTAATTAAGAGCTTAACTGATGGAAGATAGCCCAGACATTTGGTCCAAAGTCAAAGAATTATACCCAACAACCAGCTGATCCCGGGTATAATTAAAGAAAGTACCTGTAGTGCACAAAAAAGTCTCAAGGTGCAGCAGTTAAGTCCAAGAGTAAGTCACCCTTTTTTTGTAAATACGTCCGGAAACCATGTCGGCAGTTCTTGCCCAGTTTGCTCTGCTGACTCAAATATTTTAACACCATCCTTAGTGTGAACTTCAAGTCGGGTTGTATAAAGAAGGTGATGTCTAATGTGAGCCACACATAACTTTAATAAAATGGGGCAATATTCCGACCTGACTTCCTGGTTTTCATGGTTAGGTACTGCACCAGCTGCAGTTTAGCTCCAGCCCACATAATCAAGACTAGTTTCCTGGACGACCACAAAATATAATCTCAGTCCAGAGAATTAAGCAATTTAAAAATTGATGGCCAGGGGGGTCACCAGGGGCAGACTTGGCTCTCAAGGAATGATGCACCCTTTCAATTATGTAACACAGGCCATTCGGAGAGGAGCCCACCACTTTCTTGCAAAACTGTGTGCATGAATTCTATGGGGTTCGATCCCTCTTCCCCCTCAGGAAGACCAAGCAGAACTGAATTGTTACATCTGTTCTGACCTTTGAGATTGTCCAGTTTTTCATCCATTTTTGCTAATGATCTCTTTATCTTAATGAGCTCTGGCTCGTACTGGCTTGGTGGTCCTCTACAGATGAGACCATAAATTCTGCATCTGCGACCCACTGTGTTAAATTCTGCAATGCTGGCTTTATAGTCTTGAGGTCCTCCAGTATGGTATATATCACTGCTTTATTTTCCACCAGTTCTCCAAAATCTTGCTCTGGAGAGAGAGTTGATGGCTGGTTAGGTGGAGGGGTGGCCGGTGAATTGCTGCGTTAATGCCGCTTGAGTTCCAGGGCTGGCACTTGAAGTTGGTCACAAGATTGCACAGTAGAAGTATCGGGCTGTTCTGAAGCAGCTAAATCCATTTTTTTAAATTAATTAATTTATTTATTTATTAGCTTTAGATGACCGGGTAAGTACACTGGGCAATAACCCTGCCCATTTTCAGGCACGACCCGGGAGATTACATGATAATTGACTTCAGCCATTGTTAAAAGGAGATAAGGCAGCTCACCAGCAACACCTGAATTACAAGTCTACTAGGATTTGGAGGGCAAAAATGGTATGGGCTCTGAGCTCAGAGGTATTATCCGAATCCCTAAATAAAAAAAATATATATTTCAAAGCCTGGAAAGGATGGAGCTCTGCATCTTTACTCCTTCCCTGATGCTGGCATCATGTGACCCAGTGTTTTTGGTTTCTATCCTGTTGAGAAGGGTTGTTGAGGTGAATGTAAAGAATAATGTATGGCAACCATACACAACAAGCCAATGTTTCCATCGAAGTTGAGATGACAGCATAAATGCCTCGAGAGCAAAGCCAAGAGGTCCATGCTGTCATCTCAACCCCAAAATGGAAACTTGTGCTGAGTTGTGTGTGGTTGTCCATATTTTATTTTTTATAGTATATGATTTTTACACTAGAGTGACAGACCCCAACTGAAGTGAAAACAAAAAATCTTGCCATTTCTTTTTTCTACACTCTTATCAAAATCAAATTTCCAGACTTTTGAAAGATAAAAGGTATGACTTTGGGCACTGGGCACTTAGTAGGTAGCTAGGTGTGGAATAAATGAGAAATTTAAAATGATATGACCTTTGAACTGTGCATAATAACTGTTCGGAATGCACTAACAGCACTTTGGAATGCGCATAATGGTTCAGAATGTGCTTAACAAGGATTTTGAGCAGCCTGATTTTTATACATAACAAAGGGTAACCATATACTGTAACTGTATATTGCTGTGCCGAGGATCCTCACAAAGTGAAATGTGGCATCTCACAAGGCTATCCTGATGAGAATTATCTTTCATGAAAAAATGTACCCCATTTCAGTATCTATATAGCTGCAATAAAATTACTGTTGGCACCAATAAGACACAGATCTTGCAAGATTACCCCTACACAATTTAATTTCTGGTAATTTTCCCATTATTTATTACTGAAAGGATTTACTTGAACAAAGGTTCTTTTCCCCTTAGACATTATCTGTCCCCTCTGCTTTTTCTGCTTTGATGTGAAAATCTTCTCTTTGTGATATCAGAATTGTTTCCTTGGTAACCAGCTATGATGGCAGATGATCATGACATCACGGGAAACATAAGCAGCAGGAACAGCTGATGTTCAAAGGGAAATTATCTTGTTATAATGGCAATGCCTTTAATAATACAAAATAAAGGATCTTGACTTAGATTCAAATTTTGTTGATACCAGTTGTGAACCTGCTGCTGGAAACTGAACAATGTAACTGTATTTTAAAATCTATCCATCCAATTTGTCTGTCTATCCATCTATCTGTCTGTCTTTAACTCTAAGCTAATTTTTTGCTGGCTGTAGTGAAAACATCATTATGTTCTGTTACACACCAACGACTTGGTCTGTGTCTCCTTTAATTTTGAAATGAATATAGTCTCATGATGTGAAAAAGAAATAGATAACGTCTCTGTAACAGAAATGTACTCTAAGGGCTCAGTACACAAAAGTCTGTATTGGCTTCAGCACGTGCTGAGAGGCTATATTTGCTGGGGAGTTCCATCTCAGCATATGTGGTGCACTCCACTGCATCCAGAAAGGGCATGCTCAACCCCTCTGCACTGGATGCTATGCTGTTCACACTTCCTATTGGTGTAGTACTAGCTAGGAAGGGGGTGGGGATGCTCTTCGCCAAATGCTTGAACTCACGTGACCAATGTGGAGTGCAGTAAACATTATAGATAGGGGGCCATGCCTTAGCAGCTATTGTACATGCCCTCTTCACACATTTGCTAGGAATTATCAGAATGCCTGATTGCCCCACCAGAACTTTGCCGCATCTCTTAGAATTAGCTTGCAGTGTTGAGGTGCAAAAGTTTATTTATTTATTTGAAGTTATATCCCACAAACTACTATTTTATGTGCTCTGCATGTATCCTGTTATCAACTCTGATGGCCAGCTGGCACACATCTGGTTTCTTTGTGTTTATCCCATGTGTCTCAGTTCTGATGTGGACTGTGGATGCCATCAAGTTCACCAGTATCTGTGTGAGCTGAGATCCATGGCAAGGAAATATACAACGTGTGTGCATTCAGGACACCTTTTTGGATCGGTCCCTATAAGTATGCCTATTAGGAAAGAAGGCTGAGTGATATTTTCAGATGGTTTCCTGTTTTATTTAGGAAAGTGAGGAAGGATAGCTATGATCAATGTGTTTTTAATTCCTAGTCTTGTGATATTCTACATTTTCAAAACTTTTATCAATTTTATGTTCACAGTTCCTCCGCTTCACTGTTCCTTTATTAATGTGTTCCTTCATGTGTTCCTAGTTTTGTTTGGGGGTCTGTGCTCTAATATTGTGTCTGAGTTCTGCTTTGCCATAAACTGCCATCACCTCCCCCTACTAATGGCACATTTTCACCCCATACCCTCCCCCTTACCCTTAGACCTACTGCGACGACTAATGCAGCTATGCCAAACCTGAAGGTATTACAATTGGCCCCTCCCTCCACTATTCTTGGCACATTCTGTGCCCTCAGTGCTCTTGCTTTATAGTCTTCTCCTATGCCACGTAATGCTTTGCTTGTCTAGACCTCATCCAATATAATATTGTACTATACTGTCTATCAGAGACCTGCCTTGCGTAAAACTCATGCATAGCAGTATGCTGACTGCCTTTGGTACCATGTCTGTAAATTATGCTGCCTTGTTCTGTTCTCAGTGCAAACCTTACATTGCTATTTGTAAATTACTGTACATCACCATGCCAAACCACGCCTTTCTCACTTGTAATGACTGTACATAGGCTGCTAATGTTGCTGCGCCTACTCCAAATTGCTGTATTGTGATTTGTTGTTGTTATTTAAACTACCTGGTTCATCTTGTAAATGAGCCCTGCTCAATGGTGTTCCACCTGGCTAAATAAAGATATTGATTGATTGATTGATTGATTGATTGAAAGAAAAGAAAGAAGGCAAAAGTAATAATGGCACTTTACAATAAACACGTCTTTTCAGATTTAAAATACCTGTGAGGCAGCAGGACTGGAGAAAATACAGCAAGTGTTTTTTTTACTGAATTTACTGGGGAAAAAAAATATTATTCAATATTTTGCTGTTCTATTACTGCCTGCAGCTTCAGTCACTCTGATCTGCTTCCAACTCAAGTCCCAACTTGGCTGCAAATAATACAAAACTTATAGTATGAGTAAGAATTTGTGCTGGACATATGGCAGGGAGACTGGTACAATGCAGCAGGAAACAATTTAATCATATTATCATTCAGTGGCACATTTTTAGGAGGCAGAAATGTGTTTGTCAATATAACATTCCTATAAGTACAGCACAAGACTGTATCAAGGCTGATCATATGCAGCAAAAGACTGCCACTCACCCACCTTAGTAGACAGCAGAATTCACAATAAAAAAAACTTTATTTTAGAGCAGTAAAATAATAAAGGTATTTAGGACTGCCCCATCAAAGGCAAGTGTTTTGCTGTGGAGCTGAAGAACAAACTCTACTAAGCATATCACTGTCTGGGCTTTCAGCATTCTACTGTTTACATACAGTAGCTAGATAGTGCATACTGCACTGAGATTCTGCTGAAAGTCAGTGTCTAAGTACATCAATATATTTTCTTGCTAAAAACAATATAAAGTTAACTCCTCAAAAAAAATCTTCTTTTTTTTTTATTTATTTATGAACCCTTCTCACATTGTTGGACTCCTTCAGGTCCCTACAGGGCAACTGAGCTGTCACCCATAACTGTAAGTTCCAAAGTGCTGTACCCTCATTGAGCCTCGGCTTTCCCCCCAGGCAGGTAAGAGGTAAGAGGCTGACACTTGAGCTTTCTACGTTTCATCTGGATGCCACATGGACAACAGGTGGGGGATTGTGCTGGTGCTTGTGGGACTGTATGGGGCAAGGCTACTCCTTTTTTTTTCAACCCCAGCTCTCAGGAGTTGCTCAGGTGTGGGATACAAGTGTGCATATCACCAAGTGGTGTCAGATGTAGCCAGCGTGATTTCTCCCATCCCCTAATCACAGTGTGCCCAACCATCCCTTACATCCAGGGGACAGTGTGGCATCAATATATGGAGACCTCCTTCCCATGGTAAAGACACTGTCTACTCAGACCCTCTATCCTTCTTGCTCTCCAGCAGTCCCCCAATGACCAATGCTCACTTCCAAACCTGGGTTGCTGGCATTGCAAGCAGTAGCTCTACCGTTGTACTGAAAGGCTGGGAAAAATATTTTCTAGCGTTCTCTATAAGCTAAACTATAATGACCAACAACATGGCACATGGTAAGAAGCATTATACCACAATCACTGTATGCATTTTTACAATGTACAGTACTTTTAACCACTTAGGAAGTGCAATAGGATCTGAGTTCTGCATACCCAGGAGTGCCATATAATTACACTCATGAAATGCCTTATAGCATAGATTGAAAGATAAGAAGCTGGTTAAAAGTATACAACAAAGCTCATAAGCATGTGGCAAAACAAATCTTATAACACAGTAATGTGATCTCATTCAGCTGAGGAGCTAATGCCATTTATCCATGCCATTTTATAAATTCCATTATAAAATGGAGAGGTGAAATCTTGGAATCTGATTGGCTGAAGCAGACTTTGATCCATGATGATATTTCACAATATCATCATGGTCCAAAACTGGTTACCAAGATCAGCCATTTACAACACTTTAGGGCCATTTTATAATCACAATAATACACTCCAGGGTGTGGTATATCATGGGATATTGTCACTTCTCATGTGCATGAGACACTCTACCTACAGCCTCATGCCTCACAATTCACCCGAAGTGTGACAATATATCATGATGTTGTGGGAGCAGGAATGGGGTCACAGGAATGGGGGCAGAATAAATAAAGAGGTTTAAAGGGCAGAGTAGAATGGCCTGAGGGTCTTTTTCTGCTGACAAGATTCTATGATTCTATGATATACCATACCCTGGAGCATATTATTGCTTAATTAGTTAGTAGCAAATACATGATTTTTTTTATATAGTCAGTCAAAGGATCAGCCAGCAAAATAAAGTTATATTACCAGAGATGGTTACACATTTATAGGAATTCCTTTATTTTAAGTGCCCTATATTTTCTTTTTCAGCTATTCTGCAGGTTACTATTTCCCTCAGCAAGGTGGAACTAAGTGTTGGCGAATCAAAATTCTTCACATGCACAGGTATGTATCGCTACATTTAATTTGCTTGCCGATATTTCTTGTTTTCACAACAGACAAGCAGGTAGAAAGAACATTTCTTTAATTTATTGCATATCTTTATTGTTAATTGGGTATGCTGAGTGGAAAGAGGTTGCCCTTAACGAATCATCTCAAGCAGAAGACATAATAGTTGCATACTGTACAAATGTTACAATCACCAGCTTAAAGAAGCATAATTTGTTGGTCATTTTTTAACAATAATGTATTTCTGGCTAAAAATTTGTATATATGTTTTATTATTTTTTATTCCTGAATTGATATGTGAGTTTGAAGACTTTAAAACTGCCTGTTCTCTTGCAATTCCTATTATTAAAAAAAAAACAAACTATACATATTGGGATTGTGTAGTGACTTTGTATCATCAAAGTTGTGTGTTAACACCATAACAATACATCCACAGTGCAAGTCCAGTATTCATTGCCCTCATTCAATGAAGTTTATAAATAATGCAAGTAGTGGCCATCTTTGATGATGTAAATCAAATAGATATAAATCCAGTTTTCCTCAGTATCTGGGGGGAGTTAGAAATAAATTGTGACTCAAAAGATACCAGAAATACATTTTTGCTAAAAAATGCCATAACATTGGGGGTAGATATCCATCCCTTGCAGCTAGTGCAGAACACGACCGCCAGGCTGTTGACTGGAACCTCTAGGTCAAGTCACATAACACCTGTGCTGCGTGAACTGCACTGGCTGCCAATACAGTGGTGGATTACCTTCAAGGTTGTGTTGCTGACCTATAAAGCACTACATGAGCAGGGACCCCACTACCTGAAAGAACTCTTATGCCCTTACTGTCCCACCTGTTCACTCTGATCCTCTGGCGAGAGATTGCTAGAGATTCCCAGGGTATCCTTAAAAACATCAGGTGGAAGATCTTTTGCCTTTATGGCACCTACCCTGTGGAATTCTCTACCTCGCCAGATACAAGAGAGCCAGACCACTGAAGATTTTAAAAAAGTTACTGAAGACCTACCTGTTTAACAAAGCATTTTCAGGAATTTATTGAGCGTACACTGATATGTTTTATCTGTTTTAAACTGTAATAGCGTGAGTTTTAATGTGTATTGTACAGGTGCCCTGAGCATAGGAAGAGTGTCTTATACAAATAAAGTGTTGATTGATTGATTGTTGCCTGACAAACATTGCTGCTTTAAGTGATATGTTAAACAATCGACAAGATAATAAACATACCGTAAGTTAAAGAGACACTGTCAACCCCTTTAGACGTCATACTGTCCCTAGTTTAAAAAAACACATTTTATGATTGCTTATATCTATAAAGATTATGGCTGTAGCTGACTGTATGATTCTGGTTTCTTTTTCCTTTTAAAAGTGAAAAACAGACTGCAACTATACTGTTGTTACCACACAAAAACATTTTTTTCTACATTCCTTGATCATCATTCACTACATATTTCCTGGATATGGGAACAGCCTACACAGTCTAGCCACTCATGATGTAGTGGGAGGAGAGGAGACTAATGCAACATGAATGGCTACACTGTTTGTGGGGGTTCCATGGGAGCCTGTATACTTGGCTCCATACCCTCTGTGGTCATTATTAAAGGTGACCTTAAAATGGATTGGTTCTCCACCTCATCCTTATCTCTGAAAGAGTTTTGTGATAACCATGGGTTGTCACAGCTTATAACAGAAGCTACCCCACCCAACCTAAAAACCCTACCCATATTACCTTGCTAGACATCATCTTGTTCAACAAACCCCATCTTTACTCACACTTGGGTGTATTCTTTAATGACTTCAGTGACCAAGGTGTCATAGCCTGTGTGCGGTCCACCCCCAAGGCTGTCTCCTCTTCTAAATATTCCTTTAATTGTACTCAATGGGAACTTTGACCCCAATGCCTTCCTATATGACCTCCAGTACGCAAACTGGCAGAATTTCTATCTGGCCCCTTCAGTAGTTAAAGCCTATGGAATCTTCCATAATATCTTCCTTGGCACCATTAATAAACATGCACCCTTAGTTAAAACCCGCACTATGAAGAAATCTTGACCATGGTTCACTGCTAGTCTGAAGGCAGAGCTGTTGCATAGGGACTCTCTATGCAAAAGGGCAGGAAAAACCACACACCCCATGGACTGGACCACATTCAGAGTTGCCAGAAACCTGTGTACCAGGGTAATTAGGGCCGAGAAAGCAAACTTTTATTGCTCTGAACTTGAATGCTCATCCACTTGCACTCCTCAATTTTGAAAAACTCTAAAGCAAGTCCAAGGGCACAACTCAACTAGCCTTTTCCCTCCTAAAATCTTGTCTGGTATCTCATTCACTACTGACAAACAGGAAATCCCTGATCTTTTTAATGACCACTATGCTACAGAACGTCTAGCTTTTGATGCCTCACCGGCCAACAGTCTCCGGGTGCAACTGTGTAACCTAAGCCTGGCTTGCCCTTATCCAGCCTCATCTTCCCAAGGCACATCCTTCTCATTTAGCCCTGTCTCTGTGAAGCAGGTAGAAGACCTCATACTTAAATTGGACATGAGGAAGAGTGCAGGAGCAGATCTTATCAAGCCATACTATCTAAAATTGGCTACTATGTATTGTCCCCTCCTATTACAACAGCACAGCAAAACAGCACACGTTGTTCCACTTTTTAAATCGGGCAACACTAGCAACTTAAATAACTACCTTCCCATGTCTCTGCTTCCTATTCTCTCCAAGCTACTTGAAAAGGTGGTCAATTCTCAGCTTACGCAGTACCTAGAAGACTCTGACCTGCTAAGCCCAGCCGAGTCTGGCTTTTGGCCCCTCCATAGCACCATATCAGCACTTCCAAGGTCACAAATGACTGGGTGAATGCCCTGGATGCCAGAAACAATGTATGTGCACTATTTCTCGATATTAGCAAGGCCTTTGATACAGTGGATCACACCCTGCTCCTAGCCTCACTAAGGAATATTGGTGTTAATAATCTGGAACTGAAATGGTTCTCTGATTACCTCACCAACCATTTCCAGCAAGTCAAAATTGGGGGTGATCTCTCCCCTTTAAAAACGTTGACAAGAGGTGTACCCAAAGGATGTATTCTTGGACCACTTCTATTTGCCATTTATATAAATAACCTAAATGTTGGAATCAAGTCAGCAAACATACACCTATTTGTGGATGATATGTTGCTATACCTAGCCAGGCTGACCCTGGAGCTTGCATGCAGTGACCTCCAAGCTGAATTCAATTTACTGCAGAAAAACTTGTTGTTTTCAAAGCTCCTCCTTAATGCTAAGACAACGAAGGTTATGCTTTTAGCCCCATCAGTTAACGTCTCCAAACCCCACACCTCCAGTGTGGCCCCTCAAATAGTCACTCTTGTATGGGAGCCACTGGATTAAATCTAATACTTCAAATAGCTAGGTGTCTGGATAGACTTTAAACTATCATTCAAGGTCCATACAGAAGAAATTTCAAAAAACTGAAACAGAGGCTTGGGATTTTCTTTAGGATTAAGCATTTTTTAACCCAGGAGGGGAAAAAGAGGTTAGTACAATCTACATTCATGCCTCTTCTTGATTATGCAGACTTTTTGTATGGGTATGGCCCGAGCATGACTCTCTCCAAGCTTGATTTCCTTTACCACTGAGCACTTAGATTTATTACTGACACCCCCATTCCACTCATCTCTGCACCCTCTAGTCCTCTGTGGGATGGAATTCACTTAGCCTCAGGAGAAAAAAAGAATGCAGTGCTCTGGACTTACAGAGCCATCGGTAATAAGATGCCACAATACATTATAGACTGCCTATCTGTTTGCAATCCTGGGAGCTATTTATTAAGAAGTGTCTCCTTCATTTACCTCTCGATTTCTAAAACTAGAACACACTTCAGCAGAACAGCCATAAGCCATGCCCTCCCTGTTCTCTGGAATAATGCACAAAAAAATCTTCAGTTCATTACTCCAGTGTCGCTGTCTCCCAAAAATTGTTATCACAGTCCTTCGGGTATTCTCTTATCTTCATCCTTAAGCTTCAGTCCCCTTATTGCAGTAACTCACCTCCCCTGCAAACTAATGTTCCTATCCTTTCTCTGACCTTCTCTCCTTCTCCCTTCTTCTTATTAACTCCTACACATAGTGCAGTTCCTGCATATTTACTGTATATATTCTGTACAACTTCTTATTTATTGTAACTGACTGCATTGTAAGTGACCTGCCTGTAGAGCACATAAAAATGAGCTGCCTGTATAGTACATAAACTTTACACTATCATGGATATCCTTTATGTTCTGTATTCATTATATATACATGTATGTTGCCTGCTAAGGAAGCCCTTTGTATGTATCAATTGACCTTTGTGTACCACTCCCAGGTCCACCTAGAAAATTAGTTTATCTCAACGGTGTTCCACCTGGTAAAATAAAGATTTGATTCATTGATTGATTTTGTTCAGGATCTATGAAATAAGAGTTGATGAAGGATTTAAAACAAAACAAGGTTGGATATAATTACACCATTACCATGCATTTCAGTTCTAATAAGAAAGAAAGCAGATAAAACAACCAGCGACATCAATGAATTTTAGAGAAGGTAAACAACCATAAACTGTGGGTATTCAACTAGACATGATATGATGCAAAAAGGGTTGACAGTGTTCCTTTAAAAACATCAGAAAGCATCCTAATCATTTAAAATATTCAGATCTATATGGTAAAAAGAATTATCCCTTGTGGTTGAGTTAAATGTTTTATTAACGGCAATCAACCTCAGGATTACCAAAAGCAGATGCCATACTTCAAGGGTCCTGAAACCAAAAATGCAGCTACAACTTTTGTTTGGACAAGGGGAAACTGAATCAATTTTTGTGAGGAAGAGTGAGAATTGAAACCACTGTTTTTAAACTTATGTTGAATGACGTAAGATAGAGAAGAGCTATTTCCACAAATGTAAACATTATAATGATTTTCCTCATCTTGTATGGCTAACTTTTGAATCTTCATTGTGAAATATAGGGGTCTTTGAAAGCATCACATCTGCTAAAATTACCGTGGAATAACTAGCTGTTTCATTTTTAAGTCTTTCTTATACAGAACTCTTAATGCAGTGTAGGTTTCACAGAGTAACTATGATTTAGGAATATAATATATAAACAGAGATGACACCCTCTTTATTCTTCTAGAAAGCAGTGCAGTTGAGTGGTTAGATCACAAGCTTGGGCACTGGGAGATCACTGATTAAAACCTTATCAGAGTCATAAACGTTACTCACTGTTTGATCCTGACTTGAGCAGGTCAGTCTCCCATTGCTCCAGTCCACCCAACTGAGTAAATAGGAAGAAGGTAGTCATTTTTTTTATATTCAGGTAGTCACAGTAATAGGCATCCCATAAAAATGCCTCAACCACAAAATAGCAACATGTCCACAATAATCAGCACCCAGTAGGCAAAAGTAGTTTGACACTGTGGGACCGATTTTGAAAAGATTGGGACTGGCGCAAGAGGCTTGCTTCAAGGAGAAATGGTGCAAAGGGCTCTATACCCCACACCTTGCACTCACCCCAGTTTTGTAAGGCACACTGCACCACTGGAGGGACCACCTGCACCAGCGGGGCTTGCACCATCCTTGTAACAGCCACACTGATGTGCCATAACAGAAGGGGGCTTGTTCCATGGTGGGGCTGCAGCATCCCCTAATTTGGGATTTTGAAAGCCCCACCATGATCGTAAATCATGGCTGTGGTTAGACCAGCCAAATGGTGGTCTAACAGCCCTTGAGGCAAAAGTAGGAACTGTGCCGAGGGGAAGGAACCCTGCAACTGGTCTTGGACAGTGTTAAGAGTCCTGCAGGAGTGCCCTATTGGGTGCTGTGTGACATGGGATGCTGTGTCAGGAAGAATGGTGGCACCAGGCAGGTATACACACAACAGTCTCACTGACCTGCAGATAGGGTACTTCTTAGTGGATAAGCACCAACCCTGTCCTGGACCTCTTGGTGTGATCAGTCCTGTTGGTTGTCCCATAGCTGTTAAAGTCCCTGAAAAGCAGAGACTGTGCCCAGCTGGACAGTATGCAGGTGCCATACAAGATTCTGGGTGAAGGACTGACAAGGGACCTGCAACTTACGTACAGAAGTGGGGACGCTTCATCCCTGCCACCATGCCCTGCAGTGTTGGAACAATGTCAGTGACATGTTGAGTTGGTGGCTGTTTACTGTACAATGCCCATGCATCTGACTGCAGGGGGGCTGTCACCATTAGACACATGGGCATTGTACAGAAAGCACCCATACACCCACCTGACATGTCACTGATGGGTGTTCAAATATGGCAGGGCATGGTGGCAGGGACAGAGCTTCCCCACTCTTGTACCTATGGTTGCAGGTCCCTTGTCAATCCTTCACCCAGACTCTTGAATGGCATCTACTTATAGATGTACACACAAACCTGCCGGGTGATACTATGACACCTGTAAATGGGATTTTCCAGCACACGGTGGGCTGTGCAGCAGGGGCATGTTAAGCTGCCCATGGGTGAATGTATTTCACAAATCTACACTACATACCATGCAGCCCAGAACAGTCCCCACTTGTCAGGAACTTTGACAGCTATGGGATAGCCAGCAGTGATGATTACACCAGTGGGTCTGGAACAAGGTTGTTGCCTGTCAGCTAAGAAGTGCCCCATCTGCAGATCTGTGAGACTGTTATGGGCACAAATGTCTGGTGCCACCATTATCCATGGCATAGCATTCTGTATCATGCAGTGCCCAACAGGGCATTCCCACATCACTCTTGGCATTGTCCAAGGTTGGTTGCAGGGTTCCTCTCCCTCTTTACTGCAGTTCACAGTTCCAGTGCAAGCTGTGAACAAGGTTGGAGGGCATGAAGACACCCTCAATCAAAACCCTCTGGTGTGCCACCTGTTTGGTGCAGCACTCAGCCTGCAGCAAATCTGAAAAGTTTGGCGCAGGAACCCCTGTTGTAGGAAAATATGGCACAGGGTCCTTGGCAGACCCAGAGTTTGCTACAGGCACAGGTTCAATGTAAGTTGTGCTGATATTGCAGCCCTTTGAAAATCTGGCTGCAGGTCTTTTTTATGTAAGCAATATATTTTATTATTTTTTTAATACACAGGGATGCCCACTTCCACAATGCCATCCCCTTCTCCCACCAGCCCACTTCTCCTGACTGACAGATCATGTAATCTCAAATAATTTTTTACTAGCATTGGCTTGTGAATGAGTCATGTACTCTCTACAGTTACAAAGATACAGCTGGACTCACAGCAACATTTGTAGCTACCTGATCCGCTCATTTAGCTGATCTAAGCCTAAGTCCACACAGACTGCTGGTACTTTCTTGAATATAGTTACAGCAGATGGTAGAGTGCTGGCAGCAAGGCTGCAAGGTCTTCTCAGTATCCTAATGATTCTGATACCATTCTCAATTTGCTAAGACTTCCAGCCCTGTTGGCACGCTAATAAGCAGGACATGTTAAAAAAAAAAAAATCCTGCTACCCTCGCTCTGCTCACAACATGTTCTTTTATACTGAGACCCTGACAAAAATGCACTCACTCACAGCTTACTTTGTCTATCGTGGGCCAACTTATTTTTTTTAAAAACAAGGAAAGAGGAGTTTGGGGGAAAAAAGCATCTGTATGTAGGGAGACACCGAGTGCCCTGAGAATTGTGGAGGGACTACATTGCATAATTGCTTTCATACTTTCATGATTTTATTCAATCTGTGTAAACTTTCTAAATGGATTTTATTTAACACTGTCTGGTTATCCATTTCATAAATGCAATAAGACTCTCCAGGGGTGGGCATTAGGCTGTGATAACTGTACTCCCAGGGCCTCGTGCCTTACTGCACTTCTAGAAGCATGGTTATCAGAACATAATGCACACCCAGTAGTGTCTTATTTCTTATATATTCAAATGGGCTACAAAATAAAGAGGTTTAATGCCCTCTCAGTTCAGGTAGTTCAGGTTCCACTAGTGGTGCTGTGCGGCCATAGCTGCCACAGGAACTTGCAGCTGTAGCCATCAAAAATAACTTACATCTGTAGCCACCGGAAAGAATTTGCATCCATTTCTCTGAAATACAACAGAGGAGGATTTTGTCCCACCCACACACCCCAACCCTGACCGCCTACCCTGGCCCCGACCACTGTTAAATGCCCAAGGAAGGAGGCAGAGCCATCACTAAGGAAGACCTCATCAATTGACCCTAAAGAACACTGAACTTTGCAGGAAAGGGTTGATCACTTCAAGCAAATCTTGGACTGAACATACTGGTGAGACTGTTTAATGTAGTATGCTGGCTAAGTAGTATAGGAGGACAGTAGGCTGAGTGTGTGAACTGCTAAGTAGGCATATCCCAGGTAGTGATTATTATAAAGAATGTGTATTATGTGACACCAAAGCAGGTCATTGTACGAGGGTGCTGTGGGCTGAGTGTGATAGGGGCCACTTTGGCAGACCATTGAAAAGGGTGAATGGTACAAGAATTGTGAAGACATTGTGTATGCAAAGGGGGTGCTGTGGGCTAAATGTAAAAGGGACTACTTTGGCAGACCATTGAAAAGGGTGACTAATACAGTAATTGTGAAGAAATTGTGTATGCAAAGGAGGTAGCAGTTAACTGGGACACAGTTTACAAGAAGGGAAATACACTAAAGGGTATTAAAAAGCAAGATATACTGTATTGTTCTACTAATGTTGGCCACTAAGTAGCTTGCTGGACTGCTGCAGGAAATGCTGGTTGCTGGTTAACAGACTGTGTTAGTCAGTGCAGAAATAGGAAATACAAGCTGAATAATCCAGATACAATTAGTACTGCTCTAGGAGATCGACACAACTGTGGAGACCACCAGCTCAGACCAGAGGGGGCATAGTTGGAGGTGGGACTGGCAGGTAGGAGGGGTCAGCAGGTAGAGCCTCACTGGTGGGGGAAGGGGATTCACCATGGAAGGAAGGGCAGCAGGACACCTGGAGAAGGGAGGACAGTAAGATGTAAGAGTTGTGCAGCTGAAGTGGTTATGAGCACTCTGTTGGGGTTAAGTGAGTGCACTATTTGCTAAATCTATGGAAGATTGAGGTGGAATTGACATGGTTGGAGAGAGAGTCAGGGAGGAGAGAAAGGGAAGAGCACAGATGAAAGGACAGCGGGGAGACAGGTATAACAAATAGGAGGAGAAGACAGGCAAAGAAGGTGGGAAAGGGATGGGGGGTTACAGCAGAAAGAAGGAGTAGAGCTCACAGACAAGAAAGCAATGAGGTAGGTGCAAACAACAGGTGTTGTACAGTGGATTCAAACAGGTACTGGCCCCTGGCTGGGATTATGGAAAAGGAGGGAGGAGGGGTGAAGAACAGATGTTCACAGAGGACTGAGAAATAGGGGTGGGAAGAAGGTCAGCACAATGGAAGGGCATGTAGAGGAAGCATGAGGGGGTAAAGAGAGGGAAGAGCACAGATAGGGGATATGAATGAAGAGGATCACAAAGTAATCATAGCTTGAAGGGGGAGCATTGGGTAGGGGTTGGGGATGATAAGGCGGAGAACAGGGTATGGCAAGATCTGGAATCCATCACTGGGGCCCAGAAAAAGGAGGAAGGTCAGAAGGGGATGGAAAGGATAGCTGGCAGCAAGGGGGGGTGAAGAAAGAGGGGTCAGGGACAGGGCAAGTTGGGAAAGAAGGGGAGCAGTCAGGAATGACACTACCAGGAAGGAGGGGCATGAGAGACCAGGTTATTAACACAGAAAAATCAAGTGCAAATCCAGATAGAAGGAATGAGGCAATCTTGGAGTCAGGGAGCGCAAACACAGTTGTAGTGTATAGGGATTCAGTCATAAAGGGGATTCATTGGCTAAGGAAGATGGTAGCATTCATGGGGGCAGTTTTCTGTGACCCAGTAATAGAGGCCAGCAGAGCACTCCCTAGAATAAAGGACTGCATTAGCTTATTGGGGGGGGGTAAGCCACACTTAGTACTACATGTAGAGACAAATGACTTGGCTGGGGAGGAAGTGCAGGGAGTTCAAAAGAGGTTCAGAGAACTGGCAGAGGGATGTAGAGGGTTTGTCAGTTCCCTGGCCTTCTAAGAGGTCCTCCCAGTATACTTTGCCAGCATGGCCCAGCAACTCAGAATAAAGGAATTCAACCTTTGGCTGAGACAGTGGTGCAGGGAGGAGGGCTTCATATGTCTGGGAGACTGGGGGGATACATTGATAGAGGAGCTCCTTTACACAAGAGACAAGCTGCACATAAATGGAGCAATTGCTAGACTGTTAAGAGTGAAGCTACAGGGGTACATAGATGAGGGGCTGGGGTTGACTTAAATTTAAACTAAGCAGCGGAGAGTGTGACAGTAGGAGAGGAGTGGAAAGTCAGCCTAGTGAAGCTAACCTAGCTCACTCTCTCCCGCTGCTAGCAGAAACAGGCAACAGGGGAGAGAGAGAGAGATCATAGGGTGGGGGATAAGATGGAAGGGAATGCTAGCTAATGCCAGAAGTCTAGGGAACAAAATGGGAGACTTTGAGGCAGTGGTGGGAATGGACGACCCAGACCTTATCTCAATAACTGAGACATGGTGGACAGATTACCACAGTTGGGAGGTGGGATTACAGGGGTATAGTCTTTTCAGGAGGGATAGAATGGGGATAAGAGGTGGGGGGTGTAGTCTTGTATGTTAGGGATGGGATTAGAGCAGTAGAGGGCAAAGAGGAGAAGACCTGCTGAGATCCTTTGGGTTACATTTAGCAGGAAGGGGGGGTATAAGTGTAGGGGTAGTCTATAGACTGCTGCATCAAGAAGAGGAGGTGGAAAAATAGCTGGTTAAGTACATACAGGGAAAGGCCAGTGAGGGGGAAATTCTGGTGTTAGGAGTCCTCAACCTACCTGATGTGGACTGGGGAGTACCATCAGCCAGATCTGAGAAAAGCAGAGATCTTTTAGAATACATGCAGGATGCCTTCATTCACTAGCTAGTAAAGAAACCAACATGGGGAAAAGCCACATTCAATGTAATACTATCAAATGGGGATAGCATGGAGGAGTTAGAAGTTGGGGAGAGTGTAGGAGACAGAGACCACTGGATGGTCAGGTTCACTCTTCAGGCTGGGGCAGAAATGGGCAGGTCCACACCAGGGTACTGGACTTCCAGAGGGCAAAGTTTGGGAGGATGAAGGAAAATTATTGTGGAAAGAACTCGAAAGGAAACAAAATCTCACGAAGGTAGAGGAGCATTGGGGGGAAATAAATGAAAGTATTCTCAAGGCCATGGAGCAATGCATCTGGAAGGTAAACAAAAGGAAAAGAGTAAGTAAACCGATGTGGTTCACGGCAGAGGTTATGGAGGTGGTTAGGAAGAAAGCAAAGGAGTTCAAAGTCTACAAAATGTCACAGGGTTTATGGAAAAGGGAGGTCTATAAGGAAAAGCTTAAGGAGGTGGGGAAAATGATTAGAAAACCTAAAGCAGCAATGGAGGAGAAAATAGCAAGGGAGGCTAAAAGAGGGGACAAAAATAATTTTGATATGTGAGTGACAGGAACAGAAGTAGGCAAGGGATTCTAAGACTTAAGTGGGAGGAGGATACACCAGTTGAGGGGGTGAGGAAAAGGGGAATCTGCTAAATGAATACTTCACATCAGTATTCACGGTTGAGAAAGAAGGGTGTGGACCAGAATTACAGCAAAGGGAGAGGGTGGGAAAGGATTTGGACACCAGCCCCTTCATGGAGGGTAGAGTATTGGAGGAACTGGGGAAAATCAAAATCGATAAAGCTATGGGCCCAGATCAAGTTCATCCAAGGGTACTAAAGGAATTAAAGGGGGAACTGGCAGCACCTCCTGCAAAGTTGTTCAATCTATCCCTTGAAGCAGAGAGGGTCCCAGGGGACTGGAAGTGAGTGGAGGTGGTGTCAAATCACAAGGGGGAGTAAGAAAACTACCTCCGAGTTAGTCTTACCTCTGTGATAGGAAAATTGATGGAAACTCTCATAAAAGAAAGACTAGTATAACACTTAGAGAAGTGAGGTCTCATTGATGACAACCAGTATGGACTCACTGGTGGAAGGTCATGTCAGACCAACCTGATGAACTTCTTCTGGGGTTTTACAGAGGTGTATGATCACGGAGGTGAGGGGTGGATGTGGCCTGAAGGCGTTTGACTCTGTACCCCACAGGAGGTCGGTAAGCAAGCTAAGAAGTTTAGGGGTGGGATGCAGCTGACAAATTGTGTGGAAGATTGACTTGGAGGAAGGACTAAGATTGCAGTGAGCAATGGCATGCATTCCAGGGAATGAGGGGTGACTAGTGGGGTTCCACAGGGATCAGTGTTGGGGTCCATATTATTTAATGTATATGTATACAAAACATGACAGCTAAAGGGGAGGTTCTAATAATGGGAGACTTCAACATGCCAGATACAGATTGGTCAATACCAGCAGGAACATCTCTCAGAACTAGACACATGCTGGATTACCTGCAGGGGAAGGGACTCAAACGACTGGTACAACAACCCACAAGAGACAGGGCTATCCTAGATCTAGTACTGACTAACAGGGAAAGGATCACAGATCTCAAGGTAGAAGGTCACCTGGGGGCCAGTGACCATCACACAGTATGGTTCAATTTAGCCACTAGAATTAAATCATCCCATTCCAATGCAAAAATATGGGACTTCAGAGGAGCTGACTTTGATAAGATGGCTAACTGAGTTAAGCTAGCCCTGGCAAAAAGAAATACAGGTGAGGGGGTATAGGCAAAGTGGGCAAGCATTAAAGATGCAATACTAGAAGCAACATCCCATTGTGTTAGAGAGGAAAGGATGTACAAAAGAAGAAGGAAAGCACTTTGGTTCTCATAAACAGTAGCAGAAAAGGTCACAGCCAAAAGTCTGGCCTTCAGGAAATGTAAGGGAACATAGCAGGATGAAGATAGGGCGGCATACCAAACTTCCCTAAGGGAAGCAGGGAAGGCAGTAAGGCAGGCAAAGTCCCAAACCGAAGAAACACTAGCACAAACAGTAAAAGAAAGTGACAAGACTTTATATACATACATTAGTGAAAGGAGAAAGTCCAGAGGGGGGTATTGCTATGATCAAAGGGGTTAAGGGGCATGTGAGAAGGAGGACCATATAAAAGCATCTATACTAAATAGATACTTCTACTCATTATTTAGTGAAGAGAAGGTAGGGCAGAGCCCACAGCTCAGCACCATGGATACAGGGGGATGGAGGTGTGCACTAGTCCCTTCACAAAGGAAAGGACCTACAAGAGCTCTGTAAGCTCAAGGTGGACAAGGCAATGGGACCTGATGGCATACATTCCAGAGTACTAAAGGAGCTAAGGGTGGAACTAGCAGAGCCATTATCAGAACTGTTTAGTGAGTCTCTGAGCATAGGAGAGATCCCAGAAGACTGGAGAAGAGTTCATGTGATCCCACTCTACAAGAGTGATAGCAGGGAGGAGGCAGGGAACTACAGACCAGTCAGTCTTACCTCAGTAGTGGGCAAGATTATGGAGGCACTCCTTAAGGAAAGGATAGTGCAACACCTGGAATCCATAGGAGCACAGAATCCAAGACAGCATGGGTTTACAAAAGGAAGGTCCTGTCAAACTAATCTCATAGATTTCTTTGACTGGGTAATCAGAGTGGTGGACCAAGGAGGAGCAGTTGATGTTGCCTACCTTGACTTCAGCAAAGCTTTCGATGCTGTTCCACGTAGAAGATTGATTAATAAGCTGGGTACGCTAAGGGTGGGTCAGAAGTTGTCAACTGGGTGGCAAACTGTTTGATGGACAGAAAACAGAGAGTGGTGGTAAATGGTATACAGTCAGAAGAGATGCAAGTCACAAGTGGGGTACCTCAGTGATCAGTCCTGGGGCCAGTCCTCTTCAATATCTTCATCAGTGATTTTGCAGAAGGACTGGAGTGTAAGGTTTGTCTGTTTGCAGATGACACCAAAATCTGCAACAGAGTAGATGATCCAGATGGGGTGGGCAGAATGAGAAGAGATCTGGATAAACTAGCAAAATGGTCGGAAGAGTGGAAACTGGAGTTTAACACGAAGTGCAAGATCATGCACGTAGGGAAGAGAAACCCTGAAGCCACCTATAGGCTGGGAGGGGAGTTGCTGGCAGTTACAAGAGAAGAAAGAGGCTCGGGCATTATCATCACTGATGACCTGAAATCATCCAAACAGACCACTAAAGCAGTAGGTAAAGCTAGTGGGATGTTGGGGTGTATTAGTATGGGTATCACAAGTCAGAAGAGGGAGGTAATAATCCCTCTTTGCAAGACACAGATTAGGTGCCATCTGGAGTACTGCTTGCAGTACTGGAGCCCACACCTTCACAAGTACATTACCCAAATTGAGGCAGTCCAGAGAAGGGCAACCAAAATAGTGCAGGGACTGCATCAGAAAACATATGAAGACAGATTAATGGAGCTCAATATGTATACCCTAGAGAAAAGGAGGGAGAGAGGTGATATGATCGAAACATTCAAACATCTTAATGGCATTAACAAGGTGAAAGAATCTAACATGTTTCAATATAAGAAAAATAGCAGGACAAGAGGACACAGCATGAGATTAGAGGGAGGCTGGTTAAGTGGTAATGTGAGGAAGTTCTTTTTCACAGAAAGGGTGGTAGATGCATGGAACGGCCTACCTCAGGAAGTGGTGAATATGAATACAGTGCAGGGCTTCAAACAGGCATGGGATAGGCATGAGGGAGCAATACAGATGAGTATGAATAGATAGGCCATTGACAGAGCAAAGGCCGATGGCACATTAATAAGGCAGAAAAAGAAATGGGCAGACAGGATGAGCCTTGTGGTCCTTATCTGCCGTCAACTTCTATGTTTCTATGTTATGTAGGGGACTTAACAGAGGATCTAAATGGGAAAGTATGTCTGTTTGCAAAATACACTAAAGTCTATAACAGAGTGGACACTCCTGGGGGGGGGGGGTGGAGAAAATGGGGCAAGATCTGGCCAAGCAGGAGCAGTGGGCGGAAAGGTGGCAGCTTCAATTCAATGCAAAAAAAATGCAAGATAATGCACATAGGCTGCAGTAACCCAAGGGCTACATACCTGATTGGGGGGGAGGCACTACAGGTTATGGAGCTTGAAAAGGACCTTGGGATTTGGATTTCAGATGCCCTAGAGGTTAGGCATCAGTGCGATAGGGCAGCAGAAAAATTGACGAGAATACGGACATGAATAGGGAGGGGCTTCACAAGTAGGAAGAGGGGGTGATAATACCACTCTACAAAGCACTGGTCAGACCAGAGTATGGCATGCAGTTCTGGAGGCCGTACTTGCAAGGAGATAAAGGTAGGCTACAGAGGGTCTGGAGGATGGCAAACAAAATGGTCCAGGGGATGCAGGGGAGGTCATATGAGGAAAGACTGGAAGAATTAGGTCTGTATACACTGGGAATGAGAAGAGAAAGGGGAGATATGGTGGAAACCTTCAAGTATCTGAAAGGAATTAACATAGGGGGAGTTAGCCTTTTAAGGCTGAGCGAAAACACAACCACCAGAGGTCATGCATTCAAGCTGGAAGGGGGTAGTTTTTCGGGGGATGTAATGGGGCATTATTTCTCAGAGAGTGTGGAAGGTCCATGGAACAGATTAGCTGAATGGGTTGTAGGGGTGGATACAGTGGACAAGTTCAAAAGAGCATGGGACAGCTATATGGGGCTGAAAGGAAGAGGTGGAGGTAGTAGAGAGAAGTAAATGGTAGGAGGGTGGGAAGGGGTGGGCCATGTCTCAGGCAGACTAGATGGACCAGTCAGTCTTTATCTGCCAGCAGGATTTTGATTCTAGTGTAATCCAGATGAAAAAATTGTGCAAGATTCTCAGAAATATCATACAAATCACACTGAATAAAAACCATAACAGGAAAATTAGACACCAACATCGAAGAATTTGGTAGTCTCTTTTCTGCAAAAATATAATTTATTGGCTTTATGGTTGACCTCCTGTACATACAGTACATTATTCTTCTTGAAATGAGTTTATCAGAAAGGTTTCCAGATGGAATTTAGTGGGGGTACTACTCTGACATTTTGTTAACCCAAACAAACTTTCTGCAGCTTATTTCAAAACACAACTTTCAACCACAGTGTGCCTCGTATTTCATTAGTGTTCTGTATAAATGTCCCCTCAGATTATTTTTATATTATATTCATCCCATTTTCCCACTGTTCTCCCTTCTAAAATTATTATGCTTTGTGATATCTGAATCCTTTCCCCAGTAGTCAGTTATGATGTCAGAAACATAACTGTTACTTCAGTCAGAATGTTGGGGTGAATTAAAAAAAGAGGGGGAGGAGATTACCAACATAACAGAGGACATAATCCTGCTGTTTTAAAAGGCTACAGCCAGGCCCACTTTGATTAATACATGCAT
This sequence comes from Neoceratodus forsteri, assembly GCA_016271365.2. Taxonomy (NCBI): domain Eukaryota; kingdom Metazoa; phylum Chordata; order Ceratodontiformes; family Ceratodontidae; genus Neoceratodus; species Neoceratodus forsteri. Next base: position 535,853,225 of record CM057459.1, on the reverse strand, counting down.
TTTTGGTCTCCTCACCATAAAAATGATTTTGAGGCAGTCAAGAAGGTTCAACACATGGTCATTAAAATAATCAGTGTTATGAGTGGCAAAAGTCTGGAATAAAGAGACTTAAGGGGACATTATCACAGTCTATTGCATACTCAATGGTATCAATAATGACAAAATAAAACAGATGGAGATGTTTGGTCTGGAGATCTGAAGCAGGAAATGGAGAGTACACAGAGAAGGTCAGGGGGGTGATAAATTCAGGGGTAATGCTGGGAGGCACCTTTTTCCCAGAGGGAGGAGAACCTTTGGAAAAGCCTGCCTGCCAAGACAGTTGACATGAGAATAGCACAAGCCTTAAAGGTAAGCCTGGAAAAATTTCTGGTATGCCCCCTGAACAGTGTCATTTCTACAGTGACATGCATTGATATCGACAACAGTGCCATGCCACTGCAGAAGTGCCGCTGGGACCAGGCAACCCCTTCCTCTAACCTGCACTCTCTCCCAGAATTAACTCCGATCTGGAGTTAGAATCCTTTAGTATGGGGGGGTGTGGGGGGCAATGTCCCCTGCATTGGAGGTTCGGGGGCGAAGCCCCCCAATGAAACAACACACACCGATGTTGTGTGCGGCTCCATGCCAGCTGCAAATAGCAGTCAACATGGAGCCTGGTGCTGTAATGCCGGTCGACGTGTTTCTTGTTGAACTGACATTGTAGAGCCCAAATTTCTGGTTACCATGGAACTTAGCAGGTACCCTGAGTAGTAGAATAGGGAGGGTATCCCGATACATTTGTATAGCACCATAGAATCTGACAGCAGAAAAGGAGTACTTGGCCCACGAAGTCTACCCAGGTGTTTCCTGCCTAACCGGTCTCCACAGACCCTAACTGTTCTCCACTGACCCTCCTTACCTACTTTCTTATATTGCCCTATGTCTATTCTATGCATGCTTGACACTCCCACTGCTTTTGCCTCCACTACTTCTGCTGGCATTCTGTTGCAGGGGTCTATAACCCTTTCAGTGAAGTAGTACTTCCTCACATCCCTCTTAATTTTCCCCCTCTACCTTCTTCACATGCTCCATGGTTCTGGTGCTCTTTTTCCTTTAAAACCTCTTAGGGATTTTCATGCAACCCATGGACCATTTAAGTTGCTCTCCTCTGGACTGCCTCCACCCTGCTCATGTCCTTTGAGGTGAAACCTCCAAAACTGGACACAGTACTCCAAGTCAGGTCTCACTAATAGTGGTGGGTGAGTGCCTAAAATTCGCTACGTGTAGTATTTCATGTAGAACCCGAATTTAACTTACTACTCCACAAAGCGAAGTGAATAACTATTCACCTCGAAGTAACGTGAAGTTCCCATTGTTCTCTACAGACTTTGCATTACGTCACCTTTTTTCTATTGACTTTGTGCTACTTCGCCTTGTTTTTGTGCTCTTTAAGGCAAATTTTGCAGTGAATCTTGGGATGTAAGATCACATGGGCTCTATATTGTCTTGCACAGCCTCAGTTCATCACAGTGTGTGTAGTGGAAAGCTGGAGATAGTTTTCTCTCAGAGCTCTAAGATTCAAACCCTCTAAAAACCTTAAAAAATGCCTTTTTGTCACAGAATTTTGTGACACAATTTAGTAGATCAATTGTTGTAAACACTGATGTGGTTATATCATCGAGCATTTATTGATCTTTTGTGAATATTAAATGTTAATTTAGTTGATTCAGTCTCTGTACTGAGAGACACTGTAGAAGTGTGCTTTGGCTGATCTGTGGTGCAGAAGGGAGATTAGTGATAAAGGCATTTTTTCCAAGCATTGTTGGCTATTGTTTTATTATTTTTGTGTTCGGATAGACACAGTACAACTTCACTGAATCGTATATAAATATTTTCAGTTGGCTGGGAAATTTTTTGGTCTTTTTACTTGACTGTCTGTGTTGTACTGTACTGAGCAGTTAAAGTTTCTGTGCCTGATCTTTAATCTGTGAGCATGCTGTCAAGTGATATGCATTTCATTGCAGCACCGCAATAGCAGTACTCTGAATTTCTAAGCCTGTCTGCAATTTATTTCCCTGTTTCTGTGTAGCTAGGCACTGTGCTCCCCCCCCCCCATCAAAACAAGGTATTGTTTTTTGACTGTTGGCTTTTTGAAGATTAGTTAAGGATTCAAGAATAGGTATTGTGTTGTGCCTGTGTGGCTGCATTTAGTGTTTTTCTTCCCAGCCGTACAAAAGTGCCAAAATATCAAGTTGTAAATTGTCTGTGTCATCTGAAAAAATGCCTGCAAAGAGATGGTCAGGCAAAGCAGTTTCTGGCTATGGTGCTGCTGCCAAGAAGACTATTAGCAGTGGAAGTTTTTGTGAAGATGAGTCAAGTTCATCAGGGGCTATCAATGGTAGCAGTGCTAAGAGTGGTCGTGGCCGTGGTAGTACACAGCAGAAGGGAAAGGTAGTAGTTGGTGCAAGTAAAGGGATTTGTCTGACTACTGTATATTTTTCACAGCGAAATCAGCTGCTTCATTGCTGGTTTGAGATGGTGTTGTCTCTGCTGTTAGTAAAGTTAGTGAGGGCATGGTTGATAACAACATGCGTATTGCTACAAGTTCAACCTTGTTAAACTTATCATATGGGAAAAATGTTGCTGAATCTGCAGACTTGAGTACAGTTGATGTCCCACTACTTACAGTACTTGAGCATGATTCTGATCTTGACAATGACTCACAGTCTCATGTTTCCACTGACGTTGAGAATAGGCCATCCAAACATTCAGATATTGATGAAAAATGTGTGGCTGCTAATATTGAGTCTGCTGTTGAACTTAAAATATCTCCAGAGGAGGACAGCCTCCAAAGTGAATTAGTGGACAATGATTATGATAATGATGCTAGTGACCTCATTTGGGAACTGAAAAAAAAGAAAGTGAAGGTGGCTGCTTGTAAACAGTCTGTTAGCCAATCGCCCCTCCTCAAAGTTCTGCTATAGCTGTGTCTCTTGATGATGAGCCTGAATTAATAGTCACAGATTGTGATGTTCAGTCAAAGTCCAATTGTGCACAACAGCAGAAATCATGCTTTGCACCCCCCATTTCATTGCCACCAAAAGTGCAGTAACTTATGCAGCACCAGCACCAGCAGTGACATGTGAAGAGTAGGGTATCCAAATCCCTAGTGTGGGATTTTTTTGTGCAAGATGGCAACAATGAAACAACGGCAATCTGCCAGCTTTGCAAAGTGCGTGTGAAGTGTGGTAAAAAGGGTAGCCACTTGGCCACTGAGGTCCAGCATACTCATTTGAAGAGCAGGCACAAGGCACTGTGGATGCGGCACCAGAGGGGAGCTAATGCTGTAGCTGGGCGTTCACTCACAGCCAATGAGCATGGCATTCCCTTTCATCAGTGTAAGTAGCTATGTTGGTAAAAGTGGTGAAATAACACCAGAGGATTACTACAGGCATGAGGAGGATGATGATTTGTAATGTTCAAGCAGTGGTCAGAGTAGCAGTGGTGGTCCATGTAGTAATTCTACTACATTAACCCATGTGCTTAAAACAAGGAAAATAACCGCATGTATTGACTTGTCACCTGTGCACCCACCATCACACATCCAAGGTACCCCGTCCATGTCAATTAGTAGAGTAGAGCCATTTGGCACACCACATGTAAAGCAACGAACAATGCAGCCCATGCTGCACAGCCTTTTTGTGCACAACATGAAATGCCTACCCAATCATGCAGATGCATGTGAACTCAATGCTTCCATAGCAGAAATGCTGGCATTTGACCTTTTGCCATTTTCCTTTGTGGAGAATTCAGGCTTCTGGTGCTTTGCGGCATGAGCATGTCCTAAATGGAAGGTCCTGCCCTGGATATACTTTTTCACCTGTGCTGTCCCTGAGTTATATCAGATGGTGACAGAGTCTGTAAGACATGCCCTTCAACATTCTGGATCACTTTACATTCACTTAAGCATGGATATGTGGACAAGTGACAAAATGGCGGGTAGTTCCTATCTGTGTATTACTGCACATTGGGTGCAGCTACCTGTGGTTGTCTATGATGGTGGGATGGGAAAGCAGTGTTATAAGTGAGACTGTGGCGGTGGTAGCAACATTCATGGCATTAGATAGCATGCCACGCTTGCAATGTGTAGTGTAGCAGGGTCGCATACAGGTGAACACATGCCAGACTTGCTGCTGACAGAAACTGATGAGTGGCTGAAACCCCTGTCCCTAAAATCTGACTGCATAGCTAGTGATAATGGATCAAATGTTATGAAATGTATCAGCAATGGTGGCTTTGTGTGGGTTCCCTGTATGGCCCACTGTTTAAATCCAGTAGTACAGGAGTTTCTGCAGTACCCTGAAATAAAGCAAATGCTGACTGATGTTGCATGCTGCATCTGTGCCCCCCTTTGCACTTTGAACGCTGACGTCCTGCCTATTTAACTGCATCCCTCAATCATGTGACCTGCAGACCCGCAGTCAGTGGCCATTTTTTTTTTGTTCCTTCCCATGTTCCCTGGCCCACCTCTCCTTCCAGCCAGCCATGGACCCACAGACACCCTTGCCCCGACCCCTCCACCTTAAATCACATTGCAGCCATCCCAGAGGTAACCCGGTGTAACCCTTCACTGGATGAATCCTTCTCCTCCAAGGGGGGAAGGCAACAGGGAGGGCAACCAGCACACTAACTGTTCGGTCGTTGGGAGCTGCTGAGGTGGATTTGGGGCCTTAGGGCACTCGTGGTGGCAGGAGCTGGCAGCCATCATCCAGCTGGCCGAGAAGCAGTTTTCTAGTTTGCTTCCTGGGGGGCATGGTGTGCCACAGACGTCAAGGCACATGCCGACATCCACCATGCTCCTTGCATTCAGAGAGGCTCTCTGAGTTGTCTCGCTTTCCAGTCTCCACCAGGAGGTGGCACACAGGGAGCTGCATCCCCTCCCTTCCCCCAGGAGAAGGCTAGCAGTTGTTGGATGCTCGTGGCTTCTCCTCCCAGCTGGCCCTCCAGTGACCTGGGTCCATTCCCAAACCAGGTCACCAGCGTCACAAGCAGAAATCCAACCACTACACCGAGGGGCTGGCCAGTGGCCTGTTTTTTAATGACTTTACCTTATCAAACTGTAACTCGAAGTGGATAACATGAAGTAAGGTGAATTCCTTTTTTTTTTTGTTATTGTTGCTTTCTTTTATTCCCTCCTCGGCTGGGGGGGTGTTGCTTATGCCCCCCCATCAGTCAAGGATCCATGGCCCAGCACCACTCCCAGTAACTAAGCTCGACCCCCTCATCCTTTCCTCTAGCTGGCTGCTTCATGGTGGGAACATACCCCACCACCTTGGAAAGCTGAGGGTCTGGATCTGGGAGGATCTAACTTGAGTCGGAGAGGTGCAGTGCCAAATGACATCATGAAGCATGCCGGAGGATATTTTGTACATTTTTGGTTCTCCGCACAGACATATAGGGCATCAATGATGCTGCAATGCATGTTTCCACGCACTGTATGTCTGACACCATCCATACCATCCCCTCAGTGAACTGCCTGCCTGCATGGACCCCCAGTCTCCACTAGGAGCCAGCACAGCTGTGGTAGTCCCACCTCCCTCCCTCCCCAGAGGAGACCAGTCCCTGGGATGCTCAAGCCTCCTCCCCTGGCTGACCCTCCAACACCCGAGGTCACTCCCGACCCCAGGTAGTCAGTGTGGCATGAGGTATGGCATCCAGTGCCTCAACCCTCAGTGGCAAGTAAGGTAAATTTCAAGTTTTTAATGGACAGTTAGCATAGTGGTACGTGAATTGGAAATGGACCACTTTGGGTTCACTTCACCTGTGAATTAAAACTTCGCTGCATCTCTACTCACTAGTGAGCAGTAAAAATGCAACGCCACCTCCCTCTTCCTGCTGGAGATACCACTCCCTATGCTCCCCAGCATCCCACTAGCCCTACCCAGTGCTTTGTTACACTGCCTGCCACTTTGAGGTCATCAGTTATGACAGCCCCAAAGTCCCTGTCCTGCTGAATGACTGTCAGCGCCTCCACCCATCCTACACTGTGATCTTGGGTTCTTATGATCTATGTGCATGATTTAGCATTATTTGGCATCGGACTCCAACTGCCAAGCATTTCACCACTGCTTGAGTTTCCCAAGATTCTTTCACATTCTCTCTATCCCTTCCTGAGTATCTAACCTATTACAGATGTTGGTATAATCCGTTAAAAGGCATACCTTCTCTTTGGATTCTTCTGCAATGTCCGTTACAGTATGAAAACACTGAAGGGGACAAATCCCAGTACTGAGTCCTGCAGCATCCCACTGCTCACACTTCTGTCTTTAGTGTAAGTGCCGTTAAACACCACCCTCTGTGCCTATCCATTAACCAATTTCTAATTCAGTTTACCACTTTGGATCCCACCCCCAAGATGCTCAATTTCTTTATCAATCTTTTGTGTGGCACAGTGATGAAGATGAAGGCCTTGTTAAAACCCAGATATGCCTCATCTACTGCCCTCCTGTGATCTATTTCACTGGCCATCCAGTTGTTGAAATCAAGCAGGTTAGTATGGCATGCCCGCCGACACCCACCCCCATCTGTGAATCCATGCTGGCTGTGGTGTTGCAGTCCACTTGTTTTAAAATACTCTACTGGCCTTTCCTTAAGCAGGTTTTCCATTGATTTCAGAAACCACACAAACAGCTACACACCATTACAGAAGAAACAGGTTCAACCAAAGTAATGTAATGAGACTCATAGTTTATTAGATACATCTCCGTACACCTCCAGCTTGAAAGCATGGCACTAATCCCTGGCACTTTGGGCCTATCACATGACCCTTAATCAGAGAATGTGGACGCTAACATCATACGTCAATTTATAGTGAAATTCTTAAACTTACAGTGCTTGATTCTCAAAAGATGGTGCAAGCTGTGCCAAAGGTGGTTTGTGCTCATTGTCAATGCACCAGGGACCCTGTGCCCAATTCTAGATCAGGTAGGGTCTCAGTGGCAAAGTCCCATGGCTTATGGCTCCCACTGCGGTGCACCAAACAGAGGGCACAGCTGGACAGGTCGCTGCAAGCCGTGGGCATCTGTGCATCAGTGCTCCTTGATATTCCCTGATGGTATAGAGAACAACCCACCCAACTCCGATCGCCCATTATTCAAACAAAAATGCTGCTGTGGTCTAGTAGCCCAACCCGCCAGTGCAGCCCTGATCACCCATCATATTTATTAAAATAGTCCTGTTGGTCTAGTAGCCCACCCTCCATCCCAGCCCCTATTACCCATCATATTTATTAAATAGTCTGATGGTCTGGTGTCCACCCCCAGCCCACAGTGCGTACCTCCCTCACTCCACCCGTCTCAAGCCTGCTCCTGGCACAGCCCACCATTTACCACCACGGTCAGCCGCAGACTAAGCTCTGAATGAGCGCATAATGTATACAGTACATGTTTAGTGATTGACAGCTGCTGTCAATCACTGAGGACATACTATATACAGTACACGTTCATTCAAAGCTGAGTTGGTGGCTGGCCATGGTGATGAGTAGTTAACTGTGCTAGTCGCCAGCTCGGTTACAGGGTGGGGGTAGCAGGGTGGTAGGGAACTCTGGGAGGGTGGTCCACTAGACCATCAGGATTATTTTAATAAATATGACAGACAACTGGGGCTGGGATGATGGGTGGGCCACTAGACCACCAGGATTATTTTAGTAAATATGATGGGCTATCAGGGCTGGGATGGGAGGGTGGGCCACTAGACCACCAGGATTAATTTAGTATATATGATGGGTGATTGGGGCTTGGGCTGGGGACTGCAACACATAGCCACAAAGTATACAACTCACCAAAGGGCTAATTTCTAAGTACCCTTAGACAGCCCAGGCAAGTCTAAGGGTACTTAGAAATTCACCCTCTCTGTGATGTTTGTGAATCCCAGTTGAGATGCTTTGGCAGCCTGCGTCTGCCACAAACCCATAGCGCCTTGCCATAGTCCATTTTGTGGTGCACAGGTGATGCAAGCCCCATTTGGTGCAGGCTGCATGTGGTAGGCGCAGGCTGCCTTTATAAATCACTCCCAAGGCATCGTTTGGTGCAGGTCGCACATTACACCAGTCATTGGGATGCAAGCCCCTGCAACGCCCAGGGAGCTTTGAGAATTGGCCCATAATGACAAATTAATTTTAAATGCATGCATTCACATTTGAAAGACACCAGAAGTGCAATAATAGATTAAATAATATATGTCCCATATATTTACATTAAAAACAATATCACAGACAATAGATTTTCAAACTAGTCCTCATAGCTTGACAATGCATCCATACAGCTATATAATGAATACAAGTGTGGAGGGGTGTTGGGCAGGAGTGAAAATAAAATGCAATACTAAAGCTTATATTGTGGATGTTCACTCAATTCGAAGGAACAAAATACAATAAATAATTTGTGCTCCAAGACCTCAGTTATAGTAATATCAAACCAAATTGTCAGTTCACCTAGTTTTAGAGCATCATTTAAACAATACAGTGCTGCTGGCAATGATTGCCATGAAAACATATAATATAAAAAATGAGGTTATTTTAAGAATTTACTTAAATCTAAGACTGGTTGGGATAAATCAGTCTTAGAAAAAGAGAATAATTAGGCTCAGAAACATAGAAACAAAGACTGCAGCAGATAAGGACCACTTGGCCCACCTAGTCTGTCCATTTCCCTATTGGATAAGCTACAGATACTAGTTAACCAACAACCTACTTCTTCCTACCCCCACTATAATTGTCTTATGTCTGTTTTTGAATTCCCTCACTGATTTTGACTACACAACCTCCTCAGGAAGGTGGTTCCATGTGTCCACCACCTTCTCCCTGAAAAAATACCTCCACATGTTGCCCATGAGCCATCCCCCTTCTGTCTTCAAACTGTGACCCATTTTCTTGCACATCTCTTTTTCTGAAAGATGCTCACCTCTTGGACTTTGTTGATTCCCTTGAGGTACTTGAAAGTTTTTATCATGTCCCCCCTCTCCCCCTTTTCTTCAAGGGTATACATATTAAGCACTTTTAGTCTCTCTCCATATGGTTTCTGTTGCAGACCCTGCACTATTTTAGTTGCCCTCCTCTGGACTTCCTCCATCCTGTCTACAACCTTGTGGAGATGGGGTCTCCAGAACTGCATGCAGTATTCCAAATGGAGTCTCACCAACTGTCTGTACAGAGGGATAACAACTTCCTGTTTTCTACTGGTGATGCCTCTCCCGATGCATTCCAGTATCCCCCCCAGCCCTCCTTACTGCCTTCTCACATTGCTTGCCTACATTAAGGTCATTTGAAATGACTACCTCCAGGTCCCTTTCCATTTTTGTTGCTGTTAGTATCTCCCCCCTTTGTATACTCTTGCATCGGGTCATAATGTTGCACGCTTAATAGCGTATGGCATTTTGGTGAAACCCGGACCTGTGCTCTCCTCGAGTTGGACCCCCCGTGGAGTTGAGAATCTTTAGTGGGGGGGTCTGCTGGGCACAGCCCCCTGTAACAGGGGGTGTGGGGGGTTGAGACCCCCACAGAACAAAGTCATGATGCCTAATGGCATTAATCGCATAGCACGATAGTGCCATGTGGCATTATGTCTTGCGATATAATGACCCCATGCCATGTTCTCTACCCTGGGTTTTTGTTTCCCAGGTGCATTACTTTAGACTTCTTTGCATTGAATCTAAGCTGCCATACTTTTGACCATTCCTCCAACCTTGCCAAGTCCCTTCTCATTCTTTCCACCCCCTCATGTATCAACCCTGTTGCAGATCTTTGTGTCATCAGCGAAGAGGCATACTTTTCCTTCCAGCTGCTCCCCAATTTCTCCTATAAAGACATTTAAGAGGACTGTCTCCAGTACTGAACCATCCAGTAATCCACTAGTAACCACCCTTTCTTTGGAGTGTACTCCATTTACTATTACCCTCTGTGTCCTGTTCTCCAGCCAATTTGTTATCCAGGCTACCATCCTGGAACCCACTCCAAGGCTGGCTAACTTGTTTATTCATCTTTGGGACTGTGTCAATGCCTTGCTGTGTTCAGGTAGCTACATCCACAGCCACTCCCTTGTCTACTATTTTGGTCACCCAGTCAAAGAAATCTATTAGATTAATCTGACATGACCTTTCCACTGCGATTCCATGCTGCCTTGGTTCCTGTGCCCTACTGGACTCTAGGTACTCAACAATTCTTTCTTTCAGAAGGGATCCCATCCTTTTCCCTACCACAGAGGTCAAACTAACAGGTCTGTAGTTTCCTGACTCTGCCTCGCTCCCACTTTTGTGAAGGGGAATCACATCCGCCCTCCTCCCGCCTCAGGTACCCCACCACCCTTCAATAATTTGTTAAAAAGGATAGTCAGTGGTGTCACTAGGTCTCCCTTAAGTTCTTTTAGAATTGTAGGGTAAATCCCATCAAGACCCATTGCTTTTTCCACCTTAAGTTTTAGGAGTTCTTTCAGGACCCTTTCTTCTGTGAATGGACTGGTATCACCCCCCCCCCCCATCCAGAGTGCTTCTATTATTTGGTTTAGGTACCTCCCCCTCTTATTCTTTTGTGAATATTGAGCAAAAGTATTCATTCAGTATATCTGCCTTTTCACTGTCACCCTTTGCCCACCTCCCTTTCCCCTTTATTAAGCCTCACTATCCCTCTCTTGGTCTTCCTTTGCTCCCTGATGTACCTTTAAAATATTTTAGCCTGTTTCTTAACTGAGTTGGCTATCTTTTCTTCAGTTTGAGCCTTCGCTATTCTGATTGCCACCCCTACTTCCTTCTGCTTTAACTGATACAGTTCTCTGCCCTGCTCCTTCTATGATTTCTTATACTTCCTGAATTATATCTTTTTTTCCCGGACCTTCCCCTCCACCTCTTTTGAGATCCATAGTGTTTTTTACTTCATTTTGTTTTGTTTATTTGCTTCAAACAAGAGCTGGTTGCATCTGTGATGGCAGTTTTGATTTTTTCCCATTGTTCTCCCACCCCTCCTTGCTGCCCACTTGCTAGTGCATTCCTTAGGCACTCACCCATTTTGCCAAAGTCAGTCCTCCCAAAGTCCAGTACCTTTACTTTTGTATGGCTTGACTCTATGGCTGTGTTTATCGTGAATCACACTGTTTGGTGGTTGCTTGTTCCCAGATGGCTACCCACTTCTAAATCTGTGATCCTCTCTCCAACCTCATTTGAGATTGCCAGGTCTAAGATTGCTCCCTCCTGAGTGGGTTCCAACACTATCTATCTGAAGCATGTGCCCTGCAGGGCATCGAGAATGACCCTGCTCTTGGATGTGGCCACAGCAAATGTGCTCCAGTTAACATCTAGTATATTCGGGTCCTCCATAAAAAATATTTCTTTTTTTTCTGCCATTCTAAGGATGCCTTTTATCATTATCTTGTCCATTTCCTCCCCCTGAGATGGGGGGGTCTGTATACAACCGCCATGTGGATTGTGGTGCCATCTTCTGTCTCCAAGGTGACCCACAGTGCCTCCTCTCTTCCCCATTTACCCTTTAGTTCCATTGCATTGATCCCTTCCCTTATGTAGAGAGCTACTACTTCTCCTCTTTTACCCTCCATGTCCCTCCTGTAGACTGTGTGTCCTGATATGTTGACATCCCAGTAATGGTTATCCGTGTACCATGTTTCTGTGACTGCCACGATATCCAGGTGTCCCTCTTCTATCAAGGCCTCTAGTTCAGGAAGCTTGTTACCCAGACAATGGGAACTGGTACTCATCACCCTCCATTTCTGATGTCCTTACCCTTTTAGCCCCATCCCTGCCCTTTCTGCCTTTTTCTCCATTCACCCATGTCCTGCTCCCTATTGACCTCTCTACCTTGGTGTTTACCTCGCTAACTACCCTGTTTTTTGGGGAGGTTCTGGGAATTTGCTGCTTCTTATCAGTGCCTCCCCTCTTGGCTAGTTTAAAAGCTTGCCAATGAAGCATTTAAACCTATCACCTAGGAACCTGGTTCCCTTCCTAGACAGATGCAGACCATCATGCCAGTATAGGCCTGTATCCTTCCAGGTGAAACCCCAGTCCCAAGTGAAGCCAAAACCCTGTGCTCTGCACCAGTTTTCAACCATTCATTGAACTGCATGGTGCAGAGTACCCTAGCCTCACACATGCCATAGACAGGCATCACCTCCAAGAAGGTCACCATGTGTGCTACTTGTCTAAGGCCCCTCCCCAACTCCACAAATGCCTCCTGCACTGCTCTGATCCATGCCCAGCTAGGTCATTTGTCCCTAGGTGTACAGTGATGTCCAGCTCCCTCTTAATACTACTAATAATAATAATTAACTTTATTTACATTGCACCTTTCCAAAACCAAGGCGCATTCCAGAAAGATTAAATACAAACAGAACAAAGAGGCAGTAATATAAACTGTTAAAAACAAGTACGAAACATTAATCAAGGCCATATGCATTATTCCATAAGAAGGATTTAAGAGCCTGTTTAAAGCTCCCCACGGTCGAACACTCCCTTATCCAACATGGTAGAGAATTCCAAAGGGTTGGTGCCGTGAACATAAAAGCCCGGGCACCAGCTGATTTCAGTGTGACCCTAGGAATCTCTAGCAACCCCTCATCGGCTGAGTGGAGCAACCTCACCGGGAGGTAAGGAATCAGGAGATCTTTCAGATAGTCAGGGCCCAGATTGTGTAGGGCTTTAAAAGTCAGTAATCCAACTTTGAAGGTGATCTGCCACTGGACTGGTAGCCAGTGCAGATCCCGCAGCACGGAGTAATATGTGATGTTCTAGGAGTACCTGTAAGTACTCGAGCTTCAGAATTCTGCACCAACTGAAGGCAGTGGATATCAACCCCCGGAAGCCCAAGGTAGAGAGAGTTGCAATAGTCCAGGCATGAGGTCACAAAGGCATGGATCAAAGTTGGCAGATCACCGGATGGAACGAGGTCCTTGATTCTGGTGATGTTTCTCAGATGATAAAATGAGGATTTTACCACTGCTGACACTTGACATCTTAAGGTCAGCCCAACATCTAAGATCACCCCCAGATCTCGCATCCGTTCAGAGACCAGTAACTCGACATCCCCACAAAACACCCCAGAGGGGGAGCCGGCTGCAGGTCCCCCTATCCGGCAATCCGGATCCAAAACCAACACCTTGGTCTTCCCAGAATTCAACTTCAGCCAACTCGACCTCATCCAATCCTGGATTTCCTCCAGACAGCTATTAAATACCAAGACAGATCCTGCCTGGTCAGGTGTGAAGGACAGGTACAGTTGGGTATCATCTGCATAACAATGAAAACCCAACCCGTACTATCTCACAATGTCTCCGAGGGGAAGCATGTACACAACAAACAACATGGGGGACAATATAGAGCTCTGAGGGACCCCACAGGAAAGCGAGAAGAGATCAGATGAAAAAAACTCTGACACCACCCTCTGAGATCTTCCGGTGAGGTATGATATGAACCATCTGAGCACAACCCCAGAGAGTCCACAAATACATCTCAGGAGCTCCAAAAGAACCCCATGGTTGATGGTGTCAAATGCTGAAGATAGATCCAGTAACACCAGGATAGACCATTTTCTCTGGTCTCTCGCCATCAGGAATCACTGAGCACCCAAACCAGCGCAGTCTCGGTACTATGCCTCTTACGAAAACCTGATTGGAGAGGTTCGTAGATGCTATGGATGGTCAAGTGGTTCTCCAATTGGGCTGCTACCACCTTCTCGATCACCTTCCCTGCAAAGGGGAGGTTCAAGATAGGTCTGTACTTGGCCAGACATTCTGGGTCCAAAGATGGTTACTTCAACAAGGGTGTCACCACTGCCTCTTTCAAGGACAGGGGATATACACCTGAGTCAAGAGAGGACCAGACTATCTGTGCTAGAGCCAGTAGAATAGAATCTCCACACCCTAAGAGTAAGGGTGTGGGACCTGGATCTAAACTACAGGAGGTAGGACACAGCCCCTGGACAATCCACATAACATCCATGATTTCCAGGCGGTCGAAGATACTCCAGGAAAACAAAGGGATAGTGACCCAGTCCTGGGCGCCAGCAACTAGCATAGAATGTGCCAAACTGATGTCTGCCCTAATGTCGGCCACCTTATCAGCGAAGAACCAAGCAATCTCATCACACTGTGATTGTGACAATGCTCTACAGAGCTGTAGACAGGTTGGGTTGCACAATCTGTCCACAGTTCTGAAAAGCTGAGTAGGTCGGTTCTGCACGGCAGAAATTTCCCCGAACAGGAACTCTGCCTTCTTATGGGAGATTTCTGACTGATAGAATTGATAATGTTCTAGCAGTCTAAGGCGGTCAGCATCCAGGTGAGACCTCCGCCAGCAATGTTCTAACCTGCGTACAATTCACCGCAACTCCCTCAGAACCCTATCAAACCATGGGGTTCGAGGTCAGAAGGAGAGAGGACTCACACGAACTGGAACAATAGAATCCAGGGCAGAGGTAATGGCAGTATTACAAGCCACAACCAATGCCTCTGGATCATTGCTATGCACAGGAAGCTCTTATAGGTCAAGAACCGCGGCAAGGCCATTAGAGGAAACATTCTGCAAGGGGCGGAACTTGACCATCTCCACAGGGGTCGGCCTACAAGGGGGGGCGCCAAAATTGAATCTCACGGTGTAGTGATCTGACCAACTGACTGGTTCCACCCCCACATCAGAAGCCTCGATCCCCAGGAGGAAGACCAAGTCAAGAGAATGGCCAGCTTTATGAGTAACAGTGGTAACTACCTGTGTTAGGCCCAGTGAATCCATTAACTGGAGGAAGTGTTGTCCAAACTGCCAGAGTTCATCGTCGATCCATGCATTAAAGCCACCCAGGACCATCAGCCTGGGGAACTGAAATGTCAGGTCGACAATTAAGTCTGCTACTTCCTTAAGGAATTGCTTCTCATCTCCTGGTGGACAGTAGATGAAAGCAATTCAATAGCCCACACCTGCTACAGCGGCACATTGAAAAGAAGAGGTCTCCTCAAGTGGTACACTGGTGAGATCCAATTCGGTCTTAAAGCAGACCGCAAACCCTCCAGCCACAGTCCAACCTTGGGCGATGTATCACCGTATATCCAACTGGAGTTGTGGCCTCCAATATCGGTCCCGAATTATTATCCAGCCAGGTCTCGGTGATGCACGCCAGGTCCGTCGAGGCAACAAGATCTGAGATTATTGCCATCTTGTTCCGGATGGACCTGGCATTGCACAACATCACCCGGGTTGGACAGGACTCCTGGACTGCCCTGACCACCTGCCCATCACTAAGGATGGTGCCTTTGGGTATGGGGACCAAACAGGATGGCCCACGCTCTAGGCTCCACTTCACCACAGGGTGTCTCCTGAGCTTAGTCACCCCAATGGGAGCGCTCCGCTCATCTCGCCCCTGCCTCCCCCTCCTGCGGGCAATACCTAGAGTCAGACAGTGTTGGTAGATAGAAAAAGCCAGAGGGAAGTATAGAAGGGGCGGAGGGAGTGGAGAGCAGAGGCTGAGTAGCATATGACCGGGGGGGGGGGCGCAGAAAGACACATTTCAAAACAGAGCAAATCCACAAAAAACAATAAAAGTAGGTAAAATCAGTTCCTTATAAAAATTAAAACAAGCTAACTAACAACATTAACTAAACAAATTAAAAAAAAAAACAAATCACAGCCAAACCCTTACTCACCCCCACCCCCACCCAACTAACTAATCAAACCAACTTCAAACAACTAACTAACTAAAATATATAACTTAAACAATAAAAAACCTAACCTGCCTAACACATAAAGCAAATAAGTAAATAAAATAAACAGCTACTCTCGTGATCCTGAGGATTCGCTTCCTGTCCCTCCAAGCCATGGCACCTGGCAGGCACCTTATCTCCCTCTCCCTCCTCCTCCAGTTCTACCCCCCCTAATAATTGAGTCCCCCCCAAGGAGTAGAGCTGTGCAAAATTGGAAAATTTCATCCAGCGAAATATTTTGCATAATTAGCGCATTTCGCAAAATTTCTTTACTGGAATAAATGTGAAATTTTGCCCAAGCTGGTGAAATTTAGCTCTTGGGTGAAATTTCACACCTGTGGGTGGAATTTCGTCGCCTGAGGTGAAATTTCTCTACCTACGGGAGTAATTACACCTTCCACTGCAAAATATTATGGCCACTTGGCCAGTGGCCACTGGCCAAAGTTCTCCCTGGTGTCCAGTGGTCCCCCCATGCTGAAATTGCTTCAAATAAGCACCACCATAAATGTTACCCTGCCCCCTCATTTGTTTTATTTTAAAAAAATCAAATTCACCCTCCATTCCCTGGTGTCTAGTGGTCCCCCAAGCCCCAGCCGATTACTGTCCGTAATTACATTACATAACCAACCCCCCCAATTTACCCTGCCCCATTCACTTGTTTAATTTAAAGAAAAACACCCTCATCTCCCTGGTGTCTAGTGGACTCCCCACCCCCCACCTCATCATTGGATAGCAGCACCCACCAGCCCCCATTGTCTGATGGATACGCATACATATCAACTCACCTCCATGGCCGGCGGACCGACTGAGCGCCATTGAGCACTTGAATGAATGAGCACATTATATGCACTCATTTATTCAAATGCTCAGTGGCTCTCAGTCAGGCCACCTGCCATGAAGCGCCACTGAACACTTGAATGAATGAGCGCAGTATATGAGCTCATTCATTCATGCGCTCAGTGGTGCTCAGTTGGGCTGACAGCTGTGAAGGTGAGTGAAGGGCTGTGCCGGTGGCCCGATCGGGATTCTAGGGTTGGGGGAGCTGGGTGGGTGCTGCTATCTAATGATTGGGTGGGGGGTCCACTTGACACCAGGGAAATGAGGGTGAATTTTTATTATTTTTTAAATAAATCAAATTGGGGGTAGGGTAACTTGTGTGTGTTGGGGTTGGGGTTCAATCTGCAGACTTGTGGTACTTGGTTCACTGGTATCGTGAGTGGTAGCGGCACTGTTGCACCAGTGGGATGGCTATAAATCCAGTTTTTAACACATGAAAAAAATGAGTAGTCTTAATAAAGAGGTTTCTTCGCAGAGAAAGAAAATGATGCTTGTTCTGCTTAAGCTTTCATTGTTCACCAATGGTGTTACTGATAGAATGTGTTCAATCGTGATGCATTCATATTATGAATTATAACATCAGTAATGGCAATAGGGGGTTCTGCTGCAGTGTGTACTGCAAATTATTGAACGTCCCCCCAAAATGCTCAGGAGTACTTAACTCGATCAACCCACACTGCCAATTTAAGTATTAGATAAAATGCCTTTTTTTTCCTGTAGTATTGTTGCTGAGTGTTTAGACTAACATAATGTCTGGTATTTGTAACACATGCAACATCACGTCTAGTGCACTAGCAGATGATGGAAATAGACACAAACCCCACAGTAGTTTAATTTAAAAATATACCAGTATTACATATTATGTTGTATGCTTTTCACTGGTACTGTACATTTTCTTTAATTTACATAGTCATACCTGCTTTGCTAACGTGATTTGCATCAAGGCTTGTTTGCAGAGATGTTTTAACCTCAGTGAGACTACCTTGCTAAATGAAAGTAAATTTATTCAACTTAAAACCTGATAAATCTCCAGATATCTATGTTGCATTAAACCTAAATAGCGAATATGTTAAAATATGTGTTTAGTCAGAGGATCTGACTTGCCTGCTCCCTAGGTATAGACTACTGTCAAAACTACAAAAAGCACAGCATGTATGTAAATTCACCTCATGTCATTAACTATAGCATGGAGGAAATTCTGTGCAATGGAGTTTTGGGCTCTACATTATAGTCATGGAAAAAAAAGCATAATACAATGGCAGGCAGCTGTGGCTGAAATTGCGGGTGAAATGTTGCCACAATTTCACGTAACATTTCGACCAGCGAAACTGCCGATTTTGCTGAAATTTTGCCAGCAAAATTCAATTTTGCTGCTTCTCTAACCAGGAGCTTCTTCCTTCACCTCTGGTGTCCCATGCCACTCTCCTGTGGGTCTCCTTTAAGGAGGTTCCCAGCATCCCTCTTGGTCTCCACTGTGGGTGCCTCCATAGAGGAACCATGCTCCATCAGAATAGTGTATGAATTGTGGAGAGGTACAACTGGAGGGATGCACTCTGTTCCACTACCCTTACCCTCCTTGAGTCCACAGTGGTCAAACTACTCCTCTTTCTTGGTAACCTCTGAGGCAGCAGTGATGGCTCTGGTGTTCCCTGGGTCGAAGAGGTTTCCCTACTCCTTGCCAGGTCATCCTGGAGATAGCCAACCTCCTACCTCAGAGCAGAGAGTTGCCTGCAAATAGGGCAGCATTGCAGCCTCCAGAATGTCTCCGGAAGGCTTCCACCCCACATCCAGTGCATTGCATCACTCCCCACATGTCTCTCTCTCTTTCTTCCTGTTTAATATATATATATATATATATATATATAGTCTTTTTTAGTTACTGTGTGATGTGCTTACCCTCCATGCAGTATACTGGGCTGTTAAGGATATGAGAGTTGTATGCCCCATGCCCGCTTGGGGAAGTGATGTCAGAGCCACTGGTATAAAGGAAATTAGACCCTTGGGGAGGAGTGGTGAGGGGCAGGGTGGTTGGAACCAAGCCTGTGTCCTCCAGAGAAAATCATCAACAGCTCTGACCCACCTGACATATCACATTAATGCTACTATACATGCTAAAGTCCTGGAGCACAATTTGAAGTTAATTTTTTATTCAAGCAGACTACTTACTCAGAGAACATCTTTTTGTTCTACAAAGTAACACATAGGCATTAGGGCAGCTGCAGAATAAGGGGTGCTAACTGCACATTTGAGCAGACTTGGTAGAATACTAGGCCTCGATCTTCTGGCAAATTTTGTGTGTTCATTTGTTTGTATACCACGAAGAAGGAGATTTGGTAGAAGTGAGAGGGTGATTAGGGGTTTTAGGGGGGGTGGGGCAATAACAGTATCAACCCAAACCTTTTCATCCCACAAAGCTGAGGCACTTATGTGTCGAGTCACAAATACTTCTTTGTGCATAACTGAAGTAAAGATATAGCATAAGTTATGCAACATGCTAGTATCTAATAAACCATGAGTCTCTGCATTACTTTGATTGAACCTGTTTTTTTCTTTTGTTTTGTTTTGTTTTTAGTGGAGTGCAGCTGTTTGTGTGGCATTTGGTCAGATTTATGAGCAGCTTTAGCTAGAACCCCTACCAGCTTGGTGCTTCATGCATGGAGACCTGTGTTTGTCAGTGTTTCCATTAATTTCCCCACCACTGAAATAGTGAAGTAAGACTGACCAATCAACAGCTGCTATCGTCATCCCCACTGCTGCTGTTGTCATATAGAGAAATGTGTTTACACATCACACTTATTTATCCCTTCTTGTGAAGTAGGGGAGGTGGGTGTAATGGACCTAGAATCCCTTCCAAACTTAAATTTCTATCTAACTTTGTAATTCTGGGAAGAAGCTAGTGAATGAGATGAAGCCTGGGGGAAAATGCAAATGTCCTTGGTAATGAAAAATGAGGTGAAACATATAGAAATCTAATTAAGTGTGAGGTGATCTGTGTCGGGATATTCTGTTTTATAAATTGTTTCTGCATACTGAAAAAATATGCTAAGCTTTATTGTAGCTAATGCTTTCTTCAGCATATAATTATGCAAAGTTCAAATTCAAGTACACTGTATTTACACATTATAGTGGAATGATAGTTCTACTAAGTTAGGGTTTGGCAGGATGTTTAATGCAGAATCATGATTTTAAGCTGATGTTATAGTATCTTAACTGTTTCTTTAAAAGCATGATCTGGGGCACAGAATCTCTTGACAAGGTTAGTGAAATGTGGTTTAGTGTTTTATTTTTTTTTGTGGGGGGGTGGTGCTAGAAATGAGGAAAGATGTGAATTTTTTTTTTTTTTTAAAAAGGTCAGTTTCTGTGCCACTGCCTCTGACTGCTACCATACAGTCAGATGTATGTGAATCTGTATTCTAGCTTAAAACTGAAGCCACCATTGTTAAACTAAGAAATCAGTGGGAGACCAACCACAGTGACACCAACCAGCCCCCACCTGTTCCTATGCCAACACCAGGTGACCCACACTGCTTTTGGAAAGATTCTATTGAAAAAACAACTTTGTGGATAATGGGATCCCAACCAAAGTGCCACCAAAGATTCTCTACCCCTGTTTCAGACACCAGGTGCCCAAACAAGTGTTAGGCAGACTCTTAAAAAAGGGAAAACCCTGTGCACTTGAATGCACTCCCCCATTCCAATTCATGAGTGCCCAGACTTATAGAAACATGGAATTTGTCAGCAGAAAAATTCACAATCGCATAAAATCACAATTTAACTTTAAATTGCTTGTTCAACCCTACCTTAGTGGAACTAGTACATCATTATATCTTTTGTATACAGTGTACCTGAATTTGAAGTTGGTGTTTAATGAAGCAAATTAAAAAAAAAATACTTCTCTTCTCCTACTTATTACCACCCATAATTTGCTCTTTCCCTATCCCTAACACCAAGCCATATAACTCACTTCCCACAGTGCACTTGAACCCCAATCCAACCCTCCGCCCCAAGCCACCCATAATAAGAAAGTAAAAAACAGACAACAAATGGTACATCCCTCCTTTAAGTTTTCTGGTCACCCACAATGTTAATGAATTGGTTATAAATGTTTAAAACCATGTTTGGCTGTTTGATCATGGTTTTACACATTCAGATAGAAGCTATCCGAGGAGTGTTGTGCATTGTCTATATTTATTTATTTATTTAAAATTGGTGACTGGGAAAGGCACACTCAGCCGAGTCTCGTTTCCAGGTGTGACCCGGGTACAAGTAGTACAAGATGGGAGACAGAGAAATACAAATACAGCAAATATCAAGTAACAGACGAATAATACAGTATAGTACATTACATGGAGTTTGGTGGTGAGGTTACACTTTTTGAATGAACAGCAGAGTGAAAAAAAAATTATTCATTTCATTTCTAGACCATTTATTACCTTAAATTCCAAGTGCATGTCTTTACCTATTTACAGTAGTGGATTTATCGAAAATTTGAGTTTTTGGGGAGAGGGTACCAGTGGGGGGGGTGGTTTAGCAGTAAGAGCTGGCATGAGGAGTTAATTTTTTTTACCTGGCGAGGCTATTGAGGGTACTACTAGGACAGGGTAAGGAGGGATTGGGTGCACAGCTGTGGCAGGGAGTGGGAAGGAAAAGCCTGAGGATCTGTTTGAAGGCGGATAGGGAAGGGGCCAGGTGGAGGTTGGGTGCGAGGTTGTTCCATAGGAGTGGGAGCCAGTAGGAAAAGGCAGCTTGCCCAGAGACTGAGATGGGGCATGAAAGGTAGAAGGTACGTGCATGTCTGTGGCGAAGTGAGTAGCCAGAGGGGTTGGCTTGAGAGAGGCGGGTGAAGAGGTAGAGGGGAAAGGAGCCGAGCCAATATTTCGCTATAAGTGAGGCACTGTGAATGGTCCGCCTATGTGAGAGTGGCATTAGAGATAGAGTTGAGAGTAGTTGGCAGTGATGAGTGAGTGGGGGGGAGGCAGTGGTGAAGCGCATGAAGGAGTTTAGCAGGATGTCGAGTTTTGCAAGGGAGGAGGAAGGGGCTGTGCCGTAAATGACATCCGAGTAGTCCAGTACTGATAGGATGGTTTTTTGTATGAGTTCACTCCGAGTAGGGAGGGAGAGGCAGTCTTTGTGGTGGTAGAGGATGGCAAGTTTGGGCCGGAGTATGGTGCAGAAAGTGTTGACGTGGGTGGAGAAATTGAGGTTTGTGTCCAGCCAGACTCCCAGGTACTTAAAAGTGGGTACAGACTCAAGGGGTATTCCTTCCAGGGTGGAGATCAGAGGGGGTGCTGGCAGGGAGGTGAGTTTTTGTCTTGTACCGAATACCATGGAGACAGTTTTTTTTTCATTGAGTTTTAACTGATTTTTCCAGAGCCAGGCTTGTACTCGGTTGAAATCGCTTTGGAGGTTTGGGTGAACACTGACATGGGAGGGGCCTGAGGCATAGATAATAGTATCATCAGTGTATAGGTGCATGTTTGAGGTGAGACAGGCAGAGGGGAGGTAGTTTATAAATAGGTAGAAAATGATGGGGCCAAGGATGGAGCCTTGGGGGACGCCCATGAGGATGGGTCGAGGGTAGGAGATGGTGTCTCCTATTTGTACTTGCTGCATCCTGTTTTGGAGGTAGGAATGGAACCAGTTTATGGCCTGTTTGGCAAGGCCGAAGAAGCTCAATTTGCCTAGCAGAAGAGGGTGGGAGACCAAATCAAAAGCTTTAGCTAGGTAAATGAAAATGGCAGCAGTGGTTTGTCCGGCATCCATGGCGGAGAGAATGGTGTCAGTTACTCGTAGTAAGGTGGTGGTGGTAGAATGAGATTTTCTGAACCCTGATTGAAAAGGGGAAAGGGAGCTGTTTGTAGAGAGGAAGGAGGACAGTTTTGATAGCATGAGGGATTCTTGGATTTTGGCAAGGAAGGAGAGGAAAGAGATGGGTCTATAATTTCCTGGGAGGGAGGGGTCGCCACCTTTATGGAGAGGTAGGATTTTGGCAAGTTTCCAGGCAAAGGGAAACAGTGGCTGTGTCGATCTAGAGGTTTAGTATGTGGGTTATAGGTGCGACTATGGCCTCTGCAGAGATGCGGAGCAGGCTGGGATGCAAGCCATCAGGACTGGATTTTGACAGGTTTAGAGAGGCAAGAGAAGTGTAAACTTCCAGGGATGTGAATGGGGGAAAGTGGAAGCCATGGTGAGACGGTGGGGGAATTGTGGAGGAGGTTGGGGGGGTGAGTTGGGCTTGGCGCAGGAGATGAAGAAAGAGTTGAAGAGTTCGGAGACTATGGCAGGATCAAGGCTATTTTGCCATCAATGTTTAGGCTAGGGCTGGCTTGCTGAGGGCGTGGGTTGATGAGAGAGTTTATCACCTTCCAGAAGGACGCCAGGGAGGCTTGGTGAGCGGTAAGCTGGACCCTGAAATACTGGGCCTTAGATTGTCGAATAGCTTTTGTGCAGTTGTTTCTAAGAGTTTTGTAAGATAGGAGGTCGCTGGATGCTAGACAGGTTTTGTAACGTCTCCAGGCCTTATCTCTGACGCGACCCAGGGAGATGAGATCAGCTGTGATCCAGGGGTGGTGATATTTCCTAACTCTGGCTTTCCTGAGCAGAGCGTGGTGGTCCCATATGCTTAGGAAGATACTGCAGAAGTGGGAGAGGGCAGTGTCAACGTCGAGTGAGGCAAGGACATGGAGCCAGTCTGTGTTTGACAGGTCACGTTGAAGGGCGGATTCATCAAGGAGGTGTAAGGGGTGGGTTATGATGAATTTGGGGCCGGAGTGGAGTGAATGGATTTTACAGATACAATAGGTTATGCACTGGTCGCTAAGTGCATCAGAAAGGATACCTGAGGCGGTGATCCTGTGGGGGTGGGAGGTTAGAATCCAGTCAAGTAGCGTATGTTTTTGTGATTGGTGATTTAGATGGGTGGGTTCCTGGATTAGCTGGGTGAGATTTAGGGCTTTGATCCTCAGGGCTGCTGGTTTTGTGGAGGAGAAGAGCCAGTTTAGGTTGAAATCGCCTAATAGAATGAGTTCACCATTTGAGGTGGTTGAAGAGATGGAGGAGATGGCTGAGATGAAGGATTCAGGTGAAGGCTTAGGAGGGGTATATAGAACACCTATGTAAAGAGGGGTGGATGAGGGGAAGGATAGGTGAGCGACTAAGGATTCATGTGAGGATGGGCGTAATTCTTTGAAAATAACTGTGCACTTAATGGAGTGTCTGATATACAGCACTACCCCCCGCCTCACTTGCCATGGTCCTGGCGGAACAAGATATAGTTAGGTATGGCGAGTGAGAGGTTGGAGATTTTGGCTGAGAGCCAAGTCTCTGTGATACAAAGTATGTCCAGTTTGTACTGTACTGACCAGACAGTGAGGGTGTCTAATTTGGGGAGAAGGCTCCTGAAGTTTATGTGGAATATGCGGAAGCCCTTTGGGAGCGAATTTGGTGAGAAACTGAGTTGAGGGGCAGGTGACACTAGGGAAACTTTTGTTGCTGTGGGGCCTGGGTTAGGATGTACATCACCTGCCAGGAGTAGGAGTAGCAGGGGTAAGGAGAGGTGGGTGGGCTGCTTGTGTCTGCTATTTGAGTGCCTTGTGGGTGGAGCTCACTAGTTTAGGCACAGGAGAAAGGCCTCTAGGTTTAGCATGTGTGAGTGGAGCAGGGAAGGGTGAAAGGTTGGGGAGGGTTGAGGGGGGGAGAGGAAAGGGGGGATTCAATCCAAGGAGGGGAGGATCGTGTATTTTAGTTGAGGTGATGTGCCAGGGAGAGAGGGGAGGGGTTTCACAGAGGGGAGGTTAGGGGCAGAGGGAAGGGTAGGTGTAAGGAGAACGAATTGGGGGTGGTGATATCGGATCGCGAGAGGAGGGACTGAAATAGCATGCAAGAGTGTAGAGCAAGAACAAATAATGCTGACAGTGGCATGGTCAATAGGTTTTTGGAAAATTTCAGTGGCCAAAATTTCAGTGGCATCTAGTGATGGAGCTAGGTAGCTTGCAAGTTTGGGGGATATTTGGAAATTGCAGTGGCCGCTAGTGGTGGAATTTGATAGCTTGCAGATGGAGAAGTGGACTGATTGGTTTTCGATGGTCATGTGTCACTAGCTATATAATGGAGTGACGACCAAAGGTGGTGGTGGGGGCGGTGGGGAGCCTGAGCACAGCGACAGTGGGGTCAAGTCCTTTCAGAGCACTGAGCACAGAATAGGGTCGCACAGCTCTGTGAAATCGAGTTCTGCCATACCTGAGGTTGCAGGGTGGGGCAGGGCATCCTAAGCCCTCACGTGCCCTCGGGGAGCTGCCTCCGTGATTTCTTTCAGCTCTGAGGATGGAAGCAGAAACAGGGTGAGATATAAATACAGGTATGTTTCAAAGGAGAGGCTGTATGAGATGCCAGAGGGGGAGGGAGGAAATAGCCTGCAGAATAACTATTTCTTTAAACAAAAGCTGGGGGGACAAGGCATGGGTATGCTAAGGGGCCCACTGGACTCCATGGATACTCAGACATGGGGCAGGGACTGAGGGGAAGGGGTCCCAGGATTATTTTGATGTGAGAAAGGGCTTTAAAGGGATGCCATTGGACACCAGAAATACTTGGACCTTGGGCAGGGTGTGGTGGTGCCATACTGAATGCAAGGAATACTTTGACAAGGAGTAGGCTGTGGGAGGGGGTAACAACAGACAGCATGGACACTTAGATATGGAGAAGGGTGAATACAGGGTACCTCTGGACACCAGGGATACTTGGATATGGATCAGGATGTTGGGGGGTTGGCACTGAGTGCAAGCAAACCTTGGATGTTAGGCAGGGTGTGGGAAGGGTGCTCTGGAAATTAGGGATAGTTAGACATGAGGAAGAGTTCTGAGGAAGGTGCCACTGGTCACCAGAGATAGTTGGACATGGGGCAGGGCATGGCTGGGCATGCCACTTGACATATAGTGCAGCTTTGAAAGGAATGAATTGAGGGAGGGGTATACATAAGTAATCATACATGACAAGGTGGGCAGTACTGGGCAAAAACCACCCATCCAGGAACATAATGAGGCCAAATGTCACAGTCAGAAGGACATAATGCCCCTGGAAGGGTGGATATGGTCTGTATGGCCTAACATGGAGTGTATTATTGCACATAGAAAACAGGATACATGTTGAGTGTATTCAACAACGTTCTAAAGCTTTTTAAAAGCTGCAGAAAATGTAACAAAAAAATGAACAAAACAGCTCTTCAATGTAAAGTAGTCCTTCCACTATTTAAATTGTCAGTAAATAGGGTGCTCCTGTATTAGTGAGCATTACTGGCATCATGCACCCACTGTTCATAGATACATAGACAGTGTCGGCAGATAAGGGCCTATGGCCCACCCAGTCTGCCCATTTGAGCTTGTAAGTTCAGTTTGTTTTCCTAGAAGTCTGTTGCCCCTTGCCCCTGACCTCCAGAATTCCTTTATGTCTATCCCATGCATTCTTAAATCCTGTGATTGTTTCAGCCCCCACCACTTCCTCTGGCAGGGTGTTCCACTTGTCCACCACCGCTCTGTGAAGAAATTCTTCTCATGTTTCCTCTGAATCGCCCTCCTCCAACTTCATCCCATGCCCTCTAGTCCTGGAACATCGTTTCGCTTAAAAATAGTGTTTCCTGCACCCTGTTCCTCCCTGTAAGATACTTGTATGTCTCTATCATATCCCTCTCCCTCCTCTCCTCCAGGGAGTACATGTTCAGTTCCTTCAACCTGTCTTCATAGGACTTATGATGCAATCCATGCACCATCTTTGTTGCCCTCCTCTGAACCTTCTCTACTCTGTCTATGTCCTTACGTAGGTATGGTCTCCAGAACTGTATACTGTACTCTAGGTGGGGCCTCACTAGTGTCTTGTATAGCGGAATTATGACCTCCCTTTTCCTGCTGGTGATGCCCCTGCTTATACATCCCAGCATCCTATTTGCTTTACCTGCTGCCTTGTCACACTGTTTCCCTACCTTGAGGTCATCAGAGATGACAACCCCAAGATCCCTTTCCTGCTTGGTGCACACTATATCCTCACCCCCCAACTGATTTATTGTGCCAGGGTTTTTGTGCCCATATGCATTATCTTGCACTTCTTTGCATTGAATTTCAACTGCCAAACCCCTGACCATTCTTCAAGTTTCTGCAGGTCCTTCTCATTCTGTCTACACCCTCTGGTGTGTCTACTCTGTTACAGAGCTTGTGTCATCAGCGAACAGTGAAATTCTGCCTTCTAGGTCCTACATAATGTCACTGATGAAGATGTTGAATAGGACCGTACCAGCACTGATCCCTGTGGTACCCCACTGGTCACTCTTCCTCTGTGGAGTGACAGCCATTTACCACCACCCTCTGTGTCCTGCCACCCAGCCAGTTACCTACCCCCACACTATTGTCCTGCCCACACCCATATTCCTCAGTTTGTGTAGTAGTCTTCTATGTGGCACAGTGTCAAAGGCCTTGCTGAAGTCCAGATAGGCCATGTCCACTGCCCTCCCCTGATCCACCTCCCTAGTCACCCAGTCAAAAAATTCAATGAGGCTGGTCTGACATGACCTCCCCCTGGTGAAACCATGCTGCCTTGGGTCCTGTAGTCCATTGACAACCAGATGTTCCACCAATCTCTCCTTCAGTAGTGCTTCCATGATCTTCCCCACTACCGAGGTGAGGCTGACTGGTCTGTAGTTCCCTGCTTCCTCTTTGTTCCCACTTTTGAGGGGACTACATCTGCTGTCCTCCAGTCTTTGGGTACCTCCCCTGTTTCCAGTGATCAGCTAAACAGGATAGCCAGAGGTTCAGCCACCACCTCTCTTAGTTCTTTAAGGACCCTGGGGTGCACCCCATCTGGCCCCATTGCTTTATCAACTCTTATTACTTCCAGTTCCTTCAGGACCCTTTCTCGTGTAAAGGGACTTGTGTCCATTTCTGCACCATTCTCACCCCTTGTACTCCATTCAGACCCATTACCTCCTCTTCCTCAGTAAAGACTGAGCAGAAATACCCGCTCAATATGTCAGCTTTACTGTTGTCATCCTCCACGGCCCCCATCCCCCCCTTCAGTCTCACTGTCCCTCCTTTGTCTTTCTTTTTTCACTTATGTACCTGTAAAGGTTTTGTCCTCTACCCACTGATTTTGCAATGTGTTCTTCTGTCTGAGCTTTGGCTTCCCTTACTGACCTCCTGCCTCCCTTTGCTTCTCCTGGTACTTCTCCCTATCCCTTCTGCCTGTGTCTTTTGTATTGCCTGAATGCAATCTTTTGGCTTTCACTTTCTTTGCTACCTCTTTGAAAACCATAATGGTCTCCTCTTCCTTTTCCTCTTGCTAACCTGCTTAATGCATAATTCTGTTGTTCTTGTAATCCCCATTTTAAATACTGCCCACTGTTTCTCAACCCTGATTCCTGTCCCATTCTCTTAATGCCTCTTTCAAGTATCTCCCCATTTTCCCAAAGTCTCCCCCTAAAATCCAGGATACGTGTTTTTGTGTGGTTTGGTTCTGCTCTTCTGTGATTTCAAACCACAATGACTGGTGGTCACTGTTTCCCAGGTGCTCCCCACTGTTACCCCCATCACACTGTCCCTGTTTGTGAGCACAAGGTCCAGTATTGCCTTCTGCCGAGTTGGTTCCATGACCAGTTGCTTGAGGAAGGCACCCTGAAGGGAGTTCAGGATAAATCTGCTCCTAGTTGATGCTGCTGCTGGGATGCTCCAGTCCACGCCGGAATATTGAAGTCTCCAACCAGTACTACTCACCTCTTGTCTGCCATCCTTTGGATGGCTAGCATCAGTTCCCTATCTGTTTCTTCTTCCTGGGCTGGTGGTCTATAGACCACACCTGTGAGGATGGCTGTCCCCATTTTCCTTTCCAGCTTAACCCACAGTATCTCTCCCCCATTTTGTTCCTCCTGGATCTCTGTGGCCCTTATGTCATTTGTCATATACAGTGCCACTCCTCCTCCCTTCCTTCATTTTTCTTTGTTCTCCCACCTCTCTTTATTTCCTCCTTCCAGTGACAGTCCATGTCTGTCTGATCATTCACTAACTTCTTTTCCCCCAAGTAGTGATCCATTTTGAAAGATTAACTTTTTATTTTTCAAGTGGTTGTTCTATGCGGTTGGTACTGAAAGCACAACCAGATCCAGTTTGACAGTGGGGAGCCATTAATGATGATAGTTTCACATTTCAGCATAATAGCTAATACAGGGTACTGCAGGTATATTGAAGATAAAACAGTTTTTGTGACTGGATTTCCTTTTTATTACTGTATGTTTTGGAACTGGCAATGAGAGTACTGTTCAGGAGAATGGACAGGTGAGCCATTTAGCAAGTGAGAAAAAAAAATGATGCCCACTTCAGTTTTTAATTGTTCTGTTTGGGCTGAGTAATTTAGCTTGGAAAACAGTAGGTAAGCATAGAGACTAGTTATTTTCTACTCTCCGATACCTGCCCTTGGTGCTGGGTAGTGTGAGCCAAACAGTACACTGAGTTTCTCAGTCCATTTTCTAACATTTTTCAAAAGGTGTTTGGTTAATGTGAGCATGGCAGTGTACTACTGGAAGTTTTAGGCTCATAGTGGGTAAGGTGCAGGAGTGGTACTGTGAACAGATACTGCTTTCCATTAAAACGGTTAACACTGTTGACCAAAGGACAAAATTGCCAACACAGGTTATGAGCTATATCATAAAAATAGATTGGGGGGTCACGTGATGGCAGCCTAGAGGAAAGCAGCCTTTTTGTTCGGCTCCACTCCCAACCCAGTTTGTAACCCTCAATTTGAACAATCTCGACAATTCAGTGTTGGATTTTGCTTAATAAGTGTTAGAGAAGTGTGTTAGTGGCATAACTCCATTTAAAATGGAAGCTTTCATCAAGAAGCAGCCTTCTAAACATTCGCCGCCTCCTTCTCCGGAGAAGGAGCAGGCCACAAAGCGCCCTCGGCAGGGTTCCAGTAAATCAACATTGGGGCCCTCTGTCTTAACGGAAGAACGCTTTCTGGAAATTATAATGCCACTGCAAAGTTCGATGGAAGAGATCTCATCTGAAATACACAGTTTTAGATCGTCGCTGGAATCCTTAACTACTAGAGTGGGAGACAGTGAAGTTAGAATCAAATACATGGAAGCTAAACTGGATAAGCAGGAACTCGAATGAGTGTCTGCGAGCAAGAGAATTAAGAAAGTCGAGGACAAACTCGAGGATTTGGAGGGGAGGAATAGAAGAAGCAATTTAATAATTA
Source organism: Neoceratodus forsteri (assembly GCA_016271365.2). Lineage (NCBI taxonomy): Eukaryota > Metazoa > Chordata > Ceratodontiformes > Ceratodontidae > Neoceratodus > Neoceratodus forsteri. Next base: position 535,823,427 of record CM057459.1, on the reverse strand, counting down.
TTGGAATACCGGAGAGGGAAGAGGGTGCATCACCCATTCAGTTTGCGCAAAAATTGTTTGAAAAGCTAGCTGGTCCATCCCCTAACGGTCCAAGCTACATCGTGGAACGGGTGCACAGATCTCTCCATCACCCCCCCTTCTGGTGCACAACCAAGGCCAATTATATGTAAATTATTAAATTACCTCGACAAGCAGCACATCCTGAGCAAGATTAGATCCCTGCAAGAAGTTTCCTGGGAAGGCAAGCGGATCAGGATTACTCATGATTTGCCTCAATTTGTTCGGCTCAAGCGCCAAGAATTGCATCCAGTTGTTTCTAAATTAATAGCGGCTGGAATACAGTACTGGGTTAAATACCCAGCCTTATTACATGTGAAAATAAGTGATCAGTGGCATTCCTTTGAAAGTGCAGAGATTGCACACCAAGAGCTCAAGAAAATTCTGCCTGAGTTGTTCAAATGAGGTTTCAGGACTACCAAAAATATAGTTAAATAGCTTAGTTGTAGCCACAAGAGGTCCTAAACATGAAAAATTAGATGCTTTGCTGCCTGTGTCCCCTTGGCTTGCCTAAACGGTTAATATATAGAAGATCCCCCGAAGTCTCACCAAGAGGTTTTCCCTAGGAGGTCAGGGTTCTCCCTTTTCCTGAAGATAGCACTAACCATGCCTCCCCCTTTTCAGCGTATCGGAATGCAACCTTCTCCGGTCCCGAGAATGTTAGCATCAACAGCAACTGTTGTTATGGAGCCACTGCACTGAGAAAGATTAAGTGACTTCCAAATAAGACGGCGAATGTTACTGACTGATCTCGATCTATTTCCAAGTCAATTCGACTAAGTAACTCAAAGTTTACCCAGTTGAATTTCTCCAGTGGACTTAATACCTGTTTTGTAGTACGATCTCCGCACCAACTTTCTCCTCACCTCGGGACGGATTTGAGACACTGAGATCAGTGAATCTCTCCCTCATAAAGAGGTCTAATCGAGAGTATGACTGGTTTCCACATTTGGTAGTAGCCTACAGATCCTTACTCCAATGATTCTGTTAGTGCGGGGATCAGAGTTGGAGTTTGCAGACATAAGAGCCTAAAATAAAATAAGGCCAATAAATCTTTTGTACCAATCAGTTTATACCGTCAGTCTGGCTAACATCACAGCCAATACCGTGACCCGATGGGGACGAACAGGACCATCTGAACAGAACAGCAGTAAGAATCATTGCAGTTCTAAGGATTACCTATGGGAAACATCTGTGTCAGAGTCTAACCGGTCATCTGTGCTTCACCCTAGTAAGGAAGGGGCTGAGTAACTAGGGAGAACATTATTAAGTTTTTTTTTCTTTCTTTCTGGCAGCAAACGCAGGGAGTTTAGATGGGACAATTAAGCGCCTTGGCTAGTTCGAGTAATATAATTCTACAAATTTAGTTAGTGGCTTTCTCGGCTGCATGGTTCCAAAATGCAGTACACTCTATTCCCCACGAGAGGGGAGTAGAAGCCAATGAATAACCTTCCTTTCTTTCTGTTAGTTATAAATGGATTATGTAATTAAGGAATATATGCATAATGACTGGAAAGCAGCGAATATTTTCATTAAGGGGATGCTGATGGAATTACTTTACAAATGGGGTTACTCAAGAAAGGGGGAATATGTTCTAAATTACTCGCTAAAACAGCTTTTCAGTTAATTTGTGTGAGGGGCAAGATTATCACGGAGGGTGAAAGCAGCTAGTACTGGGACTGGAATCTGGGCAGTGGGTAGACTTTCTGCTGGGTTGATAAATGTATCACATGACGATTTGGTTTAGTAGTGCAGTTACTAGAACTGGGGGGAGCAATTTGACTTTATGGGGATTAAGGCAATATATGGGGAGGGGGAGGGAGGGGAGGAAAAGCATTTACTTATTCTGTCAGGGGAGACGAAGAGCCACCTTTGCGGGTATAATTGATGGCATACCAATTAAAACACAGAAGGGAGCCCATCAGTTTGATCCAGATGATGATATCAGGAATCAATAATATATTAAGCTGGAATATTAAAGGGGCTCGGGATAGATGCAAAAGGCAAATTGTGTTAAAACATCTTTCCGTTCTAAATTGTGACGTGGTCTGCCTACAAGAAACTCATCTTAAAAGAAAGGACATTCATTTGTTCAAGAAATACTGGGTGGGTCAGGTATTTGGTGCAGGAGTCTCCTCAAATAAGGGTGGAGTCGCTATCTTATTTCACAAAAGAATACATTTTCAACTGGAAAAAGAAATATGGGATGTACATGGTCGATATATTCTCTTGATTGGAATTTTAGTCGCACAACTGGTTATTATTGGGTGATCTACGGTCCTAATATGGACTCCCCACAATTCTTCACACAGCTACTAGACAAATTAAATTCCTACTAATTCAAGACCTTATTACCTGGGGGTGACTGGAATATAACACCACAATTACAATTTGATAGATCAGATAGCAAACGAGAGGGGCTATCCCCGGCCCAAAGAGCGTTAAAAGAATTAATGGAGGGTTTAAATCGTGTGGATATTTGGAGACTTAGCAATGTGGGTGTCAGGCAATATATCTTCTTCTCAATGCCGCATAAAACATGCTCCAGAATCGACTATTGGTTAGTTAGCATTAAATCACTTGCCTCGATTCTAGATGCAAAGATACATACCAGAATTATTTTGGATCATTCCCCAGTGTCCATCCAATTTAAGCCTAACCCCGAACTTAAGAGGGATCTCATGTGGAGGTTTAATAATCAGCTATTACATGATCCCTATATTTACAAACACCTGAAGGGTTTCATAGCCCACTTCCTTGAACAAAAAGTAGGTTTAGTTTCTAAGATCAGTATTGTCTGGGTAGCCCTGAAGTATGCATTGAGGGGGGAATGTATCAGAATCACATCCACTAAAATCAAAAAAGACAAGTTACAGCTAAATGAGATCAATAATGCTATTAGGGCTACTGAGTATAGTATCACTAAATACTTGGCTGAAGCAGATTGGGTTAAGTTACATCAGTTGCAAACTCAATATTCCTCAATTATGTTGCAAAAAGCAGAACTCACCCTCCTGAGAACTAAGATTAAGTATCTTGAATCTAGTGAAAGAGCAGGTAAACTCTTAGCCTTAAAACTCAGGCAATTAGACTCCAATAGATTTATAGCAGCTTTACAAAATAATCGGGGGGATGCTATTATTAAGGACCCTAAAGAAATTGCGGCAACGTTCAGAGAATATTTTCACAAGGTTTATTCCATCTCCACGACAGACAGGGTGAAGTTAGGAGAGATTCATGACTTCCTAGACTCAGTAACCCTAACTAAGATTGCTTCTGTAGAGGTAACTAAGTTGGAATGACCTATACAAGAATGGGAGGTGAAGCAAGCAGTTGCTCAACTCACTTCAGATAAATCCCCTGGACCTGATGGCCTTACCACTAATATATATAAAGCTTTTGTAGAGGAAATATCCCCTGTCTTGACTAAAGTATATAATTCCTGGTATTATGAGGGTTTCTCGGAAGAAAGTTTTCTGGAGGCCCTTATAACTCTTATCCCCAAGCCGGGGCGAGACCCTGTCTTCCCTGGTAATTACCGTCCAATATCATTGTTGAATGTGGATATCAAAATACTTGCAAAGGTTCTAGCCAACTGACTTAGCCCGTTTATGAGTAAGATGGTAAGTGATGTGCAAGTCAGCTTTAAGAATAGTAGAGCATCCAGTGACCATATATGCAAATTCCATCACTTAATTGCACATGCCCGCAATACACAGACCCCAGCAGCCCTGTTAGCACTGGATGCGGAAAAAGCATTTGACCGGGTCTCCTGGGATTTTCTACTTCCTGTTTTGTCAAGGTTCAGCCTGCCAGATGGCTTTTTAAACTGGATCCGTTTATCATACAGATCTCCCAAGGCACGGGTATGGTGTAACGGAACACTGTCGGATCCTTTTCCTCTCTCCTGTGGCACAAGGCAAGGTTGTCCACTCTCCCCACTCCTGTTCAACTTATATCTGGAACCCCTGATTCATAGATTAATTTCAGCTCAGGAGATTAGGGGATTACAAATAGGTAACAGGAGATATTTGGTATCAGCTTATGCAGATGACCTGCTCCTGCACATGGAGGATCCAGATACGTGTATACCAGTAATTTTGCAAGAAATTGCACATTTTTCCAAAGTTTCGAATTATAAACTTAATATCTCCAAGACTAAGCTTTTTCCACTAAATTCTAGATGTCTTTTGGGTGTGGCTAAAGAGTCGGGATTTAGCTGGGAACCAAAAGTGTTATTATATCTTGGAATTAAAATTACGAGGGAGATAACTACAATGATTAAGGAAAACCTCAATAACCAAGTCAAAATAATTAAGCAAGACTTGGCCTGATGGACTTTATTACCACTGTCACTGTGGGCTAGAATAGAAAAAGTTAAAATTAATATATTGCCAAGGATTTTTTACCCCTTAAACATGTTGGGACCTTACCTACCGAAAACGTGGTTTGGCACTTTGCAAACAATACTTAATGATTTTATATGGAAAGGGAAAATGGTTAGAAGATCATACATGAAACTCACAGTTCCAAAGAAACTAGGGGGGCTAGCGCTCCCTTCTTTCTTCAAGTATTACATAGCATCACATATCAGCAAACTAGCTCTTTGGACTCGGCTGACCCCCGTGGCAGAACCCAATCAGTATGTGCCTCCCTGGGTCTATATCGAGAGAGATTTGGTCCTTAATTACTCACTAACTTTAAATTCAATCCCTTATATTACTCTCAGAGTCCTCCCTAAATCACTTAAAAATATGCCTATTGGATGGTCAATAAAAGCCCTGCAGCAGGCACAGAAGTTCCTAAAAGTGAACTGGCAGAATTCACAGGCGCAACCCTTGATGCACAACATGCATTTTCAAATTCAACAATTTCAATCCCGCTTACATTTTGGGAACCATTAAGTGGGCTAAGTCTGGGTGACCTAGCCCCTCAGGGGAAGTTACTGTTGAATGAACAAGCTTGCTCTCAGATTTTAGGTTTAAAGGGAAATATTTATAAATTCTGGCAAATTGCTGACTCAATAAAAGCCCATCTGAGAAAAATGAAAATATGGGGTGAAAACAGGATTGAACTGGCCTCGCTGTTTAAAATAGCTGATCAGCGACACTCTGTTTCCTAATTATACCACGAATTTCAGAGGATAGATGATGGAATGCCCTCTATTGTTGGCCTTTACTGGAGGCAGAGGCTAGAGATAGGAGCAGACAAAAGCGTATGGGAACAAATCTGGGAAAATAGTTATAAATATATAAGGCAGGACAGACACAAATTACAACAATTCAATATTACACACAACCTGTACTACACTCCCGCTAAATTACATAGGATGGGTAAATTAGCATCACCCAATTGTGGCAGATGTAAAGTTGGAGACAGGGACTTACACCACATAATATGGGCATGCCCCAAGATTTACCCATTCTGGAATGCAATTCGAGCTTCGCTACAACCTATAATTGGTCTAGAGCCTTTTTTCACACCAGAAATCTGTTTGTTAAATAACTTTCCCAGAGACATGAGTAAGCAGAGGAAGGTGTATATGGTCATTATATCAGCCGCTGATAAAGCGGTTATCCTCAGACACTGGAGAGATGTTAAAACACCATCTGTGATTGAATGGTATAAGGAGATTATGTTAGCATTACAGTTGGAACTGCATATAGCAAAAATGAATAATAGAGTACAATCATACAGTGCTAAATGGGGCCTTTTAGATGTGGTTTTAGTCACCTGGAAAGCGCAAATTCCTTAGGCCGCAGAGGCTTGTTTCCTTTATATGAGGCATCTCCCAAGTCCTAGATATAAGAAATTCTAGTGGCTCTGTCTGTAAGTAAATGCTGATGGGGATGGGGGTTTAGGGAACTGTGGGGGGTGGTAATAGAATTTTGATGTTTAATATGATAATTGACTCCTGTTGAGATGGTCAACCACTATTGTCACTGCCTTATCAGACAAATGTTTATGATAACTAACTGTTGACTTTTATGTACTGGCCGGTCAGGCCACAATCTCAATGTAAAGCAGTAGTGCTAATAAAGTAAACTGAATTAAAAAAAATAAAATAAATAAAAACAGATTAGGTAAGCAAGGCAGTGGAGTTTGTATGTCCATACGAAATGATACTCCTTCTTTTGAAGTGTGTTCTCCCTTTCCTTTGGAAAGTATATAGGTTAAAATCTTATTGAAGGAGCAGTCCTATATAACTATTGGTAACATCTATCGACCTCCATTTGCAAATTCAGATTACACAACTGATATGTTTAAAGAAATTACACATTTTTCAGAATCTCAAGGTACTGTAATATTTGGTGACTTTAACCTCCCTCACATTAACTGGGACTCATTCTCAGGACAGTCCTATGCCGAGAAAGGACTAATAGATGTGGTACTTAGTACTGGATTACAACAACTTGTTACTAAACCCACTTGAGGTCCTAATATTTTGGATCTATTATTTACTAACATAGAGCAACAAATTAGCAATTTACAAATTTGGGATCCACTTGGGACCAGTGATCATTCACCTATGCTTTTTGAAATTCAACAGTTTAAAACTACACAAAGGAAGTCATACTGTATAAAAAATTATAATAAAGCACATTTTTATAAAATCAATGAATACTTACAAAACATAAACTGGGAATCTAATCTTCTTAATTGTACAACACAACAAGCTTGGGACTTTTTTAAAAACATTGTACATTATTTGGAAAATACCTTTATTCCATCTAAGAGGAAATTTAATAATAAAAGAAAAATTCCCCCTTGGTTCAACAAGACAATTAAAAATCAGATTAAAATAAAAATTAAACTTTTTAGGAAACTTAAGAATAGTTCTGTTCCATTTAAAACTATTCTATTACATAAATACAGACTATATGTGAAAAACTTAAAAAATTATATTAAATTGGCAAAAAATAAGCTAGAATTTAAACTAGCACACACAAAAGACTGTCCCAAATCTCTTTTCTCCTATATAAATAGTAAAAAAGGTGTATCAAGGACCATTGGCCCATTATAACCAATGGCTCTTCTCTATCTGATATATAAACGTCGAATCTCTTTAATAAGTACTTTTGTTCTGTCTTCTCTCAAAAATCACCTGTTAGTACATTTAGAGTTCACATAGGTTCTATCCAACTGACATTATATAGGCTATCAAAAAACTAAAAAAAAATACTAGTCCAGGCCCAGACAGTATTCATCCGTGGTTTGTGATCGAAACCTCTATAAATATTTCTATACCTTTGTCAATTATCTTCAACAAATCCTTACAAGAAAGCAGTGTACCAAATGATTGGCATTCAGCAATAGTTACTCCCATATTTAAAAAAGGCAATACAGGTTCTGTGCAAAATTATCATCCAATTAACCTGACCTCAGTGGCTGGTAAATTAATGGAACGAGTAATGAAGTCTCTAATAGATCAAGATTGTAAAAAATTTGGAATTTATGATTCAAATCAGCATGGGTTTACTCCCAAGTATTCCTGCACCACCAATCTGATATTTTTTTACAATAATGTAAGTACTCTAGTAGATGTAATTCTTTTGGACTTTAGTAGTGCTTTCGATAAAGTCTCACATGAAAAACTGATTACTAAAATGCACAATCTAGGTTTGTCACCTGATATTGTCAACTGAACTTTAAACTGGTTGACAAATCATTCTCAGAGAGTCAGAATTAATGATATCTTGTCTGATTCAGGTAGTGTGACAAGTGGTGTACCACAGGGGTCGGTCTTGGGACCAACATTGTTTAATCTCTTTATCAGTGATTTACAAAGAGGGCCAAACAACTTTATGGCTAAATTTGCAGATGATAATTAATTGGGGGGCAAGGTTAATAATCAAGAAAATATTTCTGCATTAAAGAAGGATTTGGAAAAATTAACACTTTGGGCAAATGAAAATCATATGCAGTTTAAGCAAGACAAATGTTTAGTAGTGCATTTCGGTGTAAATAATCCAAAAAACGATATATTATATAAACGGACTACCACTTCACTCATCAAATTGTAAAAAACATTTAGGGATATACTGTATGTTAATAATAAACTTACATCAAATGATCACTGTGTTTGAACTGCTTGCATGACCAACAGACTTCTGAGGCAAATAAAATGCGCTTTTGTTAATCACACTGAACAATGCCTTATTCCATTGTATAGGGCATACATTAGACAATATCTAGACTATGGCTCCCCTTTCTGGAATCCAAACCAAAAAATAGACATAGCAATTCTTGAACAGGTTCAAAGGAGAGTAACTAGAATGATTCCAAGATTAACAAACTTGGATTATCAGAACAGATTAAAAGCTACCGGTCTCTTTTCTCTTCAAACTAGAAGATTAAGAGGTGATATGCTTATGGTTTTTAATTTAATAAATTCACCAGATCTAATGGAAAAATGTGGTCCAACAATCTCCAAAAGGAGACATGTTCTGAGACTGCATAATAAACAGCTTGAAGTAAAAACTTATAAAACCAGCAAAAGGGAAACTTTTTTTCAATAAGAGCACCCATTGTATTGAACACCTTGCCACAAGAATTGGTAGAGGCAACTAGTGCCACTGTCTTTAAAAACAAATTAGATGTTTGGTTGAGGGATAATAGATAAATAATGTCCCACATAGTGTGGGGAACAGTCTCAATGGGCTCTGACATTCTTCTATTCTTTCATACCAAGTAATAACACAAAGAAGTGTAAATATGTTATTAAAGGAGTAGTACAGTTGGCCTTTGCAAAAACATACTATATGTTGTGCAGAGGGTTTTGATTTGTGGGTTTAGTCCTAGTGTGTCCTTCCCTTTGTCTTCTATTTTGAGATTTTTCCTAAATTAGCCTTCCAGTTTTGGGGTAGTTTTATGGCTCCTGGGGATCTCTATCACAGTATGATTTATTGCTGTTCTTGTTCCTACAATGCCTCCTGTCCCATGTGACAGTGATGCCTCCAGGACCATGGATTCAGCAAGCACTGAGTTAGAGTCAATTTACAACAACAGAGCTGTGACATTAAGTAACTTTCCTTATCTAGTGAGCACTAATGGCTATATTTACAGTTCATCAAATACTTGAGGGCTAATTGAGTGGGTTATTATGTACTGTAAGAAAATGGAGTCTCTATTAATTATAGCATTGCTGGTCTGGGATGATTTGTGTGCTTTTTATTGCAGTGTGTAGTTTGAAGAAATGAAAAGTTTTAAAAAACGTACATTTACTCCTGCTGGCTAGACCTTACATACACACAGAAAACAACATTATTGAATTAGAGCTATTTAGTAGAGGCCAGAATAGCCTATTCTTTAGTATTTGCTGAATCAGTGGTCCTGATTGCATCACTATCACATGGGACAGGAGGCACTGTAGGAAAATGAAGAGCAATAAAGCTTGCTGAGATGGATATCCCCAGGGGTCATAAAACTACCATTGATATAAGTAGCAAGCTAGTTTAGGAAAAACTCTTACTAGCAAAAAAAAGAAATAAAATAAAAATGGAAGGACACACCAGGGCTACACCCACTAATCAAACCTTTTTGCACAACATATGTTTTTGCTAATTTTGACTGTACTACACCTTTAAATGTATTTTTTAAAATAAGAAAATTAATTGTAAAATATTTGTTTAGACATTGGTTAGTTTTTCCTCTTTATGCCACAAAAGTAAGGCAATGCAATATTAAGATTAAAAAAAAAACCTCTGGGGCCTTGGTGATTCTGTGTTGTTGCATTTTAGGGATTTGAAACATCATGTGATGCATTGTTGGTGTTATGCTAACTTCAGCTCCCTCTCTCCAAGCATTGGTGTGTGAGTATTTTGTTGTTTCTGGAGAGACATGCCAAAGTTAGAGTAACACAAATGCTGCATCACCCAGTTGTTCAAATCCCAAGAAACTGCACGCCACATTTCTTTTTCATGTACATCTCCCTAATAGAGCCATGCATTTAGAAGTTAAATCATTCACATAAGGACCTCTTGGAAACTTATGCTTTGCTGAAGTCCCCTATGATGATGTACACTGTAAGCTTCTTGTATAATGTGAGCAGACCCATACCTCCTTAGTTTAATTTCTCTCACTGTCAGTTTTACATTGGATTAAAGAAATGACATAATTGGATGACATCGTTGATGCTTTTTCTGATTTAGGTTTATGCTTTTTTTTGTTTAAATAACATGTTTGCTTTTGCAACTGTAGTCAGTGAAGCTACTGATGAAGTGTTTTTTCATCTCTCCTTCAGCATTGCTTAGTACATTTCTAAGTGTTCTTTTTTTTTTTCTTTGGTCCACACCATGAGACCCAGAGCCTGCTTCTTTGTCTGGTTCCCCTTTTGTTCTTTGGATTCAACTTCTACCCATGTTGTTACCTGTCTTTGGGGATGGTGCTACGATGTCTGGATTGTGCCTATTTTTTTCTTGTTGTGTTGTCATTAAGCTGTCTGTCTGCCATTGATGCCATTTTCCCTCTGGTGCCCAGTGCTCCACCGACAGATTCCATATTTGTGTAAGCTCTCACCCTGTCCTTATCCTCTGTTGCTGCTCCGATAATCTTTGTGACACCAAGGTCATTTGCTGGTGAAGTGCTTGGGTCATCTTGCTGGCCCATTGCTCTCTGCTTGGAGACTGAACCTGGCTGTGCCTTGTTGACTTTAGTCGCTGCTTTCATTGACTCTGTTCTCTGTTTTCCTTTAGAGACTGTTGCTTTCTTTGGTGCTGACATTCTCATCATCATCAGCTCCAGCTGCTCTAACTGCCATTGTGGCACCATGGCTGGCTGCTAGCTCTGTGCTCTTATTCTAATGATGGATCATGGCTGTCTGCTTGCTGGCCATTACCTTGCTCTGTCTTGGGGAAGTTTCTGCTTCTTGCTTTAGGTCTGTTCTTTGTTTTTCATCAAACCGCTGCCTTCCTTGGCAATGACATTCTTGTGACTGGCTCTCGCTGTTTGACCTGTCTTTATGGAAGTGCAGTCAGTTGCTGGCTTTGTGCTTGGGTTCTTATGCTATACTACCACTTTCTGCATGCTGGTTGTTGCCTGTTTTTTTTTGCCTTGACATCATTCCTGATGCTATTTTTTCTCAAGGTCTCTGTTTAACTTCAGAGGCTGTTGTCATCTGCAGCATTGACACTTTCACTGTTGACTGCATTTGTGTTTCTTCAGCCATTCAGTTGATGACTTGTTCAGTCGTGGTGTCTGACTCAATCCTTTATACCATCTAGCTGCTTTTAGCTCTCTGGTCACCTTCTGGCTTCACAATGTAGCCATTCCTGCAGCTTTCTTGGTTCTTCTCTGTGTAACATCAGGGACTGCGGCTTGCTGTGCCATCCTGTATCTTGTTTCTGACTTTTCACCTGCATTGCTTTATAGCACTTTTCATTGCTTGTCTTACCCTGGTAACCACACCCCAGCCATTTTAGAATGGGGCAGAGCTGTGTTTACTGGATGATGATCCGCTCTGACTATTCTTGTCACACCCTGTCTGCCAGCCTTGTTATCATTTGTTAACAGTTCCAACAAACTGTAGCTTATGGTCCAATTTTGGGGATCAGTTCTTCTGCTGCAACCCATGCTACTACTGATTTTAAATGAAGTGCTGCCCTGTCACTCTTGATGCCATGGTGGGGATTTCAGGACCATTGGTCCATTTATTATTCACACTGCTGGCAGAACTGTTGGAGACTCTTTCAGGTATTCCTCTGTAGGTTATCAGGGTATTTCTGCATACTGATTAGTTATTTTTACAGGTTCTTTCCCCACTCTTTTGGGTCGTCTTTGATGTTACCATTGCCAATGCTATATTTCTCATCTTGTGCTGCTGACATATTCTCAACAGCTTTCCATATTGCTGCTTTTTGACTCTGTTCTCTACATACATAAAGATACTCTGCTCTCACTTGCCATATTATTTTTTTTTTTTATCAGCTTAGCCTCATTACCAGTATCTTCACTATCATGGGGTTTTGGACCTTTCTGTATCTATTTTTAGTGAGGTTATTGTACCCTCCCTCTAACTGATACTGAAGTTAGGATTTGGATCCTACTCTTCCAGACATGGTGGGTTCTGTCCTGTAGGTTACCTCTACTATTACTCATGGGTCTGATTCTTGTCTCATTGCTTTTTTGGGAGTCTGAGACTGTGGTGGCTTTAAATGTCATACTGTCTTCCAGTGGACACCTCAGCAGTTGGTGTTCGTTACTAGTGCTGGTTGGCACCACCTTAGTTATTTGCAGCAGTTCCTAGGATGGTCGATTTGTACTATCATGCCTTCTGTTGAAGCCCTGCCTGATGCTGGCTTGATGGCTCCCATGGTTGCTCTTAATACATCCATAGCACCTTATTTCTTTACACCATGGTTTGATGCAGTTTAGTGCCTACCTTTCTTTCATATGCTTACATATACCCATTTCTTCCTGTCTAACATTTTCAGTCAGTCAGAAACACCAGTGGTAGATTCTGTTTCCAGCTCCCCTTCGGGTCAAATTGCATGATAGTACTTCTATGTCTGTCATATTGCACTTGGTATTGTTGTCCATGACTCAACAGCCCGGAGTCATTTCATCTGTCACATGTTCTTTAAATCATCAGATGTTTTGTGTTCTTCCTGACATTTCAAGGTTTTATTTCATCATGCTCCTGGGTTTCCCTCTGTGGTTTTATTGCCATGTTCCACCATTTGATACTTCATTTCCCATTATAGGATCATAGGTAGGATTTAAGTTCAATAAGCCAGGGTCCTTTAGTGAACTTGCAACCCAAATCATGGGTTGAACTTATATTTTTCTTCTCTCATGTAATTATCAATATTGTACTTAAATGCCTTCATGTTTGAACTATCAACAATTTCTTTAGGCAATTCATTCCAGATGGTAACAACTCTTTGTGTATAAAATATGCTTCTCTTTATTGTTCTGTCATTTCCCCAAGTAACTTCTGATTGTGAGACCTAGTAGAGGATATACCCATATTACTGCTTAGGCCTATAGTTTCCATCATGTATATGACTTTCATAGTTTTGAATATAAGGCAAAGACCTCCTCTAATTCTTCGATATTCAGTAAAATATAATTTCAGTGCATGGAGCCTTTCACTATATCCCATGTTCTTAGTTTAATTTTTTTTGTCATTCGTCTCTGGACTTTTTCAACCATGTTTTGTGTTCTTTTATGTTGTGGTGCACAAAACTGTACACAATACTCCAGATGGGAACATACTAGGGCAGTATACAATGGCACAATAATTCTGCTATCCCTACTCTTGATAGTTCCCAGAATACAACCCAGGGTTTTCTGGCACTTCATAGTAGTCTCAATAGTGTGCCTATCAAAGTTGAGATCATTGGTTATGAGTATTCCCAAATCTTTTCTTCAGTAACAGTTTTTAATAGAGTATAATTTATTTTATATGGATACATTGGGTTGTTTTTTCCCATGTGCACTACCTTGCATTTATCAATGTTAAACTTCATTTTGTTGTTGGTGGCCCATTGTTCGATGTTATATAAGTTTTGTTGTATACCCACTGCATCTTCAGTTGTTTTAACTAACCCACCAAGTTTGCAATCATTGGCATACTTTCCTGTCCACATACTTCCAGAAGTTTTGAGTGTTGAGATCACAATATTAAATGGTGTTGGTCCTAATACAGATCCCTGTGGCACTCCGCTTGTCCCTGGGCCCAAGTCAGACATGTGTAGTTTGACAGTTACATGCTGGATTCTATTCTCCAACCATGATTCAATCCATTTGATTATATTGGTGTGCAAGTTGATCTTTATAAATTGTTCTATCAAAACAGCATGGAATACCTTGTCAAAGGCCTTGAAATAATCAAGAAAAAGTACATTCACAGGTATATTTTTGTCCAGGGCTACACTAACTGGCTCAAAGAAGCTTATGAAGTTTGATAGACATGTGCACCCTATTGTAAAGCTATGTTAAGTCTATATTTCTGGTGATTAGTAAATGTCTCAGTATACATTTCTGCAGATGTTTCTCCACAACTTTTCCAACAACAGATGTAAGACTAATCAGTCTATAGTTGCTAACATCTGCCCTATTTCCACTTTTGAAAATAGGTGTTACTGCTGCAGTTTTCCATTCATCTAGTGCTATCCCTTCCTTAACTGAAATGTTGAACATATGGGTTAATGGTCCTGCTAGCTGATGGACAAGAGTTTTTAAAAAGTGGGTGTTATTCCATCTGGTCCAGGAGAACTGTTTGTTTTTAAGTTATTTATAATATCAGTGGTTTCTTTGGTTGTAAACACTTGACAGTTCAATGCTTCTAGTTTAATTTGTTTGTGTTTGGTGTTTTTTGGATCATAAACAGTAAGAAAATAATTATTTAACCTTGAAGCTATTTTTGTTTCATCTGATGTTATCCACTTGTTTGTTTCAGTGGGTCCTGTTGTAGGTTGTTTCCCTTTTAATGATCCTACATTAATATAACATTTGTTCTTGTTATCTTTGACTTTAGTTATGAGTCTTAATTCCAAATCTCTTTTTGTTTTTCTTATACTTGTTTTGATTAATTTAGCTGTTAGTTTAAATCTCTGCCAATTATCAAGTGTTTCTTTTTTTTTTTCGTGTCTTATTTTTTTCTTTTTCATCTCTAATTTAGCTATTCTGTGTGTCCACCAAGGTGGGACCCTATGGGAATTAAGATACTTTTTTTAGTCGGTACCCATGTTTTTATGCACTATGTCAGGTGTTTATTAATTATATTATAAGTAACTTTTACATTTTTTTCCTTTTAGTTCAGTCTCCCAGTTCCAGTTGTTTAAGTAAGTTTTCATACTTTTGTAGTTTGCCTTTCGATAATTGAATAATATAGTCTTGCCTTTGGTAATATTATGAGTAAGCATATATTCATAATAGATGATATTATGGTTTCTATCCATCAAGGGAGGAAGTATTTTAATATTTTTAATTAATGTGGGGTTGTTTGAAAAGACCAGATCGAGTATATTTTTATCTCTAGTAGGTTCTTTAATTAATTGTTCTAAGTTATGTGATGCCATGATGTCTATTAGTTGATTCTCCACAGAATTTGTATCTTTGTTATCCTTCCACTGTATTTTGGAGAAGTTAAAATCTCCCATGATTATTTGCTCCCCTGTTATATTTCTATCTTCAGTTTCAGTCAATAATGCAATGTTTGGTGTCTGTTCAAGACTGGGGGGATGATACATTAGTCCAATGTTCAAAATTCTGTTTGTGGTTTTTAGTTGTGCACATAAAGTCTCATTATTGTGTTCATTAGTATACTTAAGTTCAATGACTGTAATATTATCTCTTATATAAAAGAAAACACCACCACCAGTCTTCTCTGTGTGATTTGTATATATATTGTGATATCCTGATATGTTGGTATCCCAGTCATCATCTGAGAACCAAGTTTCAGTGACACAGCAGATGTCTATATCTTGCTCCACTAACAGATTCCTCAATTTTGTTTCTCAAACTTCTGGCATCTAGAAGTAACATTTTTATTACCTCTTTTTGTATATTGTTTGTACTAGATCTTTTTTACTTAATAATTTTATTTGGTAGTTTAGTGACTTTATTGAGACATAAATTAATGCTAAAATATGACAGGTTATCTCCCTCCCCCCTCTTTAGTAGTTTAAATATCTATCTAAACTGGCTTTAATGTGGTCTCTTAATTTTAGAATTCCCTTTCTGCTAAGATGCAACCCGTCCTCACAATATAAATTGAATCTATGTTCAAATTCTTCCCAATGGGACATGCATTCAATTTCTTGTTGAACACACCAAGCCCTTAACCAGTTGTTAACTGTCTTAAGTTTTTGTAATTGACCTCGTGTTGCTCTTGGGATGGGCAATATTTCAGATAGTGCAGGTATACAACCATTTTCTATTACCTTGTCTGTAAGTGTTGCAATATCCTGTTTTATTTTCAATGCTGGTTCCCTAAAGATGTTATTAGCTCTGGCATGTATTATGAATAATGGTTTTGACATAGTGGTTTTTAGGATGTGTCACAGCATGTTTGTGATAGCATTGATTTTTGCACCCTTGAAACTAGATAGTGTCCATTTTGCTTTGTCAGGATCCCATATTGCCCTAAGTTTCTTATTACAGAGTCTCCCAAGACCAAGATATCTCGCTCTATGTTAGTTAGATTCATCTCCATTTTATCTGATAGAACAGTTTCAAAGTCTATTAATGGTTGACTTGAATAACTGTAGTACACAAAATGTAAAAACAAAGACAAGGTGCTACATCAGCATGTGGTCTGAAAGCAAAACAAAATGGTTATATTAAATGTATGCTGAAAATAGAAAATGGAGTTAAAAATCTACATTTCAACCTTAGGTCTTCTTCAGGTAAAAGAGAAGAAAAAACAAAGTTAGTGAAGAGGGGAGGTAAAATAAGGGATATATATATATATATATATATATATATATATATATATATATATATATATATATATATATATATGGGGAAAGAAGAAAGGGGAAGGCTCAGGGAGAAGTGATAAAAGGTAAGATTAAGAAAGAATCTGTGAAACAAAGGGGTGATGATGAGAAAGACAAGGCATAATAGGAGAAAATGAGCTGGGGAATTCCCCAGGTGAAACTAAGTAACAGGGCCTAGTAAGAAGGCTGAAAGGTGAGAAATGTGGGGAAAGGAGACAGAGATGGAGACAAATGTTAAAAAGTAAAGAAGTTAAATGTGTACAGATACAAACAGACTTTAAGGAAAACAAGGGCTGAAAGATGTCAGTGGAAAATAAGTCTATCATTTAAATCAGAGGGCTGCTGGGAGCCAAGGTGGATGATCATCTTGGTTTCCATGTTTATTCTATGGCCAGAATTCCAGAAGCCCTGCTGAAGGACACAAACAGAAAGGTCAATGGCACTGTGGTCCCTGGAAATAAAGTGGGATACAATGGGTTTATTAGTGTCTCCATTCCTGACTGCCCTGTAATGTTCCCTGAAACAGTCAGCAAGGCATCTACCAGTCTCTCGGATGTAAATGACTACACACTTCCTGCAAAAAATACAATATACCACATTGGAGGAGGTACAAGAGAACTCCTTAGCAATGTGAAAAACACCTGTGGGACCCTGAATTTCAGTCACACTGGAAATACATTTGCAGGTGTAGCAGCAAGTTCTGTTGCATGGTTTGGTACCTGGTAGAGAGGAACTGTTAGGAGTAGGTAGGTGGCTTTTTACCAGGAGATTTTGCAGGTTGGATGGCTAGAGGTAGGAGGCAATAGGTGGTTCTGGAAAGGACTTCAATAAATGTTATTCACTATACCAGGTGCCCTCTTTTCTTTTAATGTTCGGTCATTCCATGATTCATTAATGTTTTTATTCCCTTGTACTTTCTGGTCTTCGTTAGTGTCTAGCAATTGGTTATCTTGGTCTATATGTATTGTTAGAAGGGGATCAAACTGATTTGCAGCCAGAAGTTGAAACTGTGTGGCTTTGCACCCTCTTTTAGCCACCTTGCAGTACTGGATTTCATACCAGTCTTCATCAGACTCTTCATTAGTTTCTTCATCCCTATTTCTTTTCCTTCCATTATTTTCAGGACTATTTTCTTCCTATTTTGCATTATTTCCCTTTATTAAATTTTCATTTTTATTTTCATGAATAGGTTTAGTATGTTTGCATTTTTTGCGGGTTTTTTTACCCTTTTTTTGGTTTGTTACCTGTTGTGGACTCTGATTTTGTTCTCCCTCGTTCTTTATTTTGATATTATTAGAGTTCCCTGATGTAGCTTGACATCTTTGAACTATTTGGTTTGGGCTGATTTCTATTGCCTCTAATACTGAATTAAATTCCTCAATCTCTTTTTTTAGATCGATATTCTGAAGGCATTTAAAGAATACATAATCCCTATTAGTATGTTCAAGAGTGATCATTTTAAACATGTGGCATAGGTTACGTTCCAGTAGCTGCTTCCCTTCTGTGGTAGTTAAGCACATTGCCATTTTCCGTGTTCTTGATTTGGGAAATAAGAGTTACTAAAACCAATCTACTTACATATAGATTCCAATATGTATTAGTAAGTTTTTATGTTAGGACAAGAAAAATATAAGTCTACCTGTAAAGATATTTATTCAATTAGATGTCAGGGCAGTTGATGTCCCAAACTAAAGTCATCCCTTTAGGACTCTCTAGACTCTCTAGACATGCAAGACATGCATGCGTGTCTTAGCGCATCTTCATACGCTGACGCACATGCCCTGCTCCGCTCGTCCTACTCATAGCAGGCCATCCTTTGTAGCAAGAAGTAACCAGGAAATGGCTTCCACGGGTCACCCCACTGTTGCAATGAAGTTAGAAAACAAAGAACCCCAAATCTGCTGCAATTTCTAGTGAGCTTGGTCCACAGTAATTGTGAACCTGGCTCAAAGGAATAATGCGTTAGTCCCAAGTAAAAATATGGAGTAGGTGGCTAAATTAGTAACATAAGCCCCTCTCTCTGGGCTGACAACATCACATCCCTCTTCCTGTTATGGTAAACAGGGTTCAAGTGCAGATCAATCAATATCACAAAGCAACACACATTAAATATTTCAGAAAAAAGGCACAAGTGCCATGAGCTAAAAGTGCTCCGCAGATGCAGTGTAGCTCACAGGTTAGAAAATACAATATAATTCTTGATTTGCACTACACTTGGCTTAGAGATTAGATTTCACTTTTGGCAGTGGCTATCCTATGGCCTCCCTGCCTGCCCCTCTTTCATGATACTGTCCTATACATAACCATGTTCTTTTTGATGCACTGACGTGCTTCTTAGACATCCTATTGATCCCTCCATCAGTGTTGCCTGTGTGATTGTATTTTGGGTACCTACTTGTCCTACTGGAACTGAGAAGTAACTAGACAGTCCTGATTTTGGTCTTTGTATGCATCTATTGTGTCCCCCTGGGATTTAATGGTCACTCTTACCCTTGCTGTTATGGTGGTTGTTTGCTCACACTGATCCAACAAGGGTTTGTGCAGACTGACATTGCCACTGACTCTGCACTGTATATTCTTGCAGATCAGGGACTGCCCTGATATATGATTTTATACTTCTTGAGCCCTTTGCATACACCAGGCATCAGCCACTGGTTTCACCAGTTATTTATCTTGAAGGTCTTTTTGTTCTTATTCAAGTGTCCCTTCAACTCTTTCCCACTTCTATATTACTTCTTGTCCAGGTCTGTCACTGCTTGTTCCTCAGCCTGCTGTTTTCTGTGCTCAAGGACATTTTGTACCTTTTCTGTCTAGGTCCCATCCTCTCTTCCTACAGAGTTTCCCACTGCTCCATACATCACTGGCTGGTTTGATTTTGGTGGACACCTTCTGGTACAGTCATGACTGTGTCCCCATCTAGTCAGGCCCACTCTGCCCGCCCTCCCTCTACAGTGGGACTGGTTTCTCTTCTATGTGTTGCCTGTGGTTTCTGGAATTTTACATCACTGCTACATCATGTCTGGCTCCTGCCACTGTAACTGTGTCCTACTTTCAGGTTTCCTCCACTAACTCAGAATTATGCATGCTGACTTGATTGCCATCTACTCAACACCCATGTACCCTGCCATTTATTTTGTGTGCCTTGCTCCCTGGACCCTTCTACTGTTCAGTCAAGTCTGATTTGGTTTACTATATCATTAAGAAACTCTGACCTCCAGTGCTGTTCTGTGTGGATCTGCTCTTTGGCCTGTTATGCCTTTCTTGCCCTCCCCTCAGACACAGCAATGATTTGGATTGTGGTATGCTGCTTGTTCTTGCTTAGTTTTGGAGTCCCATTCACCAGCTCCAGTGGGTACTGCTGACACAAATGATATACATTTTGTGGCTGCCTAGCACTATGTCTGATTGCCATTTTCCCTAGTGTACCTGTATCTAAGGCTGCTAGCATTTGTTGTGGATGCCCATTCATTATTGTTCCCTGAGATCAGGTTTCCACTCTATACCTATTCTCAGTTTCTTCATACGGTGCTGTTTGCCTTTGCACTGCATCAGGATCTCCACCTTCTTGTGTTGCTTCTTTCCCCTCAGAATGTAGCTATAACTTATCCACCTTTCTCTGGATGCCTATTTAGCCTTACCCTGTCTATCTGGCTTGCACCCTGGAATGTGTGCAGTCCTACCCTTTACTTGTTTCACTCCAACCAGGATGGTGGGAATCTCTGTTTCTATGTCCTACCATTCCTGTCAGATTGGCATGTTACATTTTGTTTCCAGAAGTCTGATGAGGGACTTCCTAGCATTGTCCGTGGGTCTGCCACCCAGGACAGACTATTCTGTGGCTTGTTTTTATTCCATTTCAGGAGTCTCTGTATGCTCTGCTGCCACATGGACTTTGATCCAGCCTTTTCCTAAACACTGTGGTTTGATAGAGTGCATTATAGATGGGCTGGTTTTGTCTTGACATCTTTTAAGGCTGCCGTCTTAGGGCACCTTTGTATCCTTACCAGCCCCACCACTCCATATAAAAATTATATACTCAGACCCTAAGGAAATTGTTAGTAGTTTCTAGAGGTAGCAGTGGTTATCAGAGGAGTTGCAAAGAAATCATATGTATCTTAACTGCAACCTCTGGCTATCCCTAAATGATATCCCTGTTCTGTACTATTGTCTGGTCATCCTACTACTTTTCTGTCTAGAACTGCTTGAAAATCATTCCAAAGGTGAGACTTTATGGAGCGAGATGTCCTTGAAGAAAATAGTCTCAAAGGAATAGAACATCTGCAAGAGAACCTCCTCCATACATCTACAGCTCACACTCCCACCTCCCCCTGCCATATCTTCAGGTGCTATACTTTGGAAGATGTACCAATTGCTGCATACTTTTCAGCACTCTTCTACTATTTTTTTTTTCTTCCAGAGCCTCCTCCTCTCCTGTTGGCCTTGTTGGTGCAGTGAACTCCCATTTTGGGTCAGTGTGGTACAACTCTGATGTTGTCTCAGGAAGGAAAACAGAGGAGGTATGAGGCTCCAGCTAGGCAACAATTTCTGTGTGGTCGTGTCTGATGCTGACAGGTTACAGTTTCAATGGTGTGGCTCTACTGAAGAGATTCTTCTTTAACTGGTAAGTAATGAACTTCTCCACCAGTGGAATTTTTTTCTTTGCCATAGAGTCCCATTTTATTACTTTGGTGGCATTAATGGGCAATCCTATCTGATGCCTAAACATACTATAGTTTGTTGCAAGGGATATGAAGAAACTCATGTACAAATTCATCCAAAAGGTGCAATATAAAACCCTTTTGATACACAGCACCTCTCTCAGTCTCATGTATCTATCCACAGCTGCTTCCTTCGGCTGTTTTTGAAATAATATAAAATTAACTGAAAAGCTTTGTGTTAACAGTAGAAGAACAGAGGTCACTACATAATGTTATAATAACTTTCTTTACAATAATGAGTTACTTTGCAGAAAATTACATGAGATACAGTAGATAGCCATTACATTTTAACAGTTCTTATTAAAGTGATTTCCCAACTTCGTGTACATAAGCCAATACTAACATATTAGGACAGCTGATGTTGGTGCTAGTCTTTCCAGGTACTTTTTAGAATTGTGTTATCAGTCAGTGTTTCTGTGGAAGAGATCATAGTTTGGCCCAAAAAAAGGTGGCCTGCCAACCCCTTCCACCTTCTGATTGCTGTGACATGCACGCATGCAGAGGAACATAATGACATGTGACCTGGGAGAGCATGGGGGCACATCCCATTGAAGTCAGTGGGACTCAATTCACTGGCATTTTTGATACAATAATGGCCAACTGGAGATAGTCCCATACTAATTGAGCGGTGGCCTTCATTAATCTCCAGTTGGCCATTATTATCTATAAAAAATGCCACTGAAAGAAAGTTGCATTGACTGAAATGGGGTACACCTCCACACTCTTCCTGGTCAAACATCACTACGTGGCTGAGGACAGGGTAATGTCAGAGAAATCGAGAAGTGGAAGGGATCAGCTAGCCACCTCATCTGGCCAAATTACAATCCCTTCCACAGAAATATTGACTGATAACATTTTAAAATGTACTTCGGAAGACTATCACCAGTTTCAGCCATCCTAATATGTGAGTAGGGGGAGAATCCTTTCAAATCCCTTTAACTGATATATGCTTTAATTAATTTATTTGATATGTCACTATTTAGCCTTTGTTTTTCATGAGCATAGCCAAATTGCATTCTCAGAAATTTGTACTAGTTTAATTGTTCTCTTTCAAGTGTACTTCATTATATTAAAATGTATCTAGTGGTAAATTGACAGAAGCTAGGCAACACTTGAAGTAATCCCTCCATTATCATTGGCTCTAATGAATACAACTTAAAAAGCAAATTATTTGAGGCAAATGTTAGTTATAATAATCATCATTATCATAATAATAACTATACTAATAATAATAATAATATAGAAGTTGAGATTTTACTTGGGGAAATAATCCGGCTAAATATCTTTTTTTTCCCCTCATAACCCTTCACTACCCTATTATTAGCACTATATTAAATGATATGAGTTAAGTATTTTAAAAGAGAAAAAAACACATTTTACCTTACACAATATTGATACAACAGATATTTCTGGTTTGTTTTATCATTATAAAATCTCATCATCAATGTAGAGGTCACCAATGTACAGAATTTGTTAAACATGTTTAAATCAGATTGGCATGAGCACATGAATCATGAGAACCACTTTGTCACATGATTAAGATACAGAAGCACTTGTAAAAATTCCCCAGTGGTTCTACATTATAATGGTGATCACGGAATAGTGATTGCCATTAGGGTGAGTGTACATAACCGAAAATGAATTTTGGTGAAGCACACTCACAGCGAATGGAAGGAGGGTGCCAGAGATCTATGAGTTTCTTTTCAATGTGGGGGATGCCCCCTGCACCCTCATACTAAAGGATTCTCAACTTCAGGGGGTGCATGTCGGGTTAAACACGTAAAAAAAGCCGCTACTGGCAAAAAGAACTGCCATGCCAGACCTGAACCCTGCACCCTGCACCTCCCAACAGACCACCCCTCCCACATACCTTCCCTCCCCTTTCTCTCCCCCCAATGTGCGTGCATGCATGCATATATGCACGTACTTCCTGTCACCCTACCTCACCCACCCAGGTATCAGGTCACTATCCTGCCAGGTAGCCCTCAATACAGGCGCCATAATTGAGTTGCTGTTTTTGTAAGTGCTCAATTGTGGTCTCCTTGTTCACTGGATGCCTTCCCCAATCCCTTGTTTTAGAATCAGATTCTTATTGTCACTTTAAATTGGTGATATTTCTCAGAACCAGTTATAACCCTCATAGGTACTATACTGCTGCCACGTTCATATTTTCTTTTCCATTTTACTTTGTTGGATAACTCTGGTTAAAGAACAACTGCAATGATTTAAAAATGTGTGCTGTTTGCTGACCATAAGGGCAACCAAGGCTTGTTTATTACAAATAAAGTGCAGAAATTGCCATTTCTTAGGTATAAATGTTAATGTGTAATTAAACTAGAAAGTAAATAGTTATTTCTATAGTGCTCATTCTCAGATTCTTTGGGCACTGTACAATATTAAAATACACCATAAAATGAATGCACTAGTTGCAGAACTGTGGATGTGATTGCCTCTCTTATGTGATAGTTTCACAGAAAATCCTTCAGGCTTTTTCAGACCAGTTGGCAGAGCAGGAAAACACACTTTGTCTCAAGGTCCAGTCTGCTTAGTACACAAACACACTGTACTGTACATCAGACTTCAGAAAGGCAAAATAAATCAGTCTTTGTTCCATATAGGTAAACAGCTGGCAAGTTCCCCAGGCTGATCACCAGTACTTTGGGCACAGTGCCAGATGCCCCCTCCCATACACATGCAAACACAAACTGTCTCTTAAAACATAAATTTTGGTTTTCTTTGTTCCCTTCAAGCCTTGAATGCAGCCTCACAACTCCCTCTTTATTTATCTATTCATACTGTACTCACCACTTTGCTGAGGTTCCACAATAATCACAGAATGTGTACTACTACTGTTCATTTCCCCAGATTTGTAACCCCTCTTAATCTGTGCCATCACTCCTTGAAACTCTTTCAGAGTGATCACTCCTGCTGTGAACCCCTCCCAAACATTGCATAATTACTCCTCATACCTCTCACAGTGTTTGTACACTGCCCCACAACATGTGTACTCCATCCTTACTCTATTATTTGCGCCCAGTTGCAACCTCACAAATGTATTCCCATATCACACATCTACAAGCATCCTACCTCTTTCCTAAATGACTTTCAAAATATGTATCTTGACTGGGCTACTTCCCAAATTTGCACCTGTTCACATGTTTGTACTCACACCAATTACAAACACTGTACCTCCTACCCAGTTCCCCTCATAAGCTACACACCTGCCTCTGCAGCCTTTAATGTTTTACTCTCACCACCAATCTCTCTCCAATATTTTACCCATACCCCACTCTCTCCAGTGTTTGCACCCTCTCTCCTGTACCCTTCCCAAATATCAAATCCACACAGCTTCCCAAATTATTCACCCCATGCCATGCACCACTAGCAAGATTTGCAAGAGTTCTTAAATTTTTACCCTTCTCTTGCACCCATCCTGAAATGTATATACCTTTATATACTATTCACTCTTGCACAAATAAGTACCTTTTGTCATGCAATATAAAAAATCTGTACCTTTACCATACTCCCTCCGAAATCTACACCCCATCTAAAATTTGTACCCCTACCTGAGGATGCTTTGATGCTGAATTTCTGTGGTGAACATTCCGAAGTCTGTTGTTTGGAATCCAGTGAAACAGGATTGAAGGAACTAGGTTTCCCCACACAGTTTTGCTCTTCATCTTCATGACATGGCACTTTTTACAGGAACCACCTACTGAGCATGCTGAGGTTGTTGTCAAGCCACATGGATGTCAGCAGTGACTCTGGAAAGTGAGCCAGCTTTCAAACACTATTGCATGAACTAAAGCCAAAATACAAAATATAATCATATTTCAGATTTTCCAGGCATGTTCTCTAGTATGTACTGTACATGTCAGCACACATGCAGATGTTGACATTTCTGAAGGAGGCAGAGGAGGCTATGTGCATTTCACTTGTGATATCTGCAGCAGTAGTGCAAACCAAAGCTTCCTAAGTCATGGAACGGTCTTCCAGAGGAGGTTGTTGAGTCAAAATCAGTGGTGGAATTCAAGCATGTATGGGACAGTCATAAGGCAATTCTGGGGGGGTGGGGAAGAAGAAGTAGGCTGCTGGTTAACTAGGATCTGCAGCTTATCCAGTAGGTAGGGAAATGGGCAGACTGGGTGGGCCAAGTGGTCCTTATCTGCTGTCAAATTCTATGTTTCTATACTGCCTATTGGGCTTTGCCCACAACAAGCAGCACCACCACCATTCCCACTGTAGCTCTGCCACCAGCAGCCCCTGTGGGAATTATAATGAAGTAGTCTGCCTCAATGAGTAGCAGAGATAAAGGAACTGCCTTAATTAATGTATTGGTCATGGAGGTAAATCGCATTGGATGAAGCATTCTGTGGTTCATCCAAGCACTAGTAGACATCTGAATATACCTTGATGAGCTGAAGGTGGGAATGTTGGTGTTGGACAGTGGGAGTAACACATTGAAGGTCTTGAATGATGGTGATTTCTGCCATGCACAATGTTTTGCACATTCACTGAATCTGTTAATCAATCATGTACTTGACAAACATGGACTGATAAAAAAAACACTTAATATTGTATGGGGCATCAATAAATATTTCCCTTGTTCCACTAAATACACTCATCTCCTCTGCCTGTATCTGCAACTGCACACTGTTCTGCTGCATTGCTTAAATAGAGGCATAGCAGCAAGGTGAATCTATGTTTCACAAGGGTAGGGAGACTGGCAGAACACAAATCTGTGTCCTGTTCTTTGAAATTCAGTAATGCAAACTGGGGGATATCTATCCTGGGTGCAGTGGTGTATGCTAGTAAAGCTTTTTTTGCTTCTGGAACTTTATAAACAGATCATCAAAGGTGTCAGGGATGAATCAGCAGCCCTTAGCTTGGTCCTTTCCTTGGTAAGTTTACTTGAGTGCTACACACACAATTATTTGAGATCATACATAAAAACATGGACAGTGTTGTCATAAAAAGACCATCAGTCCAACCAGCCTGCCATGATTTATCATATACTATCATGTAAACTCTTGTCTAGTTAGGATGGTCACTTTCACCTCCCTGCTTGATCCATGCCTTATTGCAATCCATCTGAGTATCTACTAAGCTCGTTACTCTGCCCTAGCTGTGCTTAAACGAAGTAACATTTTTTTTCTACCCCCAGCTTCATCTGGTAGCTATTTCATGCCTCAACTTCTCTCTCCATGAGGTAAAATGTTCTCGCACCCCTCTTAAAGACCCCCTTCCTCTTCCACTCATGGATCCTTGTTTTTGAGCAACTATTCATTTGGAATAGTTCCACACAGTTTAATTTGTTCATTCCTTTCAGGAACTTGAAGGTCTTTGTCTTGTCATCGCTCTTCCTCCAAGCCTGCAAGGAGTACAAGTATAACCCTGTTTATCCCCGTCCCTGAAATCTGAAAACCTCAGTTATCTGTAACTGAGTGTTGTCCCCTGCAGTTCATATGGTGATCCAAGAAACAGAACCCAACAGATGTTAGCATTCTGCCCTCAGTACAGTAACAAACAGCAAGGAGTAACACATTAGGACTTGCTAACATGTAACAGCTAATAACTGTCCGTAAAAATCTCCTTCTTGTGTGGAAGTCTGTCAGTGTTATTTACTGTGACTCCTGCATTGATGGCTGTAACAGAATTTGGAAAATATCCAAGTGTAAGTAATCCATGCCGAACATAACTCCGAAACCTTGCCTTTTGGAGTGTCTGGAGTCAGTTGAGAAGGTAATGAATGTGGAAAACCATTTTGGCATAGGAAATGCTACTGTTTGTGACATCAGAAAAGTAAAGGAAAAGATACAGGATTTTTCAGCTTCTATGGATTCAGGGATTAAGGTTGCAGATGAAAAAAACATCCACACATGTAGGGATGAAGCCCTCAATAAGACTGTCTACATGTGGTCCATGCAGAACACAGTACAGCTACCCCCATATTGGACACAATCCTAAAACAGAAAGTACACCATTTCCATCAGTAGATGAGTTAAGATATGCCATTTGCCTCAAGCAAAGGATGGCTTGACAGATTTAAACACTGGCAACTTTTAACTGCTGGAGAGAACCTGTCATCATCCATTGAGAGCATAGTGCCTTTCTGTCAGAAGCTCTTTGAAGTCATGGGGAGCAAGGGGCTGACAAAGGAGCAGCTGTACAATGCAGATGAGATGGGGAGTTATTGGAAGTCACTCCCCAAGAAAATATTTACTTCTGGCTCTGAGACCCATGCCATAGGGTACAAAATAAATAAATAAATAAATAGTGTCTGACAGCCAGCCCGCCGCAGTGGTTGGATTTCCATCTGCAAAGTGGGTGACCTAGGTTTGGAAGCTGACTTGAGTCACTGGAGGGTCAGCCGGGGGGAGTAGGCTTGAGCATCCCATGATGTTTTGCCTTCTCCAGGGGGAGGGTGGGGAATCAGCCCAGTGTGTGCTGACCCCTAGAGGAGGCCAGAGGTTCAGCATTATGTTGGGCTCTTCAGGATTTGATTGGCTCCGGACGAAGGTCGGGCATTCAACAAATCTCTGAGGCAGCTAAGAGGAGGATGTCATGGACGTCGGTGCTCATGACATCCACACAGAAAAGCATGGAAAATGCCCTCCTGCTCCAAAGGAGATGGAGCCCTAGAGTATGCCCTCAATGTGCTGGCTGCCACCTGCCTGATCACCCTCTGATCGATGAAACCCGAAGAATCAGGGTGCCTGGTACCCCTCCTCATCCCCACCTGGGAAGGTAAACCACAGCTCCATGGGTGAAGAGGGCAGATCAAGGTAAGGTGGACAGCAAAGTGATGACTCCTTGGGTTTCTGAGGAAGTTGGAGCTGGGAGGGGAGATGTACGGGGAAAAAGAGAAAATACAAAAAAAAATAGTGTCTGACAGTTCTACAGTAGCCTGCAGCAATGCCAGAGGCACACATAAATTGCCTGTATTGGTGATTGGTAATTCACAGAATCCTTGTTGCTTTAAGCATGTGAACTTATCCAATCTACTTGTGATTTATGGGGCACAACACTGTGCCTGTATGAATTCAGACATTTTCAGTGACTGGTTCTTTTCTTATTGTGTCCCTTCTGTGAAATGCCATTTAAAGGCTGAGGACATTCACCAAAGGGCTGTCCTGCTAATAGATAATGCTGGTGACATCCAAGCAATGAAACCCCCAGACTCATAGATGGATCCATCAGGTGCGAGTTCCTGCCAGCTAACACAACTGCCAAGATCCGGTCCATGGACCAAGGCATTCTGGCCACACTGAAGCAACTTTATCACACTAAGCTGCTTACAAATATTCTCAACAAGGAAAGACAGCTTTAGGCAATATCATAAAATCTCTTACCACCAAAGATGCTGTCTACATGCTGACTGAAAGCTGGAATGATATTCAGGTAGAGGCAATCACCAAGTGCTTGGATATGTTGAACCTTTTAAGGGATCTTGATGAAAACATCCAGCAGACAGGGAGCGAGCATTGCAGCCAGAGTACGAAAGCCTTGATACCACTTGACATGATTACCGAACATCTGTATTTTGATGTAGGTTAAATGGCAGAGTGAGGGAAAGCAGACAGATGATGCCAGCCCTCAGGAATTTAAGGAGTCCAAGATCCTTGACAGGATAAATTTCAGTCCCCCCAATAAAGACAGTGAAATCGAATCAGAGAAAGAATTGAATGTGACCCTGCTATCCCTACTGATAGTGAAGCAGTCAAGAGTTGCTTTGATCACTGTTTACACTGGATGGAGCATTAGGCTGAAACAGACACACTGCAAATCATGCTGATAAGGCAGCTTACACAGCAAGGCAGTAAAGCTAAGCAACACAAAAAACAGACTGGCATAAAGGATGTTTTCATGCCCATTTAAGTGTACAGCATTTAAACACAGATTACAACAAAGCAATGATCTGTTGTTATGCTTTTTAAACAATAATGGATTAAAGCAGTTTGATACTGAGCTTGAAGAGAGTGCCTATCTGTTTTCACCACTGCAAAACATTTGAACCCAGGTTAGCTGAAATCCTGTTTACCTTTTTTGTGTCCTTCCCCCAACTTTCAGTTAAGGAGAGTTATGCAGTATAGTTATACTGCACATATTTAGTTCCCAAAGCCATTCCTCAAAGGATCTGCCCTGCTGGCCCTGATTCATTTCATTTAACTTACACTGCACTGTCTCTAACCTGACAGCCTAACCTCTATAGGAGGGAAGCCAATGGAGTAACTGATCAAAGAGCACCTCATAGACTATCTGGATAGAAATAGGCTCCAGAATAGTAAGCAGTATGGTTTCATGCCTGGAAGATCTTGTCAAACTAACCTGATAGTTTTTTTTGACTGGGTGACAAAGACCATGTTGAAGATGTGCTCTACTTTGGCTTCAGCAACATTTTTGACTCAGTACTTCACAAATGATTACTCAAGAAGGTGGAAGACTTGGATGCAGCTAAACCCATAGTGAAATGAGTGGGGTAAGTGGCTAGAGGGGAGGCAGCAGAGGGTGGTGGTCAATGGGGTTAAATCAGAGAAGAGGGAGGTTATGAGCGGGGTTCCACAGGGATCTGAACTGGATCCAGTCCTCTTCTACATTTTCATTAGTGACACTGGAAAAGGAATCCAGGGCAGGATGTGTCTCTTTGCACATGACACAAAACTATGTGGGAGGGTGGATTGTGATGAGGGAATAAGGGAACTACAGAGAGATCTACAAAAGATTGAGGGGTTGTCACTGATCTGGCAGTTAAAATTCAATCCTAGAAAGTGCAAGGTAATGCACCTAGGGAACCTCAAGAGAGAGAGAGAGTACAGGATGGAGGGGAGAGACTTAGCACTACAGCTGAGGAACAGGATCCGGGAGTTATCATTAGCAACTCACTTAAGTAAACGAGTCAGTGCAACACGGGCTATAGCAAGGCTAACAGGATGCTGGGATGTATCGGTACGGGTATTGCTGTACTTAGATCTTCAAATTTCTTTAACAACTCTCTATGAAACACCAATAGGAATGCCTTGTTGAAGTTGGAGTAAAATGCCACTGATTATCCCTTATCTACTGCCATAGTTACCCAGTCTAAGAATAATATCAGTTTGGTCTAAGACTTCTCCACCATGGACCCCTGGTTTTTAATATCATCAAGCCCATTTTTCTCGAAGTAGTTCAGTTGGTCCTCCATGACTAGTGTCTCTATCAGTTTACCCACAATGGAGACAAGGCTGACAGGTCTGTAGTTGCTCAATTGCTGCTTGTCACCTTCCTTGTAGAGCAGAAGTAAGTCCACTACCCGTTATTCTTTTGGAATCTTCCTGAAGGTAATGAGTTACTCAGTAGCCCTGCCTGAGGTTCATCTAGTTTTAATGTTATTTCTGTGAGCACCCTGGATGCAGTTCATCCAGCCCTGGTCCTTATTTACCTTTAAGGGTAAAATTCCTTTTCTGATCCTTTCCCTCTGTAATTGCCATCAGCCTCATTTCTGTGATCCTCCTTGCAGCAGCCATTATATCACTTCCTGGCAAGGTCCCAGTATTTTCCATAGTGAATACAGAAAAAAAATATCATTAAGCATGGCTGCCTTCTGTTCATTCTCAATTACCCTGCCCCCTTCTGTCACCCTTACAATTCCTTCTCTCACTCTCCTTGTTTCCCTAATGTATCTAAAAAAATGTTTTTCTTCCTTGACACCTCCACACTATGAGCTTAGTGTCTGCTTTAGCATCCCAGTATTTTTGACTTCCCTTATCTTTGCTCCATTCCTTGTTCCCCCTGTTTTTATTAATAACTGACACAGGCTGTGTTTTGGGTCCTCACTGTGCCTCCCTAACCTCTTTGTTTTGTCTCTTGTCCCTGTTACTAACAATTCTCAAGCATGACTTAGTTGCATCAAAATGGCCTGTTTAAATACTCCACAACTCTTCTCCACCCCACCCCCATTTGATCTATTCCTACCAACATATCCTGGACTAATTCCCTCTTCTGTTCAAAGTCTGCTCATCTGAAATATAGAAACTCAACCTTTGATGTGGGAATACTGGTACCCAGGGTCAGTTTGAACCATACCGTGCTATGGTCACTGAACCCCATTGCTCCTCAATCTGCATTCTGCTAATATTTCTGAGTTGGTGAGCACCATGTCATGAATGGCAGCCTGCCTTGTGAGTTCCCTGACTAGCTGCACTTGCAGGCAGTCCTGCAACTTAGCTAACAGGGCCTGGCTTCTTCCTCATTGCTGCTGAAATGTCCCAATATATGTCTGGTAGATTGAGATTCCCCACGACCACAACCTCCACGTTTTGACCTCCTTCTCAATTTCTGCCTATATTTCCCTGTCACCCTCTTCCTCATATCCTGGTGGTCTATAAATTGTTTGCATTATCAGTTTCTTACCTGATGTTGCTGTTAGCTGTACCTACAGTGATTCTGACACCATGCTCCCTCACACCAGCTGTGATGTGTCACTTACACAGAGTCTTTCTCAGTTAAATAAGACCCAGGATGTCACCTAACCCACAGTCAAGAAACAGCATTGGTGACCTCAACACCATATGAGGCATCAGTGATGGCAGTGCAAAAATGTGCAACTCTCTTGGCATCATGACTTAATTTAGGCCTTTGAATACAACAAGTCAGGCAGCCAGTCAGAAGACAGCAGTTATCTTATTTGTTAATTTGGTTAAATCAATAGAAAAAATAATAAAAAACTTAAACTATTGAAAAGAAACACAATAACAAACAAAAAGAAAGAAAACTGTACATTCATGGACAGTAAAACATTGATATACACAATGTATTTCCCCAGAATTATTGCAATGTAATGTGTGTTTATGTAACTGGATGCAGAACTCTTTTTTTTTGGTGGGGGGGTATTATAAATTTTCAAACTATATGGGACTAGTGAAAAGGTAGTACAGCAACTCATATGGAGTAAAACAGAGATTGCTGGGGGTAAGCTATAAGTGTAACACTGAATTCTAGCAGTTCCAGTACTATTGCTCAGAAGTGGGATGCAGCAGTCATACTATACTTAAAGCAGACTCTGTCATCCCACCACAATTATATCTGTCCCCAGCAATGGCATGCAACCACCACCTGCCACAAAAAAGCTATAATAAATAATATTTATAATTGCTCTCAAGGTGCCCTCTTCCACTTTTAGTCTGTTTTTCCTCTGACAATTGCTGCACGGACATTGGCCAAATTGACAAAGCCAAACTGATGTATCAGACTCCAACTTCAAGCCAAACCAAAGATGGCTTTGGCCCACATATGTCATGCGTACATCTATTCTTATACACCACCACAAACTGCATACCTGTAACCCCACACTCTCTACACAATATGTACCACTACAGCTGATCTCCACCCAATATTTGAACCCCTTTTCCTGCACCCCTCCTGAAATTCATAACCCATTCCCAGTACCAAGCATAAAAAAATCTCTATGCCCTGCTCCATAAGACTTACAAGATTTTACCTTACTGCACTACTCACCAGTTGAACACCTCACCCAAAGTATGTACCTCGTATAATTGCACCTCTCATAAATTTGAACTTCACAGCCCTGCTCACCTCCCAAAATTTTCAACTCTAATTTTCTGTTTGCAACCCTAGGTCTGCACTCTCTAAAAAGCTTGTAACCCTATTCCTCTCTTTGCCATAAAGTTGTTCCTCTCATACAAATCTTTACAAATTGCATACACCAACCCTCCAACATTTTCAAACATTTCTACCAAGTGATCCTGCACAGTTCCAAAAATTGTACCCATACATTGTCACTCTCCTAATAATTTATAACCCTATAGCACATGACTCCTGAAGTGTGTATCTTCCCGACACTGCTCCCAAATGGTCACCTCCCCAAATGTGTACCTCCTTTAACATGTATCCCTAGCAACCACTCCACATTATCAACCTTCTACCTCACTTCCACAATGCAAAATAGTTCCTCTACCTTTGGATAACATTTAGGGGTAGGGAACACATTTTGATAAGGATCTGGGAGTTCTGATACAGATTTGTTGAGGGTTGTAAGTTTATGGATCAGTGCAGAGACAAAGAAAAATATTGGGAGTAGGTCATGGGGATACTGTTTTGGTAGGCTTGTGGGTTTAGATGGTATGTATTTTGAAAGGGAGGTGCATTTTGAGAGGAGCGAGATGGTAGGAGTACACAGTTTTGTAGAGATATGAGGAAAGGGATACTATATTCCAAATGGCTACATTGGTAAACATACACATTTTGGGAAGGGCATTCGAGGTGACAATTTTGGGAAGAGTGCAGTGCAGAAGACACTTTTTAGAGAGGTGTGGTCTAAAGGTACAATGGTTGGGAGGTATGCAGAAGGAGAGTTTCGTGTTTGAAGAGGCCCATAATTATAAATCATGAAGTGATGCATAGCAAAATTATATATTTTGAAGGACTTTTCAAGGGCAGTGATACTAATTCTGGAAGGAAGAGAACCCAATTCAGTTCAGATGAACACATCTTGGGAGTGTGTTTGAACCTCAGTGAAAGGAGGGCATCAAAATCATATACAGAAGTGGAGAGATGCAGGAGTCTACATTTAGAGTTAGTCAGGAAAATGGAAAGCAAAATTTACATGACCTGATGCATTTGGGCACACCTTCTCTTGTTTAATATTGCACTTAATGTTTTATTGATTAGTCTGTGAGACTTACTAGATATTTATATGTGGTGGGTGTATTAATAAAATTCACTAGACAAAGGTCCTCAAACAGTTGGAAGTGATGATTGTATTTTTTTTTTTTGTCATTTCATCATCTAATGTATTTTGTGTCCACTGAGCAGATAGTACCTTGAGTAAAATGATGTTATAAAATGGGCAAGAAAAATTCAGAGATATGATTGGTCAATAGCTGTCCAGACCTGTGTGGTAATTGATCAGTAACTGCACAGTCTGGAAAGTGCCTTGCATGCCTTGAAACTTGTTTTCTAATCTTACCTAACTGCATAAGCTTGTCACCACACTACTTTGGAATTCTCAATAACTATGACAGTTGGGAAAAATAAAAAAAGGTTCAGCTAATGATATGAATGATTTATCTGCCAGCCAATTTTACCACTTTGATGGGGCAAACACAAGTGTTTGGTGTGACAACCGATTTATTACTGACAATTTATTAATTCTTAGTTTAAAGATTCATTCAGTCTTTTTTTTTCTGATTATTATTATTGTTAATATTTTGGAGACATTTTATTAATGCAGTAACTTATGTCAGAGCTTACAGTTATTGGGTATTTACCTCACATCCGCCCACCCCATGGTTGAAGGGCACTCAGCTAATGGCTTGTGCCCCCACCCCCGTAGAGTGGGTGACATTTAGAAATTACTCAATAACTGCATGCTCTGTCAAGTGTTATTGCTTAATTATACTTGTCTAAATTATGTCAGCCTTGCTGAAGTTTACACTAGGTGGACTGAAAAAGTCAGAAAGGATTTTCTGTGATACCATCACAAAGAGAAGCAAGCTTTAAGGACTATTATGTCTAAATATAGCTTGAAAAATCTATAAAATCTATGAAATTGAATTTATACATGAGAAATGTTAATCCCTAGAGTCTGTCTGTAATAAATAAGTCATGTTTATCATTATGTTTGGGTGGAATAAGTAATTTTAAAATATATATTTGCAGTTCATCTTTAACAACATTAGAATTTATCTATCATCTTACGGGACCACTCCACCACTGAGCTCCTACCGATAGGGCTACCAATTTTTACCTATTAACAATGCCTCCTTTGGCTGCACTCACAAGGTATCTGTCTAATTCTCTACTTCACTGTAAATATCAAACCTGATACTCCCTCCCTCTATCAGAAAACTTATTGTTCATTTGAAAACTGTAAAATACAGCTCTCGGTAACACGTTCAATGCAACGTATAGCTGACCTTGATTCTGCACTATTGTATAACTAAAAAAACTGTAACCTTTAGCTGCCATTCTATGTCTGTATATATTAAGTGTTTATGTTTGTTTTCTGATGTGGAGCCTTTGTAAATGAATCCCTGACTCAAAGGCTATAATCCTAAAGTCTGTTAAATAAATAAATAAATTTAAAAGTATATCCTCGGGGATAAAAATAAACATGTAATAGAAAATGAAAATCCAATGATAGCAGTGAAGGAAAATGTGCTATTTTTGCAATTTCGGGATAGCAGTGAGGCTTAATGTTTGGAGTGCAGACTTGTGAGCCTGTACATGATAATTTCAAGTCTCATCATCTAAAACCCGGATAGAAAAAATAGGCTAATGTGATACTGCACCTCATTTTAGTCATGCTAAGTAACTGAATTGTTAAACAACTGTTATAAATAAAAAATTATTTTGCCATAGTCTATAGATTTTTCTTTCTTTTCTGGATAACTAATATGTTGTATTAAAAATGTATTGGAAGTGTCTTCACTTAAGACTGACATCACTACATATTATGGTATGGAATGTTTGATCCTTAGATACAGAAGTAATGGTAATAAAATAACCCAATGCATGTTTTTCAGTTATTGGTGAGCCTGACAGAATAGATTGGTATAATCCACAAGGAGAAAAGATTGGCTCCAATCAACGAGTCATAGTACAGAAGGAGGGAGTAAGGTCAAGGCTAACAATTTACAATGCGAATGTAGAAGATTCTGGAATATACAGGTGTCAAGCAACAAATGCAAAAGGGGAATCTCAAGAAGCCACAGTTGTTTTGGAAATTTATGGTAAGTGACCTTTTTATATTTTAAATGTTTATTTCATTTATTCAAAATACTGTATATGGAGGGGTTCAATTGCTCTTTAAATTGTAGCAGCATCACCTGGTATAACATGTTGGAAGCACAAGGCCAAAGCTGGGCCAGTAAAGTATGGTATGTCATGAGAGTGTCAAACACCTTGTTGAAAGTTTGCAAACCATTTACATTTTTTTATTTCAAGAGCAAGACTGTCACTAAAATAATGTCTGTAGGACCACTGGCTGGTTGTTATATTGGCCCCTTATTTTATCCTTAATTAATTATATTTTATAAAGCACCACTGTTATTTCAGAATATTTACCTGAATTCATATAGAGTGCCTTGAACAATAATTCAATTAATTTGTTTTTGCGGATGTCAATAAATGCTGCTGGTCAAAATCTGGAAGTTATTCCAGTTTTTGGAAGTCACTATACAACCCAAATCCTACATTTTGGAAGCAAACATTGTACAGTGAACCATTTATGGAAGATATTATAAAATATTACTATTAAACACCCTTTTTAATTGCAAAATTAAACTATTGAGAACAAGGTATAGTAACTGCCACAATAGGTACATTTCATGTGACATCCATTTCAAATAAAATCACTGTAATAATTAAATTTTGCACCTGCTGCTCCTTTATCTGCCTCACTACTGTTGCTCTTTCCTCTGACCACTGCAGCCAGATGAGGATTGAGTTAGTGAAATTGTGGTCTACCAGCATATACATGTGACTGAAGCACTGAGCCAGGGATTCTTTTCTTTCATGTTTTTCACTACGTTTACATACAGTACATACTGTATACAGCTCTGTACATACAAAGTACATGTGCTGCCAAGGACAGGTACAATCCTTAGGAAACCAATATGAGATTTTGATAGTCTTTTGAATATTATGACATTTATCATCTCTCTGACTTCTAGGGGGAGATTATTTTTAGGTTGGTGGTAGGAGTTAAATGTGCTTTCCCTGCTTTTAATTTAGTTAGGTGCTGGCTGAGGAATATCTTGAGACAGGTGTAGTCCATAGACTCCTGCTAATATAGGTGCCTGACAATTATGATTAGGACCCAACTTTACTTATTTGTTCCTGTCAATGAAGTAGTGTAGTAGACAAGATGGACCTAAAGTCCCTTCAATCCTTTAACTGGTACACTGTACTACACACTGAATGCTGGAGATAACCAAACATACAGGTGCTTGTAATGTAAGGAAGTCCTTCTGGGCTGAATAGATACACTGAAGTGTGAATTACTATCTACCTGATTAATATATTTGTGGAGATTTTGTAAAGAGAGAGAGAGGGAGTGAGTGTTTGTAGCCATGTTAGTCCTTGGAATACAGGATCTTTTACAGATTGTGATACCTTTTATTCATCTTACAAAGAAACTGTACGTATATAACCCCCTCCCTGGCCTAGGGGTATCCTTCCTTACTTGCTCCAGAGAGAGGGAGTACATGAAAATAATAAATTGAGTTACTTGACAGCTCAGGCTGGAGGTGACCTCTTGGGTGGAAGGATATTTTCTTGGTCACTGAGTGCTGAGAATCAGCTGGTTAGCAGGTAATATTTGGTAACTTCTAAAATGTTCAAAATAACTGATAAAGTCCAACAGAATCCATTTTAATAAAAGTAAAAGCTCAAGGGCATATTTTTACAAGGGGAATCATAAGTCTCAGCAATGAGGTTTCAGATACTTCATTCTTTGCACTTATGAGTCTCTTTAGAATATTTAGTGCCCTTCTGCAGGAGGTACATTGTCGTGGCCAGGCCCTCCAATTTGCATATTCCTTTCTTATGTGGCCACAAGCAACCCAGGGGCACTTATCACTTTAACTGTCACTGTGGGTTTCATACTCAAATTACTTGAGAAGATCCAGCATGAGGTAACCCTATCTTAGCCACCAGCCTGATGATTCAAGGCAACAGTAATAAAATATTAAATGTGATAAGGTGCAATCCACCTAGAGGCTACCTGTGGGTTCCATCCTTTCAACATCCCCAAGACTCAGTATCCACATTGTTGCTGACACCCAACGAGAAGACATAGTAGCCAAATTTAGATTCCTATATGTCTGCCTCCCAGGAATTATAAATCCATCTACACTGCCCTGGAGTGCACATTATCTCCACTTATTTCATGCTTCAGTCCCAGCTATTACAGGACTAATGTGGCTCACCACACAATTTTGAAAGGGTTAAAGAAGAGCAACACTCACTGGGGGAACAGCATGCTCCAATGAGACTTGAATCCCTACCCTCTACTCCATCAGGCCCAACAGAGCAAAGGGTCTCAGGCTGAACAGTAGCACTACCACATTACATGGTAACCCCAGTGCTATCCAACGGGGTGGCAGGATAACATGGATGTACCTTAACATACTTCTTGTATTCAATGTACAGAACAATTGCATTTTAACTCTGATTCTCCAAACAGAATGGCATGATAAGAAATAACTTCCCTTGAGGATTAGCATACACAAGGGTTGCCATCCCACAAAGGGTTCCATGGTAGATGATTGCCACCAAGAAAGTAATTCTTGGGTGCATTCCACTTCCAGAAAGGCCTTCAGCTCCTTTAGCTGTAGACAGCAGTTCATTCCAGCTCCTTTCTTGGAAACAAACTAAACTGTGCTGAGCAAACAACCACAGCCAGTGACTTATTCACTAGGGGTGAGACACATCCCTGAAAACTCCCAGTCAATCCAACCAGCTGGGAGTCTTCAGGCTGGCTAGAGTTAATCCTTTGAGGTCCATGATCCTATTGATTGACCAGAATAATTTGAGAGTTACATACAAATGTTTCACTAGACAAACTTTTGGTGCCACTCAAGTTCCATCTTTATATGCCTTAGTAAACTGAGGTAAGTTTAATTTTGTTTTGTTTTTTTCTTGTTTGTTTGTTTACTGGGTAAATAGGGCTAAGCATTTCTGCCTATTTTTAGCCTCATCCCTGAGGAGGGGGGAAAGAGATGGAAAGCAAGTGAAACTGAGCCACATGAGCAAGTTTATTACCAAAGGTTGATGTTAAAGAATTAGCACAGGAAAGGGCAGAGATTTTACACTGTTAAACTATAGATATGTCATGGGTAATTACAAAGGTACTGTAAGAGAATTATTATAGGCTGGGAGAGAATGAAATGTTTAAGTAATAATGCATGACAGGGTATGTGTTGTGTTGGGATAACATCACTCCTGGGGAGGTTAGGCACAAGGCCGCAGGCCGAGTGTGTCCAATGACCCCAGGCGTGATGGATGTTATCCCAGCACACCACACACCCTGGAGTGCATTATTGCTATTATACAATGGCTCATTTGTAAATAAAATAAAAAAATGAGAAAAATATAATTTATTTTTTATTTTTTATTTGATTTTTGTGTGTGGATGGGTACATATGGAAAAAAGTCCAGTTTTTCTCTTTGCCACTAGGTGGAGCTCTGAGAACAATGCCACCTGAAGTGCATAACCTTTGCTGTTTCCTGTTTCTTTCCTATGTAAAGAAACTCTAAGAACCCCCCCCCCCAATTTGGCTGCTAAGTTTGTTTTGTTTTTTTTCTTTATTTTGTGTCCTGCCTTTCACTTTAAACATATGAGCCCTTTGCTTTCTGTGGGCACTGAGGTGTTAGTGAACTGCAAGTAGCGTGGTGCTGACATGGGTAGCCTAGGCGATATTACAGGAGTTGGAGCAGATTGACGTCCCCTCTGTAGCTGTACTTGCCTGAGAGAAAACAGGCTACCTGGACCACAGAAGAAGGCGAGGGGCTTGCTTCCACTCCGAGGTTTGCAGGCGGCAAGTTTACACCACGGCGGTTACCTGTGCACGCGCTGTATACAGCACGCCACAGACAAACCAATTAGAGTTGGCTTTCTTCTGTTGTAGATACTCTTCAAGTCAGGGGCTTAAAAAAAGAAAGAAAAAGCTTCTTGAGCGAAGTTGTGGACTGGGAGCCAAGCGACTGCACATGCTCTATAGTGTGAAGCTGCTTGTGGCTGCATTTAAAAAAATGCGATCAGGCAGGGCAACACTGTTCAGTTCATCCATGTTGAGGAAAAGTAGATGCGCTGTACTGTAAAGGCAGCGGGCTTCCCTAGTCATTTTGGTAAGTGACGGGTAAAAAATGACAAGGAGTTGCAATGTGTGCCGAGTGAATCACAGTGAAATATTTTGGGGTGGGGGAAGGATTTTGTTTGTTACAGATACGGTCTTGGCTGGCAGGGTCTGTGACTTGAATTGAACAGTGAGAAGCTGATCTCAAATGTTGCTGTCAGTTGGGGTTATAGATAGGATGGGCACTGATTTTTTTTCCCTGTGATTGGGTCAAGTCTGTGCTGGGACTAGATCCATGATGTTGTACTGGGATAACATCATGGGTCTAGCCCTACACTAACCAATCATAGCCAAGGATTCTTTCTTGCCATTGTATAAAAAAAGTTTGAGGACAGAGACATAAGGCTTTTTCTGAGTAAATACAACAGAGCAATTTCACTATGTACATTAGGATGTAATAAATGAATCAAAGGTCTCCATAGTGCCATGAGCACTGTTTCACTGTTCAAACCATTTAGCATCGAATCAAGCTGCATACTCAGATGTCTTTCCTGAACTGTTAGTAAAACTGGATGTGTTATTTCAATCAGTATCAACAATATATTATTGACTGCATATAACACATACCAAATTATGTTGTTTTGGGTATAATTGTTGCTTGAAGAAGGCTTGAAAATGAGATTTGATGGTATATAAGGGATTAATTTTCAAGTTTCACAAAATTAAACTAAAAAAATCCACATAATTTGACAAATATAGTACCTGTGCAATGCTTTCTCCAGCAAATCTTTAATTTGCAAAAGAAAAACATGCAGTTCTTGTATAAAAGAATATGCCTGGAAATATAGCAAGGATGAATCTTATAGATTTTTTTGTTCTCCAAAACAATGTAGACCAGACATTTTATTGAGGGCACACTTTAGTCAATGCTCAATTGTGGAAAAAAGATTCAAAGTTTGCATTATGAAAAAATGTAAATGTTTGTTAGTATTTCTCACTGAATTTTACAGTTGTAAGAGGCCTGTTTTAATGGAATTTTGCCAGAATAGTTACAATATATTCTCTCACAGCTTCAGCACCCAACTACATTATATTGCACAGTATTTCACAAATTTTAAGATATATTTCAAGTGATATAATGTAAGCCTTTAAGAGGCATCAGAGTCTCATTTATTAGTAGCTGCTCTAGTGAAGCAAATGGAACTATATCATGGGGAAACCACTTCAATTGACATAAGCTGAACTATTTCTTAAATGGATCTGTAAGCATGTTTCCTCAAAAGATTTTATATTTTCATTGATTTACTTGCACATGTTGACCAGGAAAGGCACATTGAGTTGTGATAGCTCATTTATAGGTCATCTAGTGGCGGTTGATAACATAGACCTTTTTTAATCAACCAAATGACTGCTGATCATGACATGGAGAAATCTCTTACTCTTACAAATTATCATCAGATCTTTATCTTCCAAGACAAAAGCAGCATGGCACCAGCACTCCAAAACTGTGTTAAAAGGCTTTCTTGATTTCAACCAGCATAAAAACACAATATAGTGCTTACAGCCTCAAATGAGACACCCCGCAGATACAAGCAAAAACCCATACAATCTCCCTCAGAAAACACTACAGAACCAATCTGTCAGGGTTTTTTCTTTTACCTGGTGTGCCTCATCAAGAGATTGTGAGTATTTTAGTGTGCTTCTTTCCTGGTTGGACTCAATAAAACCTTTTATCACGGTTCTGGAATGCTAGTGTTGTGTTGTTGCTACATGTCTGATTGAAATTTGCACAAAGCATAACAACAAGGGTTGGAGCAGCCATTCTCTGGGTGGTGTGTGATTTTTAACTTCCCTTTAGCCAGGCATCATTAATGGGAAGACAGAGACCCTGTTAAACATCACATCTGAAGACGGACTCCACAAAGGTGCACCTTCCCAGTGCTGAACTACAATGTCATTATTGGGTAAAGTTCCCTTTATGGGACTAGAACCTATGAGCTTTTTTTTTTTTTATGGTGACAGAGGCAAGCATGCAATCTATTGAACCACTGACAGTGTATATAGTTAACTTTTATGCATTTAGGGGCCACATTTAAGACACAAGCAGTACTCTTCCCTTTTGCTCCTAGAATTGAGTCAGATTTTTATTTTACTTCTGGAACTGAGTTCCTGCAATGTTCCCTCACCCCATTCTCCACCACTGATACTTCATGCATTAGGAGCAGGAGGAAGAAGAAGAAGAAGAAGAGGAGGAGGATGAAGAAGCCATGAATAAGGGCCACGAAGATTAAGTTTCAGTGTTTGATTACTGGACCTCATTATGTATGGTAATCATTGAACCTGCTGACTTTCCATTTTAATTGAAGTACATTTTAAGTTCCAGAATTGTTCTGTGCCACTAGAAGATAAAACTAGATGAATTATTTTTTGGGAGATGTGTATTGAACATCATCCCATATGAAATACTAACTACTGAAGCAGAAGATGTATACTGGCATAGCAGTGCCTATGCCTGACATTGAACATTACTTAATTGAAAAAAATACTGACTTAAAACCAAGATCCCCCCTTCTAAACAGAACACTATAAACTTACTTCTCTGGTTTCTGTGTATTATTTCCAATCCACACTATAAAGCCTCAAACCCAGTGCAAGCCTTTCTGGGTGTGAAATCCTTGTATGGAGCAGACTGACAAGATAACACCAAAACATAAATCACCTTCTGGAAAGGCTTTCATATTTCAAATGGTATTAGCTTAGACCAATTAACTACAGATACATGTTTTGTCATACTGTGATCTATCAGTGGCATGCAGTCATTGTCACTTCCATATACCAGGTCAGCCCAAAAGAAATCAGGCATTTAATGCACATGGAGGTAACATACAAAAGACACATCTATTTGTAAGCAAGCTCAGCTCTACAAAACAGCTAAATTAATACACCCTGTTCCTGTGAACCTGACATCAATTTGGAGGTGAGCTCAGCTCTGCAAAACAGCTAAATTGCAAACTGGCTCAGAACTTGTATGCACGCTTTTCTTCTAGAACTGACAGTCACTGAGAGCCAAGGGTCTAGCATAACGAATAATGCATGAGATGCTAGCCACTGATATTTGATCCATGGACTTCTGCATAAAGGACAGACATGTGCAATAGAGCAGATTTGTCTGGGATACACAAGGAGAAAGACCTGTGTGAACATTCAGCAGTCAGACACAAGGCTGGAAGAGAGCTATTTAAAGAATCTTTGCAAATAGGTTTCTGTTTCCTCCAGGAGCAACACCAGAGCATCTGCCCTGGGCCTTGTGAGCTATTGGGACTTGTCCTGACAAACAGCCTAAGTCATCTGAGGCTCTGAGTGATTGCCTACTCCTTTGGCGGAGCGTGAAAGCAAGTCCCATGAAGGGTGAAAAGGACATTGGAGACCAGCATGGCTTACTCCCCTCACAACCCAGAAGTGGTTTGTATCTGCCACACCTGTACCATCATCTGCATCTACAGCCCCAAAGGAGACATCCCAACAAAGCCAGGCTGCAGAGTCTGCTAAGGTTGTGAGTACTGGGTCAATATTCATCTGATTCTTCTGCTAGTCAGGAACAGATAACAGTAATTATTGGACATTTCTGCATTTTTATTTAATCAAAATCAATTTATAGAACTGCAACAGCCAGAAGCAACTGGTATTTGTGCTGTATAATTTGCTTGGGATCTTCAGTGACTAGCCTTCAATCTATGACTTGCCATGGTCCAGCATCAGGCCTGCAACTGGCCATTGTATGCACACAACTAAGGATCTGCATTTGGAGCTCCCTAAGAGACCCGGGGGTACTGGTGCCCCAGTAGGGGAAGCTGTAATGTAAATACTATCTGGATACACACCAGAGCATGGTGAAATTTTGGGAATGATCTCAGAACTGTTTCATTGCATTCAATACATTCTGTTCCACCATACAGAGCCTGTTCCTGTCCCCCTAATAAATATTCCTTGTGTTTAAATTGCAATGTATTGTGTTTTGAACATTGCTGTGTTTGCATGCATATAGTATAAGTTAGTGGTTATCTATAACCATAATTTTTCCCTGTCACGATGGTGAAGATTGCATTAATTACCTCAGGGGCAGTGCTCTGGCACACATCTGTCAAAAGGATTCCCATAGCTGGTGGCATTGCATAACTTTTGTATTGCCTCCAATACCAGCCAAGCCCAGGTGCCACTCATTCAAAGGCCTTATAGGCTGCCATGGTATTTTCAGAGAAGCATAGCGTCAAACCTTGCTGGTGGGGCTGTTTATGT
Organism: Neoceratodus forsteri; assembly: GCA_016271365.2. NCBI lineage: Eukaryota > Metazoa > Chordata > Ceratodontiformes > Ceratodontidae > Neoceratodus > Neoceratodus forsteri. The sequence goes on along the minus strand of CM057459.1, from coordinate 535,779,114 downwards.
ATAGTAAAATGAGACTCAAGCATCCACTAAACAGGTACGATAATAAGTAACACAGATGAAGAAAGGATCTGGATTTGGAGCTCCCTAAGAGACCTGGGGGTACTGGTGCCCCAGTACAGTAAATGGGCAGTTTTTCAGTAGTAGAAGTAAATGACCTACGGTAGTTTCAAGGGCCAATGCTATTATTAAAAATGTAATCAAACACTGAACTTTAATCCTAACTAATTTTAAATGTTAATACCAATGACATACTGTAGGTAAAAAAAAAAATAGTGATGCATTAAAAGCTTAGTTAAAAAAACACGAAGCATCAACTACAGAATATATGATGTGAAGTAGTCATGTTGTAGATGTAACTGGTCCCTAGATCTTCCATTGCCCACCCAAAAGTAAGTAGATCAATAAAATATTGGGTATGTGACTGGGCAAATAATGAAAATTTCACCCTCCTTAGACACTAGAATATCTCTTGGAAGAGAAGGGAAATGTTTGCTTATGTTGACCTACATTTAAACAGATGAGGGAGCTATAATTCTGGGTTACATGATTAAATATGCTTTTTCATATCTATTGTACTGAAGATTAAGGGGACGCCATAAGGATAGAGTGGTATCATAATCAGTATCACAAGCAATATTGCAGACATCAGCTTAAAGCGGAGCTATAATATGATGCAGCCAACTAATATAAATGAGAAAATAATTAATACTTTGATTAAAAAATTCTGAATCAGAAAAAGTCTGGTGCTGTCTATAAATTAATGCAAGAAGTCTGAAGAAGAAATTGGTTGAACTAAGGTCTTAGTGTTACACAGAAAAGGGCAATCATGGAGGACTATACACCACTGATGCTAGCATACTCAGTATGCTCTGCTAGTTACAATACTTGTTAGTGGGTATGGCTATGGCTTTTTAATGAATTTGTTTTAGCTCGGGTATATTGCCTCCATCCACACTTAAAATAAATAAAATACACAGAGGTTATAGGGCTGAAGCCCCACAAATCAAACTATTTGACACAGAAAAAAATCCCAACCATTCTCTAACACTAAGTAGCATAACTATCACAGCTACGCCAATTATGGTGGTCCATAGTCCTCCACCAATACTCACAAAAGCTACCTATTTACCATTGAACAGAGACTTGGTAGACAGAAAATGATGAATGGGAAACAGAGGTGGTGGGGAACAAGTTATTTAGATGAGACACAGGTATGAAGAGGGGTGGTGGGCTAGCTCTATTTAATCATGACCGCAGTAGTTGCTATGACATGTATAATGCAATCAGAAGTACTGAGTCAGTAGTGGAATCAAAATGGGTCAATCCTAAAGTATCAAACTACAAACTACTCATCATTAGTCTATTAGCAGATCTCCAGACACTGAAAATGGAACACACACTCTTTTTTTAGAATAAGATGGATAGGATAGCACAGAATACAGTAATAATTGCCATGGGGGATTTTAATATGCCTGATATCAAATGGAATATGTTAATGTTTAGAGGGCAGGGGAAGACTGAATTGCTTTGCTCAATATTCTTAAAAAAAGTTAATATGTTGCAAATGTAATAACCTCCTCTAGAGGAAGGAACATATTATATTTTGGTAGAGACAGGCAAGGAGTAAGCACCACTAGGTAAACATTAGCTAAGTGTGATCACAATGTGGTAACTCTTAACATTAGACAAATGCAAGTCATGAACAAGGGACAAGGGTCTTACAGTATGAAATGCTACCAGTAAAATGTATTCGATTTGACAAGTATCACAAAAGAGTTAAATGCATGGGAATGGATTAAACTACTAGAAGGACAAGGGGAAGAATGAGGCTGATCAACAAAACATTGCAAATTGAACAGTGAATATAAATCACATTCCAAATCAAAGGATTTTATTTTTACATTTCTTCTATGCACACTATGTTGGGACAAAATGCTTTCAACTATAGGGCTTCTTGTTTGTGGACTACAATACCTGTGTTTATAAATCATTTTCATTAAGTCTTTTTAATGACACATTGAAAAATCATTTTCGGAATTTGGGTGTTTGTAAATGTTTTGCTTAAACCAACATTGTATATTGTATATACCTTTTTTAGAATTGTATATCTTGTCGGGGTGTATTCATGGCATTGAATGTATATTATCTGTTTTATGTAGTTATATTTCATTCTAAACTTTTTTTGTACTAAAGTACCTGGGTTGTGCCAGAGAAAAATATGCTTTTTGCACCAGTGCTCATACATAGTTAACAAACTTAATAAGAGTAAAGAAAAATGCATTTAAAAACTAAATCAAAGTACTGTCATTTTTATAAAGTAAGAAACACATGCATTCTACATGCCAAACAATATACACACAGATGTTGCACATTACAGACACATACATGCATGCAAGTACACACATATACCTCAAATATCACCATGCATAGACTACACAATACACAAACTCATAACTTTTAACCTGATCAGTTCCTGCCTTAGGGCATCTGGAGTTGACATGGCCTTTTCTCAATTTGAAGTAATTTTTCCAAATCATATTCAAACCTTAAAGTCTCAGCTGGAAGTTTTCAAGCTGCATTATCAACAACATAGAACTTCAAAACTACGCTGAAACTCTATTATTAACATCAGCAATGACATCTAATACTTTCTCTCATACTACAAGATGCACAAAATAGGTGATTTGATACTTGTATTAGACCAGCAGAGATTTACAGAAAATCCCTAAGGTTTTGAACCTGCAGAGTTCTTTCTTTTTTCTGTGAACTCTGTTTTTTCCTCTGGAGGTCCAGGGCTTCCCTCTAGAGTACCCACTCGACTGCTGCTGCTACTCCCAACCTGAAACCTCCTCCATCAGACTCCCCCCATACCACAGGGCCACCCAGCCCCCCCGGATCACCCCAGTCGGGAAGGCCCGTCCACCCATTGTTGCATTTCTGAAATTAAAGGGACTTCTGTGATATTGGGCCGAGCCATGGGAGATCCAATGAGGCAGGTCTGGCAGCAGGATGTGGGCAGGTCCCCAGGGTCTCCATCTCCACTGGATCTCCAGGAAGTTTCTTGGTTACTCTCCACAGAGTGCAGATGTGCCATGATGTCTGAGCAACAATGTGTTGATGTCCGCCACTGTTCCGCATCCACTTATGTTGGCACCACTCATGCAGAGTCCCCGATCTCCACTGGAGACTGCTAGAGAGCGATGCGAGCCCTGATTCCCACCCTGGGAGGGGAGAGTAGTCCTCCAGATGCTCAATCCCCTCCCTCCCAAACCAACCCCTGACGATCTGAGTCCATTCCCAAACCAAGGTCGCCAGTGTAGTGTGACGTGTGGCGTCCAGCTCCTCAACCCTCAGTGCCACCAGGTCAGCTTACAGAGTTCTTTCTTCAGAAGGGAAATGGCAGGTTTCTTAAAAAGAGGTCACTTTCAAATACCTAGAGCAATGAGAAAAAAAATATATTTTTAACTTGTAGTGAGAACAAAATAAACATCCCATACTGAGGATTGAACCCAAGTCCCTACCAATTATTGCTTGTTATCCTATAGTGCTACCATTGCAAAGCTTGTGAATGTGTGGGATAATAACTGACACAACAAAGCAGGGATCACATGCATAAAAAAATGCACTAATGTGTTCACCAATTTATTTTCAGAAAAATACAAATATTTATAGAAATAAATAAAAAGTCAAATAATTAGCCCTGCACAAAGAAATGCAGACCTCTGCTTCCTTCAGCAGAATCTGCAGGTTTGCTTCAGCCCAGATAGTCCAATGAATACTTTTCTCAAGTAACCTGTATGAAATACACACACACACACACACACACACACACACACACACACACACACACCAGCTGTAGGTCTTACCCTACTCACTGTCAACACTAGACTGACTTGACTGTCTAACATTCCCCTAGTGGTGAGCCCTTTTTATGGCTCCTTGTGATTACATTACATAATTGGGAAGTTTCCATAGGCCGTGACATCACATAATTGGGGAGTTTCCATAGGCCATGACATCGCAGGCTTCAAAACAAAATAGGACCAGTTTCTTTTATTTATTTGTTCCACTAGCCCACAAATTATTATATTTTGTACGCAGCCCTCAATCACAATATCTCTGGGGCTGCTTCTGTATAGGGTACATTTTATTCTAGACACTACAGGGCTTACAGATACCCTTGCCCATAGTATCTCGCTAGCTGGCATCAAGTGTTCAAGTGACTTTGATCTTACCACTAGCGTGGCAGTCAGCTTTTACTTCAGAACATGCCTTTGCTCTGAAGCAATCATGCTTTTACTTGCTCTGAACAAGGAGCATACATTCAGCTGTTATTTGCGTCTACACCAACATGGAACAACCCACTCCAAAAAAAGGAAATGCTCTGTTGCACTCGGCGATTGGTGCTGTCCCATGCATCGGAGTCACATTAGTCAAAGGAGCTGCTCTCAGCAGCAGCAGTGGTTCCAGAGCTTGGCACTCCAGAAACAGGCCCTACCCTTCTTCTTCTTAAACCAAGGAGCACCAGACATTAACAATAAAGTGCAACTTGTGCTATTTCCTATCTCTCCAATTGGGATCATAATGCTGTGTGCATAAAGTGAGATTAAAAAGAATAAGGGACAAAAAAGAGTTTTTGGAGATTGCCAGCTTGGTCACCCTTACAAGAATGTAAAGAAAAGACAGGAAAAATAAGCGGACATGAAAGAGTGAACGGAAAAATGGGGGGTTGCACATATTCATTTTTATGACAGGGTTTAATCACATACACAGCTTCTCCATGGAGATTTCTCAAATCCACATGCATACACTCCAAAGCCTCGCCTCCAGTGCAAGACATCATGGATACACCAATCTGTGGTTTGGGCTGTCTACCAAGGTTTTGCAAGAATAGATATGACCTGGTAGACAGGTTTTGATATCTCAAGCAACTGGAAGCTGAGAAAGAGATTTCAAACATGCATTTCTTCCTGGAAAGACTTCTCAGTGCAGTGCTGTCATTGCCTCAACCATTTATCAGGTGAGCCCCTGATGAAAACAGTTCTTTAATGCACTGAGATGTTGGATACTGAAGAAGAAATCTGCAATAAGTGCAGTATGCATAATCCAAACTGGATGCTAGTGGAGAAACAGTACCCAAATGTGACTGATTTCTGTGCATCTCTGGAAGACACATGCATAAACTCCAAAGTCTCAAACCCAGCTCAGAACATCATGGATATGCAAATCCATATGCATTTCAGGCTGGAAAGACTTCCCCAGAAACTGCATGTTAGAAAGGCTCCTGCATTTAAACCAGTGAGCCTCGTACCCTCTTAGAAATGAATTTGATGTCATAGTTGTTCATAAAGGAAAACACTTCAGCTGACAATCAGTTGATTCCTGCTGTCAGTTGACCCTAGTGCATTAAGTGCTACACAGTCAGCTGCTTGAAGCATCTTTCCAGCTTGTCAGCAGTTTGCCATCTGCTTTTTTGCTTCCGTACATACTGTACACCAGAATGAGAGCAATAATATGTAGTAGGGTTTGTTAAATCAAACAGTCAGTTAAAAAGCTCTGGAGAAACAAATAATCATATAAACAGACACTGTATGGGAGCAGAAAGTAACATGTCTTTGTTTACACACCATTGGATGCCTTAATTATCCACTCAAGCTTATCTCTTATGGTATACATTGTATGACTTCTCACTTCTTAGGTATGCAAAACAACATTGTTATACACTGCTACACATATATGATTATATGTATTTATGCAATTACAAAAGAGCTTATTATAGCAACAGTTATATTTTAATTTTGTTTAACCAAATAAATGGTTTTCAAATATAAAATATATTTATGCAGGTAAATTCTCTAGGGTTTGCATTTATCTAGTTATACTTTTCTATTTTAAGCTTCTGTATTGCTCAGGTGTTTCAGCTTTTACCATTTTAAAGTACTGAACACTTGACATACAAATTCCAGGCAATGTTATCCCTCATTGGAGGGTGGATTCATTAACTGTATGTCTTAATCATAAGAAATGTTGACTTTTTGGACTCCTACTTTAAATAAATGTAAAATAGATTTCCATGAAATATATTACTGGTTACATGGCCGCCAGGCTGGGCACGCTGTGGGCTGCAAGCTGTGAGCTGCATACTGTTTACTATTCATTGTATTTTACTCATTTTTTACATTTTTCTTTTCTTTCATTTCATTTTTAGTTTACCTTATTCTGTGCTGCAAGCTGCTTTGGTGCAGTAAAGCCTGGAGTAAGACAGCGGTTTGTTTCATAGCCTTGGCCATTTCGTTCTTTGTTTACCTTATTCTGTGCTGTAAGCTGTTTTGGCTCGGTAAAGCCTGGAGTAAGATGGCCATTTGTTTCTTAGTCATGGTCATTTTGACTGCCCTGCTGTATGTGGTAATGTTATTGGATGCCGCCACTGCATTTGGAAATGCAGGGTCTTTGATCTGAGGTGCTGCTGTCGATGTCTCAGTGAACTGCATGGAGCCGACTTTGGATTGGGCCAAGTTTGGCAGTGTGGTCGGTGACAAACATTGTTTTAATCCCTGCCTAGGCGTAGAAGGACACTGGGGATTTTTGATACTGACTGCTGCCCTACCGAGGTGTCCGTTCTCAGGAGGAGCTGTGGGAGCCAAATAGATTGTGTGTGGCAACCTGCTCTAGGAAGGAATTCTGGAAGTTAAGTGGACCACTTGTGAAGGTGCCAGTTGGTGTGCTGGGTCTAGCAATCGAGTGGTGGGCCCTAGACTGTGTTTTGGTGGGTCTGAAGTTTGTGCTTTATGAGACTGGCCTGACTGTGCTGGGGATCACTGACTAGATTCTGCTGCTCCATGGGAGCTCTGAGCATCCTTAGTCAAGGAGTTGTCTGGTGATCCTAGGGTGCCCCTAGACCCCCAGGACTGGCTACTGTGTGGCCTTGATTCGGGTGTTGTGGTGGTGCAGCAGAATATTTCTGGTTGGGGTCTTCTAGGTACAGAGTTTGGTAGGCCTGTGCTGTTGCTGATCATTTGCCGGATTCTTTTTGGTTGGACCCATTCTGGCTTTGACTTATTCGTTGGATTCATTGCACATTTTGGATATATTTTATTTCATCAGCTTGACTTACCTCGGATTGGATTTACCTGTTGGATTAACCTACACCTGTGGATGATTTCTATCCTGGATTATTTTGTTTATATCTACGTTTCAACTGTTCTGTGGTCTCCCCGGTGGTGAGAGGACCTGGGCGTCCACATTTTATTTGCTTTGTTTATTTATTTTATTGAATGTTATGTTCATGTTTATTGTTATTTGTATTTGATTGATTTATTTTATTCTGGGCTGTGAGAGTGCCTGGAACTCCCCTATTCCTTGGCTGTGAGAGGGCTGGGGGGTGGAATTTATATTTGTGTTTTGCATCCTGTGAGAGGGGATTGTAATAGCTTCTGGGATTGTAATTGTCCAAATAAAGGGGAGTGGGGTGATATTTTATCTATATTTTTAGTGGATGGTTATTGTTGTTTAATTTTGTTGCTGTTTTTTGAGGGGTCTTTTCTAGGTTGGGTGCCTGAATGCTGTGTATACTGGTATTAATTTTTATTGTGAAATGTGTAGGTCCCGGTTGTGTGCTATTCATCCTCCACTCTCCATGCCTCCACCCCTTCCTCTTCCTTTATTGTTGTCAGCTTAGCCGCAGTGTCGTTCGCTGGGTATCGCTCGTAAGGGGGGGAGGGGTTGCGGGGGTGTGGACATTGGAAGATGAATGAACGCACCTCTCACTTCGGTCTGGTAAGGCCTAGAAGATGCCCTGGGGCAAAATGGAGTCTGGAACTGGCTGTACCTTATCTAGTCTCCATAAACACAGACACTGCCTCGTGTGGCAGGCAAGCATCTGGGAGTGGCCCTAGAAGCCCATCCAACTCGAGCGGTGTTATGCAATGCCAGATCTATTAAAAATAAGACTGCAATTATTGCAGATCTTATTGAAACAACTGATCTGGCTTGCATCACCAAGACCTGGTTGGTTGAAAATGCTGGCCCCACTTTGGATGCTACAATTCTGACCTGGTACTTGGTGATATACCACTGGAGATTGGATCGCGGGGGGGGGGGCGGTGTTAGCAGTCTGTTTTAAGACCGAGTTGGGCCTCACGAATGTACAAGCTGAGGAGGCTGAATCATTTGAATGTACTGTGGTGGCTGGTGTAGGCTGCAGGATAGCTTTCTTCTACCATCCACCCGGGGGATGAGACATGTTTCCTGCAGGAAGTAGCGGACTTCATTGCCGACATGGCATTGGAGTCCCCCAGGTTGACGGTACTCGGAAACTTTAATGCCTGGGTCGATGATGATCTCTCACAATTTGGACAACACTTCCTCCAGCTTATGACATCTCTGGGCCTCACACAGGTTGTTATCTGTGCCACCCATGAACATGGTCACTCTCTTCATCTGATTTTCCTCCTGGGGATCAATCCTCTGACCTGGAGGTGGAACCAGTTGGTTGGTCTGATCACTACACCAAGAGATTCAACTTTTGTGCCCCCTTCAAAGGCCTGCCCCTGTGGAGATGGTGAGTTACTGCCCTTTACGGGAAGTGAGCCCTGAAGGCCTAGCAGCAGTGATTGACCTCTCAGAGTTTTCTGTGACCAGCTTGAGTCCAGAGACTTTAGTGATGGCCTACAATAAGACCATCTCATCAGTTCTGAACTTGATTGCTCCCATCCATGTTTGTCCTCTCCCCCTTCACCCTCAGGCCCCTTGGTTTGATGGGCCTTTGAGGGAGTTGTAGTGAGTAGGACATAGGTTAGTGCGGCATTGGTGGAAATCCGCTCTGGTTGCCGACCACCTTAGATTGGTTGAACATTGTAAGACTTACCAATCAACGATCTCCTGTAAGAAGGTAGAATTCCTGTCTGGGGAGATTGCCGCCACACAGAATCGACCCACCCAGCTCTTCCAAACTGTTGACAGGTTGCGCAATCCAACCTGTCTGCAGCTCCGAAGACCTTTTTTCGCAAGTAGTGTGCAATGAGCTTGCTCGGTTCATTGCGGATAAGGTGGCCGACATCAGGTCTGAAGTTCATTCAACTCACTCTATGGGGCTTGCTGATGAACGGTGCTTGGTCACCTCACCTCAAGCTTTCTGGAGTATCTTTGCCCTCCCCGAGCTTGTGGATGTCATGCAGATTGTCCAGGGTATGTGCCCTACGTGCTGTAGTTTGGATCTGGGCCCAACTTCCAAGATTATGGGTTGTTGGGATATGATCAGCCCAGTCCTGGCTCAGATAGACCACTGCTCCTTGGAATCTGGTGAGTTTCCAAGCTCCCTGAAGGAGGCGGTGGTAATCCCCCTCCTGAAGAAAGCTTCTTTGGACCTGGACTCTCTGGCCAACTACAGACCAATCTCAAACCTTCCCTTTATAGGGCAGGTGATTGAGAAAGTAGTGGCGATACAGCTGGATGACCACTTGACCATCCATAACATCTACGAACCTCTCCAGTCCGGTTTTCGTAAGAGGCATAGTACTGAGATGGCACTGGTTTGGGTGCTCAATGATTTCCTGATGGTGAGGGATCAACAGGATCATTCTATCTTGGTGCTCCTTGATCTCTCCTCAGCTTTTGACACTGCAGAACATGGGGTGCTGCTTGGACGTCTGAGGTCTATCTGCAGACTGTCAAGTATGGTCCTTAGGTGGTTTACATCTTTCCTCACTAGCAGGAGTCAAAGAGTGGTGTCTGGGATTTTTTCCTCAGACCCTTTCTCCCTGCCATGTGGGGTTCCTCAGGGTTCAGTGCTGTCCCCCATGTTCTTTGCAGTGTAAATGCTGCCTCTTGAAGACAATGTAAGATGGTATGAGCTGAGGTTTCTCTACTACGCTGATGATACCCAGTTCTACCTGTCTTTTGCCCCCGACCAGGATAGAGGTGTCTCGGTACTTAATACCTGCCTTGTTGAAATCCAGGACTGGATGAACTCAAGCTGGTAAAAGTTGAACACTGGAAAGACGGAGGTGATGGTAGTGGAACCGGGTAGCTGGATAGAGGGGTTTAGGGGTTGATCAGCCCTCTGGAATTTTTCTCAGGGGCTCTCAGATCCTATCCTCTGAACAGATGCAAAACCTGGGGGTAGTGCTTAATGACGGGCTGACTTTATGATCTCAGGTGTCAGCCATCATCAAATCCTCCTTTTATCAACTTAGGAATATCTCCAGGATTAAGAACCTGGTTACATCCGGGGACTTGCCTACATTAGTCAATGCCTTTGTGACTTTGCACCTTGATTATTGTAACTCCCTGTACTTAGGGCTTTCTGGGGTTGAAATCCACCACCTGCAGCTCGTGCAGAACACAGTAGCATGATCGTTAACTGGAGCATCTCGAGTATCCCATATTACCCCCGTGCTGCGCGATCTGCACTGGCTGCCGATTAGGTGGCGGATCACCTATAAAGTTAGTTCACTGACTTTTAAAGCCCTACACAGACTGGGCCCCAACTACTTGAAAGAGCTTCTTGTGCCCTACTATCTGGTGTAACAGTTGCATTCGGCTGATGAGGGGTTGCTAGAGATTCCGAGGGTGTTTTTGAAATCTTCCGGGGCCCGTGCATTTATGCACGTTGCCCCAACCCTTTGGAATTCTCTACCCCATCAACTATGGGAGTGCACGACTGTGGATGGATTTAAACAGGAATTGAAAACATGTTTATGGAGTCTTGCTTATGATGGCTCCATATAACTCTGATCCCCTGTTATTTATTTTATATGCATGTTACTTATCTATTATCACGTTTATTGTTTTATATGACTGTTTTTATCTGTTTGTAAAGCGCCTTGATGGCCCGAAAGGTGCTTATGAGAAATAAAATTTATTATTATTATTAGTATTACTCATATATTTTATAACTCATTCTCATTTAGATGACATGGAATTTAAATAAATAATTAATGCAGTGATATTATTTATTAAGGAAATGATACTTCAAAAACAATCAAACAAAAAAAAATGCCAGTCTTGCTGTGCCAGCTGGTTATGTAGTACGCTTCAATAAAGGAGACCTAACATCAAATCTGGATTTCAGCATCCACTACTGGACCTTTGTGGCCAAGATGTGACACAGACACATAGCATATTGTCTCAGGATTAAACAGCTGCTTTGCCAGCTACAGTACACTAACAACAACTATATAGCGTATGATGGATCCATGTTATGAATGGAATTTCATGCCTGGAATATGCATATTCTACTGCAAGAGTGACATCATTATGTTGCTGTGTTGCAGTAATGATGTCACAACTGCAGCACAACTTAGAACATCATCACACAGCTGCTTTCATCTATCCAGTTGAGCTGGAGATTTTTTTTTATTAATTTAAACTTACAGTAAAAGCTGCAGCACACTGAATCAGTCATTTGAGCCTGCCACCAATCTGCAAGTACCTCCCACTAACCTCAAGTTCATTGAAAGAAAGTGGAGTATATGAAGTGGGCATGAATGCCCATACACTGGAAAAGATAATTTATGGGCCTCTGTACACAGACAAGTCTCTTAATCTCGAGTTGCCTGTGGCAACCAATGAATCCCCTGAGCTTCACTCTAAAGGCTCTTAGTTGCTCTAGAACCCTCCTAATGCAGACACAAGCTTGTTGTGTATGGCTGCTCATACTGTACATTATCCTCTATGTTGTGTTTAGTGGTGGCATTGGTGTTATGCATAACTATGAGATGCCTGTCACTCAAATGGGAGTGTGCTGCAGACAGGCATAGTGACAAGACTGTGTGGTGGGAAGGGTCACTCACAGAGAACTCTCCCCTCAATATTCATATTGCCAGTGCCAGTCACCCACCTCAGGACCAACAAACACAGACAGTCCATCCATGCTCCAGCAACCCCTGGATTTACATCTCTGTCAACTGAGGAAAAGTGGGTTGTGGTAGATCTGAACCCCAATTTAAAGGAATAGCTATTGGGGTTCTTGGAGACATCAGGGATTTACACAAGAGAGACTATGGTGGCCGATGGGTATGGTGCATCAGAAAAAACAAAGTGGGTTTCATCCTGTGGTAAGGAATGCCATGAAGCTGAGGCTTGGGTGGAGGGGGGGGGGAGTGATAGAAAAGCAAAAATAGAAACAATTTGCTTTTATGCATGTAGTCATGTCCTTCCTTTAGAATTAAGTTAATTTTCCTAATAGCTACTACAGACCTTAAAAACACCAGTGTAAAACAAATTTTGAAACAAATAAATTATACAAACATAGCGAGGCTTATCCTAGATCACCTACTACTGTACTGTATACAATTGAATAAAAGCATTACATAATACTGTCTTGGATTCGAGTCCATTGCTTTGTTCTCCCTGGCTGCCATGTCCACACCACAAAGGTACTCCTCCTTCACGAGATTTATGGTATCTTGAATCAGGAACCCACACCCCATAGCACGTAAATGGCTTTGAGGACCATCTGCAAAGCAAGTACCCTGTCAGACAATGCCTCAGGACAGTATCTTTCTTTTTGTATATGCCTCTGGGCCATATGCAGTGCAGGTGAACTCTTCAGCACTGCTTTAGGCCTGTAGCTTGCTTTATGTCTGGTTAAGTCATATGAAAAAAGCTGACCCTCATTCACAAGACCAGCCTTGCAGTTTGTCTGTGCAGGTCCCTGTTGGCAATATAGGAACCAGGTGCCCAAACAGAAATGGGTTGGCAGTATAGCCTAGAAGTTAGAGGAATGAGGTGTGAATGAGCTTGATACATCCAGCAGACCAAACCTGAGTTTGATTCTCACAACCTCCACTTGCATACTGTGTGACTCTGAGCAAGTCACTTAATCGCCCAGTGCTCCCAGGTCACCCCTGAAAACAGGCACTTGTGCCTAGTGGGCCTTAACCGGTTACCAAAGACTAAAATAAAAAAAAAATAAAAATAAAAAAAATGTCTCCAGACCAGTAGCTGGCTTTATGTATGGCTCTCCCGTATGAAATGGATGTGTCCTGTTCAGCATGTCCATGGGCCTGTAGCTTGCTTTATGCATAGACTAAAGGACTTTATAGAAAGCAACTGACTCATCACATGCCTGCCTTACCCTATAGCTTTCCTTGTTCATGGCCATGTGGGCCACATGCAAGGCAATTACATAACAGGGCACAGCCTCAGACCTGCAGCTTTGTTTACATATGGGTGTGGTTCATATGCAAAACATGTTTCACATCGTACATAGCCCTGGATTTGATGCTAGCTTTGTCAATATGACAAGCAGGTAACCTATCACATACATCTTTGAATATGTAGCGTGCTTACTAATCCATCTGTATTTTCTCACTTTTGTGTCTATACTGTCTCCTGACAGCAGAAGTTGATTCTCCCCTAAAACAGAATGTGAGTCACAAAAACAGGATGCTACAAACCTTGTCACTGAAAGAAACAACACCCTGTTTTCATAAATATAAAAAAAAAATCTTATTTTTAAAAATCAAACAAACTTTTAAAGAAATACACTTAGACATTACTTGCTTGACCAAGCACATTTCAGATATAAATTCACAGTTGTATTTAGTGTTTGATGCACAAACATATATCTTCTTTTCCCCAAATTCAGGCCCACTAAGTCTTACGAAAATGGTAGTCATGTCTCATAAAATGGACAATGACTCATGAGAACAGGACAACCACAGTCAAAGAACACATCATATAAAAAAGAAAATCATGAAAAACAGAACTGCACATGCACAAAACAGGAATTTTATTTTTGTTGATTCAAATTCCACACCTTCTCCAATTAAAAAAGTCCAACAGGAAACTGCATTGTCCCTTAGCCTAATGAACCAGTACGTTTTTTATTTCAGCTGTGAGCTGTTTTATACTGATCGGTGAACAAAAAAGTCTGAGAAAACTTATTTTCTACTGCATGCTGTATAAATACTGCAAAAAACTATGGTTACCCTTGTAAGAGCACTGTCTATGCTAGCACAACTCTGTTATTTAGTTTATATGACAAGACAGTGCAGATACCAAAGGAAAAAAACCTACATTACATTCTCATCGAAACCACGAGGAACACCACACCATTGATTTGCAAAGGTTCCAATGGATTTAGACCTTAGTTTCTCATTTCCCTACTTTGTACTTTTTGTGTTTCTACCCTTCTAGATGAAATAATTTTGTTTTTCTTGCAATTATTTCCCTACTTTTTTGAAAATATTGCTAAAATCAGCTTCACAGTGCATTGGATGCCTGCTGGCCACTCAGAAAGCAGCATCATAGCGATGCGCATTGCACTGCACCAGACCTTTTCCTTTCTTCACGAGTTGCTCTTACACTCACAAAGCAGCTGCATAATGACTTTCAATGCAATCAATCAATAAGTCAATCAATCAATTTTAGTTGCATACTGGAAGGTATGTGAGCAAAAATGCCCATTTTCCCAAACATCCAGTGATGCACCACACGTGCAGCTTGCTTTGAAAGTGGCCCCCTTGGCCAATCATCAATCAACAGCATAATGACACTGATTGTGTCAAACCTGTACTGTAGCTTGCTTCATGAGTGACAGGCCACTCATGAAGCAGCTACATAGTGGCTTTCAATGTGCCAGGCAAGTAGTTTGCTTCACAAGTGGGCCACTCATGAGCAGCTGCATAGTGACATGCACAGAGGCAGACCTGTAGCTTGCTTTGCAAGCAACCCTGTGGTCACTTCTGAAGCAGATGCATGACATAGTGCAAAAGGCCTGTAGCTTCTGCGCGAGTACTCATGAAGCAACTGCATAGAGATACTCAGTGCTCCAAATCTGTAGCTTGCTTCATGTAGGCCCCTGCGGGCTTAATGCAAAGCAGTGGTCATATTGTGTGGAGGGCAGACCTTTAACTTGCATCACATAGGGACCTGCCCACCCAAAGCAACAAAGCAAATTTATCGGGCATGGCCACAGATCCTAACGAGGATCTGTACATAGCTTTGTGTAGGGTCCTCTAGGTCATACATAAAGCAGAACACCAGTCAGGCAGGCAGGCATGAAACTTGAGTGGATGTTCATGGGTGTTCAGGAGCAGGGGTTCTGAGTAGCCATCCCTTAGATTTACTGAAAAAAGGTGTATCTTAGAATCAAACTCTAATAACTCAAACAATAAAAAAATTGTTAGAAACAAACTCAGATAACCAAAAAAATATACTAAAAACAAACACAACTCAGTTATGCTCTTAATAATCGGAAATATACTACTCAAACTTGTGTAATCTTGTTGGTATCTTGTCCAGCATGCATTTTCAATTGCTTCTACTGTCTGATGTTTGTTGTCCTGACTTTTGTTTTGTTTGTTTTTTCATTATGTACAAATTGTTGTTAACTTCTGTTTTTCTTCTTGTACTCTTCCCAAGTCGTGCCTGAAAATAGACAGAATTGTTGACTAGTGCACTTACCCAGTTACCAAAAGCTAATACATAAATAAATATCTCAGTTACCAGTCAGTGGTGCACTTATCCAGGTGCTGAAAAACATCAAATAACAGGTACCTAGTAACAGGCATGGGTCAGAACGTTCGCCAAATTCAGGAATCCATTAGAGCTTCATTTAATACCAAATAAGCAAGCAAGGGGTGGGCAATAGTTAATCAAAATCAGTCACAGTTTATTAAATCCACAAACCAAAGTGCAGCAGTACAAATCCAATAAGTAAAGCAGTAAATCTAATGAGTGCTGTACAAAAAAAATCGCACTATTTTCAGTTCAGTTTTTGTAAATTACAACTTGTTGCACAGCAATGTTCTCTCTACTACATTCCAAGAAGCAACACACCCTGATGCTATTCTTCATATAGAAATGTATCCCAGATGACTTAATAAATATTTTAAGCATTCAAAGGAATAAGTTATAAAGCATTATAATTTAATTATATGTAACTGAAAGCACCATTACTACAGTGTGCTGAAGTGAGCACCTAAACCCAGGCATTAAATCTTACATATCAGGTGTGTCAAACCACACAGGACAATTACAATAAATATGCATGTCCTGTTGAACTAGTTATAGATAATTACACTATAATGTTTTATAACTTATCCCTTTTGAATGCTTAACGTATTTATTATGTAATCTGGGATGCATTTCTACATGAGGAATAGCACTAATGGGAATTGAGATCCCATTTAACCCATGTTGTATTTTGATTGTGTTTGTATCTTACTACTTTTGTCAGGGTATACCCTATAAAACATTTTTAATGTCAGTGATACCAACACTGATTCACTAGGGCTGGTGTGCAATGAAGTTAATTTGAAGTTAATTTGAAATCACATGATCCTGACATGTATAAGCACTGAATTATGGTCTTACAGATTACTCTGATGAAGCCTAGCAGTCAGCTAGGCGAAACGTGAGTCTGTTCCATGTTGTTGTCTCAGCCATTGTGCTTTGTCACCTTTTGTACATTTTTGCCACAGGTTTTATATATAAAAGACTGACACTTAACAGTGTTTATGCATCCAGCATGCTTATTTTGTCCGGGCGGTGGGTGCTTATGTTCTATCGCTGTATTTTACATTGTTAGATCACCACTACAATTTTCCCTTGTGCTTTTTTGTTCTATGTTCTCAAGTATGCTTTTAAAATGATTTAGTTATTACCAAGTCATTATTCTAAGACTCCTAATGTTTTTCTTCTTTTAGTATCTGTGTACCATATTTGAGGGTTGGGGTTCTTACCTCCTCCATACAGGCATTCAATTGACAATTCTTCATTTTGTTCCCTAGTAGTAACAACTGATTGGTTATTGTGGTTAGTAAATCAGATGGAACTAGGGCATTTCATCAAAGCACAGATTTACTCATAAAGAGACCTGTGGGGGGTGCTTGTATTAAAAACCACACATTTATTTCAGTAAAGCCTCCTATCAAAGAATCATCCAGGAGAACTGGATGGCTCAACTGATTGGTAGCAGGGAAAGGAGACTTTCACCTCTAGGTCATGAGTTCAAATACAGCACATTGTGGTCTATGTTACAAAAAAAGAGCCAACACATTTGGCACTAAAGGCACTCTAGCTGGCATTCTTACATTAAAGGCCAAGGATTGATGGGCATGGAGTCTGAACTACCCTCTCTGCGACGTGATGGTCTCTCCATTATATGGTTCAGGTGCATTGCGGGAAGCAGTGTTTAGAAGCTAGCACTGTGATCACCCATGCTGTACATGTCATGTGGCTAAGTGGAGAACTTCAGATTCCAGTGCTGTCAATCAAACACTTTTCATGAGCACTAAATTCACACACAGAATTTTTTTTTTTAAAAAAAAGGAATCATACAGCTTTAACAAACCTGAATGTTTCAGATTTCAACTACCAGCCATTTCTGTGCAATTGGCGAGCAAACAAAAAGCTGTTGTTTTCCATATTTTAAGTGGTATTAAGTGGTATTTAGCCTTCTGGAACATTTATAGCAGCCATACGCAAGCAATAACACATTATGAGATGTGGGTTATCACCTGATACGAGCACGCCCAGGGGTGTACTAAGGCACGAGGCACTTGTGCCGAGTGCCTTATGCCCCGGGCATGCTCTTATCCGGTGATAACCCACACCTCGGAGTGTGTTATTGCACTTATAAAATGGGCTGTCTGGTAAAGTAATCCATTTAAAAAATGCAGACAGAAAATGTATATATATAAAAAAAAGACAAAACAATATGATTTGTAGAAAAAGAGAAAAAGTAAGCCTTTGTTACTGTGTTTTAATGGAGCAGTTTGATTAAGTTAGTAGGAACCTTGTGCCTGTGTTTCTCAGCCAGGTACTGATATAAGCAGTTAATGTTATTTTTTTTTTTTTGGTTTATATATTATTTACATTTTGCTTAATTTAGATACTCGGTTTTAGCTGAAGCATTAGGAAAACAGTGCATCCCTATGGACAAGTATTGGTGAGGGAGTGTGTTTCTATGGAGTTTTAGTTGGAGTAAGTGAGGGTGCGTGATAGTATCTCCTCTTCACTTGCAAGGCAATAACCTTTTTTCTGTGGAGTTTTATTTTTTTTGGAAGGGGGCTTCTCTTCAGGACACTTGCCTCTGCTCGGAGCGAGCGTACCCCCTAGCGGCTGCCATACGGGAGCATTTTCTGCTTTGAGGTTTTCAAACCGCAAAGGTCATGGCGAGAAAATAAATGAGTTTTCTTTCAGGATTATTGAAATGTACTCCAGTGTGTTTTATATTTGTTTATTTTTGAGCCTGAAATTTAGGACACAGAAAATGGGAGGGTGGCGTGATGAGATGGGGTTCTGAGATTTGAGGAGGAAGGTGGAAAGAGAAATCCAAATGTGAGGAGCTGAGTGAAATGTTAGTGAAAGTGAGTATAATAAAATCACAGTATGCTACCTCGAAGCACTTACTCTAAAGAGGCTGTGTGATTTTTTAACAGGTTCAGTGGCTGTTTTGAGTCCATTTTACTGATGGTTGAAATGTGTGCCTGCATGATGAGACCACAGTTCTATGCTAGCACTTTACTGAGCTGTGCCAGTCAGTGGTTTTGTTTCCAATTGGCACAGCTCAGTGATTTGGTGTTGTTATGTGCCCTGGGGGTAGAGGGCAGTCCCAGTTGGCTACAATATCTTCTGATAAGGACACGGCTCAGAAGATGTTGTAGCTAATCAGGTTAGGGGAATTGTAGAGCCCATTTTATAATGGATAATAAGGAAGTGATGATCAAAATTCTGCTTTTTAGCTGGAAGCATGCCACCATAGTTCTGGTTTCCATATCTGTAAATATTTTTTTCTAGCGATCTTTAGTTTTTTATATATTTAAAATTTATTTCCATTTTTGTGGAGCCACAGTAAATATGGCTGCTGCCTAAGTTTCAGCTAAGCTCCCCCTCACATTGCATCACATCTTTTGTTTACTTCTGTGGGACCTTGTACTGTGCATTCCTGCTGTCCCTGTGTAGTACTGCAAGTCACACACATGTGCTGTTCCAGTTCAATATCAAAGGTGGAAGAAATGTAAACAAAAACAAAGAAAAACAACAAATTAAGTGGTAATAGTACAGTAAAACCAAGAATGATTACCAGGTAAGTGTTCAAAAGATCACAGGTAACAAACTGTTGCAAAAGTTCTAACTGTTGTTATCTAGTACTGTTGCTTTAAATTGCTGAACTGATCATCATCAAATTTATGGGATACCAAGATCCTGGAACTGATTTCACACATGCCATATTTTAGGAGTCCAGGGATGGCCATATCATTAAGGAGCAAAAATTAGGGTTTAACATGAACCTTCCTACTCAAGCCTAACATATTGGGGCTGCAGTTCCCCTATAATGTACTGTATATTAATTACAATTATAAAATGGACTAAATCCAAATGCTGAAACCCTGCAATCTGATTTGTTTGCCAACACCTTTTCCCCATGATAAATTCTGCATTGTACCCACTGGAAAAAGTGCCAGTCAACCTTGCCCCCACTCTATCCTACCAGTGTCACTGCCTTTCATGAAAATCATAAGAACCATCGTCATTCTTCACCACTGCTTAGCAACTTAACTGCGTTAAATTAAAAAAAAATGACACCATCTTTCCAATTGTATCACAGATGAATGTGAAATAATATTTAGCTATGAAAACAATGCTTCCGATAGCCAACCTGTGGCTCTAAATCTGTAATTATCTCCTCCAGTGACGCTACTCACCTCCTTCCACACATTCACCATAACTGATTTAATAACAGCTTGCTCCGTGTACCTTTATTAGCACTACTGCTCAGCTAGTAAAGCATCAATAGTTTTCTGCAGAGAGGGGAATTAGAACAGAGAAGAGCCAGGGGAAAGAGTTGTCGGGTGGGGGGTTGCTACCAAATAGACAGGACTGTCCAAGTGGCTCCAGGAAGGACTCTCCAAGCGGCAAACACTGGCAACAATCCATGAGCCTGTGTGGCCCTGACATTGAATGCGATGTCAGTGGCAACATCCAGCTAGCCACTGGGAAAATGAGTAGCATTTTTTTTTCTATTTTTCTTTTACAAGCATGACACATAGAGCCCACATTCACCAGATGGACTATTTAACCTACTGAGGAAGAATATTTTTTATAAAAATCAATGTAAAATGTATACATTTACGTTTCTCTTCATATCTCATAAAGCAAAATAATAAAATAAATCTAAACATTGCATAATAGCAATATACCCCTCAATGGAGTGATTATATGAGTGTATTTAACTCTTCTGATGTGGTTAGGTCACTCGGCTCTGCCTCATGACCGAACCACACCAGGCGTGGTAAATCCATCCATATACCCACTCCCTGTCAGGGTATGTTGCTTAAACAACTACATTAATTCTTCTATTGAGGATGAAAAATGAAAACTGGACAAAGTAAGGAATTTAAAAACTAGAATTCAAAGTCTCATGAGTCTTGGCAGATTAGTAGTGAGGTGCTTCTACTGGTATTCTACCCTAATGCTCACCTTCCTTCCCTTATTCTTGTAACCCAATGCCAAGCTACAGGTCTGTGGATGTGCTACATGGGTCTGTTGCTTTAGCTACAAGTCTGGAGTTTTGCTGCATAACTCAGCTTCACCACATACTGTATGGCCAAAAACATCAGTCGTGTAACATTCTTTGCACAGGAGATTATACGTAACTTTCTTTTCACAGGGCTCTGTGGGCACTACACAACCCAGGAGATGGATAATAACTCAGCAGGAGATAAATCATAACTCTTTGGGGGTTCTGCACAAACCAAGAGATTAGTCAACGACCCCATATCAGTCACTTGTCCTTGAGTCATGATGTTAGGGGCTGAGATAGAGGGCTTAATATTTCAAAACCCTTGGCTGCACCACACAACAGATTTTCCAAGACAAATGTGACTTTGAACCATAATTTCCATCTTACTTTGTCCACTTTGCATTTTTAAGCCTAATAGATGCATTGAAATAGTTTTTTGGATTAATTTACTTATGCTTTGAGAAAGTAAAATCATAACGTTTTTCATATAGGATGCACAGGGCAAAAAACAAGAGTTGAGTCCAAACTTACTTTGCTCAGAGCCATTTGGACCCTGTAAAATGCAAGACACAAAAGGCCTATTGGGCCTTTTCTGAAACAGAAGCTGAGTTCTAATTTGCTTCACACAGGGCCCATTGGGACCAAAATATGGGTAACAGTGTGGGTGTGATGGTGATGCCAGTGCTAGTGGGTGCATGGGAATGGATTTTTTTTAATGGGTCTAATGGTAGGTGGTATAGTAGTGGCTGGATCAGGAACCTGCTGCAGGTACAGTGAGTCACATCATATGCTGGTTACCAGTTGGGTGAAAAGGGGTGGGGAGTTGTCATAGATGTTAGATACTGGGCAAGTTGGGTTGTAGCAAAGCTATCCAAAATGCTGTGGAGCAGCGTTCAGATGGCATAGCTCTGGAATGCTGCAGGTGCTGCAAGAGAAGTTCTGACATTTTGAGAAGGGTTCCGGTTGGGGGTGCAGTCAGCAATACTATAATGTGGGGGGAGGGGGTCTTCAGACCCGAGTTCAGCCAGACACAGTTATATTATATATATATATATATATATATATCTTAAGCACAGCTGAACTCGGGCAAGTAGTTTTTTTTTTTTTAAACCGAGGGCTGTAAGTTGAGAAAATGCAGTGCTAGAGTGGATCCATAACACTGGGCAATGTTCTGGATGGTGCTAGCTATTCACACAGCCGAGCAAACTGGTGCAAAACTCTTACTCCACTACATGATCTCAAGAAAACAGGGACCGTGGGTGCAACAACATGCAGGTGGAAAATGGCGAACAGTGGCATTTGCATGTGCACAGTGGCAATGATCTAGCCACTGTGCACCACCAGCACCACCTAAGAACATGCAGTGTGAACGAGCCTATAGTTAACAAGTGGGTAGTGAAGCATAAGAGCTAGGACAGGTAGGAAGGGGGAATTGAAAGTAGGATTTGTCACCTGCTGCTGGTAACTCTTGTTCATAGCTGGGTAAGTTAGGACACTGGTGGTGACAAGTATAGCTGGGTTGGGTGAGGGTGGGGAACTGGTAGAAGGATCAGGCACCTGCTGGAAATTTAACACCTGGGTCAGCGGTATGGGAGTTACACTTTGGTGTATGATCTGGTTCTGTGACAGAGGTGTACATAAGCAGGTGTGTTGCTGATAATACCTAAGTTGTGAGACACAAAATGACTTATAGGTTTTGTGACTTACAATTCTGTACTTTTATAAAAACGTTAAAAGTACTTATTGAAAAAAATAACTTGAAGAACCATCCTGACATAATAAACATTTGTCAACTGTTTCTGACTTTACTGTAGTCACATTTTGTTGTTTTGGAGGCACAAAAGTTTTCCTATTCTTATCGATTTGTAACCACTAGCCCTCACGTCAACTGTGAGGACAGCTCACGTCAACCATTTCTCGGTGAACGTAACGTCAGTTTACCCAAAAATTGCTCATCTTCAGAATATTCTGTTTTTAAACTAAGCATGTATGGCAATGGAACTGATTTAGTTAAGAATTCAACACCCATCTATAAATTGTCCCTGGGACAAACGCTAAATACCCTGAAAGTTTCAGGTTTCAGATCCCACCCGTGTTTGTGCTACTGTATCTCTGAACGAAAAAGATCTTCCATTTAGTAACTGCATGTGTTTTCAACATTCTAGGATATCTTGGGCCCAATTTCCAAAGGTTCACACCCACAGTAACATGGCTAGTGCATTTGCTAACCTGGGTTTGCATGAGCGCTCCCGTCCGTCCCATATTCAGAGGCCCCAGGAGCACTCTATAAACCCAGTAGCACAAAATGCTAAAATACCACTGCACCTATGAAAATTAGGAGGTCTCTTCATTCATACTGCTTCAGTTGCATACTCAATGGTTTGTAGTGGCAGAAAACAGCCCCCCAAGTAACTTTATTTCTCGCTGCTGAAAATTACTTCTTAATGGAGCACTAAGTCTGTGCCTCCACCCCCCAACCCCAAGGCAGGTAGGCTGTACTGCAACTGTCCACCCCAATCTTTTATTCCTTTATTTGTTACTGTGTAAAGTGTTCCCTGGTAGTCCAGTGGTTCCCCCATCCCCTGTTCACCTGTTCATACATTATTCTGTATTGTATGGTGGTCCAGTGTGTCCCACCACCCCTTGATCTCCTACTGATGAACATATAAAAAAATGGCAGCCAAAAAAGGCAAAAAGGTCTATCTTGTTTGCTTATAATGTGGATCTCTCAATGATTACTATGGGGTCCAGCCCCCTTCCCAATTGGTGTTCACCATCCCCAGTGGGAGTCCCTCCATGTTTCCACTCCTAATTGTAACCTTCCTCTTTACTTTGTCCCAACCCCTCATAAACT
Source organism: Neoceratodus forsteri (assembly GCA_016271365.2). Taxonomy (NCBI): domain Eukaryota; kingdom Metazoa; phylum Chordata; order Ceratodontiformes; family Ceratodontidae; genus Neoceratodus; species Neoceratodus forsteri. The sequence goes on along the minus strand of CM057459.1, from coordinate 535,755,784 downwards.
GTCCACTGTCTTTAGGGATACCACCTCATCTGGCATCTAATTCCACTTAGCCACCACCCCCTTGATGAAAAGGTGCCTCCTCATTTCCTTTGAATTGTCCTCCCATCTGCTTTAGGCAGTTTCCTCTAGTGGTTTTATTACTGCTAAGGGTGAAGAGACCATTAGATTTTATCTTATTTATACCATACTACTGATCTCGTCTCCCCTCTCCCTCCTGTCCTCCAGGGAGAACATGTTGAGGTCTCTGAGTCTCTCTTCATACATCCTACCTTGCTGATCCTGGATCATTTTAGTTGCCCTCCTATGGATCATTTCCAGAAATTGATGTATTTTCTTAGGTACAGGCAAAAATACTGTACACTCTACTCCATATATGGATGCACAAGTGATCTATACGGTGGCAGAATGACCTCCACCATCCTGCTAGTCATTCCTCTAATGATTCAGTACAACATTCTATTTACTTTGGCTGCTGCTGTCTTCCTACACTGCTCAGAGTGCTCAAGGTCACTTGTGATAATCACCCCCAAATATTTTTCCTCGTGTGGCTTAGTAACCTACACACCACACAGACAATATCTGGTGTTTCAGTTCTTAGCACCCAAGTGCATGACTTGTACTTCTTGGTATTGAACCCCAGTTGCCATTTACTCGACCACTTCTCAAGTGTAGATAGATCTTCCATGAGATCCTGTATTCCCTCCTGTGTCCACTCTCCCACAAAGTTTGGTGTTATCTGCAAACAGGTAGATTTTATCTTTTACTCTGTCTGTTATATCACAAATAAATATATTAAACAGTCCCCAAGAACCCCCCCCCCCACAATCACTCATATCTGACTCCTGTCCTTCAACCAGTTTTTTACCCAGGTCTTTAGCTTCACTCCTACCCCCAGATCCTCCAGCTTCCTGATTAATCTCCTGTGGGGAATTGAGACAAAAGCCTTACAAAAAATCCAGATACAGGATGACCACAACCTGGCCCTCATCCACTGTTTTGGTCAGCAAATCAAAGAAATCATTCAGATTTGTTTAGTAGGATCACCCCGCCACAGTCCTATCCTGCCTCTCATCCTGGAGCCCACTATCCTCAAGAAAGCACATCAGTTTTTCCTTCAGTGTAGCCTCCATTAGCTTTCCTACTATCAAGGTCAGACTTACCAGTCTGTAAATGCCAGGGTCATTGTTCAGCCCACTTTTGTGGGGTGCCATACTTCTCCAGACAAGGGCTATATCTCCTGACACCAGTGAGCTGTTAAAGAGGTCTGCCTGTCAATACTAACTCTGGCACATCTGTCAATTCCCTCAGTACCCTGGGATGTATACCATCGCACCCCAGGGACTTGTCCACTTTCAAAGCTCTCAAGCTGTTCCTTACTCTGTCTTCACCAATATCCCCATCAGTGTCTCTTCCCATACCATTGCCCACCTCTTTCTTCCCAAGAGCCATCAGATCATCCTTCTCCCTTGTGAAGACTGAGCAAAAATACTTCTTTAGTACTACTACCTTCTCTTCACTACTTACCACCTGCCCTCCCCTCCTTTTTTAGCATGACAGTCCCTTCTTTCATATACCTTTTCTCACTGATATATTGGAAGAAAGTGTTCTTCCCTTTTTTCACCCCCTATACCAGTTGCAGTGCCTTTCTGGCCTTTGCCAACCAAAGTGCTCTGCCCACTACCCAAACCTTAACACTGCACTCTACCATGTCTTCTTCTTCTGGGACCTTTTGAATTTCTTTAAGGCTGACTTTTTGTCCTCATTGCCTGAGCTCCCTGTTTATTGAATCAACTGTGCTTTTTGGCCTTGGACTTTTCTACTTTTCAGTTTTGTACACTAGTTTGTGGCTGCCACACATTTTAGAAGAACCTCTTGCGGTCTGGTGGTCCCCCAAATATAGAAACAGATGGCAAACCTTGGTTGTCTAATGCCAACCCCGCCAATGGTGCCACCCAAACCTGCCCACTGACATCCCACTTCCTCACATCCCTCACCACAGTGGCAGGTGATCCTCCCAGCTAGATATAGTGACTGGTGTCACAAACGCACTCTGCAGGTCAGGCCTTCTGCTCCCATGGTGCAAACCTCTGAGCACAGTAATGTGAACAGGTAACAGAAAGGGTAACCTTCCTGTCTGCCTGTGGGTCCGAATCATCTTTGGTCTCAAGTTCTGGGGGGATTCAAACTGTGAACCTTATGCTAGCATACCCAAATGTACAGGTTCAGATAAAATTATCTTTGTGGGATGCAATATATCATTCGGCTAAGGGCACCTAACCAGGTATCCAAAATGAACTCTTAAAACTCTTTAAAAGACCTTAGGTATATTCTTACCTTTTCCCAGTTTAGTAACACCATCAAGCTTTGAACAGTTTTTGTCAGTCTTAACCCTCTATACGTCACATGCAAAAAGAACTTCGAAGACACACCCAGGCAGTCTTTCAAAATAATATTTTTACTAAAATGGATACAAATATGTAAAATGTAAATACAGAACACTGTATCAAACAGCATACAATCGCATAAAGAAAAACAAGGAAAACTACAAACTCCTACCAACATACAGTTAGATCTTTTCTACCCAAATGTATTATCTCTGTACAGTGCTTATAGTTAGATCAGAGATCTTGTTTCTTAAGAGCCCAAAAGGATATGTGTCAAAGTTCAAACACAGTATACAGTTTACAACTCTGTGGTTCCACACCCCTTCTATGGTGTCATCTAGCTCCTCCTTATAGAATATAAAAAAATATACAAACAATGATCGTCCTGTCAGGAGATATATTCAGCAAAAACTAATTTCCCAAATTATGACAGTCTTTAATCAAGCCTTTCCTTTAATGTTATGTGGTTTTCTGCTTTCAAGGCAGGTCAAATATTTTACAGCTTTTCACACCAGGTTGGTATAAAATATTTTTCCTCTAAGACGTCATGAAAGTTTACAAGCCCTATATCCTGGCAGCTGGGTCAGTTCTAATTAAGACAAAAAACAGGAGACCCTTAATTAAGTCTCTCTGGCCCTGTAATTATCTCGTGGTTAGTTCCTGCAGCTGAAATCTGGGGCAGGGGCACCAATACCACAGGCTGTCTTTTTATATTACAAATATCATAGAACAATCTTAACCAGCAGGCCAAGCATCACACTCCTCCCCACTTAGACTGAATTTGGGGGCTCTGTCCCCTGAATGAATGAGCTTCCCAAATCAGTTCACTCTTCATATACATGCGACCGGCCATCGGCGTTCTGATTGGTCACTCTGCCCCTATTTAAGATTGTCATGTCGTACCCTTGCAAGGCAAGACTCCACCTTAATAGTCTGCCATTCGTTTTTCCCATTTGGGTCAGCCAAACCAGGGGGCAGTGGTCCATTTGTACCTCAAAGTGCTGCCTGTATAAGTAGGGCTCTAACTTCTTTAGGCTCCACACTATAGCAAGACACTCATTTTCCACAGTAGAGTAAGCCTGCTCCCTGGGAAGTAACTTTTTACTCAGGTACACTATAGGGTGATATTTCCCTTGGTTAGATGTCTGACTCAGTACTGCCCCAATACCCACATCTGAGGCATCAGTCTGGACTATAAAGGGTCTGCTATAGTCAGGACTTGTCAATACAGGAGCACTGCACAGTGCCTCCTTCAGTCTGGTAAAGGCTTTTTCACAAGCTGGTTCAGAGGTAATTTTATTAGGCATCTTTTTCTTTACTAAGTCAGATAGGGGAGCAGCCAGGGCACTGTAATTGGGTATACATTTCCTATAGTATCTTGCTGTCCCTAGAAAACTCCTGACCTGCTTCTGCATTCCTGGCCTGGGCCATGCCTTGATTAACTCTGTTTTTACTTGGTTAGGACAGAGCTATCCCCAACATGCCCGGGGTATGTCACTTCAGCCATGGCCACCTGGCACGTCTCAGCTTTGACAGTGAGCCCGGCCCTCTGTATCCAGCCCAGCACTTCTCTAAGGTGGGGCAAGTGTTCTTCCCAGCTGGTATGAAAGATGACAATGTCATCCAGGTATTCCACAGCATACTCCTCAGCACCATTTAACACCTCGTTCACCAACCTTTGGAAAGTGGACAGGGCATTCTTCATTCCGAAAGGCATTACTTTAAATTCAAATAAGCCTATTGGAGTGATGAAGGCTGAACTCTCCCTAGCTCTATCAGTTAACTCTACCTGCCAATACCCCTTTGTCAGGTCAATAGTGGTAAGGTAGGTCACCCCTCCCAACTTGTCCAGGATTTCATCTGTCTGGTGCATTGGGTAAGCGTCTGACTTCTTGACTGCATTCAGTCCATGACAGTCCACACAGAAATGAGTAGAGCCATCTGGCTTGGGCACAAGGAGCACGGGTGAGGCCCAGAGGCTGTGGGATCTCTGGATTACCACTAAATCCATTATTTCCTACACCTCCCTCCTAATGTCCTTTTTGCCCAGCCTCTGACACCCGGTATGCGGTCTGCCATATGGGTGTCTGTGTCCCTGTCTCCACATCGTGTGTCACTAAGGGGGTTAGTCCAGGCTTGGCACTAAACAGTGGGGCCAAGTCTACTAAAACCTCCCTTACTTCCTGGATCTTGTCCGGGGCCAGCTGGGGAGACAATTTAACTGCCTCCATGGAGGACTCCCACTTGCTTTCTTCCAGCAAGTCCTGAAGGGGGTCTCCTTCATCCATTTCCCCCCCAGGACTACATACTGCAAAGACCATGTCAGCCATATTAGCATATGGCGTCATCCTGATGATATGGTATATCCTTTCTGTATGTCTTCTGTCAGGTAACTCTATGATTTAGTTCACATCATTTACTTTCCTAACTACTTGGTACGGTCCTGTCCACTCAGCCAGCAGCTTGTCTTTCCAGACTGGAATTAGGACCATGACTTCCTGACCCACCATGTATGAGTGAGCTCTGGCTCTGCGGTCATACCACACTTTTTGTTTCTGTTGGGCAGCTGCCAGATTGCTCTTGACTGTTCCCATAAGCTCCTTCAGCATTTTCCTAAACCTAAGGATGTAATCCACTATGGGAGTTCCCTTGGTGGCATGCTTGTCTTCCCAGTCCTCCTGGATGAAGTCTAGGGGCCCACATACCCAGCGTCCAAATAAGAGCTCAAAGGGGGAAAATCCTGTCAACTCTTGGGGCACCTCCCTGTATGCAAACAACAGGTGGGGAAGGTATTTCTCTGAATCCCTCCCATGCTGTTCAGCAAATGCTTGGAGCATTGACTTCAGGGTACCCTTAAATCTTTCCACAAGCCCATTGGCTTGTGGGTGATAATTTGTTGCACTCCTCTGCACCACCTCACACTTCTCCCACAAACATTTCATTAGGTTCAGCATAAAGGAACCCCCTCAACTGGTGATAACCTCCTGCAGAAACCCAACATGGGAGACAATCCCAAGTAAAGCATCTGCCACTTTGTTTGTCCTCAGTGAGGATAGGGCGACCGCCTCTGGATACTGGGTGGCATAATCTGCCACAGTCAGGATGAACCTTTTCCCAGAGGAGCCGGGGTTATTTAAAGGCCCCACAATATCTTTTCCCACTCTCTGGAATGGCTCTCCCACTATGGGTAATGGAATTAGGGAGACTTGTGTTTTCTTACTTGCCTTCCCTACTTCTTGGCACCGGTGACAAGACCTGCAATACTCCTTCACCTGCTGGGTGAAATTGGGCCAATAGAAATTCTGGTCCAACTGCTGCATAGTGTGCACGATTCCCAGATGACCAGATAAGGGAATATCATGTGCAATCTTGAACAACTGCTCACGGTACCCCTGGGGAATGATAAGCTGCCTGCCTATCACCCCTCCCTCTGTCTTCACAGCCTGAGTATACATAAGTCCATTTTCCCAATAAACTTTATGTTTACAGTCACCTCCCTGTGCTCCATCAGAGTTTGCCCAAGCCCTCAGCTTCTCTAGACTAGGGTCACTTTTCTGAGCAGCTGCAAACTCCTTACACATTCCCAAGACATGGGACAGGTCCCCTTCAGTCTCTAAACTAGGGTCCCTAGCACTAACGTCAAGGCACTCTGGATCATTGTCATCCCTAACCCTCTGACAATGGGTCACCCCTCCTTCTTCGGAGTAACCCTCCATAGCTGTTTGGTTAACTGTTACTGGGGAAAATTCTACCCCCTTTTCATTAGTCTCCCTATCAGGAGACACAGGCTGGGTAACCAGCCTCCCAGCGGTGCCACATAGGCTTCTATGGGATCTAGGGAACTACAATTTTCCCTTGTCGCTTGGCTACAGGTAACTGCACACACCATCCCCTGTTTGAGATTGTTGCCAAGGATGACGTCAACTGCTAAAGTTTTGACTACAGCCGCCTGTTGCACAGTTCCCCCTGTTTCTCCCCAGTCTAGAAAACTGGCAAGTGCCAATGTTTTCTCCTCACCAGTGAAGTCTTGTACAGTTGCAAATTCATTGGGTATAAACTGACCAGGCTCTACCAGATCCCCTTTTACCAATGTCAGGGATGCCCCTGTGTCCCTTAACCAATGTGTTTGTACACCACTCATCGTGACTGGGTGCATGTGTTCCCTCATGTTTACAGGCATGCTTCCAGGGACACACAAACAACTCACTTCTTTTCTAGCCCCATTTTGCGTATTGCTCACCCTTTTGGGACACTGCTTGGCAATATGGCCAGTTTCTTTACAAACACAGCATTCATTTCTTTCTCAGAAAATTTTTTTCTCTGAAACCTGGGGCTAACTGGTTTTGGTGGAGGAAGTGAGGGTTTTAGCTGCCCTGAAGGTGCACTTTTCCCCTTCTGTGTTGCCATGCCTGCCCCACTCTCTCTCAGTGCATGTCTGCTCTTGGCATAGCGGTAGGAGAGTTCAGCAGCCTCTTGCACTATTTTGGGATCTCCGTTCTCCAGCCATGTTTTCAGCTCTGCTGGGCATACCCCAAAAACTGTTCCAACAAAATAGCATTTTCAATTTTATCTACAGAGTTTGCTTCAATTCCCTCCCACCAATGTTTTAAACATTGATGTTGTTTTGTGGCTAGTTCCTCGTAGCTCATGTCTGGGCTACTCCCGAGCTTACAGAATTTAGCTCTGTATGCTTCTGCAGTTAAACTTTTTTAACAGTGCAGCTTTAAGTTTGCTGTAATCATTACTGTCCTCATTGTCGATTTGACCCAATGCATCCCAAGCTTTCCCGGTAAGTAGCAGAGATAGCTGGAAGCTCCAGGACCCTCTAGGAATTTTAGCCTGAATACAAACTTTTTCAAAGGAATTTAAGAAGGGATCCATATCCTCCCCCTCTTCAAATTCAGCTATCAATTTGGAATTCAATTTGTAACCCATTTCTGTAGTTCTATTTAAACCCAAGCCACTTACCTGCTCTGGTGCTGGTGGTTGGAGTCGTAGTTTCGCAGTTCATGTTGCCTCTGGTGCTCATGTTCTTCACAGTCAGCATCCCACTGTTCTCGTTCTGCCTCTCGCCATTCTTGTTCAGTCTCTTACCGTTCTCATTCAGACTCCCTGTGGAACTCCAGTTCCATTCTGCGCAACTCAATCTGCTGCTTGATTGCTTCTGGCTCCAGAATGCTGGTGACCTTCCCCTGCTGCTGTGGCCCTTCACTGGCACTGGCCCTGCTGTCATCCTCTCTGGATCTGGACACTGCACTGGCCTCTGGCTCATCCATGCTGAATGTTTGGTCCCTTACAGTCACAGTCAGTGACACAATGCTCTGGGCATCTGCTGCCATCAGGGCATCCATGAGGTTCTGCTTGGTGGCTGTCACCTCATGCAGGACTCCTCTCTCCTGGCACAACTGCCCCAAGTAGTCTGCAGTATACCCACTGTAGTTGGAAGCTATCTTCTTCCTTTACTATGGCTACTCTAACTTGTACTTCAGAAAACAAAATAAAACAGGTAGGAACTTGACTGTAAGCAAAATTATATAGTTCTGTTTCCTTTTAAAAAATAAATCACTGCCTTATTTTGCAAGTGATCTGTACAGTATTAAGCTGACACACTGAACAGTTAAAGCTTGTGTTACCAAATTTATCTGCACTACTGCCAACCAAATCAGTCAGAAACGCACTCAGCAGGTCAGGCCCTCTGCTCTCACAGTGCCAACTTCTGAGTGCAGTAATGTGAACAGGTAACAGACAGGGTAACCCTCCTGTCTGCTTGTGGGTCCGAATCACCTTTGGTCTCAAGTTCTGGGGGGATTCAAACTGTGAACATTAAGCTAGCATACCCAAATGTACAGGCTCAGATAAAATTTTCTTTGCGGGATGCAATATATATTTCGCCTAAGGGCACCTAACCAGGTATCCAAAATGAACCCTTAAAACTCTATAAAAGACCTTAGGTATATTCTTACCTTTTCCCAGTTTAGTAACACCATCAGTCTTTGAACAGTTTTTGTCAGTATTAACCCTCTATACGTCACATGCAAAAAGAACTTCGAAGACACACCCAGGCAGTCTTTCAAAATAATATTTTTAATAAAATGGATACAAATATGTAAAATGTAAACACAGAACATTATATCAAAGAGCATACAATTACATAAAGAAAAACAAGGAACACTACAAACTCCTACCAACATACAGTTAGATCTTTTCAATCTAATGTATTACCTCTGCACAATGCTTATAGTTAGATTAGAGATCTTGTTTCTTAACAGTCCAAAAAGATATGTATCAAAGTTCAAACACAGTATACAGTTTACAACTCTGTGTTTCCACACCCCTTCTATGATGTCATCCAGCTCCTCCTTATAGAATATAAAAAATATACAAACACTGATCTTCCTGTCAGGATATATTTCAAATACTGTGACTTCAGCAAAAACTAATTTCCCAGTTTATGACAGTCTTTAATCAAGCCTTTCCTTTGATCGTGTGTGGTTTTCTGTTTCCAAGGCAGGTCAAAGATTTGACAACTTTTCACACCAGGTTGGTATAAAATGTTTTTCCTCTTAGATGTCATAAAAGTTTACGAGCCCTATATTCTAGCAGTTAGGTCAGTTCAAATTAAGATAAAAAAACAGGAGACCCTTAATTAAGTCTCTCTGGTCTTGTAATTACCTCCTGGTTAGTTCCTGTAGCTAAAACCGGGGGGAGGGGGGCACCCATACCACAGGCTGTCTTTTTTTATTACAAATATCACAGAACAATCATAACCAGCTGGCCAAGCATTACAACCAGCACAGCCCTTCTCTCAACTTCATGTCTGGCTGCTGTATGAGCGATCATTGAGCTGTTTCTACAGTACATACACTCACTGACAGCTCAGATGGTGGACAGATGAAAAGATAAGAGAAGAGCTGCGCCAGTCAGCTTATCTATCTGGGAGGAGCGTCATCCACTGGGGTGAGGGTGTGGTGGGTGGTGGAATATCTGGGGGCAGGTTGTGTGAGTGGCTGTTGGGGTCAGCTAGTGGACCACATGGATGTGCAATTATAAACATACAAACATGCCAGCAGAACCAGGCCTTGTGGTCTATCAAGTCTGCTCACTGTGCAGCTAGTCCCTCATCTCGCAGCTGCCCAACCCCCACCCTCCCTCATCATAACCCTTACCCTATCCCACCCCCTCTTAAAGCTACCCACAGAACCACAGGCAACCACCTCCTCAGGCAGAGTATTCCACCTATCCACCACCCATTCTGTGAAATAATGTCTCCTTATTTCCCTCCTGAATCTTCCCCCCTTCAGTCTTAGCTGATGCCTTTTCATATGCCTCCCACTTCTAACCCTGAAAATCCCTTCTGTATTAACATTGTTTATAACCTAGAGGTATTTAAAGGTTTCAATCATATCCCCTCTATCTCTCCTCTCCTCCAGGAAGTAAATGTTCGGCTTGCTCAATCTCTCCTCATAGGACTTCCCCTCCAATCCCTGTAACATTTTTGACACCCTCCATTGAACCCCCTCCAATGATTTTATATCCTTCTTCAGGAACTGGTGCTAGTACTGCACACAGTATTCCAGGTGTGGCCTGACCAGAGACTTGTATAGAAGAAGGATCACCTCCCTATTTCTGGAGGCTATTCCTCTTGCTATACACCCTAGCATCCTGTTGGCTTTCCCTGCCACTGTCCTGCACTGGGCTCAGCTGTTCATGCTGCCCGTTATGAGCACCCCCAGATCCTTTTCCTCCTTGATGCTTTCCAGCTGCACCCCTCCCAGCTAATAGCTTCTCCCCTTGATCCTAGCTCCAAAGTGCAGTACCTTCACTTCTTGGCATTGAACCCCAGCTGCTATGTTTCTGACCAATCCTATAGTTTGCCAGGTCCTCTGGTAACCCCTTCCACACTTCAGTGTCATCCAACACAGCTCCTATCTTCATATCATCCTTGAACAGACTGATTCTACTCTGCATCCCATGTGAGATATTGGCTATAAATATACCAAACAGCACTGGTCCTAGTACCGATCACTGTGGCACCCCACTTGTCACCTCCCTCGGTGTTGAGAGTTCCACCACCACCACCCTCTGCTGCCTACCATGAAGCCAGTTGATGATCCAGTAGATCATCCTTGTTCCCACCCCTATGTACTCCAGCTCCCCCCCTCCCATGCAGCACCAACTCAAATGCCTTGTGGAAGTCCAAATAAAGGACATCCACCGCATGTCCCCATCCAGCTCTCTGGTCATCCAGTCATAGTACTCAATTAGATTCATCTGGCAGGATCTGCCTGAGACAAACTCATGTTGATGTCCATCCATGAGACCATTTTCCTCCAAAAAGGCTACTAGCCTCTCCCTTAGGATTGTCTCCATGAGCTTTCCCACAATTGAAGCAAGGCTTACTGGTCTGCAGTTATCTGGTTCATCCCTACGGCCACTTTTGTGAATGGGCACCACATGGGCCATTCTCCAGTCTCTGCTAACTCCCTGAGTACTCTAGGGCGAATGTCATCCAGCCTTGTCAGCCCTTAGTGCCTTTAGTCTGTACAGAACCCTGTCCTCTGTAATCCTTACATCAGTCACCCCTTCCCCATCCCACTCCACCCCTCCCTTGATGTATCTTCCCCCCTTTTTCCCTCGTGAACACAGAGCAGAAGTACTCATTTAATGCCTCTGCCTGCTCCACCCTCTTTTCCACCCATCCTTCTTCATTCTTAATCCTTACAATCTGGTCTTTGTTCTTCCTTCATTCTCCAAAGTATGTAAAGAAGTCTTTTTCACCTTCCTTGATACCCTGTGCCAGTCTCAGCTGTCTTGAAGCTTTGGCAGCTCTGACTAACCTGGTGACCTCCTTGGACTTCTTCGCACACTCATCCTTGTTTTCCCCCACCCTGATTCCTTGAATTTTCAAAATGCCCTTATTTTGGCCCTCACCCCCTCCCTAACCTCATGAGTCAACCAACTGGGCTTCTTTGCTTTCCCCTTCTTGCTCTGTGTCCTTGTACAAGTCCCAGTGGCTTCTGTCAGCCTTTTTTAATAAACTCCCATTTCTGACTGGCATCCAAGTCTGGTTGAAATCCTCACAGAACCCTACCCAATATTTCCCCATCCTTCTAAAGTCTTCCCCTTTAAATTCAATCATCCTGGTTCCTGTACCACCCATTTCCCTACCCATATTAAGCGTGAACCACACTTATTGGTGGTCACTCCCAGCCAGGGGGTCTTCCACCCCAGATCCCTGATCACCTCCCCATTTGAAAGTACCAGGTTCAGCTTCCTCTCCAACCAAGTTGGTTCATATACCCACTGTACCAGGAAGCTGTCAAGAAATGCTTCTGGTAGTACCTGTTCCCTTGCACTCATTGTGGTTGGAGAGGTCCAATCCACCCCAGGTAAGTTGAAGTCCTCCATGACCACAGTGTTCCCTTTCCTACAGATCAGTCTGACTTGCTCGGCTAGCTTTCTATCCAGGTCAGCCCCTTGCACTGGTGGTCTGTATACTAGTCCCATCTGTCGCATCCTACCCCTCCAATCCTGGAACTGCATCCATAGGGCCTCTGTTTTGCCTTCCTCCCTCTCCTTCTTTATACACATTATCCCTTCCCATACATACATTGCCATGCCCCCCCTTTCCCCTTAGCAATATCCTTCCTCAATATTCTATACCCTGGTATAATCATATCCCAGTCCTGGTACTGAGTGGCCCTCATTTCCTTCATGGCTGCAATGTCAATGCTTCCCCACTGCAAGGAGTGACTGCAACTCAGCAGACTTATTACCTAGACTCCTTGCATTCAGCTTGACTACCCTCCACCCCGTCTCCTCCTTTACTCTTCCCTGGCCTCCCCCCCTCCTCCCCACCCCCGTGCCCCTACCCCAATCTCCTCCCTTTTAACTAGTGAGGTAAGCTTGTCTGGCTGCCCTCTCTGGGATCCCTGCCTACCAGTAGTCCACTCATTACCCCCGGTCCTAGTATAAATCCACCTTTGCTGTGATGTATCCCTCAATCCCCTTCATTAATACTGCCTTCTCCTCCCCACTCAAGTGTAGCCTGTCCCCTGCGTATAGGCCGTTATTATCCCTACTGCTCCCCAATCATCCACTACCCCATACCCCTTGGATTGACACCATTCCCCCAGCCATGTGTTGAACTTTCTGATCTCCCCTTCTTTGCCGTACTCACTTAGGGCACTGGGAGCACATCTGAGAAGGCCACTTATTACTTCAGCTCCTCACACAGTCTTCCCAGTTCCTCAAATCTCTCCCTCATAATTTTCACCATTTCATATGCCAGGTGGTTCATACCCACGTGAACCACGAGATGCTGTTTCCTCCTACTCCTTCTTGCACACATCAGAATTGACTGCTCTGCCTGCCATTAACCAAGGTATGGACTCTACCCATATACCACTATGTCTTTCCCCCTTGCTGCTCCATCTTATCCCATTAAGTATGGAATCCCCCAGCACTAGTATTCCCCCCTCATCTTTCCTTGCCTCCGCACTCATCCTCTTATTGAGGTACCTTACCCTTGAGTCAGCCCTATTTGTAGCTATGTACATGCCTCCTATAGCCCCCCTATCCTATTCCCCCTCACTGTTCCTTTGCTATCCTCCACAGCCCTCCCAACCCCCACTGGCCCCTCCTCCTTCTTGTCCTCCCTACCAGCACAGTTCTCCTCCCCCTATTACCCCATCCCCCTCTTCTGGCTGCCTGATGCCTCTTGTGCATTCCCCTCCTATTCCTCCTCCTGGAGATCCTCCCTCCCACTGCCTCCACCAAAGTCACCAGCACTTCAAACCTATTACCTACCACCACTGAGGTGACATGCATTGCCTCTTTCTCTCCTGATTTTGGCCTTCTCTATGGTGCTAGGTCCCATGTTCAGCTTGCTTCCACCCCCTTCACCATCCTTTCCATCAATCTGAAGTTCTTCCCATATGGCACCCTTATATTAACCCTTCCAGGTGGCCCTCATGCCCCAGCAAACCCCCCTCCCATCCTCCCTAACTCTCTGCCAATCCACAGCACGTCTTCCTCAAGCCTTCTTAGTCTGCGACAGATTGTACACCTACCAAGTTTCTACAGGATATTCATCCAAACTGCCTCCCCACATCTATTTCAGCCAACTATTCTGCCCATGTTCAAACAGCATGATTAATAGAAAGGTTCCCACCAAGCAGAGTACAGTCCTCCTATAGTTTTATCAGCTAGTACTTTATTTCAACTAGTCTTGTCCCTAAAAATAGAGATAAACATAATGTACTAACCCGTTACACAATTTCTTCTTCCCAAAAACAACTTGGGACTCAATAATGCCAGTCGGTGTAACATACCTGACTGAACTAGCCAATCTACGTACAATATTACTTTCTAGATTGGCAAAACAGTGTTTTCACAATGTACAGTGTTCTATACCAGCATATGCTTAAAATTCTATAATCCTACCCTTTGCAGCCTATAATTCCAAAAAGATTCACCATTTATACTCAGCCTGGGTCCATGAAGTCAGGGTAGTGATCAGCTCCTTCCTGGCTCTCTCCTGTATATGTGCCACCCCTTAGAGGGTGTCATCTTCCTTTGCTCAGCTCCTGACTCTGTGCTACTCCCTGAAGCGGGCTACTCACACCATGACCATTTAACACAGGTCTGGGCAGGGGTAGGTGGGTGGGAGGGCAGAAAACCCCCAGCTTCTCATGTTTTCTCCTGCAGCTCCCCTGCCCTGGACTTCAACAGTAAAACCCCCACTCCCTCCAGACGACTACCCATCCCAGCACCCACTCACTCCACAAATGCACTCTCAACTGTAGTTGTGACTGGGCCCAGCCCTTTAAAGCCCAGCCACTCACTAAAATCAGGCATGGCTGTGCCCGATTGACTCCTGAGTCCGTGGCATGATTGGTTCCCCAAGTGCTGCCTGATTGGTTCTTCTAGTGCTGAGAACCTTTCTTCCCGATCACTGGTCTGTCCATGCTGCTCCTCATCCCAGACTCCCGGCCCCTGCTGCTCCCTTCCAGCCACTGATGCAACAAGAAAACCCCCACTCCTCATGCTCTCTCTGGTGCTTCCGCTGCCCCAGACTTCAGCAGCAAAGCCCCCACTTCCTCCAGATTGCTGCCTATTCCAGAGCCCACTCTCTCCCCAAATGTGCTGTCAACTGCAGTAGTGGCTGGACCCAGCCCTTTAAAGCCCAGCCACTTGCTTGGATCAGGTGCGGCTCTGCCTGATTGGCTTCTGAGTCCATGGCCTGAATGGTTGCCCAAGCACTATCCAATTGGCTCTTCAAGCACTGGAAACCTTTCCTCTTAATCAACACTCTGTCCAAACAACTCCATGTCCCAGACTCCCAGCACCTACTGCTCCCTTCCAGCTGCTGATGTGGAAAGAAAACCTCTGCTTCTCATGCTGTCTCTGGCAGCTCCACCACCCCAGACCTACTTTATTTGTTGAATTATTTATTTTATTTATTTATTTATTTATTAAATGTTGATGATCGGGTAGGTCCACTGAGCTCTGAAGGTCCCTTTTGCAGGGCGACCTGGGGAGGCATTACATGGAGTGATACAGGCAGTAAACAGGTGTCAAATAACATACAGGTTCAACAGTTACAGTTTTTGTCATTGATTCAGAAACAGTAGCGGCATTCTATCCATAATGGTTTGGCATGACTCATGGACTCAATGGTTTGCCAACTTTAGCGGCAAAGCCCCCGCTCCCTCCAGACAGCTGCCTGTCCCAGCGCCCACTCGCTCCCCAATCGCGTTCTATACTAGGTGAGTGGCGGGACAACTGGACTACCAGGGACTTTTTTAAAATGGGTGAACAGGTGATCAGGGACTGGTGGAACCACTATGCCACCAGGCTAATTTTTTGTACACTGCAATGGACATTAAAAGGGTGGAGGTATGCAATGAACCACTGGGGAATATTTCAAAAACAGCTCAGAGGAGAAAACAATGGGTTGAGGGACACTCTAAGCTACCATGATAAAGGATGGGGGGACACACTGAACCACCAGAGAACATTTAAAAGAGCATGGAGGAGTGATCATGGCTTGGGGTACACACTAGACCACCAGGGATCCTTTTAAAATTTGTGAATAGTCGATTGGGTGGTAGGGGGACCAATATGCCACCATATCTTACTTTTTACACTGAAAGGGATGCTAAGGGGCTGCTGCACTCCATGCAAGTGAGCTAATAATGGGCATACAAATGGTTCCTTTATGCCTTGCATGCCCAGTTGGTTAATTTGCATGTTCGGGCTTAATACAGCCAACAGGGTTCTTGTTACTATCCTGTTTCAGGCAGTGCTATTTTCTATGGGCTATATACTGCCAGCTCCATGTTGGGGCAGCATGGTTTCACTTAGTGTTGTGCCAACATGGCCCAGTATTTAGTCATATAGCGCTGCTCGCTATATGACTGAATATCACAGTAGCTAGGGAGAGCACAGGGGCAATTACAATGTAAATATTTTTACTACACTTGCTCAGTTTTCTGAATGTAAGACCCACTGAAATACTGAACTGAACATTAAAAGATATACAGGCTCATGAGACCCTAACAGTGACTTGGCACTGGTCAATTTCCAAGCTAATCAGTCCTGGAACAGCTTTATTATTAATGTGTAAAAAATAAGTGTTTAAGATTAAACTGACTAATTGACTCAAATATACTAGTGATACTATGCTAGTATAATATATTTATATATAAGCAATGAATAACAGGGTTTATTAGAACTGCTCATTCATTTCAGTTATTCACCTCTGGGCAAATAAGTTATTTTACCTGTAGCTGTTGTTATTTTCCCTTTGACAGCATAATATTGATGTTGCTTAATAATGATGCTGAAACTGTTCTAAGTCCCATGGTATTACCTGGAAATCCAATAGGTTGTCAAAGAATATTTTTTTATTTACTCTGGATCTGTGCCAGTAATGTCAGGATAGAACTCATGCCTATAGTGCCGGCCCGGTGGTGCTGAGGGTTGAGGCGCTGACCTCCACACCTCGCACCATTCCAGCGACCCGGGTTCAGGAGCTGACTCGGGGAGCTGGAGGTCAGCTGGGAGCAGAATGGCTGAGCATCCTACGATGGCTCACCTTCTCTGACGGGAGGGTGGGAATTCAGCTAGGGCGCGCGGTAACCTCTGGCGGAGGCTGGGGGCATGACAGCACGTCTGCACCTCAGGGGTTTGATTGTTCATGGGTGGAGGCCTGCAGACCAATCATCTCTAGAGGCTGCATCATCTAGGGGGAGGACATTGTAGACATCAGTGCTTGCACCTTGATGTCAGGGTCTGGCAACATCCCTTACACAATAGGGAAAAACACCCCTCAGAGATGGGAAGACAGAGTGCCGAGCCGGGTCCCGATGTGCCAGTGCCTGCCTTCCACCCCAGGACCCTGACAAGACTTGAAGGATTCGGGGGCTGCCTGACCCCAACCCCTCCTGGGGGGTTTGTTGAGGCTGGATGCAGGGACTGAAGATTGCAAGGTAGGCACTCATAGGAGCAGGTTTAATGGGCGACTCCCGATGGAGCAGCTCTGTGGGGCAGTAGGAAGGGAAAAATAGAAATATCAAAAAAAAAGAACTCATGCCTATATCACTTACTGCTGGTCATCACTATTAACAGCATTCCAGAAATGAATAAAAATCATATCCCTGAACTTCCTGTGAAATATCCCCTATTTATACATACTACAATAGAAGTGGGTAGGACAACAATCAATTATTTCATTTATCCATTTATTTATCTCAAATATTTTACCAAGAAAGACATACTGAAACATATAAACACATACTGAGCTGGTATGAGCTAATTTTTAGATGCTTCCTGAGGAGAGGAGGAAGGGGAGAGTACAGTGCAATTACAAAATACAATGTTTAGAAAATGCAATAATATGGAAAGATGTACAGCAAAATGAGCAACATGAGCAAATGAACAAAATGTTAGCAGAAGACATGCATGCATGAATAAAAATATATTGTAGATATTGCTGTTGTTTCATTTATTTTACAGGATGCACATGTCATAGACAGCATTGTGCAGCTGGAACTTTCTCAGAACCAAAGAGCAGTTTTTACAATGCTGATAGCACAGTAGCCAAGTTCTTCCAAAAGACCATTGCTGAACGCAATAGAAACAGTTAAATCTTCACATAAACAGCTGCTTTAAAAGTTGTACCTTTAAAAGGATGTTGTATAAAACAAACACACAATAACTTAAATCAAAATATACAATTTATCACCACTTGTGAGAGAGCTAGACTTTCATAACTAACTTGTGGCTTTCTGTTACGGTCCCCCAATAGTAACCTAATATGTACTGTTTCTGTAATTTTCTAGCACTGTATAGTTTTCTTTTATAGTTTGAGTCTTTGCTGTTGGCATCAGGCACATAAATCAAAGTTTTGCAGATTATACAAACCCAAATACATGTTCAGGGGTTTCAGATTACAAGATTAACTAAAATAATTTATTATGCCAGTTCTTAATCAGTGCAGTGGTAAGACTAGTACTCATAGATAATTTCATTCAGATATGAAAAAACTGCAGATGCCTCACTAAAAATGCATTAGAACACAATATTTCAGTTTATGGTGTAGTACGTATATTTGCTGTAATTATCACATGGCTGAAGAACATTTTCCCTAAGAATCTATACATTTGTTGTCTCCACCTGAAGTCATAGTCATCTCCTAGTGATTAAGTATTTCTACAGCTGAAGACTAAAGTTACAGGAATGACAACTGATAACTCACAGCTTCAGATTTTGACAGGCAACACACAGTATCACAGTATACTATGCAGCTAAATTCAAAATTACACATAGGGCAGGATATTCAGACTGTGCTACACAGTGGCGCAAGTGGGGGCACAGCGCAACTGAGATACGCTGGGGCCAGAACAGGGCAATATTCAAAGGTGATGTGCAAAGGTGCATCTCTGTTGAATATGGCACAGAATGTGCCTGGTGCAAGAACAGTGCACTGGTGCATTCCCCAGACAGGGAGGACCAGGAATGATCCAGCGCAAATGCAGTTGGCTGTGTGTATCACCTGCGATATTCAGAGTTGAGCGTGCAGATGGGGCCATAATATATGCATGGCACATATTGGGCCATTAGCATGCCATTATGGCCCCAATTGCATGTGATGAGCAGTGCAGCCCGACGAAATGCACCTGGTGCCCTGCGGAGTTGCCGGCAGCAGTAGCTGGATACCTGGTGGTCAATGCCCCCCTCGTATGCCCGATCATGGGCAGTAGTACAATAACAACCCCTACCTGTTGGTCTAGTGATCCCCCCCATTATGCCTGATCATGGGCAGTTATAGAAAATAAATCTCCATGGTGGTACAGTGTACATCCCCCCATTACCCCCCATCATGGTTAGTTGTAGAAAAGAAATCTCCATGGTGGTCCAGTGCCCCCCCCCTTCCTGTATGCCTGATCGTGGGCATTTGTATACAGTAAAGCACCATGGTGGACTAGCGGTTCCCCTCTCCCCTCAGGTATGCCCACTTATGGGTGTTTAACAACTATTACCCAACCTGGTAGTCTAGTGGTTCCCCCTCCCCTCCCACTAACAGAGGCCCCCGGCCACCCAGTTCCCCCCTCATCATCAGCGGGTGGCAGCACCCCGCCCGCATACTGCCCAGCCCACCTCCAAATGTTAGCTTACAGTATGATCTGTAAGTCTATTGGTCCACAGTGTGGACAATGAGCTTACAGGACCATGCCTGTGCTACCTGAGCACAAATATAATTCACATATTTGTGCCTGTAATGTTAATAATGTGTCTGCAAGCCCACTGGTCCACATTGTGGACCATTGGGCTTACAGATCTTACTATAAGTTGTCATTCAGCGGGCAGCTGGGCAGTATGCAGGTGGGATGCTGCCACCTGCCGATGACAGGGGGGAACTGGGTGGCTGGGGGCCTCTGTGAGTGGGAGGGGAAGGGGGAACCAATAGACAACCAGGTTTAATTTCATTAATACCAATACCCATGATCGGGCATATGGGAGGGAGGAGGAGAACACTGGACCACCTGAGTGAGTGTGGGTGCTTCTGGACAGTGTCCCTGCTGGGTGGGTGGCCATCTAGGGCTGGCAGGTGCTATGTTGTACCCTGCAATATAGCAGCCTGCCTGTGGGTGGCCTGGCTTTGAGCCTCTTTGTTCCGGCTCAACTTTGAGCCCCCGTATGCTGCACAACTAAGGGTTGTGCCAGCATATGCGCCCCACAATCACGGGCTGGATATCGGGATGTGCTGTATATGCATGGGAACGCCCCTTGCATTTGCACTGCATACATTAACTTTTCACCCCGGCACATCGTGACTTGCGTCACGACAGTCCTCCTGCTCAGTATTGCACCAGGGAATATTATTGGGGTTGCACTGGCGCAACTCGGTTGCGCCAGGTGCAACCCCTTTGAATATCTGGCTCATAGTATCTTCCTGTAAACATTCCTTTTCATGAAGAATATGGGGATGCAGACAGTATATGGAATATCTGTTAAACTGTGCCTTTAGTGGATATTATGTTTTTAAACTATTCCTCTCAGGCATTAGTAGCTTCTTAACACATAGATTATTACTCCTTCCTATGTCTGTACATATAGTACTGTACTTGACTACATCAGTGCTGTATAAAAACATTAGGATAGCTAGTGCATGCATGTTTAAGGGGGGGCAGTTACCCCCCTGAAAAAAATAATTACCTCAGGTTTTACAGATGTTAAAAACATACATTCTGAAATGTCAACATTTATTAATGCAACAAAAAGCATCAAGTACATATATACTTATAATAAGAATCAATGTACATTACATTAAATATAATGGCTAGGATATTCAAAGGGGTTGTGCCCCAGCGTGCTATTCAAAAGGGGAAGTTGTGCCACGCAAATCCCGATGCGCCGAGGTGCACCAGTAATGTATGCGGTGCAAGTGTGGGGAGCGTGCTCATGCATCTTCGGCACATCCTGATACTCAGCCTGGGATGTGCGGTGCATATGCAGGCACACACCTGCCTTGTGCTGCACGGGGGGGGGGGCACAAAGATCCACTGAAAATTAAGGGAGTAAGGACTGACCACCCACAGGCGGGCTTCCGTATTGCAGGGTACAACATGGCAGCCACCAGCTGTGGGTGGCCACCAGACTCCCAGAACCACAGGCCAGACATGCCCTCCTCTCACCCGATCACAGGCTATGTTATATTAATACAATTCCTGGTGGTCTAGTGGACCATCTCCAGCCCAATCATAGGCTATGTAATATTATTATTATCCTTGGTGGTCCAGTGGACTGAATCCTGCCCGTTCGCAGGCTTATAATAATGAAATATATCCCTGGTTGTCCAGTGGACATGCTCTCCATCCCGATTGTGGGCTATGTAATATTATTATTATCCCTGGTGGTCCAGTGGACCCGCTCCCAAGCCAGTGCGGGCTACTTGCCACATGACTGCCTGGTTCCGGTGGCTCCCTCCTCCCCACCCGCCCACTTGGCCCCGCCACCTGCTCCCCGGTCAGCGGCGGGCGGCAGCCCCACCCACAAGTCACCCGCCCACCCGCCAACTGACAGCATACAGTACAGATGTACGCCTATTGGTCCACAGCGTGCCACTGGGTGTACAGACTATATTGTATTACACAGTCCCTATATGTGAATGGATCCATTCACATATCGGGATCAGGTGTAGTACAGTTTCAGATGTCCATTGGCCCACACTGTGACCAATGGGTGTACAGACTGTACTGTATGCTGTCAGTCGCGTGGCGTGTCAAGCGGCTTGTGAGTGGGGAGCTGCTGCCCACCACTGACTGGAGGAGGAGCAGGGTGGTGGGGCCCAGTGGGTGGGTGAGGAGAGGGGTACCACTGGACCACCAGGGTGTTTTCATGTATGAAGTCTGCGATCGGGCTTGGGAGCATGTCCACTGGGCCACCAGGGATATATTTTACTATTATGAGCCCGCTATCGGGCAGGATTCGGTCCACTGGACCACCAGGGATAATAATTATTACATAGCCCATGATCGGACTGGAGAGCAGGTCCACTGGACCACTAGGGATGACAGTATATTTACAATGCCCGCAAATGGGTGTTGGGGCATTTTACCGCCGAGGGGCAGGGGGCGTCGGTCCCCGGCGGCTGCAGCCTGGCAGGGCACCATGTGCAAGTTGCCAGGGATCGGCGCACCTGCATGCAAATGGGGCCATAATGACATGCAAATGGCCCCGTTTGCACTTTGCATGCATAATGGCCCCATTTGCATACCCATCGCTGAATATCATGGTTCCTGCACCTATCGCAACTGTACTTGCAATGGCACATCCCCCTGTTCCTCACTTGCCACTTGCGCTGCCACAGTGCCACTGTGCAACCTCCACTACACCCCAATCCAGAGCACCTTGCCCACCCTGTCCATTGATTCCTTGCTAATAAAGCTCACATTGCCTCACTCAGTGCCTTTATACATGGCTGGGTCCTACTGTGCCCCCGACACCCCCATGCCACTCATAATGGACCACCTGAGCACAATTAAACTACTTGGCTCAGCAGGAGAGCTGATTATCCTTGGTGACCTCAACTCTAACTGGCTCTGCAGTACCAGTTCTAAGCTACGTAACCACGCTTCATCCTTAAATCTCTCCCAACAAATTACCGAACCCGCACACTTAAATCATAAGTCCAAAAACCACTCCCTTCTATATTGGGCTCTTACCTCGCACCCTCACCCTATACTTGAATCCGGCCTCCTTCCGGACTCACCAAGTGACCATCACCTAATCTACGTGGTCAGAAAAATCTTAAGACCAAAATCTCCCCCTCCCCGGCGGATACTGCTCACCAGATCTTACAAATCCCTCAATCTCTCAGCGCTCCTTCACGACCTGTCCACCATGAACTGGTCTTTCATCCTCCAGGCACCCTCCATCGACTCTGCCCTGGACTTTTTTCAAATACAAATTCCTCACCACATGGAACCTCCATGCACCACTAAAAAGGACCTGAGAAAGAGGAGACCACCTGCCCTGGGTCTCCGCCAACATTATTGATCAACTCCATGCCAGGGACCAAGCATGGAAATCCTATAAGGTAACCAGTTCCCAGGAGGCACTCCAACACTATCGCACACTGCAAAACTCCTGCACCAGGCTCTTATGGCAGGCCAAGGCCAACTACTTCAAGTTCTCACTCCACGCTAACCTAAATCACCCAGTGAAATTCTGGAAAACTCTAAAATCACTAATCGCCCCCTCGACTCAGCTCCCCACCCCAGCCTTAAATGTGGATGGCTCAACCATCACCGAGCCAGGTGCAGTGGCCTCAGCTTTTAACAACTTTTTCACAAGTTGTGCAACCTCTCTCCTCACCTCACTCCCCCAATCACACCATCACCCATCCACGTCTCATCCACCCTCCCCCATATCTTTCTCCTTCTGTCCAGTCACCCCGACCGAAGTATTAACTCAGCTGTGGGACCTAAACCCCTCTAAAGGAAAATGTCCCTTGGGTATGGACTCCAAACTGCTTTACTTGTCCGCTTCCAGCCATTGCCACCCCACTGGCCGCACTATACAATCTTTCATTCTCACTTGCTTCTGTCCCAGCCAATTGGAAGAGTGCCACAGATATACCTCTCCTGAAAGGGGACGATCCCTCATCTCCAGGTAACTACCACCATATCTCATTACTCCCCATCCTAGCTAAAATCCAAGAACACCTCATACTAGCCCAACTCTCCCCTTTCCTTGACTCTGCCTTCTACTTCACTCCTTACTAATCTGGCTTTAGGAAATCGCACTCCACCATCACCTCCCTCCTACGGCTCACCAACACTGTACTTATGTGTATGAATCATGGGCACATCACTTCAGTGATCTTTATGGACCTTGCTAAGGTGTTTGACACAGTCTCCCACATCCTACTGCTATCGAAACTCACACAGGCAGGCCTATCTATACCCAGTTCCAATTGGTTCCAATCCTATTTAGCTGGAAGGTGACAAGCTATAAAAGTTGGTCAACATACTTCTGCCCCTCTCCCAATTAATACTGGTGTCCCCCAAGGCTCAGTCCTTGGCCCCATCCTGTTCTCCATATTCCTAAATGACCTGCCCTTGGTATGTAAACACGTATCCTTAAATATGTACACAGACGACACGGCTCTTTATGTGTCAGGTCACTCCCACTCTGAGGTGGCCCCCAGACTACAGGAAAATTTCACCGCTCTCCAGAAATGGCTTCACTCTAACCAACTCTTCCTAACCCCAAAAAAACCTTCTCCATTACCTTCAGTACCAGGCAGCGACTCAAACGTCTCCCCACCACCCCTTCTTTCCACACCTTAGATGGTATACCATTGGAGGCCCTCTTCTCCTTCTGGTACCTTGGGGTCTGGCTCGACCAGCACCTTGACTTCTCGGGACACATTGACTCAGTCCACAAGAAACTGTACCCCAAGCTTGGCACCTTATATTGTAACAGGGGCTGTATCCCTCTGGAGACCTGCAAAGCTATTCTACAGAGAATGATCCTCCCGATACTAGACTATGGTGACGTAGTATACACAGCCGCCCCAATTCCAATCTTTCCAAACTTGACCCCTCTTCCACTCCTTTTGCCATTTCACCTTAGACTGCCCCCCCATGTACTACTGTGAACTCTACAAGTCCCTTAACCTACCATCTCTACAGGATCGGAGACTACTCCACGGTGCAAGACTTACTACTAAATTCTGGTCCCAGACCCTCCCCCCTACCTTGGGTCCACACTCCAAGCTCAACTAACCACAGTGTACTCCCTCAGAAACACTGACTCCCAGCTCCTCTATGTCCCATTTATGGCTACTGCCAAAGGGCAGGCTGCCTTCAAGTATCATATGCCTAAACTCTGGAACTCCCTACCAGTGGCCATCAGGCACACAGACAACTCACAGCAGCACAACCTGTTACTCAAAGCACATTTTACGCCCACCTGCTCCTGCCGACAGTCTCTTCGAGACCCCTAATGCTCCACATCTCACTCCTGTCTTCCTAACTGCTCCCCCAGGCCTTAGTGCATCTCCTTGGTTCATGTAGGCCCACCTCACCATGCTGCTACAGATTTTCCTCCCCTGTAGTAAAAGGGAGCAACACTATATGTATTAAGTAGGCTCCCTTATGGCACAGTTGAGTTGCTGACTTGTGTAGTTAGACCTGCTTGTTAGCAAGCCTCCCCTCGTATGCTATTGTATTAGCTCATTTCGTCATACATGTTTATCATTGATCAAGATGTAACCTGTTTTATGCTTCGTTGGTACCATGTACTATCTGCTTTGTATGTTTTTATCCTTTCCCCCCTCCCTCAGGTCGCATCTGGAGTCGAGCAGTACTCTGCTCAGTATGCTTTCCTGGTGAAACTCTTAAATAAATAAAAAATAAAAAATGCAAGCGGCCACTGTGCCATATTCAACAGTGCTGAGCCATGGTGCAGCACCATTGAATATCGCCCAGATCACGCCCTGGCGCATCCCAGTTGTGCTTCACCCCAACTTGGTGCAGTCTGAATACCCCACCCAATATGTATTCATTATGCTGCACATAAACATTAATTTCCAGGTGAAATGAAAGTATTAATTTTATTACCATGAAAAAGAGATACACATAATAATTCAGAGATCACTGGTCCCAAGGATTTAACATCAATTCCTAATTAAGCCCAACACCCATTTGAGGAGTCTCCCATGGGAGTGAGCTACTTACCATGTAGCTGTACTAAGACATTTTATAAATAGCACTTTACAGATGTTTTCATCCTGCAGTACTCATGTAACAGCAAGGTTATTTGTATGTGACTTCATGAATTTTTAGTGGCTACATGCTGCAAACCAAGCTGTAAAAACTTGCCTGAGATGGTACACTAATTTCAGGTGCCATTCTGTTATCTAGAGAGAGAGAGACAATACTTGGGAAAGGAATAGGCACTGCAGTGATAATTAAAGCAGTAACACTATCTGTTGCTTTCTGTGTAATTAAACTGTCCTTTGCACTGGAACAGATTAGAGACAGTATCAAATACAATACGTCAGTTTCTTTGACGGAGCATTGGGGCATTATTGTTTACTCATTCTGCATCACTAGAACAGAGACCACTACCGTCTCTTTCTCATTTTCTCTCAGTGGGATAGATATTATTTTGTTAATGGTAATCAGCCATAGAATCAAGCTGATTTGTGAAGGAATATCTGCACATTCAGCCCTAGGCTGTGACATGTTTTTTTTTTTCCATGGAGGATATGGTTATGGAAATAATTATAGTTTGTTTAAAAAATGTGAACATTTTGTGTGTGCCCAGAGCTGACTGACTGTTAATATAGCCCTTTGAAATCAATGGCAAGCCAGGTGATACACTGCTGCAGATGTACCCTTCCAATGTGTGGGGCTTACCACTGAGCTGCCAGTACCACCAGTGTGCTTGCTCTCTCCGGCCCAAAGGGCCAAAGGATGTAGATTTTGCAACAGACAGTAAAGGGGAACAATAGTAATGGATGAATTCATAGCCAAATATGCCATACTGGAAGTTTACTCACCTAGTAAAGGTGATTGTGGGAGCACGTCTCTATGGTACTCCCTTGTGGGTTATGTCCATCTGATAGGTTGCTGATGCACATCGACTGCCCAACCTTTATTGTGACCTTTTGTGATAACAAATAGTCTGTCAGTGCATCCTAAATCTTTAGTGCTGCTAAGGTATGTCTTTATAACTCTGGACTTGTCTAACATTATCAGGTCAGACTTTGGGGGGAATTGTGAGTCCAGTCCTAAGATAGGGATTTCAATTACTTGTTTCTTGTGGAAATTGGAAGATATCTTAAGAATGAATTGTGGAATTGTTCTGAGGGTGACCCTGTTGTGGAAGAAAAATAAGGAAGGTTGTTTATGTGACAGGGCACTGAGCTCGCTGATTTTTCTGGGAGAGCATAATGCTACTAAGAAGATAATTTTGATTGACATCCACTACAGTTCCACTATGTCCATGGGTTAAAACGAAGCTTTTGTGAAGGCATTCAGAACCAGATTAAGATCCCATGGTGCTGTAATGTGTTGATATTAGGGCCTTATCTACACAGTGGCTTTCAAGAATCTGATCACACTGGGCTAGGACCCTGGAGGGATATTGTGTACTTGCCATTTTGGCAGACCTATAGCAGACAATTGTGCTTTTAGAGAAAATGAGGACAACCCTTTGTCTAGATTGTTCTGTAAGAATAATAGTAACTGTGGAATGGATGTTTATTCTGGTAATCTATCATGTTTGGAACACCATTTTGAGAATATTGCCCAGTGTCTCTTGTAGGTGCTCACTGTAGAGACCTCACTTGACAGCAGCATTTTGCTGATGACTGATGAATGATAGCCTGCTCAGAAGTCTCTCATTTGGGAGGGGTTTGGGTGGGGTTGGGGAAGCTGTAGTAAAATGAAACTAAGAGCTGTACAATCGGGCAGACTTGATAGACCTGTATGCCTTTTCCGCCGGCAATTTCATATGTTTGTTTTTCAGGAACCACGCCAATAACTTGAGATTCTGCAGGCTGGGATGCTGCACTGGCCCAGTATTAAAATGTCCTGACTGTTAGGTAGTATCTGAAGATCCAGGGTCATGATCCAGGGACATGAATATTACTGTGGTAAACCAAATGAAACTTTGCCAGTAGGGTGTTATCAGTATGACCATAGACCATGTTTGAGATATTTTTGGCAGCAGTTGTGGTGTAAGATGAAATTGTGGAAATGTGTAAGACCTGTTGAAGTTCCAGTGTAGAGATAGGGAATCTATTTTGCTGGAGTGGGAGTCTCTGAACCTCAAGAAGAATTTCTGGACCTGTGCATTTTTGTGAGTTTATATCAGCTCTAATCTTTTGTTTGATTGTCCTGCTGTCCTCCTCGGGCTAAGTATAGTCATAGAGGACTGCACTTAGTCACTGAAGACATACAGAACTGGAAAACATTTGATTTGAGATTACAAAAGCTATAACTTGTACTGCAGGCTATTGAATCTCTCACTGCTTCCTATTGCTCTGATGTCAGCTGCAGGGGGTTCTGGGATTTGTAGTAACAGAAGATGTCAGCCTAAAAGTAAACAAAATTTATCTGATACAATCTACTATACTACAGTAAATAGTAAGTAAACCAAAATATTTTTACACACAAAGTGCACATTGGGATCAACCCCACATTTGAGTGTGGGGCCTTTTGTGCTGACTGTTCCACTTTAAGAATTGCTGAAGCAGAAGCTAGAGGACAGTGGTGCAGCCTGCTCGATGCACATGAAAAAAATGAGTTACCTGAGTTGGTCAGGAGTTCAGAGGGTCCGATTTTGACTTGAAGTTATATGCGCATCACCAGCCTATCAAATGGACATAACCATCGAGTAATGGTTTCAGAGTACCATAGAGATTGTGACCCACAATGGAGAGTGGTTTCATGCTAGGTATCAAAGACATCTCTGTTACTATCTATGGAGAGCATGATTAGATCTCAAACAGAATTGTGTTCCCCCCTCATCAATGGCCTGACTAAACTGGACATTAAGCACAATGGGGGCTTTGCATTAATGACAGGCTGAGTAGAAGTGATAGACATGTACCTGGCCTGTGCAGCTATGCACCCTCAGACAGGCACATGTCCATTGGCATGCACAAACATTAGCCCCCGGCGGGTGTCTGTCCTCAGTGCGTTCCCCAAATGCACAGCTGCACAGGGGTAGATTTGAGAATGCAGATAGGCATCCAGTTGGATGTCCTTTCTAGTCTCTAGTGGATCTCCTGCTGTGCACAGCTCAGGGGACTGGGAATAGTGCAGGACTTGGAAATCTAAAAATGATGGGTGGTGCCCGATTGGCTGCCCAGCCCTCCCTATCTGCCTGAAGGGCTGGAGCAAAATGGTGGGGGTGATTGGTCCCATGCACTCGGCAATTGAAATCTGGCAGGGTGTGCAGAAGATACGGCAGGGTGCCTGTTGTTATATCCTGCTCCCCCCTCACCCAGTAATCCATACCTTCATGAATGTTGTGGAGTGTGTGCATGCCCCCAGACATTTCCTCTGACCATGCATGCACATTGCTGCACAAAGTGCTTGAGAGATCCAGTTCAGAAAGGGCATGTGTTCCTTCTCCAAATGCCACTGGGGGGTCCGTTGTACCTGCAATATGTGACATTCTAACCTACATTTGCCAGCTTACTGCAGATCCGCAGCTTGTTACCAATCCACACTGTAATGCATAGACCCCAATCTGTGCACACAAAAAAAAATCAAGGGGCACAAATAACTGCTTAAGGCAGGGCCCTTGGTAAAATGTACTTTGTGGCTGGCAGCTCCCATAACTATAAAACTGACAGTCCACATTGTTCATCTCTGACCCTTTCACAATGGCCATGAAGCCAAAAGACAGGCAAGGGGCAGTCAGCCTTAGAAGCTTGATCCCAAGACACCCAATGCTCAAAAGGAGTTTGGTGGACTTATTTGTTAACCCAGCAGTAATGCAACCAATTAGCAACCAAGTGACAGCCAGACAGACCCTACCAGGGACTGAGGTAGCACAAGATATGAGTGTTGGGGATTGGGTGCCTACAATAATGGTGACCCAATCCCCAGCACATGTCTCCAAGGCTTCCATAGGGTAGGATGACCAGATGGGGGGGGGGGGTTAGCGAATATAGTGACAGGCTGTTGTTATACGTAGGTGCACGGGGGAAGAAATGTGAAGGGTGGTGCTGTGGTGGGTTGCCAAGCTGAACCCGTGGCATGGTGGGTGGATTGCTGGCATTGTTCAGCAGGGTACTGGATTCAGGTCTGGGCGCTGGTGCATTTTTGTTGTGCCTGGCCAAAACTTTTATTTTTTATGTTTTCACTCCTCCCCCCCATCATGCACTGCCCTGGAGTTGAGAATCCTTAAGTAAGGGGTTATGGGGGGCAAAGCCCCCCCATAAAACATTAAAAACTAAGTCCCCGGCTGTGCGCAAGGGTATCAGACTGGCAAAATACATTTTAGGCACTCTTGACTTCTCGAAAACGGCGATCACCTTTAGGCTTTCACTGTTATCACATGTAAAAGAAACTGAGAGGGGGAGTTAGCCAACTAGAATACTATATGCTGCTGTGGGAATTTCCAGCATGTAGTCAGTCTGCCAGAGGCATTATAGGGAGGCAGATCTCCTATATGCTAGAGGAATATGGCAGCTGTGTAGAGATTTTGGATGGAGAAACTGTGTGTACTGCCACCAAGGAGGAGATCATTCTTCGCAGAACTGTAGGAGAAAGACATTGAAGTCCGTGGCTGAAGGTATATATTTCTTAGAGGTGAACTGTGTTGGACCTATAAGGCTTGTGGGGATGAGCTGTTTTTAGAATATAATTGTTTAATGATACAGTCACTCCTTGAGAGTACTAGGTCACATAATCTCAGATTATATGTTGAAATCTGTAAAACTCAACAGAGAAAAAACTTTGTAACTCTAAGAGTTCCACATTTATGGAATTCTCTTCCAGTTAATGTGGTATCGTGTCAATCTCTGGACCTTTTTAAAAAGGAACTTGATTTGTATATGGGTGACAACAAGTTTTACTACCATCATTAATTAATGGTGGTGAGTTTAATATTGGGCTTGTCCCTCAAACTCGTATAACCTATGAACCTATGAACCTATGAAAGGGTAGTCTGCCCTGCAGTTGAGAGTTAGCATACGTTGAGAGATTTATCCAGAAACAGACAAGAGGAGTCTGATCAAAGACAGAACTGGCAGACCAAAAGACCACCATACTAGGCAACAGAGCAAGGAGCGCTGCAGAGGCCCAATATCCTCAAGACTATGGTTCCACATGGCCCCACATATGGTGGTGTTACGTTTGTTGAACTAGGCACCTGGCCAAGATTAATTTTTTGTTGTAGAACTTTTATTTTCAAAAAGGTTTACAAGACATATTATACATCCATAAAATCTGTATCATATATTTAACCAATCAACAGGTAGTATACTGGTGTATATTTCCAGCAGGGAATAAGGAGAGGAGCGGTAGGAGGAGTAGGGGAAAAGGTAGGAGAAAATGAGAGGGAAGAGAGGGGAGATGGAGCAGGAGGAGAAATTGGAGTAAAAGAAAAAAGGGGGGTTGGGTAAGAACAGGCAGCAAATTAGTCTCTTAGAGGTGTACAGGTAAGTTTAACTGTTAATACCCACAATCAGGAATGTCAGATAAAAGATACAGAAATTAGTTAATATCTAGTCCTTATTCCTCCTGGAATGAATACAGGTAGAAAACACTGGATGTTTATGAACGCGAGGATATTGGCAGAAAGGGGTATACTGCAGTGCTCACCAAGACCGTCCATGGAAATAACAAACTGTTGTACTCACCAGGGCAAAATCTCCCTCCCAGTTGACTGACTTTGCTGGACATAAGCACACCAAGCATATTTCCTTGTATCTAAACAAGCCAATCAAGTCCTCTTTCATGGCCTTGGGAGAAGAGTTGGGCAAAAGTGTGTGTATGCTCTGCAAAATTCAGACTGAACCTAGGGCGGAAACAGATACATACTAAAGCTTAAGTTCTTAACCTTAATATTTTATGTTGTAGATAGAAAGAAAATCAGGTGTACAGCCAGATATACCTGAGAGTGGGGGGGGTGGACTTATACTAACCAAAACCTTAGCAAAGGATAGGTGTGAATTACCTCTCGAAACATTAAACTGTCTGCTAACTGTCCACATTCAAACCTGATTGTATCCAGCAAGGTATGTGAAAGTATTCATCCTACCCCCATCTGAGGTTGTACATAGTTAAGGTAAGGTGCCCAACAAAGTCTGAATGTAGGGATTTGAGATGTCTGAAGATGGGAAATTCAGTCTAGTTTGGCCAAGGTCGAGAGGAACGTCAATATCTCTGGTGTTGTGGGGACCAGGGAGGATCTCCGTTTGCAGAGAATGGCTCTCTTAGTTTGCAGAGTCAGCAAAGCAGGCCATCTGTACTCCTGTGGTAACATCTGAGGGAGATCGCTTTGTATTCCCTAGAGATAGGAAAGAGGGCTAAAGGGGATCTGCTGTTGTGTTACTCTAGAGGCTAGAGTCTATATTTCTCACCATAGGGGTTGAATTTTTGGACAGGACAATAGTATGTGTAACAGATCCCTCCCTGGTTTCTGGCATCTCCAACAGCAGTCAGACTCCAGTAATTTGGCTTTATACAAGATTGCAGGAGTTCTATACCAAAAGTGGGCAATTTTATTTTGAATCAGTCTGGATCTGGCATCTTTAAACCAGCTATGTGTATCTTTCCAGGTCTGGTCCCAAGCCCCAGGTGAGATGTGGAGTTGCAGCATCTTCTCCCATTTATGTCTTGCCTCCTCAGATTAAGAAGGAAGGGTAACCCTAAGTTTGGCGTATATACGGCCTGCTAGCCCCTGAGGATGTTGTAGCCAAATGTTAAGGTCAGAGGGTTTACCATGGGTCAAGGTAGGGGATGGAAGATTTCGAGTTTCATCTCTAAGTTGGAGATATTTTCAGAAATCCACTTGTGGAATTCCCCATATCTGTTGGAGGGACTGGAATGTATGGAGAGCTTTGAGGCTTGGGATCATTATATCCTCCATTTTGGAAATGCCCAACTTCACCCATTGTTGCCATAATACTACAGATCCTATAGTAATGAAGGGATTTTGCCAAAGAGGAACATAGAGGAGTGGGAGATGGTCCATTTTCATCTTCAGATGAGTACTAAACCAGTTAGCTCGGGATATTTCCACCGTAGGTGTGCTATGATCTGTGTCAGGTCTACGGAATAGTCCAACTTTGGGACAGGCTTCTGTTATGAGAAGTGAGGAAGGGTGAGCAGTTCCTGTAATGTTCAGTTCGAGTTGTATCCATTGTGGGGAAAGGGAGGAAAGGGAGGAAGGGGGCACATCCACTTAACCATTTGGGCCAGCAGAAAAGCCCGGCGGTATCCCTCTAGCCATGGAAGATGCCAACCACCTTGCTCCCAGTGAGACCTAAGTTTGGAATGGCTGTATCTGGGTTTAGATCCTTCCCAGAGAAAGTCCCCAACTAACTTATCAGTGGCCATATGCCAGTTCTTAGGGAGAGGAACAGGCAAGTGCATAAGGAGGTAAAGAATTTAGGGGCAGATATCATTTTGCCAGCCGCAATTTTCCCTGCTAGGGTAACGTACTAACATACTAAAATGCCAGCAGAATTGGCCTAATGGTCTTTCGTGTCTGCTCGTTTGGTCAGCCCCCACCCTGGGTGCTGACCTTGCTGTCCCCCTCGCCTTCTCTGGCTTCTCCCTTCCCAGTTCCGGATATTCTTGCTGCATTGGATTTTGCTTCCTGAACCCTTCCCCTGTACCTGTCCCACCTCCTCTTGAACCCTCCACTGTCTCTGCCTCCACCAGCCCCTAGGTAGTGCATTCCATGGCTCTACCACCCTCTCAGTGAAGTAGCACCTCCTCCTTTCTCCCTGAATCTTCCCCTCCAGCTTCCACCCATGCCCTCAGTGGCCCTTCCTCCTTCCTTCAAGCACCCTGACTGTTCCTCCCTATTTACCCTCTTCATGTACCTGAAGACCTCTATCATGTCCCCCGGTCCCTTCTCTCTTCCAAAGTGTACATATTTAGCTCTTCGAGCCTCTCCTCATAGGTCCTGTCCCCAAGCCCCAAATCATTTGGTTGCCCTCCTCTGGACCCTCTCCAGGAGGTTAATGTCCCTTTAAGTGTGGCCTCCAAACTGCACGCAGTACTCCAGGTGCGGCTCACCAAGCAGTTATACAGAGGGAGTATCACTCCTCCTTCTGGAGGTGATCCCCAGCGATGCATCCCAGCATCCTGTTGGCCTTGGCTGCTGCCTCCTACAAGTCTCAGAGTTGTTCATCTTGACATCCACCACCACCCCAGGTCCTCTCAGCCATTGAGACTTGTAGTATTCCCCGGGTGTACACTTGGCCTGGGTTTCTGGCCCCAGATGGAGCACCTGCATTTCCCTGCATTAAACCTCAGCTTCCACTTTCTAGACCATCTTCCAGAGCCTCCAGGTCCCCCTGCAGGGCCACCCTCCCCTCCTCCCCATCCACCACTGCCCCCAGTTTCGAGTCATCTGCAAAGAGACTCATCTCACTCCTGATTCCTGTCCTTATGTCAGATACGTAGGCGTTGAACAGAAGGGGCCCAAGGACTGATCCCTGTGGGACCCCACTAATGACCCTCCTTGGGGATGAGATTATCCCACCAACTACGACCCTCTGGGTCCGATCCTGGAGCCAATTGCTATCCATCTGATCATCTGGTTTCCCACCCCATTTCTCCTAGTTTATCCAACAGGCCCACGTGAGGAACAGAGTCAAATGCCTTGCTGAAGTCCAGAAAGAGGACATCCACTGGTCTACCCAGGTCCAAGGCACTTGTCACCCAGTCATAGAACTCCACCAGGTTTGTCTGACACGATTTCCGGATGAATCCATGCTGTCTATCGTCCAGGCACTGACTTATCCAGGGCCCCCTAGCCACTCCTTGACAATGCCTCCCATCACCTTGTCCACCACTGATGTCAGGCTGACAGGCCTGTAGTTCCCTGCCACCTCCCTTGATCCCCCCTT
Source organism: Neoceratodus forsteri (assembly GCA_016271365.2). Lineage (NCBI taxonomy): Eukaryota > Metazoa > Chordata > Ceratodontiformes > Ceratodontidae > Neoceratodus > Neoceratodus forsteri. Next base: position 535,721,773 of record CM057459.1, on the reverse strand, counting down.
GTGGATAGGCACTACATGCGCCACCTTCCAGTCTTGGGGCACCCACCCTGTCCTCAGAGAGATGGTGAAAAGCTCTGCCAGGGGTTTCGCCAGGACATCTGCAAGTTCCTTCAGCACTCTAGGATGTAATTTATCCGGCCCGGTGCTTTCTCCGTCTTAAGGGAGCTGAGGGCTTCCCTCACTCTCTCTGCTGTGATTTCCACTTCCAGTACCTCTTCTCCCTGCTTAGCCCTCCCCCACCTGCCAGTGATGCCCCCTCTCCCCAGACCCTCCGATTGGTAAGGGTCCCTCCTCATTATCTCTGTCTCCCATGTATGATGCAGCATCCCATTTTCCTGGTGAAAACTGAGGTGAAGTACTCATTTAGTACCTCAGCCTGCTCCTCTGGGTCTTGTGCCCATCTCTCCCTGATTTAATCCTGCTAATCTGCCCCTTCACCTTCGTCTTTCCCAATGTATCTAAAGAACCCTTTTTCCCTCTCCTAATTTCCCTGGCCAGGTTCTGCTCCTTCCTTGCCTTAGCCGCCTCACCACTCTAGTGGCCCTTCTAGCCAACAGCTCATACTCCCTCGATCCCTTTCACTCCTTGAGCACTTGAATTTCTTATAGGCTGCTTTCTTTCCCCGTACCACCTCCTGGACCTCCCTGGTCCACCAACAGGGTTTTTGGGCCCTACTGCATTTTCGTCTTACTCTTGCACAGGTGCTGGTAGCATCCTGCACCCCTCTCCTGATGATTTCCCACCTACTATCAGCGTCCATGTCTGACCCAATCCCATCCAAATGCTCCTTAAGGATCCTTCCCATTTCCTTAAAATCCACCCCTGAAGTCGGTTACTTCCGTCTTTGTGCAGCCTTCTACCCCTCCTAGGTCCAGGCAGAACCAGACCGTGGCATGGTCACTCCCCGCCAATGGGTCCCTTACCTCCAGGCCCCCAATCTGGTCACTGTCTGCCAGGACCACATCCAGTACCCATGCCTCCCTGGTCGGTTCCCTCACCTGCTGAGTTAGGAACGCGTCTTGAAAGACATCCAACAACCTCTGTTCCCTGGTCACAGAGGATGTCATAGTCTCCCAGTCTGTTCCTGGCATGTTTAAGTCCCCCAACACCACCACCTTTCCTCTGCCCAGTCTGCAGTGTCTCCTAACATCTGCCACCAGACTGTCCTCCAGCTCCTCCGCCAGGGCAGGGGGTCTATACACCACTCCTATTTTTACACTCTTGCCCCCCCTTGTTATCAAGGTGACCAAAATCGCCTCCACGGTTCCCTCCTGTAAGTTTGAGGAGTTTCCATCTGTCAAATTCTGTCTTGTTGGAGGAGAGGAGGGGTTGTATGTTAGTCTGCCATACTGTATCCAAAGATGGGGTTAAGACAATTCCCAAGTAAGTGATTCCATTAGGAGCCCATAGGAGGTCGGCTGAATCTACCATCTGTTGTGTACAATGGGTGTTAAGGGGGAGTACTTCAGTCTTATTCTGGTTCAGTCGTAGGCCTGAGTATCTGGAAAAGGCATCCAGAAGACTGAGCAGGGAAGGGATGGCATGATGGGCATCTGCTAAGAGAAGCAAATGGTCATCGGCATACATTAGAATTGAGTAACTTGTGCTTCCCACTGTCAGGCCGTTTATATCTGGGTGGTTTTGTATTGCCGTGGCTAAGGGTTCAATTGCCAAGAAGAATGGGGGGGGGGGACAACCCTGCTTTGTGCCTCTTTCTAGTGGGAATATAGGGGAAAGTGTAGAATTTGTATTAACTTTGGCCAAGGGGCCAGCATATATAGCTTATATCCTAGAGAGAAATTTATCTCCTATTCCAAAATGCATAAGAACCATATAAAGATAGTCCCATTCTATTGAATCGAATACCTTTTCGAAGTCCACTGCAATGGCAGCAGCTGGTGTTGGAAGTGACTTGGAAAAAGGCATCAGATTCATGAGGGTTCTCAAGTGGTCTGAGCTGTGATGACCCAATATAAAACCCACCTGTGAGGACTGTATAAGGCCGGGGAGTAGGGGACTAAGTCTAGTTGCCTGGATTTTGGCGTACAGTTTGCTATTCAAATTAATAAGAGAAATCAGATGGTAACTTCCAGGGTTAGTAGGATCCTTGCCCTTTTTAAGGATGACTACAATAGTTGCCTACCGCATGGAGGGAGGAAGGGTACCCTTAAGCTCCATCTCTCAGAAGACTAGGGTTAAGAAAGGGGAGATAATCAAGGCTAATGACTGGTAAAAATCTGCCTTGTAGCTGTCACTACCCAAAGATTTCTCCTTTTCAGGCCGTGAATGGCTGCAGATACTTCTTATCTGGCAATGGGAAGGTCCAGAAGATGTGCTTGCTGCAGCTGCAATCTAGGCAGGTGCAAGGTATCCAAAAATGATTGGGTCTTTCTATTTGGTTCTGTGTGTGTGGAGGAATAAAGTGATCTATAGAAAGAAGACATGGTATTATTAATGTCCTATGGGAAAGTGCCCAATACCCCTTGCTTGTTCTTCAACCCCGAAATATATCTATTGGCCTGCTGTTTTCATAGTTGGTATGCTAGTATTTTGCCCCCCTTGTCACCCCCTTTCCAGAAGGTATGCCTTAGGCGAAGAATAGCTGCTTGGGCCTTCCTATTAAGAAGCTGGTTAATTTCAAAGTGCAGACCTAGAATGGTTCTGCCTGTAGGGGAGTGAATGGAGGGGGAAGGCATAGACTGAAAGATGTCTTCAGCTGTGGCTAGCTTCTGTTCTAAGGTAGCCAACTGATGTTCCCTTTCTCTCCGTTTAGCCGCTGCAAACCCCCATGATAGTACCCCGCATTGTGGCCTTGAAAGCTTCCCATGTGGTGCCAGCTGAGGTGTCTGTTATGGGATTTTCAGATAGAAAGAGGGAGACTTCATTCCTGGCCCATGGGATACAATCTGGGTCTCTCGCTCGGAGAGGGTCAATGTCTGGGTGGGGAAGCTACAGGGTCCCACTGTATAAGGAGCTGAATTGGGGCATGGTCGGAGATAGTTCTAGGAAGGATCATGACAGCGAGGGTTTTAGATGTTATGGTGGGTGAGCCCAGCCAGAAATCCAGCCTACTATATGAGGCATTGACTTCTGAGTGGAAGGTGTAATCCCTTGTTCTGGGGTGAAAGAGTCTCCATAACTCTGTATGCCCCTGATCTGAGATCATTTGAAGGAGAGCCTTCCCACTTCTTAGGTGCACTTCTTTGCCTCTATCATTGCTATCTAGGGGAGGTACCAATGTCAGGTTAAAGTCCCCACCTACGAGGAGGGGACAATCTGGGGGATTATACTCCAGGATCACCTCCGCAAGATTGTGAAAAAACTGGGGAGTGTCATCATTGGGGACATAGAGATTGCATAATGTAAGCTGACCCATGGGAGTATGGTATGTAGCTATCACCCATCTGCCATCCTGATCTGAAAGTGTCTGCATTAATGTCCAGGGGAGAGACTTATGCAAGAGAATTAGGACACCATGCTCCTGGTAGGGGCATTAGAATGAACCTGCTAGCCCACCCATTTCTTAGTCATACGTGCATGGTTGTCCCCTGACAGTCTGGTTTCTTGTAGAAAGGCAAGTTTGGAGTGTAAACATTTCAAAAGGGTCAAGACTTTCTTGTGTTTCACTGGGGAGTTCAGTCCTCTGATATTCGAGGTGTGAAACACAACATCCGTCATTTTGGTCTAATGATTATCCTGGGGGGAGTAGAAAAGCTCAGTGATGTGTACAGAGGAACCACCCATCCTTTATTGAAATAAGAAACAGAAGTATACACCAAGTGAGCTAGGTGTTACTATACTCCACCTTAGGGGTGAGTAGGAGCCCTGTATCTATGTACTATGTCTACCAATCTAAACTACTTAACTTATCAAACAAAACACACTAAAAGGCACGAAGGGATTTAACCAGCTGGGGTCCCCAGCCAATGGTATGCCCTATCGTGTTGTGGGACGTGGAGCAAATAGAGTATCAGTGAGGGAAGACTATCCTACACTAAAAGGAAAGTATTGAATTTATCCAGTACAGTAATGTCAATATAAACAAGTGGAAACTATTGTGAAGCCATTGCCCAGAGCCTTTCCAGGATATACAGATATATTCCAGCCTGTAGCCCCCCCCCCGGGAGTTAAAGAGAGCCTGATAGGTGATCCCTGATTTTATATCTGATCGTTGGCTGGCAGAGAGCAAGATTAATTTTGATCTGAAAATTTGGATTCTTGTTTCTTTAAGCATGCCAGTACTACTGTAGGCTATCATGTACAGCTGGTATGGGCCTACTCTAATTCTACAACTGAGTACCCAGGCTTCACCAGGGAGCTCCCTAAGATTAGGGATATTCACTGGTACTAATGGGGACTGAGGTAATGGCCCAATAGTACAGTCGGTCAGGGGCATGATGTACTGTTTGTGGGGTGGGCTGCATTATTGTTTTAGGATGTGCTAAGGACAGCACTGGAAGATCAGCTAATTAAACCAGTGAACCTGAATTTTATTTAACCCTTCCCTTTCCCAGGGCTTTGTTCCATCCTGATTCTCCCAATAAACCCCTTGTTATTTGTTGCCATCCTTGAGTTGAGTGCATTATTAGTAGAGTACAATGATTTAGAATTTTCCAACTGTTCTTGCATTGTGTAGAAAGTCTGTGCCAGTCAGAAGCACAGTATTTTGGTACTGTTTCCCAGTGGGTAGTACTAACTTTATATTTACCTCACTTAATCTTTCTCTGGGTGGAGGGACCACACATTTCCCATGTGAACAGTAACTCAGCTTCTTTGGGTAACAGATTTGCACAGGAGTTATCAAACCAGGCGCTGGACTTTATTTGAGTCCATATGGCAGGGGTAGTGACCACTTACATATACAATGGAGCCAGCCAGAATGCAAGACAATAATTTGCAGTAAATGATATGTCACAAAATATTGCATGCCAAAAGGGCTTATTTGCCATTCAGTCACACTGTTCCTTGCAACATACTGCAGCATTTTGCAGTAATACTACAAAGTGCTATGTTGCATCCTTATTTCTGGTGGGTGTCACTGTAGGTTTGAAGAAGCAAATTAAGATAATTTGGCCCATCTAGTTTGTATCCCTGGTACCTCTACAGAAATAAACTGAAATTAATTTTTTCTTTAGTTGGGATCAAGCTTACATTTTAGTTAACATTAAACTTTATTTGGCTATAGTCAGCTACACAGTGTAACTCTGTTATCTAAAGCTTACCAACTGGCAACTCAAGTGCAGGGAGATTCCTGGTAACTATGTTTTGATTATATAGTATTGATTGACTCCTTTGAACTTTGTGTTACATCACTTAATTTAGTAATGATGCATGACTACAGATGTCTCCAAGCTCTACAAAACAAACATACCTTTATATTACATATTGTATAGAAGGATAGAACGAGGCTTGACCTATTAAGTCTGGTCTTCTGTTCTATCATGGTCATACCTATTGAAATCATACCCATCCAGGAACATGTCACGTTCCACCTTGAATGCTATAACACTAAATGGATTTATGTGATAATGGCAAAAGCCTAAAGGTGGTCACCATTATTGCAAAGTCAGAGTGCCAAAAATCAATTTCAGCACTCTTACTCCCTGGCACACAGCAAAATGGCACTGGGACTTGTGTTTTCAATGTTTTTTGCAGGGATCTGTGCCCCCTCACCCCCCTATTTAAGGATTCTCAACTCCAAGGGGGTGCATGTCAGAGGGTGTTGCAAAACCACGAAAAAAGAAATTGGGGCTGGGCGCAACAAAAACATGCCAGTACCCAGACCCGAACCCAGCTCCCTGATTACCAGAGCCACCTACCCACCCACTATGCCATGGTGCCAGCTCAGCAACTCACCGTGGCACCACCCCTCACAATCCCTCCCACCCCTCACTGTACGTGCTCGCTTCCCCCACGCATGTACATATAGTGACATCCCATCACTATATTCACCAACCCCCCCATTCAGTCACCCTACCCTGTTGCTAGCCCCAATAACATGTGCCAGGGATTGTGTCGCCATTTTTGCAGGCACCCAATCGCCTATGTTCATGTCATGGTTACCCCACAAAATGCTTCCTCTACATCTTGAGGAGTGAGTTTCAGAGCCTTATATGGTACTGTATGTTTGTATTTGAAGTAGTATTTCCATCAGTTTTAGTTATAAGACATTATTCTTTAGACCAGGAACAGACCATGAAATAAACTTTCCAGCTTACAACGTTTACAGAGCTAACAAGCAATCGAGGGAGGGGGGAGTCACCATCTATATCCACTAGAAATTTGAGGTCTCTATAATTGATGCCACCATTGTCCCTAAACAATATGAATGTCTCACAGTAAGGATGCAGCTATCTTCAGCTGAGTAAGTAATTATGTCTGGATGTTTGCCAAAATGGGTAAGTGCCTAAGGAATGCACTAGCAAATGGGCAGGAAGGAGGGGTGGAAGAACAATGGGGAATAATAAAAACTGCCATCACAGAGGCAACAAGCCTTTGTGTGAAGCAAATAAACAAAACTAAACGATGTAAGAAACCACTATGGTTCTCAAAGGAAGTGGCAGTGAAGGTTCAAGAGAAAAAGAAAGCTTTCAGGAAGTACAAGGAATCACAGAAGGAGCAGGACAGAGAACTGTATCAGTTAAAGCAAAGGAAGCTGGAAGGCAGTCAGAACAGCAAAGGCCCAAACCGAGGAAAAGATAGCCAACTCAGTTAAGAAGGGGATAAAACCTTTATAGGTACACTCAGGGAGAGAAAGAAGACCAAGGGAAGGATAGTGAGGCTTAATAAAGGGGAGGGTGGGCAGAGGGAGACTGTGAAAAGGCAGAGATACTAAACAAATATTTTTGCTCAGTATTTACAAAGGAAGGGAGGTACCTAGAACAAACAGTAGAAACACACTGGATACAGAAGTTGATACCAGCCCATTTACAGAAGAAAGGGTTCTGAAAGAACTCTTAAAACTGAAGGTGGACAAAGCAATGGGGCCTGATGGGATTCTTCCCAGAATTCTAAAAGAACTAAGGGTAGAATTAGTGACACCACTGACTACCCTGTTTAACAAATCATGGGAGGATGGGGTGGTACCCGAGGACTGGAGGAGGGCAGATGTGATTCCCCTTCACAAAAGTGATTCCCCTTCACAAGGCAGAAGCAGGAAACTACAGACCTGTTAGTTTAACCTCAGTGGTAGGGAAAATGATGGAATCACTTCTGAAAGAAAGAATTGTCGAGTATCTAGAGGCCAGAGGGGCACAGACCCAAGGCAGCATGGATTCACAGCAGGAAGGTCATGCCAGACAAATCTGATAGATTTCTTTGACTGGGTGACCAAAGTAGTAGATCAGGGAGGGGCTGTGGACATGGCCTACCTAGACTTTAGCAAGGCATTTGACACAGTCTCACACAAAGATTAATATACAAGTTAGCTAGCCTGGGAATGGGTCCCAAGATGACAGCCTGGGTAAAAATTGGCTGGAAAATAGGACAGAGAGTAATAGTAAATGGAGTCCACTGATGAAAGGGGGTTACTAGTGGGTACCGCAGGTTCAGATAGACTAGTCCTCTCAATGTCTTTTAAGTTACATTGCAGAGGGACTGAAGGAAAGTATGTCTCTTTGCAGATGACACAAAGATCTGCAACAGAGTTGATGCACAAGGTGGGTGGAAAGGATGAAAACGGACTTGGCAAGGTTAGAGGAATGGTCAAATGTATGGCAGCTTAGATTCAATGCTAAGAAGTGCAGTAATGCACCTGGGAAACAAAACCCAGGGAAAGAGTACACAATGGGGGTGAGATACTAACGACAACAAAATGGAAAGGGACCCAAAGTGGGCAAGCAATGTGAGAGGGCAGCAATGAGGGCTGGGGGATATTGGGATGCATAGGGAGAGGCATCACCAGTAGAAAACAGGAAGTTATTTTCCCTCTGTACAGACAGCTGGTCAGACCCCATCTGCAGTACTGCATGCAGTTCTGGAGACCCAGTCTTCGCAAAGACATAGACAGGATGGAAGCTGTCCAGAGGAGGGCAACTAAAATGGTGCAGGGTCTGCACTGGAAGACATATGAAGAGAGAATAAAGGAGCTTAATATGTATAGCCTCGAGGAAAGGAGGGAGAGGGGGGACATGATAGAAACTTTCAAGTACCTCAAGGGAATCAACAAAGTCCAAGAGGGTAGCATCTTTCAAAAAAAGAGGTGTGCAAGAACAAGGGGGCACAATTTGAAGATAGAGGGGACGGCTCAGAGGTAATTTGAAGTATTTTTTCACAGAGAGGGTTTTGGATGCATGGAACGGCCTTCCAGAGGAGGTCGGAGTCAAAAACAGTGGTGGAATTCAAGCATGCATGGGACAGTCATAAGGCAATTCTAGGGGATGGGGGTAGGAAGAAGTAGGCTGCTGGTTAACTAGGATCTGCAGCTTATCCAGTAGGCAGGGGAAATGGGCAGACTAGGTGGGCCAAGCGGTCCTTATCTGCCATCAAATTCTATGTTTCTATGTTATTGGCCCCTTTCAGCAGGTGGATTTACAACTACTAAACCACCTCCAGTGCCTGCTGGACTGTCAGTCCTCAGAAGTAAATATTTTAGGAGACATGAATCTCAATTGGCTGTCGCCAAACTCAAATCCATTGAAAGACCTTTGCGACATGTACGGTCTTTCACAGCTCATTTCTGAACCAACCAACCTGAATGACAAGAACCCTGCTCACAGTACTCTCCTCGACTTAATCTTGGTAAATAAGTCACACAATTTCTCCCATTCAGCAGTGTTCTTTAAAGATGTTAGTGATCACAGCACTGTAGCCTGTGTGCGGACCACCCCAAACTTCTTTCAAACTCAATGTACATTTACAAAAGCAGCCATAGAAATTTTGACTGTAACAACTTCCTGAGGGATTTATGTAATATAATGTGGCAAGAATTCTACCTTGCAAGATCTTTGACAGCAGTCTATAAGCTATTTTAAAACCTTGTTTTAGCAGTAATAGACAAGCATGCTCCACTCACCAAGGTCAGAACAAAAAAAACTACAGTCCGTGATTCAATGAGCACATTAAAGCTATCCTTCACCATAGGGATTTCCTATAGAAACAAGCCTAAAAATCCAAATTACCTTCAGACTGGATGGCATTCAGAATAGCGCAAAATCAGTGCACCAAATTAATCCGGTCTGAAAAATCAAAATTCTTTAGGATGAAACTGGATAATGCCTCCTCTGACCCTGCCCTTATTTGAAGAACTCTGAGAGATGTTGAAGGACACCAACCACTATCAACGCTCCCTGCAAAAATTGTTACTGGTGAACTCACCACGCCAAATAAGCACCAAATACTGAATCTACTTAATAATCATTTTGTGACTGTGTGGCTGGCTTTTGACTACTCCCCTTCTAGCAAGCTATTCTCCAAGCAGATGACACCGGACATGCAAGGGCAGGTGACAAATGACCCCTTGCCCTTGGACAAATTCTGCTTCAAACCAGCATCCCTCAAAGAAGTTGAGGACCTACTACTAGCTCTTGACACCAAAAAAAGAACAGGCGCTTATCTAATTGACCCTTTCTTCTTGAAGTTGGGATACTGCATTAGAAACATAGAAACATAGAATTTGATGGCAGATAAGGACCGCTTGGCCCACCCAGTCTGCCCATTTCCCTACCTGATGGATAAGCTGCAGATCCTAGTTAACCAGCATAATGGATAATGTTTGATTTATTGCTATTGCAAGGTACTCTCCCTGAGAAGTAGAAAATCGCTCATGTAGTCCCTCTTTTCAAATCGGGTGCCCCTTCAGATTTTAATAATTATAGGCCTATCTCCCTGTTGCCCATTCTTTCCAAACTCCTGGAAAAAATTGTTAACCCACAACTAAAGAAATACCTGGATTCTCATATTAAGCTAAATCCAGTTCAGTCCAGCTTTTGACCTAGGCATAGTACTGTATCCACCCTCTCCAGTGTCACCAATGATTGGCAGTTGGCAATGGACTCCAGACTGCATGTTGGAGCTGTATTCCTCAACCTTAGCAAGGTTGTTGATATGGTCGACCACAACAAGCTACTATCTGAGCTTCTTAGCATAGGTCTTGAAGACACAGCTGTTATGTGGTTCCAGTGTTACTTTATTGGCTGCCAACAGCAAATAAAAGCTCAAGGAGAACTATCTACACTCAACACTATACAGAGGGGTGTCCCACCAGTGGTCTTTTCTGGGCCCACTGCTCTTTGTAATTTATATAAATAAACACAACGCTGGTATCAAGGACACAACTGTCCATCTTCTTGCAGATGATACTGTGATCTACATAGCTAAACCATCCTTGAAATGAACTTACAACACATTACAGGATGATTTCGATGTTATGCAAAATAACCTCTTGAGCTTGAAGCTGCTACTCAATGCAAAAAAAAAAATACAAAGGCTATGTTCCTATCCCCTCAAACATATTCCCTTAATTCTGCATTGTTGGGGTCAAAGCCACAGATCACTACATTGCTGGGTGAAACACTGGAACTGGTGAGCAGTTTCAAATACCTGGGTGTCTGAAGAGATTGCAAGCTGTCCTTTACAGCACACATAGATGCACTGACAAGGGAACTTAGGCAGTGCCTGGGCCTATTCTTTTGTATAAAAAATCTCCTAACGCCAGATGCAGAAACCAGGCTGGTACAGGCAACTTTCTTACCACTCCTGGACTATGCAGATATTATATACAGTCATGGTCCAAGTTCTGTCCTGGCCAAATTGGACACTCTGTATCAAAGAGCTATTAGATTCATAACTGATGCATCCTTTAAAACCCATCATTTTACCCTATACTCCACGATGGGTTGGCAGTTGCTTAGAACCAGACAACTAAAGCATGCAGCCATCTGGACATTGCAAGCCCTGACCAATAAACTCCTAGAATACATTAGTATCCTGTTCACTATCACCCAAGGGAGTTATTTCTGCATGAGATACTCCTATTTATCTCTTGTTATCCCTAGGATTAGAACCCGTCATGGTGCCCATGCGATGTCATGCACTATCCACAATTTGGAATACTGTGCAAAAAACACTGAAGCTCACATACCTTGTTAGCCTCACAACATTCAAAAACCTTATTAGCCATCCCTACAAGACAGCTGTAGCTGTTACTCCTAAGTTCTTCTATTCGTGAGTAACCACCTTCTCATTTCCCTAATCATCAAATGATCTCACTCCACCTTAGGTTTCCTAAGAGCAAAATTAGCAATCTATGTATAAGTCTAGTCTTAATCTGAGCTAGCACTTGTCATGCTATGGTGGCTCTGTGCACTTAATCAACCTGAAGGTATTACCGATGTCAGTGTGCCACAATTGTGCTTCAGCAATGCTAACTCTGTTGTTGACTTGTTATGCAGTATATTATGAGTCTTGGAGGGACAACTCTTGACTCCTCTGTGTGCTACATATTCATGTATCCTTGTATTATGACTCATGTATGTTGTAGTATGTACTACCTTATTATCCTGATTGTACTTATATTATTGTTTTGTTTTGTTGCCATGGGAAATTCCCCCAGGCCAACCTTGTAAATTAGTAGTCTCAAAGATGTTTCAGCTGGTTAAGTAAAGCTTGATTGATTGATTGATTTACTTCAATGACTACTTGTCTTCCAGTGCTAATTCAAATCCCAGATGACCTCCATGGTGACTTTCAAGTAGTCCCTCTTGAATTTAAATGATGTTGTCATGGCTACCCCAGTATTCTTTTCTCAACTGAGTATGAATTTAATTATTCCAGTCTCTCATGAATATCTTATGTTCTTCATTTCCTCTACTATTCTTGTTGCCCTCCATTGTAGCCAGTCCAGCTCATCAGTCTTTTTACTCTGCTGCAGGGATCAGAATGCCACAAAATACCACAGGAGCAAGTAATACATATATATATATATATATATATATATATATATATATATATATATATATATATTTTGTGGGAGTACAATTTCCCTAAACCTACTAATTAAACCTCTCCTGATGTTCTCTATGATTATATCTGCATTTCCTAAGCCCTTTATCCATTCAATTAAATTTATTGAGGATAATGTCATGAGTAGATCAACATTATTCAAAATGGTTTCCAACGTGGAATCAAAACAACCAATATAAAGGCAAACATTCACAGTGCAGACAACATATAGAGACTATACAAAGAAAAACATGCATGTTAACATTTAAATAAAAAATGCAGCAGTATACAACATTATACAAACACTGCAAAAAATCAACCATCCAGACCACTGTAATGATCTAGATTTTGACAACATGGTAATAACTTTACTGCATACTTAATAAACAAGGATAAGAGTGTATTTCTGGAGGAAAGTGTATGATAGAGGAGTTATACCATAGGGGGTAAAGCATTCCAAAGTGTCTTCTTGCAATTTGGCAGCTAACTTTCCATGTTCTATCCAATGTAGCTTATCTTAGGCAGGCAACATGGGAGGGGGAAGAAGCCTTTTTGGGCAGACTAGACAGATCATGTGGTCCCCATCTGCCAACATTTTTCTTATGTTCTTATCCTGCTAATGTACTGTATTTGTGGAATTCACCAATATTTTTAATCTGGTTGAGCATAACTTGCTCCTTGACTCTCTTCTTCATATGCCCTGTCTTTTCATGTTGTTTCCTAGTTTAGAAACTTTCTAAGTAATTAGTCCCAAATTTGAATTGTTTCATCTAATTTACTTAATGCTACTTGTGGAGTTCCTGCAGTCCAGTGTAGTCTCTAATGATTCTGTCGGCATGCCCCTGTGAAAAAATATGCATGTACACAATGACCCAAAGCAAGTCACTTAACTTCCTTGTGTTCCCAGGTCGCACATGTAAACAAGCTTTTAGCTTAGTGTGTCTGTCCTGGTTAAACAAAAATAGTACACAAGGAAGGACTGCACATCTATCATATTGATCACATTATTCAGACTGATTTCAAATCTTTAGAAAATAGGATTGTTTCTCACTGCTTTAACTTAAACACTAAAACTACTAAGGGTTATGGTCATCTATCATCTCTGTAAAATTCTACCCCATTCCTTTCAGCTCCTCAATAGTAATGGGGAGCATACTGAGTTAGTGAATGATTTTTATTATCAACACATATCCTTGGAAAGCACCCTCTCATATGACTCGCATATAATGTTTCTTGTTAAAACTGTTCAGCATAGATAGAGTGCTCTTTATAGAGAAACAGTTGTCTTAATTCACAGTCAAGAAAGCTATTGGTAGATGGTGTTTGCCCCTTCTAATTTACTATAGTTTATTAATTTATTTTGTGGCTGGAGAGGGGGTACTGTCCAGGGTCAGGATCCTCTATAACTCTTTGTGCAGATTCCAAACCAATCAGCTGTACAGAACTCATCATTGTAATGTGTATGGTTTGGCTGGCTAACTCTCCTTGGAGGACAGAATTAAGCTCAAGTCCTCTATTTTTCCTCACAAGGAAGTTATGTGCCTCTGCCCTCATAGCATCAGTCTCTCTTTTCCCTCTCTAGAAATATCTGGGTACTAGAACGCATACTTGATGATTTCTTAACACCATTTATGAACACTGTACTTGATCAAGGGTCCCTTGCCTTCAGAACTAACACCTGGCATAATAATTCACCAACATCTATCACATTGTATAAAACTAGAACAAATTAGAAACATGTCCATCTTAATTTGCTGTTTGTACAGTCTTGTTGTAACTATGTACAGTAGTGTTCTATATTTTGTTATATATAGGATATAGGGTGTTTGTACTGTCTACTGGACACGTGAACAAAAAGTCTGATCATCTTACAATGTTCTTCAAGTGTAATAAAGAAAATAATGAATAAAAGAGAAATAACTACTAGAACACTCTAGGTAAATGGCTTTTGGAAACACAAGCATACCCAGCACTGTTTCTTTAAAATGACAGCTGCTGACTCTTTAACATCTCTGCAAATGGCTATGTATTTTTTATAGCATTAAAAACAGTAACACCAGGTAACACCAAGTGACACCAAGCATTACATCTATAACGATGCCTACCAGGAGAAGATGCCTAATCCTGCAGGATTTTGCAGAATGTTATGAAATTCTGTAGACAACTCTGCAATTAAATAGACATCATGCAAGGAACTGTGACACACAGTGGCACTACACCTCTTCCTGACAGACACCACATAATTGCAACTGAGAACAGCACATCAGTATTTTGATAACTTTAGTCATCGCAGAACCAAATGCTGGGCACCACTGTCATTCTCTCACAGTCTGTAGACTAGAGTTTTGCCTTAATATTATATTGTAGATGTCTCTTATTGTTTTCAAAATACAGAACCTATCCTTTACCAATCCTGGATCCCTTCTACCATAGGTCTCCCTAGTTTTCTAGCTTGACATGGTCCTCTTGATGCTTCTCGTTGTCCTCAGTAGGATTAATACATATATCTACATTTGTATCACCCACAGATTTGGTCACTCAGCTATCTGTCATTCACTGTCTCTACTAAACTGGAGAAAGATAGCCACAATGGTGGTGGGCCATCATCTGTCCTCTAAGTGAGCTCAGAGAAAAAGATGGTTTGACAGTGCTACTCTGCTGCCTTTGAGTACAGTTTAATAAGCACAGAGCAGGGTTATTGAGAGCTGCTGTTTTTTAGTACATTATATGTATTCAATAGTGAGGAATGTAGTCATAGTTAGCCTTTATTATATTCTAGTTATGTGCCAGTGTGGGTGTTTTAATCTGTGACATTCTGGCATGCACATTTGCCAGCCCACCTGTTGCTGCAGCCATTTTCTTTTGTTACTACTTCTGAAACCATGCTGGCAGTTTCATTTTCAGTTACTCCAGAGTGCCACTTGATAACAGTTGGAAGTTCTGCTCTGTGCTGCCTGAGGTCTCTTAACACAGATGCAGCAGTGGATCTGGCCACATGGAAGGATTCCAGCAGTCCAGATTGGCATGTTTGGAGGGTGGATTGATGCAAGCAGAGGTTGAATACGCTGAACAGTAAAGATTGGGTTTAGTGGCAGCCTGCTTTTTCCCCTTTCTTTTTCTCCTTTCTCTTTCCCTGGAGGCAGTACAGTGTAGAGGTTAAGGGAACTGAGCTGCAAACCTGAAGACCTGGGTATGAATCCATCAGCCCCACTTGCATACTGTATGACCCTGAACAAGTGACTTAATTTTCTTGTGCTCCCAGATTGCACTTGGAAATAATATCTGACTTAGTGTGCCTTTCCTGGTTAAATAATCCCCCCTTACCCTTGCTTTTGCAGTTCATAAACTCACTGAACTATGAGTATGGGCAGCGGGAGCCCAGACTTTCAAACATGTGGCCAAGTTATATGCTGACCGGCCTCCACTACAACTCAAAAAAGTGGCATGGAGTCAGGGTGGTGGTTGCCAGACTGTGGGATGTTTGTTGGAACAGTGCTGAGACTGTCCTCTTCATGACTTTTTCTGTTGTGATCTTGCACTGTGTTGATGTGATGAGAGCATGTCTTGGAACTTGCAGGTTTTCCCTTGCTACCTTTTTGAATTATATTCTATCAAATGGACTAAGTGAGAGTTAGCCATTTCCCTTTTCTAGTTTGGTTTATTTGCTCTCCTTGTCATTGAAGAGCAGCACACCCTTTTGGTTTTATCCCCTCTCAAGTGGAACTGAGAAGGGGAGTGACATGGGCATTTAATTTTAGAGATTATACTGGACTCAAAGACTGTATGTCATCACTGAGATGTAAAAAGTCACTGTGTATTGGCTGTTATATTTTAAATTATTTTGTTCCTTTTGTTATGTTATATTGTGCTTATGGGGTCGGGTGAGTGATTAGGATAATTTGTATTTATAGGTTGTTGGTGGGAATGGATTTTCATAGGAGCTGGGGTCATGGGTATGTTATAGTGTTGGGGTGTTTATTATTAGGAGTTAGTTAATTTTGAGTTGATTTCAGTGAGCGAGGTACAACATTTGTGTGGTTTGGAGGCCCCGGGACACTCCTACTCCCTGGGACTGCCACACTTGCTCAATTCTTTTCAGCACTGAGTTCCTACAAAGGTGGTCTTGAACTGCTGTTGAAGACAGAGGATACTGAGGGCAGGCACTGGGTGGATGCAGAGTCTAGGGGAAACAGCCAGGGAGAACAGGGTCAAGAGTTTTAGGTCATGTGGTGCAAGAAGATCAGGTGACCCTACAGCATGTCTTTGTAGTCTTGAGACTTGATTATTGTAAGGCTCTCTACCTAGAGTGAGCTGGAGGTTTGGTGCATTGACTGCTGGTGGTACAAAATTCTGCAGCCAGATTGGTGGCTGAGGTGTCCTGGGGTATCCTAAGAAGATCATAATTTTTCTGTGCTGTGGCAGTTGCACTGGCTTCCCATCAGGTAGTGCACTACTCTCAAGAGTTATTTGTTAACATACAAAGCATTGCATAGATCAGGCCCTGCCTGTCTCAAAGAGCTGTTGGTCTGATATGCTCCTATCCTCGCTCTGCTCCATTGAGAAGCTGTTACTAGCCATCACAGGATCCCATCTAAATCAGTCCAGAGATAGGGCCTTCTTAGTGGTGGTACTTGCAATATAGAAGTCCTTGCCATACCATCTTAGGAGCTCCCCCTCAGTGGAGGTGTTTAAATGGGGACTGAAACTCACTTTTTTGAATTAGCATTCAGCCTCATCCCATTCCCAGGTTTAAAGCACAGATTGGTGAAGCTGTGAATTGAAATGCTGTGAAATAAAACTTCGCCAGTGAAACAGCCGTGAAATCAGCAATTTTGCGAAATTCTGCAGCAAAATTTTGCCTGAAAATGGGCAACTCAGTGCCCTTAAGCACTATTCTATGCTGCCTCCCCTTATATATGATTTAATCATTATTCAGCTATTAGACATGTTTTTAGGTAGTAAAACAGTATATCCATTATGTGTGGGATGCATCAGACCCACTGAGCTGTACCAAGCTGTTTTGTATGACTGGCATGTGTATACTATGTACATGAGGGAAAATGAACAAACACAATTGTTTAAAGAATCTTCAACCTAGTTATATCCAGATACTTTCTTAGTTTTACACTTTGTCACCCAATAAACTAATTTCATGCAAGACCGGGCTGCCAATCTCTGTTCGAGCAAGTACTGAGCCAGCATATTTAGGCAGACCCAAACCATGTTACATAATCTTTTAAACAAACAAATTGGATTTACACAGTGTTAGCTTACAATGTTCTGAAGAAAGCAAATTGGCTGTAGGGGGAATGTCCTGTGTTTTGCTCCATTATAGGTGGAGATAATTACTTTTTAGAATTGAGCCACAACTGCCTATAAATCTGCATCCATCACTGCAGTCGCCAAGCCCCAATATATTAACTGGCCACTTCAGCTTTAATGACTTTGTCAGAGATAAAGAATAGTAATTATGAACATACAAAGAAACCAGCAGAAGGCCATTTGGTCTATCATGTCTGTTCATATTGCAGGGTCCACAGCTTGAGCTAATGTCTCTGCCCTCCCTCCCCACTCATCCCATCCTCACTACCCATGATCCTTACATTCCGCCTATGCCTATCCCAGCCTATCTTAAAGCTGCCCATGGTCTTCATCAAGATCACCTCTTATAGCAGTGCATTCCAAGTGTCCACCACTCTCTCTGTGAAGAAGTGCTTCCTGATCTACCTCCTAAACCTACCGCCCTCCAGATTAAGACTGTGTCTCCTCTTGTTATGGTTTCCACTCAGCTTAAAGACTGTGCCAGTGGTCCACTTGGGGTATTGGGGGGGGGGCAGGTGGGCACTATCTGATGACAGGGTGGGGGTGGGGATCCACTAGACACCAGGGAATTGGAAATTTTATTTTTATTTTTATATATTGGTGACGGGGAATATGATGTAAATCTCTGTGGGGGGAATACTTCAGTTTGGGATGATGATCAGCCAGGGGGGAAGGGTTATCAAGAGGGTGAAAAAAGCCAGTGCAGTGGCGCTGAGGGCTGAGGCACCGGACGCCACACCTCGTGCCACACTGGCGACCCAGGTTTGGGAATGATCCTGGGTTGACAGGGGTTGGCAGGGGAGAGAGAGGATTGAGCATTCGATGGACAGCTCTCCTAACCTGGGGGTGGGCTGGGTTTATCCAGTGCACCAGTGGCTCCCAGTGGAGATCGGGGCACTGCAGTGCACAGACAGCACAAATTAGCGTGGCTGACATCGGCAGGGTTGCCGTGCACATGATGTCAGGGGTGCCCACGCAAAGGGGGGGAGCAGGGAGAAAACAGAAAAACCCAGTTCCAGGGGTAGGCAATGGCACCAATCCCCCATGCCCATGACCGGGTCCGACTCTGCTGACCTTTGCAGATACTCTGCCCGGGGCCCACATCTGCAGCTGGAGTCTATATGTGAGAGCGCCCAAGGTAGGAGGCACGGCCCCACCTGGAGGGGTTAAGCTGAAGGTGCCAGCTGTGAGGTGGGGTGGGGAGAGGAAGGTACAGTTGGAGGGGACTTCAGGCAGGGCAGGAGCAAGGTTGGATGCCTGAGAGAGGCTCCTGGGACTATGACCGGAGGAAAGAGAGTTGAAAAGAAAAAGAGGGTGGAAAAAACAGAAAAGGGTTTATTTTTTTCTTTTTAGATAATCCCCCACATTATCTGTAAGTAGTCTTCTTGACTAACACATGACACTACAGTTGCTGACTAAAACGTATACCGAAAATGGTGAAATTTCGCCAATGAGCAGCAAATTTTGCCATTTCGCAAGTGAAATTTCATGTTCTGCAGGCAAAATCTTGCATTTCGCACTCATAAAATATTTTTCATAACAAAATGTTTTAATTTCGCACAGCACTAACTGTGAATAGGGCTTTCTATTAGAGTGGCATTGCTAAATCTCTGGAAGAATTTTTGACTGTAGATAATCCAATAAAACCTTTAAAAATAATAATAATAATAATAAAATTTATTTAATTAAGCACCTTTCAAGTATTTCAAGGCGTTGTACACATCATCATGACATTCCATATTACAGTACATACACAATCACGAAACCAATAAAATATTAAAACATTTTAAAATACTGCAGGGAATGCCTGATTCCATAAAAAAGACTTTAAGGCCTTTTTAAAACTATCTACCATTGTACTTTCTCGGAGCTGACGGGGCAGAGAATTCCAAAGGGTGGGCACCACAAAGCTAAAAGCATGGGCTCCAGAAGACTTCAAATTCACCCTCGGAATCTCTATCAACCCCTCGTCAGCTGAGCGAAGCTGTCTCAGAGGGATGTAAGGAACCAGAAGCTCTTTCAAGTAGTCGGGACCCAACCCTTGTAGGACTTTGTAGGTCAATAGACCCACTTTGAAGGTGATCCCCACTGTATATAGGCAGCATGCATGGAGCGCGAGCACAGGGGTAATATGGGATCTTCCTAGACACCCCACTCAACAAACGTGCTGCAGCATTCTGCACAAGCTGCAAGTGGCAGATATCAACCCCAACAAGCCCTAAGTAAAGGGAGTTGCAATAATCAAGATGAGATGTCACAAAGGCGTGGACCAAAACTGGCAAATCGCCTGGTGGAACCAGGTGCTTAATCCTGGAGATGTTTCTAAGATGAAAAATGAAGTCTTGACCACTGCAGACACCTGGTGGCAAAGGGTCAAACCAGTGTCAAGCTCCACACCAAGATTACGCACCCGATCAGAGGTAGGGATTTGATCTACCCCAAGAACTACTCCAGAGGGGGACCCTATCCCTAAACCCTCAACCCTGCGGCCAGGGTCCACCACCATAACCTCAGTCTTTCCCGGGTTCAACTTTAAACCACTGATATTCATCCAGTCTTGGATATCAGCGAGGCAGTTATTCAGCACCGAGATAGCACTAACCTGGTCAGGCATGAAAGACAGGTAGAGCTGGGTATCATTGGCATAGCAATGAAACCTCATCTCATACCGTCTTACAATGTCTCTGAGGGGTAGCATATATACTGTGAATAACATGGGGGAAGCACCGAACCCTGAGGTACCCCACAGGGGAGAGAGAAAGCCCCGGATGAATGTAAACCAGAGACCACTCTCTGTGTTCTCCCCAGGAGGTAAGATGAAAACCATCTGAGGACAACACCAGAAAGCCCACAGATGGACCTCAGACGTTCGAGCAAAACCCCATGATCCACAGTATCAAAAGCTGATGATAGATCAAGGAGAATCAGAATAGAACGGTGTCTCCGATCTCTCGCCATCAGGAGATCATTGAGCATCCGAACCAGAGCAGTCTCAGTGCTATGCCTCTTACGAGAACCTGACTGGAGAGGCTTGTGTAGACTATGGATGGTCAAATGGTTATCAAGTTGAGTCGCCACAACCTTTTCAATAACCTTCCCCAAAAAAGGGAGGTTAGAGATCGGACGGTAGTTAGCAAGGTCATTCGGGTCTAAGGAAGCTTTCTTCAAAAGGGGAGTCACCACCCCTTCTTTCAGAGAGCTAGGGAAAACTCCCATCTCTACCTTTGATATACACCCTCCCAAATGTCCATAAATCATTAGAAACCCCCCCCTGACTGCCCTATGAGTAGCAACATTGGATCAGTTACAGAACCATTAACCAAATATTTTGATTATTTTTTAAAACCTTTGGCATCAGAATTGTGCTCATGTCTTAGAGATACTGTACAACAGCTGTTCTTAGTATACTGGACAATATTGTTATAGAGCAGGACTGCCTTCCTGTAACTATGGACATTGAAGTCTTATATTTGCACATACACCATGAAGAATGAATGGAAGCTCTTGATGTTTTCTTGGAGCAAAGGGTAGATAAAGACCCTCTCACTGAATTCCTTTTATTAATTTCTGAGCTTGTCTTGAACTGTAACTGTTTTGCATTTAAACATTTCAATTAATTACACGTGTGGAAACTGGAAGAGGGGCAACTTTTGCCCTTAACTTTGTTATTTTGTTTGTTGGTAAATGTGAACTTGATTTCATCTATGACCAGAGTGTGAATCCCTTGTATGAAAATGTGGCACTCTGACAAACATTTCATAGAGGGTGTCTTAATTATTTGGTATCATATACCTCATGAGAATAAACAAGGTACAAGAGGGAAGTATTTTTCAGAAGAAAAGGTGTTCAATGACAAGTGGGTATGATAAGAACTTGAGGTGGGTAGATTGAAGAAAAATGTGAGGAAGTACTTGTTCATAGAAAGAGTGGTGGATTCCTGAAACAGTCTTGCAGCAAAGATGGTGGGGGCTAAAACAGTGGTGGGGTTCAAGAATGACTGGAATAGGCATAAAGGAATCTTAGGGAAAGCAGAGGGATGGTTGAATTAGCCAGAAATCAAATAGGATCAGCTGTGATACTATAAGCAGGGAAAACTGGGCAGAGTAGGTGGGACAAGCGATTTTTATCTTCCAGCAAATTCTATGTTTCTATGCATGGGGATGAGGAAAGCTTGTCCAATTTGTTAGATATATCATGTTCAAATAGTTTTTTTTTGTTTGTCTTTGAATGAGTCATTACACACATAAACATACATAACCATTTTATAAAATATAATGATACATCACATATCTAAAATTTGAAATACAGTATAACCTCGATTATCCGGACCTCTTTTATCTGAACCTGTGCTTTATCTGAACCGCGGACTTGTCCCCGAGTTGTTGCTCTGTCTGACAGCTTTATAACTTGAGTGAGTCACTCAATTACATTCTAAACCTGCTAGCTTTAGTGAAAAAATCACCAGTGGTCACTGAACAAAATCAGAAGGTAATGTGGCAATTAGTGGTCACTTACTGTAAGCTGTAGCACTAGTTCCAGTCATTCAATCAACACTACAGTCTGTTATGTGGTTGTAATAATGCCATTTTGGCAGAGTATGCTGAAAAGAATCTACCGTGGTAAACTGCTCTCCCAAGTCTTATTGGAGGAAATGCAGAAATCAGCCTGACCACATTAAAAAAGAATAAGTGACCAAGGAGTTACAGGAACAGGCAGCAACCCTTGACCTGGGAGAGGAGCAGCTCAATGACTGGCTGGAGTTGGACGAGCATGACGAGGGCTCCAGTGATTTATCAGATGCTGACATCATTGCGATTGCAACAGAAGACAATGCCAATGATGACAGGATCAAGGGTGAAAGCGATGAGGACTGCAACTCCACAATTCTGTTAATGACAGCAGGTGAAGCCGTCACAGCTTTCAACACATGTATTCTGTGGCTGGAGAGTCAAGTTGGTAGTGACTACCTTAATACAGTACTTTGCTGCTCTGCCAGCTGAGACAGAAGGCAATTCAAAAGAGAAACAAATGCTCCAAGCAGTGAGCAATTACAGATTACACATTAAATAAATTAACTTAATAAAGCACTGTTTTTACTTTTTTATGAATCACAGATAGTCTTTAACTGTAGCTCATGGCATGTCTTTGAGAAAGTATGTAACCTTGATTATCCGAACCTCTCGATTTTCCGAACAAAACAGATCTCTCCCTGGTGGTTCGGATAATCGAGGTTATACTTTATACAAATGTATAAGAACAGTAAGTTTTCACATAAAAACTTTCAAATAACATTTTCCTACAGCCTACTCCACTGGTTGCTCAAAATGTTCAAAGCTTCTGTTGCCAATAGATCCATATGCTTGAACAATTTTACAATCCAAAACTGAACTGGTTATAAGCAAGAATGATATACCATTTCTAGGGGACATTGGGTCACTGATGGAAATTTAAAACTCTTAATACAAGAAAACATATATTAAACCACTGCAGTACATGTATATGTTTCATTGGGTGAGGCTTTAGAAGATGCTTTACCCTAATTAAGTGTATTATAGCATTTAAATACAGCACCTTCTATCCAGGAATAGCATAGATATAATGTAATTTTTTAGTCATGAAAGATGCCCAGAAGTACTGGGTATCAAAGAAGGTGTTCATTCAGGAAAGCCATAAAAAGCTGTCACTCCAGTGGAAGATATAAAACCAGGTTTTAATTGCAATTACTTAATAGTTGAGCTCACTGATTAGATATATCCAATTTATGACTGAACACCTGAGATTTAGTGTCCATAGTAGAATGAGCAATGTTGAGTTCCTTGATGTGCAGGTCACTAAAGACGAACATTATATTTTGGAACATTCCACAGTTAGAAAACCTACTGATTGTAATACTGTTTTGCTGGCTTCTAGTTGCAACCTAAGGTATTCTGTCATTAATATACCTGGGTGGGGGGGATATTTAAGAGCAAGATGAAATTGTACTTCAAAAGAAGAAAATATGAGGAACAATGTGCCACTCTTGATCTCGGATTTAAATAGATGGGATATAGTCTAGAAACAATTTCTTCTATCAAACAGTTTTCTGAAATACAAAACTGGGAAGAACTACTGTATAGGAATAATGTTGGAAAAAAAACCTCAGATAATTCAGATTTCCAAAACAGTGTTATAATTGTAACATTTTGCACACATTTTAACCAAATAAAGAATATTCTGTGGCAAAACTGGTATATTTTATAGGTTGACCCTGGGCTGAGAGGCTCAGCAGAATTGATAAGCCTAGAATTGTATTCATAAGGGGACATAATTTGTGGAACCATTTAGTTCATAGTGCCAAGAATGCTAGTAGTTCATAGACTTTACTAAGTGAAGCCATAACAGGATCCTCCACTAGTGGAATATGCCAGTCCTGTAAAGTTGTTCCACAGGTTAATGGACTTTTGAATCCTAAAATGGGACACATATTAAGTTGGGCTCTTTAGTAACATGTGATAAAAAAGGTGTGATTTACGCAGCTATTTGCTGATGTGTGCATTTCTTCATTGGCAAAATCATTAGGAATTTCAGGATTGAAGTGGGAGAAAACGTATAAGCATTCAGCAACAATAACACTGACTATGCCACTGAAGACCACAGGCTACAAGGGGGAGGGAGTCTCATGATTATAAATTCATTGGTTTAGATACATTACTTCAGGACAGTAAGTGAAGTTTTGAAATGGCAAAACTATTGGATTTTCAGCATGGGTGCCAGAGATTGTCCTGGGCTGAATAAAGACATTGAGATCAGCCTGTTTTTGTAACTCCTTAATGCTATACCCATATCTTATTGTTACATTGGCTACCATATTACTGCATTATACATGCAAATTTCAAAGTATATTTGTGTGCAATATTTGATATTTATTAATATTTCGGCATTCTCATGCATTGATTTTTGCACTGATATTGTATAATCTCATTTGTATTGGCTATTACAACAATTCTGAATTAGGTTACTTTTGAATTTCCTAATAGTACAGCATCTATTTACATATGATTTAGTATAGGAATTGAGCAACGTTTAGTTGTTATAGTATTTATGGGCATGAGATTGTGATATGATTAAATAAGACTCTGTCCAATTTGTTTTGCAGAAAGAGTTAAAAGCAAGGATCTGTTCTATCCTCTCCTTTTCTGTCTCTGGTCTGTCTGATTGTGCAAATTTCCTTGTGAGACCTTGGAACTGATCACTCTGAAGGTCTTACAATCCCCCACCCACCCTCACTGTCTCCCTGCCTTCACTTGTTGTTTCTTGCTATTTCTATCTTTTCTGTCTCCTTCTTTATCAGTGGTTATAAAAATATTTGTGAATCTTTTGGTGAAACTGTTTGTGTGAAACTGAGATTCCTTGGTTTGAAAATGTATATAGTTATGTTGGTGAAATAATTGCAAAAAGCTTTGGAACTCAGGGGGTTAACTTTGAGATGCAGTTTGACTTGCATAAGCTCATTTGCAGAGTTGTCAACATGAGATTTGTTCTGTTGTATAATGTTCTATATTGTTGTACGTGCAAGGAAAGAAACTGACTAGAACTCTGATACATTTTGTGAGAAACAGGATGCCTCTTAACAAATGCAAGATGCAGAAGTTAATTGCCAGACACAGACTTCTTATAAGAAGAGCAGCAATGTTTTCGTTAGAGAGAGAGATTGATCTTTGAAATTGAAAATAAATCCTCTGATGAAGGACTTTGTTTTCTCTTTTTGTACTGCCTTTGTAAATAGCTATCCTGAACATTTTTGGATTATTGTTATTGACAATATAAAAGGCTTCTTGTAAATTTTATAACTGCTCCTGGTTTTCTGATGTTTCCTGACCTGCTCCTCAAAGACAGATGGTGTTGGACTAATGGGATTTACGCTGTGCATACTCTAAGCCAGAGGTTTTGTGCATGGGTACTAGACCTGGTACCAGGGAAGCAGAGAACAAAGGTATGGATCCTGCAACAGCAATCCCAGGAGTGATTACCAGAAGAATGACAGCCAAACTAGAGATAGAAACAAAAGTCCAAACTGAGACTGTACAGCTGGAACCAGTGATGAAAGAAGAACAGGCAGGGACAGAACCTGAAAGCCTGTCTGCCTTCTTCAAATGGTGGGCTATACAACAAAGAGAGACAGAGAAGCAGAGAAAAGAAGAGATGCAGTAACAAAAGCAGCAGAGAAAAGAAGACTTGCAGTGAAAGGATCAGCAGAGATGAGAAGAGATGCAGTGACAGGAGCAGCAGAGGAGAAGAGATGCAACAAGCTCAGGATGCAGAAATTAATTGCCAGACAAAGACATCTTATAAAAAAAGCAGCAATGTTTGCTAGAGAGAGAGAGACTAAATTTAGAAGTACAGATACCTTCAGATGAAAGACTTTGTTTTCTTTGTTTGTACTGCCTTTGTAAATAGCTATCCTGAACAATTGTATTTTTTTTTATTTTATTGTTATTGAAAATAATAAAATGTTACTTACTAATTTTATAACGGTTCCTGTTTTTTTTATGCTTCCTGATCGTTACCTAAATAACAGAGGTGTATTGTTTTGTTGCTTCAATACAGTACTGTATGTAGTCCATTAGTGATTTTTACATTTGTTACAATTTTTAATCTTTTATCATTGTTATATGCATATATGAGCTGTTTGTCTTATTGTCTCTGTACTCACTGAGCTACTTATGGTTTTCATGTACATTTTTCATTGCTATTTTAACTGACTGTGTTAGTCATTTTAAATATGCACATATGTGCTGCCAGATTGAGTAGCCAGCCAGTGAGCACTGCCTTCCTGGCTCAAAGATTATCAAAATTGCCTTTTAAAACCTGAAGTGCAGAACTAGCATGAGAGAGCAATACACAGTATCAACATTTATCAAGACTTACTTTATTTATTTATTGAATTTTGTTTACAGGTAAGCCACTGAGGCTAGAAGTCCCTTTTTCAGGGGTGACCCGTGGGGAGTGGGATACAGATGGTAACCAACTGAAACAGAACCAGATTAAGCTGTTGGTGGTATTTCTAGTTAGTGAAGGAAATTTGGCCAGGACACTGGGGAAATTTCACCTACTCTTTCCAAAAAGTGACATGGGATCTTTAACATCCACCTGAACAGGCAGACAGGACCTTGGTTTAACATCTTATCTGAAAGACAGCACCTCAGGAGTGCAGCACCACCCTTGTGCTGCACTACAATGTCAGTATTGGAATATTAACACAAGTGCCTGGTGTGGGGATAGAACTCACAGCCTACTGATCTCCCAGATTCAAAGGCAAGTGTGCTACCTGCTGAGCCACTGACACTGACGTTATGCAACCTTAGACTTTGGGATCTTTTGTTTTAAATATTATTAGGGTAAATGCAATTTTAATAAAAAATATCAGAGCAGGAGACCGATTCCATTTGATATTTTGGTTTTGTTAAAAAAATATACACAGATCATTTTATTTGTGACTGTGAGCACAAATCTCACATATAACTTCATATCAGTGACAAATGGCATTTGAAAGGGTATTGTTAGCAAGTAAGGAGTATGTCTAATTAAAATATGCATGGAAAATGTTGGTGCCGGAGGCAAGTATCTCCATTTTTGTCTGATATTGGGTTATAGACCTCAGTTCTAAGATTCTGAATCAATAAAATATCTACAGAATAACAACCTGAAGTAATATACTTCTGAATCAACAACATGCGAGAGTGCAGTGATGACTGCACAAACTTGCAGTTTCCTGATGTTTCTATATTAACTGTTGCACCCCAGTACTTCCCTTGGTGCCAGCTTGCCTGATCTTTAATTGTAGTCCTGTCTGTTCTCTCTGCTCGATCAAGGAGTTGTTGCTAGCCGTCCTGAGATCTTTTCTGAAGAAGTCTGAAGATAGGGTTTTCTTGGTGGTGGTGGTGGTGTCTTCAATATGGAACTCCTTGCCATACCATCTTAGGAGCTTTTAAGCCCGCCCTGAAAACTTATTTGTATGAATTAGTGTTCAACCTGAAAACAGATTAGAACCTCTGCTAATTTTATATGTGTGAAATTGATGATTTTATATCTGTATTATTTGATGTGTTATGTTAAGTGCTCTGAGCCCTTGGGATATTTATATATTTATTTGCTTTTGTTTCCCATTTAAGCACACTAGACAACCAAAGTGCCTATTTTCAGGTGCAACCTGGGATAGTGCACTATAGAAATAAAATTGCCTTGTCTTCCGTGCTGTAGAAGTTGACGAGTATTGTCCCCAAAACAGAATCCTGCAGCACTCCACTTCCAGCCCCAGTTCATCCAAAACACTTGCTTAGTGCCCATATTTTTTATCTTTTCCCCTTTAGCTACAATCTTATCCATTGCTGAACATGCCTAAATAATAGTACTACTGCCAACTTCATTATCAATATCTTATGTGACGCAGTGGACCCAAATCACAAAGCCCCTTGGGGACTGATGCAACTGTGGTAAATCATAGCTCATGTCAGTCCCTGATGCGACAGGGACCCTGCACCTGATTCACTATCAGGAGGGGTCCCGGCAGCAAACTCCCACAGCTTGTGGCAATAGGCAAGGCACATGGGAGAGGTTTGTTGCAAGCTGCAGTGCGGTCAGGTGGCATTGATGCCCATTGCTGGAGACCCACCTGGAGGCTGGCGGGGTCATGCAGGCAGCACCAGAGGATGAGGAGGGCTGGTAAGGGACAGATGGGTAATGTGGGGTTGGCAACAGCTCCCCAACTGGGCCACTGCATGGCCACTGCCATGCCTGTGTTTTCCTGGGGGGGACTCCAAATGCTGGGCACAATGAAGGGGGCCTGTGGGCATCACACCATGAACATATCTGGGTATTGTGGGAGCACAGGATACCACTGGTGGAAAGTAACATAGGTTCCCTCCCACACAGCAGTGACTCTGGGAGAGGTGCATGGGATATTAGACCAGCCCAGGGCTGATTTGTCTTGGATTGTTCACCCTGTAGGGGGGTTTCTTGAATCCCTCTGTAGGGAATATTGCAGACTGCATGTGCTGCAAGCCCCTTAGCACCATGGTGCACCCCTGGATAAGCTGCAGGGCTGGTGAAGGCCTTGTTTGCACAAGGGACCCCAAGATTGCTGTAGCGTACATCCCAGAATTGCAAGCAGCAACATTTGTGATGCAAGGTGCCGATTGTGTCAAGTCTGATTGATGCAGGTA
The DNA here is from genome assembly GCA_016271365.2 of Neoceratodus forsteri. Lineage (NCBI taxonomy): Eukaryota > Metazoa > Chordata > Ceratodontiformes > Ceratodontidae > Neoceratodus > Neoceratodus forsteri. Next base: position 535,693,310 of record CM057459.1, on the reverse strand, counting down.
CCTTGCAAAATTTTTTGGGCTTTGTGAATTGGACCCCATATCAAAAACCTTACTAATGGACAAATAGCTTATGTTCACCTGTCTGAATTTTTCTGTCTTCTGAGACAGATTTTTGGGTTTTCCTTTTTGACAAACAGAATACAATTTTTACTACTACTACTTTAAATGATAATAGCATTTTAAGATTGAAATGACCTCCAGCTATCTTGTATCACAAATGTCTCAAGTGAATCATTAGATATTATAATTATCTGTCTCCACACTTCCTTTTGTATAAGTATTCTAGGGTGGAACCAATGTGAATTTGGTTATTTATCTATTCATATCCCATTGAAAAAACATTACTACAATTTCTGGGAGAGATTCAGGTGACTGATTGTAGCCGAGGAAGGGTCAAAGGAGAGGATCTTGATCCTTGTAGGAAGGCATCTACAGAATGCCTCATATTGAATAGTAGGACCATATTACTACTAATAGTTAGGGTCTTTGGGAAGACTTGATGTACCTCAGGTCTTTATCTTCTGTAACATGCTATATTTCTTGTTTGACAATAGTATAGTTTAGACATGTCCTGGCTATAACTTATCTAATTTCATCCCATTCTGCTGTTTTCCCTTCATGTGCTTTAGTGCATGCAGTATTCTTGCAGTGTTTTGATGTAGTTCCTCAGTTATACTAGGTTTTTAAATATATGTCCCACCATAAATGTTTATGATTTCCTGCACCTATTTACTTCTATTTTCCTGCATTTTGCATACTGTAGGTAAGGAACATTCTTCTATTCTCCCTTTTGTCCATGACTATTGATATTATGAAGCAGAACTAGTTATTTCCACCTGCCCTGGAAAGTCTTAAGCAAAGCCCCCTATTCTCTGCAGCACTGTCGGCCAACTTCTGTAGCAGTGACTCTGAACTTCTGTGACACAGTTAGGTCAAGTTCTCTAGTAAGGTTTAAAATTATGAGGTACATTAATGACTAAATAATATAGAGCCAGCATTACAGCTTTGGGGGTCCAGCAAGGGTGGCCTATGAGGAAGAGATACTCCTAACTATCAATACATAAACATATGTGAGATAATTTCACTTAAACATCCAGTTTTTATGCTTTTCGGTAGCTGTTCTCCGTCTTCATATTTATCTAAATCTATTTAGGGCTTAATTGATGTCATTATATGCAACCTTAAACAGTATTGTCAGGCACCACCCCGCCAAACCTGCTAGCAGTAAACACACAGCTGAATAAGTATTCCTCAAAGGGGAGCCCGAAATGGCCTAGCCATGGAGCACCCAAGGCTCACCTCTTGAAGTAACACATACTGTAGGCATTAACACATCTGAAAATATATAATTTGCAGTGTCATTGCAATCTTTTACTTTTTTTTCTGTTTGTTTCTCTCTTCTCTCATTTAGTTTCCATGTTCTACATAATCTTTAGTTTGGCTTTTTGATTTTCTTACCTTGACTTCTTCTTTTTAATTTCTTCAGTATGTCCTGTACTCTATAATTATATTCCAGCCCTGACAATTTTGGTTTACTTAGCTATCCCTTTGCTTTATTTATTTATAACTCACATTTCTCACCCAGGCACCAAAGCAGATTCATCAGGTTGGCAACCTCCTAGCTCCATCCACAGTCACTTCTTGCACTTAACCCCATATGGATTGCAAAGTGCCCTTTGCCCCAACAAGCACTTTCTCTCTCATGGTTTTAAAATGGATAAAATCACCCCTGCCCATCTCAGCTCCACCACATTCCTAAATACTGTAGGCTTTGAGTGGCTTTGTAATTTTAAATTTGTCATTATATCAAGTCCAACACTCTACAATAATAATCCTCTTCCTCCAGCAAAGGGTATTTTAAAGTCTTCTTTTAGACATTACTCTGCCTCCCTCATAAAAGAAGAAAAATGCACCCTGCATATCTTAACCACAAAACTCACTCTGCCTACAGCCTCATAAAGTTGCTCTGTTTTTTATATTGGAACACTTTTTTAGTTCAACACTTTTGGATGTTAGTCCATGGCTTCTTATTACTGTTGGGCTGAAATTCTGGCATTATGCCCCAGTATGGCTTTGTGTAAGTCCCAGAAAGCACTACTGGGATGAGGAACAAGCATTCTGACCCACTAGCTATAATAGGAAAACACTGTGGATCATTAAGCTGCCTCTGATGAGAAAGGGTTCCATTATAAAAAAAGGATGACTCAAGGAGGCTATCAGGGCTGGGTGGGCAGAGTTACATAGAAACATAGAAGCTGATGGTAGTTAAGGGCTCTATGACCCCTACAGTCTGCCCTTTTTTGTTGCATTGCTTATACTGTAGACCCCTCTGGGTCTATGGCAGTTTCTCTGCCACCCCGTTACCGATCCCTTAAGACACCCTTGTGCTTATCCCAGGCTTTTTTGCATCCAGCCACTGTTTCTGCCCTCACAACCTCCACTGGAAGACCATTCCAGGCATTAACCATCCTTTCTGAGAAAAAGCATTTCCTCACATCTCTCCTAAACCTACTCCTTTCCAGCTTCATATTGTGGCCCTTTGTTTTGGAGAACCCTTTCCTCTGAAAAATACCTCATACTTGTACCTTATTCACTCCCAGGAGGAATTTAAAGGTTGATCATATCTCCTCCACTCCCTCCTCTGCCTCCTCCAGGGTGTACATATTTAATTCAATTAGCCTTTCATATAAACATAGAAACATAGACTTTGACAGCAGATAAGGACTTCTTGGCCCACCTAGTCTGCCCATTTCCCTACTTACAGGATAAACTGCAGATCCTAGTTAACTAACATCCTATTTCTTCCTACCCTCCACAAGAATTGCCTTATGTCTGTCCCTTGCATTCTTGAATTCTTCTACAGTTTTAGACCCCACAGCCTCCTCAGGAAAGCTGTTCCATGCATCCTCCACCCTCTCTGTGAAAAAATACTTCCTCACATTGCCCCTGAGCCATCCCACCTCTATCTTCAAATTGTGTCCCCTTGTTCTTACACATCTCTTTTTCTGTAAGATGCTATCGTCTTGGACTTTGTTGATTCCACTGAGGTACTTAAAAGTTTCTATCATGTCCCTCCTCTCTCTCCTTTCCTCAAGGGTATACATATTAAGCTTCTTTAGTCTCTTCTCATATGGCTTCTCTTGCAGACCCTGCACCATTTTAGTTGCCCTCCTCTGGACTGCCTCCATCCTGTTTATGTCCTTGCGAAGATGGGGTCTCCAGAACTGGATGCAGTACTCCAGATGGGGTCTCACCAACTGTCTGTAGAAAGGATAACAACTTCCTGTTTTTCTGCTGGTGATGCATCTCCCTATACATCCAGTATCCCCAGCCCTCCCTACTGCCTTCTCACATTGCTTTCTAACCTTAAGGTCATCTGATATGATTACCCCCAGGTCCCTTTCCATTTTTGTTGTTGTTACTACCTCCCCCCCTTGTGTAATTTTTTCCTGTTTTTTTTCCCAGGTGCATTATTTTGTACTTCTTTGCATTGAATCCAAGCTGCCATGCTTCTGACCATTCCTCCAACCTTGCCAAGTCCCTTATCATCCTTTCCACATCTCCTTGTGTATCAACCCTGTTGCAGATATTTGTATCATCTGCAAAGAGGCATTCGTTTTCTTCCAGTCCTTCTGCAATGTCACTTATAAGGACATTAAAAAGGAGTGGACCCAGCACTGAATCCTGCAGTACCCCACTAGTAACTCCTCTTTCTTCAGAGGGGACTCAATTTACAATTACCTTCTGTGTCCTGTTGTCCAGCCAATGTTTTATCCAGGCTACCACCCTGGGACTCACTCCCAGGCTGGTTAATTTGATTATTAATCTTTTGTGTGGGACTGTGTCAAATGCCTTGCTAAAGTCTAGGTAGGCCATGTCCACATTACCTCCCTGGTCTACTGCTTTGGTCACCTAGTCAAATAAATCAATTAGATTCATCTGACATGACCGTCCCGCTGTGAACCCATGCTGCCTTGGGTCCTGTGCCCCACTTTCCTCTAGGTACTCAACAATTCTATCCTTCAGAAGTGATTCCATCACTTTCCCTGCCACAGAGGTCAAAGTGACAGGTCTGTAGTTTCCTGCCTCTATCTTGTTCCCACTTTTGTGAAGGAGAATCACATCCGCCTTCCTCCAGTCCTCAGGTACCTCATCATCCTCCCATGATTTGTTAAAAAGGGTAGTCAGTGGTGTCACTAGTTCTCCCCTTAATTATTTTAGAATTTGGGGGTGAATTCCATCAGACCCAATTGCTTTGTCCAGCTTCAGTTTTAGGAGTTCTTTTAGAACCCTTTCTTCTGCAAAGGACTGGGATTGACCCCCCCATCCAGAGTGCTTCTGTTAATTGGATTAGGCACCTCCCCCTCTTTTGTGAATACTGAGCAGAAGTATTCGTTCAGTATCCCTGCTTTTCAATGTCCCTCTCTACCCACCCACCGTCCTTTCTATTCAGCCGCACTATCCCTCCTCGTAGGACATCTGATGTAGACCCTGTACCATCTTGGTAGCCCTCATTTGGATGGCTTTCTTCCTGTCTATATCTTTCCTGAGATATGGCCTCCAACACTGGACACAGTACTCCATTTGGGATCTTACTAATGACCTAAATAGTGGCAACACCACTACTATCTTCCTGATGGTAATACCCCTATCTTTACATCCCAGCATCCCACTAATTTTCCAGATTGCTTTGTCCAATTGTCTGGCCATCTTCAGGTCATCTGATATGATTAGTCTCAGGTCTCTTTCCTGCTTGGTCACTGCTAGTATCTCTCCCCCTATTTTGTACTGCACCCCCAAGTAACTGTGACCCAAGGGCATTATTTTGCATTTTTTGCTTTAAACCTTAGTTGTCAAGTCATTTCAAGTCTCTTTCTATTGTTTGCACCTCCTCTAGAGTGTCCACTCTGTTGCAGATCTTGGTGTGATCCACAAAGAAGCAGACCTTTCCTTCCAGTTCCTCTGCTATGTCACTAATGAAGACATTAAAGAGGACTGGCCCCAGTTCTGACTCCTGTTGTACTCTGCTGGACAAAATCCCCTCCTTAGAGCAAATTCCATGTACCACCACCCTCTACCTCCTATCCCCCAACCAGTTTCTTACCCAGGTTTCCACTTTTTTGCTCACCCCCATGCTACCGAACTTGTTTACCAGCCTCCTATGTGGAATGGTGTCAACGGCCTTGCTGAAGCCCAAGTAGGCCATGTCCACTCCCCCATAGTCCAGCACCCTGGTTACCCAGTCAAAAAATCTTTCAGATTTGTTTGGCATGATCTCCCCTCCATAAATCCATGCTGCCTCAGGTCCTGCAGTTCATTGGATTACAGATGCTCCATAATTCTTTCCTTTAATAGTTTTTCCATCAATTTCCCTACTACAGAATTCTGGCTGACAGGCCTGTAATTTCCCACCTCCTCCTTGCTACCACTTTTGTGAAGTGAGACTACATCTTCCCTTCTCCAGTCCTCTGGAACAACACCAATCTCCAGTAAACTATTAAACAAGTCTTTCAGGGGTGCTGCTAGCACCTCCTTGAGTTCCTTTAACACTCTTGGATGCACCCCATCTGGCCCCATGGCTTTGTCCACCCTTAGATTAGTGAGTGCTTTCCTATCCCTCTTCTTAGAAAAGGTTTCCCTCCCCCCAATCTCTTGGTGCTTATTTGTCCTCCCTCCCATTCTCCCTCAACTGTGAATACTGAGCCGGAGTATTTGTTTAAGATATTTGCCTTTTCTTGGCCATCCTCAGTATAGCTTTTGCCTCCTTTATTAACCATGCAATCCCTCCCTTGGTCTTCCTTTTCACACTGATACACCTTAAAAATGTCTTGTTCCCCTATGATACTGTCTGGAATATTCTTTCCTCAGCTTGCATTTTTGCACCCCTTAACACCTTGCCTGCCTGCCTTCCTTTGTTTCCCCAGATACACTTCTCTGTCTTCCTTTCTCTGCATCTCCTTGTGCCTTCTGAATGCCATTGTTTTTGCCCTTACCTTTTCTGGCACCTCCCTCGAGAACAATAATTATTTCCTCCTCCTCCTTCTCCTTTTGCTTGTTTGCCAAGTTTGTCGCCTTTACTATGCTCTCTTTTATTCTTGTCAATTTTTTCTCCAAGCTCCTCAATATTTCTCCTCGCCGGGTCTTCTCGGATGCTTTCCTCCATCTTTATAAAGTCATCCCTTCTGAAATCCAGGACCCTCACCCTTGTTTGGTTGAAATCTGAAGTTGTTCTTATATTAAACCATACTGTGCTGTGTTCACTGGTCTCCAAATGACTCCTCACTCTGACGTCTGCCACACTGTCCCCGTTCAAAAGTACAGGGTCCAGTAGTGCCCCTTCCTGAGTGAGTTTACTGATCAGCTGCCTGGGAAATGTCCCATGCAGAGAATCATCGCTGTCTCTGCTCCTAGCTGATGCTACAGCAGGTAGGCTCTGCTCTACATATGGCAGATTAAAGTCCTCCACCAGCACTACCTCACCCTTCTTAGCCATTTTGCCTATATCTTCCAATATCTCTTTGTCTATGTCCTATTTCTTTGTTGGAGGTCTGTATACACTCCCATGTGAATGGTGACTCCATTATTTAGAGTCACGGTTAACCCACAACACCTTGACCCCCTGTCCTCCCTGTACCTCTGTCACTTTGATGTTTTCCTTAACATAAGGCACCACTTCCTCCTTCCTTCCTACCCTGTCTCTTTCTAAACATTGTGTAGCCAAGTATGACCATTTCCTAGTCATGGTTGTTTGTGTACAATGTTTCAGTGATGACCACAATATCCATGCCCACCTTAATCATTGTAGCCTCCAGGTCTGGTAACTTATTTCCAAGACTTCAAGCACTGGCACACATGGCTGTGTAGATTTTGTTAGTCTTACTCTTGTCCCTTCTCATATTGTCTAGTTGTTCCCCCTTCCTCTCCTTTGCATACTGCCTGATTTTCTTCATGACTTCCACCCATGTCAATCCATTGCATCCTTGGTTGTCCTTTGTTTTGAGGGGGACCCTTTCCCTCAGAAATTCTATATCCTTAGTTGCAGCCTGGGGGGGACGTTTCTGCCAACACTTTGCCTTATGAACTCCCCATTGGCTAGTTTAAATGCCTGTTAAAGTAGCACATAAACTGTCTACTGAGGACTGCAGCTCCCTTTCTCAATAGATGCAGGCTATTCCCCTAGTAAAAGCTCTGATCCATCCAGGTGGAACCCTAGTCCCCAATGTAGTCGTATCTCTTCTCTCTGCACCATTCCTTCAACCATGAGTTGAAGGCCTTAGTGCAGAGCTCCCTCTTCTTCAACCTGTTGTGGACAGGCAGCACTTCTGTAAAAGCTTCTGTATGTGCCACCTGTCTAAGATCCTTCCCTATCTCCCTAAACTACTTCTGCACTGCCCCTGTCCTTCCAGAGCTAGGTCATTCATCCCCAGGAGGACAATGTCATCCATCTCCCCCTTCCTTCCTCTAGCCCTTGCAGTTTGCTGGATTTGTTTTCCATATCTCCAAGCTGATGTGCCAGGTAGGCACTCAACCTCTCTCTCTACCCCCATTTCCTTTCCCAAACTCTATCCTCTTGACTATACAGTCCCCCACTAGAAGTTGCTTCCTCTTTCTCTGGAGGTCTCCTTCTCCCTTCTTGGGGGTCTCCATTTGGATGCCCCCCCAACATCCTCTCTATCCACCACAACAGGTGCCCCTTCATGGCAGTCCCACTCCACCAGAATGGTGTAGGAGTTTCTTAGTTGCACTGGAAGGAGTGTGCTTGTTGCCCACTCCCCCAGCCTTCCCAATCCTATCACTCCTGTTCTCCCTCTTTGATCCCGACTTAGTCCAACCTTGCTTTCCTTCTGGCAACTTTTGAGCTAGCAGTGTCTGATTAGATGGCCCCTGGGTGGAGAGACAGTTCTCGACTCCTTGCCAAAGCCACTTTGAGTCTTGCAGTATTCTTCTGACTCTCTGCTTGCAGCCTTGAGACCTATTCCCTCCACCCAGAGAGTTGCCTTCAGATGGGACAGCACCTCAGCCTCCAGAAGATCTCCCTGTAGACTGCTGCCCCACAACCACTGCATTGCACCACTCCCCACATTTCCTTTTATCTGTTCTTCTAGTGCTTAACCCTCTTTTTGTTCCAAGACCCAGCCAGGCTATTCTATTACCATCCAGTAATCATACTCTTTTAACCCTGAAGTTCGTTAGTACCTAGCAGGTTTTATATGTCAAGTCCCTTCACCCTTCTATATCTAGGAACCATTTAACAGTCAGTCCCTGATCCCTGAAACACCCTAGCATCTAGCAACTTTTAGCAGAGGCTCACTAATACCTTGTATCAGTTAAGAACAAACATCACCATACTAAAGACAAAGAAAAACAACAGCAAGCCCCTAAACTCACTGACATGTTTACCCCCAGATTTCTAGCTAACCTCCCAAGTACAGCCACTTTATACTGCAGCCCCCAAATGGCATATCTGGGTAGGGGCCCCCTTGATTTGGCAGGGGAGCTGAGTGGATGGCTGCTTGCTGCCTCATTGGGCTGACTCTACTAGGCAGACTCCAATGTCCTTTGCTAGTTGGTCCTTGGCACGATGGGGGGGGGCTCCTGATGGCCTAGTCCTTATGAAGGCTCTGCTGCTTCCTTTTTCTTCAGGCAGCTCCCTTGATTGGCTGCTGAACAAGGATGGAGGCATGGCCAAGCTGTGATTGACTCCTCTAGTAGAGCCTCTCGTAGTTCACAAGCTCTGCTCCCTCTCAGGTTCCTCTGTGTTTTTAGCTGCTTTCTGCTGCTGGGGGTGTTGGGAGGGCTGATCTGTGCTCCTGACCTGCTGAAATGCCTGTGGCACCTTTTTCTTCACTGCAAGGTCTGTTTAATGCCTTTGCTTCTTTCGGCTTCTTCAGGCAGATTCATTGATTGGCTGCTGAATGGGGAGGGCGTTGAGGCTGAGCTGTGAATGGCTCCCCTATCAGAGGTTCTCATAGCTCTCATGCTCCACTCCCTCTACTATACCTTGGCTATTGTAACTGTTTTCCATTGCTGGGGGGGATTCTTGGCCCCGACCTGCCAAAATGCCTGCAGTTTGATACATTGAGATTTTTATGGGTGAATTTTAGTTTTATAATGCTACACACAGGCACAGTACTGAGCAGAAAAGAGTGGTGGTAGTCTCTGCCTAACTTAATGGTGCAATTTCTGTGTGATTTCTGTGGCCAGGCCCAGATTCTTCAGCCAGACCAAAAAAAAACAATTCTGTTGCTGGCCTTGATTTCTGCCGCAATCACTGCGTGATGCAGAACTGCAGAAAACTGGGAGCCTTTGACTTAAGTTCACTCAACAAAATAAATTACTTTGTATAAGGAAGCCTTGGTTTCATAAGAGAAGGCTTTTAATAAAATTGAAAACAATGTACTTTCAACTTGTTAGAATGACTTACTAGTTAAAAGTTCTCAAATATAAAGCTACAGCACCATTACAGAAAATGAAAAAGAATGACATAAATGCTTTATTAGCACTACGCAGGGGTCCCGTGTTTCATCTGAATAAAGAATGAAGAGAACCAAGGTGTATAAAAAATGTTCTTTATTGTGTTTTGCACATGTCCACTTGAGTTTATGACCCAATAAGCGGCCTTCTCCCTACTGGTGCAAATATAAAATATGTATGGACTTCAAATCAGTTCCAGAATAGTAATTGAAAGAACTGAGACCCAGTTCACTATCAATACATAGCCAGTTTCAGCAGCAGTACAAATCGGCAGTGTAAAGACACATCCCACTGCAATAGGACCAAAAACTGCTATGCACAAGGGGCAGTCTTAAATGTGGTGGTGTTGGGGGGGGGGGTCCCTTGTTACTAAGTCACAATCCAGACTACATTACCAGATGTGAGGGGGCACAAATCGTGTCTACACCTGCTTACATGGTGGTCTGCCACAATCACAGAGTACTTTCCATGGAACAGCTACAGGGCTTGTGGATCCAGTTCCACAAAGGCTGTCATACCTTGTCACCTCTGACTAGCACATTACATTTTTGTCACATAGGTAGGTAGGTAGGTAAAAACTTCTTTTTTATGCAAAAATATGCCTTTTTGGACTTTATCAGTCCAGTTCACAAGACAGTTCTGTAGTCTATCTAGGTTACTCATAAAAATATAAATAAATATATACAATACAAATAAATCATCGATAAAACACATAGCCGTTATATGTTTGTAATTAATAACACAAGTATTGACAGTGGGACCAAGTGTATACATACGCTGAGAAGTGAAAGTATAATGATCCCTCAACATTTTGATAAAAGAGTTGTGGTTTGTTTCAGCCCTTACAGGGAAAGGTAGCACATTACAATGTAGAGCTGCCAAGGATCTCAAAGTATTATCCCTAAATCTATTGACCTACCACCTGCATTAAATAGTTCTTTTTTATTTACTGTGCTTTTATCTCCCTCCGTCCTGACCAGCCTGCCATCATCCTACACACTCAACCAGCCTTGTTACTTGCTTTCCCCAGGAATTACTGCCCCTGTTTTTCTCCCTGGCATAACCCCCCCAAGTAGGACCACCAGGGGGGGTGCTGTACCCAGTGGAAATAGGGTGCAGTGTTGAGAAAGCACATTGGTTGGTGGTGCAGGCCTGGAGTGAGGGACAGATGTCCTTCATGATGTGGGCTGGGGTTGTTTCCATTTTTCTTTCCTCAGTTACCCTCAGAGCTGAGACTGAGCTCCCCTATGCATGTGTGACTGCAGATATGTGCCATATGCACCAGAGTACATCAGTGTTCACCCTCCCAGATCCTTGGCTCCTGCCAACACCACCACCTGTGTTCACCCAGGTGGTCTCAGATGGTCCTGTGATGATACAGGCTTACTTATGAATCCAGGTCATTGGCATCACACTTGGTGGCCTTGACTGCACCAGCAGGTTGACTTGTGCCTTAAGTAGTTCTAAGATAAGGAGTGTCATAAAACTCTGATGCTGCGGTAGTGAGAGTTGCCATCCTTTGTGCATGGCCCTGTAGGCCATTTGCATGGTGACTCCCCCCTTTCCCCACATGGCTGCAGTATCTCTCATGACCATGCACAGAAAGGCTTGCTACTTGATTGTGCATTGGCTGCAAAACAAGAAGCTGTTATAGCATGGTCATTGCAACCACTTTGAGACAGTCCCTTGCAACTGTGTATGGTGCACCTGGTTACTTTAGGATAATCAGTCATATCCCTGACTGCTTTGATAGGGAGAAATTATTGCATGTCTTAAAATATCTGAAGTGATATATAGAACTTACTTTACTTTTTGTCCTGCTTCTCAATCATAATTATAGAGTCTGACAGCAGTCATTTATATTGCCTAACTATAACTTCATTATTCTGAACAAAAACAGGTTTCTAGTTGTATTCTGAAGTGAAAGTCCTAAGAATATTAAAGGTTCTCAGCAGAAGCACAAGGCCATACACGCATACATATACAGTACACCTAATGCAAAGCAACATCATTAGCATATGCAAATAACCATTAAATACTGGCACTACAGTGTATTGCTGGGCCTTCAGATACTGTAAATGACCACAGCACCCACATCTGAGCACTTGGAAATAGATAAGCTCTGCAGTAGTCACTGGGCTCTTTATAATTAATATGGCACTACAACAGATTCTGAACACATTGTAGCAAATCTGCACTACTGCCAAACTGGGACACATAACACTCGACAGCAACACAATGCAGCACTTGTACACCACTTACAGGCAAGTTTACCATGATAGCTAATGCTGACTATGGAGCAATTTGGAATCCCATGTATTTTTATGCTTACACCACCTCCACGAGCAGTGTAGGCCTACATTGTACAAATACTATCTGTACCATGATAAAAGTTTATCTCCAAACTTCAGGACCACACTGCAACCATGGAAACCCTGACAAAGGTAACTATCGAAGTGATGACCACTGCCACATCATCTCAGTAGAATCAAGCAACATTCTAGGTAGAATCAAACTCCTAATGTTTATTCTTCAGAGAACTCTCTTGACTGACTCGCACTAACTCAACTGACAAATTGAAAACAGCACACCCTGAACAGAGACAGACAGTCTGGCTCCATCCCCTGACACACATTTCCCATTTACCATAAAAATACGCCAAGAAGGGTTCCGCAGGATTACCTCTTTGGTAATGAAGAGGCCACCAATTAAATATTTAGGAAACCACAGGGGTTACATACTCACCCACTTTAAATGTTGCTGTCCATAACTGTGCTAGCCATCCTAGTGTCCCTAAGGGAGAGTGTGTACAGCATGAACATTCTACAACCTGTGGACAGCACAGACTGGCACACCAAGGGGCATACATACATGTATGTGCTTTATGTAGAAGCCACAGGGGTTGACTAGAACATTTCAGGGAGAAAGGACTTGAGCCGTCTATCCCTCAAAATAACTTAAGGAATAATGCTGGCAGATTCCAAACACTTAGGGGGTCTTAAACTCCCTCATTGTCTTACTTATTATTTTGCTAACCATTTCAATAAGATGTTCTGATGCCACCCCCCCCCCCCATCTCCATGCAGTCATCCCAGCTATACGCCTATATGGCTAGACCTGGAACTAGATTGCTTTAATCAACTTGGCCTATTGGTGTCATCATTGCCTTTTATCCCCTTAAAATCTCTCTCTTTGGCTCTACATTCCACTGTTATGGGAACTTCGCTCAGAGCGTATTCCCAATTCTGTGCCCAACTAAAATTTCCCTTCCACAAAGATACTTCCCAACCTTACTTCGTAATTCCAATTTTTGGATTGTGGAGCATATGCTTGCCACGGACTGGCTTCCCCAACTGGCCATGGTCAGAGTTTGTGACCTAATGGCAGGGAACTCCTTAATGTCAACACATGATATTATTGCTAATATTCATTTGGGAGGGCAATGTGTTTTCAAAGTTTTTCAGTTAAGACATGTTCTGCTTCACTGGTTCGGGACAGGCAGATGGCCATAAACTGCTCAGAGTTTTTTAATGAGGTTAAATCCCTGCTTTTAAAACTGCATGTGGTTTCGGACTTGTGTATATTGCTTTTTGCAAAGCTTCATTCTACGATTTATGGCTCCTTATCTTATTGGAATACAGTTTTTCAGATATCTCCTCCTCAGTGGCAGGCCATCTGGTCTGATCTCTACCATTACACTGCTCATGGCAGACTGAGGCTTACCCAATTTAACATTTTTGAATGATTTGTACTATAACCCCCAAAAGTTGGAGAAGATGGGGAGGCTTTACTCTTCGACATGTATAAGGTGTGGCTAGGCAGAGGGCCATGCTATGCACATCTTCTAGTCCTGTTCCAAGATTGCCCTTCTCTGGAATTTGATTGAAGCTAAGGCAGATCCACTACTTGGATTACAGGGTCTCTTTCAACCTGAAATATGTGTACTGGGGGATTACAGTTTTGTCTCTGTCAAGGAAAGGAAATACTCCCTGGTCCTAATTTCTGTGTCCATGAAGAAAGTGGTCCTGAAGCACTGACTTGACCAGGTGGTGATCTCATGTCAGGAATGGCTCCAGGAATCACTATTTAAAATTCATGTGGAATGCATGATTGTGAGCTTGAGACACAGGCTTTCCATCTTTGATAAGAGATGGGGAAGACTGTACACTCTTTATACCATTTGAAGTCTTGCCTAATATTGTGAACATGTCTACATATGTTCCAGTGGATTTGGCTGGTCCCTGGTTTGGTTGTTAACTTATTGGTTCAACTTAGTTGACAGAGTAAGGTTATCAAGCATTTCTTTCATTGCCTTTATGCAGTGTGTGATTGGGGTGGCTTCACTGGGGTGGGGGGTGGGAGGAGAACTAGATGCTTATATGTCACTTGTTGTATTGTCTGTTATTCTATGTACTGGTGGGTTTGTCTTCAAAAAAGTTTGTTTAATTTGAAATATAAAGGAATGCTGGCAATCATAGACTGAGACCTTTGAGACATTGCTATAGTTGTAAAGCATGAGTTCCACACCAGGATGACAATCTTTTCTCAAGCTAAGGCAGTGATATAAAGCCCTAAAAATGCATTGCACTAATGCATGATTAGGAACAACACATGATGCGTACAACCCACATATAAAGCTTTGTATAAACAGCCTGCTGTGCCTGTAAAGAAGTATATAAAACCTCTATAGTATGCATCCTATGAAGATAAAACAAGCAAACACATGTATAGATATTGACTACTACAGTTTTATGATGACTTAGACATAAATGCACACTACCACTTATCTCAAATTTTATATTTTTTTAATGACAACAAAAAATAGGGAAAATGGACCCTAGTTATCCATCTATGGTGTAATGTCTGTATAATATCTATATAGCTATATGCCTGTGGTACCCAGATCTGCATATTCTGTAAGCAATAAAATATTTTACTTGCATAGTCATTGGAGTTATCCCATTAGTGTATGATTAGCACATGAAAATAAATACCCTGCAGCATGCACACATGGCCACCTCTCAGTTCCATGTCATCATCTGGCTCTGGTAATTCCATAACCATAACTAGATGTCAGAGTGGCACCTCCTTCAATATTTTGAGCTTCTGCACCTGCAGGATCCTCTTCCAGCCAAATATCTCGAACAGCATACCAGAAGCTCTTGCAAAATACATACAAAAGAGAAAAATAATGAAGGTACTACTTTCTCCACCAGATCTGGTATCTGTATCTTCAATTTTTGTTCATTGACTCAGCAGAACACTGCTTCTCCATCCCTGGGAGCAGGTGATGAGGAGGACCTCAAATATACTTCCATCCTCTTATGAAGAAGGTGTGTGTCAAACAGCAATATTTTCAGCCCAACAGCGACACAGTTTCCAATGGAGAACTGGCACAAATACTCCTCTGCAAAGAGGTATCATGTTTACTTTTCTTAGGAAGACAAGATGGGGTTAGCTCATCCTTTTTATTTATTTTATTTATTTATGTTATTTTTTTGGAAAATGGGTAAAGTCCACTAGGCACAATGTCTATTTTTAGGGGTGACTCGGGAGCACTGGGGAGGTTAAGTGACTTGTTTAGGGTCTTACAGTATGCAAGAGGAGGTTGTGGGACTTAAACCCAGGTCTGCTGGATGTACCAGGCTGGTTTACAGCTCTTTACTATACAGTACAGATCCTACCCAAAACAATCTTAACAGCAATATCTGCATGCTGGAGGGGGTGTGGGCACATTATTTCCTGATGCTTCTGGCTCATCACCATTATAACTGGTCACCTCAGCAAGTCCAGGCTGTTCCTCCTCATTTCTTTGGTGATCACCTCCACAACATGACCACGAGTGGCAAACATTGATGGAGGAGTACAGATCAGAAGGGCTGACAACTGCTATAGAGTCATGTCCAACATCTCTTGAAACACTGGTGGAGTGCCAGTCTAGCCCCCTCCAAATGGGGGAAGACTGAACAAATAGTTTCAGACCAGCTTCTCCAAACCTAGCTTCAGAGTGGCTAAGGTAGACTTGCTGGTCATTTTGACATCAGAACCAGATGGCTATGCCACCAATTTATGGCTGATGACATCCTAGAAACCCTAACAACAGTGGCCTATTAGGAAAGAGGGACACCACAATCAAGGCTCTTACTCTGACTTAAAATGGCTATAACATCAAAATGGCAGTTGGAACCCCAGAAAGGAATACAGCTTGTGGTTCCTCACAGCTCATGATTTGCTTCGCTGGTGAGGCTTCATTTAGGTAAGCGAAAGGCTGGCTTTACACTCTGCAGGTTTTTAGTTGCACTTGCATTGTACAGAAGACACAGTCTGCTGTAGAAGCAAAACTGAAAGAGCAAATCATTGGGAAGGATTGGAAATCATAAGGAATGTCCAAAGTAATCACCAAAGGCTCCATCCCCTCCAGTTCCAATCCTAGTCATGTGCTTTGGTCCATATCCTTGCAGGAGTCAGTTCTGGATGAGCTACCACATGCCTTCATTGTTTTTCTGCACATTGGCACCACTTTCTTTAACCCAGAGAAAACCACCCCTCAACACAAAGTGTCACACATGGGCTTCTTCAGCAACTCCTTAAATGATCACATGAATAAAGTTGCACTAATGCCTTAAGAAGCTCTCCATACTGCTCTTCCCATGCTACCTCATATAACATACCAGCCTCAGTATTAGGGCATGCAATGAAACCTCAACAGGTAGGTCAAGCAAAGTCCCATAATGTTTTGTTTCTTTGCAGAATCAAACATTCACTTTAAAGATCCACTTCCTAAATGGACCTTAAGATGAACCTGCATCTCTGTGTGGGTGTCATTGTATAAGTGAGCCCTAGAAGTATGGTACTACAGAGCTCTTCAACATGGACTGGGCAAGCCAGAGTTTATTGAGGGAGATGAGCAGTTGGATAACAGGCATGTGGTATGTGGAGCATCCAATACTCGCTGACTCAATAAAGCAAATGTGCACACAGGAACAGAGTGAAGTACCATGTCATTTTTATTGCATCTTCATTTTCTGTCAGCTCATCAGTGAGGATTGCCAGCTCCAATGAAGACTGAGGCAGATGGCAAAATTCACCTCTAACAGTCGGATTCAGTGTAGCAGCTAATGCTGGGATCTGGACCAATTTGGAATCCCATCATTTCTTATACAGGTGTCTCCTTGGAGCATGGGCCTACATTATCACATTACATGCTATATCTTGATTTAAGATGTCATCTCCAAACCTCAGAGTCACATTGGAATCGTGAACTCCTGGCAAGAAGAACATGTAAAGAGATGGCTGCCACCATGTGATCTGGGCAGAATCTGACAGTTCTACATTGAAAATCAAACTCCTGATGTCTACTATGTAGAGCTATTATGTGATGGACCCTTCATTCTTTGGAACCAGGTATGGCCCACTAGGCACAAATGCCTGTTTACAGGCAAGACCAGGGAGCACTGATGTGGTTAAATGACCTACTCACAGTCACACAGTACGCAAGTGGAGGTTGTGGGAATCAAACCCAGGTCTGCTGAATGTATCAAACCCATTCACAGCTTGTTACTCTAACCTCTAGTCAATACACTCAGCTCAAACCAAGTCAATTGCCTCACTGCAAAACCTGTAATCTGCACAGAGACAGACAGTGTGACTCCACCCCCTCACACACATTGCCCTTATTTTATAACAATGGGCTCAAACAATACCCACTGAATAACCCTTTAGGTACTGAAGCAGCCATCTAAATAGATATTTGGGAATACAATGGGGGTGTCCGCATTATTAATCTAGGTGCTTCTGTGTTATGCCCTCCTGATCTCTTACATGTTCCCTGTATATTGCACTGACCAGAACTGGATGCAGAGCCCCTGACATGGTCTAACCAAGGCTTTGTATATGAAAAGGATTGCCTCTCCTGACCTGCCCCTTCCATCCACCCATTGCATCCCAACATTGCATCTTCTTTTTTGACTCTAGAAGCACAATGCCTGCTAAGCTTCAACTTACTGTCCCCAATTACCCCCTGCTCCTTTTCCTTGGTTGTGCTCTCTACTGTTGAGTCACACAGAGTATATGTGGAATTCTTATTCCTTACCCTTAGCTGTAGTACATCATACTTCCTGACATTAATATCTAAGCCGCTACATTTCCAGTCCATAACCTTAATATGTGCAGGTCCCACTGCAGTGTTCCCCTCCCCTCAACCTCCATGGCCACATTCTTCTTGACAACTTGTTGTCATCAGTAACCTCAGCAGCCTGTAGTTGATGCCCTGTCCAAGGATGTGAATAAATACATTAAGCAACAAAAGGACTCAGCCCCACTACACGTCCTCCACTCAAAATTTCTCTCCACCATCACGCTCTGCTTCCAACCCATCAAGCCAATTTGCTGTCCACTTACACACTCCATGGACCCAATAGTGTTCTATATTCTTCATTCATTTTCCTTGTGATAAAGGGTTAATGGCCTTGCTGAAGTCCAGCTAGGCTACATCCCCAACCTGGCCCCTGTCTAATTCCTTAGTTACTTCCCTGAAGAAAGCACTTAGACTGTTTCGGCAGGATCGACCTTTTGTGAAAACATGCAGTGTGCTAAAATAAATGCTATTCTCTTCCATGAATTGCACTACCAAAACTTTATTCCACCATCAGAACGCACCCGTCCGAGTGTGCCCATCATTAGGCTGCATGGATTTAAATTTGCTGATGGGTTTATATATGGGGGCTGTGCCCCCCATGGCCCCCTAACGAAATATACCAACTCCAAGGTGGGATGGACCTAGGAGAGGGGGCGGAGAATTTGACAAATTGGTGCCCTAATGATGGGTGCGCTTGGACTGTCACACAGATGTCCGGATGGGCCAAAACTTGTAGGTTTGAGTTAAACACTGTACCAAATATGTGGTAAGACTCATTGGTCTGTAGTTATCTGGATCTGACTTCATGACCTTCTTTAATAGGAAGATAATGATAGCTGTTTTTCAGTACTCTGGTACTATCTGTATGTGTATAGAGTACTCAGAAATATCAGCAAGGATCTCAGTCAAATAGTTTGTTAACTCTGTCACTCTTGGGTTAATATAATCCAGTGCCCGAGATTTCCCTGAATTCACTTCCACCAGATCCGTGTCTACTATTCCTTGTGTGAAAACAATGCCTTCACTTTGGACTCCACCTCCTCCAAGCTTTCCACTCCAGTTGGCCAGGCCACCCTCCCTGCAACTTCCTGGCTGAATACTTACACAGGGTAGTTATTTAATATCTCTGATATTCCCCTTGCCTTGCACAATGGTTTTCCTGCATTCCTAATGATCAAGATCCCCCACCTTATGCTTTTCATTTTGTCACCTACAATTTGATGAAAAGTTTATTATTTCCCTTGATCCTCCGTGGAATCCTATCTTTCAGGCAAGCTTTGGCCTGTGCAGTAATGGATTCACATTCTTTTAGTACTCCCAATACACCCCTTCCCTTGCTAAGTCCCCAGAATCCTTTCAGTTATCATAAATCTTCTCTTTAGGATCCATTTTCAAAAGGATAGTGAGGCACAAAATGGGTTTCTGCTGCACTAACCTGGAAAATCACCAGCTGTCTGGGGTATGCCCATATTCAAAGGGCACAGATGCACGATGCACCCCCAACAGTGCAATCCTGCACAATATTGTGCTGCACCTATGCAAATGAGGGTTCTCTCATGCATATGCATCACAGCATAATATTAGAACATTTCAGAAGCACTCAATGGTCACCAGCAGTGACGCTATTTATTGCTTTTGAAACCCAGCCCATAATAGTGTGCAGACCCATCTGAATACTGTCATGGGCAGGGTACCCTTGTAGTTCAACAGTCCATGCCTAGCTCCAATCCCTTCCCTGGCAATGTCTGCAAACTCCCTGGTGGTCTAGTATCTCTCACAATGTTCTGATTCCCATACACATATATTTCCCCGAAAGCCCTGGTTGGCTAGTGTCCCTCCCAAGCCCCAATCTTCTTGCTGTACACGCTCACTGACAGTTCAGTTGGTGGCTGGCCATGACAATGTGAGGAGGACTGTGCCAGATGCCAGCACTGGTCAGGTTGGTGGGGAGCAGGGTGGTGGGTCACTACCAACCAGGGTGGGGGGGCCACTAGACTACCAGGGGTTTTATTTCTTAGGGTCGAGATGGTGATCATAGAATGGGAGAGAGAGAGAGAGAGAGAGAGAGAGAGAGAGACCACTGGACCACCAGAGCTTTGGAAGGCATATATGTGTATGGGGATTGGGCCTAAGAACAGACACTAGACCACCAGGGCTTTCAGGGAAATATATGTGTATGGGGATTGGGACTGGGGGGGGGACACTAGACCACCAGGGATTGTGGGGATATTTATGTGAATGGGGATAGGGTCAGGGAGGGACCTGGTCTGGTGCACTCACCCAAGCGTTAGCATGCAACTGAGCCCATAATGGGCATGCATATGACCCCTTAGTGCTGTGCATGCTCAATCCATTCATTTGCATGTTTTGGCTGAATATCACCCATGCAGGTTACGGCACTCAGCAGTGTGTGCCGCATTTTACCCCTATGGGCAGTCTTCAATCCTGCCCTCTGGTGGCGCTGAGCCAAGCATGGTGATCACTTACTGTGGGCTGTGATACTAGGATCCAATATTCAAACAGATAATGCAGTCAGTGTGGTTTGTGTTATCTATTTGAATATGGCACCACTTATCGCTTTTGAAACCCAGTCCATCACAGTGCGCAGACCCATCTGCATACTATCAAGGGCTGGGTACCCTTGCAGTTCAGCAGTCCCTCACTAGCCCAGATCCCTTCCCTGGCAATGCTTGCAAACTCCCTCATGGTCTAGTGTCCCTCC
This sequence comes from Neoceratodus forsteri, assembly GCA_016271365.2. Classification (NCBI taxonomy): domain Eukaryota; kingdom Metazoa; phylum Chordata; order Ceratodontiformes; family Ceratodontidae; genus Neoceratodus; species Neoceratodus forsteri. The sequence continues at coordinate 535,672,977 of CM057459.1, read as the reverse complement.
CCAGTCCCGACCCCTGTACACATATATTGCCCTGAATGCCCTGGATGGCTAGTGTCCCTTCCCAGCCCCAGTCTCTGTAGACATATATATCATGTATTGCACACACTATTTAACAGTTCAGTTGGTGGCTGGCCATAGCAGTGTGAGGAGGGCTGTGCCAGTCGCCTGCACAGATTGGGTTGGGGGAGGGGGGGTGGTGCACTACCTGCAAGGGTGGGGGGCCATGAGACTACCAGGGGATTTATTTTGTAGGATTGGGATGGTGATTGAAGAATGGTAGAGGGGGAGAAACCACTGGACCACCAAGGATTTCTGGGACATATATGTGTATGGAGATTGGGGCTAGGGAGGGATATTAGACCACCAGGGCTTTCGAAGAAATAGATGTGTATAGGGATTGGGGATGGGGGGGAAACTAGCTCATGGGGGCTTTCAGGGACATATATGAGTACAGGGATCGGGGCTGGGGAGGACACTAAACCTACAGGGATTGCAGGGATATTTATGTGAATGGGGATATGTGCAGTGGACCATGCTACCAGGGTCCGATATGTAAACAGATATTGAGGTCAGTGTAGTTTGTGCTATTTGAATATGGCACAGTTTGTTGCTTCTGAAACCCAGTCTGTAATAGTGTGCAGATCCACCTGCATACTGTCAAGGGCTTGGTATCCTTGTGGTTCAGCGGTCTCTCCCTAGCCCAGATCCCTTCCCCAGCAATGCTTGCAAACTCCCTGGTGGTCTAGGGTCCCTCCTCAGTTCCGTTCCCCTTACACATATATTTCCCAAAAGCACTGGTTGGCTAGAGTCCCTCCACAGCCCCTATCCACATACAGATATATACTATGTACTGTACATGCTCATGACAGTTTATTTGGTAGCTGGCCATGGTGATGTGAGGAGGGCTGCGCCAGTCACTGGCATAGATCGAGATGGGGGTTGCAGGGTGGTGGGTCACTGCCTGTTGCAGTGTGAGGTGGTAGAGGGCCACTAGATTATCAGGGAATTTATTTCTTAGGGTCTGGATGGTGATCAGAGAATGGGAGAGGTGGAGAGACCACTTGATCAACAGGGCTTTTGGGGACATATATGTGTATGGGGATCAGAGCTAGGGAGGGACACTAGACAACCAGGGCTTTTGGGGAAATATGTGTATGGGAAATCAAGGCTGGAAGGGACACTGGCTCACCAGGGCTTTTGGGGACATATATGTGTACAGAGATCAGGGTTAGGGGGAACACTAGACACTAGAACACCAGGGATTGGGAGGATATTTATGTGAACTGGGATTGGGGCAGTGAGGGGACCTGGCCTGGTGCAGACAGCCAGGAGTTAGCATGTAACTGAGTCCATAATGGGCATGCATATGGCCACTTAGTGGCGTACATGCCCAATGGGCTCATTTGCATGTTTGGGCTAAAAATAGTCCATGGGGGCCACGGCACTCACCAGTGTACACTGCTCTTTACCCCTGTGGGAGGTCTTCAGTCCCACCCACTGGTGGCGCTGCACCAAACGTGGTGACCACTGGCTGTGGGCCATGCTACCAGGGTCCAATATTCAAACAGACAGTGTGGTCAGTGCGGTTTGCGCTGTCTGTGTGAAAATGGTGCCAGAGCCGGCCACCCTAATATTTCACGCGGCGCACCAGTATGCGTGCACAATTGGATGGCTCTTAAAATGGGACCCTTTCTTTCTTACATTGAAAATAAATGTGCATGACTCTGAATCTACTGCACTTGTAATGCTCCCACTTCAGGAAGAAAGGAGTGGGTCCCAAGGTGGTAGCCTGGGTAAAAAATTGGCTAGACAACAGGACGCAAAGGGTAGTAGTAAATGGAGTACACAGTGAAGAAAGGAGGGTTACTAGTGGGGTACCGCAGGGTTCAGTACTGGGAACGGTCATTTTTAATGTCTTTATAAGTGATACTGCAGAGGAACTGGAAGGAAAAGTATGTCTCTTTGCAGACGACACAAAGATTTGCAAGAGGGTTGATACACAAGATGGAGTGGAAAGGATGAGAAGGGACTTGGCAAGGTTGGAGGAATGGTCAAATATATGGCAGCTCAGATTCAATGCAAAGAAGTGCAAGATAATGCACATGGGAAACAAAAACCCAGAGAAAGAGTACACAATGGGGGGTGAGATACTGACAACAGTAAAAATGGAAAGGGACCTGGGGGTAGTCATATCAGATGACCTAAAGGTGGGCAAGCAATGTAAGAGGGCAGCAAGGAAGGCTGGGGGGATACTGGGATGCATAGGGAGAGGCATCACCAGTAGAAAACAGGAAGTTATTATCCCTCTGTACAGACAGCTGGTGAGACCCCATCTGGAGTACTGTGTGCAGTTCTGGAGACCCCATCTCAGCAAAGACACAGACAGAGTGGAGGCTGTCCAGAGGAGGGCAACCAAAATGGTGCAGGGTCTGCAACAGAAGACATACGAAGAACGACTAAAGGAGCTGAATATGTATACCCTTGAGGAAAGAAGGGAGAGAGGGGACATGATAGAAACTTTCAAGTACCTCAAGGGAATCAACAAAGTCCAAGAGGGTAGCATCTTTCAGAAAAAGAGATGTGCAAGAACAAGGGGGCACAATTTGAAGATAGAGGGGGGACGACTCAGAGGTAATGTGAGGAAGTATTTTTTCTCAGAGCGGGTTGTGGATGCATGGAACAGCCTACCTAAGGAGGTTGTGGAGTCAAGAACAGTGGGGGAATTCAAGAATGCATGGGACAGACATAAGGCAGTCCTAGTGGGAGGTAGGAGGAAGTAAGCTGTTGGTTAACTAGGGTCTGCAGCTTATCTGTTAGGTAGGAAAATGGGCAGACTAGGTGGGCCAAGCGGTCCTTATCTGCCATCAAATTCTATGTTTCTATGTTTCTAATAATCATACCCCCAAATGATCCACACTTAAGCTTCCTGAATAAAATTTTGCATGAAAAGCTGTGTTTTATATTTATTTATTTCCATCTAGGATTATAATACATTTGAGAGCAAGGTGCTCTTTACAAAGGTTCCACATCAGTAGGTGAGGGTAACAAACAGAAAAAGGAATACTAAACAGAGGTAATCTAAAATGACAAATGAACAGTTAACATCCAGGAGAACTAACAATGGTAGTCTAAATGACACAATAACAACTCAAATCAAGGAAAATAATAGGTAAACACAGTTATTATACCAGCAATTAAAGAGAGGTGAGGTAAAGAGCAGTTATGGGGGGGGGAGTAGCAGCCCAGGGCCTTGTCAAGCTAAGCAATAGGCCAAAGGGGGTGGTGGAAAAGGTAGACCAAAGGGGGAGCTGAAATGGGGCAGAGAAAAAAGTTGGGAGGGGACGGGGGGTGAGGGTGGAGGTACAGGAACAGGAACCAGAGAAAGAGTAAGAGAGGTTGAGGCAGTAGAGAAAACTGCGAGAAGGGGAGGAAGGTGTGAGTCAAGGGAAGGCATTTGACAAAGGGTAAGATTCTGACAATGGAGGCAGTGGCATATGCATGATAAAGGGAGTCACTGGAGGAAGCAGTCACAGGAACTGTTAGATACCAGGTACTATTTTAGCAGGCACTATTGTTTTCTGTTAATGGACTTTGCTCTATACAGATTATATCATGGAACTAGTGATGTGGTGTTGTAATTATGTCACTGACAGTGGGGCAGGTGGACACTGCAGCCATAACAGAAACTTGAGCCACCCAGTACCAGGACTGGGATATGATGATCCCTGGAAACAGGCTGTTCAGAAAAGACAGGGCAATCAGGAAACTTAGGGTGGGATGGAAATATATGAAAGGGAAGGAATAAGGTGCATAAGGGAAGAGGGGACGGAAGGCAGAGCAGAGGCCCTGTGGATGCAGTCTCTGGATCCATAGGGAAGGGTACTGAGGATGGGGGTGATGTATAGGGCACCACCTCAAGGGAAGGAGCTGGACAGGGAGTTGGCAGATCAAATTAGGAGGGTTTGCAGGAAGGAAAATACAGTGGTGGTGGGGGACTTCAACTTACCTGGGGTGGACTGGGGCACACCAACCACCACATGTGCTTGGGAGTAGGTAATACTGGGGGCATTCCAGGATATCTTCCTGGTGCTAATGGTGCATGAGTCAACTTGGCTAGGTAAAATTCTGGACCTTGTACTATCAACTGAGGAAGCCATATGTGACCTGGAGGTGGAAGACCCGCTTGCTGGGAATGATCATCACTCATTGTGGTTCACACTCAGAATGGGAAAGCAAAGTTGTAGTTTGGGTACCAGGGTGATTGACTTCAGGGGGGCAGACTTCAACAAGATGGGGGAATCCTATAAGGCATCTGGAGGAATCCAACCCACCATGGATGCCAATCAAAAATGGATCATCACTAGTGCAGGTCTGGCAGAGGCTACTGGGACATATACTAGTATATAGAGCAAGAAGGGAAGGGCAAAGAAGCCCAGTTGACTGACCTAGGAGGTAGTGGAGGAATTGAGAGCCAAGAGGAGAGCTTTCCAAAGATCCAATAGATAGGGGGGTGGGGGGAGATTGGGAGGAGTATACAATGAAGTCCAGGGAGGTTATAAAACTAGTCAAAGCCACCAAGGCATCCAGAGAGCTGAGGCTGGCATAGGGCATTAAAGAGGGAGAGAAGGACTTCTTCAGATGCATTGGGGAAAGAAGGAAGAACAGGGAACAGACAGCAGAAATTAAGAAGGATGTGGGGTGGGTAGAGAAGGGGGAGGACCAGGCAGAGGCACTGAATGAGTACTTCTGCTCTGTATTCATGGTTAAGGTGGGGGGACAGATGCCTCATGGGAGTGGTGAAGGGGGCAGGGCAGGGGAGGGGAGGGGTTGACAGACAGAGAAATTACAGAGGAAAGAGTAGTGGAAGAGCTGAGTGCACTGCAGGTGGACAAAGCACAGTGACCTGATGGCATTCACCCCTAGGGTGCTCAAGGAACTGGCAAAGAGCCTGGCAGAACCACTGGCTGAACTGTTCAATACCTCTCTATGCACAGGATGCTTACCATAGGACCGGAGATTGGCCCATGTGGTGCCCATTCACAAAGGTGGACCAAGGGATGATACAGGTAACTACAGACCAGTGAACCTCACATCAATTGTGGGTAAGCTCATGGAGACCATCCTTAAAGAGAGACTGGTGACATTTTTGGAGGACAATGGTCTCCAGGACCAGCAGCAACATAGGTTTGTCTTGGGCAGGTCCTGCCAGACAAACCTGATTGAGTTCTATGACTGGGTGACTAGGGAGCTGGACAAGGGCCATGAAGTAGATATCCTGTACTTGGACTTCAGCAAGGCATTCGATTCCATGTCACGTGGGAGGCTTGGGGGAAGCTGGAAGATGTAGAGATGAGTACAAAGATGGGCAGATGGATCATGAACTGGCTAAAGGGTAGGCTGCGAAGGGTGGTGGTGGTGGAGGGGAAACTTTCATCGCCAAGAGCTGTAACAAGCAGGGTGCCATAGGGATCGGTACTGGGGCCAGTGCTGTTTGAGATATACAGTACATAGCAGATATCTCTCACAGGATCCAGAGTAAGATCAGTCTGTTTGCAGTGGATACCAAGATGGAAGCTGTGGTGGGTGACACTGAGAGGTGGAGCGGACTGCAGGGAAACCTGACCAAACTACAGGGGTGGTCAGAAACATGGCAGTTGGGGTTCAGTACCAAGAAGTGCAAGATAATGCACTTTGGAGCTAAGAACCAGAGAAGGAACTATCAGCTGGGAGGGGTACAGTTGGGGAGCACAGAAGAGGAAAAGGACTTGGGGGTGATTATAATGGGGAATATGAACAACTCAGCTCAGTGGAGGAGGGCAGCAGTTAAAACCAGCAAGATGCTGGGCTGTATAGCAAGGGGAATCTCTTCTAAATGTAATTAGGTGATCCTTCCTTGTACAGGCCACTGGTCAGACCACACCTGGAATCCTGCCTGCAGTACTGACACCCATTTCTGAAGAGGGACATCAGACTATTGGAGGGGGTGCAGCACAGAGCAAAAAAGATGATCCAGGGTTTGGGGGGAATTCATATGAAGAACAGCTGAACATGCTTAACATGTACTCACTGGAGGAGAGGAGGGAAAGGGGAGATATGATTAATGCCTTTAAATACCTGAAAGGGCTAAACAAGATTAATACAGGTGAGATATTCTGGATCAGAAGACGGAGGGATACTAGAGGGCATCAACTGAGGTTGGAGGGGGGGTAAATTCAGGAGGAATATCAGGAGACCTTATTTCATAGAGATGGTGATAGACAAGTGGAACATTTTACCTGAGAAGGTATTTTCCTGTAGGATGGTGGGCACCTTCAAGAGGGGTTGGGACCGAGTGAGGGGGGAAGGTCGGTGAGGAGGGAAGGGAAGGGTGGGGTAGCTGCATGCTGAGAGGCTAGCTGTACAATCGAGCAGACTCGATAGACCTTGTGGCCTGTTTCTGCTAGCAATTCATATGTTCATATTTAGAACTCTTATCATGATCTACTGACACACTGTATAAGAGCACTTTTCAGATACTGGACTCTATGCAGTGACGTAGGCAAAACTCCAAATTTCTGTTTCCATTTAGTGAGCCGTCTAGGATGTTACCCATAAAAGTAAATGAAACAAAGTTTTATATCTACTTTTATTCATGTACAGTGCCAACTGCCAGGATTCAACACAGTGTCACATATTACTGCATGACAAAAGTGATTAACTACCATTGCAATTATACTACTTCCTGCAGTAACACTGCAGAATTCTGCAGTATCCTACATTGCATCCTGGCGAGCTCCACTGTACGTATAAATATGGATCATTAGGTGGGGGTTATGAATAGCATTTTTGACAATAGAAACATTACAAGCAACTACACATTTAAAAGTTTTCTGTCTGCTTTGTCAGCTTTTAAAGTTATTACCATACAAATGTTTGCACACTCTTAGGGATAGATCCAGAAGCAAATGATTTGATACCTTTTAATGGACCAACATAGATGTAACAACAAGAACAAAGTGCTCTAGCTTTCGGACCAACCAGTCCTTCTTCAGAAGCTCATGGCAGTTGTCTTGTTGTTACATCTATGTTGGTCCATTAAAAGGTATCAAATCATTTGCTTCTGGATCTATTCTTGCAAGGACCAATACGGCAACTACTAAATCTAGATTTCAACACTCTTGGGGATAATTGTTTCATTAATGAAATTACACTTGTAGCTTTAAGACTAATGTACCTAAATGCTGATACTTTGTTCCTGGTGACACCCTCTGCCCTTCCCCTCGATGAAGTGGCAGTAAACGATGAAGTGCCAAGGAGCCAATCATATGTGAATCTCAAAACCCTATTGTTTGCATTTTATTAACTTGTACTTCAGCATTCTTACTTTTGAACTTATAATTTGTTCTGTGTTTCAAGTGTGTGTCGCATGTTCTGTTACAGCAGGAGCAATAGCACAATCATATTCCAGTTTAAAACATGGGTTGTGGAACTCCAGAATGCTGATTGGCTCAGGTCACCCAATAGCTGGCCCGGTATCAGGCAACATAGACCAAGAAATAATAAGTCTCCATCTGTGCTGCCTGATTACACTCCAAATACTTGGGCCAATAGAATTTTCATTTTTAAATTGGAGCCATGTTGTTCTCTTGCTTTGTGAAAAATGACACCCCCTGTCTGGGCATATGGCATGCAAACAGTAAATTTTGTTGGAATATAACTTGTGTGTTCAGCATGCCCACACTTTGTAACACAACTGTTGAAAAATGAAAGGAATTAAACATCAGCGCCATCACCGCTCACCACACTGCCGAGCCCTCGGGTACACTGCGCTGCAACTCTCACACCATCCTGATCCCTGGTGCTGTTGGCCAACTAAATAAAATATAGGGATACTAGCTAATAAAAAAATAAGCCAAAAAAAACACTATAAAAGAAAAAGAAATTGCCAGTTTTTTTATTCTTTTGAAAGGGACAATGCTGTCCTGCCATCACCTCTCACTTGCAACCTTCTGCTGACCACAACCACTTAATTCCACAAACTCCTTTTCAGCCAGTCTGCCAATCACACTCACCACACTCCCTGACTCCTGGTATATTCCCCAATATTTAAGTATTTTTCCCCACTTTAATGCCCAGCTGTTTACCTGTCATACTGCCACTTTCAACTCTTTACTCGTTATTTCAACAACATTGATCACTGCAGCTCTCTCTTCAGCGCTGAAGCAGCTTTCTGCCATTGTTCTTTCTCTCTGTGTTTATAAAAAACTGACAGATACTTTGGGATAGGGCTGGGGACTGTTGGGGAACAGAAAAAAGCATCACACACCACTCAGTTTTGACGAGATTGCCCTCAGTCTCAATCATTAAGCTGTTTGCTGGGGGAGGGGTGGGGGAGTGGCAGGGATGCAGCCAATTCATGCTGCATAAACAATTGAAAAGATACTGTGAGTCAGCAGTGCAGAGGGACCACTTTACATCAGACTGTATTTTTATTCATTTTTAAGTTATTTGATTTCTTTTTCATCTTTGATTTTATTTTATTAAAAATGTAGCCTATAACTAATTTTCCAAGCACAATAATACCCTAAAGGGTGAGCAGTATTGGGCTATACCAGAACTTCCATGGGCTATTAGGCCCTTCACCTGAGGTGTCATGCCTCATTATGCCTTTGGACTGTCTGGTATAGCCCAATACCACCCACACTGTCGGGTATTATTGCTAACGTGCATCCCTGTATGACTTTTGTTTTCAGAGACATATCGAGTCTGCATGGTGAAGATTTGAGCCCCATTACTGAAATAAGCAATATACCTGACAGGGTGGTTGTTATTGGGCTATACCATACTGTCCAGGGGCTTAGTGAGGCCTGACACCACAGACAGAGGGCCTTATAACCCAAGAAAGGTTTGGCATAGCCCAATACCAGTCACCCTGGAGGGTATTATTGCATGTAGAAAATGAGTTTTAGGCTACATTTTTAATAAAATAAAATCAAAAATTAGAAAGAAATCAAGTTATTGTTAAAAAAGAATAAAAATACAGTTTGATGTAAAGTAGACCTTCTACACGGCTGACTCACAGCATCTTAGAAACATAGAAACATAGAATTTGACGGCAGATAAGGACTGCTTGGCCCACCCAGTCTGCCCATTTCCCTACCTAATGGATAAGCTGCAGATCCTAGTTAACCAGCAGCCTACTTCTTCCTACCCCCATCCACTAGAATTGCCTTATGACTGTCCCATGCATGCTAGAATTCCACCACTGTTTATGACTCCACAACCTCCTCCGGAAGGTTGTTCCATGCATCCACAACCCTCTCTGTGAAAAATACTTCCTTAAATTACCTCTGAGCGCCCCCTTCTATCTTCAAATTGCCCCTTGTTCATGCACACCTCTTTTTTGAAAGATGCTACCCTCTTGGGCGTTGTTGATTCCCTTGAGACTTGGAAAGTTTCTATCATGTCCCCCTCCTCCTTTCCTCAAGGCTATACATATTAAGCTCCTTAAGTCTCTCTTCATATGTCTTCCAGTGCAGCCCTGCACCATTTTAGTGCCCTCCTCTGGACAGCTTCCATTCTGTCTATGTCTTTCTGAATTGGGTCTCCAGAACTGCGCATACTCAGATGGGGTCTCACCAGCTGTCTGTACAGAGGGATAATAACTTCCTGTTTTCTACTGGTGATGCCTCTCCATGCATCCCAGCCATCCCCAACCTTCCTTGCTGCCCTCTTACATTGCTTGCCCACCTTTGGGTCATCTGATATGACTACCCCAAGTCCCTCTCCATTTTTGTTGTTGTTAGTATCTCACCCCATTGTGTACTCTTCCCTGGGTTTTGTTTCCCAGGTGCATTACCTGCACTTCTTAGCACTGAATCTAAGCTGCCATACATTTGACCATTCATCTAACCTTGCCAAGTCCTTCTCATCCTTTCCACCCCACCTTGTGCATCAACTCTGTTGCAGATCTTTGTGTCATCTGCAAAGAACATACTTCCTTCAGTCCTCTGCAATGTTGCTTATAAAGACATTGAAGAGGACGATCAAAACTGAACCCTCGTTGCCCACTAGTAACCCCCTTTCTTCCAGAGTGGACTCCATTTACTATTACTCTCGTCCTATTCTCCAGCCAATTCTTTACCCAGGATGTCATCTTGGGACCCTCCCAGGCTGGCTAACTTTTATTAATCTTTTGTGTGGGACTGTGTCAAATGCCTTGCTAAAGTCTAGGTAGGCCATGTCCACAGCCCTCCTGATCTACTACTTTTGTCACCCAGTCAAAGAAATCTACCAGATTTGTCTGGCATGACCTTCCCACTGTGAATCCATGCTGCCTTGGGTCCTGTGCCCCTCTGGCCTCTAGATACTCGACAATTCTTTCCTTCAGAAGTGATTTCATAATTTTCCCTACCACTGAGGTTAAACTAACAGGTCTGTAGTTTCCTGCTTCTGCCTTGCTCCCACTTTTGTGAAGGGGAATCACATCTGCCCTCCTCCAGTCCTCAGGTACCACCCCATCCTCCCATGATTTGTTAAAGAGGGTAGTCAGTGGTGTCACTAGTCTACCCTTAGTTCTTTTAGAATTCTGGGATGAATCCCGTCAGGCCCCATTGCTGTGTCCACCTGCAATTTTAAGAGTTCTTTCAGAACCCTTTCTTCTGTAAATGGGCTGGTATCAACTTCTGTATCCAGTGTTTCTACTGTTTGTTTTAGGTACCTCCCCTCTTCCTTTGTAAATACTGAGCAAAATATTTGTTTAGTATCTCTGCCTTTCACAGTCACCCTCTGCCCACCCTCCTCCCTTTATTAAGCCTCACTATCCCTCCCTTGGTCTTCCTTCACTCCCTAATGTACCTATAAAAGGTTTTATCCCCCTTCTTAACTGAGTTGGCTATCTTTTCCTCGGTCTGGGCCTTTGCTGTTCCGACTGCCTTCCCAGCTTCCTTTTGCTTTAACTGATACAGTTCTCTGTCCTGCTCCTTCTGTGATTCCTTGTACTTCCTGAATGCTTTCTTTTTCTCTTGAACCTTCACTGCCACTCCCTTTGAGAACCATAGTGGTTTCTTACATCATTTTGTTTTGTTTATTTGCTTCACACAAAGGCTTGTTTGTTACCTCTGTGATGGCAGTTTTTATTATTCCCCATTGTTCTTCCACCCCTCCTTCCTGCCCATTTGCTAGTGCATTCCTTAGGCACTCACCCATTTTGGCAAAGTCAGCCCTCCTAAAGTCCAGTACTTTTGCCTTTGTATGGCTTGACTCTATTGCTGTGTTTATTGTGAACCATACTGTTCGATGGTCGCGAGTTCCCAGATGGCTATCCACTTCAACATCTGTGATCCTCTCTTCATTTCCATTTGAAAGAACCAGGTCTAAGATTGCTCCCTCTCAAGTGGGCTCCAATATTAGTTGCCTAAGGCATGCCCTCTGTAGGGCATCTACAATAACCCCACTCTTTGAAGTGGCTGCTGCAACTGCACTCCAGTTAACATCTGGCATATTCAGATCACCCATCAGCAATATCTCCCCTTTTTCTGCCATTCTAAGTATACTTTCTATCATTTCCTTGTCCATTTCCTCCCCCTGAGAAGGGGGTCTGTATACAACCCCTTTGCGGATTGTGGTGCCATTGCCTGTCTCCAAATATACCCACAGTGCTTCTTCTCCTCCCTGTTTACCCTTTTGTTCTGTTGCTTTGATTCCTTCCCTTATGTAAGCTACTCCTCCTCCTCTTTTACCCTCCTGTCCCTCCTGTAGATAGTGTATCCTGTTATGTTTCGTCCCAGTCATGGTTTTGTGTGTACCATGTTTCTGTGACTGCCACGATATCCAGATGTTCCTCCTCCATCAAGGCCACTAATTCAGGAAGCTTGTTACTCAGACTACGGGCATTGGTACTCATTGCTCTCCATTTTTGATGGCTTTACCTTCTGTTGCAGCATCCCCCACTGGCCTTTCTACCTTGGTCTTTTTCTCATTTAGTACCCTGTTTTGTAGGGAGAGGCTGGGATTTTCCTGCTGCTCATCAGTGCCTCCCCCCTTGACTAGTTTAAAAGCTTGCCAATGAAGCATTTAAACTGATTGCTCAAAATACTTGTTCCCTTCCTGGACAGATGCAGACCATCCTGCCCGTATAGGCTGGTGTTCCTCCAGGTGGAACCCCAGTCCCCAATGAAGCCAAACCCCTGTGCTCCACACCATTTTTTCAACCATGCATGGTGCAAAGTACCCTCGCCTCACTCATGCCATTGACAGGCAGCACCTCTGAGAAGGATACTGTGTGTGCTACTTGTCTTAGACCCCTTCCCAATTGTACAAAGTCCTTCTGCACTGCTCTAATCTCATGATGAGCCAAGTCATTTGTCCCTAGGTGGACAATGACATCCAGCTCAGACTCCCATGCAGCTGTTCTTGTGAAGCTCAGGATGCGCTTCCTGTCCCTCCAAGCCATGGCACCAGGCAGGCACCTTACTTCCGTTTTCCCTGCTCCCCCCAGTGCTATCCCCTAATAATTGAGTCCCCCACCAGGAGCTGCTTCCTTTCCTTGTGGTGTCCTCTGCCTCCTTCCTGTGGGCCTCCCTTGTGACAGTTGTCCTCAGCCTCCTTAGTCTCCTCTGTGGGTGCATCCATAGGGGAGCTATGCTCCCCCAGAATGGTGTATGGATTGTGGAATGGAACAACTGACTGGGTGTGCCTCTGTTCCACCATCCTCACCCTCCCTGAGCCCACTGTGGTCCAACTGCTGTGCTTTCTTTGCAACCTCTGAGGTAGTGGTGGTGGCTCTGGTGCTCCCTGGATGGGGGAGGTTCCCTTTCTACCATCCAGTGTGGCCTGGGAGAAGGTTCCCTTACTACTGTCCAGTGTGGCCTGAAGATGGGCAACTTCCTCCCTCAGGGCAGAGAGTTGTCTGCAAATAGGGCAGCATCTCAGCCTCCAGAAAGACTCCCAGAAGACTGCTGCCCCACAGCCATTACATTCCACTACTCCCCACATGTTTATCTACTTTTTTTTTTGTGTGTGTGTGGATGTGTGATTGGTTTGTTATATAAAATATATATATTATACAATGTGTATGCTTATATTGTCAGTGCAGTGTGCTAGAGAGGATATAACAGTGATATGCACCTTGCACTCTTGAGGAAATGATGTCAGAACCCCAGGTATAAAGGAACTATTTCCAGGGAAGGGTGGGGTGAGGGGTGGGAAGGGGTTGGGCCTAAACTGTGCCCTCACAAAACAATTAGCTAAAAGCTCTGACCCACCACTGCGATGAGTGCCTTCCTGTCAGCAAGATGCCCTATACAACAATTTGACAGAGAAAATACCCTGCTAATCAAACAGAGAAAAATCCAGACATCCAAGTCAGACACAGGTAAACCTCCCCAGCCCCAACACAGCCTGGTGGTTTGTGATCTGAAAGCAGTCAGCCCCAAAAAAAGTCAGCTGTGCTTTAAACTCTTCCTGCACTGAAAATCTTAAGAAACAGAACAAAAGTAAAGCTAGATCCACCTCCCTCTGTTGCTTGAAAGACTGTCTTTTCCTGATAATTCTAAGTTCCTTATTTCACCTTTCAGTTAGAAGTAGCCTCCACCTGCAGAATATCTGCTACAAACCAAAGACAAGTGTAAGGTTCACCTCCCTCTTTTGTGAGCACAACTTGCTTTCTTGCAAATCCTATGTTCAGTATTGCAGCTTCCAGCCAGAGGTAGTTTCACTTGAAGAATATTAGCTGTTCTGATGAGTTTTCTATAAAACACTTGCTTATAATACTATTGTTCTCAGGTCTGTTACCAAAGCTATTGGCTGATAACTAGCTATGATGTAAGCACTTCCTGACAAAGTCTGGTCTGGCCTTTTAAGGCACACACAGATAAACACAAAAAACAGTTTCCACCCCATAGAGCACTGTCTGGGTCAAATACACAATCCATACCTGCACTTATTTCAGAACTTATGACAAATTCTTAGCCCAGGGTTTAAACTCTTCCTGCACTGAAAATCTTAAGAATTGGAACAAAAGTAAAGCTAGATCCACCTCCCTCTGTTGCTTGAAAGACTGTCTTTACTGATAATTCTAAGTTCCTTAGTTCACCTTTCAGTTAGAAGTAGCCTCCACCTGCAGAATATCTGCTACAAACCAAAGACAATTGTAAGGTTCACCTCCCTCTGTTGTGAGCACAACTCGCTTTCTTGCAAATCCTATGTTCAGTATTGCAGCTTCCAGTCAGAGGTAGTTTCACTTGAAGAACATTAGCTGTTCACCTGTTTATACTGCATGAACTGTCTTCATCCCTGCCACCCCCATCCCCATCGGAGGGCTTTAATGATTGAGACTGCGGGCAATCTCATCAAAACTGAGCGGTGTGGCAGACTTTTGTTTCCCATTCTCTTACAGTCCCCAGTCCTACCCCCAAGTATCTGTCAGTTTTTTTTAAACACAGAGAGAAAGAGCGATGGCAGAGAGCTGCAGTGCTCAACATTGTTGAAAAAATTAGTAAAAAGAGTTGAAAGTGGCAGTATGACAGGTAAAAAGCTGGGCATTAAAGTAGGGTGAAAATACTTAAACATCGGAAGTATACTGGGAGTCCAAGAGTGTGGTGAGTGTGATTGGCAGACAGGCCAAAAAGGAGTTTGTGGACTGAAGTGGTTGTGGTCAGTAGAAGGCTGGAAGTGCAAGGTGACAGCAGGCTACCATTGTCCCTTACAAAAGAATAAACAACAGACAATTTATTATTCTTTCAGAGTTTTGTTTTGTTGTTCTTTATTATCTAGTATTTCTATATTTTTTTAGTTGGCCGACAGCATCAGGGTTTGGAATATGGCGTGATAGTGGCAGCACAACATACCTGAGGGCTTGGCAGTGTGGTGAGCAGTGATGGGGCTGATGTTTGATTTCATTTGTTTTTTTGACAGTTGAGCTACAAAGTGTGAGCATGCTGAACAAACAAGTTCCATTCCAACAGAATTTACTGTTTACGTGCCATATGCCCATATGGGTGGTCTTATCTCTTACAAAGCGAAAGAACAATATGGTACCAATTTAAAAATGAAAATTTTATTGGCCCAAGCATTTAGAGTGTAATCAGGCAGCAGAGATGGGGACTCATTACTTCCCAGTCTCTGTTGCCTGATGCAGAACCAGCTGTTGGATGGCCTGAGCCAATCAGAATCCGGATTTCTGCAACCCATTTTCTAAGCAAAATTAAACTAACACAGTCTGGGCAATGCTTTTGTCTCATAGCAGCACACCAAGTATACCATACATTTAGTTTCAGCCAGCTATTAAAGGGGACCATACAGGCAAGTGCTGCTTAGGTAAAATGTAAGAAGCCACCCACATAGATAGTACCAACAAGGTAAGATGTTGCTCACCAGAATGTTAGTACTTTCATAGTCTCCAGGTGGGCTCTGGACACCAGAAATATGCCTTTTTACCATCTACCATGCTTGGCCACTCTGATCCACACCCATAACAAGGGTCTGGATGCATCATTTTTCCAGTCTTTTGCCTAGAGGTGGAGTTCACTAGTGGTTATTGCTATTAAGTGCAGAGGTACTAGATACATAGATACATAGATACATAGATACATAGATACATAGATACATAGATACATAGACAGTGTCAGCAGATAAGGGCCTATGGCCCACCCAGTCTGCCCATTTGAGCTTGTAAGTTCAGTTTGTTTTCCTAGAAGTCAGTTGCCCCTTACCCCTGACCTCTAGAATTCCTTTATGTCTATCCCATGCATTCTTAAATCCCATGATTGTTTCAGCTCCCACCACTTCCTCTGGCAGGGTGTTCCACTTGTCCACCACCCATTCTGTGAAGAAATTCTTTCCCATGTTTCCTCTGAATCATCGTCCCTCCAACTTCATCCCATGCCCTCTTGTCCTGGAACATCTTTTTCACTTAAAAATAATGTTTTCCTGCACCCTGTTCCTCCCTGTAAGATACTTGTATGTCTCTATCATATCCCCTCTCTCCCTCCTCTCCTCCAGGAAGTACATGTTCAGTTCCTTCAACCTGTCTTCATAGGACTTGTGATGCAATCCATGCACCATCTTTGTTGCCCTCCTCTGAACCTTCTCTACCCTGTCTATGTCCTTATGTAGGTATGGTCTCCAGAACTGTACACTGTACTCCAGGTGGGGCCTCACTAGTGTCTTGTATAGCGGAATTATGACCTCCCTTTTCCTGCTGGTGATGCCCCTGCCTATACATCCCAGCATCCTATTTGCTTTACCTGCTGCCTTGTCACACTGTTTCCCTACCTTGAGGTCATCAGAGATGACAACCCCAAGATCCCTTTCCTGCTTGGTGCATGCTATATCCTCACCCCCCAACTGATATATTGGTACTCTACTTATATGTCTTTGCTTATGTCCCACTTTGGACTACTGGTTAGTGCTGGCAACATTTTTATTATGACTCTGAAAGTACATGAAATTACTGATTTTTCATTTGTGCAATTTTCCCAAAATTAAAATCACCCCAAAATCTGGCACAATTTTTTTTTTCCAGGGGTTTGTGTGCCATTGCTACTCACCATTATTCATTCATTCTCTTTGGTAACCGCCACATCATGGCAAAGAACTGGGACCAAGAAGCAGCATAATGGTGTGTAGCAATGGCACACAAACACAGAGTTGCTTGAAAATGTTTTAGCAGCTTTGGTCCACCTCTCTGCTCCACCCGTTATACCTAGATATGGACAAGGATGAAATACACCTGTCTAGAAAAATGGAAAATGGAATAGCCATTTGAGGCATGAAAATCGTGACTGAAATAAAGAGTCACAGTTAAGGAAGTTAAGAAAAAACATGAAAACTGCATATGAAATAGTGATATCAAAGTACTGTGTAAGGTTCAAGAACTGTACCACGTGATTTAGCCTCATTCAGAATATTTGTTTCTCACTCTGTGTGTTGTCACTTCATGAACATAAAAGTTTTTTCACCAGAAACTAAGCTGTCATTGAAAGTCTTTTACAAGAGTGAAGTGCCGAACATCTAAGTTTGCAGCTGCCATGGCAGTCTGTATGCTTTTGCTATAATAAAGTTTTTATTTATTTTTATTTTATTTATGTTTTGAGATCTTGGATTAAACCCTTTGAGTACAAGATCATTATATAGGTTCCACATCAAGAATATTACAACATGCGATACAATGGGTTGATATGGACATCAGAATACACTTATACATGAATGAGTACACCACAGGAACTAACACAAGTTGGATTACAAAAATAACAGAGGTGTAGGTACCTAAAGATGAGGCCTGGAACACTATGAGGTCACATGAGACATCAGCACATTAAGACAGACAGTACTATTGTGTTGAGTGGAATGGACAGACATTACAGGGGAGGCATCAACCTAAAAGCTTCATCATACAGGCAGTTGGATGAGAAAGGGGTGAGGGAAAGAGGATGAGAAGTAGGTCAGGAAAGAGGGCCAAGACAGAATGTACAAAGGGTGGGAGGGGGGACAGAATAGAGAGGAGACCGGGGATCAGGAAAAGGGGGTGGTAGGGGATCAGGCAACGTTAAGTGTGAATCAAAAGTGAAACAATAATTGCATGCAGGAGAGATATATGATGCTGAGGCAGTCACAAGCTATGAATTAAGGAAAGCAATCTCAGCTGGAATGCATAGCTAACTGCTGTCTTAGATTTCTTATAAAAGAACCTAGCGAGGTAACCGTGGAGAAGTCCAGGTGAAGAGAGTAAAGCCAGCGAGGTGCATGATGTGCGAAAGAACGTTGTTCCGTTGATGTCCTAGAGGGAAGAATTTTTGAAAATGTGACTTTCTGAGCTGCAAGTGCAGTATCTGTTGTCACATGGTGAGAGGAGATTTTGCACCCCATGAGGCAACAAGCCTAGGCTGATTTTTTTAGCAAGGAGACAGGATTGGTACTTGAGTCTGTCTTAGAAGTGTAGCCAATTTGCCTGCATAAAGATCGCAGGTGTACATCTGCCAAGCGGCTCCAGTAACAAGTCGGCAAGCTTTCTTTAAGGCTACTTTTAATCAATGAAGGATGGTATCAATGGCTGACACATAAATTACTAGCCTCTAATCAATGAGAGATACTAGTGAGCTGTGGACATCTAGATTGAGCACCTCAGGTGTCAGACTGTGTTTCTGCCTGTGTAACAAACTAATGTGCGTGTTGACAGCCTTGACGACATTGTCGATGTGCTGGGTGAATGATTTTGTGCTGTAGACTATTATCACCAGGTATTTAAAGTGTTGCACAGGTTCCAGAGGAGAGCCAGCCTCATTTGTGAATAAAAAGGGAATAAGATTTATGTCGATTGTGGGCAGAGGAGAACACCATTGTTTTTGTCTTTTTGTAGTTCATCAGCAATTTGTGTTCTTTGTACCAGCTTTTGACAACCGTAAAGATACACTGCAGGTTGTGCTGAAGTGCGTTGGGGTCTGAGACATTAATGAATAGTACAGCGTTGTCTGCATAAAGTAGTAAATGACATCAGCAGGCATTTGAAAGCTGGTTTAGGAATATACTAAATAAAAGAAGGCCCAGAATGGACCCTTGCGAAACACCTAATCTGACAGGTCAGCTATCTGACAGTGTGTTTCCAATCTTAACTTGCTGGTAACGGTTTGATAAGTAACTGTTGAATCAAGCCACTGGGTCAGTGGAGAGGCCAATGTCTGTTAGCTGCTTTATCAGTAAGGTATGGTTTACCATATCAAATGCTTTGGTTAAGTCTCTGTAGACTGTGCCGAGAAGGAGACCTTAGTTGAGGGATTTATGGATCTAGCCTGTGAATTAATGCAGTGCTGTAGTAGTAGTAGTAGTAGTAAAATGTTTTTATTCAAAAATGAATAAAGGATAATCTCAATTGAGCATAGCTCATTTTCAACAAGGTCCCAACATTAATGTACATTAAAAAAGGAAAATGTTACATCACGTACAATACAAATTTTCCATACAACTCACAAATACATACATGCGTCTTTAAATTACACAATATAGGTAATAAATTATATCCTCCTAAGACATAAAAATCCTTTATAAATCACAGCATTGCCTTTTTTGTCGAGAACTGGTACGATACCAATGTTGAATCAGAGACCAATAATTATTCTTATGCAGCATAAACACAGATTTAGGAATTTCATTCCAGCTCATGGCTCCTCTATAATACAAGGATCGTCGTCCTATCTCTAAATTACAATTAGGCAATTCCAAAATAGGTACTTTACAGTTCCTCAAGGAAGCCAATTTATCCCTATTTTTCAAGTTTTCTACCACATACTGTGGATATTTCCCCTGCAATCCTTTATAAATAAAGGCTAACACATGTTCACTACTACGTTCATAAAGTGTCAACCAATTCAATTGGTCATAAAGCACACAGCTATATGTTAATCTAGGAACCCCCAAAATAAATCTGGCCAAATTAATGTAACTTACTTCCAACTTCCTCAAATCCTGCTTTCTCCCACACCTGAACCCATGTCATTGTGGGCATTGTAGCTGGTACTTTTCCAAATAATCTACCAACTGATCAGCCGCTATTCTCTCCAGAGCTTTCAAAAGGGGTCGAAGAATAGATATAGGATGGTAGTTCCTGAAAAGTGACTGATCACCACTCTTAAAGATAGGTATCACAGTGGCTGCTTTCCGCTTGCTGGGAAAATGTGAGAACCTTAGAGATGAGTTGACAATATAGGTGAGAGGAGCCAAAATCTCGAGTGTCAACTCTGCAAATTTCAACGTTGCCAGCACTTTTGATTCAGATAGTGCCATTGTCACTCAAACTGCATATTTTGAAAAATGTGAGTTCCTATAAGTGCACAATTTTGGCAAATAGGGGAATTTTATAAACTATACATTTCTTACAAATGTGCTTTTTTCAGGCACAGTTTAATCAAAATTCATCATTTGAACACATGGTTCTAGTCTGTGACACTTTTTGGAATTATGTGAAATAAGAGCAACAATCTGAAAAATTTTCAAAACAGACATTTCTACTTTCACCTGGTACTACCCTGGTTTCACCACTTATGCTACAGATTATAGCCCCTAATAGGTAGTGATAATTCCTTCTGTTGCAGTCTTGACCTTCACAGAGGGTAGTTCATTTATACCCCAGTTGAGATAAAAGGTAGAGAGACTGTGGAATGTCTTTCCCAGATTCCCACCACAAACCTCAGGGTTTCACCATCAGAACTGCAGGTCATAGACCCTAAAGGGTATTGGTGATCTGCAAGGTCCAAAGCAAGTTCTATGCTTCAATATAGAGAGAGGATACCCAGAAATAATTTCCTGTTGATTATGTGTTACCATCTGATGACTGATCACATTCAAGCCCTGTGGACTTATTTTTAAGTAAACCTGTTCTTTGTTTACTGCCTCTTGAAGTGTGTGTGCCCTTTTCATTTCTGCCTAATATGAAACGTGAAAAAATGGTGTTGAAAAATGCATTGGAGATTTAAGGATGAATTTAGAAACTTGTTATATGAAGTTTGAGGCAGTCTCCCTAAGTGGGAGACAGTGCGAACATGGGTGCAGTACAGCAGCTGCAACTAAACATTACCAAAGACCACTTTCTCAGGGTTAGTTAATCCCGCTTTCTGTGGTGCCAACTGTACATTTTCTGAGGGGCAACACCACTTGGCGTTCTCTGTGAATGGCTCTAACTTGGATGGAGGCACTGCACCACTGCAAACAAACTTAAAACAATGAGCCCAGGGCATCTGCTCAAAGGACAGGCCCTCTTAACCCTTGATAATGCAAATTGTGCCAGGTATTTCAAAGATCTTGTAGACAGTGGCTGTACTGTACATCCACTAATATTGCAATTATTTTATTAGTGTCCTACTTTTGCATTTTACTTATTGTGTTCTGTATTGTCTCCCTTAAGTATTGTCCATGGTCATGGCACTTGAAAATTAGTTTAAGGCCAGTGTGCTTTTTCCAGTAAGTAAATTTCAACTAACTAACTGACAGACTAATGATGGGTTCAATCCACTGTACTTTTCTTGCTTTTCTGTACATGCAGAGGGCTGGTAAAAGCTACAGAGTCCCCCTTTCGCACACAGGATGTTGACCTGTGGGGCACTCCAGGACATATAAAAATAACAGCTTCACACCCCTCAGCACCTAAGCCCAAGCTTTTTTCATGTCATTTTGTGCAACAAGGTCAGGGCATTCATGAGAGTGTGGATGTGCATCTGTACAATCCACTAAAGGATGTCTGTGCTTTTGGGGTGCTCAGGGTCCCAGAGTTATGTAACTCAGAGGATTGCCATATTGTAAGACAGCCAGGATCACACAGTCACTTAGGTCCCATTTTGGCCATAGTGGGTCATGTTGAACCCTGCTGCTGATTTCACAGCCCTCCAAAGTGGTATGGAGGGGTTAGGCCATTGCTGCATTTTGTGATTTTTCTTACATTTATTTTATGTGGAATATTTCACTATGTATTATGGCAGTCCTTGGTGGACTGCCAAATCCCTCAACTGCATTCTATGCATGGAGTAGTGGAGCCATTTTCATGGTGAGCTGACAAATGATTGGACACCCACAGCTGATCCCCAGACTGCCCTGACATGCTACTGGCCACCCCATGCTGGTGTATACACGTGGAACAGGACCAGCATATTAAGGCTGTGGCTGTGGATCACACATGTGGTGCATCTGTCTGTGAATGTGTAGCTCCACAACCTTTAAATGTACCTGTGGCACATAGTGTTCCTGGGCTGGCTTTGTGGCTTGGGTCCCAAATAACTAAACAAATGAATCAAACCATCTCCCTCAGCTTATCAACTCTCCTGAACTTTAGTTTCCTAGTCTTATTTTGGTGAAGTAACTTATCTTTCTTACCTCAAATTTAATCATCTTACAGTGACTGCTACCGACTGGTTTATTGGCCCTTGTTTCTCTGAGTATGCCTTCCCTACTTCATATTAATAGTAGTAGATTAAGAAACACATCCCTCGTGTCCCTTGCCTGTCATGCTGAAGTTGGAAATAGTCCTTCAGGACTGAAAATAAATAAATTCTACTGTAGCTTTCCCTCGGACATATTCCACATTCCAGTCAAAGACAGCAAGTTTACCCCCCCCCACCCAAGAACCAAGAGACCCATAGTTGTTGCTCTTTTAATTTAATTTGTGAATTCAGAGTTATGATCTGCTGTACTACCTGGTGGTCTGTAACATACTCATATTACTATTGTTTGGCCACCTTGTGCCAGGGCAAGAAACTGGTCCCATTTCATACGAAAACATAAAATTTAAAAAAACGAACAGTTAGTTAAGAATAAATTAACACTGAAGGTAGGAAGTGGTTAATGTTTTCCAGTGCTTGCTGCAGTAGTTTTTCTTGTTTACTTATCTCAGAATGCTCAGTAAGTACCCCTAGTTGAGTGTGATGTTCTGAGAACAAAAGGTCAGGGAGGTCAGATCAGAAAATCAATAAAAAAACCTCTGATGGCTAAAGGGGTCTTTCTCAGTGGACAAACAGTCAGTACTCTGTGAAGAAGGCAAAGACTACCTAAACAAGCATTTGTCAATGCAAAATGTTTGCTTGCTGGCATTGGCATTGGAAGTGTAGAAGTTACAGAGCTGCATAATAGAAATGGCAGTGAAGTATTGAACTGAAGCCAACCCCACCACCACCCTGCAGAGAGTGACAGGCATTGGGGTGTGCCTTTGGGTCATCAGGCATAACTGCCACGCCATTTCACCACACCCTACCCTGCAGACACTGACAAGTATCACGGTGTGCCTTGGGGTCTTTGGCCCTTATGCGCACCCCATTCCATCAGGAAATATGGTGAGATGGGTGTGGTATAGGAGAATGGGGTGAACTTTGGGGCTGAAGAGTCCAAGGCATACCTCGATGCCTCTCACTGGCTGCAGGGTGTGGAATGGTATGAGCATTACAGGCAAGAATCCCAAGTCACACCCTGATGCCTGTCATTCTCTACAGGGTGGGGCATTATGGTTGGAAACCCTAACACCTCAGGCATTCGTTGGTATTTTCACTCCAAATTTTCAACATGGTTTTTTGTGACCCCCACCTCATGAACAGTGGCAATATCAGCTTGTTAGCAGCTGTTTATGCAGCGACTACAGCATTTAGCACCACAGGTGCAAAACACATTCGAACAGGATGTGAAAATGACAGCTATTGCACTGTTCATGGGGAGGTGTAAAAAATGGCGATGTTGCAAATCTGCAGTAAAAATATAAAAAAAAAAAACTGGTGAAGTCACGAGCGTGCATAGAAACTGTGCAATGCACATCCGTAATGTAATTAGTTTGGGGATTTTTTACAGCAGATTGTCAACACAGGCATTTTGGGACCTCCGATCATGAACAGTGTCACTGTGATTTTCTTTATCTGTCCCGAACAATGATTTCCCACAGCGACCATGCATCTCTGTGCTGAAAGTGTGAAAACACATTTCGGCCATGTTGTGAAAAATGACAGCTGTACTGTTCATAAGGAAGTGTGGAAAAATGCCACTGGTGAAAATCTGGACTGAAAATATTACAAAGTCATGAACTTACCAGGGTGCGTGGAAACTGCACAATGCTCACTCATAACACAGTCATTTTACTGACTTTCGTCACCAAATTTTCAACATAGCCATTTTAAGACCTCTGCTCATGAACAGTGTAACTGGGATTTTCTTAATCTGTCCCAAACATTGCTTTCGCACACCGACTGCACCATTGTGCGCTACATGGGTGGAAACACATTTTGGGTGACATGTGAAAAATGGGAGCTGTACTGTTCATAAGGAAGTGTAATAAAATGGCAATGTGGAAAATCTGGAGTGAAAATATTGAAAATTCGCAAACTTACGAGCATGCATAGGAACTGCGCAACGCACGCTCATAAAACAGTCAATTTTAGGAATTTTTTCACCAGATTTTAAATGTAGCCATTTTAAGACCTCTGCTCATGAACAGTGTAACTGTGGTTTTCTTAATGTGTCCCAAAAAATTGATTTCGCACACCGACTGCGCCATTGTGCGCTACATGGGTGGAAACACATTTTGGGTGACATGTGAAAAATGACAGCTGCACTGCTCATAAGGAAGTGTAAAAAAATGGCAATGTTGAAAATCTGGAGTGAGAATATTGAAAATTCGCAAACTTACGAGCGTGCGTAGGAACTGCGCAACGCGAGCTCGTAAAACAGTCATGTTTAGGAATTATTTCACCAAATTTTCAACATAGCCATTTTAATACCTCTGCTCATTAACAGTGTCACTGAGATTTTCTTAATATGTCCCATACATTGATTTTGCACACCGACTGCACCATTGTGTGCTACATGGGCCGAAACACATTTTGGGCAAGATGTGAAAAATGACAGCTGTACTGCTCATAAGGAGGTGTGGTAAAATGGCAACCTTGAAAATCTGGAGTGAAAATATTGAAAATTCGTGAACTTATGAGGGTGCGTAGGAACTGCGCAATGCACGCTCGTAAAACAGTCATTCTTAGGAATTTTTCCACCAAATTTTCCAAATAGGCTTTTTTAGAGCCCACCTTATGAACAGTGGCAGTGTTGTTTCATTACTCCATCCTGAAAGGTGATTTCATGCAGTGATTGTGAAATCACCCTTCAGGGTGATTAACGCCATGACAGTGAAAGCATTCATGAGAAGGGGTCCCAAAAATCCCATGTTGAA
Organism: Neoceratodus forsteri; assembly: GCA_016271365.2. Taxonomy (NCBI): domain Eukaryota; kingdom Metazoa; phylum Chordata; order Ceratodontiformes; family Ceratodontidae; genus Neoceratodus; species Neoceratodus forsteri. Next base: position 535,648,313 of record CM057459.1, on the reverse strand, counting down.
AATTTGGTGCAAAAATTCCAAAAAAATGCCTGAGATATGCTGCAAAGTTGAAAAAACCCTATCTAACCCATTATACAGCTTACCAGCATTTCCTCAGTTCACGGTCGGCTTTGAAGAGTGCAGACGTCTTCCCGGTCCACCGAAGATCGCCGCGCCAGAGTCGGGAGCTAAGTATAGGGTGAGGGGGGTGTGGGGAGGTGGGGTGCACAGTGGGTGGGCATGGATGGGAGCAGACACAACGAGGGATCGTTTTTGCATTTCAGGTTTTTTTTTTAAATGAGGATGACGCGGGACGTTTGCCACGTTGGGGTGGGCTCCCAGCGTGGTACAAAGACGGCTGGTGGGGGGGCGTGGAGTCAATGGGGATTGGGCACCCCCATCGGCATAGCATGTGTTGCCATGCTGGGTGGGCTTCAGCATGGCACCCTGTACTCTGGGGGGGCCAGTGTGGGATTGAGGCACCCCGTCGCTATACCATGTTAGCTGCGCTGGGAGTGAGCACCCAGTGTGGCATAAGGAACTCTGTTTTGGTGGGGGTGCAGCACAGCTGACGGGGATTGGGCACCCCTGTCGGCTACACAGTGTGTGCGTGGGGGGGGCGAGCACACAGTATGCATGCCTGTGTGTGTGTGTGTGTGTAGGGGGATCGCGTATGAGCAGGTGATATCTTATCGCTGCTCACTGTAGTGTAGCTCCCCCTTTCAACTGTATGCCACTGCATTTTGGAGCTGTCATAGACAGCTCCAGCAGGCATTGGAGAACTGTGGCCGTGCCTGCAAACACACTGCCTGAATTGGAAGAGGGCTGCCACACCTCCGAAAACTCGGATGATGGCATTATGTTTCTAGCACATGCGTGCAAGCAAACATAAAAATGAAGATGAAGGAAGGCTTATCCAGCCCTTGCAGCCATGTAGTCAAACAGGTTAACCTTAAGCTACAAGGAGTTCTTCTTCTGCATAGAATGGGGATCTATATTTGTGATACAAGCAAGAAAATTTAGAGCAGATATGGAGTGCGAAAGACTTTGCTGAACTTTAATTTACAACTGATGTAAAGCAGTAGCCAAATCCACATATGCTTACCATTCTGAAGCCATCCCACAGAATATATCATTTTCTTTGTTGTGTTTTGAATAAAACAGTGCTATTTTGGCCTTGCACCTTTTAATGTGGTCTGTTTACTTCCTGACTTGGTTTATTATCACACACCTTTGGATCTTACTTCCAGTCCCAGGCTTTCTATGGGGCTAGAAATGCCAGTTTAATTATTAACTTACTAAATTGGTTGTTCTGTACCTTTTTTGGGTGTCAAACTAAGGCAAACAGAACAAGCTATGCAGGACTTTTCTGGTTTTGATGTTCAACATTTGAAAAGTCAGACTTTGAGAGGTTCACACAGCTCTAATCAGAACCACCATATCATAACATGAAATATGTTTTAAAGATCAGTTTAGTTTAGTTTATAATGTTTATCATGTTTCGGTACCATTTGTTAAAAAAAGATTCCTCTGCATCTTCTCCTAAGGTATGTTCACTGTGATATGCCTTTAAAAGTCAGATACTCTTCGCTGCCTCATTGAGGAGGTAACTTTTTCCTTCCCCATCAGTCTTTAGCTTTACAAGGAAGAAAAGCTGCACAGTCTCATACATAGCATCACATCATTTTACAGTCTAAAGTTTTTTGGGGTTTTTTTGGATATCACCTAAAGTTGAACCGAGACATCTAAGAAAACTGATACAATTCTTCGATACATATTTCACATTTTCCTAGGGTTGCCACTTGTCAGGTTTTTTACCTGGTGATCAGGTTTTCAGGGTCCATACCAGGTAATCCAGTTTTGCTCTGTGCTGGTCAGGTTTTTGAGCCATTTTGAGTGCTCACATACTTTTGAAACAGCTTTTGTTGTATCATTCATTGTTTCAGCTTCATGTACAGGTTGCAAGTTCTGTTGTCAATATAGCCCTTTGTTTGTGAAAGCCCTTTGTTTGTTTGTGGTCAACCTGGGAGGTGTGAAGTATGGACATTAACACCATTAGCACTTACTTAACCTAATCTTTTCCACTGCATCTTAAAGTGGCATAACAGCAAAGCTGCCCCCACGTTTTGTAACAGTAACAGAGCCAGTTGTCTTCCATTTCATTTGCTGGTAAACATTTTCACCTCTAACAGAATGTAGGCATTTTTAAATGTTATAAATTATATTATTTTCCTCAAGAAATAAAAGTATGGTCACTTCTTTGGCTTTGAAACAGTACTGTGGACGTGAAAAGGAAAAGGAACCAGAAAAAGATGTAAAGTACACATTATAGGAAACAGTTTCTTTATTACATACCATGCACACTGTTGTATGCTATTTACAGCATTTCCCTTGTATCCCTCCAGATCATATCTGTAAATGAGTTTTCTTGTATCTCCGTATGTTTATCTGGTAAGCCAATGTCAATAAATAAATAAATACATAGTAAATAAATAACTAGGAAGACACTAGGAAAGTAACTTTAACAGGTACAGTACAGTATCTTAACATTTTTGTTGAACTGTTGCTTTAAGCCTTGTCTTTTATTGATTAAACAAATGGCTTTCTAGGAGAAACAATGCATGATGAGTCATGAAAAGGGGTGGGGCTTAGGATCTGTTTTTTGCTTCATTGAAAGGTGGCAGCCCTATATTTTCCTCAGACATTCTGTAGGATCTCATCCTGGTCCATTGCACTGGAAATGGTTGCCATAATAGTTTTTACTGGTGGAGTAGTCACACAATGTTTAACACCATGAGGCAGTGCTACTGCTAAATTGTGAGTCCTCTCCATTTTCTATGTCTGCAGCTGGCCAAGTTTCTACTACTGCACATTTGCTTAATTTCTGAAAGTGTTTGAGGCTAATAATAAAAATAATAATAATAAATGAGATTTTTAAAGCACCTTTTAAGAATTTTCAAGGCATTGTACACTATTATAAAGAAGATACATAGCAATCAGAGAGTGTTAAGAGCTAAATGGAAAAGATGAATTTTTAGGTTGCTTTAAAAAAAAATCTTGAACGCTCTATTCCCAGATTTCCAGAGGTAGTTCCTTCCAAAAATTAGCACTGTGGATCAAGAAAGTATGATCGTCAAAGGTAACCAGTCTGGTGGTCATATGGTTTAGAGATGAGTATTAGAAGAGAAGTCGATGAGGTGAAAGAGGATGATGAAGCAGTTCAAATATATACGAGGAAGTAAGACCAATTCAGTATTTGAAAGCGAGCAGAAGTGTTTAAAATCAGTTCTGTATTCAATAAGCAACCAATGAAGTTTGAAGATGAGTGGTGAGATGTGATTACATGTCCTACAGCTGCAGAGAATTCGAGCAGCAGCATTTAGAACAAGCTCAAGACAATGCATTGTTTGACTAGAGGCCAGACAAGAAGGAGCTGCAGTAATCCAGGCATGAGAAATAAAACAATGGACTAAGGTAGCAGCAATCACAGAGCTTAATGAGCATTTGTCAATGCCGAATAGTGTCGCGCTGGCATCGGCTTTGGTAGTGCAGTGCGGGAAAACATTTTGGGCAGGATGTGAAAAATGACAGCTGTACAGTTCATAAGGAGGTATAAAAAAATGCCAGTGTTGAAAATGTGGCATGTAAATATAGCAAATTTGTGAAGTTACAAAGGTGCATGGGAAATGTGCAATGCACGCTTGGAACACAGTCCTTTTATGGGTGTTCAGCACCAAATTTTCAACATAGGCATTTCAGCAACTCTGCTCATCTACAGTGTCAATTTTACTGTTATTTCCTCAAACTGTCCCAAAAAGTGATTTTGCACAGCGACCACGCTATTCTGTGCCGGAAGTGCGAAAACACATTTTGGGCAGGATATGTGAAATGACAGTTGTACTGTTCGTCAAGAGGTATGGAAAAATGCCAATGGTGAAAATCCAGAGTGAAAATATTACAAATGCACAACATTATGAGCGTGCGTGCAATCTGCCAATGCATGCTCATAACACAATCATTTTATGGAGTATCACCACCAAATTTTCAATATAGGCATTTTAGCATCTCTGCTTATGAACTGTGTCACTGTCATTTTCATAATCTGGCCCAAACATTGATTTCCCTCAGCGACCGCGCTATTGCGTGCTGGAAGTGCGGAAGCACATTTTGGGCAGGATGTGGAAAATGACAGCTGTACTGTTCACAAGGAGGTGTACAAAAATGACAATGATGAAAATCTGGCATGAAAATATTGTGAATTTGTAAAGTTACGAGCCTGCATAGCAACTGCATAATGCACGCTCATAAAACAGTCATTCTGGGGATTTTTTCCACCAAAGTTGCAACATAGGCTTTTTGAGAGGCCACCTCATGAACACTGGCACTGTCGTTTTGTTAAACAGTCCCAAAAGGTGATTCTTTGCAGTGACTGCAAAATCACCTTTCCAGGCTGATTAACACCATGACAGTGATATAATTCATGAGGAGGGGCCCCAAAAACCCCATGTTAAAAAATGTTGTGCCAAAAGTCCAAAGAATGCCCAAGATATGCAGCAAAGTTTAAAAAAACTCTATTCATCCATTATACAGCTTACCGGCATTTCCTTAGTTCTTGGTCAGCTTTGAAGAGTGCAGACGTGTTCCTGGTCCACCAAAGATCATTGCACCGGACTTCGGAGGTAAGTATGGGGTAAAGGGGGTGTGGGGAGGCAGGGTGCACAGTGGCTGGGTGCGGTTTGTGGGAGGGGGGCCAGGGAGACCACTGAGGGACCGTTTCCTTCTTTACAGGGAAAAAATAAATAAAAGACATTGAGGGACCATTTTCATTTTTAATAGGGCTTTGGCACGCTGGGGTTGGCTCCCATCATGCCACCTGTGTGTGGGTGGGTACTTTAGCCGACGGGGGATTGGGCACCCCCTTTCACAAACAAGGAAGGGGGGAGCAGCAGGAGCCAAGGGGGATTGGGCACCTCCTCGGCAATCAAAAAAATGGAAGGGGGACCACATTATCCTGATGGGGAGTGGGATCCCCCATCAGCAAAATTCAAGGGGAGGGATACATGCCAATGGGGATTGGGCACCCCCGTCGGCAAAGAGAAACTGTCAGGGGGGCGCAGGATGCTGAGGGGGATTGGGCACCCCTTCAGCAATCAAAAAAGGGGGGGTTACATGATGCCAATGGAGATTGGGCACCCCCATTGGCACACAATAAAGGAAGGGGGGTTGACCGGCAACAGTGGCAGTCACTGCCACCATGTTGCCTGCACATAGGGAGAGGTGTGTTGTGGTCATGCTGGATGAGAGCTTCGCCATCATTGCAGCGACCTTTTGTCAGATCTCTTTGCCTCATTAGCCAGGCAAGGTGTCAGCCCCTGCTGCTGGCTGATTGGGGGTCACGGGCGCACCTACTGGAATTGTATTGCCCTGCATTTGCCCAACAGCGACTGCGCCTCCAAATCCCCACTGCCACAAGATGTTGGACGTGCAAGCATGCCAACATAAAAAGGGATGAATCTTGAGGTGCTTTTACAGTGTATAACATGCATTGTTTGTTTTGTTCAGGGTCTGATGTGGTGCACATTCTTTCATTTTAGTGCTGCATTTACACATTCGGTCTAATACCAGAATACCATACCTTCCGGTGTTTCAGTAGATCTTCCAGTAATTTTTTCCAGTCTGATATTTCTAGTGAACTCCATGTGGTTTCTGAAATGGTAGGGGTGAAAATTACTATTTACATGGTAGGGTATATTGACTCACATCTCTGCAAACCATGCAAAAGGCAGTTTACTGATCAGACAAATGCTCGCTTATGTAGTAAAACAGACTGCATTTACACACAAGAAAAAATAAATATTACCATGGCTTTGTGACAGTCATTCCATTGCAGAACCCACAGTGTAAAAGTGCCTTTGTTGATGTTGTGCAGGTGGCAGAAAGCAGATCTAACAGTCATACTGATATGGGATTCCAGATGGAGAGTCTGGTCAAAAAGAACTCCAAGTCTGTGGGCAGCTATAGTTGAAAAGATGGTAGAGGAGTCATAGTGCAAACTAATTATTTATTTACTTATTTATTTATTTGAATTTTGATGACCTGGTGGGTCCACTGAGACAGACATGTCTCTTTTACAGGGGCTACCTGGGGAATGGAGGCATTCCATGAGTAGATGGGTCATACAAAGTACAGATTGGTGAGCATGAGACAAATTATATACAGGGTATAAAACAATCTGAGGTCATAGTCAAGTTTAAAAGTATAGAGGCATCATTAGTAAGGACAGTAAGGCACTGTATTTGGCAGCAAGTCAATTGACTCCCATCTGATCATTTGAGGTCTAACGATGAACAATCCTTTCCAGGTTCGAAGACCAAGACACATGAATAAGTCAAAGACATCCAAATATCAAATTACAGAATATACAATCACATAATACAAACATGTACATATGTACAAGTTAAGAGCCTGGAGGAGGTGTGGTTAGGAGGGGGGGAGAGATAGGAGAAGATAGGAAGAGCATAAAGTGATGGTGGAGGGAGGGGGAATTGGCACAGTAAGAGAGGGGGTATTAGGTGCAGTTACTGCCACAAAATGGAGGGGAAAAGAAGATTTCCTTTAAGCGACTCTTAAACGGGGAAGAGAAGTACAGGATAGTATAATGTGTGGGAGTGCATTCCATTTTTTTAGTTGCTGAGGATGTGAAGGACCGCTTGCCTATGGCTAGGTGAGTTTTGAGTAGGCTTATTAATGGTAGATGGGAGTGTCTGAGGGTCTTGGTGAAGGATTTCAGAGTGATCATGTTGGAGAGGAAGGGTGGGAATGGAAGGCGGATGAGTTTAAAGATGGTGCAGACTAGGGGAAGTCTATTTTAGGCTGAACGGGTGGCCAGCCCAGGGCCTTGAGTACATCACATTGGTGGGCCTGAGCAGGTGCCATGGCAGCAAAGTGAGCAATTCTGTGATAGACCTCTTTAAGTCTGACCAGAATAGGGGTTTTGTCTGAGTGAATTATAGACACACCATGGAATAGACCAGGGAGGAGGGTAGCCGAAGCGATAGTCTTTCTTGCTCTAGGAGTAAGATGGGGGCAGTATGATAGAGGAGGCCAGGTTTTTGGTTAGCCATTTTGATGACATTTTTTGCATGCATGGTGAAGGACAGATGCTCATCAAGCATCATGCCCAAGTATCTAAAGGTACTCACCCCTTCTAGAGGTGCACCTGACAATGTATGTATAACCAGAGGAGTCTGGAATGATTAGTTAAAGGAGGTATGATGGAACATCATAGTTTTTGTTTTCTTTGTGTTCAGCACCAGCAGATTATTCTTGAACCAGGCTTCCAGTTGCTTGAAGTCCTTTTCTAGGTCAGAACTGATGATGGAGACATCTCTTCCAGATTGGTATAGAATTGCATCATCAGTCTAGAGCTGGAACGATGCTCCCCCACTGTTTAGCGGCAGTTCATTGATGAAGAAAGAGAATAGTAAAGGTCCAAGAATTGAATCTTAGGGTACACCGTCCTTAATTGTGGATAAGGAGGAGTGGACCCCGGTTCATTTGAGACACTGAAATTGGTTCGATAAGTAATCAGTGATACAAAAGAAAGAATTGGAGTCAAGGCCAATACATTAGAGCTTGGAAATGAGTAGTGAATGGTTAACAAGGTCGAAGGCCTTCTTGAGGTATATAAAGATGGCCCCGGTGGCTTGGCCCTGATCCATGGCCAGAAATATATCTGGGGTGACCTTCAAAAGAGGAGATGTGGTCCTGTGCAATTTCCTGAAGCTATGATGATGTATGGTGAGGGTGTTTGTCCATTCAAGAATGGAGTACAGCTAATTATACAAGAGTCTTTCCTGAAGATTAGCAATAGACACAGGATGGAAATCTATAGTTCTCAAAGAAGTTAGTCGGGCCAGTTTTGTGAATGGGGACAACTATTGCTGTTTTCTATTTGTCCGGGATGGATTGTATAAGAAAGGGTCTATTGATCAACTGGGCAATTGGGTGAGCCAACACGTATGTTCCTATCCTAAGGAATTTAGGCAGCAGGGTGTCAAATCCAGGAGAACTATCAGGGTTGAGACCCAATAAGAGCTTTAAAACCTCTTTTCATGAGGTGAATTGTATATGGAAGAGGGAGCAATGGGCATCAGGGTGAGAAACTTGCGGACTCGGAGGAGTAGCCTGTAGACCTGCCATGTAAACATCAAGGTAAGAAAAGAAGAGATTGATTTTGGTGGAGATCATGGGGGGTGATGATAGAACTGAGCCTTTGGAGATCATATTTTGAGGGACATTCCTCTCATTGCCCCTAAGTATGGCATTGATCTACATCCAAAAGTGTTTGGGGTTGGCAAGATCTGTTACTTGCAGGGATTGTAGGTAGTTCCGCTTTGATTTGTTGGCTTTAGTCTTACGTGCATTTGTCAACTGTTGATAGGTTTACCAGTCCAATTGGAGGTCAGAACTTTTGAAGGAATGCCATGTTTTGTCTCTGGATCACGTGAAGAGCCTTAGCTCCTGTGAGAGCCAGGGTGAGTGGTTTCTTTTGACTCTTCTTAACTTGAAAGGGGTATGGAGGTCAAGGATGGACATAAAGGTCCTGATTAAGTATTCTAGTGCCTGATTAATATCAGGAAGAGGGGTAATAGGGGTCCGGTCAGTAGAAGCAAGATTTTGTAGGAACCCAGAGATGTTAAAATTGGGTAGGTTTCTGGATTTGATGATTTTAGGAGGGTGAGGAAAGTTGTTCTTCCATATGCAGAACATAGGGGAGTGATCACTTAACATAGAAACATAGAAGTTGACGGCAGAGAAGGACTGCAAGGCCCATCCAGTCTGCCCATTTCTTTTTCTACCTTATAAATGTGCCATCTGCCTTTGCTCTGTCAGTGGCCTATCTATTCATACTCATCTGTATTGCTCCTTTATGCCTATCCCATGCCTGTTTGAAGCCCTGCACTGTATTCATAGCCACCACTTCCTGAGGTAGGCCGTTCCATGCATCCACCACCCTTTCTGTGAAAAATAATTTCCTCACATTGCCCCTTAATCGGCCTCCCTCTAATCTCATGCTGTGTCTCTTGTCCTGCTATTTTTCTTATATTTAAACATGTTAGACTCTTTCACCTTGTTAATCCCCTTAAGGTGTTTGAATGTCTCGCTCATATCACCTCTCTCCCTCCTTTGCTCAAGGGTATACATATTGAGCTCCATTAATCTGTCCTCATATGTCTTCTGATGCAGTCCCTGCACCATTTTGGTTGCCCTTCTCTGGACTGCCTCAATTTGGTTAATGTCCTTGTGAAGGTGTGGCCTCCAGTACTGTATGCAGTACTCAGATGGGGCCAACTAGCGTCTTGTAAAGAGGATTATTACTCCTCTTATTACTTGTGATACCCCTACTAATACACCCTAACATCCCCCTAGCCTTACCTACTGCTTTAGAGGTTTGCTTGGATGATTTCAGGTCATCGGTGATGATGATGCCCAAGTCTCTTTCTTCCTTTGTGACTGCCAGCAACTCCCTTCCCAGCCTATAGGTGGCTTCATGGTTTCTCTTCCCTATGTGCATAATCTTGCACTTCATGTGTCGGGGAGGACTCCTGATGCCTTGATTGGGTCTTGTTGTTGGTTAGCCTCCAATCAAACAGGGTGTGATTGCCTGATCTTATAATAAGTACAGTTGGTTGAGCAATTCATTGTTCAAGTTTAGAATCTGATATGGCTGATTGATGATGAATTCCATTGGGTCCTGACCCGTCGAGGCTGAAGTCACCACAAAGTATGTTATTTCTATAAGGGAGGGTGTCAAGACTGGTGAAGAGTTTGGTGAAGGTGGTGGTTTCAAATTTAAGGGGCAGGTATTTACAACCTATGTTCAATTGTATAGTTTGGCTGAGGGTGACTGATATGAATAATTGTTCAATGTCTGTATTAATATTTAAACCCGGTAGCTCACTTACTACCTTCCCCAACCTAGTATAGATTAGTACATCCCATCCTCTTTTACTGGTCCGATCCCTGCGGTAGGAGAAGAAGCCTGGGAGGGTGATCTCATGGGATTGAATGGTCAGCTTTAGCCAGGGCTCCATTAAGCAAAGCACCTCCGGCATATAGTGTAAGGCCCAGGTTTCTAGTTCTGCCATTTTGTGTCTGACACTTTGTATAAACATGTGGGCTATTTTGAGCCCTTTTATATCACACTAGGTTGGAACTGGGGTTAGGATGCTGGGCATAAACCTTGGACAGAGTCCAGGGTTCAATTCAATGTCTTCTGATGGCAGGAGTAGGCATGCCTGAGACCAGATAGTGGATGGATGTAAGAAAGGAGTAGAGATGCAGTGAAATAAAATTTAGCCTGCAAAAATGCGGTGAAATTTTACGATTTCACCCACCGTCACTGGCCGCCACCAGTCCATAAATTGAACCCCCCCACACATGTCACCCTGGCCCCCCCATTTGTTTTATTGAAAACAATACACAAAATTCACTCTTCACTCCCTGGTGACTAGTGGTCCCTTCCCAGCCAATCACTGGCTATAATTGCATTAAATAAGTACCCCCAAAGTTACCCCACAACCACTCCATTTTGTTTTATTTAACAAAAAAATCACACTCCACTCCCTGGTGTCTAGTGGACCCCCTACTCCCCACCCTATCATTAGGTAGCATCACCCACCAGGTCCCCCCCAATACCCCGATTGGGTCACTGGAGCCTTCCACTCACCTCCACAGCCAGCAGCCTGACTAAGTGCCACTGAGCTTTTGAATGAATGAGTGCATATGCACTCATTCATTCAAGCACTTTGTAGCTCAGTAGGGCTCAGATGAGCTGCCAGCCATGGAGGTGAGTGGAGGGATGTGCCAGTGACCTGATCTAGGTACTAGGGGGTTGCTGGGTGGGTGCTGCTACCTAAAGATGGGGTGGGGGGTCCACTAGATACCAAGGAGTGGAGTGTTAATTTTTTTAATAAAACAAATGGAGGGGGCAGGGTAACTGTGGGGGGATAGTGCTTAATTAATGCAAGTACAGCCAGTGATTGACCGGGGGGGATCACTAGACACCAGGGAGTGGAGGGTGAATTTTCTTTTAAATAAAACAAATGGGGGAGAACAAGGGTAACTTTTTGGGGGTGCTTATTTAATGCAATTTTGGCCAGTGATTGGCCAGGGGAGGTCCACTGAACACCAGAGAAAAAAAAATTCAGCCAGTGAGCTGCTGGAGGGGGTTGGGGGGGGACCACTAGACATCAAGGAGAACTTTGGCCAGTGGCCACAACATTTTGCTGCCGGAGATTAAATGTCTTCCACAGGTGGTGAAATTTCACTGTGGGCAATGAAATTTCACCCACGAGCAAAATTTTGCTGGCTTAGGGGTGAAATGTTGTGCACACCTGATGGTGAAATTTTGCATTTCACCAAATGAAATATTTTGCGAAATCTGATAATTACATGAAATATTTTGCTGGGCAAGATTTTCTAATTTTGCACATCTCTAGCAAGGAGTCTTGTGTATGTTCCAGGCCCATTGGACATGCATAATTGTTTTGGCATGTTGGATGAGGGCTAGGAAACTGAGGAGGGGAAGTGGTCTCACTTGAAGCTTGAGGTAGGAGTTGATGGGGAAGTGTCAGAGAGGATCTAAAGGTGAGGAATAGTGTAGATGACCTGGCCACATAGGATACATTCAGCTGGAGGAAGGCCAGAAAGGAGCAGAGTATGAATAAACATTTTGTTAAAGGGAGTGACATTTTTTCTAATTTACAGCTGTCTAAGAGGGAAGGGCCAAAACAGTGGACAGAACTGTGATAAACTACAAATTGTGTTGCCAATAAGTGTTAGTTGTACTGACCTGGATTGGTAGCAGAATGCAATTATCATAAGTGGAACAGCTTTTAAATGTGTTTAACTGAGCCTCGGTAGAGTGGATGTTGGCTCACAATAAAATCCAAGCAATGCGGGTGTTGGACCAGTTAGGTACCGATGCCCTCTAGTGATAGAAATATATAATCTGCAAATGGAGGAGTGGGCTGATAATTAAAAGCACCACTGTACACTGTGCATGTGCCAATATTCGTCCCTGTATAAAAGTAAAGCTGGGAAAGGATGGGAGTGGTGGGGGTAGGGTGGGGATCTGGTGCACAGTGCCAGTGGGAACACTCAAGCAGAACAAGTAGGTAGGAACCTGGTGTTGCCTGCACCTTGAGGATCCAACAGCTGGGACAATTGTCTGCACCTTTCCCTGGAGCTACACCGCAAAGTGCAGCTTGCTTACTGGAAGTTATTACCCCCATTTATAAAAAAGGTTCAAAAAATAACATTAGTAACTATAGGCCCATAAGTTTGACCTCTAGTATTGGCAAACTTATGGAAAGATTGTTACAGTATAAAATTACAGAACATCTTTATAATTCAAGGAACGTGGACACTACCCAACATGGTTTTACTCCAGGAAGATCATGTATGTCTAATTTGATCAGCTTTTTTGAACATGTGAGTAAGGCTTTAGATGAAGGATTGCCTGTTGATATAATTTTTCTTGATTTTGAAAAGGCGTTTGATACAGTTTCACATAGGATTCTTTTAGATCAATTATATAAACTTGATATAAATCCCTTAATTATTATGTGGATTAGCTCATGGTTGGATAAAAGGAAACAGAGGGTAGTTTTGAGAGGATGTAAGTCAGATTGGGGAAATGTCAGTAGTGGGGTACCACAGGGGTCTGTGCTGGGACCAATACTATTTAATGTCATGATCTCAGATATGCAAGCATGGTTGCAAAAATATGCTGACGATAGAAAACTTGGTGGGATTGTTAATAATAACTGTTCTATTGAAATACTCCAAGATAATCTAAACAACCTTAATTCTTGGGCTACGGAACATGGCTTAGTTTTTAATATCTTTAAATGTAAGGTGATACACATGGGAAGAAATAACTGGCTAGTTATCATATAAATAACATTAAGCTTGAGAAAACTACCTCAGAAAGAGATCTTGGTGTGACTATCACTAACAACTTAAAATTTAATCATCATATTAACATTACCGCAAAAAAATGTCATGGAATACTCAAATGTGTTCATAAACATATAAAAAGTCAAGAAGCAGAGGGTCTCATTCCATTATATACTACCTTGATTAGAATGCACATGGAATATTGTGCCCCTTTCTGTTCACCCACTTCTATAAATAACATCAAAACTTATGAATCACTTCAATGTAAGATGACTAGATCCATTTCCAATATGGCACATCTTGGATATGGTGACAGACTTAAAAATTTAGGATTATACTCTCAAAAATATAGGTTTCTTAGAGGTGAAATGTGTTGGGCCTATAACACCTGTAAGGATGAATTGTTTTTGAAAACAAATTGTTTGATTAAACAGTCACCTTTGGAGAGTACCAGGTCACATAAACTTAGATTGCATGCAGAAACATGTAAGACTCAAAGGAGGAAAAATGTTATTACTCAAGAAGTCCACATTTATGGAATTCTCTTCTAACCAACATCGTATCATGTCAATCTCTAGACCTTTTCAAGAATGCTTTCGACTGGTATATGGGCAATAAGAAATTTATTTACCATCATTAATATAATGATGGTGAGTTTAATAAGGGTTTGTCCCTCAAACTCGTATCACCTATGAACCTATGAAGTTGCCTGGCTGAACTGCTGAGAGCAGTTGGGGTAAGAGGAGCTTTATTGCAGAGCTGAGCTAAAGGAGCTCAACTGCAGAGCTGAGCTGCAAAGAGCAGCTAACAAACTGGAGTTTACTAGGCAAAATTGCTGAGAGCAGATTGCAGTAAATCCACAACTCTGTTGGGAGTTTCAAGCCAATTCTGAAATTAGATGGCCTCAGAATTTCAGGGAGCCATGCAGAAAACAAACCTGATGGCAGTGATGTACAGCTACCCTGGCAGAGGATTCCCACACACCGCGATCTGGGCAATGGGAAGCCAATTCAGACATTAGAGAGCGCCCCAGATATCGTATCAAGCAGCACTCACACAGGTTAAGCTCGTCTCTATCTAGCTGGTCTAGCAACTTGCAGAACAATTAAGATTGAGATCTACATTAGGTAAAGACCTGTCACTAACTACTGTATCTGCCTAGCACTTGTTAAACAATTAAAATTGGTCTTTAAATAGCAGAATTAAAATTGCAACCAAATATTTTCAGAAATTAATCTAGAAAGCACCTTGACAGGTAAATTAAAATGGGAAAAATGGCAGTTATAAATGTCTTCTTGTCTTATAGTTTCAGAGTCCAAATTAGGGATCAATCCAAAAAGGGTGCCAGATTCAAATTAGAAAGTCTGGTGTGACACAATCTCTAAGAGCTGGTTCAAACGGTCATACCTGGAGTTACTCTTTAAGGGCAGGGAGCAGCTCTGACAGATATGGCCAAATGTGGGAAGTGCCCGAGGGACAGTAAAATCAAGCTGCTTTACCTTAGCTCTCATGTTGCGCTCAAGAAGTTCAGAATACTGATATTATTAAGACACAGAGCATCATAAAATACATTTAATGTGTTATTGATAAGTTGAATGTTTGTAATCATGCTGGCATGCAACTCCACAATTGCTTCCTGTTGCTTTTTAAGGCATTTTGATATTCTGCTCATTTTGAATAACCCATTCATCTGCTTCATACATTTCATTATGGTGAATGTTTGATTATTTTTATCAGATTTCTTTTACATCTGAGGAAGAACTACCATAAGCTGGTAATTCATAACATCTGCAGATTGGTACTTCATAATGGGGCATATGTATTAATGTGCAGATTGCCTGTGTGTCATGGATCCATGTAGCATTGGAAAACTTAAGTTACAGTGCTTCATCCCAGGGCTCCCATGGATCTTGATGGCATTCTCAGAAGGGATGCATGCTTCTTCTACGCTTGATCCCACCAGTTAATGCAGCTATGAAGGTGGCGGGTCAAGGGGCATGCCTGGGGGTGTGTCCATAATCCTCGCTATTCATGAAGACAAGGAGTGCCAGGTGAGAGGGTGCATGATTTTGTAGCAGGGGCCTGCCATATCCACTGCTTGGTCCCCCAGAGTAAACACATCAGCCATGGCAGAGGATTAGAATACCCTTACCATGCAGCCCTGATTCTCTGGGCAGGGATGGAGGGAGAGCTGGGGGGCAGCCATTCAAGCACTTGCCCATCAATTTCAAATTACAAGTCCTGCACCATCCCATAATCCCCTGCTTTGCACAAAACAGGAAATCCACTATGGGATAAGGACGGGCATCTGCTTGGATACCCACTTGTGTTCTCTGGTCTAAGTGCTGCACAGCAGCAACCTTCTGGGAGGGGCAGTGCTGTGGACATGCATCACACAGTGCTGTGCATTAGTGCTTGTCACAGTCAGCATGCCTGTCCATGGGTGTGGAGCTGTCTGGGCTGGGTGTGTGCCTCTTATGTGTACCTGTATTACATTCAGCATAGCACCCAATATCTGTAGGTGATGAGGCTATTACTGTATGCCATTATGGACTACATCTGGGAATTTAGTGACCAAGGAAATAATCCAATCATATTTGTTTATCATGCTGATGCACTTCTTGAGTGCCTCATAGCTGATCTCAATGTTCAACTGCAAGCTCAATTAACAAGATTTGTAGGTAAAAGACCATCATATAATGATTTAAGTTCATCATATGAAGACCCAGTCAAACTCAACTGCTCTGGTGCTGAACAACAACATCAAATAATTGTTTAATACAATTATTATATTAAATCAGACATACTTTTATATAAGGAATCAATTAAAGATTTATGGTAAAATGTTACAGAGTCTGAGAAAATTCCAGTGATGCTGCTTCTAAAACTAAGAAGCCAGAGAATACCATGGTATTAAGAGTTGCAGAATATAATTAGACTTGGAGATGCTGTAAAATGATATGACTATGTTAGAGAATGGGCAAACAATTGCCAAATCAGCTTTAATATAGGCACATTCAATCCACTACATATGGGTAAAGGAAAAAAGGAATAAAATACATGTTAAATGGAGGTGAATTAATTTTAGGGGTGGGACCTAGGTATTATTCTTGACAGAAAATGTAAACACACTAATCAGTGTGCAGCAGTAGTGAGCAAGACAGACTGAATGTTACCCAGCTGAAAAGATGATTTTATCAAACTGTATCAGAAATGATAATTGTCAATTAATTGTAAGGATTATGCCCAATCTTCAAACACCATCACTGTGAGGATGACTAACAGTGTTTAAACATAATTGTTAAATGTCTAACAATCAAAACTCTGGAGGTTATGGATATGAGGATTGTAATCAATGCTAATTTCATATCATTGCAATTTGCCAAGATTGTGCATAGTAAAGATCACTCCAATAAAGTAAAACAGAAATCCATGCTGTTTTCTATACCTTTGGAATAGATTGTGTTATCTATTTAGACATCTATTTTACATTCATCACCATGTATCTTCAACTCAAATGCATTGCTTTCTTTTATACTTTTTCTTAATATTTCTTTCTGATTTTAGTAAGGCTCAAATTGATGCTTTCTATTTATTTATATAGATATGCAGAAGAGCAAGCCATTATGCAACACAGTAACTTACAGTAAATTAGATATCACAAAATACTGCATGACAAAAGGGCTTAATTGCCTTGAATTGCATAGTTCCCTGCAGCATGCTGCAACATTTTGTGATATACTGCAGCATTACTGCATTGTACTTGGCTGGAACAGCTGTACATACATTTATTGCAAAAAAAGCTATGTTAATGCACACATTAGGGAAGCAGCATGCAAAACAGACAAAGTAAGGAAATGAAAAATATTACTTTGGAGTCTAGGGATTATTGGGAAATCAGTGATATGATATTCCTTGGGGATAGCAATATTTTTAAATTTGTATTTTTCAATACCAAATTTTTCACTTCTGAACATTTTCATTGATGTACATTTTCACTTTTGTGAGAATCACTTTCTTGAGAATCGCTTCCATGATACAGTAGTGAAAGATACAAAACTGAAATGTTCAAAAGTGAAATATTCAGTAGTAAAAAATATAAAACTGAAAATAATGTCACTGAAAAGTATGTTAATGATAAAAAAGTAACCATATTAGTGAAAAGAATTTTTTTTGGCCCTGTGAGTCTTCATCCATAGCTTCACTGAACTGCAAGGCCCAGGTGGATTCTTTACATTGTGCAGGGCCCAGATGGCCCTATTATCTGCATCTTTAGTTGCATGGAAGCACAGGGCCCATAGTGCCTTGTGCTTCTGCAGCCCCAATGACAGCCCATTAGATAGTTCCATGTATTATTGCCTTGGGGCTCTGTATATCTGCATCCATATCTGCACCAGAGCCAGATGGATACTTCCATTGGCATAGTGTCCTGAGGCCCTGCTTGTCTTCATCTGTGGTCACATGGTGGTGTTGCCGAACACACAGAAAGCCAAGGTACATGCTGTTAGGAGGTCTAAACCTCACTTTCAGATTCTTGACGATATTGGGAATGCAAGTAATCACAGACACGTTGCATTAGAGTAATAAACAAGTTTATTACTATCAAAATGATATAACACAGTTGCCCTAAGCAGTTCTTACCAATACAAACTGGGAGCCAGTGCTAAGCGTTCCCTACACCTCGAGGTTTCTTTACGTCTCTTGGTGTCTCTCAGGTCTCTGAGGTATAAGGCTTGTGCATTACATTATATACCTATGAGAATTACTATGGTTACCATAAGATAGAAACATTTCTAGTTATAGAGATGAGCCCTATTGGCTAAATTAGAGGTGGCACCATGGTCCAAGATAACATTATACAATTCTGTAAAGTCATCAGTTTGAGAACAAAAGAGTTCTTATACAGAGTCTTACATAACTCAGTGTAGTGGTACAAAACACCAAAAGGTGGCAATGCCATCTTACATATTATAATTACTCCAAGGACACAGGTGTCTTGGCATCTTACAAGTAAGAAATACACAGAGAAATACATAGCAGAATATATATATATATATATATATATTAGCAAGCAAAGTGTATAACAACAACATGCATTCATATCCTGACATCTACTTTTGTATGGTAGATGCCCTTAGGCTTATAAGTTAGTATAACATATACTTAAGTGCTAGCTATCTATGGTGTACCACTGAGGGTACCAATTAGGGTGCAGGGACCTCATGTAACATTCCCCCCTTGTTGCCTCCAAGGGCAACACAGGCAAATCTCTAGGGAAAGGACAGGAGCAGTGGTCGTATACAAACCCGACGCGCAAGCTTTGTAAAGGAACTTGAGCTGCTCACGGTATTGGCACAGTGTGCATCATAGGCAGCAGAGCATAATAATCAAAATGAAGATTAAAAATGCTTGTATCATAACAAAACCTTTAAACATAATCTCTAACCAGGTGTTAGTTAATGCGTTATTCATATCACCGTCATTAATCAGGGCAAGAACAGCTTCATTGGCCTTGGTCATATTATTGCTGATGTGGATAAATTGTGTGTCTTTCCTGTCTAAAAGTGATTTTAATGTAAGTGTGAGTGGGTCTATGTGTACATTAAAATATGGTAAGTATTCTGACAGTGTGAGCAGATAATCGGGGTTACCATCAATAATGTCTGCATCAAGGAGAGGGACGGGGGTTATAACAGTATGTCCAATGACAGTCTTCTGGTGGGGGACAAAACAGAAATTGGGGTAATCAATAGCACATGTAACAGATCCATAGGTGTAAGACTCATAGTTGGTGACCACGCAATACTCGCCATCGGAGTTATACTGTGAGCGTACAGTAGGGAGTCTCCACTTTTGCAACTGGACAGGTCAGGTGTAGGTCGTCTTCGAAACCTGTGTTGACAGGCAATGAACCTCCTTTCAATAGGACTGGTAGAGCTTATCTGGAGCCAGAGTTGAGTCAAAGGAGTCAGTGCCATTTGCCGTGATGTCATCATCCATGGTGAAAGTCCAATCAATGCTGTCTGGAGAGTAACCACAAACAGGTTGAATAACATCAAATACATCACATCAGCACAAGTAAATATATTGCTTTTTCACACAGCAGTCTGTGTGCAGAGCCACTCAGGCATCCAGGAAAGGATGGCAAACCAGTAGAGGTGGTAGATACAGGCATTTTCTGTAGATGTCTTCATCCAAATGCCCAATGGAGTGTACCAGTGCAAGCTTGTCGAACAAAGCTGTAGTGGGATCAAAGCTTGGTAAAGAGACAGTAAAGGAAACAAACATGGTATCTGTTATGGAACACTTCTTAGCAATGAAACAAGCAATAGTATTAGGGTGTCTGGTCACAAACCCCAAATTCCTAGCTGTAGAAAGAGGGATCGTTAAAGTATGTTGCATACACATGGAAACACAGCTAGTGGTTTTACATCATGGACAATACCATTTGGAGATGTGTCTATCATGTATAATGTCAGGGATTTTTCCAGATTCTAGATCGTGGAAGAGGTTGTTGATGGTAGTGATAATGTAGGAGCCATAGGTAGAGCAAAGTATTTCTCTAGCTATGTATTGTTTATCTACTTCTTTGTTGTTCTGTTGTATGAGTGTGTTAATCTTATCTTTTGAATCAGTGAATGCCTTAGCAATGTCGTGCATGTTGTATACAGTGTATCTTTCTTCCTGACTAAGGCCATCCAAACCATGCAATAATGGGGGTAGTATGTTGTTGACCAAACCAGTGGAGAATTTGGCAGAATGAGCTTTGATAGCAGCAATGTCTGCTTTATTCCAGATAGACATAGCTATACCAAAAAGGCCTGTGACAGTACCTGTTGCACCTGTAACATCAGAACTGTCAGCATCACATTTTAAGTTTATGAGTTAGATCATCAGGAGAGGGCTTCCTCCTGAAGTTGCCTCTATTTTCAGTAGAATGTACCCCGACAATAGGGTCTTGAGTATGAACCTGAAATGCAGCTAAACTATCAAGCAATAATGTACTATAAAATGCTGACGTGTAAGTATTGTGACACATACCAAATTCTTTCATATTCCAATAAGTAAGATTAAACAAAACAGGTATATGCATAAACTGTAAGTTATTAATCAAAGAACCTGGTAAGACAGTGGCTGTTAGACCACTACGGGGACCAGGGGTATGCTTTGGATATTCCAAAAGCTGTTTATCAGTGGGTGGTAACACAGAGAGGTACATAGCTACAGAAGCCATGTGATGTATAGCACAAAATTTTCGAGCAGAATCTCTGGACAAAGAATAACACTATGAAGGATCAATTAAGGCAGTTATGTTGTATAAACCAGAATGTCTTAATGCAGTTTGTAACAAGGACAGCGAACCATTTGGGGATAATTTAGCATTGGGCCAACCTTGGAAAGTTCCTTTGGAAAGTTTGGCCACAGGGAGAATTTGTCCTTGTGATGTGGTTTGCCACTCAATTTGAAGGGTAGATTAATCAGGAGCAACAACCGAGGCAGTGAAGTAAGCATCGGAAACTTCCTGGACAGTGATCATACTATCTGGTATATTGATGCATACTCCCTCTGGAGGAGGTGCTGGAGGATCGAGGTGTCGTAGGAGGACCGGTACTGTGCCTTGGATGCAGGAGATGACTCCTGAAAGAAGGAGATAATGGAACAAGATAACCATCTTGTCAATGTATCTGAAAAGGAAGCTCAAAGATTAGTATGTTAGTATTATTCCACCCAGTGGGGTGAGGAAAAGTAACTTAAGCTCCTTTATACAGTTTCAGCTGGTTTGCATGTAACCATTTGTCAGTCAACTTGTTGTTATGCAGGAGTCTAACTTGATAGACTGCCGGACTGAGCTTGTTGACAATGGGGTATGGGCCTTCCCACTTGTTGGAGAAGGAGTGGGTGGGATGTGCAAATCGAAGTACCATTACCTGATCTTCAACTTGCCAATCCACTTCTTGTGCATGTTTGTCAAAGTGTATTTTGGATTATTGCTGGGCCTTGCCCATGCAGTTGGAAGCATACAAGTGTGTGTGTGTAGGAGGTCTTTTCTGAATTTTTCCACATATTGGTCCACAGACACACGGTCTGCAATGGGGGTGAGCAGGTCAAACAACAGGTGTTCAGGTAATCTCATCTGTCTGCCAGTCATCACCTCAAAGGGTGTCAGCTGGGTGGTGGCTGAGAGTGTACCCCAATTGCCATAAGGAGTCAAGGGAACAGGGAATCCCAAGTTTTGGGATTATCCTCAATGAATTTGGAAAGCATTTGCTTAATCCGTCTGTTGGCTTTCTCTACTTGACCTGAGGATTGGGGGTGGAAGGGTATGTGGAACTTCTGCTGAACACCAAGGAGCTCAAGGGATTCTTTCATCAACTCACCTGTAAAACTGGTTCCTTTGTCAGAGTCTATCTTTAGAGGTAGACCCCACCTGGAGAAAATCTGTTCCACCAGGATTTTGGCAGTAGTTTTCACAGTACCTGTCTTAGTGGGGAAAGCTTCTACCCACTTAGAGAAGAGATCAGTTACCACAAGATCATACTTGTTATTTCTGCTGGCGTTGGTGAGAGGACCAATGAAATCAATCTGTATGGCATGCCAAGGGCCAGAATGTCATTGTGGTAAGAGTTTGGCATTTTGTTTAGTAGGGATGGGGTTGTTTTGCGCACAAATGAGACAATTGTCTATGTATTGTTTGACATCTTTGGTGATACCAGGCCATCAAGCAGTGGTCTTGAGTCATTGGAGGGTATTTTCTACTCCCTGGTGTCCACCAGTGGGGGTGTCATGCACTTGGTGCAAGAATTCAGATCTTAAGTGTCTGGGAACTACCCACAACGTGGTGGTGGAGTCATCTGGTTGGAACCATATAAGCTTGTCATCTGGTGACAAGCGTAGCTTACCTTCATGCCTCTGATAGGGGTTATATGTGGGAAGTTTTTCTTCGGTACCTTTGTCAAGGAATCTGAACACCTCTTTAAGTTCAGTGTCAAAATGCTGGGCTGCAGAGAGGTCCAAGGGGGAAAAAGGTTCAGGTTTCCTCCTGAGTGCTTCAATGTGTACAACTGCATTGGCCTCTGGATGGTCCATCGTCCAGATGTCCCCCCCTCTGGCCCCTTCCTTAGCAAGGGTGTCTGCTGTGTCATTGAAGGCAGGGTAGGAGTCATGGAGAGAGTGAGCTTTGACTTTGTGTACGGAGAGTTTGTGCGCAAATTTTTGTGCCAGCGAATGTATGTATATTACCAATTCCTTGTATTTCACTGGGCTGCCATCAGACGAGAGGAAGGAGTTCTTCTGCCAGAAGGGAAGAAATTCTGTAAGAGAACAACAAACCCAGTTAGAGTCTGTAAAAATGACGGTATCCTCGGTTCCATGCTGGATGAACTCGAGGGCACAGGCCACCGCTGCCATCTCTGCATATTGTGATGATGCTACACTACAGCGCTAAGATATTTTGACAGTATTTCCATAAGGGTAGATCACTAGAATGCCCACCCCTGCAATTTGTTCTCCCTGATAGTAGGATGCTGAACCATCAATAAAGACACGTCACAAA
Source organism: Neoceratodus forsteri (assembly GCA_016271365.2). Taxonomy (NCBI): domain Eukaryota; kingdom Metazoa; phylum Chordata; order Ceratodontiformes; family Ceratodontidae; genus Neoceratodus; species Neoceratodus forsteri. The sequence continues at coordinate 535,625,815 of CM057459.1, read as the reverse complement.
GAAATGTTGTCAAGTATTTGTGGCGTGGCAGGGAGGAAAGGACCTGGATCTGGGAGATCAGGTGACTGTAGTGTACAGTCATGGGGTTCTTCCTGGAAAAGGAGGCCATGAGCTAACATAGATGGAACTTTAGTCAGTTGTACCTGTATGTCTTTGTCCTGGAGAAGAAGTGACCAGTGTGTCAGTCTGGTATTCGAGACTGATCCATCCTTCACTCTATCTGAGAGCAGAAAGGTAGTTGTGGTATGGTTGGTGTTGATGATCAGTGGTGAGCACCCAATGATATACAGGAAGTGCTTGACAGCCCAGTAGGTGGCCAGAAGGTTCCTTTCACAAAGGCCATACTTCTGTTCCACTGGGGTCAAGAGCTGTGAGGCATATGCAATGGGTCTCAAGGTGCCATGCACCTTCTGGGCCAGCACTGCTGACATGGCAATGTCAGAGGTGGCACATTCCAGATGGAATGGTAGTGCTGGATTGGGGATGACCAGAGCTGGGGCAGAGGCCAAGGCCTGCTTCAGTGACGTCACAGCCTGGGTGTGTATATGACCCCAAGTCCATGGTACATCCTTTTTGAGTAACTCATACACAGGAGCAGCTTTCTGAGCAAAATCACAAATAAAATCTCTCGAATAATTCACCATACCTAGAAATCTTTGAAGAGTTGCCACACTGGTGGGCAATGGCAAGTCTTGTAATCCCTGTACCTTCTTCCAGGTAAGGCTTCGACCTTGGTCAGTAATTTTTAGACCCAGAAAGAGTACTTCTTTTTGACACAGTTGTGCTTTTGCTGGGTTACATTTCAGGCCTGCTCTCTGAATGAGTCAGTAGTTCATACAAGAGATCCAAATGCTGTTCCTGCATGGCTGTTGCCAGCAACAGGTCATCCACATATTGCAAGAGACATTGGGGAGCAGAGAAACTCTCAAGGGCGTCCATCATGTGGAGATGGAACAGGGATGGACTGTTATGGAATCCTTGTGGCAAGCAAGTCCACATGTACTGTCTTCCTTCAAAGGTGATGGAAAACTTATATTGACTCTTAAGGGCCAATGGTAATGACCAAAAATGATTGGAGATGTCCAGGGCACTGAATCATTTCAAATCAGGGGTCAGAAGTCATAGCACATCTGGTGCTGATGCCATAGTTGGAGAACAACTGAAGGTGACCTGATTCAGTTTCCTGTAGTCAATAGTAAGTCTCCAGGCACCTGTGGGTTTCTTCATGGGCCACACTGGGGAGTTAGCAGTGGAAACACAAGCTCTGATTACTCCTTGCTTGGGAAGTGACTTGATTGTCTCTCTGAGGGAAGGCAAGGCCTCAGTTGGGAAAGGATATTGCCTTTGCCTCTCATGTGCTGGGCCTGGCACTTCGACGACAGTGTGCATTCTACCACAGTCATGCTTGTTGATTGCAAATGCTTCCAAGTGTTGTTGCAAAATAGGAAGGAGTTTTTGGAAGAGTTCATGATTCTTGAACAAATCTATGACGTCATACTCTCTGTCATTGGCAGATTTAGTTGCCGCAATGTGTGAATCAGGAATCAAAATGGTATGATACTGACCCTGAATCTGTATCAGTAGCATGTTAGCTAGGTCCACCACACAGCCGTGTGGTGTGAGGAAGTCAATCCCTATGATACTAGGATGATCATGAGTACCATTAGTTGGAAAGTGTTTGAGGACTTTAGATGGCCTAACTCTACCGGTAGGGGTAGAGAACGGTATGCAGGTAGCCTAATACCATCAACTCCTAACATGTTGGTCCTCTGTCCGGTGGACCAAGGGGATGTGTCCAGGTGTTCATCATGTAGCACAGATACAGCTGCACCTGAAACTAACAAAACAACTAGTAGGTGACCCCCGACCTTAGCCTCGGTGCAGGCCTTCCGTTTGTATCCAAGACTAGCTTGTTTACAATCCAGACTGGGGCCTGTAATTGTCAATCTATACTGCTGGAAGCATGTAGAGGTTGGGCCTGGCTCATGTGAATCACTTCACCATGTTGCACTGATGCTATATATGGAGGAGCTTCTGGGTTCAGGCCTGAATGGGCCTGAGTGCCTGTACCGACGGTGTCCCCATGACCGGGTAGGGCTTGGGTTGCCAGTTGTACTGCCACAAGGGCCTGTGCGAGAACAGCATCTGCTACAGAGCATACTTGTCCCAGGAGCTTTCAGAATTTCTGATTCTCTTCAGCTATCTCCCTATATCAAGGGCCTGTTCTTTGCTATTGTTGTTTACGACTACCCTTATGCTTTCTATTCTTATGCTAATTCCGGTTCCCACCCCACTGTTGCTGCTGTTGTGGTTGCTGTTGATAGGCCTGTTGGGAGTGTTGATTATCAGCTGGAGGGGCTTGCTGATGTTGGGCCTGTTGGCGTTGGGCCTGCCCTTCCACTGTGTAGTGCGTCATGGCCTCCGGAGTGGACTCCACGGTGGCTACTTTTTTGGAACCAAAGCCCAGATCACGGATATAGAGTTGATACACTCTCTCGGTTTTCTGAAGGATGTCTGCAAACCTATCCATATTGGGATAGGTGGTTGGCTCTACCATTTCTCTTACTGTTGGAATCATGTTCCTAAGGAACAAGGTCTTATATTCAATAAGATCTACACCCGCATTTCTTAAAGCAAATGCTTCATGCTCGGTACGCCATCCAGAGTCTCTGTGGTAAGTCGCTGGACTTTCCTTTGCATTCTGCTTCACAGGATATGCAAGCATCACTCCTACTACACCTGGGCTGTGAGCAGAAATGAGCTCAGCTGCAACCTCATCAAAGGTAGCGTTCCCATCCTGGCGAAGAGCATCAGGGACTTTGGCCCACAAACCAGGATCGATGGTCTGGTGTAGTATTTGGATCTGATATTCAGCAGTGAGGCTAAGCATCTCGCATTTAGAAAGCACCTTTTCCAAGTGACAGCTGAGGTTGTCAGACGGGTTCATCCGACTGATGCTGTCAGCAATTTGCTGAACAGAGAAGGCCATTTGTAGGGGATTACTGGGTTGATCAGGCAGAGGTAGATTGTCTCGAGCACCATCCAGGGCAGATTGAGCTGCAGCCTTGGCCGCAGTACAGACAGTACCTTCCTGAGTGCCAACCTCTTGCAGAAGCTGTCTAATCTGGGTTTTAATAGCCCGTTTACTCCTGTCAGGGAGGGGTACATTGCCTATTGCAGTTTCAATCATGGTTTCTATCTCCTGCCTGTCTTCCACATTAATAACGGCTACTGGAGGCGCCATCGGGACTAGGTTTGGGCCTGCTCCCCCCTATCATGGGAGCCACCATGTTGGCCTCTCCCATGATGAGCATCACGACGTCAACAAGGTATGACATGGGCAGCTGGGGGTGGGGACCCACCATGTTGTGAATGGTTGGGTGGGGTCTCTGGGCCATAGTAGGGGTGTGACTGGGCGTTGTACTGTGAAATGTCATCATCAGACAACTACCCTTGTGATGACGTATGAAAGACAGGGGCTACGCCTCCCATTGCCTTAACATGTCCAGCCAGAACCTCTCGCTGATGGTGCAGTTTCACCATCTTAGTTCTACATTGATTGTGACTCACACTTGCAAAATCCATATCAACCTCATCTTGCTTTTGCTTTAGCAACACTCTATACGCAGCGCTCAATTCACGATTGTCCCAAATAGACACTTCTAAGTCATTACATACCTGGTTTATCTCGTCCTGCAGCTCACCCATTTTGTCACTCAACTGAGCATTTGCAGCACTCAGAAAATCATTCATTTGCACTGCCTGACTCTTAACCTGTCTCAAACTTTTCACACTCCTGCTTCAACATACACAGTTCCTGTTCTCCAGCTTGAGCTGAATGATGCAATAATGAATCCTTTTCATTTCGCAGAGTTTGGAGTTCAGACTCCAAGTTCTGCTGCAGTCTTATGCATTCTGTTTCCTGCAAACTCATCTGTTGCTTAAGAGATGAAATTTGCAGATCAAGGGTTTGAAACCTCGCTTCAGAGGCTTCCAGAGCAGCATTGAGAGTCGCGACCATCAACCCTTTAGCTTGACGCTTATTCTCACAAAGCTGATTCTTGAGTTAGTGGAAACATTTCTTAAAACATTGAAAAGGTATTTTTGAGTGATGGAAGAAATGTTTTCCTTGTTTTATACTAATGCAAACATACAGCTAATTACCTACCCTTACAACATTCATTTTTTGAACTGGATATGCTCAGAAAACCTGACAATTTTTAACTGGTGTTCTTAAAACTGTATAATTTTGGATCTTCAAAATTGTTAAAGTGTGACCCTTGGGTCAGACTTTATCAGACCTGTAAGTTTCAGGTTTTCAATGAAAAAAAAATTTTTTAGCTACAGAAGAGTAAAAAAAAAATTAAATGTTGGTGAAGTTTAGAATCTTTACCCCTCTGTAACTTTGCCCCCAAAACCAACTGGCAAAAAATTTTCAAGATGTAGACACTCTGACCAGATCTCCATGCCTACCAAACTTTAGGCAAATCAATTGAATGGGAGCAATGTCATTAAGGTGCAAACATCAGGGTTTAACATAGAAGTGCTTACTCAACCCCTAATATATGGGTACTACTACACCTATATGGTAAGTATATAAAAATGTACTAATTTTACAGTATGCTCATGCTGAGTTCCTACACATACTTACTTTATGCTCAGAACATTTTCTTTCAGTACTCAAACTAATATTGCTAAATTAAACTTATTTTAAAAATATAAATTACAATTCTTGGTTCATAAACTGTGCCTGTACTATACTAAAATTACAATTGCATTTGTTTTTCTTAAAGGGTTGAAAACTGACCTCACCTGATGCATATAATAATTAATTTTATTTTTCAGATTTTTTCACATTCATATGTTCATACTAATAGCAAACACATATCATGCTTTAGTCTCCACATGACAAACTTATATCGAAACTGATATATTTCTCAATGAGCTTTACTTGATCATTTGGAGATCATCAGAAATCATCATGCTGATTTAAGTTAAGAAAAATGATCAATAGTAATCAGTTGGTCATTTAAAAGATAAGTACTGGATTATTAAACCATGAACCGGATGATCTGAAATCATGATGCCCCTTGATGACCACATGGCAACATATGATGATTGACAATTGTCAATCATGTTTGACTTTGAGGCAACATGAACAATGATCTACCAATTAGCCTGGCTAGGATGTATAAAATCAACAGATATTTAGGTAGGTTAAAGGGACACTCTCTCACATGCCACTTCTGAGCCTTTTAAATGAGTGTGTGTGTGCGTGTATGTGTGGAAGGAGTGGTAGAGCATTAAACACAAAATATAACTGTGTTTGAGACCTAACTATGTTGTTGCAACTGAGGTAATTGCTCCTCAGTATGGTACACAGGTGCGGCTCCTGTTGGAATAATGTGTGCAGTTTTTGTCACTGTAAAAATAGATAAAGGATTCTTAGAATGCGTACATTTGTATATAGTTTGGAGAGAACAAGGGAAGGAAATAAATAACAGTTTTGAGACTCTTAGATGGGCATAATCAAGTAAAGCAGGACAAACTATGTGAACATATTAAAGGTGAACAATTTAGGGGCCACAACCTCTGGCTGAAAAGTGGGAGGGTGGACACAACACTGAAAACAGTTCTCAATCAAAGGAGGACTGAAATGTGCTGCATTGCTGGTCAAAATAGCAATGTTTGACAGTGTAGCTGCATTCAAAGTTAGAGCTTGATAAGTATTGTGTTAGAATATAAGTAGTAGTGTACAAACTCTGTTTGATTACATCACCTACACAATGTACAATGTAATGGAAAATGCCTGGGAAGAGCTGATGGGTTTCAAAAGATCATAATTTATGGAGTTATCTCTCCCAGGTGTTTTTCCTGTCGTCCAAGCCAGGGTTCATATACTAAAGGGAAACAGTCAGCACAAAGGGTCTCCACACTCAATTGTGTGGGTGGTCCCAATGTACACTTTGTGTACAAAAACATTTTCGTTAACTTACTGTTTACTGTAGTGTAGTAGATTGTATCAGATTATTTTGTACAGTTCTAGACTGACATCTTCTGTTACTACAAATTCCAGAATCCCCTGCAGCTGACATCAGAGCCATAAGCAGCAGTGGGAGATTCAATAGCCTGCAGTGCATGTTAGAATTTTTATAATCTCCAGTCAGATGTTTTTTTCTGGGCTGCTTTTATCCAGGGGATAAGTACAGTCCTCCGTGACTGTACTTAGCTCAGGGACGATAGTGGTACCAGCAAACAAATGATCAGAGTTTAAATAAACTCTAACATGCACTGCAGGCTATTGAATCTCCTGCTGCTGCTTATGGCTCTGATGTCAGCTGCAGGGGATTCTGGGACTTGTAGTAACAGAAGATGCAGGCTATTGAATCGCCCACTGCTACCTATCACTCTGATGTCAGCTGCAGGGGATTTTAGGATTAATAGTAACAGAAGATGTCAGCCTATATCTAAGCAAAATAAGTCTAAAACAATGTGCATAATGTAGTAAACTGTAAGTAAACCAAAATTAAACCAAAATGTTTTTGCACACAATTTGCAAACTTGAACCAGCCCCACAACTAAGTGTGGGGGCCTTTTGTGCTAACTGTTCCCTTTTAAACCGTTGATAGTTTTAAAGTTGGTTTAAAAACATATTTATTTAGTTTAGCTTTTATTTAGTCATGGTTGATACGTTTTAACATTTGTTTAAATTTTTATTATTATGTATATGTTTTTATGTACAGCGCCTGGATTTGAAAGGCGCTATAAAAATAAAGTTGATTTGATTTGATTTGATTTAAACTTAATATATGTATTGCCTACCAGGTAGCAAAGGACAGACATAGGGATGGGTTAAGTGGGCAAAATTTGCTTCACAAATTAACAAGCAAAATTCTGCAGAGTTTTCGAAGTGCACATTTGTGAACTTTTGACCAGTGAAATTTGCTGCATTTTTGGTGAATTAACCAAAATTCACTCGTGAATTGATCACTTTGCAAAAAAAAAAATGCCACTTTGTGGTAAAAAAAAATTGATTTTGATGAAGCTAAAGTTCTTAAAGTCAGTGGACACTTTGCAAAGCTTCATCAAGGCGAATTTCACCCACTTTACAATCAACTTACCATTGAAGTTTAAATTTGCAACATCTCTAAATGGATACAATGGATTTCTGGTCAGATGTTGTCTTGACAATTTCTATTATTTTATAGAATTGGCAGGAAAATTTCTGAATTTTGATTGGTTCTTACCTATGCATTGAATCTGTTCAATGCATAGGTAAAAACAAGTTCTGAAAACCATAACTGCAATACAAAAACAAAAAAATGGTGTGCATTTAGAACACTGAGTTCTGAAATGCCAAAATGTCTTTCTTGTATATTAGCAAACAAAACATTCAGCCGAACAGCCACCAGTAACCATTATTTCACTTAAAATACCACTCATAGTCAGACATATGACACCTAAATTTAAATAAAAAATACTATCTGCTCCCATTGTCTGATCTGCTGAAAATGGCTCGCATTGTGGTACGGCTCCTTTAGCATGCCTATTTCTTCTGTTTATGGTAGAAAATTGTGCTCCCACACTTGCACTTTCAAAACAGAAAAAGCATTTCTGTATGTTACTTTTTTCTTTCTATTTAATATGCAGTAATTTAAGGTGGCTGTGAGAAAGTTCTTCCACTTGCTCAGCAAGGGCTCTCACACCATCACGGGAATAGGAGGGCTGCTCAGTCTTCTATGTTTCCTATGATCCTATGATCAGTTGTACTTCTCTTAAAATAAAACTAACAAAAAAAAAAGGAGGCACACCCTTTCATTTCAGCATCTTCAACAGTTTGCTGTCCTCCTGGTTTGTCCTCCAACTCAGTAACACTACAATGGGGGGGGGGGTGCTCATGGCTGCCAACAATGTGAACAAGCAATAAATAAGAAAAGCATAATACCAAACATAATAACATCATCATATACCTGGTGGAAGGGTTATTTCTTCAGAAATTCTGATAATAATAGCCTTTTTTTATATAGATGAAATTCCTTTTTCTAAGTAAATACTAAAAAAAAAGCAGCCCATTTGGTAAGCACAATAATACATTCCTGAGGTGTGCATTGTATAGATCTGACTGCACTTCAAGGGGCATACAGAACTCAGCCCTTGGTCTTGTGCCTCACTACACCCCAGATCTGTTAAATGCACACCCCACTGTGTCATATTGCTTATATAAGAGTCTATAATTTTTCAGATGTACCTTGTACTGTCAAACCTTGAGTACCATAGTCTCATCTATTGTTTGATGAAGTTTGAATAAAATGAGTAGTGAGGTCTGTTAACACACTCATCTTTATTTGCTAATACATCACTATAATAGGTGGCCCAGTGGTGCAGAGGGTTGAGGCACTGGATGTCAAACCTCACGCAATGCTGGCAACCCAGGTTCGGGAGCTAGCTCGTGTTGCCGGGGGTCTGATGAGAAGGGAAGGATTGAGCATCTGTGGGATGGCTTTTCTCTCCTGGGAGGGAGGGGCGACTTGGATCAATGGTGGTAGCAGCTCCTGGTGGCAGCTAGGAGCAAAACAGCCATTATCCCGTTGTATGGGGAAGGTTTTGGCAGACGTTTTTCAGGTGGGTGCGGGAGTACACTCATGGTGGGCTGGACATTATTGCACATCAAAAGCCTCAGGGGAATAGTCAAACAATAGAAATACCCTGGCGCACAGGAGGACGATGGCTGCCTTGAGTACCAGGCCACACGCCCATCACTGGACTCTCCCTGACCAGCTCTTTCAAACCCTCTCTCCATTCCCCAGGCAATGGCAGTCTAGCATCTGAGAAAGGGCACCCAGGTAAGGAGCACATGGTGGCCCCAACTCAAGGGGTGTGAAAGCCGGGGGGGGTCAGCCAGAACCCATGACAAGCTGGAGTAGAGGAATCCTGTCCCTGACTTCCTTGTTAGGGGGGTCTCAGGTTGGGTGGTAGGTCCTCGGGTGGAGAGGTACACCTGAGGGAGTTCCTGTGGGCTGGCAACTGGAGGGAAAAATAATTAACAAAAAAAAAAGCACTATAATAAATGGCTATCAATTTTTCAGTGGGGATTGACAGTTATCATTTGCCATAATAACTGGTGGGTTATTATGGCAAATATGCACACATCAGAAGCAACTGTGCTCGAGACACTTTAGTGTCACTGAATGTTTTTTTTCTTTCATTCCTCGTTGTTGCTTTCAATGGTATAAAAAAACTTTCAGAGTGGTGAGCTAAATAAAAAAGGTAACAGTATACGGAAAACCTGACCTTGCTCATTTTGATAAACTCCACTACGTCTGACCCTTGTCAAAAGTGAAAGCGGTTGTGCTAACATGTCTGAACTGAAAAGATCGGCATTCAGTGAGGATGTCTTATAAGCAAATAAATAAAGAGATAACTCACATTTTAGTCTGCTAACTAAAAGAAGTAATGGGACTGTGGTTCAGCTGGGGGCTGTCAGGATCTGTGGGTAGCAGTGATCAAGTTCAGAAAGTGCCATTGTAGATGTGCTGGATGGGGGGGGCAAACAGAGAGCTAAAAACTGTGAGGTAAAAATTGATGGCAAGATATTACGTAAAATAAAACACAGAGCAGTGTTCATTACTTGAATTTTATACACACCCTCGGTGTGTGATGCTTGACTTAACGCCTTGAACTTCACTCTAGGGGTTTATGTAGCATCACACTCCTTGGGTGTTAATAAAATTCTCAGAATGCACACTACCCTATGTCTTATTCTATATTTAATTGCAAATTTGGAGTTTTGTGACTGAATGCTTGGAGTGCAGGTTCCTTGGATTGAATTAGATGATGTGATTATATGACTTTCAAAACTTGTTCTTCACAATTGCTATTTTTAAGCAAAAAAAAAACTAAAGTGAATTTCCTTGTACAGATATAGGAAGTTTGAATACATTTCCCACCCTCTAAGCAAAACAGACATCATGAAATGACTTTAGAAAGAAGACATTTATTTTCAAATTCAGGGCTTTTATTGAAAAAAAGGTTTTTCTGGGTCCAAGAACAGATGTAAAATTAGTATCTGTCACAGCATTCTTATTATTTCCTTGAATACATTGCCAAATATACCTTGTGAAACCTTATCTGAGCTTTAATTGAAGCTCATTTTATGGTCCAACCATGAGAGGACATGCTATATACTTCCAGCGATGTTCTGCAGTTAATAGGGACAATACAGTACTCTGCAGCTTTCAAATACCCAGTGAATACAGCTGTTCAAGAAGGACATTTTCAATGTGAATTGAGCATTTTATGAAAGGAAGCCAGTCATCAAGCTACCAATTCATATTGTAGACATAGACAAGAGCAAAGCATATTTTAGATCAAGGTCTGGTCAAATGCAAAGGAATGTAATAATTTTTTTTGGTTTTGTGACAATATTCACAGCAATAGATTAATTTAATAGCATCTAAATAACATTTCAGTAGGTCCAAAGCAAATGCTCATAGCGCACATGAAACAAACAAAACGACCTTCACCATGTTGCAACTGAAATTGTTTCTACAATCTTTAAACTTGGAGTTTGTTTCAATTGAAATATGCTGAATGGTTTATTTTTATTCCAAAAGTATCTAATATATTTGGCTGCAGCTGTTAAAGGTTAGATGATGATTTTGTATGAATGACATAATGTGACTAGCATTCCTTTTCATAATTACCTAAGTGTTTCACATATCATTAAGATGACATTCTTGACATTTTGAATCAGTTAATGCAGAATAACTCAAACTATAATTGGTTCAGGTTGTCCCTGATCTCTAATACAGTACTGGCAATAGTCCAAGTTGGAAGGTATGCAAGTATTACCACTAATTCAAAAGTTGAAAGGAACAAGATATTTGTGACGGTACTCAAAAAAAATGTATATATATATATATATATATATATATGAATATATCTATGTATTTTTTTTATAAGAGGCAGGTTTACATTTTTACTGCTGCAGTGGGCATAGCCTTGCAGACCTCTTACTATGACAGTAGAGAAAAAGAGCTCTCCAGATACACAATGGACTAGACAAAAGCCCAGTTTACACTTACCTGTTTGCAGTGCATCAACTCATATATTCTAATTGATACCCTGCAAAGTCTTCATAATAGACACTCACCACATCAGCTTAAGTGGTGTTATGCTCCCGTCTCTGCTCCAGTGAAATTGTGGGGATGTGTACTGCATTGCGCGCATCAACCAGTGATGTAAACTGATGAAGTGCTCAATCCACTGCTGTCCCATTTCTCCCAGCATCCTCCAGTGCTCCTCCAGCCTTCCCATTATCCTTTTCTTTGACAGAACAAGAAAGTATTAGGACACAGACATGGTCATAGTGGTTGCGTGAGCTGCCACACAACCTGTGAACAATTTATTTTTTTATGCAGCACTGAGGTCAGTGTATTTATTCTGTGGTCTTGTCATGTTGCTGGTTCATGTTTTGGGGTTCAGAGTGTTTGGACAGAGATTTGGGGGGGTTGGTTCCATGTCATCAGTGAGTCAGCACACATATAACTGATTTATGTCTGGCCCACTTAGCATGGACACTCCTCTTGGCACCATCCGTGGTGCTTAAGCATCGGGAGGTGTAAATCAAAAACTGCAGGACTAAGTAAGAGCGTAGTGGGATGGTGGTGAAGCACATGTAAAGCACTCATGCAGTGTAAACAGGGCTAAAAATAGAGGTTTTGAAGAATTACAGTGCTAATTGAAGCAAAAAGTCTGCTGTATTCAATTGAGCTGAGCAGTCTTGAAAGCGGAGCTTCTGACACTCATTGCTGAGAGGAATGTGGATGTCACAGCAGTGATTGAGACTTGAGCCACCCAGTACCATGATTGGGATCTGGCAATCCCGGGGTATAAAATTTACAGGAAAGACCACGGGGTTGGGAGGGGGGTAGCATTATATGTGACGGAATGGATCAGATGTACAAGGGATGAGGGGGAGGAAGGGTGGACAGAGTCACTATGGATGCAGCTTCTGGACTCAAAGGGTAGAAAGCTGAGGCTGGGGGTGGTGTACAGCCCACTGGCCCAGTCAGTGGAATTGGACAGGGAGTAAGTGAAGTAAATAAGAAGGGTGTGTAGAAAGGGGAGTGTGGTGGTTCTGGGGGATTTCAGTCTGCCAGGGGTAGATTGTAGCACCCCTGCCACCTCCAGTGCCAGGGAGCAGGTGATCCTGGACATGATCCAGGATGGTCTCATGACACAGCTGGTAAGTGGGCCAACTTGACTAGGTAACATGCTGGGCTTGGTGCTGTCAAATGGGGAGGCCATGAGAGAAATAAGGGTGGAAGACCCACTAACTGGTAGTGACCACCAAACAGTGTTGTTCACTCTCAAGTTGGGCAGGGAGTCTGAAGACTTAGTAACAAAGATGGTGGATTTTAGGAGGGTGGACTTTGAGAGAATGAGGGTAATACTGCAAGGGAGACTTTAGGCTATTAACCCAGAGATGGACTCACAGCAAAAGTGGGACATTTTTAAAACTGGGCTAACAGATGCTACGGAAGCTTGCACGAGGACTAGGAGCAAGAAACGCAGAGCCAGGAAATCTTGCTGGCTGAACAGAGAAGTGTTGGAGGGGGTGAGGGCTAAGAGAACTGCATACCAGAAGTTCAGGAGAACAAGGAAGAAAGAGGACAGTGAGGCTTATGTGAGTTGATCCAAGGAGGTGACCAAGTGAGTGAGGGTATCCAAGGCCTCCAAGGAGCTAAGTTTAGCGTAGGGCATTAGGGGAGGTGAGAAGGACTTTTTTAGATATGTCAGTGAAAAGTGGAAGTGCAGAGATCACATAGTAAAGATAAAGTAGGGAGGGGAGTGAGTGGAAAAGGGAGAGGAACAAGCAGAAGGACTAAATTAATTCTTTTGCTCCATTTTCATGAAGGAGAAGGATGGTCCACTAGCACCATGGACTGGGAAGGTTTTGGAGGGGGGAGATGATGGACAGAATGATAGAGGAGAGTAGAATACTAGAGGGTTTGAGGGCATTAAGGGAGGACAAGGCACCAAGTTCTGATGGTATCCACCCCAGGGTGCTGAATAAGATGGTGGAAGTGTTGGCCGAGCCATTGGCGGACCTGTTCAGCACCTTCCTGGACATGAGATGGGTGCCTCAGGACTGGAGGGTGGCCCATGTGGTACCCATAAATAAGAGTGGCCCTAGGGAGGAGCCGGGCAATTATTGGCCTGTCAGTCTCACTTCCATAGTGGGTAAACTTATGGAGAGGATAGTGAAGGAGAGGCTGGTGTCATTCCTTGAGGGTAATAATCTCCAGGATGGGCGGCAGCACAGGTTCATTTTGGGGCGGTCTTGTCAGACCAATCTAATAGAATATTACAACTGGGTAATGAGAGAGCTGGATATGGGTCATGCTGTAGATGCTCTATACTTGGACTTCAGCAAGGCCTTCGATTCAGTGCTTCATGGGAGGCCAGGAGGGAAGTTGACTGCTGTAGGAATGAAGCTGGTGCACTGGATAAGGAACTGGCTGTAGGGGAGGCTGCAACGGGTGGTGGTGGTGGTGGGGAGCTCTCTACACCTAGACTAGTGATGAGCGGTGTGCCGCAGGGTTTGGTGCTAGGTCAGGTGCAATTTGGGTTCTTTATCTTAGATATTGCACATGGAGTTGGGAGTAGGGTTAGTCTGTTCACAGATGATACCAAAATAGGAGTGGTAGTGTATAAAGAGGATGGATGGAAACAACTACAAGGGGACCTAACCACATTGGAGGAATGGTCGGAGAAGTGGCTGCTGGGATTCAATGTGAAAAAGTGCAAGGTTATGCACTTTGGGGCAAAGAAACCAAGGAGGGACTATTGGTTGGGAGGGGTGAGGCTGGGGATCACTGAGGAAGAGAAGGACGTAGGAGTGTTCGTAACAGGAAGCATGAATAACTCTGCCCAATGCAGGAAAACAGCAGCTAAGGTGAACAGGATGGTCTGTATCACAAGGGGTTTCTCATCCAGCCATATGGAGGTGATATTGCCCCTCTACATATCATTGGTCAGGCCACACTTGGAGTACTGTGTGCAGTACTTGTGGCCGTATCTGAAAAGGGATACTAAATTACTGGAAGGAGTGCAACGGAAGGATACAAAAATGTTACAGGGATGGAGGGCAAGGCCTATGAGGACAGGCTGAATGAGCTGAATATGTACACTCTGGAAGATTGGAGGGATGGGGGGATATGATTGAAACGTTCAAGTATTTGAGGGGGATAAACAAATCTAGCACTGCTGGAGTGTTTAAACTGAGGAAGGGTAGGGACACGAGGGGGCACAGACTAATATTGGAGAGCAGAAGATTTAGGAGGGAGATGAGGAGGCATTACTTCATGGAGAGGGTGGTGTCAAAATGGAACTCTCTACCAGAGGGGGTGGTATCATGTAGGACAGTGGGAAGTTTTAAGAGTGCATGGGACATAGCACAATGGGGGGTCTGGGTGGAGGGGGCTGAGGACGTCATGGGAATGACAGAAGGGGAGGGGTCAGGGCAGCTGCAATCTAGGGGCTAGCTGCACACTCAGGCAGACATTGATAGACCAGGAGGTCTGTTTCTGCTGGCAGATTTGTATGTTCGTGTATTCATATGAAAGCAGTATTTAGCTCATAAACATGTCAACTTAATCAGCCATTCAACTGTAATTGCGATTGATATCTCCCTCTTTTTCTAACGTTTTCCTCTTACCTGTGTTGCACTGAGATGCACAAAATAGGTGATTTCATAGCAGGCCTTCTCAAATAAAAAAGAGAAAGAAAAGAAAGAAACAGTTTCATTCTATACATAAATGCCAGCGTTTTATAAAAATAATTAGCTGGGGTGCACAGCACTAGAGATAACAGGCCCGATTCTAAGTCGGGTTACACATGTCACAAGGTGACTTGCTCCAAACCTTATGGCACAAATCACACTTTGCAACATGTGTTACGCTATTTGCAATTCCAAGAGGTAGCCTGCGCCATGGCATGGGTGGCGTGCGCCCAAAGGGACATCCGCAGGCTGCAGCCCCTACAGCATGGCGGAAGGGGGTGTTACAGCAGCAACTGCGCCCTATCCTGAGAGGGTGGCTGCCGTAACCCAGTTACATAGTTCTGAGACACACTGCAGCACTTCGGGGTTAGACCAGCTGTTGGCTGGTCTAAGGGGCATCCGTCCTGGCCAAATGGCAGTTGCCTGCCCCACAGTGCTGCAACCTGCACACAGCTGTGCCCCACGGACCCCCCCCAAACACTGAGAAGCCCCCCACGATACTGGGGTGCCACCCACGAGCACCCAGGTCCATTTTTTGCAGTGCCTCTTCTGCCTGTGCCACACTGCAGATCCCCCCATTGCCCACAGGGGCATGCAGGCTTGTTTCACTGCTGGGGGGCTCAGGCAGCTGTTCCCCACGTTCAGCAGCTTGCTGCATCCAGGTCCATTTCACCATTCCCCTGGTGCAACCCTGCTGCTGCTGCAAGTCACAGGGCATAAGTGCCGGGGACCCTGCCCATTCTGGAATACGGCGCAGGGTTTCTGGCATAGTGGCGAATGTTGCAACTCGCATATGCCCTTCAAGTTGCACCATTTGTCTTTGAATCAGGCCCAAGATGTGGCATTTTGAAGGTCAAAGCCACAAAAAGAATGCTCTGCAGCTATACAAGGTCATAAAACAGCCTAATGTTAAAGTTTGTAAGACAGTATAGTACAGTGGTTTAAGGCTCTGAGCTGGAAACCTGGGTTTGAATCCCACAGGCCCCACTTGCATACTGTATGACCCTGAGCAAGTCACTTAACTTCCTTTTGCTCCCAGTTTGCACCTATAAACAAGCTTTCAGCTTAGTGTGTCTCTCCTGGTAAAAAACCAAAAGACAAGAGAAACTGAAAGACATGCTTCAATTGCATTTTCAGTGCTGGCACTGTGTAAACATATTTCTGTCTGTAACTATGTGTTCATTTGTCAATATTACTTGTGAATATTCAAGTTTGCACTATTTAAACATGTTCTGTCTATAACTTTGTGTTGCACTGAAAACTTAATATCTGTTCTATATGGTTTTCTCTCTACTATTAATACCATATAACTGTAACTCTGCTATGTATTTCGTTCATATTACCATCAAGACAGTCTGCACAAAACGTATTTTATTATCACACCTGCACTGATCCTGCATTTCCTTGTGTTGAATTCCATATTCCATTCTTCAGACTTTTTCTCCTGTTTTTTTAAGATCTTCCTTCATTTTTTCCACCTCCCTGGCAAGTCCAGCCTATTATATACCTTTGTATCATCTGCGAAGAGTCATGCTTTCCCCTGCAGTCCCTCTGCAATTTCCGCAATAAAGTCCAGATAGGCTACATCCACCTCACCTCCCTGGTCCTCTACCTTAATTACCCAGTCATGCCACAGATTAGTACAGTGAATTAGTGCAAAACACAGTGCTTATCATAAATACAGTAAAAGGTAGGGCTACATGTATATGTAAAGAAATGTCATATAAGGCAGTGTATGTGTTTTACTATGTGTGTGTGGCAATGCTCTGTATGCACTGTATGACGAAGCACTGCTGTGATGTACTGGAATATAAACGCATGTATGTGAATATGTATTAGTCAGTGAGTGTGTATCCAACAATTAGAAAGTGCAATTAGGTGGCTCAGTTGTTAGTGCAAAAATTGTTAGTCTACATTCCTCTCTATCTAGATCAGTTTCAGCCTTAAGGATGTCATTGCTGATTTAAATGAGGTGTCTAATGGCAGCCTCCCACCCTCCGATGTCCACTGGAGAATTAAAAGAAGAAAATTGTCTCTCAATGTTTATTTTTATCTGTAAATAGGTGTGTAGACAGTGCATTGCTGTTATAATGGAAAATATATGCATATATGTGTATATGTATTAGACAGTGTGTGTGTATCACAACATTAAGAAAGTGCAGATCTTTATTTATTTATTTATTTAAAATTGGTGACCGGGAAAGGCACGCTGAGCAGAGACTCGTTTTCAGGTGCGACCCGGGTACAACTATACAAGGTGAAAGGCAGAGAAGTACAAGCAAATATAAAGTTACAGATGAAATAGTACAGTATAAGGACATTTCATAGTATTAGGCAGTAAGGTTACAATTTTTGTGGGAATAGCAGATGGAAAAACATTGTGACATTTCATTTCTAAACATACTTCGAGGAAGGCTCTTGCAGCAGGCCACACAGGTAAGACTATGCCGTCAGGCACTAGGACCACATGGAAAACTATTAGCTAGCAGTCTACCACTGGGATTGCCCCTGCCAATGTCAGTCATCTGATGTCAGCATAGGGTATATAGAAAGGCAGTTGACCATACCACCTCAGTTCTTTTCCTGTCGTCAACCTGTGCACGTCTGAGCTCAGTGAATGTCGCAGCTACAGTCAACAGCCATTCTCTTGATTTCATGTCTTTTTTATTTTATATTTTCAACAAGTTTAAACATCAATTTTTCAGTGCTACCTTCAATGGATTTATGTCTTCTACTCTCATGTCATCTTCCAATTGCTCCACTAAGTGTGCTTGCTGCAAACAAATTCCTGAGAAAGATGAGCACTCTTTGTGCCTTATATGCCTAGGTCCCAGCCATGATACCAAAGACTGCCAGCACTGCCAGAAGTTCAATCAGACCTCTCAAAGACATCAATTAAAAATGCTGGCAAGCCACCTTCTCAAACAGAAGCTTCTTGCTATGGACAAGGAGCTGCAGGCCAGGAGCTCTTCGACCTTGCTTGCACAGTCCTCCAGGACCTCTTCTACTGCTCACAAGAAGAAGTTGGGAAAGCACAAGCACGGGACAAACACCAAAACAGGGCCAGAACTGCTTCCTGGTTGCCCCACAAGCCCACAACTGCTACAGCATTGTCCTCCCACGAGGATGGGTGCCTCCATCCCAACCAGCCCTCCCTCCCTTCCTCCAGGCTCCACTCTGCCACCTGCCCCCATCTCCATTTCAGGTAGTGGCTCTTCTGGGCAAGGGATCTTGTCTCCTGCTCCTCAGCAACCGAAGCTCAGGCCCTTGATTTTGACGGGCTCTTAGCCCGGTGGCTTGGCCTGTTCTGGGCTGTTAGGCAATGGCCCAGCATCTGTTGTTCCACTGGCCATGGTGATGCCTTTTTATTTGCCTCCCGCATCAGGGCTGATGCCAGTTCTGGTAGGCAGCGCCTGAGGCAGATGACTGCTGTGTCCTCTTCCCCAACATCACCTCTGCCTCTGCCCAGGGGATGTCCCTCCCAGCAGGTGCCAGCTTTCCCAGAGAGGCGGACATCACCAGGGCCCTCTAAGCCATTGCCTGTTGGTCTGCCTCTTGTGATATTGGAGTCTCAGCCTGCTGGCCCAGCACCCATGTCCTCCGGGTGTCTTATGATGCTGTCGACACCTCTGGACACAGAGCTGCTGCTGAAATTTGCCTCTAACACCAAGCTTGGCTCTGAATCTGAGGTTTTGCCTCAGATGTCCAGGACAGCATCTTAGATGCGCCCTTCCAGGGCTCTGTTCTTTTTGATGGTAACATCCAGGACCTCATTTTGAACCCACAGGAGTCAAGCAAAACACTTAGGTCAGTTCATTCGCTCTACCATACCCAGCCTAGAGCAAACCAATATCAGCCCTTTCATTGGTCCTCTCACAAGCCTCCTTGAGGACAGTCCACCAAGGGCCAGCCCAGACATAAGGCTCCCAATGCC
Source organism: Neoceratodus forsteri (assembly GCA_016271365.2). NCBI lineage: Eukaryota > Metazoa > Chordata > Ceratodontiformes > Ceratodontidae > Neoceratodus > Neoceratodus forsteri. The sequence continues at coordinate 535,607,096 of CM057459.1, read as the reverse complement.
CCTGCTGGTATTGCTGCTCGATCCTCCAGGGGCCCTATGGTTCCCCTGCCTGCTCCAGCCCCCACCTCTTGACTCCTTAGCCAACTCCCCTCCTCTTACCGACAGTCTAAGGGAGGCGGTTGGTGGTGGCTCTCTCTCTCTCCACCTGTCTGGGTGGTGAGCAGTAATCACAGACAACTGGGTGCTCCAAATAATAGCACAAGGTCACACCCTGGAGTTTCTGGAGTGGCTGCTGGAAAACCCACTAGACCACATTACTTACCCTCAGGCACACCTACCCCTTTTTCAGGAGGAAATTCAGGCCTTTCTACAGAAAAGAGCCATGGAGCCCATCACTCAGGCTTAATGTGAAAGGGGGTTTTACTCCTGATTATTCCTTGTCCCCAAGAAGGCAGGAGATCTACGGTCCATCCTGGACCTGAGCAACCTAAACCAGTACATTGAGTCCAACTACATCTGGATGGTGACCCTTCAGGGACTGCTGTCCCTTCTGCACCAGGGGGACTGGCTCTGCTTGCTGGACATGCAGGATATTTACCTGCACATCTAGGTATTCGGGGCCCACCCTCATCACTTCCACATCCAGGGTGCCAACTTCCAGATCCATGCCTTCTCATTTGGCCTATTCTCAGCCCCATGGGTGTTTACCAAATACCTGGCAGTAGTGGCAGTGGCATTGAGTCAGCTGGGCTTCTACGTGTTTCCCTACCTGGATGATTTGCTATTAGCAGCCCCCTCCAGGGAACATTTAGTGCAAACCATGGAATGCACATCTCACCTTTCCCAGGATCTGGGGATCACAGTAAATCTACCAAAGTCCTGTCTCTCCCCTTGCCAGCACCTTCAGTACATACGGGAGGTCTTGGGTCTTGAACACCCATCAGGGGTCAAATGGGACCAGCTCATGGACAGCCTCAACCAGTTGGTTCTGGTCTCTGACCCAGTCCAGAGGGTTCTGGCCTGGTCAATGGACTCAGCCAATATTTTGTGAGGAGTTCCCTTTCAGATTTAAATGCCCTGGCAAGTTTTTCTGATGGATGCCTCTGGTATGGGGTGGGGCACCCACTTGGCTGACCATCAGACCCAGGGTACCTGGTCAGATGTGGAACATGCTCTTCATATGAATGTCCTGGAGATGCGGGTGGTTCTCTAAACCCTACAGGCCTTTCAGACTCTTCTCCTCCTGGGTCCATTGCTCATACATATGGACAACATGTGCACGGTTTGCTATATCCACAAACAGAGTGGACTCACCCCTATCCCCTGTGTCAGAAAGTGAAGAGAATCTGGAACTTGGCCACCAAGCACGGTTTGGAGCTCTTGGACATCCATGTTCATTGCATTCAAAACATCTTGGCAGACAGGCTCAGTCACTCAAGGTCACGGGCTCACATTTGGGAACTTTTGACCTCAGTGGTCAAAGATCTCTTCAGCCGGTGGGGTCATCCAGAGTTGGACCTCTTTACATCCCCACTCAATGCAAAACTGCCACTTTTTTGCTTGCTTGATCCCAGGCCTGGAATTTTTTGGTGAGGTGCATTGCCCATCTCCAAGAAAGGGAGGTTTCTGTATGTCTTCCCTCCCTTCCTCCTCCTGCAAAGAATTCTGCTGAAGCTACAGCTAGAGGAGGCAGAGATGATCCTTATTGCCCCCTTCTGGCCTTGTCAGAATTGATTCCCCTTACTGCAGCAGCAGGCAGTGGAACCTCCAGTGCCCTTGGCCCTGTACACCGGATTGCTTTCCCATGACCAGGGCACTCTCATCCACGCAGACCTCAAATCCCTGCATCTCCATGCATGGCTCCTGTGGACCTAGGTACTGCCTGCTTCAGGGTCTCCACTAGGGTCATAGAGATTCTCGTGGCTGCCAGGAAGCCCTCCACCAGAGCGACTTATGCTATGAAATGGAAGCGCTTTTCCATATTGGCTGCTGCTCGCCACTTGGATCCTTTCACCTGTTTGGTGAATGAAGTCCTGGAGTACCTTCATTCCCTTTTGAACTCAGACTTGGGATACTCTTCTCTTAAGGCGCACTTTTCTGCCACCTGTGCATACCATGCACCTATTGAGGGTAAGGTGTCACCCAACTTGAAGTGTTCAGCACATACCTGCAGGGCATCTTGTATTTGAAACCTCCTATTCAGGCCCCGGTCACTCCATGGGACCTCAACTTTATGTTGGAGAACCTCACTTTACCTACCTTTGAACCACCTGCAAAGTTGCGAGCTGCACTTTCTGTCATGGAAAGTGCTCTTTTTAGTTGCAGTTACTTCTGCTCATTGCATTTCCGAGCTTCAGGCTGTGATATGTAAAGAGCCTTATTTGGTTTTACACAAAGACAAGGTGTCTTTGTGAATGAATCCAAAGTTTCAAGGTGGCGTCAGAGTTTACTTTGAATCAATCCATACACCCGACTGTTTATTTTCCTGAATACTCTAATCAGAGAGAGGAATTGCTGCATACTTTGGATGTTCATATGACTCTGTGGTACTATGCCAACCTCATTTATTTATTTATGTATTTATTTATGTATGTATGCATGTATGTATGTATGTATGTCTTTGGTAACCAGGTAAGTACACTGATCCATTGGACCATTTTCAGACACGACCCGGGCCACAAAGGTGGCTGCAAAATAACATAATCAACAGAGACAATGCACAAAAATAGCAATAGTACAGAGTAACACATGTAAAACAATTTATACAATAGTATAAGTTGGCACTAAGTTCATTAGAAACACTGATCAGTTGTTTGTTTTGTTCACTCTCAAAAGAAAGGGTGCCCCTGTTTCTAAACAGTGTTTGTCTAAGTGGTTAACCAATTGCATTCTTTATTGATACCACAAGCATAACAAGCCCCTTCCAGGAGTGGTCAAGGCCCATTCCACCAGAGGCATGGTTACCTCTATGGCTTGTTTCAGGAATTTGTCTGCAGCAGACATATGTGCAGCCACCACCTGAAGTTCTGTCCACACTTTCACCAAGCATTATAGTATGGACATCACCTCTAGGCACAGGGCCAATTTTGGCCTCGCAGTTATATAGGGCCTGCTCTCCTGAGCTACTGTCTACTGACCTGTCCTCCTGCTGATGGTATCATCCTGGTGGTAAACTGGTACTGCTTGGAACTCAGTCCTACTGGTGTGGCCTGCTGCAAGAACCTTCCTCAAAGATAGTACAGTTAGGTAAGATCTTATAGTAACAGTAGATCTTCGAGAGAGGCTCTTGTAGCAGTCCCTGCTTTCCTTCCCTCCTTCCCCCTGCTTCTCTTTTTCTACTAGCATATGGTCATGCCTTTTTTATTTGGCTCTCAGGATAACCTCCTCAGTTCTCCAACAGCTGGCCATGCAAAGTCTTCAGCGGGAGAACTGAGGTGGTGAGGGCGACAGCCCTTCTATATACCCTATGCTGACATCAGATGACTGGCATAGGTGTGGGGTGGTCCCTGTGGTAGACTGCTAGCTCGAAGTTTTCTGTGTAATCCTAGTTCCTGGTGGCATAGTCCTACCAGTGTGGCCTGCTGTAAGAGCTTCTCTCAAAGATCTACTGTTACAGTAAGTCCTTACATAACTTTACTTTAGTTGACTTCGTGGTTAGGTCAAAAATTGCTAGTCTACATTCCCCCACTATCTAGATCAGTTTCAGCCTTATGCATGTCATTGATGATTTAAATGAGGTGTACAGAGGCAACTCCCACCCTCCAGTGTCCCTTAGATCCTGAAAAGAAGAAAACAGTCCCTTGATGTCTTTTTTGTTTTCTTAATCTGTAAAAATGTGTGAAGACAGTGTACTGCTATGTTACACTGGAATATATATGCATATATGTGTATATGTATTAGTCAGTGTGTGTATATCACGTCAATTAGAAAGTGCAGTTAGGTGGCTCAGTGGTTAGTGAAAAAATTGCTAGTTTACGCAATTTTTACTCCCCACAATACCATTATTTTGCAGCCATATTGGCTCATGCTAGAATTTCTTATATTGACTTATTGCTAGCAACATAGTACTATGAAAAGTATTTTCTGGTAGTTTGCTGCAAGGTTTTGAAAGCAGAGTCTTTGGCTCTGTTATAGTTCCCAGCTTGCTATAAAGTGAAACACAGAAGTTAATGACAGAAAAAGGCCTTAGGAACATGCAAACATATGAAGATGCCAGTAAAATAATGCCTTATGGTCTATAAGTCTAATTATATTACAGAGTCCCCAATGCCTTGCACCCATCCAGTCTGACCAACAATACCTATGTTTGAATTTGAGGGCCATAGTGGCCATTTGTGCCACTTTCCCTCTTCCATTTTCCTGGTATGTTTACCAGTCCCATTCGCGTGTTTGAAGAATTCCTCTGATGACCTCCATTGACAGCTTGTTTCACCTATCTACAACTTTTTCTGTGAAGAAATATTGCCTGGTATCTTTTATAATTCTCCCCACAACAGTTTCACTGAGTTTCCTATGGTACCTCTGTTTCCACCTTATGTAAGCAACTCCCTTCAATATAGCATGTTTATTGCATGAAGGTATTTGTACACCTCTATCCCATTCTCCCTTCCTGAATGCCTCTAGTGGGTACATATTAAGGTCCTCCAGACTCTACATGTAAGACTTCTGTTGCTGTCCCTGAATCATTTGGGTTATCTTCTATGCACTGCCTCCACGCTGTCCCACTTCTTTTTTTTTAAATCAATACACGTTGTTGAAAAGTTTTAGAAAGAACAAGTAAATGACACAACACATAACAATTCTTGAAGGAGAAACAGAAAAAAAAGGAATACAATATTAAGAAAGAAAGAACAAGCAACTATCCATAACTAAAACACAACTAATCCCACAACCCCCATCTGGAATTCTACATTGTAAGTTCCCAGAATAGAACAAACTAATGAACATAATCAAGCAATGAGTACATTTCCACAATATCTGAAACTATGTGACAATTTCCAGCACACAATAAAGGCAACGTTACAGTGAAAATAGAGTGTCATATAGGGTCCCCATCATTGCCAATAAGAGGCATAATTACGCATCACATTGGCAATGTGTTTTTTCTATGAATGATGCATCAAGAATCTCATTATGCCATTCTGTCCATGCTGGAATTTTATCATCTGTCTAATGATACATAATCAGATTTTTGGCTACAGCTGCTATGCCACTTACCCGGTCAACAAAAAAACAACCTAAATAAATAAATAAATAAAAAAATAAGAGCAACAAATTATTTTTGCATCTTCAAAATTTTACCACTGAAGTTCCCAATGATGCAAACTTCTGAGGTAAAGAAATCAGTTACTCCCAAAATAGGGCCCAGTTGGAGTTTACTTTCAGACCAAAAGGGGATGACTTTTTCACTTTCCCATAACAAATGAAACAAGGATCTTTCCACTATCTCACATTTAGTATAGGTGGGATGTGATGTCTTCTCCATTTGATAGAGTCTCAAAGGAGTAAAATATAAGTTATGTAAAATTTTAAATTCTATTAGGCAATATTTATCTTGCTTAGTATATTTATAGAGGTCTGGGGCAGACAGCAAACTCTGTAACTCGTAGGTGCCACCTGTCTACAGCAAGGGGGAGGATACAGATCTCTGCACCAGGGACTTCATTTGGATTGGAAAACTAGTGCAGAGAGCAGGGTTTTAGCTTTATTGGGGACTGGGGACCCACCTGGGAGGATGTGGACTTGTAAAGTGGAGATGGATTGCATCCTTCCGGGAAGGGGATAGATGTCCTTATTGAATGGTTTAGATTCTTCATTGGCAAGCATTTAAACTAGACAATGGGGGTGGAGGAAGGAAACAGGTAAAATCATACTGTCCACCCCCACAGGATAATGTACTCAGCATAGAGAACCTTAAAGTCACAAAATTGCCAGTGAAGACTTAACTCAGCAAAAGAGGAGAGGAGAGGAGGAACAAGGGGAAAAGGGGGTCGGTCAGGAGGGGAAACTGCAGAAAATGGAAGGCCATGTGAGAGAATGCCAGCAGACTCTGGAATAAAGTCCCCCTATCACCCCTTCCCACTGTTATATCTCTTGAGCTCCCTTGCTCATTTTAAAATGCTTTGTCCCATAACTTCTCACCTCTGATGAGGCCCCAGGCTGATGCCATCCCTTACCTTGTTGATTATTAGATATTAGGCTGAGTCTGTTCTCATTTTCCTGTAAGGGGTCATTTCATAAGACCCCAACCCTTCTAATATAACCCTTTACATTCCAGGTTTTAATCAAATATGCACCATGGCATACACTGTACAATGCTACATATTCTGGAACTTTTCTAGTTATACACTCTTGTAATGTCTTGTATATTTCCTTGTTTTGTTTGTTCTCCATCTCATACTTTTCCAATATGTATTGTTCATTTGATGTGGAAACTATGAAATGAGCTTGTTCTCAAAGGTGCTATCTGAAGTTTCAATAAATAAATAAATAAAAGTCCTGGACCTGGCTGCCTTGATGGCAGAGGCTGACCTGAACATTATAGCTATTACAGAGACATGGAATAATGGGAACCATGACTGGGATGTAGCTATACCAGGTTATACTTTGCTCAGAAGGGACAGGGAGGGTAGAAAGGGAGGAGGGGTGGATTTTTACATCAAGGAGGGTATAAAGGCAACCATGGTGCAAGCAGTGCAGGGGGAGGCAGAGGCACTGTGGGTCACCCTGGAGACCTGTGATGGCATAGCCATTTGCTTGGTCATGGTCTACAGACCCCCAGCACAAGAAGAGGAAATGGACAGGGATCTAATGGAAGCTGTCCACATGGTGGTGGCAAAAGGGGAGGTGCTGCTGGTGAGTGACTTCAATCCACTGGATATTGATTGGAGCATCCCAGCAACTGCCACAGCCAGAGGCAGAAATATTCTGGACTCCCAGCAAGGGACATGCCTCAATAATCTAGTACTTGAGCCTACCCAGGAGAGTGCAGTTTTGGACCTGGTATTAACCAATGGAAAAAGAAGTACAGATGTCAGGGTGGGCAAACACCTGGGGTCCAGTGATCATTGCACAGCATGGTTCAATTTGAGTACCACAACAGGGACAGGTCACACAAAAATGAAGGTCCTGGACTTCAGGAGGGCGGACTTCACTAGGATGGGGGTATGTCTCAAGAAAGCCCTAGCAGAAGGGGAGAATTGGGTGTGAGTTAAGGAACAATGGACCCATCTAAAAGGAGCCATAGTGGATGTGACAAACCTCTGTGTTTGGCAAATAAACAAAGCAAGAGAAAAAGAAAACCTCTATGGTTCTCACAAGAAGTGGCCGGGAAAGCAAGGGTAAAAAAGTTGCCTTTCAGGAAATACAAGGAGACACAAAAAGAAGAAGACAGGGCAGTGTATCTAGAAAAGCAAAAGGAAGCCAGAAAAGCAGTCAGGAGAGCAAAGGTGAAGACAGAGGAAAAAATAGCAAAAATAAGTTAAAAAGGGGGACAAGACTTTCTATAGGTATGGTAGTGAAAAGAGATAGACCAGGAGAGGGATTATAAGGCTAAAAGGGGTGGAAGAAGAGGGCATGGAGGAAGACCAGGAAAAAGCATCAGTCCTAAAGAAAAACTTCAGTTCAGTTTTCAAGGAGGATGGGGAGGGGAAGGGACCACAGCTAAGAAGCAAGATTGGTAGGGAGGTGGACACAAGTTTGTTTTCAGAGGACAGATTCCTACAGAAACTCACTCTACTGAAGGTAGACAAGCAATGGGATCAGCTAGGATAAACCCTAGAAAATTAAAAGAGTTGAGGGAGATACTGGCAGCACCACTGGCAACCATGGCCAACAGGTTACTGGATGTAGGAAGTGGTTCCAGTGGACTGAAGAAGGGCTGATGTGGTCCCTCTCCACAAAAGTGGGAGCAGAGAAAAGGCTGAAAACTATAGACCGAACAGCTTGACCTCAGTGGTGGGGAAGTGATGGAATCACTGCTTATAGAAAGGAACCTGGAGCACCTTGAATCCAGTGGAGCACAGGATCTGAGGCAGCATGGATTCATGACAGGAAAGTCATATCAATTAAATCTGAAAGATTTCTTTGACTTGGCGGTCAGAGAAGTGGATCAGGGAGGAACGGTGGATGTGTTCTACTTAGACTTCAGAAAGGCATTCGACACCATTCCTAATAGGAGGTTTGTGAACAAGTTGAGCAGCCTGGGACTGGGTCACAAGGTTGTGAACTGGGTTGGGAATTGGTTGAGGGATAGGACACAGAGGGTGGTGGTAAAAAGTGCTAAATCTGAGGAAGGGAAGGTGACCAGCAGGGTGCCACAGGGATCAGTTCTAGGGGCAGTACTGTTTAATATCTTCATTAGTGACATCGCAGAAGGGCTGGTGGGCAAGGTATGCCTCTTTGCAGATGACACTAAAGATATGCCACTTTGCAGATGACACTAAGATCTGCAATAGGGTAGACACTCTGGGAGGGGTGGAAAAGATGAGGAAGGACCTAACTAAACTGGAGGAATGGTCTAGAGTGTAGCAGCTTAGATTCAGTCTGAAGAAGTGCAAAAGCATGCACTTGGGGTGCAGGAACCCAGAGGTGGATTGCTTGATGGATGGGGAGTTATTAATGGCCACAAGACTGGAAATAAATCTGGAGGTGGTAATATCCGATGACCTAAAGGTGGCTAAACAAAGTGCCAAAGGCAGTGGGGAAAGCCAGTGGGATGATGGGGTGCATAGGGAGAGGCATCTCCAGCAGAAGAAAAGAGGTGGTGATGCCACTATACAAATCATTGGTGAGATCTCATTTGGAATACTGTGTCCAGTTCTGGGGGCCACATCCCTGAAATGACATAGGGTACATGCAGTTCAAAGAAGGGCAACAAAAATGGTGCAGGGCCTGCACCAAATGTCATATGAGGAGAAACTGGAGGTGTTCAATATGTGTACCATGGAGGAGAGGAGGGAGAGGGGATACATGATAGAGACATTCATGTACCTAAAGGGAATAAATAAGGTACAAGAGGGCAGCATCTTTTTAGAATAGATGTTCCGGAGCAAGAGGGCATGACATGAGACTGGAAGGAAGCAGTATAGAGCAGTGTTTTAAGGCTCTGAGCTGCAAACCAGGAGACCTGGGTTTGAATCCCACAGCCCCCACTTGCATACTGTGTGACCTTGAGCAAGTCACTTAACTTTCTTGATCTCCCAGGTTGCACCTGTAAACAAGCTTTCAGCTTAGTGTGTCTCTGTCCTGGTAAAAAAACAGAGGTAAAAAAAAGAAAGACTATGGGTCAACATGAGAAAGTACTTCTTCACAGAAAGGGTGGTGGAGTCATGGAACAGCATCTCTGCAGAGGTGGTGGGGCAAAGTCGGTGCAGGAATTTAAGACTGCATGGGATAGACAAAAGGGAACCCCAGCATTTCAATAGAGGGAGTAAGCTGGAGATAAAGTAGGATCTGTAGGTAGGGAAATTGGGCAGACTGGATGGGCCAATCAGTCCATGTCTGTCATCAGATTCTTTGTTTCTATGTTTTTATGTTTCTGTGTATCCAGATTTGTTACCATTCTGCTGATGTCCAGATCAGCGCTTGAGACTCCTGCCAATAAAAGCAAGTGCCCAACAACCAAACCAGATCCATTAATTGTAATGTTCTATATAAGCAATAACAGAGTGTGAAGAGGCAGCATCCTGTAAAAAAGGTATTCAGAGTGAGTCCCCCTTCATTAGGCCAGGCATATCCAACCAGATGGGAAGAACTAGCATGATATATTTACAAGTATTTAAAGGCAACCTAATTTTGTACTCAATACAGTTGTTGGAGAGCATGTAAAGGGGACAGAATTCTGTCGGTTAACATATGAGCTACAGAGGTAAAAGGGATCATCGGTAGAAACTGGTCTATATGGGGCACTTCCCAGTTTAAAGCTAGGGTTATTCAGAATGGGTTGAGAGGTGTCTCAAATTAAATCAAGACAGAGATAGCAACATAATCATAAATGTGCCTTAAGGACCAACAAATAGGGGTTGATATAAGAGATTTCCGGAAGACACACCAGTTTAATATAAAATAAACAAGGCAGACTTAAACCTAATGCCTGACATAATTCTTTCTCTAGTATTAGCCACTGAGGGACATATTTCTGGACACTGTCCATCATCTCCATATGACCCATTTTAAGGCACTTACTAGAGTGTAGTGCTAAATAATATAAGTGAAACTTTGGGAGCCAGAGGCCACCACACTGTTTAGGTTGGGTATATTTATAATAGGCTCTTTGAATGGACTTGCCATGCCAAAGAAAGTCATTAAGCATAGTTTGAAAGTAGACAAGCCTCTTTCTGAGTAAAATAATATTAAGCATACCTAGGGGATATAAAAGGCGTGGCAGAAGATTCATTTTGACTATATTTATCTGTCCCCACAAAGACAAAGGTAGAGAAGCCCAGCATTGCAAATCTAATTTAATGACCTGAAGAAGAGTGTCCAAATTAAACTTCTTAAGATCAGATAACTTTTTAGATATTATTATAGCCAGATAGGATCAGGACTTTGGTTTCCTTTGGAGTTGCAGGCTGACTATCTCCCATTTATCAACAAAGTGATTTAAGGATAAAACTTGTGTCTTCACAATGTTTAGTTGGTACCGATTACTTTGCAGAAAACACTGATCTCATCCAATACTGTTGGAAACATTTTCTGAGGGTGCAAAACAGGCAGGAGAATGCCGTCTGCATAAATAGAATATTTAAATCCTTCCTTATGCATTTGGATACCCAGAATTGATGGGTTGTCTTTTAATTTGTGTGCTAGGGGCTCTAAATAATGATTAAAAAGTAAAGGAGAGAGTGGGCAGCCTTGACGTATTCTGCGTTCTAAGGGGAATAGGTCTGAGAAAACTCAATTATAGAAAATATGTGCAGTAGGCATTTGGTAAAGAACCTGTACCCACCTAGTGTAGTCATCCCGAAAATTTTAGGTCTTAAATGCACCTTTCATGATGGTCCAAAAAGTTACAGTTTGTAGTCATTATATGCAGTACTAGACCAGAAAAAGTGTGTGCATTTGCTATTTTTGGCAAAGGTTTACTCTGCCTTCCATATTTTACATTTGTTTGTGAGCCCTACTTAGCCCTGCTGCACTTGCTTTTGCTGTTCAGCTGCTAGGCTGCTGGCTCCCACTGACATCACTATATGGCAGAGGAGTTACTCACTCTGTGCCATACAGTGCAGTGCAGTTGCAGCAATTTTGCAAGGGAAAACTACCAGTACTGAGTGTACATACTGTGTTCCCCCTTCCCAAAGACACTCGTTTAGCAATGCATTATGCCAAAATCCAAATTCGTCATCAGTATGTTTTTCTGTAAAACTGACTTGCTTCTGCCTCTCTAACAAAGCATGAGGGTTGAGAGAAGATTGAGTTGCTGTCAGCATCTTTCCCAGTCCTTTTGACTTTCATGCGTAAGTTACTCCTCCTTGCATTGATTCTGGAACTGCATTTAATTACTGTCCTCTGCAGTTAGTTTTTGCATTTTGAGCTGCTAAAAACTGCAGGGTGTACCAGAGCTTCTGTAGCAAGCCTGGTGTTGCTGTGGACCCAGGGCAGTACTACTGACATCACTATATGGCAGATGAGTGACTCACACTACAGTATAGTGAAGTTGCAGCAGTTTTGCAAGTAAAAACTACATTACTAGGAGTACATATTGTGGCACCTCTTCCCCAAGATATCCTGTTTGCAACGCATTATGCCAGATTCCAAATGCCTTCTCAGTATGTTTTGTTTTGTAAAACTGATTTACTTCTGTCTCTATAACAAATCATGGGGAGTGAGAAAAGAGTGAGTTGCTGCCAATTGAGACAGCTTTCAGTTTATGGATCAGTGTGATTAGTGTCTTTACCGTGATCATTTGAAAGCAGTAATGCCTCCTTACCCATGCCATACTGGTGCCTTCCAAGTCTTTCTGTAGTAAAGCACTTGGCAGTCACTCTGATAAAAAATTCCTTACTGCTCCTCTGTCTCACACCTCCTCGATATTAGCATGGCACTGCAGAATGCCAAAGACTAATTTGGGTACCATATAACACTGATGGTCCGCGCATGAATAGAATCCCAGTTTCACTTTTCAAACAAGAATTTCCCTGGAAATAGCCCTCGGTTTTTAAAACCACCTCTACAGTGCATATAACACATCTAAAAACATTGTTTGTATTGTATGGTACCAAAATTGGTCTTCATCATTCCGCAGTGCCATGCTGATGTCATTGAGGTGCTGGATGGAGGAGCAGTAAGGGATTTTCAATTAGGATGACTGCCAGGCACTTTACTACAGAAAGACATGGAAGGCACCAGTATGGCATGGGTAAGCAGGTATTTCTGCCTTCAAATGATCAAGGTATAGACACTAATCACACCGATGCATAAACTAATAGCTGTCTGCTGCCAGCAGCTCGATCTTATCTCACTCCCCATGCTTTGTTACAGAGACAGAAGTAAGTCAGTTTTACAAAAAAAATACTGACACAGCATTTGGATTTTGACATAATGCATTGCTAACAGGGTGTCTTGGTGAAGAGGGACCACAGTATGTACCCCTAGTAATATCATTTTCCCTTGGAAAACTGCTGCAATTTCACTGTACTGCAGTATTAGTCTCTCCTCTGCCATATAGTGATATCAGCAGTACAGCCCTCGGTCCACAGCAACACCAGGCTTACTATAGAAACTCTGGTACACCCTGCAGTTTTTAGCAGCTCAGAATACAAAAACTAACAGCAGAGGACTATAATGAAATACAAATCCAAAATCAATGCAAGAAGGGGTAATTTATGCATGAACATCAATACAACTGGGAAAGACAATTTTTGAGGGTTTCAAAAAGAAAGACACACAACATGTAATCAGAAGCTTTCTCAGCATCGAGTGAGACTGGTGCTGTAGGGACCTGAGTCTCTCCAGAGGCTGTGATAATATAGTTTTCAAAGATGATCACTCAAACCCTGAACTTTCATGAACCACACTTGTTAAGAACTGATTAAGCAATCCTATGTATGGTGTAAAATTCTGCATGAACATTGTACTCATTAATATGCATTTTTAAGTCAGGACCATTATCATGAGTCATTCGTGATACAAATCACGTTCTTCATCATCACGGATAGTTACAAATGCAGTCACAAATCACGATTTACGATCACGTCACAAATCACAACATTAATCTTTTTTAATAGTTACTTGGATGTATTGTAAGCCTGTTTTGTAGTATCTCTCCATGCTTCACCACTCCACCATTGTACTCATTAATGAGTGTTTTTAAGTCAGGGAGTTTTGTGTCACACCTCATCGGGACCCGGGGAAGTACAGCCATGGGCATTCATGTTTCGTCATCATCACAGTCACAAATGCAGTCACAAATCCCAATTTACGATCACGTCATGAATCACAATATTCATTTTTTTTAATAGTTATTTGGATGTATTTTAAGCCTGTTTTGTAGTATCTTTCCATGCTTCATCACCAACCCACCACTGTACTCATTAATGAGTTTTTTTTAAGTCAGGGATTTTTATGCCACACCTCATTGGGGCCTGGGGAAGTACAGCTGTAGGCATTTACGTTTCTTCATCATCACGGTCACAAATGCAGTCACAAAACGTGATTTACGATCACGTCAAGGAATCACAACATTTTTTTGTAATAGTTACTTGGATGTATTTTAAGCCTGTTTTGTAGTATCTCTCCATGCTTCACCATCCCACCATTGTAGTCATTAATTAATGTTTTTAAGTCGGGGAGTTTTGTGTCACACCGTATCGGGGGGGGCCCTGGGAAATACAGCCATAGGCATTCACATTTCGTCTTCATCCCGGTCACAAATGCATTCATAGATCACGATTTACGATCATGTCATGAATCACAACATTCATTTTTTTTTAATAGTTACTTGGATGTATTTTAAGCCTGTAAGAAAAATAACATTTATAGAAAGAGCAAATTAAGTGAGAAAGAGTACAGAAAAGACAAAAAAATGTAGCTTTTAAAAAAGCTGTTGGGTCTAAATCAAAGTTTAAATCTCCTCCTCTCTCTGATCTCAAAGTATCAGCAGTCACAAAACACACTACTCTCTCTCCATTTACACAGGAGAAAGTAAAAGTGTCTGCTTGTATGACTCACTTTCTTCCTGTCTAGCTAAAGAGCATGTGACTTACAGTACTGTAAGCCATGTGATGTGTGGGGGGGCTGCCAAAGCTGAAACACCAAGTGGGTCACTTAGAATCATAATGAGAACATGAAGTTCATTAAAAACAATGACTTTGCCTTACTTCACATTGCCATTCTGCCTTAACACGAAGTGGCAATGACAAGGCAGAGTGAGCACTTTGCATTACGCCCTCCACGTAAGTGGAGTGAAATTAAGTGCCCACTTGAGTTCATACTTCTGCCTGAGGAAATTAAATTTGCTGCATCTCTACTCACCAACTGTAATGAAGAAGAAAAACTATTTATGCCAGCATTATAAACATAAGGATCATAATATTGAAATAAGGATCATGATATTGAAAAACAATAACTGGCCCTGAAAAATAGGCACCAAAATATTAAGGTAATTAAAAAGATTATTTGTCCAGATAAACTCTTATCAAAGTGGAACTCAAATGGCATGGTAGGTTAGCTAATAGAACAAGAAGACTTTTCTTAAGACTAAAAGTTTCAGTGAAAGGTGAAGGCCAACAGCTTATTGGAAGCAACTTTGCTTAAACCAGTACTTGCTCTCAAATGTTTCCTGTTAGTAGATAAAGTAACCAAACCAGGCACTACAGTATTCGATGCACAAAAAAATGACACCTAAACTTGAATGAATCTCTCCAGTTCACTGTAAGCACACAGCACTGAAGAAATAAATGTGCAGACATAGCGACTATAAATATTTCACACAGCGGAGAAATATAGAACAAGCTGACATCTGGGAATAAGGAAAGGAGGCAATAATCCTAGTACTGCTAAAATACTTTAACTGGGGACCAAAATGGTGAAGTCAGAAAGTGCAAAAGCACTCCAGTGGTACTCCAGGTTTCCAAGCCATCTGCAACAAATATGGATATGGCAGGAAAATGAAATTCTGAAAAGATCAGAGACAGGATACCAGACACTTACGGAGATTTAGACAAGCTTGGAAAATATAATGGCAACTCCCGAGTGGCTTGATCTGCTGATATAAAGGTTTTCTGTTAACCTTGGACATCCACAACAAGCCTTGTGGAATATAGAAGATAAAATGTAATATTTATTTATGTTTTTCCTGCTTTAACCCTCCTTAATACCTATCCTCAGTTTCTGCCTTCCAACCCTGAACCCCCCCCCGGCAGGGTTCTCAACATCCTGAAGGGGGAATCAGGAAATGGCTACCCCTACTCCTCTCCCCCTCTCTTCTCCACCTGCCCTTCTGGGTCACCCATGTGCACAACCTACCCCCATCTTTTTACTCCAACAGCACTTGTGTACTACCTCAAGCCTGCTTCTGGTACACTCATGCACTGTAATGGTTCTGTTGCATTATTACTGTTTTGTACATTTATATGCTCTTTTGTATGATGTTGGACATGTATTGTAATTTGCCAATGTTCCACTACTGTTTATTGTACAATATCTTGTGTTCCAACTGTTGCATAATCTTACTATGTTGTATTGTTTGTACTACCCACATACTATTGTAACTGATCATATTTCACAACCCTATGTAACCTCTTCCCCCCAGGTTGCACCATGAAATGAGCAACTTGTTGTTCAGTGTGCCCTCCTGGTGAAACATATCAATAAATAAAATAAATAATTAAGGAATTTTAAGATAACAGGCCTTGGTCTAGGGCACTCTCCCTCCACTGGTATAGAGTGTAAAGCTCAGTGTGCATATTCTATTATGTATTATGGGCTATTCAGTAAGGGACATGCAATCTGTTCACAGAGTTTCTGCACAAACATCAGCATGTCCTTGCCCTTACTATGTTCTGGTGATTCAATGATTACTAAATTATTTCTCTGGCTCTGGCCCTCCTAATCCTCTAATCTTTCTTCAAGGCAGACAGTTGTTTTGCAGAGGGCCATGAGTTTGGGGTGTGTCCATACCCGTCAATCACTGAGTGAGCACACCCGTGACTTCAACATCATTAACTCACTGGGACAGTTCAGCCAGTGTAGGATGTATGGCTTTCAACTCTCTTGCTATTGTTGCTAAGATTGTTTCTCTGAGATGGGTGAGCTCTAATATGTAGTGATCCACCATAAGAATGTTGGCTTTGAAGCCGCAGCCTGTAGTAGACGAAACACTGTGTTTAGGCTGCTAAGGTCTTACATTGCCCTCCAGTGGTGGAGGCAGTGCATGCACAAGTGTTTTCTCCAACTCAGTTTCCATTCCCTCTGAAGAAATTTCCACAGAAAGTCTTTGTGGTTTTTTCAACCTAGTATCCATTGTTAAAGCCCACTATTAAGGGAAAAATTAATTTATTATAAAAACATGTTTTAGAGTGATTGGAGCTGCATAAGAGAGCTAGTCCTAGCTCTAATATATCATATGACTATCTCATCCCTGTCCTTCCTGAAATGTGGGTTACAGAACTGTACACAATACTCTGGGTGAGTTCAAATCAAGGACCTCTATAGAAGCAGTACCATCTCTCTTCTCTTACTGCTTATCCCACTTCTTCTGCATTCCAGCATCCCAGTCCTCCTCCCTACTGCCCTACTGCACTGCACTGATGTTTTCTCAAATTGTCCAAAATTATCACCCCAAGGCCTTCTCCTCAGATGTTCTTTCTACCATGACCCAGATTCCTGTGTTGTAGTTTTATGCAGAATGTGGAATTCCATCAGCGAAATTAGCATGGAATGAGCATTCTGCCGGTGGAATTTCCACTGGAATTTTGTTGGTTCTTCTGCAGAATTTGACCTACTGTGATCTGCAGAATAATATTCCATGGAACAGCATTTTTCTGCAGAAAATTATTCCACAACAATTTCCATGGAAAATATTGAGATCCATGGAATAATATTCTGCAGAACAGCATTTGTTCTGCAGAAAATCATTCTGTAACTGTTTTCTGCTATGGAATTCCACCATCCTATTTCTGGCGAAATTCAGCAGAATTGCAGGGAATTTTGAAAATTTGGTGGAATTTTATACCGCTGGAATTTGAAAATTCTGCACAGCATTACTGTGTTCTGTTTTCAAGTTCCTACTCACACTTCTTTGTGTTACATTTCAACTGCCATCCTGTTAACCATTCCTCTAGTTTTTTCCTGATCTCCTTCATGGTTCTTACACCATCTTTACTGTCCACTCTTCATCAGATCTTTGTTTCATCTGTGAAGTATCCAAATTCTGGTTTGGTTCCCATCCTTCCTATCTTACCTCTCTCTCCCATCCCCTCTCCCTCCTACCTCCAACCCTCTCTGATGCAATGTTTCTCTCTTTCTTTCTGTTCCATATAATGTTATTTCAATCTGCTGTGCCTCTTCTCCCTTCACCCTCATGTCTTTTCTTCATAACTTTTCTACTTTCACCTGCAACTGTCCATGATGGCTTAACTTAATTGCTTCCCCTTCCCTACACATATTTCCCAGGCCATATTATTCTCCTCCCTCTGTTTCTCCTTGTTGGGATTATTTGTCCAAGACTATCCAAACAAAATTGTTACATTCTGCATACACCTGCATTCTATTTTGTCATGCAGTGTTTATGATTATGCACCTTTTGATGTATTGTATTGCTTGTATATACTTTCATTTTTGAAAATCTGTTACTTTCTTTTTTCAGTTTGTTCTCCTTTTGTACTATCTCCCATAACCCTCCTCCCAGGATGCATCTGGAAATGAGATGTTATCAGCTCTGTATGCCTTTCCATGTAAAACTTTTGAAATAAATAGACATATATTTCCCTTGATCCCTTTACCAATATCACAAATGAAAATGATAAAGACTTCCATTCCTTGATAGATCTCTGTAGCTCCCCACCAGTGACCTCCTGACCACAGAGTGGTCTCCATTGAGACCAATCCTGTGGGTTCTCCTACTTAGCCATTGTTGTACCATTGTGTAATCTGATCGCTCACTCCATTGTCACTCAGCTTCTTCACCAACTGTCCATGTGGTACTGAGTTAATGGCTGCTCTGAAGTCAAAGTGCAGTACATCCAGTGCCTAAGCCTTGTCTACAGCATACGTTACAAAAAACAAAGAAATTAATCAGATTCATGTGACATCACCTCCCTTATGCAAACCCATGCTACCTAATGTCCTGAAGTCCCTTTGCATCCAGGAATTCCAAAAGCCTCTCTTTTATTATGGTCTCCAGGAACTTCCAGACTACATATATCAGGCTGAATGATGTATAGTATGATGTCCTGCTTCACCCCTTATTTTACCCTTGTGCCAGGACACCACATCTGTTATCCTGTAATCTATTGGCATCTCCTCCATTTCCAATTAGCAATTAAAGAGATCTGCCAGTGGTGTACCCATGACCTGTCCCATTTCTTTTAACATTAATGGAAATAGCCCATCTGGGCCCATTGATTTATCTACCTCTAGTGTGTTTTGTCCCTTCAGTACCCATCCCTCTGAAATCAGTTTTATATTGAAGCCTTCTCACTTCCCTTTCTGGCCTTGATGATACAGTCAGGAAGTGGCCCTTTATCCTGCACCTTGAACACCGGACAAAAATACAAGTTTAATATGTTCACTTTTCCTTTGTCATCTTCCTCCCACACCTCCACTTCCTCAGACTGACTAACCCCTCCTTGGATCTGCATTTCTCCTGAATGTAATAAGCAAATGCTTTGTCTCCTTCTTCATTTCCTCTGCTATCCTCAGTTCACTGTTCAAATTTGCCCTCTTCACTGTCCTGCTCATCTCCATAAGATGCTCCTCCTTCTCATCCTTCGCCTTGCTAGTTTTGTACTTTTTTAAATCTTAGTTTATTCCCTACACTGTTGCTGTCACATCTCTCATGTACCACACTGTTTTATTTACTTGCTTGCTCTTTTCAATTACCATTTAACCAAGACTTGTGACCTCTAATACATCATATTTGAATAAATCTCAAATGTTGTCCACCCCAATTCCCACATATTTTTTTTTAGTAGCTCCCACGTCCTTCCAAAATCTGCCTTTCTGAAATTCATAACCTTTGCCTGGTACAGCTTTACAACTGATTGCATGTTGTTATTGAACAGCATGATCTGGTGAGTGTTGGTTTCCAGTGGATTTTGAACTGTTACTTCCCCAATAATGTCACTATTTCTGAGGACTAAAGTAAGTATGGCTCTTTCCCTTGTAAGTTCCCTTACTCTCTGTATCAGAAATACCTCCTAAAATACCTCTATCACAACTGTTTCCTTGCATTTACTGCTACAGGGATGTTTCAGTTCTTGTCTGGCATGTTGAAGCCTCTCATTAGCATTGCTTCCCCCTGATCTGTTGTCCTTCTAATCTCCTCCAGGATTTTCTTCTCAGTTATCTCTTTCTGAAATGCTGGCCTATATATCATTATAATCCTGATGTGTTCCTCTTCACCCATGGCTACCTCTAGCTACACTGTTTCCATAAGTATGCCCTCCCTTATGTGCAATGCATCTCCCCGTTACTGTTCTGTATCCCTCCTGAACATCACATAACCTGCAAGAATTGAATCCCAGTCATGGTGCTGTGTTACCCACATCTCCATGACAACCACAAGTCTAGCTTGGCATCTGCCACTATAGCCTACATATCTCAGATCTCATTCCTCTGGATCCTAACATGTACACACACAAAGTATTACTCCAAAGGGTAGTGATGCATGTGGGTGATATCAACAATTAAAAAGCTCAATATCCACAACTTGTAGCATCTTTGCAGTATTTCATATATTTCCAATTTTCACAAAAATGCAACTTGTGTTATGAGTAATCTTACAGTTTTAAGTCCTTTTTGAACTCCAGTAATATTATATAATGTGCTTAAGTGCTCCCGTGCATCTTACAGAAATTAAGCCTGTGCAAAAATTGGCAAAAAATGGTCATTTTATCACCCCAAACAGTTAGCAAGAGATAAAAACCCCAGCTTCTCTCATAAGAACATAAGAATTTGCTGGCAAAAGGAGCCAGTGTGGTCCATCTAGTCTGCCTCAGATCTCTATCCCCCCCCGTATCTACTGCTCTTGTTGAGGTGACTACATTGACTGTCCCTTGCCTGTTTGAATTCTCTGACAGTCTTAGCAGCCACCACCTCAGGTAGCAGCTTGATCCAAGGGTCCACAGCCCTCTCTGTGAAAAAGTACTTCCTAACATTGGTTCTGAATATACTGCCAACCAGGCATACATTGTGTCATCTTGTTCGTGCAGTCCTATTTTGCTGAAACAAGTTACCGATATGTAATGCATTTATCCCTTTAACAAATTTAAATGTTTCCATCATGTCTCATCTGTTCCTTCTCTGATCTAAGGAGAATACAGTAGATTTAACTGGCTCAGCTATTTTTGTAAGATCTATGATGTAGTTTCTGCACCATCTTGGTGGCTCTCCTCTGTATGGATTCCAGATGGTCTATGTCCTTTTTTAGGTGTGGCCTCCAGAACGGCACACAGTACTCCAAGTGAGACCTTACCAAGGACCTGTAGAGTGGGCTGATTACCTCACACTTTCTGCTAGTAATACACCTACCTATGCATCCATGGATGCTGCTTGCTTTTAGTGCTGCTTTTTTTTGCATTGCTTTCCTACCTTTCAAATCATCCAGTATCATAACTCCTAGATTCCATTCCATCTTTGTCTTTTCCAATTGCTGCCCTTCCAGGACATAGTTATTTCCTGGGTTCCTCTTACCCAAGTGCATTACCTTACACTTTTTGGTGTTGAATCTCAACTTCCAGTTCTTGGACTATTCCTCCAGCTTTCTTAGATCTGCCTCCATTCCTTGGACCTCTTCTTGTGTGTCCACCCTGCTTGCAGAGCTTTGTATCATCTGTGAACAGGCAGACTTTCCCTTTCAGTCCCTTAGCAATGTGGCTGATGAATATGAAAAGGACTGGGCCAAGTATTGATTCCTGTGGAATCCCACTGGTTATGCTCCCCTACTGCAATAAGGTGCAATTTACTATAACTCTCTGAGTCCTGTCCTGTAGCCAGCTTTTTATCCAGTTGACCACTTTCTGAGCTACACCTGTTTGCACCAATTTATTAGATAGCCTTATGTGTGGAACTGTATCAAAGGCTTTGCTAAAATCCAGATATACTATGTCCACAGCCATACCCTAGTCCACTGCTCTTGTAACTCAGCCAAAGAATTCTATCATATTTGTTTGGCATGAACATCCTGCCATGAAACCATGCTGCATCAGATCAAGTTTCCCACTTTCTTTCAGGTACTCCACTACCCTTTCTATAAGTAATGTCTCCATTACTTTACTCACCACTGAAGTCAGGCTGACTGGGTGGTAATTTCCTGCTACATCCCTGCTACCACTCTTGTGCAATGGCACAACTGTGGCCCTTCTCCAGTCATGTGGCACTATGCCATCTTCCAGTAACTTGTTAAATAGTTTGGATAGTGGGGCTGAATGTTCCTCCTACAGTTCCTTCAGAACTCTTGGATGTATTCCATCTGGACCCATTACCTTGTCCATCTTTAATTTAGACAGCTCCTCAAGGACCCTTTCTTTTGTAGAGGGGCTGGTGTCTACTCCCCTGTTGTAAAGATCTGCATTGGCTACTGCTGGACCATTACCTTTGCCTTTATGAGTGAAAGCCAAGCAGAAGAATTCATTGAGTACTTTCACTTGTCTTTGTCATTCTCTACCTGCTGTATCTGTTTAGTTGCTAACCTGGTTATTCCTTCTTTACTCTTTTTTTTTTTTCTGTATATAACAAAATAATGTTTTGTCCCCCACCCCCCCTTCACTTCCTGCACTATTTTTTACTCCATCTGGGCCTTGGCGTCCATAATTGCTTTTCCTGCTTCCTTGAGTTTAATCCTGTAATCATCTCTATTCTTCTCAGATTTGGTCTCCTTGTACTTTTTATAAGCTTTTTTCCTTATCTCTAATTATAGTTGACACCTCTTTGGAAAACCAGAGTGGGTTCTTTAATTTTCTGGATTTGTTTATTTGATTTTCCGAATTGTATTGTGAGGAATAGATCAACAAAAAACACAACAATATGTCACAAGCTATGTAATGCCAACCCAATCATGCTTTTCCATGCAGTATGATGTTGGGGTATTTTCACATGACATGCCTGAGGTACACAAACCTAAGTGTTGTATTTTTACAGGTCTACAGGGGTGGCTGGATTTGATTTTTTCAACACTTTGGGACCACAGACATGCTGTTTGTCTACTTATTGTGTGACTTTGGGGTTTCTGATCGGCTTGTACAGTGTATGTGGTAGTAGCCCAAGTCACACTGCATCCAAAACAGAAAACCTTATGTTTCTATGTTGTGCCATTGCTGAGAAAATGCATTTTTGGGATGACAAGGCCTAAATTTGGAGATTTTTCCTGAATTGTGTTGTGAGGTATAGACCACCACAAAACGCAACAATGTGTCACAAACTATGTGATGCCAACCCAGATCATGCTTTTCCATGCAGTACGATGTTGGGTTGCTGTCACATGACATGTCTGAGGTACACAAACCTAAATGTTGTATTTTTACAGGTCCACAAGGGTGACCAGACTTGATTTTTACAATATCTTTGGACCACAGTTGTGCTGTCTGTGTACTTATTGTGTGAATTTTGGTTTCAGTTCAGTCCATACAGTGTCTGTGGTAGTAGTTATGTCATGCTGCATCCAAAACAGAAAATCTTATGTCTCTATATTGTACCATTGCTGAGAAAATGAGTTTGTAGGATGCCAAGGCCTCCATTTGGTGATTTTCCAGAATTGTATTGTGAGGTATAGACCAACAAAAAACACAACAATGTGTCACAAACTATGTGATGCCACCCCACATCATGGTTTTCTATGCAGTATGATGTTAGGATATGCCTCAGGTATACAAACCTAAATGTATTTTCACAGGTCCGTGGGGTGGCCAGCCTTGAGTTTTACAACAATTTTGAACCACAGCTGTGCTGTTTGTGTACTTATTGTGTGACTTTGAGGTTTCACATCCATCTGTACAGTGTCGTTGGTAGAAGCCCAGGTTACACTGCATCCAAGATAGTAACCCTTATGTCTCTATCGTGTGCCATTGTTGAGAAAATGAGTTTCTTTTTATGCTATATATACTTTAATTTTCTCAATGAAAAAATTCAGGTGTGAAGGAATTAACAGTAAATTTTCTGTCACACAAAAGGATTTAAATCTCATGAAAAAGGAATGGGTTACACAAGAGTGAATCCTCTTTTGCGAGAACAAATCCTTCATTTATTGTTCTCCCTCCATTCTGAAAAGTGATGTTACCATTGAAAACAATGGAAATGAAAAATTGCTAAAACCTTGCAATAGATCAATATTTTTTTCACAGAACTTAGCATGCCTGTTCTGTTTACCCCAACCTGGTTCTACCATGAAAAATCACATCACAATTCCACACCATCTGGATACAGAGTGATTAGGAAAAAACTGCAAAAAAAGATGACTTTATGATTTTTTGCACTGTCCGCATCTTAAAATCCTCACATCCAACTGGAATGAAACATACCACATCAAGATATCTTCCTCATGGTACAGACCATACCAAATTTTGACCAAATCCATTGATCAGTTGCAAATTTATTAAAATGCAAAATTTGAGGTTTAACATTAAACATGCTACTCAACCCTAACTATAGGGGCACAACTGTGCCCCTATAATATATCTTATTTGCAAGAGAAATGTTGTTAATGCACCATTAGGGTTCCAGTGACAAAAGTTGGGAAATGCAGTCTAAGGGTTTCAACCCTAACACCACACCCCACCATGGATTTCCAATCCTAACATTGCACCCCCACCCTAAACCTAACAACCCCCCCCACCTTGCAGCCAAGATTAGGCAAGGGGTGTGCCATGAGGTTGTCAACCCTAACGTTCATCCCATTCCATGTGTAAGAAAGCTGTCATGGGTACAGTGTATGAGAATGGGGTGAGCATTAAAGCTGACAACCCCATTGCACACCCCATGCCTGTTCCCGCCTGCAGGGTGGGGATGGGTTGCTAGGGTTAGGGGGGGGATGTTAGCTTTAGGTTGGGGAGGTGTTATTGTTGGAAACTCTATGACTGTATTTCAAAATGTTGGTCACTGGAACCCTAACGGTGCATTAATGAAGTTTTTTTCAGAGAATTTCCTTAGTTTTTGAGACAGTATAATCATAGGCTTAATTGATTTTTGGTGCACAGAGCCTTCCAGCCCCTGTGCTCCCAACCATCCATAATATTTTAGAGACTGTAATTGTATGCTTATTTCCCCATGGGGACCCTGCACTCCCATCACTCCATAATCATCTGAGTATTTGCATGTGGGAACACTAGGCCCTCCGGGCTTTGTGCTGCCATGTCTGCATAAGGTAGTGCTCCCATTACTTCATAATGATATTCATATTTGCAAGTCAGAGTACATAGTGCCATCCATCCATAATGTTAGAGATTTTGTAATCATATACCTATTTCACTGTCAAAGTGCAGGGCCCTCCAGGCACTGCACTAACATCAGTCATTAATAGTATTTGTATTTGTGTGTGGTAGCACAGGGCCCAGACCTGCATAATTTTTGATATAGTGTAGTGATACTCTTCTTTCCCAGTGGGAGCACAGGGCACTCTGGGCCCTGTGTTCTCATACCATAATGTGCAGATCCAAAGAAACACCTGACATTGCAGTTTTCTTCTATATTAAACACAGTGTAAGTCAACACCAAATTAATATATTTTCATGAAACCAGCAAAGCCACATCTGCGGTGCAAGTCCTTTGTGTCCTGAAAATGTCAAACCAAAATCACAAACCATTTGGTAACTGTGCGGTAACAAAGAAATAGCTGTCTTAAAAGTCCCTTTTTACAAATTCTGAAAAAGAATCCTTTTTCACGATTCCTTTTTTGCAATTTGAAGCAAAAGAAAATCCTTCATCGCAAATTGCAGAAAAAGATCCTGTTTTGCAGCATTTGTTTTCCGCAGTTTGTGAAAAAAAGATTTTTGCAGCTAAAAAAAGCAATATTTCTGAACCCCTTATCAAAAAAATAACCCCGGAAATCTGATTATTCGGGCCTCAGTTAGGTAAACAAAACTGTTGGTGTTTACTAAACTCATATATTTTTTTTAGTAGTTTAATTTTGTTGTTGCCGCTAGCTGAAATTAAGATGGCAGCATGAAAAAGATTCCACATTTTTGGCAAAAGATCCCATGTTTCAGGAAAAATCAAATCAAATCAAATTTCATTTATGATGCGCTTTTCAAAATATTAAAGCACAAATACAAACAGAATAACAACCATCACAATAAATATGAATATAAAAACAATTAAAAGGCAACAGGGTGATCTAGTCAAAGGCTTGTTCAAATAAATAACTCTTCAGAGATGCCTTGAAAGACTCTGTGGACAGGCAATCTTGAATCCGATGAGGTACAGAATTCCACAGGGTTGGGGCCACAAAAGGAAAAGTTCTGGCCCCAGATGACTAAAGGTGAACCCTGGGAATCTCTAGCAATCCCTCGTCAGTGGAACGGAGTGGGCAGAGAGGGCAGTAGGGCAGAAGGACATCTTGCAAGTAGCCCTATCCCTGACCATGTAGGGTTTTATACATCAGCAACACAACCTTGAAGGTGATTCTCAATTGCACCGGCAGCCAGTACAGTTTGTGCAGCACAGATGTGCTATGGCAAGTTCTTGGCATCCCAGTCAACAACTTGGGTGCAGCATTCTGCACCAGCTGCTGGCAATGGAGATCCACCCCTGGCAACCCTAGATATAGAGTATTACAGTAGTCAAGGTGTGAAGAAACAAAGGCGTGAACCAATACTGGAAGGTCATCGTGTGGAACAAGATGTTTTATCCGGGCTGTATTCCTCAGATGGAAAAAGGAAGACCTGATAATGGCTGACACCTGTGCCTTCAGCATCAGCTCACTGTCAAGAATTACACCCCCAGATTCTGCACCTGTTCAGAAGGTCTCAACTGGTTACCCCCTAACATAAGGCCAGAGGGAAACCCAGGAGTCAACTTCTCTGCACGGTGACCCAGGTCCACCACCAGCACCTTGGTCTTGTCCAGATTCAGTCTTAACCAGTTAGCACTCATCCAGTCCTGAATCTCAATGAGGCAGTTGTTAAGACCTATAATGTGTCATTCTCTTCGAGTACAAAGAACATATAGAGCTGAGTGTCATCTGCATAACAGTGAAAACTCAGCACATAATACTTTATAATGTCTCCCAATGGCAGCATATACACCATGAATAACATGGGGGAAAGCACACCACAGGGCACAGCAAAGGGAGCAGAGGAAAAAATTCCTGATACTACCCCCTGGGTTCTGCCCATGAGGAAAGAATGGAACCATTTGAGGACTATTCCCAACAGTCCACAGAGCAGCCACAGGTGTTCTAGCAACATCCCATGGTCCACGGTGTCAAATGCTGCAGAGAGATCAAGGAGAACCAAGATTGAACGGCTCCTATGATCTCTCACTATTAGGAGATCATTTAGTACAAAAACCAATGCCATCTCGGTACTATGTCTCTTCCTGAAACTGGACAGGAGAGGATCATAGACTTCATGGGTGGTAAGAAAGTCCTCAAGCTGCAACGTGACTGCTTTCTCAATAACCTTGCCCAAAAAGGGCATATTAGAGATCAGTCTGTAGTTAGCAAGACAGTCTGGGTCAAAGGAAGATTTCTTCAAAAGGGGTGTCACAATAGCCTCTTTTAGAGACTCCAGAAACACCCCTTGGTCCAATGAGCAACAGACTATCTCAGCAAGGACTGGTCCGATAGTATCCATACACCCCACAAGGAGGCATGTAGGACCAGAATCCAAACTACAGCAAGTCGGTCGCAAGCCCTGGACAATCTTCATGATATTCATGATCGCTGGCTGGTCAAAATCCATCCAGACAAACTAAGGGCCTGTAACCTCGGATCGACCACTGCCATGCTCATTTGAATGCATGCTGCGGATCTCTGACCTGATCGATGACACCTTATCATCAAAGAACCAAGCAACCTCTTCAAACTTAATTTGTGAAAATGTTCTCCTACCCCACAGAAAGGCTGGATTGCACAGTCTGTCCATGGTCCGGAAGAGCTGAGTCGATCAATTTCTTGATGCAGCTATCACCCTGGACAGGAACTCTGCCTTCTTATGGGAGATTTCTGATTGATAGTCCATGTAGTGGGCCATCAATCTAAGTCTGTCATCTTCCAGGCCAGATTTCTGCCAGCAGCTTTCCAACCTTCGACCCACTCTCCTCAGCTCCCTCAATGTCCCATCAAACCAAGAGGACTAAGGACGGAGGGAGAGGAGGCAAACACGAACACAAGCTATGGAATCCAGAGCCCTCAGCACCATATTATTGTAGTGCACTACTAAGAAATCTGGTTCCATGCACTCCATAAGCCAACTCAATAGGTCCAGCACCACCATCAGACCCTCAGGGGCAACTCCCCTCAAAGGGCGGTACTGGACCATCTCCAAAGGGTTGGTCTCATGAGGGGGCTGTGAAATTGAACCTTATGGAGTGATGGTCAGTTCACCCAACTAGTTCCATAACCAGTTCTGTGATCTCCATCCCCAGGGTGAACACTAGATCCAAAGAGTGACTCTGAATATGGGTAGCAGTGGTAACAACCTGTGTAAAGCCCAACAAAATCATCAGTTGGAGGAAGTTTTGACCAAAATGCAAGAGTTCATCATCGATCCAGGCATTGAAGTCCCCCAGGACCAACCACCTGGAGGGCTCCAACACCAGGTCGACAATGAAGTCTGCAACTTCCTGCAGAAAAATGTTCCCGTCATAGAAACATAGAAACATAGAAACATAGACTTTGATGGCAGATAAGGACCGCTTGGCCCATCTAGTCAGACCATTTCCCTACCTACAGGATAGGCCGCAGATCCTAGTTAACCAACAGACAATTTCTTCCTACCCCCCACAAGAATTGCCTTATGTCTGTCCCATGCATTCTTGAATTCTCCCACAGTTTTAGACCCCACAACCTCCTCAGGAAGGCTGTTCCATGCATCCTCTACCCTCTCTGTGAAATAATACTTCCTCATATTGCCCCTGAACTGCCCCTCTTCTATCTTTAAATTGTGTCTCCTTGTTCTTGCACATCTCTTTTCTGAAAGATTCTACCCTCTTGGACTTTGTTGATTCCACTGAGGTACTTAAACATTTCTATCATGTCCCTCTCTCCTTCTTTCCTCAAGGGTATACATATTAAGCTCCTTTAGTCTCTCCTCATACGGCTTTTCTTGCAGACCCTGCACCATTTTAGTTGCCCTCCTCTGGACTGCCTCTATCCTGTCTATGTCCTTGCAGAGATGGGGTCTCCAGAACTGGATGCAGTACTCCAGATGGGGTCTCACCAACTGTCTGTACAGAGGGATAACAACTTTCTGTTTTCTTCTTCTGATGCCTCTCCCTATGCATCCCAGTATACACCCAGCCCTCCCTACTGCCTTCTCACATTGCTTGCCAACCTTAAGGTCATCTGATATGATTACCCCCAGGTCCCTTTCCTTTTTTGTTGTTGTTACTACCTCCCCCCATTGTGTATTCTTCCCCTGGGTTCTTGTTTCCCAGGTGCATTATTTTGCACTTCTTTGCATTGAATCCTAGCTGCCATACTTCTGATCATTCCTCCAACCTTGCCAAGTCCCTTCTCATCCTTTCCACGCCACCTTGGGTATCAATCCTGTTGCAGATCTATGTGTCATCTGCAAAAAGGCATACTTTTCCTTCCAGTCCCTCTGCAATGTCACTGATGAAGACATTAAAAAGGACTAGACCCAATACTGAACCCTGCGGTACCCCAGTAGTAACCCCTCTTTCTTCAGCGTGGACTCCATTTACAATTACCTTCTGTGTCCTGTTGTGCAGCCAATGTTTTACCCAGGCTACCACCCTGGGACCCACTCCCAGGCTGGTTAATTTGACTATTAATCTTTCGTGTGGGACTGTGTCAAATGCCTTGCTAAAGTCTAGGTAGGCCATGTCCACAGCCCCTCTCTGGTCTACTACTTTGGTCACCCAGTCAAAGAAATCTATTAGATCTGTCTGACATGATCTTCCCACTGTGAACCCATGCTGCCTTGGGTCTTGTGCCCCACTGGCCTCTAGGTACTCAACTTTTCTTTCCTTCAGAAGTGACTCCATCACTTTCCCTACCACAGAGGTCAGATTGACAGGTCTGTAGTTTCCTGCCTCTGTCATGGTCCCACTTTTGTGAAGGGAATCACATCCACCTTCCTCCAGTCCTCGGGTACCACACCATTCTCCCATGATTTATTAAAAGAGCAGCCAGTAGTTTGCTTAGTTCCTCCCTTAATTATTTTAGAATTCTGGGGTGAATTCCATCAGGACCCATTGCTTTGTCCACCTTCAGTTTTAGGAGTTCTTGCAGAACCCTTTCTTCTGTGAAAGAACTGGGATCGACCCCCCCCATCAAGAGTGCTTCTGTTAATTGGATTAGGCACTTCCCCCTCCTCTTTTGTGAATACTGAG
Source organism: Neoceratodus forsteri (assembly GCA_016271365.2). NCBI lineage: Eukaryota > Metazoa > Chordata > Ceratodontiformes > Ceratodontidae > Neoceratodus > Neoceratodus forsteri. Next base: position 535,577,486 of record CM057459.1, on the reverse strand, counting down.
CAGAAATATTCATTCAGTATCCCTGCTTTTTAACTGTCCCCCTCTGCACACCCACCATTCATTCGATTCAGCCTCACTATCCCTCCCTTTGTCTTTCTACACTCGCTGATGTACCTATAAAAGGTTTTATCCACCTTCTTAACTGAGTTGGCTATCTTTTCCTCAGTTTGGGCATTTGCTATTCTGACTTCCCAAACTGCTTCCTTCTGCCTTAACTGGTACAGCTCTCTGTCCTGCTCCTTCTGTGTTTCCTAATACTTCCAGAATGCTAGCTTTTTCTTCCTGACTTTCACAGCCACCTCTTTTGAGAACCATAGTGGCTTTTTCTTTCATTTTGATTTGTTTATTTGCTTCACACAAAGGCTTGTTGCCTCTGTGATGGCAGTTTTGACCAGGTGGACGGTAGACAAGTAGGATTCTGCTGCCCACACCTGATCACATGATACACTCGAAGGATCTGGGAGTCACCATGGGAACCTCCACAAGGCCCAATCCTGATTTAAACAAATAGTGACCCCCGGTTGATCCAATCTCGGGCGATGTATCACTGAGTACCCGGCTGAAATGGCTGACTCCAATATGGGACCAGCATTTTCATCCAGCCAGGTGTCAGTAATGCAAGCCAGGTCAGATGACTCAACAAGATCAGCAATAATTGCTGTCTTGTTCTTTATAGACCTGGCATTGCATAACACTGCCTGGGTTGGATGAGAGGCCTTGGAGGAGCAGGCCACTTGCCCACTCTCAGTGGAATCCTTGGGTATGGGAACCAGGCAATGCGCACCCCTATCCTGGACCCATTTTGCCCCAGGGCATCTCCCTGACTGCACCACCATTATCTACCAATCCCGCTCCCCCCCAGCCAAAGAACCCCTCCCACACTTCCACCATGCAATCACCAACATGACAGTGCCTGTATACCTCGGGTTGCAATGGGGGTCTGTGAAAGGGGTGCTGGTTCCTCAGCCTAGAGGGGGAATAGTGCCTGCCACAGAAGCTTGATCCCAGCACATGCTGCCATAAATTTAAAAACTATTAATCAGTTACTAGCTTATTTTAAATTAAACTTCTATAACAAATATGTGACAAAGGAAAACAATAATTAAACTAATTTAAAACTAACTTAAACCAACCCCCCTCCCCACCTCTCACATAGCAAGGGAGAGCACTTAACACAAAAAAACAAAAATAAAACAATTGTCCACTTCCCATCAAGCAGACTTTGGATCATCAAGAGGAGTTCAAATGATCTGGGCACAGAGCGCCAATCATTTTTCCATCTGTAAACCACTGAAAGCAGAGAATAGTAGACACCCCTCAGGGCTCTCAACCCTGGGGAATTTATACCCAAATGTATCTCTCACATAGGCAGGATAATAAATAGACAGTCGCACAAATGTTCTTGGTGGAAAGAAAAAAGCACTCTCACTACTTCATCAAAGTACATAAGACAGAAAAGGGAACAGTCTGACCTGGATATTTCTCAGTCTCTCCATGATAACACGGTCAAACTTGCAGCCAAGAAATCACTTTGACTCCTCAAATTGAACACAAATTTTCGCTCAACAGGAGCTACCCAGCTGAGAAAGTTTTCAGCTCAGTCATCCTCTGAGTGGTTACCTGGTTAGTCAGCATGCAACTAAGTCCAAGCAAGCAGGCTCTCCAGCCTGCCTGCCAAAAACCCAGGAACCATGGGTACACTGGGGTCTGTCCTCCAACCGCACCAGTCCCAATCTCCCCTCACGGTCAACAACCCCAGTAAACCTCCCTGGATTCGGACCAGGATTCAATCTGCTCACCATAAAGCCAACACTCCAGAAAAACAAAACCGGAGACACTGCAATTCGTAGGGCTGGAAGGAAGAAGTTGCTAAAGCCTCAAAATCCCTCCACAAAATCTGTAACTCGGACCCCAGTGGCACAAAATCAGCAGTCAGGTCACAGACCCGGTATCTTCCTGGCACTCCACGAAGTCCATGGCACAGTCTCAAAGTGGTACAAAACTGACAGTCAGCTCACAATCCCAGGCTTCCAGTCTCAACAGATGATAACGAATGTCCCAAAGTTACATCGGAGTAATCTGAAAAGATAAGGAGCCTGAGTTCTTGCAGGAATCCTTCCAAGGCAAGGCAGGCAGGTACTCCAAGGCAAGCCGAGAAAAGTCATAGGTCATGATCCTGAACTTACAAACTCGGCAGTAATGACAACGTACAACACGCAATTGCTATCTCTGCTGTCACAAATAATTAAGATAACAGACTAAAGTAATAAAATAACCTAAAAACAAATAAAATAAACTAAGCACAAAAAAGCTGTGGCATGGCATGGACAATGTGGCCGCCATCTTGAAAAACCTTGCATTTGTGATAAAGAATCATTTTTCAAGCAGGATATCTAACTGGTCCTTTAGAAAATAATGGTAAAATTTAAAATGTAATAACTTTGGAATGGACACATTTATTTCCACCAAACCTTCAAAAGGCACATCGGTGACCCAAGACATATGTACATTACAAATTTCAGACCAAAATTCCACACCATTTTTGCACAGAGGCATGCCAACAAATTTCACCAAAAATAGTGATTTTCACATTTTTCATCACTAGATATCTCTGCACCTTCAAATCCAACCAAAACTAATCTTGCCATATCAAGAGATGTGTGGCCCCTAATGATGCATGCACAATTTCATGTAAATTGGATTGGTTGAATGGTCGTGAAGTTATTAAAGTCCAACATTTTCAGTTTAACATAGAAATGAAGACTGCACCCTAATTGTGCCCCATAGTATACATCATTGCAAAAAAAAAAAAAAGACATTGTTAATGTACCACTTAGGGTTACAATGACAAAAGTAGGGAAATACGGTGTTAGGGTTTTCAAACCTAACACTCCATCTCATACTCCAGGCAGCAACAGGAAAAATCATTATGGTTTCTCCTCTCCTGTATCCTGATGGAATGGGATCAAGCGTTAAGGTTAATAACCCCAAGGTACACCCCACAGCTGATTTGAAAGGATACAGGAGAGGTGAAACCATAATGATTTTTCCTGTTGCTGCCTGCAGGGTGGAGGTGGGGTGTTAGATTTGGGAACCATAACACCGCATTTCCCTACTTTAACCCTAACTGCTGTGAAGTTTTTGCAATGAATTTACTTACTTACTTTTTGAGATAGTATAATTTCATACTCATTTTCTTGTGGGTTGTAGGGCCCAGAGGGCTCTGTGCTTCCATCTCTCCATAGATACATACATCCATTTGGTGTGCATTTCCATTTGTAGCAAAACAGGAACTTATTTGCTTGGTTGTATGACTTGTTAAAGGAGAGAGCAAATTATACTGCCCTTGTATAACTCTCTGATGAAGCTACATCTACAGTATGAACTTTGTTACAAGTGCTCACACCTAAGAAAGCACATTAAATTACTGTAGAATTTCCAGAGGATGGCAACAAAGATGATAGCAGATCACCACAATAAGACATAGTATGAGAAGTTTAGGGCACTGAACAGCTACTCAGTACAGAACAGGACAGAGAAAGGGGACATGATTTAGACCTGGAAGTAATAGAAACAGATAAATAACATGGATACGGAAGCTCTCTTTAACTTAATTGGCAACCATAACATGAGAAGCTACAGTGTTAAGATGCAGACAGCAAGGTGTAGGAGTAAACTGACAATGCACTTCTTCACACATAGTGTGGTGGACACTTACAATGCTCTGCAACTCAAGAGGGGCTAGAATAGCTTTGTGGGAAATTATTCTCCATGAGTAGTAAAGATGGGAAGCATGGGAGGAGTGAGTAGATAGAGCAGACTAAGTATGTCAACCTCTGGACACTGCAATAAGAGCAGACTACATAGACCAAATTGCCTTCTTCTCTTAACTTCTTCATATTCTTCAAGATCAGTCTGTTTGCTGATGATACCAAGGTTGGCGTGGTGGTGGATGACCTAGGGGGATGGCAGGGGTTGCAGGATGATCTGGCAAAGCTTGAAACCTGGTCAGACACCTGGCAACTGGGGTTTAATGCCAAAAAGTGTAAGGTGCTGCATTTTGGGGATGAAGAACCCAAGGAGGAGTTACCAGCTAGGGGGAGTGCAGCTAGCCCAGACAGAGGAGGATAAGGATCTGGGTGTGCTCATTACAGGGTCAATGAACAACTCAGCACAATGTAGGAAGGCAGCTGCAAAGGCCAACAAAATGCTGGGTTGTATTGCAAGGAGTATATCCTCGAGGAGGGAGGAGGTGATTCTGTCACTGTATAGGTCATTAGTTAGACCACACCTGGAGTACTGCGTGCAGTACTGGTGTCTGTATCTGAAGAGGGACATTAAGTTACTGGAGGGGGTGCAGCGCAGGGCGACAAAGATGATCAAGGGGCTGGGGGACTTATCATGTGAGAGGAGGTTGAAGGAGTTGAACATGTACTCACTGGAGGAGAGGAGAGACAGGGGTGACATGATTGAAACCTTTAAATACATGAAAGGAATAAACAAGATGGGTACAGAGGGGCTGTTCAAAGCAAGGGAAGGGAGGGCCACCAGGGGCCATGATATGAGACTGGAGCGAGGAAGGTTCAGGAGGTAGATGAGGAGACACTTTTCTACAGAGAGGGTGGTGGCTGGGTGGAATGCGTTACCTGCAGAAGTGGTATGCAGTAGAACAGTGGACTGCTTCAAACGAGGATGGGACAGGACAAGGGGGAGTGTTAATGCAGGGGAAGGGTGGAAGGGAGGGGCAGCTGCAGAATAAGGGGTGCTAGCTGCACATTCAAGCAGACTTGATAGACCTCTAGGCCTTTATCTGCTGGCAAATTTCGTAAGTTCGTATATTTTTGTATTTTCTACTTCAAACATAAAACTTTGAAACACATTTTGTGCTCCATGAACCACAAGTAGAAGTCTGAACTACATTTTTTTGTTCGTGAACCAAACATAGTACTTTGGAGCAGATTGTCTGCTTTGATAACCAGAGGTAGTAGTTGAAACCACATTTTATGAGTCATGACCAGAATACCAAGTAACAACCACTGTTTCTGATTCATGAACAAGCATAAGTAATTCAAAACACTTTTCCTGGTTCACGAACCAGAACATTTTTAGTTTGAACCAAAAAAAGTGGTTCCAACCAGAAATCACTCGGGAGAGATTGTGAGTGTGTGAGATTGTGCTGGAGACAGAGGGAAGGGAACTGTGTTTTAAAGTTTTAGAAAAGTCTACATTGGGAGAATCAGGGGCACTGTGTGAGTGTATGACATGCAGTATTCAGGGATGAAAATAATGTAACTGAGCCTTAAGGGAATGAACTATCTATGCCTTAGGCAGAAACTGTATGGAGCCCCAGAGTTGAATGAAGGTGGTGTCTGAATGATTCAATGAAATAAAATCTGAGCAATCGAATTTCTGACAGTAGCTCTGGAGTGCTTTGAAAGCTGAATACTCCTAAGGCTACCCAACCTCCTGTGTCCTGTGTTCCAGGCAATGGTTTTGGGCTGCTATGCAGGCTATGGGTCTCCCAAAAGCAATCTGGCTCCTCATTCCAGCGAGCTCTGCATATGTAGCTTGTTCCCACCTTGTGCTGGTCTGGTAATGCTCTACGGAGGGGGGGAGGTAACTTGTTCCCACCTTAAGTAGGTCAAAATTTAAGTTCAAGGCTCTGTATTGGGTAAATTCTTCTCACAGTAGGCTTCTGATATGGCTCTGGGTGGGGTAATGTGTTTACACCATAGGCCCTCAAGATACCAGAATGGATTTCATATGGATCTGAATTTGTTTGAAATGGTTGACTCAGTACAATCAATTTACCTTATTAATTGCTTGTTATATTGACATCTCCTACCTCATAAGATATCCTCTATTTATAATTATAATTTGGTTGTTGTCACTGAATTATTTTAGTATTATTTTCTGTACTAAAGTGTGGCTAAGATAACAAAGCCAGGCACTGTGATGCAAGTGCCATGGTATGACACATACTGTAGGCTCTGTAATAAAATGGTCAGTTATGCTTTAAGATGCATTGACATGTTTCATTGTCTTGGAAGATGGCACTGAGAAGTGGATGGCATGAGAGCTGCTAGCAGATTGTATTCTGATGGATTCTTCCCTGATTTTCTAATATTTTTCCCGAGTACTTCGTCCCACTTGAAAACAAAATGTTTATTAAGTGCTTCACGCTTTTCACATGCTCTCACTATTTAGCACCATATACAGTATAGCCCAAACAGATTTGCTCCATGTGAGCCACTTTTGTTTGCTTGATTGTCCGCCCAATGTCGAAATCCCTTGGTGAGCATTCTACAAGACCAAGAACCGCTAAAAGGTCAACTCCCTATGCTTCTGAGACTCATTTCAAGAGTAAAATCAGTAAGCAAACAAAAATATCCATTGTATTTACATCTCACTGGATTGCTGCTTTTGTGTTCTGACAAAAGGACCATAGCAGTTCAGTGAGCAGCCTTTGGCCCAGTTGTTAAGTCCTTTTTTCCTGACATTATGAGACAAGGTCCCTGACATTATGAGTCAATGAATTTCTTGTCTCTGAGTCATTATAGGAAACGCCACTTCAAACCTTGAGTTTGGTTCATACAATGCCCATGTAAACTGAGCAAGGAAATGAGTGAGACAATAATTTGATAGCAGCAGGTATGGAAGCTGGTGAGAAGTTAATACTAATCACTCCAATAACAGAAATGTCTGCTTTTCCACCTATTACAGATGAACTGTTATATGCCACAATATTTTCTGTAAAAGGAAAACAACATTATCCTTTGCTTCCAGAGTGTCAGGAAAAAATACAAGGTACCTCCAATAGGTCATCTGTTTTCAAAGAAACGTGACTTATGGTGCAATTGGCAGAGCCACCCAAGCCTTTAACAATATCAGACAAAGTGAAGCTCACTACTGCAATTCATACCATCGATACAATTTCTTTAAAATCCAATCAGTCTATTATTTGTGACATAAACTAACTGTTACAGTGCATCAGAGTACATATAGTGGAAGTGAGTCCTTGCAGCTTTGTGATAATAGCCCTTCTCCACAATCCTTAATTCTACCTGAGGTTAGTTTTAATTTTGGGTCTGAAGTGCAAATGGCTTTACGATGCCAGTTGGAAACCACTTTTGTCCACCGGCGTCTCACCGACTGGAACCATGTCGATCCCAAATTGTGGTTTACATGATTCCAGTGTGTCTCCCCCAGTCCGTTCATTGTGTCTGGGGGCTTCACCTCCCAAATCCCCCATGTGGGAGGGATCTGCCTCCCACCCCCTTATCTATAGGATTCTCAACTCCACTTGATTCGGGGTGGGGGTGCAGGACTGGGAGACAGAGTGCCCCTGTCTCGGGCACACCAACACAGTGACCTGTAGGCAAAGTGTCAATTTTGTCAACTGGGATGTAGTTCGCTGTGTTGGTGTAGGCATACATGGTTCATACGAGTGAAAACTACTAAGACAGGAGAACAATATGCTGCTTTTCCACAACAAGAAAATATGAGTATAGCTATTGTGCCAATAAAAATGCATATAATATGCAGCAAAATGTTTCAACCTTGAGGGGGAAAACTTGGACAAAAAATCTGACAAATATGAAAACTCTGATTCTCAAAGGAAAAAAGATAGCGATCACTATGCAAATGACAAAGACAACACAAGTAAACAAGATAATGGGAAGGAGAGGAACTCATTCTGTTTTAGGCTAAAACTATATTCAAAGAAATACAAACATTAAAACAGGAAAGTGCACCAATTAATACATTACACTGAAAAATGGGAACTGTGTGCACAAGCCAGTCAAGAAATTATGGAGCAACGCACTCAAGTAAAAACATGAATCTCATCCTAAGAAGATGAGTCTTTAATCACTAAGAAGTCTTCACATCACCAGGACAATGACATTAAGGACTTACAAACTAAATTACCAGACTTTTAAGCGCGAGCCAGACAAAAAAATATTCACATTGTTGGGGTCCCAGAGACCTGGGACTTGCAAGCTGATTTAAATACCACTCTGCAGTGCAAGACATTTTCTTCATTCCTGGGAGAACATAATGGGGAGATGAACTTTTAAATGGACAGAATTAATTGAACATCAAGACCAAAGCCTGATACAAATCACCCACCAAGAGCTGTCATTATTAAGTTCATTAATTCAAGAGATAAAGACTTAAGAGTTGACATTAAAGGTACTACTATCTCAATATATCATGATTTCCCACTTGAAATAGTCAGTGCTTGCAAACAAATTTGACTTTATTTGAATTTTGCTATGGAAGAACAATTTCAGAGATGACATGACCTTTCCTGCAAGACTGAGAGTTCATATAAATGGTCAAGTGTTAAAGTATGATAGTTCCACTGAGGCAGACAAAGGCATAAAGCTCAGAATACCTCAAATGTTCTTTTGAGAGTAACTTGTTATTCTACACCATGTCATGAGGATGTGCAAGTATAATAAATAATCTAGAACAAGAATTAATAGTTGAAACCACTTTTCCTGTTTTGCAGACCAGAACATTTTTAATTCAAACCATAAATGGTAGTTCAAACCTGGAATCACTCTGGAGAGATTGTGAATGTGAGAAATTGTGCTGGAGACATTGAGAGTGAGAGAGAGAGACAGAGAGAGAGAGAGAGAGATGTTGGGAGACCCAGGGGCACTGTGTAAGGGTATGAAATGCAGCATGCATGGCTGAAAAATGTAATGGAGCTCATAGGGAATGAACTATCTGTGTCTCTGGCAGAAACTGTATTGAGCCCAGAACTGAATGAAGGTGATGTCTGAATGATTTAATTAAATAAGATTTGAACAACTGAATTTCCGACAGTGGCTCTGGAGTGCTTTGAACCTTGAGTACTCCTTAGGACACCCAACTTCCTGTGTCCTGTATTCCAGGTGGTGGCTTTAGGGTGCTACGCAGCTACAGGTACCCCAGAAGCCATCTGGCCCCCCATTCCACCAAGCTCCGTATGGGCAGCTTGCTCCCACCTTGGACTGATCTGCTTATCCTCTTGACAGGGGTAAGTTGTTCCCACCTTAGGCAGGTCAAAATTCAAGTCCAAGGCTCTGCATGGAGTTATTTGTTCCAAGCATAGGCTTCTGATATGGCTTTGTGTGGGGCAACATGTTTATGCCTTAGACTCTCAAGTTACCAGTATGGATTCTGTATGGATCTGAATTTGTTTGAAATATGACTCAGCGCAATCCACTCACCTTATTAATTGCTTGTTATATTGACACCTCCCATCTCAGACAATATACTGTATTTATAATTATCATGTGTTTGTTGTCACTGAATAATTGGCATATTATGTTTTGTACTAAATACAAAGTTTGGCTTGGCTCACAAAGCCAGACACTGTGATGCATGTGTCATGGTATGACACTGCAGGCTCTGTAATAAAATGGCCAGTTATGCCTTAAGATGCATTGACTTGTTTGGACATGTTGGAAGATGGCACTGAAAAGTGGATAGTGTAAGAGCTGCTAGCAGTTTGTATTCTGATGGATTCTCCCATGGGTTATTAATATTTTTCTTAAGTACTTTGTCCTACTTTAAAACAAAATGTTTATTAAGTGCTTCTTATAACATGGGCACCTTAAAACGTGCAAGGCCATTGGTTGACTGACTGTGCATGGCCATACATTAATCTCTATTATACCAACAGCTAGAGTGAGTAGGTCTTAGCCGAAATCCCTACTGAAGTCTAGCTGTAAGGTATATGGATGGGGTATTCAGAACTTGTTCACATGCAGGGAGTCCCTCCCCTGTGTAGCTGAACTCCCGGGAATTGAATCTGTGGCTGTTGTCCATGGCAGCAGCAGTGGGTTGCTCCCTCCCCTACTGTGGCTTCCATGTTGCTGCCATGGTCACTGTGTAGACCAGGTAATAGTTCCTACCCAACCATCCACCCAGATTGATCATGGAGGAAGGAGCGGTCACACAAGAAAAGCGGCAACAGGGTTATCACGGATCCTACCAACCCAACCAGATGGATTGTAAAGGAGGGAGTGGTTACAGGACAAGAGCATCAAAAGGGTTACCGGAAAGCTGCATGCAGTGGGCCCCGGACCGGGGAACAGGGCAGCAGTGTGGAGAGCAACCTATTCACCACACAGTAATTAATGTTTAAACAGGTGTAGTAGCGATAGAAAGGTTCCGAAAGGCATGCGTTCATTGAACACATGCTGGTACTTGCTTTATGTGACTGTGTAGATGCCAAATAAAAACATACTATTTGAACATACTCTGACTGTAAAAATGTTCTTAATATTAGCAAAACTAATATCGAACAATATAGGTAATGAATACTAACAATACCAACATACTAAAATGCCAGCAGAATAGGCCTAGTGGTCTTTCGTGTCTGCTCGTTTGGTCAGCCCCCACCCTGGGTGTTGACCTTGCTGCCACCCTGCCCTTTCAGGCTTCTCTCTTCCCAGTCCAGGGTATTCCCGCTGCATTGGACTTTCTACAACCCTTCCCTGTACCTGTCCCATCCCATCTTGAACTCCTCCACAGTCTCTGCTCCACCAGCCCCTCGGGTAGCGCATTCTGTGGTTCTACCACCCTCTCAGTGAGGTAGCACCTCGTCCTTTCTCCCCTGAGTCTCCCCCCCCAGCTTCCACCCATGCCCTCTAGTTACCCCTCCTTCCTTCCTTCACATCACCCTGACTGTGCCTCCCCTATTTACCCCCTTCATGTACTTGAAGACCTCTATCATGTCCCCCATCTCTTCTCTCTTCCAATGTGTACATATTTATCTCTTCAAGCCTCTCCCCATACGTCCTTTCCCCCAAGCCCCAGATCATTTTGGTTGCCATCCTTTGGACCCTATCCAAGAGTTCAATGTCCCTCTTTAAGTGTGGCCTCCAAAACTGTATGCAATACTCGAGGTGCGGCCTCACCAAGCAGTTATACAGAGGGAGTATCACTTCCCTCCTTCTGTAGGTGATACCCCTAGCAATGCATCCCAGCATCCTGTTGGCCTTGGCCACTGCCCTCCTACAAGTCTCCGAGTTGTTCATCTTGACATTCACCACCTTCCCCAGGTCCCTCTCAGCCATCGAGACTTGTAGTATTCCCCCCTTCCCTGGTGTAGATTTGGCCTGGGTTTCTGACTCATGGGTGCAGTACCCTGCATTTTTCTGCACCTCAGTTTCCACTTTCTTGACCACCTTTCCAGAGCCTCCAGGTCCCCCTGTAGGACCACCCTTCTCTCCTCCCCATCCACCACCAACCACAGCTTTGAGTCATCCACAAAGAGACTCATCTCACTCTGGACACCCTTCCTTATATCAGAGACATAGGCATTGAACAGAAGGGGCCAAAGGACCAATCCCTAAGGGAGCCCACTAATGACCCTCCTTGGAGGTGAGACTATCCCCCCAACCTCGACCCTCTTGGAGCCAGTTCCCTATCCATCTGATCAGCTGGTTCCCCACCCCCATTTCCCCCAGCTTATCCAACAGGCCCCTGTGAGGAACTGGGTCAAACGCCTTGCTGAAGTCAAGGAAGAGGACGTCCACCAGCCTACCCAGGTCCAAGGCACCCATCACCCAATCATAGAACTCCACAAGGTTTGTCTGACATGATTTTTCCAGGATGAAGCCATGCTGTCTATCACCCAAACACCCCGACTTTTCCAGTCCCTCCAGCCCCTCTTTGACAATACCCTCCATCACTTTTCTCACCACCTGTGTCAGGCTGACAGACCTGTAATTCTCTGCCACCTCCCTTGATCCATCCTTGTGAATAGGCACTATATGTGCCACCTCCCAGTCCCGGGGCATCCACCTCATCCTCAGAGAGATGCTGAAAAGCTCCACCATGGGTTTCACCAGGACAGCCGCCAGTTTCCTCATTACTCTGGGATGTAATTTATCCAACCCCAGTGCTTTCTCCATCTTAGGGGACCTGAGGGCTTCCCTCACTCTCTCTACTGTGATTTTCACCTCCGCTTCCTCAGCCCGCTGTTTTGCCTTCCCCCTCCTGCCAGTGATGGCTCCCACCTTTCCCCAGACCCGCTGATGGGTAAGGGTCACCCCTCTCCTCAGTTTCACCATCTTCTCCCATGTATGATACAGCCCCCTGCATTTTCCTTGGTAAAAAGTGAGGCAAAGTACTCATTTAGTACCTCAACCTGCTCCCCCAGGTCTTGTGCCCATCACTCCCATTTTAATCCTGCTAATCTGCCCCTTCACCCTTCATTTTCCCCAATGTATCTAAAGAACCACTTGTTCCCTCTCTTAATTTCCCAGGCCAGGTTCTGCTCCTTCCTTGCCTTAGAAGCCCTCACTACCCTAGTGGCCCTAGTGGCCCTTCTAGCCATCAGCTCATACACCCCTTGATCCCTTTCACTCCTTGAGCTCTTGAAATGCCCTCAGGCTGCCTTCTTTTCTCTCATCATCTCCTGAACCTCCCGGGTCCATCAGCAGGGATTTCAGGCCCTACCGCATTTGTATCTCACTCTTGCACAGGTGCTGGCACCATCCTGCACACCCCACAATGATTTCCCACCTACTGTCAGCATCCATGTGCGACCCTATCCCATCCAAATGCTCCTTTAGGAGCCTTCCCATTTCCTTGAAATCCCCCCCCCCAAAGTTGGTTACCTCAGTCTTTGTGCAGCCTTCCTCCCCTCCTAGGTCCAGACAGAACCAGACCGTGGCATGGTCACTCCCCACCAATGGGCCCCTTACCTCCTGGCCCCCAATCTGGTCACTGTCTGCCAGGACCACATCCAGTATCTGCACCTCCCTGGTCAGCTCCCCCACCTGCTGGGTTAGGAACACATCCTGAAAGACATCCAACAACCTCTGTTCCATGAACACTGAGGATGTCATAGTCTCCCAATCCATCCCTGGCATGTTTAAGTCACCCAACTCCACCACCCTTCCCCTGCCCAATCTACAATATCTCCCAACATCTGCCACCAGACTCTACTCCAGTTCCTCCACCAGCACACTGGGTCTGTTCACTGCTCCTATTTTTACTCCCTCCCCCTTTGTTATCAAGGTCACCCAAATGGCAAGGCAAGGCAAGGCAAATTTTATTTAAAAAGACGCCCGTCCTGGAGGCTCTGGGTGCTGTACATCAATCAAATAAATACAGCACAGCACAATAATAATCAATTAAATACACTGCTCCAAACAAATTAAAACAAAATTTACTACACAATTTGCTACCCTCAGCTACAGCTACATTTAGAATCTCTAAAACTAAAGTAAACATCAAAATTTTTTTTTTAAAAAACAAAAATAAACTATAAAATCTGGGAATGCCTGATCATACAAGAATGCCTTGAGGTGGGCCTTAAATACCTCAACAGACGGGGCCCCCCTAACAACTAAAGGGACCGAATTCCACAGGATGGGGGCAGTGACACTAAATGCTCTATCGCCAGCAGTTCTTAGCCTCGTCCTGGGAATCGCGAGAAGGCCCCTAGAGGAAGAACGGAGGGAGCAGACCGAGACAGCAGGTGTAAGAAGGTCAATCAGGTAGCCAGGGCCCAGGCTGTGTATGGCCTTAAAGGTGAGAAAACTCACCTTAAAGAGAACCCTCCACCTAACTGGCAGCCAGTGCAGTTGACTCAGCACCAGAGTAATATGACAGTATTTAGACCGTCCTGTCAACAACCTCGCTGCTGCATTCTGCACCAGCTGCAGTCAGTGCAGGATACCCCCAGAGACCCAGAGATAGAGTGCATTACAGTAGTCAAGCCTGGACATCATGAAAGCATGCGCCAAAGTAGGGAGGTCCAGTGGCGGAACTAAGGGCTTGATCCTGACGATATTCCTCAGATGATAAAAGCTAGTATGGACAACGGAAGCCACCTGAAACTCAAGTGTCAAACTGCTGTCAAGAATAACACCCACATCATGCACCCTAGAGTAGGCCTTCAATGGTATAGAGCCAAGGCAAAGTCCTGTCTCTGCACCAGAGGCCAACCTATCACACCCTCTGTTTGACTCAACCACCAGTACCTCCACCTTACTGGGGTTCAGTCTCAACCAGCTGGAGGCCATCCAGTCATTGATTTCAGCAAGGCAGCTGTTAAACACTTCTACTGCACAAGATGTTCCAGGGGCAAAGGAAAAGTACAACTGGGTATCATCAGCATAGCAGTGAAAACCCAAGCTGTACTTCCTAATGAGCTCTCCCAAGGTTAGCATGTACACGGCAAACAACATCAGTGACAAGACCGAACCCTGGGGAACTCCGCACAACAGGTGGTCAGGGGAGGAGGAGGAGGAGAAATTCTCCATCACTACCCTCTGCCTCCTGTTAGATAAAAAAGACTCAAACCAGCAGATGACAGAGCCGGCGAGTACGCAGAATTCCCTTAGGCAGTCAAGTAACACTCGATGGTCTACCGTGTCAAATGTTGAAGAGAGATTGAGGAGAACAAGAATTGTCTCCTTCCCTCGATCTCTAGCCCTAAGGAGGTCATTGTGCACCCGAACTAGTGCAGTTTCTGTGCTATGCCTCGCACGGAACACAGACTGGAGCGGCTCATAAAGATTGTGGGTGAAAAGATGCTCCTCAAGCTGAAGCGCCACCGCCTTCTTGACAATCCTACCTAAAAATGGAAGATTGGAGATAGGATGGTAATTTGCCTTGACGTCAGGGTCCAACGACATTTTTTTCAGAAGGGGTCTCATCAATGCCTCCTTCAAGACATCAGGAAAGATCCTCTTTGACAAGGAACACCAGACAATCAGGGCAAACATCGGGCCAATGGAGTCAACACATCTCATTAAGAAATGAGTCTGCACCGGGTCCAGTTCATGAAAGGTGTGCCGAAGCTTGGAGGCAATCTCAATGACCTTAGCCACCTCCACCAGTACAGACTCACCCTAAACAGGTGGAGTGCTCTCCGGTCACCCACGGTGACCACTGTCGGCCAGATTCTGGTCCACTGACTGGACCCCCTGCCTGATGGCAGACACCCGGTCTGAGAAAAACCGAGCAAACTCATCACACAATGCATTTGAAAAGGCTACCTTCGGCTGTAGACAGGAAGGATGAAGGAGCCTGTCCACAGTCTGAAAGAGAACAGTTGGTCAGTTCCTTCCCGGCTCAATCTCCCTGGACAGGTATTCTGCCTTCTTACAGTTGATTGCCCCCAGGTATGTACCATAGTGCATACGTAGGGCCAGTTTGTCTACCTCCAGGCCAGACTTCTGCCAGCAGTGCTCTAATGTCTGACCCAAGGTCTTCATCTCCTTGAGCTCCCATCATACCAAGGGGACCTCAAGTGAGAAGACGTGGGTCGTACACGAACTGGTGCGAGGGAGTCAAGTGCACCAGAAAGCACCTTATTATAGGCTTCCACTACTGCGCACACACCCCCAACGCATGCATTATCCACACTAGATAGGTCAGACACCGTCAAGAAACCCTTAGGGGTCAACCCCCTCAAAGGGTGATAGTTGACCATCTCTGTAGGGTGAGGGCTACCGAGGGGGGCCCTGAACCGGAACTTCACCATGCAATGATCGGACCAAACAACCCTATCAATGCTGAGACTATTTATCTCAAGCCCCAGTGAGAACACCAAATCCAACATGTAGCCACTCTGATGAGTCACGGAAGAAACTCCCTGCGCAAAGCCCAGAGATTATATCATCTGGAGGAAGTTATGATCAAGTCGAGAGGATTCATCCTCTGCCCAAACATTGAAGTCCCCCAGCACTAAACATCTGGGGGCCTCCAATGTTTCCCGGATGATGAAATCGGCCACTTCCTGCAAAAAATCTCCCGTCACCCCAGAAGGGAGGTAAATCTTGAGAACCAAGCAGCGTGCGCCCAGACCCCCACAAATGGCCACACATTCAAATAAATGTGGTGCTCTCACTGGGTGCACGGTGAAGTCCAGCTCAGATCTAAAACAGATGGCTACCCCCACCACCCCTGTGTTCCACTCTGGGGCGGTGCACTACGGTATACCCAGACGGGATGGTGGCCTTTAAAACTGGGCCAGCATCATCACCAATCCAGGTCTCCGTAATGCAAGATAGATCAGCCAAAGAAACCAAGTCCACCATAATTGCAGTCTTGTTTCTGACCGACCTGGCATTGCAAAGCACTGCCCTCAGGGGATTTGAGGACAATGCAGCCCTTCTGGCTACCTGCCCACTCGGTCTGGTGGGAACCATGGTGACAGGAACTAAACATGTTTGGCCTCTCCCAAGTCCCGTCTAATCCCAGGGCACCTTCTGCACCCCACTACCTTTATCCTGCCACCCGGATTGCAAAGGGCACCCTGCCCTGATCGAGTCCTATGACTCCTCCCAATTCCAGCCTCCCTACAGCGCCTTGCCATAGTATCTGACACAGGGAGGCTGAAGAAAGGCCAAAGATTGAGTAGCCGGGATGCCCCATACACTATCCTGGCCTGCCCCAGGCCTGCATACAATCCCAGACACATCTCCCAACTACGTAATCCCAAGACCAAAACAAAACTCAATACCACTGCCTCCACACTACAAACACATACACACACACACACACACACACACACACACACACACACTCACAACACAGACAAAGACGCACAAATTAAATAAACACTAAACCCCCCGCAAACAACCCCCTGAAAACAAAACTCAAAATTAAATCTTGGAAAACAATTCAGGAAAGCAAACTGCAAAACAATACCCACCCAACTAAAAATGCAAATAAGATACCACCCTATTCCACACTATTTAAACTATTTTAATCTCAAAAAACAAAATCTAATCAAATAAATAAATCAAACTAACCACCCACCCCACCCAAACAAGACTATGCAGCAATAAAACTATAATAAAAATTAAAATTATAAAACATCAGTCCAGGCTCCAAAGTCTCCAAATAAATGATGTGAATCCAGGGGAGAAAGATGGTATAATGCCATAAGGAATCCACGTCACGAAAGTCCAAGTCACAGAAAACTAAAAGTATAAATGAAGCTTAAAACCAGAAAACAAAGTAAAACTTAAGTAACCCTCCTCTCACTGAGGAGTACAAATTAAATTAACATAAAAAACAGAACAATATTTAATGCAGATTCAACGCCCCCCAGGCAGTCTCACTACCTGAGGGTCAAAGAATAAACTGGGCACTCTCACTGCCCGAACAAAGTTTGCAGAGAAAGTAAAAATGTGTTCTGACTGCAAATCTGGGATTTTGGCACCTCAAATTCCTGTAGATAGTTTCTCCATGGCAGAAAACTTCCCGATGTAATCCAAATCTTCATTAGAGTAGAAAACACCCAGTAGCAGCCCAGGTATTTCTTGGAAACCAAGCCAGACATCCCGAAGCCCTATCTGTAGGGGCTGCAACTAGAAACATCTGCCCCACCACCTTGGCACCCCACCTGCACCAGCCCACTGGCTGGCCAGCAAGGGGCCTTGGAAGAACCACAGGCCCACCTGCCTGCTCCCCGGTCAATCCAGCCTGGCCTTCCCAGGTAGAAACAGCCTCCAGTGGCTAACCATCCACAGTTACAGGATGATGCTGTCCAGACTGGAAGAACTCCACGACAGACCCAAAATCGGTTGATCTAAGACAACTCCTCCACAATAAATCCAATTAAGCTCTCGGCCGATGCAGCTCCCCTTTCAGGGTCTCCACTGCATGTTCTTAGCCAAATGCACCCTCTTCTACATGGCAGAGTGCAGTATGCTTGCTGCATAGCAGACTCCCAGTCAAGATGCCATTATAGTCCAAACACAGTCCTGGAGAACTCCTCTTCAAAGGCTCAAAATGCTCCTCCCGTATTCACTCCATGCATTTGACTGAGTGATCCAAACCAGGAAATGTCAGCTCTCCTTAAACCACACAATCTGACGTTATAATCCAAAGTGGGGTCCAAGTTTTCAATTCAGATCAAACCACGTTAAATCAGGTCCATCAACTGAATCAGGTTTCAATACTAAATCAGGTTCCAACATGAACACTTTCCCGAACAGAAAAATATATGTTGTACGAACTGCAGAAATCAATTTGCACAGTTCATGCGCCGCTCACAAAGCCGTCTGGCCCACTCCACTATGGAGTCCAGTTCTAGCATAGACAGTTTCCTGAACAAATGAAATATGTGTCGTACGAACTGCAAAAATTAATTCACAAAGTTCATATGCCGCTACAAAGCCATCAGGCCAACTCTAATGTGGTTGGGGGTGCCATTAGACACAATGGAAACATTTGCAGTCTATTTGTTCTACTTGTGCTAGTATCCTTTTTGGGATGGCCAAATTCTTTTTTCATGTGGTCATATGAAAAATGTGAAAGTAAGTCAAGAAAAAGGATATACAAATTAAAAAAAAAACATTGGGGGTGGCATTTTAACACTAATACAGTGCAGAAACCATCTATGGTGCTCTGACGAGTAAGATATGTATGTTTGCCTCTCTGTAGGTTGTCATTTTTTGGGAGAGTTAATTTTTTTTAGACAAAAATGGAAAACAAAATGATGGAAAACTAAAAATATTTTTTTCCCTCACGAATAAAGATTCTTTTTTCATTTCATACAGTTATCTTGAAATTCTTACTGAGCATGCTCAAAACCACTTTTGTAAAATAAATAAATAAATAAAACTTTAGAAAGGATTACAATTTTTTTCAACAAACAAGTAAAAGGCACATCTGTTGGCCAGCCCCTTTCTAACCTGAACATTTCAGACCAAATTTTCACTTCATCAGGGTGGTAACCAAATTCAAAGAAAAAAAAAACAGAAAAAACAATTCCGAAAAATTCACTTTTTGCCCTATCCAGATCTCAGAATCCACACATCCAACCAGAATGAAACTAGGCACATCCAGAGATTGTTCCAGCAAAACTGCTCATGCAAAATATCATGCAAATCTGTTGAACAGTTGCAAAGTTATTAAAGTGTACAAATTGGGGTTTAACATTAAAGTACCTACTTAACCCTAACTATAGGGGTGCTGATGCACACATATACAGTATATATATATAGATACACACACAGTATAGGGGTGTGGCAGTGCCCTTACAGTTATTTCATATGTTCATAGGTAATTATGAATTCAGGAGGCCATAGGCCTTTTTAGAACTCACCACCAATGAAGGTGGATTAAGTAACTCACTGTGGGAACTGTATTTTTTTATTTCCCATAAATTGGTCTAAGCTATATTTAAAATTATTCACATTCTCACTTTCCACTTCCATTTCTGGAAGCTCATTCCATGGTGTTGCCACTCTCTGAATGTACCATTTGTTCCTCTTTTTGGTCTTCCCCTTTGAGTTTTCGATTATGAGTTCTAGTACTAACAGTGGTTTTGTTTCTCACTAGTCCTACAGTCTCCATTAGGTGGCCACAGACTACTTGACCAAGCACAATCTGCTCTGTCAAGAACAGCACATTTTCAGGAGGGGTCATAGCACCTCCACAGCTCTCGTTGAATATACCTCCTATATACACAAGTCCTTGGATCATGGTGAAATAGCAGGGGCTCTTTATATCGATCTGACCAAAGCTTTTGATACGGTCAGTCATGAGCTCCTTCTCCACACTCTTTCATCCCTTAACATCACCCCAGAAGTCATCACCTGGCTTACTGACTATGTCAAAGATAGGACCCACAGGTAAAAACAAATGGGTCCACATCATCCAGGAAAACTGTCCACTCAAGGGTCCCACAAGGGTCCATACTAGGCCCATTACTTTTTAACCTCTTTCTAAACTCTCTCCCCAAATCCTGTAGTGGGAAACTTCTACTGTATGCTGATGATTCTGTAGTCTTCTGGAAGCATCATCAGCTCAGCACTTTCCAATCCACCCTGCAGACCTTCCTTGGTGAGCTCGAAACCTGGTTCTCTGAACACCGACTTATACTCAATTACACAAAAACCAAAGCTAAGATCTTCACACATTGACAAAACCCACTCCGGAACACACCTCTTACCATCACAAACTCTCTTGGCGTCGCTCTGGAACAGGTTAACATTTTTAAATACTTGGGCTTCTGGTTAGACTTCTCTCTTACCTACCACAATTACATCAAAGAAGTATCCTCCTTGGTTAATACCAGGTTAGGGATCCTCTTCAGACATAGGCACTGCTTTCCCCCTCAGGTGATGCATCTAGCAGTGTTCTCCTCAATATGGACCCTGACTGACTATGGCATAGTAATTTATGGGACTGCGGATCATACTGCCCTGTGTAGCACAAACCTTGCCCTCAACAAAGCCTGCTGCCTGGTCTCAAATTGTAGCAGACAAACCCATACGTGTGAGCTTTACAATCTCACCGGCTTTCTCAATTTCAAAGACAGGGTAAAGTATCACACTTGCCTTCTAGCTAAAAAGGAACTAAACAAGCAAGCCCCGGCAGGCCTCCACCCTCTTATTCAAATTGCTTCATGCAAGAGAGCTCCATGACACTCTGCAAATGCCCCCCTACTAGTACTACACTGAAGAGCATCCCTTGGGCAATGGTCTTTCTGTTATTGTGCCCCACTATGGCTAAACAACCTACCATCAACAATCCCCCTTACTTCTGGTATCAGCCAATTTAAAGCTGATCTTCAGACTTTCCTAATTTTGGCACCCTGTGACTGTAGTTAAAATAAATAACTTGTGTCAAATACCACTTAGATGGATAGCCACCCATCCTCCAAACACTCATGTCCAGCCCCTAGCTAGTATCCTCTAGGGCTAGGGCCTTGCATATAAGACCCTCCAGATCTCAAATACTGTCTTGTGAACCAAAGTGTAGACCCAGGACCTCCTTTAAGGTTCCCAGATGATGTAATCTTACTTAAACACTACACCAAATGTTTAATCTTCTATGTTTTTTTTTCCACTACCGTGTCATGTATTTTAAGTCTGTACTGTTGCCTAATGTATAATCTGTACCCAATGTATAAGCTTGTGATCCTAAGTGTATAGTTTCTTACTGATGTGGAGCCTTTGCAAAGGAGTCTATGACTCAAAGGATTGTAATTCCGATATCTTTCAATAAATAAATAAATAAAATAAATAAATTCTGCATAGTACTGTATGTGAGGCATAAGTCCCCTCTTAGACATCTATATTCTAATGAATACAAACCTAGATGTGGTAGCCACTGGCTGTAATCCAGATCATGCATATTCTTCACCCTTTTTTTAATTCTTCTTTGCACTCCCTCGAAAAGATTTTTTCCACTCTTAGTAGTGGAGGCACAGAAGGGGGAGCAATAATCAAGACGGGGTCTGACTAAACTGGTGTACAAAGGAATTACTACGTCTGTGATACGGCTTTTGATAGCTTTAAAAATGCACCCAGCAATTTGCTGACATTTCTTCTCCATGAGTTTGGTATGGGTTTCGAAAGTCAGTTTATCATTTACTATGATACCCAGATCTTTTTCATTTGTTGTTTCTTGTAACTGTATATTGTTGAGCCTATAGGGACTTCTGAGATTGTTATGCCCTAGATGCATAACTTTGAATTTTGTTTTATTAAAGCTCATTTTATTTTCTTGAGCCCATATTTCTAAACTGTTTAGGTTATCCTGAAACTTTTGTGCAGACTAAATGTTGTTAACAATACATCCTATTTTACAGTTGTCCGCATATTTTGACATCTATGCATTGCTGGTAATTTGCATGGAAGAAATTAGTAAATTAAATAGTGTTGGCCCTAGGACATAACTCTGGGGGACCCACTCATTACAAAACCCCATGTAGAAAAGTGTCCCCTGATAACCACTCTCTGTTGCCAATTTGCAAGCCAGAAAGATACCCAGTTTATGATGTTATTATGTAACTTAATCTTGATAATTTGTTCTATTAATATGTTGTGGGAAACAGTATCCAAGGCCTTAGAAAAATCCAAAAATATTACATCCACTGGCAGGCCTCTGTTTAGTGCAGCACTGACAGATTAGAAAAAGTGAATGAGATTTGTGAGACATTATCTACCCTGGATAAATGCATACTGAGTAATATCCCACTGTTCATTATGTTTTATGTGTTTTTCAATACATTGCTGTATCAGTTTTTCTAGTAGATTACCTAAAATTGAGGTTTGGCTGATAGGCCTATAGTTAGCTACAACCTTCTTATTTCTTGACTTGTATATAGGAGTGACATTCGTCTCATTCCACACAGCAATAATTTTCCTTTTATTGAGGGATGCATTGAACAAGATTGTAAGTGGACCTAATAATTCTGCCATTGCCTCTATTAAGAACTTGGGGTGAATCCCATCAGGACCTGCTGAGGTATTCGTTTTTAGGCTTTGGAGTACTTTTAGGACTTCTTCTGAAGTGAAACAACTACACTGATCTGTAGTATTGTGAGTGCATACTGGAAAGAGGTCATTTGGCTTAAAGACACTCAGAAAATATTCATTAAATTCTATTGCCATACTGGTCTCATCACTGAAAATGTTCTTGTTAGTTTCTAAGGGTCCTATTGTAGTATGACCTCCCCTGAGGGAACCTAGATAATTACAGAATTTCTTCTTGTTCTCCTTTGTGTCTGTAGCTAGTTTAAGCTTGAAATTTTGCTTAGCTCTCCAAATGGCAGCTTTAATCTTGTTTGCCATTGCTTTGTAAGTGTTCCAGTTTATGTTAGTTTGACGCTTCTTGTATTCTGCATATGATTTTTTCTTCTGTTTGATAAGTTTTTTAATATTATTATTCCACCAAAGTGAGACTCTTTGCTTGTTCTTATATTTAATATGTTTGGGAACCCAGGTGTTACTACAATAATATATTTTATCAGAGATACTGTCCCAGATATGGTTCAAACTTTTGTTACTTAAGTTGGTCTCCCAGTCCCAAGTTGATAGGTGTTGTTTGATTTTGCACTAATCTGCTTTGAGGAAACCTTTGACTTCTGCTCATCACTTCTGACCAGCTTGAAAAAGGTCCCATGATACACACCCTCTACTTCCTGTAATTAAGCCATAAGGCTATCCAGCAAGTTATGTTCCCCTGAATTTGGTGTTCTATAAGTGCATCAACTAATTCCCCATGTGGAACCTTATCAAATGCCTTGGAGAAGTCTAGAAAAATAATTTCCACCAAGTTCCCACCTTCTAGTGCCCTGCTGACATTGCCATAAAACTCTAAGAGATTAGTCTGACATGAACAGCCGTTTGTAAAGCCATGCTGGGTATAATCAATACTGTCTGCCTAGCACATAAAATCTATGATATGTTCCTTTACGATCCCCTCCAGGACTTTGCCCAGCACTGTAGTCAGACTAAGTAGCCTATTGTTGCCCACTTCCTGCTTGGTCCCTTTTTTATAAATAGGCACATTAGCTTTTCTCCAGATCTCAAAAACCTCCCCCTGATCTAGAGACTCTTGAAACAGCACTGTTAATGGTTCTGCCAACTCCCCAGCCAGTTCCTTAATTACTCTTGGATATATTCCATCTGGGCCCTGTGCTTTGCCCTGATTTAATTTATGGAGTCTTTTCTTAATGTCCTAAACTTCAAATATGAGTCTGTCATTTATGGTGCTGTCAAGATGTGTTTTTTACACCCGTGGTTTTTACATTATACACCAATGTGAAATAGTTATTGTACTGTTCAGCCATCTGGGCATTGTCTTCCACTATGTCTCCTTCTTAATCTTTCAGTGGGCCAATGGCTTTTGCCCCCCCCCTTTATTGTTCTTGATATAGCTATAAAAGGATTTATAGTTATCCTTCACCCTACTCGCTAACTTAAGCTCATGGTTCCTCCAAGATACATTTATTGCTTTTTTTGTCTCCAGTAGTACTCTTTTGTACTTATCCCAGTTCTTTGGATGTCCACTACTCTAGGCTTTTGCATATGCCTTTCTGTTCCTGTGTATTAATCTTTTTATTCTTTGTGTCATTCACGTGGGTATTTTACCTGACCTATTAAATTTCCTTTTGGAACATTTTCTCAAACGTGAGATCCTTTGCTGCAAATGCAGAATCTTTTTCCCCACTGCCTCCATCTTGTTTACAGTTAGCGGTGACAACAAAATTAAATAACTGAAAAAAAAAACAGATTTAGTAGACAACAATAGTTGTTTTTACCTAATTGGGACCTATACAATCCCATTCTGGGGTTAGTTTTTTGATAACCTATGAAAAATCCTTTTAGCAAACCATGGAAAAAAAGAAACCGTGAAACAGGGTCCTTTTTTGCAATTTGCAAAAAAGGATTTTCTTTTTCTGCAAAGCGCAAAAAAGGCATTGTGAAACTTGATTCTTTTTTGCAATTTGCAATAAAGGAATTTTAAGACAGCTGTTTCTTTGTCACTCAACAGTTCACAAATGGTAGTTGATTTTTTTCTGAAATTTTCAGGGTACGAAGGACTTGACCCACAGATGTGACTTTTGCTGGTTTGGTGAAATTACATTACTTTTCTTTGGAGTTCTCTGTGGTTACATTTTGGTTCATGTCCCATAGGATAACATTATAATGTAAAACTTGCACAGTTGTTTCTGTCACTACATTGTGAAAAAATGGTTTGCAGTTTTGCTCTGAAATTGTTTATCGGTTGCAAAGGACTTGTGCCACTGTTGTGCCTCTTGCTAGTTTCATGAAAATATATTCATTTTGTGTCGAGTTACACAGGTTTAAAATGTTCCTGTGTTTTCTCTAGGCTAGTAATGCAATGTGAGGAGTTTTTTAATGCTGCACACTATGGGATGGGAGTGCAGGGCCCAGAGAGTCCTGCACTCCCACAGGCAAATAAGGATAGCTCTACACTATCTCAAACATTATGCATGGATGGGAGCTGGACCCTGCCCTGCCACATACAAATACAGATATGATTACGGTATTTCACAAAAAGTATGGATGGATGGCACTATTCACTCCCACATGCAAATATGAATACTATTATAGGGTGATGGGAGCTAAATGTCCATGAAGGGCCTGGAAGACCATGTGCTTCCACAGGCAAATATTCATAGGATTATGGATTAACAGGAGTGCTAGGCCCAGGTGGCCCTGCACACCCACAGGGAAATAAGGATACAATTGTAATCCCTCAAAAATTATGGTTGGATGGGAGTACAGAGGCAGGAACTGGAGAGCCCTTCACTCCCACCTGCAAATAAGGATACCATTATATTATCTCAAAAAGTAAGGAGATTCTTGAGAAACAACTTTGTTAATGCATTACTTAATGTTCCAGTGAGAGATGTTTGGAAATATAGTGTTAGGGTTTCCAACCCTAACACACCACCCCCACTGTGCACACACCAACAGTTGTCTGGGGTGTACCTTGGGGTTGTCAGCCCTAACACTCACCCCATTCTCCTATACTGTACCCATCTCAGCATATTAACTCATGGAATGGGGTGAGCATTAGGGCTGACAACACCAAGGCACACCCACAATACATGTTGGTATGTACAGGGTGGGAATGGTATATTAGGGTTGGAAATCCTAACACCAGATTTCCAAATGTTTGTCACTGGACCCTAACTGTTGCATTAATGAAGTTTTTAGCCAAGAAAAAAAAAATATATATAGGCATATGGACAGCATTTGAGAGACTTGGGTGTGCACTTAAAATGAGGTCTGTATTTTACTCATAATTTATTAAAAATACAGAATTTGTGCTCTATACTGTTGCCAATATGGTCAAAAGATAGTCTGCATAAAAAAGGGTGTATGTATTTTTATTTTATTGTGGCAGCATTTTAATGATGAAAATAGCCTTAAAAAGGGCAGCCATTTTGTGACATGGCTGTGCTACACATCTTGGTGAACATTAAATTTACTGTATTTAAAGCACAATACTAAAGTTTTCTTTTTTAGTGGACAGAGTTGATGTGTAACTGTCTTCCAGTGATTATTGATCTTATGTAGATGTAATTACATTTACATGACACCACATGCAGTTTTTTACTTTTGTGCATTACTGTGGTGTCTTATATAGCTGCATAATTTCTTTTGTGTATCTGGTAGGCTGTTGGTTAACAGACAGACACTTGACACAGGAGCTGTAGTATTGCAGAAGTCCTCCAAGGATATTTTATTTACAGGAACAAAAAAATAAACGAACGGTACGACCAAAATAACAAACACAAAATAATAACAGGCTTTGTCCCAGCAGTCAAAGTTTCAGCAGTTCCATAATCACGCAGGAGTAGCAATCGTCCTAAACACCTAGGTGTTATCAAGTCAACACCCAACTTGAATCTGACTAGCCTCATACATTGACTAACATATAAAGGGGGCTGGACTAATGGATTGGTCCGCCCATCCATCAATCAAATTATATTGTAATATAATTCTCCAAAAAACAATTATTATTTACAGTTTTGATAAGATTTTAGCATAATACTTTACTGTGAATAGTTTTAGAAATCACAGTCTGCCTTTGGATACATTGTGATAGTTATTTCAGCCTTCTGAATGCTGACAAGCACCACCCCCAGCTTACCTGCATAAAAGAAGGAAGGAAGAAAGAAAGAAAGAAAGAAAGAAAGAAAGAAAGAAAGAAAGAAAGAAAGAAAGAAAGAAAGAAAGAAAGAAAGAAAGAGGCCGGCTCTAAAGAAGCAGGCAAGCTGGGCAGTTCAATGGCGTTTTTATGCGATACTAAAAAATCCCCAACAGGATTAAAACCCTGAATATTTATCAAAATGAATCCATTTTGATGTCCCCATGACTGTCAGAATACAAAGCGTTACCAATTCTTAAAACGCCTTGAGTTTGAGTTCTGTTTCACTGGACCAGTAATACAACTGAAATGAACGTGCGCACAGTCATGCAGGGAGATACTAAAAGACCGTAGCAGCGACTTGAAATTAATTCTAGGTAGATCTTTCTACTCCTTCCCTGAATTGTTTCCACCAGGATTGTATTTCAAATAGTACTCTGGTCTCTGTACCCTTGCTTTGTACTGTGGTCAGAAATCTTTGCAAGTACGAATGACAAGATGGCAAAAATGGGAGCTTGTCTGTATAAACCTAATTTTGGGTTAAAAACAAGCAGTACATAGCATTTTTACAGGATGACAGAGTGTCTGCAAATATTGAGTTAACATTTTGGTACTATTATAATTATTTGGGTTATTGACAAAGTGAAATACAATGATGTCAGACTTAGTATGATAGAGTAAAAGGTCCCTAAGGATAAGGACAACAATAAGGGGTGCCAACAAAATATAGAACTTTATAAAGGTATCTCAGTAGTGTGCAATACATGGCTAGTCTATCACTCACTATTTACACAAAGGACAAATACACAAAGACAAGCTTTCATACTACATCCATGCTAGACAAATCACAAACATAGATATATGGGGGGGGGGGTGTTACCAGGGCCCTACCACTTACTCCTCCCCCCCCTTTTGGCAAAACCCTTCCCTTTTATTTTCTGGGATTTTCTTAGCTATCAGATCTCCCTATAATTGAGAGATGGAGCCACAGCCCACCCTCTCCACGGCTCCACCCCGGGGTCCCTAAAACAAACTTTAACTGCAACAAGTAAGAGGAAGACAGGTTTCTTCCAGATTTTCTTTCTTCATTACCCTGGGGTCTGAAGATAAATGCTCACTTGTTCCTATTCCATATCTTGACAAGTAATCAGCATTTCCATTTGTAACTTCCTTCCGGTGTTTTATTACAAAGCGGTAGGGTTGTAGTGAGAGATACCACCACATAATTCCTGAATTTCAATCTTTCATATTGTGTAACCAACAAAACAGATTACGATCCATCCAAATCTCGAATTCAGTACCCCATAAATAAAATTGAAGGGCCTCAATAGCCTACTTGATCGCCAAGTATTCCTTTTCAAAAGTGGAATACTCGGTTTCACGTTCATGTAATTTTCAGCTAATATAGATGATAGGGTGTTCTTCCCCATTAATACACTGCATTAACACAGCCCCAGTACCCCGGTTGGAAGCGTCTGTTTGCAGTACAAAAGGATGTGAAAAATCAGTCTACCACAGTGTATTCTGTCTTTATGCTTTGAGGTTTGTTTTCAGTGCCCGTTCACATTGCTTAATGTGTTTCCCCTGCACAAATCTGCACTCTTAATGCAGTGGTACATAGAGCCTACTAGGAGCAACAGCATCAAAATCTGTGGCTCTTGCTGTCATGTCCATGTTACCCACGTGGATGATGATGGTGTTGGTATTGGTACAAATAGCCGGGACCAGAAGGTGACATCAGGCATTCAGGTTTGGTACTCTGGCTCTAAGCAAAACTGTTCTCTTCGCACTGCTTCTTTCATTTACCATTCTTAAAAACAGGTAGAATGAAGCATCGTCCATTTTAAATCTGGCATTCTGTACAGGAGTTTGGACAGATCTCAGAGGTCTCCAGTCACTAGAATACATGCTCTTCAGCATTGTGCTGCAAAACAGCAAGTTAAAATTCTGGGAGGCATATTAAATAGTGACTGGTTAAAGAGCAGCAGTCATTCTGTGTCATTTTGGGGACAGAAAAAATAAAGTATTCACCTTAAGAGTTCATGGTCCTGCTGTTTGTGAAGGGCCCCTCTTCAAAACAGAGGATGATTGGATTAGTGGGCTGTGCAGCATAATGAGTATATTTTAAATTTTTGTTTGGGAAGTATATCAGCAGAACTTTCCCTCTGGTTCTAGCACTGTGTAAATGGGGCATATTAAATAGTATAGTTTAAAGTTGTGTTTGGGAAGTATATCAGCTGAACTTTCCTCTGGCCCTGGCACTGTTTAAATAGGGCATATTGAATGCTATCTGGTTATAGTGCAGCAGTTGTGTTCTATCATCTTTGTGGGCAGAAAAGTAAAATGTATGTGTTCTCTTATGGCCCAGCCATTTGTGAAGGGCCCCTCTTCAAAATGGGCTGTGCCTATATGTGACCAATCTAATCAAATAGAGTTTTGTTTGAGATTTATAGTATTTTGTTGACAATCCATCCAGTGGGTTTTCATTGTATAATTAGATTTTTTCAGAATATTGTCAATATTGGTGAACTTTCCCCTGGTGATTACTTTAATCATGTTTAAATGGGGAAAAAGCAACACCTGTGGGGTTCCTACTGGTAAATTCTGAGAATGTGTGTTTGTCGAATAAATGCTGCACCTGTTGATGTGATGATGGCTCTATTTTAAAAGTGTGTATGTGGAATGAATATAAAAGTTGCACTCTGAAAATGTTCTAAATAAAAATAAATGCAATTTGTGAGAGATGCTTGTAATTTTTGGAAAGAAGGGGTGATGCTGGCTCAGGTTAAGATAGGTTTGTGTGTGTGTGTTTGTGTGTGTGTGTGTGTGTGTGTGAGAGTGTGTGTGTGGGGGGTAGGGTGTTATTTTATAATCATAAAGTTGCCTTTCTTGATGTAAGATTATAAAGGAGCATCATTGTATTGGCATACTGACCTAGGGGATCAGGTGTGGGTGGTGACATAATATATTGGAACTGTCTGAAATAAAAAAAAAATACTACAGCAATGGTACCTACCTCAAAAATGCTTTTCATGGCATTGGTCAGTTCATTTGAGGTTATGGGTGGTTACCACGTGTAGGAATGAGACTGCTTCTAAACTAGACATCAAGTGGTGGCATAATATGTTGGAACTTTTTAAAAATAAAAGAATATAACACTTGGACCTACCTCAAAATGACTGCTCGTGGCATGGGGGGGTACCATGTGTTATAACTGGGTCATTGCCTGGGTGTACTGGTGCCTGTAGGGAACACCATTGTTCTGGATTCATCTGGAAAAAACATTTTCCTGATTTAATTATAAGACTGTTTCTAAATTAGATGTCAAGTGATGGCACAATATGTTGGAACTGTTTAAAAATAAAAAAAAATACAGCACTTGGGCTTACCTCAGAAAGGCTGCTCATGGCATTGCTTAGTACATTCAATGGTATGGGAGGGATATCATGTGTAGTACTGTAATCTCGTCATTGCCTGGGTGTACTAATGCCTGTTGGGCAACATCAGTGGTTTGGATTCGTCTGGCAAAAACATTTAGCAGATTTATTTAGAATGAGACTGCCTATAAATTAAATGTCAGGTGTTGGCATAATATCTTGGAACTGTTTGAAAATAAAAAAATACATCACCTGGGCCTGACTCAAGCAGTTTGGATGTGGCATTCCATGTGCAGTAAAATAATCCTGCAGCAGCAGTGTCCCTGTAATGCATGTGGTGGTGAGCAAAGGGTGGGCCTGTGTGATATTTTGGCATAATTTTCCCCATGATGGCTGGCACTGGGTTGCCAGGGGATGCCATGCAATGCCTGCATCTACAGTTATCAACACCAAACAGCTTTCCTGTGTGCTATCAGGTTGTTAACTGTGGTTGGGCCTGCCCTTAGTTTGACTTTGTGGAGGTACAGTGATCTCAAAATGACCCCTGATGTGGCTCATGACCACTGTGTAAAATCCAGCTGTCTCTTGCCTTGCCTTTGCTTGTTCATGGGGAACTTTGGTGTATCGTTTTGATGTGTAGAGCAGTTTGGATGTGGCATTCCATGTGCAGAACAAGAACCCTGCTGCAGTATCCATGTGATGCATGTGGTGGTGAGCTTAGGGTGGGCCTGATTGATATTACCGCATCATTTTCCCCTCAAAGACCAGCACGGGGTTGCCAGGGAGCATCATGTGGCACCCTCATCTATAGTTATCAGTACCAAACAGCTTGCCTGGGTGTTTTCTGGTTGTTAACTATGGTTGGGCCTCTTCTCAGTCTGGCACTGCGGAGCTACAGTGATGGCAAAATGGCTCCTGATGTGGCATGGTACTTATCAATGTGTATTGGCTGTTTGGTTGATAATAAGCCATTAATAAAAGTTGTACCTTGTATTTCACATGTTGTATTGCTACTGTGGTATTTGCGTTACCCACATCAGTAGTATGCAAAAGAGATGGTCCCATAATAAATCAAGAACAACCAAGTGATTTGTTTGTGTTTATCTTTCTGCTTAATGTCCAGCTTAAGTGTGAAAGGCATGTTGACTGAGCATAAACAGTATAAGCATGAAGTAATGAAACTTTGGTAACCTCTTTTTGTATTTTTAGTGCTGTCTACATTGGAGGATAAATAGCAACACATAGGTATGGAAGAACATCAAATCATTAGATGTTGCAAACAAATACACTTAAATAGAAGACAGAGACACTGCATTTGAAATTTTTATTTATTATTATAAATGGGAAATAATGCATAATGGACACCGCGTTACCCACAAAAGTTGTTTACATGTCATAAATGACTATGTCATTTTTCCAAATTGAGAAATAAAGAACTATCTTTATATCTTGTATTATGCAACTATCACATATACACATTACAATTAAGGTTGAGTCTTGCCTAATTACAAAAACTTTTTTTGAGTGTATGAATGTCACACTTTGTCTCTCGATTACTGTCTACACAGCTATATATATATATATATATATATGTGTGTGTGTGTGTGTTAAAAACCATCCCTACCTCCATGATAATGAATGGAATGTTATCTCGGGGCAGGAAGTACACATAGATAAATACAGATTTTAAAAAGGGTCTTGCACATATTCAAATTCTGAATCTAATTTCAGTGGAATTACCACAATCCTGAGATTCCTGAACTGGATCTGATACTCAAGCATTTCAATTTCCTGATTGCCATTACAGCTGTCTTCCACTAGTCCATAAGAAGTTGCTTTCACTGTTTTAATCTTTTTTGGACATCAAAGAAAGAGTTTTTGTGTTAGTGCTGACTTCCTTTCTGATTGTTGCAATGTTCTCCCTGTGTGTCTTGATGTTCTCCAGTAGGAAGTCAACCATTAAGTTAAAGGCTTCAGATTTACAAAAGGTGCTTAATGCAATCTAAAATAGATGCTATTGCATCTCATAGCCTACAGTAACTGTGAAACATAGAAACATAGAATTTGAGGGCAGATAAGGACCGCTTGACCCACCCAGTCTGCCCATTTCCCTACCTAATGGATAAGCTGCAGATCCTAGTTAATCAGCAGCCTACTTCTTCCTACCCCCACCCCCTAGAATTGCCTTATGACTGTCCCATGCATGCTTGAATTCCACCACTGTTTTTGACTCCACAACCTCCTCCAGAAGGCCGTTCCATGCATCCACAACCCTCTCTGTGAAAAAATACTTCCTTAAATTACCTCTGAGCCACCTTTCCTCTATCTTCAAATTGTGTCCCCTTGTTCTTGCACACCTCTTTTTTTGAAAGATGCTACCCTCTTGGACTTTGTTGATTCCCTTGAGGTACTTGAAAGTTTCTATCATGTCCCCCCTCTCCATCCTTTCCTCGAGGCTGTACATATTAAGCTCCTTTAGTCTCTCTTCATATGTCTTCCGGTGCAGACCCTGAATCATTTTAGTTGCCCTCCTCTGGACAGCTTCCATCCTGTCTATGTCTTTGCAGAGACTGGGTCTCCAGAACTGCACACAGTACTCCAGATGGGGTCTCACCAGCTGTCTGTACAGAGGGATAATAACTTCCTGTTTTCTACTGGTGATGCCTCTCCCTATGCATCCCAGTATCCCCCCAGCCCTCCTTGCTGCCCTTTCACATTGCTTGCCCACATTTAGGTCATCTGATATGACTACCTTTCCCTTGGAAAGGTCCCTTTCCATTTTTGTTGTTAGTATCTCACCCCCCATTGTGTACTCTTCCCCTGGGTTTTTGTTTCCCAGGTGCATTACCTTGCACTTCTTAGCAGTGAATCTAAGCTGCCATACATTTGACCATTCCTCTAACCTTGCCAAGTCCCTTCTCATCCTTTCCACCCCACCTTGTGCATCAAGTCTGTTGCAGTTCTTTGTGTCATCTGCAAAGAGACATACTTTTCCTTCCAGTCCCTCTGCAATGTCGCTTATAAAGACATTGAAGAGGACCGGTCCTAATACTGAACCCTGCAGTACCCCACTAGTAACCCCTTTCTTCAGAGTGGACCTGCTTCATTATTACCTCCTGTGTCCTATTCTCAGCCAATTCTTTACCCAGGCTGTCATCTTGGGACCCACTCCCAGGCTGGCTAACTTGTATATTAATCTTTTGTGTGGGACTGTGTCAAATGCCTTGCTAAAGTCTAAGTAGGCCATGTCCACAGCCCCTCCCTGATCTACTACTTTGGTCACCCAATCAAAGAATTCTATCAGATTCGTCTGGCATGACCTTCCCACTGTGAATCCATGCTGCCTTGGGTCCTGTGCCCCTCTGGCCTCTAGATACTCGACAGTTCTTTCCTTCAGAAGTGATTCCATCATTTTCCCTATCACTGAGGTTAAACTAACAGGTCTGTAGTTTCCTGCTGCTGCCTTGCTCCCACTTTTGTGAAGGGAAATCACATCTGCCCTCCTCCAGTCCTCGGGTACCACCCCATCCTCCCATGATTTGTTAAAGAGGGTAGTCAGTGGTGTCACTAGTTCTACCCTTAGTTCTTTTAGAATTCTGGGATGAATCCCATCAGGCCCCATTGCTTTGTCACCTTCAGTTTTAAGAGTTCTTTCAGAACCCTTTCTTCTGTAAAGGGGCTGG
Source organism: Neoceratodus forsteri (assembly GCA_016271365.2). Classification (NCBI taxonomy): domain Eukaryota; kingdom Metazoa; phylum Chordata; order Ceratodontiformes; family Ceratodontidae; genus Neoceratodus; species Neoceratodus forsteri. Next base: position 535,544,035 of record CM057459.1, on the reverse strand, counting down.
TATCAACTTCTGTATCCAGAGTGTTTCTATTTTTTGTTTTAGGTACCCCCCTCTTCATTTGTAAATACTGAGCAAAAATATTTGTTTAGTATCTCTGCCTTTTCACAGTCACCCTCTGCACACACCCACCCCACCTTTATTAAGCCTCATTATCCCTCCCTTGGTCTTCCTTCGCTCCCTGATGTACCTATAAAAGGTTTTATCCCCCTTCTTAACTGAGTTGGCTATCTTTTCCTCGGTTTGGGCCTTTGCTGTTCTGACTGCCTTCCCAGCTTCCTTTTGCTTTAACTGATACAGTTCTCTGTCCTGCTCCTTCTGTGATTCCTTGTACTTACTGAATGCTTTCTTTTTCTCTTGAACCTTCACTGCCACTTCCTTTGAGAACCATAGTGGTTTCTTACATCATTTTGTTTTGTTTATTTGCTTCACACAAAGGCTTGTTACCTCTGTAATGGCAGTTTTTATTATTCCCCATTGTTCTTCCACCCCTCCTTCCTGCCCATTTGCTAGTGCATTCCTTAGGCACTCACCCATTTTGGCAAAGTCAGCCCTCCTAAAGTCCAGTACTTTTGCCTTTGTATGGCTTGACTCTATTACTGTGTTTAATGTGAACCATACTGTTCGATGGTCGCTAGTTCCCAGATGGCTACCCACTTCTACATCTGTGATCCTCTCTGCATCTTCATTTGAGAGGACCAGGTCTAAGATTGCTCCCTCTCGAGTGGGTTCCAATACTAGTTGTCTAAGGCATGCCCCTTGTAGGGCATCTAGAATAACCCCACTCTTCAAAGTGGCTGCTGCAACTGCACTCCAGTTAACATCTGCATATTCAGATCACCCATCAGCAATATCTCCCCTTTTTCTGCCATTCTAAGTATACTTTCTATCATTTCCTTGTCCATTTCCTCCCCCTGAGAGGGGGGTCTGTATACAACCCCTGTGCAGATTGTGGTGTCATTGCCTGTCTCCAAATTGACCCACAGTGCTTCTTCTCCTCCCTGTTTACCCTTTTGTTCTGTTGCTTTGATTCCTTCCCTTATGTAAAGAGCTACTCCTCCTCCTCCTCCTCCTCTTTTACCCTCCCTGTCCCTCCTGTAGATAGTGTATCCTAGTATGTTTATGTCCCAGTCATGGTTTTGTGTGTACCATGTTTCTGTGACTGCCATGATATCCAGGTGTTCCTCCTCCATCAAGGTCACTAATTCAGGAAGCTTGTTACCCAGACTATGGACATTGGTACTCATTGCTCTCCATTTTTTGATGACTTTACCTTCTGTTGCAGCATCCCACACTGACCTTTCTACCTCGGTCTTATTCTCATTTAGTACCCTGTTTTGTAGGGAGAGGCTGGGATTTTCCTGCTGCTTATCAGTGCCTACCCCCTTGACTAGTTTAAAAGCTTGCCAATGAAGCATTTAAACCAATTGCTCAAAAGACTTGTTCCCTTCCTGGACAGATGCAGACCATCCTGCTGCATCAAGTATCTTTTGTTTAAAGAATCAAAATAATTTACAAAAAAAAAGAGTTGAACAAGAAGGGGAAAGAGCGGAGGCTCAAGGAAATTCAGAACGAACCCTGAGATTGAGCAAGAGAATCAGTTACAAACAATTAATATACCTGGGTACTCCTTGACAGAAGTGCAAAAATCAGTATTAAGTAAAGGGCTTTCATTTATCCCAATACGGAGGATAAACTATTTCTAGTCAACCTGGATTTAAAAATATTCTTTCAGAAAATTTATTTGAAATTATTTTTTGCTAATAAAGCATGCTGTGCTGATGAAAATAGCGTGATGGATTGTAGGCAAGAGGCAGAATTGCAGTCTGCAGAGGACATTGACATCTTAATTGGTGCTATTGAAGCTACTGAGGAGACTGACAATGAACCTTGCAATCTTGATTTAGGTCAAATACAGTCGGTGAAAACTCCTTGAAGTTGTTTTTGGAAAAAGAGAGTGAATTACAAATCAGTATGGGAACTCAGAACTTTGCAAACACACACTGTGAGACTGAGAATATGTGAGAACAAAGGAAGTCCAGATTCAATGACAAGTCTACATGTTATCTCTTTACAATTTATTTATTTATTTATTGAAGAGTTTTACCAGGAAAGCATACTGAGCAGGGTACCACTCAATTCCAGATGCGCCCTGGGGGTTGGGGGGGAGAGGAAGAAATACAGTGGAAATACATATTTCAGTACATATTTTGATACATTCATATACCCAGAGTTAACAACAGCATTCTTATTTACACAGTAGTCAACAGCAGAAGTAAAAAAAAATATACAGGCAAGTAGCCAGCAATACATACATTTTTGCAGAGTAGCAACAGCGTTCATTTATACAGAGTAATCAACAGCAGGAGTAAAATATACATATGAAATAGACAGCAGTTGACATGACCGCTTGGGCTTCAGCAGTGCAAATTGCATGAGCAAGTAGTGGTGAAGTGTGTCTTGAGTAGTACGTTGAGGTGAGGTGTGCTGGTGGAGTGCCTAATATCAACTGGCATGGAATTCCATAAGTTTGGCATCCGGTAGGTGAAAGCAGCCTCGCCAGATGTGGTGGACATGTAGGGGATGTGAAGAAGCCGGGAATCAATGTTCCTGAGCAAGTAAGTCAGCGGGGGTAGAACTGCTATGGCATCCACAAGGTAGGAGGGGAGTGACTGGGACTAGAATTTTGCAGTAGTTCTAACAGTGTATCAGTCTCCGATTGTGGAGAGATAGGAGGTCTAAGGAGTGTTAGAGGTCACAATGATGGGTAATGGGAGGGCAGTCCGGGAAGAAATGGCAGAAAGAGTGGAAGAGAGGATCTAGTCTGGCCAGGGAGGACTTAGGGGCTACACAGTAGACTACATCCCCATAGTCCAGTATTGTGAGGAGCATCTTTTGTAATGATTTCCAGGCACGTAGGCAAGGGGATGCAACTTTTATTATGGTATAACGCACCCAACATGGGGTGTAGCTTCTCATGTATTGCATCAATTTGCACAGTGAAGTCAAGATGCTGGTCTAACCAGATCCCAAGGTATCTGAAGGAAGGACAAACCTAAAGGGGGAGCCATCTAGTGTGTGGAAAGTAGGGGTGGTGGGGAAGAGGGAAAGTTTTGCCTTAATGCCGAATGTTAGGGAGACCATTTTCTTGGGGTTTAGGAATAGCTGATGAGAATAAAACCACAATTGGACATTATAGAAATCCTGCTGTAGACAGTCAGCTACTGTGAAGGGTGATGGCCCAGAGGCATACAGAACTGTGTCATCTGCATACATGTGAATGGACGTATGAGGGCAGGCTGCAGGGAGATCATTGAAGAAGATGGAAAACAACAAAGGGCCTAGGACAGAGTCTTGGGGGACCCTGGTGGTAACAGGAAGTGACTTGGAAATGTCAGAGCCAATATGGATTGACTGGGACCTGCCCACCACATATGACTGGAACCAGCTGGTGGCAGGCCAGTCAGTCCAGCTTGGGTGAGCTTGGACAGTAACAGGACATGTGAGACTGTGTTGAAGGCCTTAGCCAGGTCGATGAAGATATGAATGCATCTGTAATTGCTTACAAAAAAACAGTAACTCACCAGGTGCAGGACTTTTTGACATATGCTAAACACCTAAATGGTTCAATTTGACAAATTATGAAATAGCAGTACTTAGAGAACTTACAGAAAGAAAGACTTGGTAATTAAGCCCACTGATAATGGGAGCAATGTGGCTGTAATGAACAGGGATCAGTATGTAGGTAAAGTGAATTCTCTATTAAATGATGAGAGACACTACGAAATATTACAATACAATCTCATGCATGTCTATAATAAAGAGTTGTACTAGATTCTCACCAGAGCCATTGCCGACAAAACTGTCTCTGATGAAGAAACTCACATTTATTTGGAAAGAACATCCAGTAGCCTATGGTTTCTATATTTTACCAAAAGTGCACAAATATTTGATTAACCCTCCCAGTAGACCTACAGTACTATAGTGTTGGGAAATGGCTCTATTAGTGAGAATGTAGGCCATGTCATAGATTTTTTCTTGCATTCAGTGGGACACACCAGAACTACGCACGCAAAACAAAACACTCTAAATGATACATTTTGTTTTGCAAATTCTTACTGTACTACTTCTTTAAAACAATGCATGATAGTGGTGAACATTTTGACCTAGTCTTTTTTATTCTAGTTTAGATCACACCTTATCTCTTGATTTCTACGATACCTTTCTTTTCCAATTTTGAGTCTGATCTAGCACTTTTATTCACATTTTAAATAATAAAAGAAGCACTCTTTTTATATGACTTGACCAATATTTTGATCTGTATTCCCAGCTGTCGTACATTTATTTTTCCATAATGTCAGGTAGCTGCAGCATGCTAGCTCATTACTGTCACCAGAAATATAATCTTAAATAATGGTTTATCAAAAACAACAAAGAATATTAATAAAACTTTGTCTGAGCCATATAAAAAGGAGTGCTCCTTGTATTATTTCAACTGAAAAAAAAGTGGTAACTCAGACTCAAAATGTGGTAAAAATTGTATCGTACAAGTCAAGAGATAGGTGTCAGTCTAAAATAAAATAAAAAATAAGCCAAAACTTTCACTGTTCTAATGCACTACTCATTTAAGTGACTTCCCCAAAGTAACACAATGATAGCGTGACTCTAGCAAGGTTTGAACCCTTGCTTTTCTTGTTCACAAGTCAAGAAGTTAAAAGATCACATAGGATACTACAGCCCTCGGTTTCTAGGAAATTGACTGACTACCACATACTCCATGACTATGCTTCTAATCGCAGATAGTGTGTCCTCTTTTTCCATTCTGTATCACATGGTGCTTGCACCACTACAGACACCTATGTAGTAATGCCTATGATGTCATCCTTTGCAGCCCAGATAATAGGCTAATGACCTCATGAATATTAATATGTGACTTGCTAACCTACACCACATGATTCATGAATATAACTACTGTGCCTTGTAACAGTTCTCCTGTTGCTTCTTGATCTCTTGTTAGTGCTGAAAAGGTAGTGGTCTCTCTTTAACTTGTGCTACTTTCACCTTCATGAATCTAACAGTTTATGTTAGAAAGCCACAAGCATGTTCAGTGCAGGTGGTGCATAAACATGTTTCTTTTATAATTCACTATGCTTCATTAGAGTTTGTTCAGCCAGGAGATACAGCACCATGGTGTATCTGAGGTCAAACAAATTGTAAATTCTCAGATACATTATTGTAACTGCTGACACCAGTAAAAACATAACAGTGTTTACATTTTATAATATAACCACTAACCGCTCCCTCCCCCCCACCATCCACCCAGCCTAGCCAAGTGTTATGCACTGTGAGAGGAAACTAGGATTAACAGATTCCAAAGGGATCTTTAGGAGAGATTAAGGTTTCCATATAGACAACAAGGTTTCAAGAGAACCCCATATAATTAGAAAGGATGTAACCTTATTGTGCATGGATGCAATGTGTTTCTCTAATTGCAGGGCCAAAAGAACTTCTCTGTACCATTCTGACACTGCGGGCAATTCCTTGGCTTTCCAATGCCTCATGATTATTAGCTTAGCCATTGAGGTTATCATCGACAAATGGGCTTTTCTAATTATGGGGGTGCCATAGGGAAAAAGATTGAGTAAGCAAGATTTGGGGGCAAATAGGGAGTTCAGGCCTAATAATGGGTCTAAATTTTTTTTAAATAGAGCACCAAAAAGCCTAAACTTTTGAGCAAGTCCATGACATATGATAAAGGGTACCCAGGGATTTTCTGCACCTTGGACAACTCGAGGTGGGAGTCCTACCTAACTTATGGAGCTTTACTGGAGTAAAGTATAAATTATGCATGATGTTAAACTGCACTGCTTGTCTTGTTTAATGAATTTATAGTTATTTTGCCAAAGTTTTCTCCACATCTCTGTGGTTTCAGGCAGTACAAGCTCTTGAGCCCAGTAATAACAGATACCTGAATAAAACAAAGGATCAAGGGCTTGTAAATATTTATATAACATGGAAACAGAATGTGGTTGGTCCACAACCTGCAAGATTGCAGATATTTCAAGATCAGGGGGAGTGTGAATTGGGATTTTCCTCATAAAAAGGAGATAGCAGCCCTTATCTGCATATACTTAAATTTGCAATCATTTGGCACTTTATAACGTGCCTGAAAATGTGAAAAGGAAATCAACGTTCAATCATCTAAAAATAAACATGTTTCTTAATAGAGCTGAGTTATCTTATGTTTAATGACAAAAAGATTAGGTTTTGGAACAAAGCAATGATTTAGTAGGCTCAGTTCTATCAACATTTTTTGGACACTTGATGTTCCCCACAAAGAGTTCTCTGACTAAAAATACATCAGTGTGTGACTAGATAGAAACCTGGATTTCTCTAATATCAGCCCACATGGATGCCTTCTTCAAATAAACTCTGGCCAGAGCCAGTAGTGCTGCAGCTCAGGAATTTGGGGTAAAATATTGTAAATTACTAAAGTTTCAAGCCTGCATTTGCAAAATGTAACCTACGCTTATAAATTTGCTGTTTTGTAAAATTTCCTACACCAGATTTTCAACATAACCTTATTATGACCCTGCCTCATGAAGATGGGCACAGAAAATGTTAAACTCCTGACTTAAAGATCATTTTGTGCAGGGACCGTGAAATCAACTTTCAAGTTGCAAAAACACGTTTTGGGCAGGGGCTGAAAATTACAGCTGTTGCATTCATGAGGTGCTGTACAGAAATGACTATGTTGAAAATTTGGGATACAAATATTGAATATTACCAAAGTTATGAGCCAGCATTTGTAAAATTCAGTGTAGGCTCATAACTTTATTGTGTTTTAGTATGTTTATGCCAAATTTCCAACATAACCTTCTTATGACCCCATCTCATGAAAAAAAGGCAGAGAAAATGTTTAACTCCTATTTGAAAGGTGATTTCACACAGGGACTGTGAAATCACCTTTCAGAATGCAAAAAAACACTTTGATCAGGACTGGAAAGATGACAACTATCACATTCATGAGGTGCTGGAATGATATGGCAATGTAGTATATTTGGGGTAAAAAACTGAAAATTACCAAAGTTATGAGGCTGTGTTCACAGCATTTAATGTAGGCTTATACCTTTGTTGTTTTTTTAATATTTTACACCAAAGTTTCAACATGCTGTAGCCTTCTTATGACCCCACCTCATGAGCAAGGGCAGAGAAAATTGTTAATTTCTTGCCCAAAAGGTGATATTAAGCAGGGACCGTAAAATCATTTTACGGGATATAAAAAAAACACTTTAGCCAAGATTTGAAAACTGACAGGTGTCACGTTCATGAGGTGCTGTAAAGATATGGCTATGTTGTAAATTTGGGGTAAAAATACTGAAAATTACCAAAGTCACAACGCTGCAGTCGCAAAATTCAATGTAGGCTCATAAATTTGTTGTTCTTTAATATTTTTACACCAAATTTTCAACATAGCTTTCTTATGACCCCACCTCATGAACACTGACAGAGAAAATTTTCAACTCCTGCCTGAATGATGATTTTGCATAGGGACTGCAAAATCACCTTTTGGGACAGATTTGCCTAACAACAGTGCCATTGTTCATGGGTTATAAGAAGGCATGTTGAAAATGTGGGCCAAAAATATGCAAAAATAGCCAAGTTGTGCCTCTAAGTTAAAAACCCTATTGAAATACATTGAATGGCATACCTGTTTCTTCAATTCATGGTCTGGCTTTGAAGAGTGAAGACATGACTGTGGTCCAAAGAGGTTTGTGGTGTTGGACTCCCAATGGGTAAGTAAGGGCTTGGGGGGTATGGGGTGGTGGAAGCTGTGTGGAAAGGTCAGGTGGGGGTTCAGAAATGGCACAAAATACATTTATGGATGGTTTCTTGTTACAGGAGAAGAAAAAACATGACCATGATAGCCGATCGTGACACTGGGGAATTGGGCACCCCAGTGTCACTGTTATTTTTCTGAGGGGTTGGTAGGTGCACAGAGGGAGGGTTGGGTTGGGGAGAAAATGTTTTTTTTTTTTTTTTAAAAAGACCAGAATAAAGGAGAACATGATTGCAACACTGGGGGATTGGGCACCCCCAAGTGAAATTGCTGTCTCTGGGGGGTATGGGGTGATGGTTGGTCAGAAGGAGGATTGGGGGAAATTTTTATAATAAAAAAAGAAATTAGAAAATTAAAATAGGCAGTCATGGAAGAAAACGGCACACTCTGCCATGACCAAGATGCCAGCTGCATGTTACTGTGCATATGTAACTACTACCACATGCACCATAGAGTGTGACAGCCATCTTGGACATGGCAGAGTGTGCAGTGTTCTGCAGTGATGGCCAGCACTATAAAAATAGTGCAGTGCTATGTCAATAGAAATAACTTGAGCAGAGGGCTTCAAGGATACAGAGGCAACTGTGATCAAACTACAATATGTTGTTAGTTTGCAAGGAATGTGCTGAGTCCTTTTATCATAGCAAGAGGTCTGCAGAGCTCTTCCCAATGCAGCCCTAAAAACTCCTCTGTAAGTTTTGTGCCAAGCTTAGTGCCCTTTACAGTAACAAGTCCTGCCTGCCTCTCCCAGTCTGCCAAGATGTCATGCTTACAATGATCTTACCAATATTTGATTATGTGGATGTGGTTTACATTCCACCCCTAAGATAGGGCTGTGTGGAATGTTGAATTTTCAATGGAATGGACATTTTAGAAAGTTCTGCAGTTTCCATCATTGACACAATTTTAGCTTTCCACATGCAAAATGTTTTTTTAGGAATAATAATCTGCAGTTCACATAAATTATGGATTCTTTTTCCACAGTCTGCAAAAAATAATTCTGCTGTCTACATGATCCATGGAAAATTATACCACACTTTGCACTGAAATATTTTTTGAAGTTCTGCAGAATTTAAAAAGTAATTCTTCAAAGCATTTCTGAAGCAGAATTGTCATTATGCAACAAATTTGAAGGTGGAACTTCGCATTCTGCACTGCCCTACCTTAAGATAATCCTGGCCAGACTGGACTCCACTCTTCCTCTCCTTCTACCACTTTATTAATGACTCTCCTCCCTCACTCACCACTTCTCTTTTACCAGAGCCGTTCCTCCCATCTCTCAAATCCTGGCACCTCTCCTTGTAGTAGTACCCTCCTCCCAAAGTAGTGGTTCAAATTCATCACTTCCTGACTCTCTGACCTGCTCTCAACCCCTATCCATTCCTTCTGTGCTATGGTTTCCTCTGATTCCCACCAAGTTAGCACTCCCTTCATAACATTTCTTCAGACCACAGTGCTATTTCTGTCTGCCTGCCTTCTTTCTGGAACAACATCCATAACCACCTCTGCTTCAATCCCCTTTGCCAATCTCTTATATCTCTCTTCAGATCTCTTCTTGCCCTTTCCTGTTCCTGACCTTAGTCTAAGGTCTTTAGCCCCTTATATGGTATATAGATCTTCAGATCCACTACTCATGTCTTGCACAATTTGTAACCTCCTTCTATACCATTTTCATTGAATTTCAGTTAACTTGTGAATATTTGTGTTAATCACTTTTTGCTACTCGACCAGAATGTATTTATGGAACTTTTTTCTTTTTCTTTAATTTTTTTTTTTTGGCTACCGCTGCTTCAGTTTTCCTGCTCTATCCACTTCAAGCTATAATATTTATAGCTCAATCATTCTCATTGCACTTTTGCACTATCTCAGACACCTGGTACGTTGCTTATATTTTTAATTATAACCAAGGCCACTATTTTTTGGTTTTTACCGGAAAATCCGGTAAAATTCTGGAATTAGGGCTGCCTGAAAACCGGTTAAAACGAAGATTTCATGGAATCTGGCATTTTCTATCAGATCAGTAAATCTATAAAAAAGTATATTTTTCTTTTAATTCCTTCCTGTACTATTTTCAACTTGCTTTATTTAATGCTCTGTATATTAAGCCTTCTTTAATTCTGATTATTTATGCACATACTAAAAGAATGATAACAGAATCCCGGTAAAATCCGGAAATTAGAGTAACAATCACCGGTGAAATTCCGGAATCTTAAGTCTTGAAAACGGAATTTAACTGTTTTAATCACCGTAAATCAGTGGCCTTGATTATAACGAATGCCTGCATTTGACTATACTTGTTTCAGTTATCCTCACTTCACTGTTTTACTAGCTGTCATTATTCTATAACTATTTGATTGTATGGCTCATTTTTATTTTGCTTGTATTCGTAACACTTTTGTAACCCTTTCCTTAATGTTGCACCTAGGAATAATCCTTGATTTAGTGTGCTTCTCTCATTCACCAATTGTTAACTAACTACTGTAACTAATTAACTAACAAGCCAAAACAGCAGAATTGTGAGAAATAGCCATAGTTACAAAGATTAAAGTGTAGATGGTTGAGTAAAATGTGAAAAATAGAAATATGGTTTGTACTAAGATGATATTTTTTTAATTGTTGCAGGCCTTAGAAACTGAGAAGCATATAGCTCAACAGCAAGACAGATATGATTCTTTAAAGTCTTGCCAGGCCCCTCTGTTGGCCGTAGTACCCATCTCATCTGATTCTTAAGTTGGATGTTGGCTGTTATACTTAATTACAGATTTTCCTTATTCTAGGAATGTGCTCCTGTTGATTTTCTTTTATCATTTTTTCCTTAGTTGTACTCTGGTGGGGGGGGGGTGAAGGGAGATAGGTTGGGTGGGTGGGAATATAGGGGAAGGAGTGTTTTTGTTTTTTGTTCTGATCATGATTGTTCTTGTTTTGTGTATTTTTTCAGATTATTCTGACATGGTTTGTATGTATTTTGAAAATCTTAATAAAGTATATTAAATTGAAACAAAAATAATATGTTTAATTTTTCTCACAGAAAAACTAACCTTCAAAGAGGCAAAGTCTCCCCAGGAGTTTATACAAGGAGAAGATGCAGAGATTGTTTGCCGTGTTAGCAGCTCACCTGCACCCATAATCACCTGGTTGTACAACAACAATGAAATAACAGCCACTGGGGACAGTAAGTGTCTTACAATGCATTTTTTGATTAGTTACATTTATAAAGTATCTATAAGTATTGGTTTAACTTTTTATTGGTCATTCACTTAGTATTAAAAAAGGGGGTCTAACTTTTCTTAAGCTGTGTTTAGACTAACTTCAATCACTGTGTAGAATGTAGCAAACATAAAACACCTAGCAACAATTTGTCCACAATCACCTCACTAACATAAATGTACAAAAGATGAGGGATCGACAATGCCAGTTAGACAAATATTTTATTGACTGACATCACAGTGATGCTGGTTGTGGTTGACATAAATCCATCTGAGAAACAGATGGTGAATACCCCATTCAGGGGGCTTTGCCCCCCCTGCATCCCCCGGACTTAAGGATAGTCAACTTTGAGTCAGAGTTGATTCCGGGAGGAGGTGCAGGACTGGAGGAAAGAGTGCCAGGGTCCTGGGAAGACTTTGCAATGAACTGTTAATATTGCTGGCAATGACGTGTTCGCTGTAAAGGTTCTGCTGTCAGGAGGACATACCAAAGATGGGTCACGTGGTCAGATTTTCAAAGAGCCCATAGATCATTGCAATTTGCAGTGATCTAGGGCTTTGGCACACTTCAGCTGCACCATGGATCCTGTGCCTAATTTAGGAAGAACTGAGGTCCCTGCATCACAAATCCAGGAATTGCTGCACCCACAGGTGAGTGCCAACCAATTGGCCCACCTGCGGAAATGCCGCATGTATACAGTCCACCCCCCCGCCCGGTGCAACATGAGAGGAGCTGAGATGGCGGAGGGGCTAAAACATTCTAAACAGGAGTAGTCTGAGGATGGCAAGGGCATGAGGTGCCATAGAGTGAGATGTGGAGGCTGTGGTAATTAAAATCAGTGATGTTGCACTTGGGTGGGGTGCCAAGTGTATAGCAATAACACCAATGACATGATATGGCAGGGTGGTACAGGAACACACAGTGCCATGGCCCCATGTGGATACAGCCCTGGCAGCAGGCCCAGCCTTGGAGCTGCTGCCTGAGCTGTGCCCCCATGGGGACATGGCACTGTGTGTCACTGGCTTCCATGGTGGTACCATGTCATTGGTGAAATTGCTTTACAATGGCACCCCCTCTGGGTACAACATCACTGATTTCAATACCCACAGCCACCCCACCTCATTCTATGGTACCCATGCCCCTTTCACCCTTGGGCCTAACTTTCAGGGCTCCCTCACCCGAGTCACCAGTGTGTGTACTATTAGCAAAAGGGGCTTAGACCAGTTCAGTGCTGGTCTGTCTTGAGCCCCTTGCTGCTCCCACACTGGGGCTACTGAATCCCAGAAAAGGGGATGGTGCAGCCCCACCATGGTGCAAGCCCCTGTGCGACCTGCTGCACCCTGCTGGGTGTCACAAGGGTGGCGCACTGCCAGTTTGACATAGCGGCTCTCACTTCAGGCACAGGCCACATTTCTTAATTGGAAATGTCACATCTTCTGAGTCAAGATATCATGTGTGTCATTTCTATTTGACACAGGCAACTTGCATCATTCTTCACCTTTGAAAATCCAGCCCACAGTCTTCTTGGCTAATCCAGTCATATGTAAACATAAGCACAGTTTTAAAACTGGATTGGATATTCCCTCTGTTTCTGTCCCCTGTTTTTATGTTTATTACTGATAGATGTTGGGCACATGGGTCATGATTCTCAATTGGATCATGGAAATGAGAGGACTGGACATTACTAGGTATGAGGATAAGGGACTCAACATGACTTGGTTGGCTGGTGGAGTACCACAAGTCACCAGGGAACGATGATCAATGTTTCACAGCATCACATGTGAGACCCCTCATATATCTTATCTGGAACTAGGCTCTATTGTACCAGCTATCATGTGGATCACTAGTTTGCATTGCATTGTATTGCACTTACATGTGGTCTCTTCCCCCTGTAGTGCAAACATACCTTTTGAGTATGTCAGTTCTTGGTGGTGGCACACTGAATTGGATACAAAAAGTCAATTCCACATCCTCCTCCTGAGAGTAACTCACAAGTGTGCCCAGTGTTCACATAATTAATTAATGTCCATGCTTAAGGTTATCAAAGCTCTGTTTTAGATAAAAGTTTTTTGTTTTTTTTATAATGTATTTCTTCAGTCTGTCACAACAGATGCAGCATCTCATTTCCCAAATGGGTTCTTCTACCCATCTTACATATGGGTGTAATGAGGCACTGGGAGGTTGAGACATGACATGCTGAAGGTCACATACTGATTAAATGGCTATTAGCAGATTTTAACCTGGACCATCTGGTTCTCAGGTCTGCAGTCTCACCACTAGACTGTACTTTCTCCATGTTCTCGCAGGCATTATGTGTTCTGCTTCATAACACTAAGCAAGTATCTTCTTTTAAAGTATTACTTTCTTTTTTGCATTTGCCATTAATAATATTAATTAGTTGAACTGTATATTGGTTGGGATGTAGCTGATGTAAGCTACTGACATCAGATCTGTTAGTAATGATCTGAGGGTAAAGCTCCATAGGGTTTAAATGCTAGGTCCCCTCAGCTTTTTATTCTGTTTTCCTGAGTAGTGTGTGGGCATGAACAATGATTGCCTCAACTGCACCCTTCTAATTTCATTAGCATTTAAATGTAAACAAAGTTACTTAAGTCTGGTGTGAAAACCTGCTTGACTCCATTACAAAGATCATGACCCAACTCACTGTATGTAAGGCATCCTGGAATTTTATGTTTTATTGCTAAATCCTGCATTAGTTATACTGTATCAGTCAGTGCTGTTTCTGTCCTCTGACATCCCTATGTTCTTGTCTTATGCTAGCCATGCAGTGTTTTAAGGTCTAGTAAGTGCTCTGCTGTTTTTTGTAAATTAAATTGTATCTGAGTTAGGTAAACATGCTTTTAGAGGATACAGAGACTTCACAAGACATGCTGATCCATGACAGTCAGTCGACAAATTTGTTGTTGACCAATGTTACAATGTCACCTTTATATCGACTGCATTTGTGGTCGCCATAAAGCAGGTCACATCGGACTGTGTTTTCTTTGGGGCGTTTTTCCCCCTGATCACCCCATAACTAAAGTAATCAACTCTGAGATGGAGTTGATTTGGGGAGGGGCTGCAAGACTCCCAGAAAGCAGTGCCAGGGTCGTGCACCAATGCTACAGTGTCCTGTCACTGCTGTCGCTGAAGTGTCGGTCGTGGTAAAATTGTTGCCGTAGTGATGACATATGAAGAATGTAACAGAACTGACTGAGAATATAACTTCTGCTGGCTTGTACAAAGATGCATCAACTCCGATGGTGCCTTGCATGAGTGGGGTCATGAACTTTGCAATGAGGTAAAGCAGGTTTTCACACTAGGGAAGAGCACAGTGAAGCAACCTCATTTACAGTATGTTTAAATTATAGTGAAATTAGGGGATTACAAGAAAGGGGAAAGAATCATTGTTCATGTCTGCAAACTACACAGGTATACAGAAAATAGGTTGAAGGGACTGTCCCTTTAATCTAGGGTCTGTTACTGTAGTTAATACACATTGCAGGGTAGTGTCAGTGGATGGACAATGTAGTACCTACAGTATATAGGATGGGGCAGTGGAGCACTTTTTTCTGTGGACTGTTGTTGAGTATAGATGGAAAGCCTTAAAAACATATCTTGGATATAGCAATACTAAGTGTAAATGCAAGTACTGTTGAGAATTAATTTGGAGACAAGGGTCATGTTGCAGCTTGCACTAGAGACTGCTGTTAGTAATGTAGAGAAAGCCTAGCAAAATCCTATCTGAGGTATAGCCATACTAAGTATAAATTGAAAGACTGTTGTGAGATACAGAATTTGGTGGCAGTGAGGGATTGGATGAATAGGCTTAAGCCAAACAGCATGCAGTTTTGGAGTGGTTGTGTGGGGGGGGGATTAGACAACTGTAGGGACTGCAGGGCAACCATCTTTCAAGGAGTGCTCTGGAGACATGGTACCTGCCTAATGTGTAGGAGATTTACAGTACTCACTTCATAGCTGACTGCAGCATAGGTTGACATAGAAAAGTAGAAAGGGAGTGGTAGTTGTAGTCAACTACTACTGTATCAAACCTCTTCTGCAGTAGCTTGCAGGAGTCCCCGCTGGAATGAGGAGAGTAGTGAACAGGGGGAAGGGGACAAAACAGGATCTCCAGGAGATGAAATTAGTTGCTTCATCTTCTGGGAGAGGCAGTCCAGTGAAGACTTCCCCAAAGGAAAATGGCACCAGTTAAATCCCTGGCTCCAGAAACTGCCACTAGGGAAACACCTTTGAAAGGGTGGAAGGGGGCTAAAACCAGGAGACTAGGAAAATAGGTGTTTGTGGTCAGAGATTCAGAACTAAAGGGGACAGAGTAGGTAGTTTGTTTACCCAACGAGGAGAATATAAGCAGTTTGTGCAGCCAACCAGGGGAATAGGGTAGTGTCATGTCTTCCTGAGGCTGCAGCAAGAAGGGGCCCCACTAGAATAGAGGAGACACTTAGGTGAATGAGGGAGGAGCCCTATATGATAATACACTTGTGGACCTGGCCAGTCATGAGTTGGAGCAGGTGAAAACTAGTTTCTGTAAGTTCAGAGACATGCTTAGGGTAGCAGCAGAAATCAGTGGCCTTCACATACCTCATGCCATTGTGCCACAAAGGGGAAGAGAGTCTTATGCAGATTGACTAGTTAAGCTCATGGTGGCTGAGGGAATAGCACAGAAAAGATGGATTTAGATATGTAGGGATTGTGAACACTCTGGAGGGATAGTAGGCCCTTTAAAGAGGATGGCCTCCATCTAAATAGAGAAGGGGACAAATGCATCTGGTCAGGACATGGAAACATCATTTGTGACATCACGTGTGTGTACTTCTACCTTACTGTAGCAATCCAGCATTCAACACTGTTAAAGCCTGAAAACTTAACAGAAAATGAAGGTAGCAAAGCAATCAACTTAGGAAAATGTAAAAGAATTACCGATTGAGCCATGAATGAAAGGATTGCTGTTTTGCTGTACCTAAGAGAAACAAACATTGTTGTTCTGTGCTTTCACTGTGCACAAGTAGATAAAAAGAAAAGCAGATTTGGTAAGATCTAATCAGTCTACAGTGTCTTTTGATTATATAAAACAGTGTAAAGATAGACTGACTACTCAAGTACCACTTGAGCGGGGCTAAATATCAGTATAGTACTGAAGTAGAAATTTGATGTCTTTATTGCTAGGAATTTAAACAAAGAATGGGGGAAGCTTAAGCTAAGTTGCCCCAGGGCAAAACAGCAGATGCAGTGGATATTAATGGCACTCCTCCATCTTAGGAGGACAAAGCAGAGCAGGAACAATGAGAGGGAGCAATCAAGTAAGTAGGAGAGGATAACACAAAGAGTAAATAAAGTAGGTGAATAGGACATACCAGGCAAGGACAGGGAAATGAAGCCTGGAAGGTGATCCACTTAAAACCAGGAGACTTGGGAACAGAATTGGGGAACTGAAGGGATTGGCCACAGAGAACCAGGCAGATGATATAATCATTATAGATACATGACTTACACCCAACCATGACATGGACCTCACTATCCCAGGCCATGTTTGCTTCAGAAGGAAAACAGCAGCACAGAGGGTGTCATTGCCTTGTCTAATACTTAAGATATGGTATAAGGACAATGGAGGAGAAACCTATTAGGGTGGGGGAATCGATGTGGCACAGCTGGTAGTGGACAAGGAAGAACATTAGACTGGATGTTGCCTACAGTTCCCCAAACCAGATTGAGGCAGGAGACAAGATTTTAGAATTGGAAATTAGGACAGTAGTTGATTTAGTGAACGTGGTCTGGCTGGGAGACTTTAACATGCTGGACATGGACTGGAACATACCTGTCGCAAAGGTGCCCAGAGTCAGGCATTAATTGGCAAAATGACAACTTTCAGAACTGTCTCCTTCTGCAGCACACCAGGCAAAATGTGAGGGGGGCAATACTTGATCTATTATTTTCAAACCAGGACCTTTCTGAGGGAGCATGGGTTGAGGCACCCTTGGGTCGAGCGATCACCACAGAGTGTGGTTTAATCAGGTTGCCCTCATGACTCTTAATGGCCCCAAGTTAAGCTTCTACCCTTTCCATTTGCACTACTCCCTTCAGCATAACTTGCGGTAACCATTTCATCCTCCCAGAATCTGCCTTCCTGAAGTCTGGCCCCAGCAGCTTTGTTCTGGGATGCTGAGCCACTTAGGGAATGTTCAACCACAGACAGATACAGAACAAGTAGCACCCAGGAAAGACCAGAGCAAAAAAGAATAAAATCCAAGTGAAGCAAATAGGTCAGCACCCAGAATACCTCAAGCAGTAGTAGTAGTGGGAACATAATGTGTCCCTGAGCCATCCTGCAGAAGGTAGAATGAGTGGCATGCAGCAGGGAGGAGACAGTGGAATGGTGCTTCCAGAAATCAGATGGAAGGGTGAGAGGAAGTTGGAGGATGGATGTAATCCAGGAGCAGATAGTGTAATTTCTTGAGGCAAATGACATAAAGGATAAGAGACATGGCTTCATGGGGGGGGGGGGCATAACAGGTGAGCCTAATTAACTTTTTCAACACAGTGTCACAGACAGTGGACAGATGCCTGGCTGTGGAAGTCCTTTAACTGGATTTCAGCAATACTGTACCTTTGAATTGGTCCAACACAGGAGGCTTGTGAAGAACATAAGGGACCAGGGAATGAGGCAGTGCCTATCAAAGTAGATATGCCACCTGCTGGGTGGGAAAACTGGAGCATATAGGATACTCAGACCATGTCCACCCAGTGATAGGCTGAGCAGCAGTAGGTAGCACCAGAGCAGGCCGGATGGACCTATGGCCTTTTTCTGCTGCAGTCATCTACGTTTCTTTGAATTTTCTTTTTCTGACTTTCCAGACTCCAGCTTCGATCTCTAGGTTGGTCAGGCAGTGACCGAACTGTTGGACTTATAGCCCCCCCCAAGCTCTGATTTAGACCACTGTCACTGAGGACACTTCACAAAGAAAGCCACAAATTCAAGCCCTAGGGTCTACCCCTGTATAGATTAACTCAGTTTTTAGGCTTATACTGAGAGAAGCTAGGAGATGTGGCATGGGGAAGACACATAAGGTAGCATTTTCCAGTGATGCTTGCACAATAGATGGTTTTACTCTAGTGTAGCCTTCAGACCATCATCTTCATCTCAGTTTGCATCCATTCCTCACATGTGCTCACCTGTGGAAGGGGCAGGATACTGAATGATCACCCTTGCTTTCTGATGCCTCCTCTTATCCTAAAAGATGATGGACTGTAAAAATGATACTGTCTCCCACTGGAGTCTGAGATCATTGCCTATGTAGCATTCCTTAAACTATGCCAGCCCAGACTGTGTGTGTGTGTATGTGTATGGGGGAGGGGGTCTGATTCAAACCCAGGTCATCCACATAGGAATGCAATGTCCTCTACTGGTGCCACTTGACTGGATAAGACCAGTTTCTTTATCAACTAAACTTTGTTTGCTGTTACTGCTTTAAAGTCAATGTACTGTATGTGGGTTTTCTTAATGAATATTTATATGTTTCTTCTTTCCATCAAATATAATGTGTCATTTGTCATTAAGAGTCAAAGAACATAGCTTTGAAGCACAGTGTCTTAACTTAGAAGTGTTATTTAATCTCCTTTGCAGAGGAAATCAAACTTTGCAAATCAGATATTGAACACCTTATTGCTTTACAGCAAGCAGGCTGCATAACAGTTGTTCTCTTGCAATAATGGCTGTGAACTACTGTCATCCTTCATTTTTGTTCTCAGGTCGATTTGCCATGCTTGCTAACAACAACCTACAGGTCCTAAACATAACTAAAAGCGATGAAGGAGTATATAGGTGTGAAGGAAGAGTGGAGGCAAGGGGAGAAATTGACTTTCGGGATATTAATGTCACTGTCAATGGTAAGCACTGATTATTATGAGTACTTGCTATTCAAGCTGCATCTGCATTAATGAAATAAAAGACATACTGTCCTGTTGCTGTACTATTTCACAATAAACTGATGGCGCATACCGAACACCACTGCAGATGGATTGTTCTCATAACTATTGCTGCAGGCTTAGCTTATAATCACCACTGATCTGACATCAGCTCACTATGTGAATATTTTACTTCAAGGGCTATTTTTGTTAACTGCCATTAGTGTAGATTTACAAATCCAAAACCTCAGCACTATGGATCACCACTTGGGAGACATTTAAAGGGAAAATATGATTTTGCTGGAATTCCAACTGAGATTTCCAGACATATGAAGGAGATAGGGAGGGTCTACAAAAAGTAATAGAAGCTTTGAATGAGGAGAGATGGAAAATAATCCTTTTTTGAAGGAGAGAGCCTTGAAGAGACTTGCTAATCTGAAAGTGGACAAAGCAATGGGGTCAGACAGGGTGCATCCACAGGTGTTAAGGGAGCTCAGGGTGGTACTGTCTGCACCTCTAACAGTCCTGTTTAATAGCTCACAAGAAACAGAATGATCCCAGAGGACTTAAAGAGGGCAGAAATAGTATCACTTCACAAAAGTGATAGCTGGGAGGAGGCTGGCAATTATAGGCCAGTCAGCCTGACATTGGTGGTTGGAATCACTCCTGAAGGAATGGATTGTGCAATATATTGAATCCAGTGAGTTACAAGGCTCAATGCAGCATGGATTCATAGGTATGAGGTTATGTTAAATGAATGTTTCTTTAGCTGGGTGATCAAGGAATTAGATCAGGGTAGAGTGATGGGCATGGCCTCCCTAGATTTCAGTAAGGATTTCGACACATTCCACATAGGAAACTAGTAAGCATGTTAGGTACCTTAGAAGTGGGTCCAAAGGTGGTAAACTGGGTAAGAAATTGGTTAGGGATTAGGTGATAGAGGGTGGTGATAAACAGAGTTCACTCTGAGGAAGGAAGAGTGACCAGTGGGATGCCACAAGGTTCAGTGCTGGTACTGGCCCTCATTAATGTCTTTAAAAGAGACATGGCAGAGTATCTGGAAGAGAAGGTCTCCCTCCTTGCTGATGACACCAACATCTACAACAGGGTGGACGCTCCTGGGGGGGTGTGTGTTGAAAGGATGAGCAGAGACCTGAGAAAATTAGAGCAGTGGTCAAGGCTATGGCAGCTGGGTTTCAATGTGAAAAGGTGCAAAATATTGTACTTGATGCACAGAAACCCGGGATGGAGTACAGAATAGATGGAGAGTTATTGACAATAACCAAGCAGGAAAGAGACCTAGGAGTGATCATTTGGATGACTTAAAGGTGGCCAGGCAGTGCGACAAGGCAGTTGGGAGAATTAGTAAGATGCTGGGGTGTATAAGAAGGTGTATCACCAGTGGAATGAGGGAGGTCATGTTGCCCCTATTTAGATCACTGGTAAAACCCCACCTTCAGTACTTTTTCCAGTTCTGAAGACCATGGGCTTGATTCTCAAAACACAGCACAGGCCACACAAATGGTGGCTTGAGCAAATTGATGGGGAACCAGGGACTCTGTGCCCGATTTTCAATCGGGTAGGGTCTTGGTTTTAGAGTCCAGCAGCATGTGGCAACCATGGACTTGCACCAAACAGAAGGCACATGTGGATGGTGTGCATCAAGCTGCTGACTGGATGTACATCAGTCCCTAGTGGTCTAGCAGTCCCCTCAGTCCCAATCCCCAGTCTGTTAAACTAAGCACATCCCCAGTGGTCTAGAGGACCCCTTCTAGCCTCAATATGTCCGAACATATTAATAAAGTCATTCCCTGGTGATCTAGTGGTCTGCCCTAGCCCAGAAATGTCCCTATATTAAAATGTTAATTCAGTCATTCCCTGGTAGTTCAGTGACCTCATCCCAACAAGTACTGCCCATCACTCATTCCTATCTGAACTTGAGCTGGCAACTGGCACAGTTCTCTCTCACAGTACAAGTTCAGTGATAGTTCATTCAGTGGCTGGCCAAGGTGGTGAGAGGAGGGCAGTGCCGGTTGCCGGCTCAGGGTTCAGAAGAGGGGGGGAGCAGGGTGGTGAGCACTACTTGCCAGGTTGAGGGTGTGGATCCATTAGACCACCAGGAAATTAATCTATTAACATTATTATATATGGGCAGATTGGGGCCAGGGAGGGGACCACTAGATCACCTGGGAATGAGTTTAGTAATATGTATAGGCATATCAGGGCTGGGGGGTGCTAGATCACCAGGGAATGTGTTTCTATACAGGCATATCACAAGGGAATGATTTTATTAACATTTTATTATGGGGTCATATCAGGGCAGGGGAGGGGGGGACTGCGGCACATTGGCAAAACTTGCTAACCCTCTAAGAATGAGCATTTCTAAGTTTCCTGGCTAGAAACATAGAAACATAGAAACATAGAATTTGATGGCAGATAAGGACCGCTTGGCCCACCCAGTCTGCCCATTTCCCTACCTGATGGATAAGCTGCAGGTCCTAGTTAACCAGCAGCCTACTTCTTCCTACCCCCCCCTAGAATTGCCTTATGACTGTCCCATGCATGCTTGAATTCCACCACTGTTTTTGACTCCACAACCTCCTCTGGAAGGCCGTTCCGTACATCCACAACCCTCTCTGTGAAAAAAACTTCCTTAAATTACCTCTGAGCCGCCCCCCTTCTATCTTCAAATTGTGCCCTTGTTCTTGCACACCTCTTTTTTTGAAAGATGCTACCCTCTTGGACTTTGTTGATTCCCTTGAGGTACTTGAAAGTTTCTATCATGTCCCTCCTCTCCCTCCTTTCCTTGAGGCTATACATATTAAGCTCCTTAAGTCTCTCTTCATATGTCTTCCGGTGCAGACCCTACACCATTTTAGTTGCCCTCCTCTGGACAGCTTCCATCCTGTCTATGTCTTTCTGAGATTGGGTCTCCAGAACTGCACGCAGTACTCCAGATGGGGTCTCACCAGCTGTCTGTACAGAGGATAATAACTTCCTGTTTTCTACTGGTGATGCCTCTTCCATGCATCCCAGTATCCCCCAGCCTCCTTGCTGCCCTCTCACATTGCTTGCCCACCTTTAGGTCATCTGATATGACTACCCCCAGGTCCCTTTCCATTTTTGTTGTTGTTAGTAGCTCACCCCCCATTGTGTACTCTTCCCCTGGGTTTTTGTTTCCCAGGTGCATTACCTTGCACTTCTTAGCATTGAATCTAAGCTGCCATACATTTGACCATTCCTCTAACCTTGCAAGTCCCTTCTCATCCTTTCCACTCCACCTTGTGCATCAACTCTGTTGCAGATCTTTGTGTCATCTGCAAAGAGACATACTTTTCCTTCCAGTCCCTCTGCAATGTCGCTTATAAAGACATTGAAGAGGACGGTCCTAATACTGAACCCTGCGGTACCCCACTACTAACCCCCCTTTTTTCAGAGTGGACTCCATTTACTATTACTCTCTGTGTCCTATTCTTCAGCCAATTCTTTACCCAGGCTGTCATCTTGGGACCTGCTCCCAGGCTGGCTAGACATTTTCCCTTGGGGGGAGTTTGAGAATTCCCATCTAGAGAGTTTCATAAGCCTGCATCTGCTGCATGCCCCCTAGTGCCATGCCAAAGCCCATTTTGTGCCACAAGGATGGGGCAAGCACTCTTTGGTGCACGCAGCCTGCGATTGATGCCAGGCTGTGTTTGAGAATTGCTCCAGGTCCATCTTTTGTTGCAAGGAGCACTTTGAACCATTTTCTGTGATGCAAGCCCTTTGTACCAGTTTGGGAGATTTGAGAATCAGGCCCCATATCTCTAGAAGGATATAGAGAGAGTGGAGGTGGTCCAGAGGAGGGCAAATGAAATGGTACCAGTCTTCATCAAAAGCCCCATGAGAAGAAAATAAAGGACCTCAATATGTGCATTCTGAAACAGAGGAGGGCAAGGTGAAATATGATAGAGACCTTTAAATACCTCTGGGGCATAAACAAGGTACAGGAGGGAAGTATTTTTCAGAGAAAAAGGAGCTCAGAAACAAGGGGCATGCTATGAAGCTGGAAGGGGTAGATTCAGGAGAGATGTGAGGAAGTACTTCAATGAAAAAGTGATGGATTCTTGGAACAGCCTTCAGGTAGAGGTTGTGTGGATGCAGACAGTGGGTGGGGAGGTTCAATAATGTATGGGATAGGCATAAGGGTATCTTAGTGAAAAGGAAGGCAGTGGGGAGAGAGAGAAAGAGCCCAAGATCGATTAGGGTCTGCAGAGATACTGTAGTTATGGAAAATGGGCAGACTGACTCAACCAAGCAGTCGTTATCTGCCATCAAATTTGAATTGTCTATGTTTCTTCCTGTAATTTAACCACTATGACAATGGTGGCTGTTTCATGAGTTTTGGGTTGGACACACCTCTGATGCAAACTGTTCCAGATCACACTGGCAGATAAACTGATTCTGAGTCAGTTTGGGTGGCAAACTGATCTTGGAGCAATTATTGTTAAAGCATCTTCTAAATCATGTAAGAGTTTGTGTGGGCTGGTCTGTCAGCATACCAGTAGAACTACTACTCACAGTGCCAGAAACCCGGGTTTGGGAATGAGCCTACATTATCAGGAGAAAGCCAGGGAAGAACTTAATGTCCCACAGGACATTCTCCTTCCCTGGGAAATGGGATGGTTTGTTAGATCCCACTCTGATACTGACACAGGGGTGATCACAGGTGGCAGAGAAACTAGTGGTTACACATGGGAGTGGAGGCTTCTGTGCGATATTGGCAAGGGCACTCCGTGGACATGTCATTACCATTATATCCTAGCAGGGCAGCATCCTAAGGGGGTGGTGAATATAAATTGAAATCACCCATCCATGACTAGGTGACACCAGCTCCTTCTTAGGCCATGTGCCAACAGCAAATCTGACACTCTTCCTCATAACCCTGGATTTCATGACTTGAAGGAACCTTGGCAAGCCCTGATGAAAGAGCCACACCATGGGGTGTAAGCCATTGGGGAATCAGAGAAGGAAGTATGTCACATGGAACGTGGGTGGTACATACGAACATATGAAATTTGTCAGCAGATAAAGGCCTAGAGGTCTATCAAGTCTGCTCGAATGTGCAGCTAGCACCCCTATTCTGCAGCTGCCCCTCCCTCCCACCCTTCCCTTCATTAACCCTCCCTTTGTCCTGTCCCATCCTTGTTTGAAGCAGTCCACTGTTCTACTGCATACCACTTCAGCAGGTAACGATTCCACCCTGCCACCACCCTCTGTAAAAAGTGTCTCCTCATCTCCTCCTGAACCTTCCTCGCTCCAGTCTCATATCATGACCCCTGGTGGCCCTCCCTCCCTTACTTTGAACAGCCCTCTTTACCCGCCTTGTTTATTCCTTTCATGTATTTAAAGGTTTCAATCATGTCACCCCTGTCTCTCCTCTCCTCCAGTGAGTACATGTTCAACTCCTTCAACCTCCTCTCATATGATAAGTCCCCCAGCCCCTTGATCATCTTTGTCGCTCTGCGCTGCACCCCCTCCAGTAACTTAATGTCCCTCTTCAGATACAGACGCCAGTACTGCATGCAGTACTCCAGGTGTGGTCTAACTAATAACCTATACAGTAGCAGAATCACCTCCTCCCTCCTCGAGGATATACCCCTTGCAATACAACCCAGCATTTTGTTGGCCTTTGCAGCTGCCTTCCTACATTGTGCCGAGTTGTTCATTGACCCTGTAATGAGCACACCCAGATCCTTCTCCTCCTCTGTCTGGGCTAGCTGCACTCCCCCTAGCTGGTAACTCTTCCTTGGGTTCTTCATCCCAAAATGCAGCACCTTGCACTTTTTGGCATTAAAGCCTAGTTAGTTGCCAGGTGTCTGACCAGGTTTCAAGCTTTGCCAGATCATCCTGCAACCCCTGCCATCCCCCTAGGTCATCCACCACCACGCCTACCTCGGTATCATCAGCAAACAGACTGATCTTGCTCTTGATGTCCCATGATATGTCTGCAATGAATATCCCAAACAACACTGGTCCCAACACTTGGCCCTGTGGAACACCGCTCGTCACTGCCCTTGGGTGTGAGAGCTCCCCACCCACCACCACCCTCTGTTGCCTTCCCTGCAGCCAGTTTCCTACCCATCTCACCAGCTTTGCACCGGCCCCTGTGCCTACTAACTTCCTTCCCAGCCTTCCATGTGGCACTGAGTCGAATGCCTTACTGAAGTCCAGACACAGGACATCCACTGCATGGTAGGGCTGGGGGAAGAAAACTGATAGGGGAATGGCCAGAAAAAGGACACATAGAAAGTTGAAAAAAATTGTTGTCCCTTTAAGTAGTTTACTAGCAGCAATTAAAAACTGTATCTGCAGTGTCTTAAAATATTTTCTGTACTTAATAATTTCTGTCACTTCAATTTCTAATAATAGAAACAAAGAAAATTATTATGTCTAGCAAAAAGTCACTAACCAATGATGTAAAAATAAACCAATTAACTATATTCTATTGTAAGTAAGTAAGGCTTTATTTCATAAGTGCCCTTTCATTGAGGCCCATGGCAGTGTACAGAATACAGACAAATTTAAATGAAATTATAAACAAAATAAAAGAATAGAGAATACAACATCAACAAAATCTAGTAGCTGAGTTAAAAAGAGAAAGGAGATTACAAAACCCCAAATGCCTCTCTGAATACATGCACCTTCAGACACCATTTAAAAACTTCCACCGAGGGGGCCTCCCTTAAGATCTTACCTTGGCAGCGAGTTCCACAGGACCTGTGCCACCACTTTGAAGGAGCAGTCTCACAAGGTTTTGACCCAAGCACTGGAAACCACAAAAAGGACCTCCTTCGCAGAGTGGAGAGAACACAGGGAGTGGGCAGGAGTCAGGAGGTCATGCAGGTAGCCCAGACCCATTCTGTATAGGGCCTTACAGGTGAGTAAGCCCACCTTGAAGGAAATCATCTACCTCACCAGCAGCTATTACAGATTGTGCAGGACCAGAGTCACATGACAGGACCTTGAAAGGCCCATCAGCAACCTGGCTGCCACATTCTGCACCAGCTTCAGGTAACACAAGACCCCTCAATTGACCCTGAGATACAGAGCATTGAAGTTGTCAACTTGGATGTCACAAAAGCATGCACTAGTGAGGCAGATCATTTGGGGACCTTAAGGCTTTAATCTGGACAATGTTCCTAAAATGGTAAAAAAAACAGTCTGGACAACGGATGACACCTGAGCCTCAAATATCAATCCGCTGTCTAGTATCACTACCAGATTTAATGGTGTTTAATGATTGTAGTAGATAATTAAGCTTATTAGAGGTATGCATATAAATTCCAACTTTTTACTGCATTATGAAAAAGGGAGATATGATTTTAGGGTTACTGATATTTTTCAATAATGTATTATAAAAATAAATTTGAAGGATATGTTCTTGTTCATAGAAACATAGAAACATACAATTTGACAGCAGATAAGGACTGCCTGCCAACCTAGTCTGCCCAGTTTTCCCTACCTACTGTATCACCACAGACCCTACTTGATCTCCAGCTTATCCTCGCCCTTGTCTCAACTCTAAGGTTCCCAAATGCCAATCCCATGCTTTCTTGAACCCTGTTACAGATTTTACCCCCATCACCTCAGCTGGAAGGCTGTTTCAGACATCAGCCACCCTATCTGGGAAGAAGTACTTCCTCACATCTCCTCTGATCCTTTGTCCTTGAGCATCTTTCTTTCTGAAAAATGCTTCTCTCTTGAACCTTATGCATACCTGGCAGATATTGAAATTTTCTTTCATATCCCCCTGTCCCTCCTTTCCTGCAGGCTATACATATTGAGGTTCTTCAGTCTTTTCTCCTAGGGCTTTTGATGCAGACTCTGCACCATTTTGATTGCCCTCCTCTGGACCCTCTCTAATCATTCTATGTCCTTGAGGAGAAGATGTCTCCAGAACTGGACAAAATACTCAAGGTGAGGTCTCCACAGTGATCTATACATGGGTAATGCAACCACTCTCTTTTTGCTGGTGATACCCCTCCCTATGCACATCAGCATCCTGCTAACTCTTCCAACTGCCTTGTCACAATGCCAAGCCACCTTTAGATCATCAGATATGATAACCCCCAGGTCTCTTTCCTGTTTTCTGTTTGACAGTACCTCTCCTCCCTATTTGTACTCCATTCCTGGGTTTATGTGCCCCAAGTGAATGATTTTGAACTTTTTTTCATTGAAGCCTAGTTACCATATACTTGACCACTCCTCTAACTTTTCAGATCCCCTCTCATTTAACAACCCCCCCCCCAATTTGGAGTGTCTACCCTGTTGCAGATTCTAGTGTCATCTGCAAACAGGTAGATCTTCCCATCCAGCCCCTCTGGACTGTCGCTAATAAAGACATTAAAGAGGACCGGTCTAGCTGGCTCATCAGCGCAGCAGTTGGATTTTGACTTGCGACACCAGCATCCCAGGTTTGGGAACAGACTTGGGACATTGTAGGGCCAGCCATGGAGAGATGGCTGGGAGCATCTGGAGACTGCTCACCTCTCTCAAGGGGAGGGTGGATTCAGGAGACTGCATTTGCTGACCCTTGCCAGAGGCTGGGGGTAAGGCAACATGCTGGGGCCCTACATGTCAAGGGGGGGGCATGGGGAATGCCGGCTTATGCCTTGATGTTGTGGCAACCACACCCCCAGGGGAGCAAAGCAGAAAAAGCTCCAGAGATGACAGGATGATGGTCACTGGCTCCTGTTGCCGTCGAGTCTCCGATGCAGCCTAGATTCACCCTAGCGGCGCCTATCTCCCTTGGAGGAGGGGGACCCGCCCAGCAAAGGGTCATGTCTGGGTTACCCGGGGGGGGCTGTAGAGATGGGGTGAGGGTCTAGCATTGAGGCAGGGGTGCCAGCAAGGACCTTGGCAGACCTGAAGGAGTGGCCGCCCTGGAGCAAGGAGGAGGCAGATAAAAAAAAAAGAGGACCAGTCTCAGTACAGATCCCTGTGGTATTCTCACTGGTTACCCTTCCTTCCTTGGAGTCAACTCCATTTACCACCACGCCCCCTCTGTCTCCTATCACTTATCCAATTTTGTACCCAGTTTACCACCTTATGCCCCACTCCTAAACTACCAAGCTTGCTCTCTAATCTCCTATGAGGAACAGAGTTGAAGGCCTTGCTAAAATCCAAGTAGGGCTAGTGTACATAGCCTAAAATAAAAACAGCGATGTACACTAATGGTGAAAGCAATGCAGCAAGAGGATCCACTTGTTCTAGTACCCTGCAACATATCATGGGGAGGCTTCACTACTCACACCCTCCTAACTAAAGATTCTCAACTCAAGGGGGGTGCATGTCATGGGGTAGGGGTGCTATTTACACTTAATGGTTCTCTGTGCACCATGACTCTGTAATCCCAGTAGCATACAGGTCAGTCTCTGCCATAATGGCCTCTAAGTGTGGAATTTTATTCCCCAGACTTCGAGCATTGGCAAACATGGCCTTCCATCTTCTAGTATTACCCCACTTGCCAGCTCCCCATTTTCCCTGTAGTCATTTCTTTTTACCACCTCTGTTGTTATTCCCATCTCTCTTCATTAGGTACCCTTGAGGCTGCCCCCTCTTCTCCCTGCTGACTACTCCAGTTATGTCTCCCTGCTTCCATCTAGTACCACCCTCAGCTAGTTTAAATGCTCACCAATGTAGCATTTAAAGCATTCACTGTGGACTGGTTTCCCCCTCCCAGAGGGATGCCAGCCATCTCCCTTTTACAGGTCTTTAACCCTCCAGGTGTGACCCCAGTCCTCAGTGTAGCTGGACCCCTCCTCCCTGAGTCATTTCCTCAAGAAGGGGTTGTACTGTAGCTCCTGGTACAGAGTACCCTATCCTTTTCTCTGTTGTATACAGGCAGCACATAAGATATGGCCAATGAGCTTGCAAACTGTCTAAGGCTCCTCCACCACTCAGTGAACTCCTCCTGTACTGTCCCCTCCCTGTCCCCAGCCAGGACATTCAGCTCTCCCTACAGTCCTGCTGCCCTAGTGATCCTCAGGATCTGATTTCCATCCCTCCGAACCAAGGCACCAGGTAGGTACCTATCCTCCCTCTCCCCCCCTTCCTGTCCCCAGGTCTATCGCTCTCATGATGGGAGTACCCCACCTAGAGTTACTTCCCTCTCATCTGTGGTCCTCTGCTACTCTTCTTGAGGTCTCCACTATGGAGGACCCCCACACTCTTCCTGGTCACTACCTTAGGTGCCTCCAAGGAATGGTCCCACTCCATCAGAGTGACTTAGGAGTTACATAGTGTTGCCAGATAGGGGATATGCCTCTGTCCCACCACCCTCATCCTCCCCAAACCCACCAAAGTCCAGCCGCTCCTCTGTCCAGAAATCCTTTGAGGCAGCGGTGTTAGACTTGGTGGTCCCTGGGTGGAGAAGGAGGTTCCCTGAATACTAACCATTTTGGCCCAGAGAGTAGCAACCCCTCTCTCAGTCCAGAGAGGTGCACCCAGAAGGGACAGCACCCCAGTCTCCAGAAGGTCTCTCTGAAATCTGCCAGCCCACAAGCACTACACTGCACCACTCCCAGCATACTTAGCTTTTATTTAATCTTCCTGTTTATGTTTTGACATTTGAAACCTTCTTGTTCCCTTACCATATATAGGGTGTTTCACCTACTCCCAAATTTCTGTGTACCCCTGACTCTCCTTTTTCCCTTCCAGTGAGTATGCTAAAATAGGAGTTAAACAGGAATCTTACCACAGTTGCCGGGTAAAACTTTCTAGTCCTCTGATTCCCCTTTGCAGATGCTTGCTGTTTCTAGACACCTGTTCTCCTTTTTCACTTACCCACTGCTGAGGTGCAGAGCATCTGGTCGCTTCACTGGGCTGACTCCAATGGGCAGACTCAGTTGTGCTGTCTGTGTCACATTTGTCCTTCATGAGGAGGTCTGCTTGATGGCTGGGCCTTAAGGAGCAGATGGTTGTGCAAGATGGCACCTGGGATTGGTGCTCTTGTTAGCACTGAATTGTGGTCTCCTAAACTGGTCTCCCAAATATGCTGCTTCTAAAGCCAGAAGCAAAAGGGATCTGGGCCACACTTCACTCTGCTTTCATATGTCACAGGGCCCTTACACCTGGAAAGGTGCACTGCCTTTAGGAATATGCCTTTCCAATGTTTTTGTGTTATGTTTTGCTTTGTGCAGGCAAATGTCCATGGGAATGAAGTGTTTTGTGCACTGTTTTGTTTTGCTCCATGAAAATGGCCATGACGGAATATGGTGGCAAAAATGCACCATCAATGCTAGGATTCCAAATAAATTAAAATGCCCCTCCCCCCATATGGAGGAAATGTGTAGTAAGACAAACAAAGTTATTTATTTCCAGGAAATATACAAGAGAGCAGGTTTGTCTTTGTATGAGCTCTTTATTCTTTGCAAGACCTTAATTAGACCAGTTATGTAGAATGGCTACCCAGTGCTACAATCCAGTAATGAAAAACAGAGGGAGAACAGTTGGAATTCCTGCAAATAGGGGCAACAATAATTTTGGCGAAATAAGGATCTTATACAAACGGGAGAATGTTGGTTTTGCAATCATTAGATAATGGAATGTTATTCTGAATGGCAATATTTCTTCAAGTCAATTCAAAAGTCAGACAATAAGCTTCATAAAGTAATATGGATAAATCCACAATGTGCATACAGTACGCCAGTATTAATACAGTGTAAGAGTGTGAAATACACATATTGTATAGGGGAAACAAAACTGTTCTCTGATAGTGTTACCTCATGACAGTGGAGAAATGAGGGTGGTTTCCAGTGTCAAAAATGATGGCTATGTGCTTTCGTAAACTGAAGCAAGTGTTTCTTTCTATCAGTCCTTATATGGAAAATATATCTGTTGTTTTGCAGTTCATAACTGTGTCCTAGCTTAAGATATGTGAGAATTATGTGGTGTGTTATTTGTAGAGTATTTAGCAATGTATGTCAGTTATTGTGTGTATTTGTTTAATTGTATGTACTTTTTGTAGGTTTCATATAATGTACTGCAGCTCTGTATTAATTTAGCTTTTATAAATCTGCAAGAAAACCACCACTACTTCTACTATCAATAGTTACAGTTTTACAGTAATAGTATGCAGAGCTGAATGAAATTAACAAGTTCCAGTTAATTAAATTCCTCAAATGTTGTGAAATTTCATGACATTTTACAGAATGTTCCAAAACTCTTGAAATGGTCTTAACTCAGTCAATCTTATAGCTAGAGCTCTGAATCTAGGTATGCATACAGTTTGAAAGATTTCCAAAATGGATACCAAGTTTATGGCATTTCGATGAGGGGTGGGGGAAGTTATAGGGGCTCAAAGTGCCAGAATAACCTGATTAATTTCTTTGAGCCAGTTAGTAAGGCACTGGATGATGGATTACCAGTCACTGTCATCTTGCTTGACCATGAAAAGGCATTTGATTCAGTATCTCACAAAATACTGATTGAACAGCTAGTTACAATTAATCTACACCCAAACATTAGTAAGTGGACTGAATTGTGGTTAAGGGACAGGAAACAACAAGTTAATATCCATGGGCATAAGTCTGATTGCGGGCAGAGTCACTAGTGGGGTGCCTCAGGGTTCTGTTATGGGCCCCATATTGTTCAACATATCACAGTTCAGGAGGAAGAAAAAATGAAAAGAACAAAGTTATGATTATGTGCTTGCCAGAACTACATAATTACTTAAAAAAACACATGATGGCTAACAAATACTGTTGCTTTAAAAATGTTTTACTTTTACTCCCATAATTTTCTTAGCTACTGTAAAATATAATTGTCCATCTAGCAAACAGCAATCTATGCTTCAAGTGAGGGCATTTGTTATGTTCTTTTTTCTGCATCCATATCTGCATTGCATATTTATTGAGAAACCATTTATACCACAAGAAAGAAAAATAGCTGAAGGGTTGTAACATTGATTTTCATTTTTGACACCTATACTTGCACAAGTGAAGCACTGCATTCTCATTCATGGAGGGTTCAAAATCTCCAAAGTTTTGTAACATTGACAAACAATGCATAAAAGAGCTCTGCTACACTTCGTTTTCAATGCATTATAAAATGTATGACTATTTTAAAACATAAACACAAACAAAACTTTATTTTTTTAAATGTTCCAAAATAATTGATCAAGACATGTTATATACAATTTTAGTTGGTGCTTTTTCTCCTCTTTCTGGTGCTAAGCTGATTCCTCCAGGTCTGCCCCCCCCACCTCATCACCTGACTCCTAAGGGGCTCACTTTGATCCTGGTATTTTTTTCCATGATTTCCTCCCACCTCCGTGGCGGGGGTTGGCAGGTCTCCCCTTTATGGCTGATGAGAAGGATACTGTGTCACGTGGGAGAGGGCTCTGCCACTGGTGCGATAACTGCAATGGTCAAACCCCTCCTTAGGCACTGCCCAATCTTTTTTCTCTGTTTTTCTAGTCCCTGGCATGTTGAGTGGGTGGTAACACATGCCCACACATACATACGTGCTGAACCTGTCAATGCCCAGCATCTCTTTCCCTCTAGCTATACCTTCCCATGAGCACTGCCACCTGTGGCTATACAGATGGCGGTATAGTGCCATGATTCTCAGCCCCACTTCCCTGGAGGAGAAAAGCATCCTCTGGAATGCTCCATTCTCCTCCCCTGGCCAACCTCAGATGATCCAGACTCCATCCCAAACCCAGATTTCCATCATCACAAACAGTAGTCCTACTATTGGGAGCTGTGCACCAATGGGTGGGTAATACACGCCAGAGGCATGTTACCCATCTGCGGAGCTCTGCACTTGTGGACAGGTGCACACTGGTGGCATTCACAACTGCTACCAATCTGTCTGTGCTCCCGCCCCCCCATGTGCAGGACTCTGCAGTGTGGCCAGGGGTGGGGTAGTAGGTCTGGCTGAGCATCCAATCGGATGCCCAGCCCAGGTGGCTCAGTGGATCCCTTCTATGGTGGGGCATGCATTGGCAGCACTCCCCATGGATGAGCAACAGCCGGTGGCTGTGAAGGCTAGAGGAGGGCAAAGCCACTGGCCAGCCAATGCAGCACTGGAACAGTGTACAGGGATGGGGAGGGGGTCCATTAGTGGTGTGGGGGGCTTCCCCGATGTCCAGCTACCACCCAAAGCAATGGGTGGTGGTGAGTGGAGTGGCCCAGCGATGCCCTTGGGGTGAGGGGGGGCAGCATTCTTAGTCCTGTGCCCCTGTGTGGGTGTGTGTTGGGTGGGGGGCACCTGGTAGAGGCCCCACACTAACTTGTACTGGGGCAGGTGGCAGCAGTCTGGGTGGGTGGGCTATCCAACCTATCCCAGTGCAGTCCTGATGGTTGCATGGGATGCATAAGGAGCTCATGGCAGGGTTCTCCCTGTGTACCTGCACTCTCCTTCACACCCCTGTGGCCTACACTACATGCCTTAGTGCATGGTGCATAGTGGTGGCCTGCCTCTCATCCACCCCAGCACATTGCTCTTCGTACTGCAAGAGGAGCAGGTGCGTAGGTACTGTGCATCCCTCTTAGTGCATCCCGCATGAGGGGTGCATAGGTTGCAGAGTGGCTGAGTGCCCAGATACGCATGCAGTCACTCTACCCCAATAGATCATAGGGCCCACTGGGCCAATGGACTGGCCATTATGTATTGTTTTCTAATAAAATTTATAGGAAAATGTGTTATGTGGTGGTTTGCATTGGTCAGATTGTGGCCATACAAGGAGAAGAGCACTAGATTTATATGGGTAGTGGTGACTCCAGGGTTATGATTTGGAGTGCTGTGTGGCTGGGGCTACCAATGGACACTAGGGAAGCTTGAAGGGAGGAGTGTGGGAGGAAAGGTTTGCCAGTAGCCTCCAGGGACACAACAAAGCACCTGCTATCATGGGTAGCCATCGCCATCCCATGACATAAATGCCAGGGACACAAAAAAATCATCCATTGTCTTGGGCAGCCTTCCCTCTCTCCCCACACAGGTGTGTTGGAGACACAACAAAAGGTCTATTTTATGTGCAGTTATCACCCCAAGAATAGTATTCCACTCAGTGCTAAACCAACTACCACTGGTGTAAGAAAACACTTGCTTCATTTTGCAGGAAAAGACCTAATTAGGCTTTTCCTTCAAAACTGATGTGGTCTTATTTTCATTTTTACTATGCAGTCTTAAAGTCCTTAGTCAGATATTAGTTGATAACAACAGCAGAGCCTTGGGCTAGAGGGAAGGGAGGAAGCCAGGGGCAGCCAAGAACTTCTGCCGAAAAGGAAAGGAAAGTACAATGTTACTGCTGTTCTCTTCTATTTATATACAATATATACATATTTAGTTTGTTATGTTCTTCCCGGTGTTGGGAGTATTACCTTTTTCTCCTAGGCATTCTGTTATAGTATTTTAAGGTGTTTTGGGACACTTTTTTGGATGAATAGAGGAATAGAAAGTTCTGCTCTATGTTAACAGAGTTTAGGATTTCTTGCTAGACTTGCCTTGCTTTCAATTGCTTTTTTTATTGAAGATATACAACGTAGTTGTAGAGTCAGATATTAGTTAAAAATAGTAGCATTTGTGTCTGACTTCAGGCCAGCTCAGGGGATTTTGGGGAAGTTGTTGAGCAAACGTGCCCCCCCCACCCCGAAGCAGTTTGCAATTGAGGTAGAAATATCTAGATACTGCTGCTTTCTCAGGGAACCATATGGAGCTCTAGTGTTCTAAGCACTGTTGGACTGATTGTTTCTTGAGGAGACCAGTGTTTAAACCCAACCCCTACCTTGCACCTTCCCACCCCATGGCTCAGTTCCCCTTTTTTTTACCATTTAACCCACATCATATCCTGTTACATCACAGGATATGATTCATAGCACATCAGGTAACAAGGAAGAGTATACAGGACAAGACTGATACACCAGGTAGAAGATAATGTTATATAACAGCAATAAATGCTATACAGTTATTGCATTGTAACTTACTAGCTGAGGTTAGCGCAAATGTTGAAATGTTTGGCACAGTGATTAGTGTTTACAAATATGTCCTGTACTGTTTGCATTAGCGGGGCATTTCTGGAAACCTCAGAATTGATATGTTTGGCACAGTGATTATAGACAATGATTTGCTGTACTGCTGAAGTGTAATCAAGGTTTAAAGGGCAGATAGTTTTTGGGTGTGTTTAGGGGGCAGAAGGCACCTATTGGTGGGGCAAGCTTTGTTGGTTGGATAACTTTTACAGAGTGTAACATATCAGACAGCTGTGGGCACCATGGGCAGAACTGGAAAAGCTGGATGGGAGGGGTCACAGGGGTAGTATGGGCATCCTTTTATGAAAATGGGAGGGGACACTGGTAGGCAAAAAGTGAGATGGGAAGGGTCATAGGCTGCAACAACTGTATAACTGCAATCTTTCTAAAAATTGCATGGAGAGAGAGAGCATGTTGGGTGTGCAGGCAAATAATGTAGCTTAGGAACAAGTTCAGCTATTCACAAATGGAGCTTAGGAGGGGCATGCAGGCTGCAATGGAGGACAACTCAGTGACTGGTGAGGCTAGGAGGGTAACAAAGAGAGGAGGGGAGGAGTGGGAAGAAGGTGGCAGATGGGGGAAGGAGACAGGGGGTCCCAGTTTAGAGGACAAATGAGTATGGGAAAGGGGAGAAATGGAGGAGAGGAGGGAAGGAAGAATCTAACAGCCACAGAGTCAGCAGAGGTGGGGTGGCAAGCAGAAGGAAGGAGGAAATAGGTGGTAGTGAAGGGACTTCGAAAAATTGGTTTGCAGTACTGGCAGAATTTAGGGATGTGTTCGGGGGGGTATACCGTGATGTACATGACCACGACTGAGCAACCACCGAAAGGGAGACTCAGTAGCAACACATGGCACAGTGGCTACTGGGCAGCTACAGTGACCGGATGGGGAGGGTTGGCGACCATAGCGACAGGAAGTCACTACAGGTATGCACGTGGGGTGGTGGGAGTGACCAAGCTCGGCAAGGGGTGGGAGGGGATTTGAGGGGTGGCACTGCAGTAGGCTGCCAAGCTGGCCCTATGTTGTAGTGGATCAGCTCATAGCATTGGTGGCTAGGGTGCTGGGTTCAGGTGCAGGTTCGTTTTTGTTGCGCCTGGCCCTCATTTTTTTTTTTTACAATTTGCCCCCTCCCCGACATGCACCACCCTGGAGTTGAGAATCCTAAAGTAGGGGGGTGCAGGGGGCACAGCCCCCACATAAACTTAGAAAATGCAAGTCCCTGGCACAGTTTTGTTGTGCGCTGGGGAGTCAGAGTGCCGAAATTGATTTTTGGTGCTCTGACTTCACCGTAATGGTGCTCGGCCTTTGACAGTAACTGTTATCACATAGAAGCATTAGGGAGAGAGCTGGGCAGAGGAGCTAATGACAGACCAGGTGAAAAGGAAATTGGAGAGGGGCGAGGGGGGGAATCAGTTCAGAATTCAAAAATAAACTAGATCACTTCTCGATGATTCAGGGTATACATAATTATTGTTAAATTGAAGTAATACAGGTACAAGCCTTCCTAGCTCCTAAACCTCCTTAGCATGCTCCTTAGTATGACTGGTACAACAGTCAAGACTAGAGATGGTCGAAGTGGCCTCAATTCGCTCCGCGAAGTGATTCGAGGAGTGAAGGCGAATCCGCAGAGTGCTCCACAATCAAAGCGGAGTACTTCGCGTTATAATGGGTAACATGAAGTCCATTGAAAACAATGACTTTGTGTTACTCCACCTTCCCAAACCACTACTCCACCAATTCTTAAGGCGAAGTACACTGAAAAGAATGTACTTCACCTCACTTTGCCTTATTTTTAAGCTCCAAAGGTGCATTTTGCAGTGATTCATGGGATTTCAGGTCACATGGGTTCTAGATTGTTCTGAACAGCCTCAGTTTGGGGTACTGTGTGTAGGAAGCTGTAGGAAGCAGTCTGCTCTGACAGCTCTCTGCAATTCAAACCTTCAACCTTCTAAAAGCTGTTAAAAAAGCCTTTTTGAGTCTTTTTTTTGCTGAAACTTAAGTTCATCGATTGTAGGAAACCCTCCTGTGCTCATATCATCGAGTGTTTATTGTTTGTGTGTGGATTTTGAATGTCGATGTATAACATTCAGTCTGTGTACTGAGAGACAGTGGGAGTGTGTTTTGGGGGAAGGGTGTATCTGTGGTGTAGATAGATTAACATGAAGAAAAAGACAGTTCTTTCTGTTTTGGTGATATTTTTCTAATAACTGTGTTAATGTACACACAGTAATATTTTCAATAATTCTTGCCATTTTTTTGCAGATTGTTGTCGAGCATCAGTGCATAATTTTAGTCTGTTTAAAATATGTGGTTATATTACTGAAGTTTTAAATTTGCTACACATTACTTTGTGTGTGTGTGTGTGTGTGTGTGTGTGTGTGTGTGTGTGTGTGTGTGAGTATGTTTGTGACGTGTCACCAAATCAGACACCTTTTATTGTGCCACACAGTAATTTCAGCAATGCGATCCTGCCATCTACTGCAGCTGTGGGATTTTTGAACTTCTTTGTGGTATCTTTACTGGTACTAGTACTAGTGACTGTTATTGCAGAAGTGCAGTACTCTGCCCCCCCCACCGCGGCCCGCCAACCGGCAACGGTATTCTTTTCCAGATTTGAATTTCTGATGGTGAGCACTGGTTAGGTGTTATGCCTTTGTGTCTGCATCTCTTCAGTGCGCAGCCCAATCTTCATCTGTCTGTGCATTTGCATCTCTTTAGGGCCCAATCTCCATCTGTAACTTAAGTCACAGTTGTTTCTTTGGCTTCCCTTCAGAGTACTGGACAGGTGTGGTGCATAATTTTGCATGAACATTGTACTCATTAATATGTGTTTTTAAGTCAGGACCATCATCATGAGTTACTCATGATCCAAATCACATTCTTCATCATCAAGGTCACAAATGCAGTCACAAATCATGATTCACGATCACGTCATGAATCACATTAATTTTTTTACTAGCTACTTGGATGTATTGTAAGCCTATTCTGTAGTATTTCTCCAGGTTTCACCACCCCACCATTGTACTCATTGATACATGTTTTTAAGTTGGGGAGTTTTAAGCTACAGCTCATTGGGAAAGTACAGCCGTAAACATTTGCGTTCCCAATACAGTTTCATATTGATTATCTCACACCATCGACACCGAATCACGTTCTTCAGTATCACGGTCACAAATGCAGTCACAAATCACGATTCACAATCAAGTCACGAATCACAACATTAATTTTTTTTTTAGTTACTTGGATGTATTGTAAGCCTGTTTTGTAGTATCTCTCCAGGCTTCATCACCCCACCATTGTACTCATTAATACGTGTTTTTAAGTTGGGGAGTTTTGTGCTGCAGCTCATCAGGGAAGTACAGCCGTAGGCATTCGCATTCTGTCCTGTACAGCATGTGAGTTACAGTACTATAAATAGTGGTGGGCGAAGTTGCCCCAATTCGCTCCATGAAGTGATTCACAGAGTAACGTGGAACCTGCAGAGTATTCCACAATGTGAAGCGGAGTACTTAGCTTCATAATGAGGAATGAGAAGTCCATTGAAACCAATGACTTTGCATTATTCCGACTTCCCCAAACCACTTCTCCACCAATTTTAAGGTGAAGTAAATGGAAATCAATGTAATTCACCTCACTTCACCTTGTAATTGAGCTCCAAATGAAATTCTACAGTGATTCATGGGATTGCCGGTCACATGCGCTCTAGATTGTTCTGCACAGTCTCAGTTCTGGCCTGGGTAGTGTGTGTGTAGTGGTCCTGTAGCTGGAGACAATTTGCTTTCAGAGCTCTGCAATTCAAAACCTCTGAAAGCTGTTTAGAATGCCTTTTTCAGTCATTTTTGTTGCTCAAAATTTACTACATCGATTGTAGGAAACCCTTCTGTGCTCATATCATTAAATGATTATTGCTGTGTGTGGATTTTGAATGTTAATTTACAACAGTCAGTCTGTGTGCTGTGAAGTGTGCTTTGGGGGAGGGGCATATTTGTGGTGTAGGTACATTAACTGGGAGAAAAAGCCAGTCTTTCTGTTTTGGTTATATTTTTCTTGTATAACTCTGTTAATGTAAACACAGTACTATTTTCAGTAATTCTTGACATTTTTTTGCTGATTGTTGTGGTGCAGCAGTGTATAATTTGTCTGTTTAAAACATTTGGTTATATGACTAAAGGTTTTCAATTTGCTAAACGTTACTTGTAGTGTGTGTGTGTGTGTGAGTGTGTGTGCGATGCATGCCATTAAATCAGACACCTTTTATTGTGCCATAGAGCAATTGCAGCAGTGTAAACCTCCTATCCACCCCACCTGCATACATTTTTTTATATTGCTTTGTGGTATCTTTACTGGTAGTGGATTGTTACTGCCTTGCATTAATCCCCCAAATGGCAAATTTATTCCTTTACAGATTTAGATTTGTGACTTGTGTGCACTAGTTAGGAGTTGTTATGCCTTTTTGTATGCATTTCTTGAGTGTGCAGCGCAATCTAATCTGTCTGTGCCTTTGCAGTACACCATTAATTCTGGGAGACTGCATTTCTTGTTATGCTCTCATTTCAGTTTGTCAGCACTGGGAAATTTTCTGGACACAGGACAGTAGCATTTTGGGGATGCACATTAATTCTGCTGACTCTGTGTGTGACCACTGCATGCATGACTGAGTGCGCCATTAATTCTGGGAGACTTTGCGTCTCTTGTTATGCTCTCATTTCACTTCATCAGCACTGGGGAGTTTTCTGGACACTAGACAGTAGCACTTTGGGGATGCACATTAATTCTGGTAACTGTGTGGGCGGGGTGCTGCCAATATTGTTGTCACTCCACCTTACTTCACATTTAAAGTGGAATGACAACACAAAGTAATAATAACAAGGCAAAGTGAGCCTTTCCTATGGGGCACTCCACGTAGGGAAGTGCCACCATGAAGTGGCCACTTCGCATTCACTTTGCAGGTGGATTTTAAATTTGCTACATCTCTAGTCAAGACCAACAAATTGCATAGCAAATTCTATATACAGATTAATATAGCAAAATGAATTGTGCAGTGTGTTATAGTATACAGTAAAGCAAATCAAGTTCATGGGATTTTTCATGATCAACAGAGGAGATTAGGCACTTTAGCAACAATCTGGCACAGCATGGGTAGAGGTAGGTTCAGCAGAAGCAAGAGCAGTCATGCTTTGGGTTTGGGTATTTTTAGAGTATCCCTTGAAGTCCTGATAGGTAGGACTTTCCTGGTTGGGGACTGGAAGTTCTTTCCAAAGAAAAGGTGATTTGTGTGATAAGGACCATTAACCAGATGTAGTCCAGGTCCTTCAAACCTCCAGAAGAGGTTGGGAGGAGGAGGAGGAGGAGTGTAGGAGTCATCTAGAGGGCTTCCAGGACAGTATATCTCAAAGACTGAAAAGATAATTTGTTAGTGTCTTATAGGTGAGACAGTGGTTAAGATAGAGATGCTGTTCAAGAGGGGACCCATGTGGGGAGGCAAGGATATTGCAATGGTGTTCTCAATTTCCTTCACCAGATATGAACCTGCTAAATCTGTGATACATAACCTTAAGCTCAGGAAACTATGCACCTTTCACTGAAGAGAGGACTGCAGCCCTACACAGTAGCATATGGAGGAGGACACTGTTGGCTACAGATATATGGGCTTCAATGGTAAAATAGGATTTAAGCCTATATGGTAACTGCAGCTTTGGGAGAAGAAGTTTGGTGATATGCTCAGTATGGGTCTTGAAAGTGAGCTCTTGGTTAAGCCAAACACCAAGATATTTTATTGAGTCAACCACTTCCAGCTTGGCATCCATGGAGGTGGAGATATGTAGGAGCATACTTCAGTTTGGCATAATTTCCTGGAACCAAGCAGCATGCCATTATTTTTTTTTCCAATGAGTACTAGCTGATTTGAGACAAACCATACTTAGAGTTCTCTGAAGTCCTTGTTAAGCCCAATTGTGATATAATTCAGGTCTGGACTGGTTTTATAAAGGAGCATGTCATAGAGAAGGGCAGATGTGATTCCCCTTCACAAAAGTGGGAGCAAGGCAGAAGCAGGAAACTACAGACCTGTAAGTTTGACCTCAGTGGTAGGGAAAATAATGGAATCATTTCTGAAAGAAAGAATTGTTGAGTGCCTAGAGGCCAGCAGGGCACAGGACCAAAAGCAGCATGGATTTACAGCAGGAAGGTCATGTCAGATGAATCTAATAGATTTCTTTGACTGGGTGACCAAAGTAATAGACCAGGGAGGGGCTGTGGATATGGTCTACCTAGACTTTAGCAAGGCATTTGACACAGTCCCGCACAAAAGATTGATAATCAAGTTAGCCAGCCTGGAAGTGGGTCCCAGGGTGGTAGCCTGGGTAGCA
The DNA here is from genome assembly GCA_016271365.2 of Neoceratodus forsteri. Classification (NCBI taxonomy): domain Eukaryota; kingdom Metazoa; phylum Chordata; order Ceratodontiformes; family Ceratodontidae; genus Neoceratodus; species Neoceratodus forsteri. The sequence goes on along the minus strand of CM057459.1, from coordinate 535,502,690 downwards.
AACTGGCTGTACAACAGGACACAGAAGGTAATAGTGAATGGAACACATTCCAAAGAAAGGGGGGTCACTAGTGGAGTATCTCAGGGCTCAGTACTAGGTCCAGTCCTCTTTAACATCTTTATACGTGACATTGCAGAGGGACTGGAGGGAAAGGTATGCCTCTTTGCAGATTACACAAAGATCTGTAACAGAGTTGATACACAAGGGGGATAGAAAGGATGAGAAGGGACTTGGCAAGGTTGGAGGAATGGTCAGACATATGGCAACTTAGATTCAATGCAAAGAATTGCAAAATAATGCACCTGGGAAACAAAAACCCAGGAGAAGAGTACACAATAGCAGTGGAGGTACTAACAGCAACAAAAATGGAAAGGGACCTGGGGGGTAGTCATATCAGATGATCTAAATGTGGGTAAGCAATGTGAGAAGTCAGTAAGGAGAGCCAGGGGGATACTGAGATGCATAGGAAGTGGCATCACAAGTAGAAAAAAGGAAGTGGTTATCCCTCTGTACAGACAGTTGGTGAGACCCCATCTGGAGTACTGTGTGCAGTTTTGGAGACTTCATCTATGCAAGGACATAGACAAGATGGAAGCAGTCCAAAGGAGGGCAACTAAAATGGTGCAAAGTCCACATCAGAAACCATATGAAGAGAGACTGAGAGAGCTTAATATGTATACCCTTGATGAAAGGAGGGACAGGGGGACATGAAAGAAATGTTCAAGTACCTCAAGGGAATCAACAAAGTCCAGGAGGGTAGCGTCTTTCAGGAAAAAAGATGTGTAAGAACAAGGGGGCACAATTTAAAGATAGAGGGGGGACTGTTCAAGGGTAATGTGAGGAATTTTTTTTTTCATGGAGATAGTGGTGGATGCATGGAACTGCCTTCCTGGTGAGGTTGTGGGGTCTAAAACAGTGGAGGAATTCAAACATGCATGGGACAGACATAAGGCAATTATAATGGGGGGGTGGCAGGAAGTAGGCTGTTGGTTGACTAAAATCTGCAGCTTATCCAGTAGGTAAGGAAATGGGCAGACTGGGTGGGCCAAGTGGTCCTTATCTGCCATCAAAGTCTATGTTTCTATGTTTCTATCTGTGTATAGCAACACTTTTCACCACAGTTGGAGTGGAGCTCATTGACAAAAAGGGAGAACATTATGGGCCCCAAGATAGAGCCTTGTTGGATCCCATCACAGAAATAATGCTGGGAGAAGAGGCATGACCCCCACTTGGCTGCATGCTTACACCTTACAAGATTTCTGCTGAGGCACTTACAGAAGGGTTGGTCAAGACCCAGACTCCCACATGGTTGCCTTCTTATGCCCTGCAAGATTGCTGCTGAACCACTGATAGCAGAGTTGGTCAATACCCAGGCTCTTCAGTTTAAGCACCAAAAGGTCATGGCTGACCAAGTTGAAGGCCTTTCTGAGGTTGACAAATGTAGCCCCCATGTGATTACCATGGTCTGAGGTGAGGAGGACATCAATGGTGAAGCATATCAGGACTGAGTCTGTGCTACTATGCTTGCAGAAGCTGCGATGGAAGTCTATGAGTAATGAGTTGGTTTCTTTGTATTCCAGCAATTGATTATACCCTAGCCTCTACTGGACATTGGCCAAGATGCTCAATGTTACAGTCATAACAATAGATCCCAATCAGTTCCCTGGCTCCACTCTTGTGCACCGGGAACACATGTGCTACCTTCTGTTTTAGAGGGACTATGCTGTGAAGCAGGGACAAGTTAAAGTGGGTAGCCAATGTCAGAGCAATAATAAGGCAGCTGATTTTAGAAATAGTGGTTCAAGGTTATCATGACCAAGAGATTTTTCTGCTCTCATTTTTTTTTTGTTGGAGACCAGCCTAAAGTGAAAATTGGGCAACTGTCTAAGGCAAGTGAGCAGAGAGGGGGACAACAGTTTGGTCATTATAGGGCTTGAAATCAGTAAAATACATTAAATTACTTGGGGTTTTCTTCAATGGCATTGAATTATGCAAACACTTTATGAATAGTTTTGAAGAAAATACATATTTAACACAGACAGTAATGAATTTGAAGACAGAATAACAGTGTGGAAATGCATCATAAATGATGTTTTGAAAATTGGAATGGCTCTACGTCTGACTGTGATGTCTTAACTACTGCACTATATATTTAAATTATGTGCTGAATTTAAATTATACTGAGATTTCCTTTCTGGAAGTTCTGCATGTATTTTTTTAAGGAAGCAATATACTAAAATCAATACTGTACAGAATGGAGATAGGTCAATAACAATACAATATTGCCTTACAATAGCTTCCATTTGGCCAAACTGAGACAGAACCTTCCATGTGTACTGTTAATAGTGTCAAAATAAATTATACAGACAATGTGGATTTTTAACTGGAAGCAGACGATCTAGAACAAAGATTCAAAGAGAAGGGATACAAAAATTAACTGATTGGGAACAAAGAAAGAAAATGTTGTAAAGTGCCAGGCAGTGTCTATTAAAGCAGCCTGAACTGAAGAAGACAAACCGATATTTCCAACAAATTTCAGTGACAGATTTAGAAAAAATAAAGACTAAAAAGGCCCCACCATATTATTGGGCAATACATTATGAAACATATGAGCCAGAGTTACCTATTCTATGCATACAGTCTAAAAGAGAATAGATGATTCATTTGAAGCAGAGGCATGAATTGTTGGAATCTACTCTTGCAGATAATATAAAACTTGCACCAACAAAAACAGAACAAACCTGCACCTAATACGTTCAAATACAAACATGTCATAATCAGCAACATATTACCTGTCAAATGGAATGAGTTGTTTATAAGGTGTCTGTGTGACCTGTCACGTAGGAAAAACTATGATAGCATTTTTATGAGTAAGGATTATTAAACACAAAAGCAGTGTCCACAGAAAAGATATAAATTCATCAATTGCAAGACATTTTGTTGGAAAAGATATGGGGCTGGATTTTCAAAGACTTATATCATGATTGGGATGCAGTTGCACCAGTTGTACTAAGACGGTTAGACAACAACAATGTAATCCATATTATGGAATGTGTTTACCACAAAATGTACATTAAAATGATGAATGCAGCAAAGTTCTGAGGCATGTGTTATTTTTTTGTCTGAAGTGTCATAAATGTGTCAGATTGATTGGAAATGTGGTGTTACTATCTTTATTTATTCTTTTTTATGCAGTTAAGGCAGAAATATAGCTATAAATGCTGTGTCCAGACTTTTGAAAATCCAGCTGATTGTATACATGTCCTGAGATTCTAGCACATAGAAAGTTTTAACATACCCCAAGCAGAGGCGATGTGGATAAAATTCTGTTGACAAAAGTGGCATATTGCATTGATAGATTTGGAGCTATAAGCCATAGGTTTGGGCTCAACACACAGATAGACCAGGTAAAAATACTTTGAGCAAATGTGGATTCATGAGATGATGCTTGTCTACCTTGTGCACTCAATACTCCCTTCTTTGGGATAGCCATCATTTTGTGCATCAGGATCCAGGACTGTGGCATTTTGCAGCTCAGCCTGGTTCCAGATTCAGTGTGGTTATTCTCAGACTTAACAATAGTCTATCTGAGAAAATAACTATGAAGTTGAATATACCTAGTTCCAGCTAATTAGTGTATGTAAATAATGTGCAATTTCATATGAAACTAAAGAAATAAATTAAAGATCAACACAGCTTTAATAGAATGTACATGAAGGTAGACCGATAGTATAGTCATAAAGCAGGAATAGATAAATCTGCTTAGAACCAAGAAAATATGGGAAACAGAAAGAGTAGAAAGCAGGCCGTAAATGTCTTAGGAGGGTAGGAGGAGAAAGGGGAAGCAGGAAGCTCAAAAGGGTGATAGGGTCAAGTGACCCAGTGGTCACCCCCATTTTAACATACCCATCTTACTGCATGCTCTCTTGAAAATGGCCATATATCTCTTGCATGCTTCAAAAACCCTGTTTATTATGAGAGCTGGGTCCTTTTCATCTCCACAACAGCAAGAGAAGCCAAAAACAGTGCTAAGGTCCTACCTCTGTTCTACTACTCTAAGTGTAGGATCTTGCATCTGGCTACATTGAATCTGGAAATATGGCCAATTGTACAGCTTGTTCATGTCCACTTGAAGTTTGTCTGCATCCTCAGGTGAGTCCACAACCCTGGCCAGTTTAAAATCATTGTCTAATTTAAAGGAGGCAGGAAATTTGTGCTACTTGAATGAAGTTAGTAATGTTCCTATTTACATAAATACAGTTCATACCTAGAAATGATCCATGGCTAACTGTTCTTGAATAATCATGAATTTAAACAAATGGTGTTATCAATTGTTTTCTTTAGATTGGCAACATCCTTATTGTTCTCTTCTTGAATCATGAATTTGCAAATTTGTACTACAGTATGCCATGATTAGTGTACAGAATGCAAGGAATTAACTTTTGACTTATCAGAACCATGCTCAACATAAACTGTGACATACAGTAGTTAAAACTCAGATCACTGATTCCATAATGAGAACTACAACAGAATGCTGCCATTAAAAGCTAAACAATGCAAAATACAGTTGTTGTATTGCTTGTTATTCAGTAACAACTTGTATTTTTACTGTGTGTGTTTTTACTTTTATTATCATTTTGATGCTAAAATATTGCTGCTGAATGTGAAGGTCTGGTGGAAGCTGCAAGTTCAGTCCTGGCTTCTCACAGAGGTTGAGTATGAGCAGAAAAGCAGAGGAGACAGAACCCCCATGGGGTGACCCAGGCAGGAGAACAAAGGGACTAAGACTGGAAGCTGCATAACAAAGCTAGAAATAACAAATTCAGTTTGGACCTAATCTCAAAATGGGTGGTCCCCGAGGAAACAAAGAGATGGTGGAACCTGTGATGTCAGAGAGACATGTACAATGATGAGCATGGTGGGGCCATCCTGCCAGAGGTGGTCTGTCTGTTTTTGGCCCTGAGAAATCTATTGTAATTTCAGACTCTGAGCAAGCAACATCCAGGGTCAGAGTCTGCCATAACTCATTGAGTTTTCAGTTAGGGTAAGCTCGTACTCAGTTTAGGATTTAGATAGATGTGAGATACTTAAGGTTTTTTTGTGTGTTTTCTATCAATTTAAAAAGTATTTTTTTCCTATTTCTGTAGAAATGCTAGTTCCCAAGAGTCCCCTAGTGTGTATTATCCTGTAACATATGTAAATGTCATGGCATATTAAATATTATTTTCATATATTTTGTGTTTTCTGTGACTGAGTCATTTAAGTTGTAGATAACCAGCATAAATTGTTAAAGCTGTGACCGTCAATGACACAGGCTATAGTCACCATATCTAATCAAAAGTGTTCTCACCTGTAACAGAAGGGGTAAGTAATCTTCTCATTGGTAAGGAGCACTGCACTGTGTGTGAGCAGTGATTCTGGTGGGATTTGGACCCCCATTCACTAAAAATAGCACCAAGAGCTTAATCTGGTTTTGTAAGTCAGTTTGCATCTGCATCTTCCCCCCTTCCCAGGATGAGTCAAAAATAGGCAGAATTGCTTAGTCCTCCTTTCCTGGTAAACACAAACTAAATAAATAAAAGATACCCTGATTGAGATCACAGTGAATCATAGCAGCATACCATGGTAACATTTTCGGGCATCTGAAGGGTTGTAAAACTGGTGACAGCCATTGCAGACTGAGTTCTTTAGGTGAACCAATGTATAACAAATAGGAAGCAGTTGTGGAATTTGAAATATATTGTCAAAAAAAGGTTATCTGTCCAGTTACAGAACATAATATACAAAAGTGGATACAGAATAGTCAACCAGTTTTATTTTGTTGTAAGAAAGAATAGATATCTGGAAACCACTATGCCTAGGCCACATGGGAGATGCACAGTGGCAGACCACGTGGAGTTGTGCAGAAGGAGAGGGCTTGTCTTTGAGGAAAGCCAGCCACAGGCAGACCTCATAGACCTATTTGAAGAAAGTGACCAGAACACAGTGCACCAGTGGTCACTGCTAGCCAAACTTGTAAAGCAAAAGTTAGAGAGTGGGCAATAGAGCCATAGCCTAGAACTGGGTTAGGAGTGCAGATAGAGATGATGCAGCTAGAGTTTGCCCCAGTTGAGGTGATGGCAGACAAAAAGCAGAGGCTGAGTCATAAAAAGCAAGTATACAGTTACAGAGGAGCAGGCTGTAAGTTGGGGAGTGAGAGAAAGAAAAAGAGGAGCAAAAGAAACAGCAAGAGAAGCGAGAAAGGGAGTATTAGCATGAGATCCAGCTCAGAAAGCATGAGAGAGAGCGAGAGAGAGAGAGTGAGAAAGGGAGAGACAGGGCTATCCTAGATCTAGTACTGACTAACAGGGAAGGGATCACAGATCTCCAGGTAGAAGGTCACCTGTGGGCCAATGACCATCACATGGTATGTTTCAATTTGGCCACTAGAACTAAATCATCCCATTCCAAGGCAAAAATAAGGGACTTCTGAGGAGCTGACTTTGATAAGATGGCCAACAGAGTTAAGCTAGCCCTGGCAAAAAGAAACACAGGTGAGGGGGTACAGGAAAAGTGGGCAAGCATTAAGGATGCAATACTTGAAGCAACATCCCATTGTGTTAGACAGGAAAGGAAGTGCAAAAGAAGAAGGAAACCACTTTGGTTCTCAAATACAGTAGCAGAAAAAGTCAGAGCCAAAAGGCTGGCCTTCAGGAAATATAAGGGAACACAGTGGGATGAAGATAGGGAAGCATACCAAACTGACCTAAGGGAAGCAGGGAAGGCAGTAAGGCAAGCAAAGTCCCAAACTGAGGAAACACTAGCACAAACAGTAAAAGAAGGTGACAAGACTTTCTATAGATACATTAGTGAAAGGAGAAAGTCCAGAGGGGGTATTGCTAAGCTCAAAGGAGATAAGGGGGTATGTGAGGAGGAGGACCCTGTAAAAGCATCTATCCTAAATAGACACTTTTGCTCAGTATCTACTGAAGAGAAGGTAGGGCAGGGCCCACAGCTCAGCACCATGAACACAGGGGGGAGGGAGGTAAGCACTACTCCCTTCACAAAAGAAAGGGTCCTACAAGAGCTTGTTAAACTCAGGTTGGACAAGGCAATGGGATCTGATGACATACATCCCAGGGTACTAAAGGACCTAAGGGTGGAACTAGCAGAGCCAATAGCAGAACTGTTTAGTAAGTCTCTGAGCACAGGAGAGGGCCCAGAAGACTGAAGAAGGGCTCATGTGATCCCGCTCCACAAGAATGGTAGCAGGGAGGAGGCAGGGAACTACAGACCAGTCAGTCTCACCTCAGTAGTGGCCAAGATTATGGAGGCAGTCTTTAAGGAAAAGATAGTGCAAAACCTGGAATCCATAGGGGCACAGGATCCAAGACAGCATGGGTTTACAAAAGGAAGGTCCTGTCATACTAATCTCATAGATTTCTTTGACTGGGTAACCAGAGTGGTTGACCAAGGGGGAGCAGTTGATGTCTCCTACCTTGACTTCAGCAAAGCTTTTGACACTGTTCCATGTAGAAGTTTGATAAACAAGCTGGGTAGGCTCTGGGTGGGTCAGAAGTTGGTCAACTGGGTGCAAACTGGTTGACGGGCTGAAAACAGAGAGTGGTGGTAAATGGTATGCAGTCAGAAGAGATGCAAGTCATAAGTGGGGTACCCCAGGGATCAGTCCTGGGACCAGTCCTCTTCAATATCTTCATCAGTGACATTGCAGATGGACTAGAGGGTAAGGCTTGTCTATTTGTGGATGACACCAAGATCTGCAACAGAGTAGATGATCGAGATGGGGTGAGCAGAATGAGAAGAGATCTGGATAAACTAGCAAAATGGTTGGAAGAGTGGCAACTGGGATTTAATGCAAAGAAGTGCAAGATCATGCACATAGGGAAGAGAAACACAGAAGCCGCCTATAGGCTGGGAGGGGAGTTGCTGGCAGTCACAAAGGAAAAAAGAGACTTGGGCATCATCATCATCGATGACCTGAAATTGTCCAAGCAGACCTCTAAAACAGTAGGTAAGGCTATGGGGATGTTAGCGTGTATTTGTAGGGGTATCACAAGTCGTAAGAGGGAGGTAATAATCCCTCTTCACAAGACACTGGTTAGGCCCCATCTGGAGTACTGCATGCAGTACTAGAGGCCACACCTTCACAAGGACATTAACCAGATTGAGGCAGTCCAGAGAAGGGCAACCAAAATGGTGCAGGGATTGCATCAGAAGACATATGAGAACAGATTAATGGAGCTCAATATGTATACCCTAGAGCAAAGGAGGGAGAAAGGTGATATGATCAAAACATTCAAACACCTTAAGGGCATTAACAAGGTGAAAGAGTCTAACATGTTTCAATATAACAAAATAGCAGGACAAGAGGACACAGCATGAGATTAGATGGAGGCCGATTAAGGGGTAATGTGAGGAAGTTCTTTTTCACAGAAAGGGTGGTGGATGCATGGGACGGCCTACTTCAGGAAGTGGTGGATATGAATACAGTGCAGGGCTTCAAACAGGCATGGGATAGGCATAAGGGAGCAATACAGATGAGTACGAATAGATAGGCCACTGACAGCAAAGGACGATGGCACATTTATAAGGTAGAAAAAGAAATGGGCAGACTGGATGGGCTTTGCGGTCCTTATCTGCTGTCAACTTCTATACTTCTATGTTTCTATGAGCAAGATGCAGGTTACAGTTGCCAGATGTAACCAAAAGTGTTCTCGGCTATAAGATAATAAAATGGGTCTTTTACCCTTTGGTAAAGCATAAGGAGCACTGTGCTGTATGCAAGCACTGGCTCCAGGGGGATTCAGACCTCAAGGTACCCAATGTGAGGTTGCAGTGTGTGGTGGCAGTATACCAAGGTAGCCTTTTCAGGCTTCTGAGGGGTTGTAAAACTGGTAACAATCATTACAGACTGAGTTCTGAGAGTAATCCAATCTGTGCCATTCAGGTATAGTTATATATGGACCATTTAAGGATATCAATATAATTTCTTTTTTTTTTTTATCACTTTTTTGCCCTTACTACTCCCGTCAGGTAATCTCTATGCTCTGGTCATGGACTCCCGTCTCCTCCACCTCTGGTATTGTGCCTGAATCTCCCAGTTATCCCTGGCTTCCCCCCCAGAGAGCTGGTCCGCTGCACCGACCCCCTATATTGGGGCAGCGGGACTTATATCTGGTCGGGGAATCAGCTCCAGAGGCTAATCGAGTCATACACGGGGGCAGAGCATCCTGGAGATGGCTCAGCTCGGGATTTTATCCCCCTTTAAACGGGACGGGGATGTGCAATGATGACCTGTGTCTGACCCGTCCTGATGTTCTATTGAGCATTGACGTGGTGTGGCTACCCAGCCTCTGCTAGGTGCCACTCATATGCCGACTGCTGCCCTGCCCTCCCCTCATAGAAGGAGAACTGTCCAAGAGACACTCAATCCTTATCCTGACCCAGCCCTCCAGCAGCCGAGGTCTTTTCCCAAACCTGGGTCGCCAGCATCGGAAGTGGAAATCCAACCGCTGTGCCGATGGGCTGGCTTTCAATATGATTTTATAAATGTGAGCATTATAAATAGCTGCAAAATGGAAGCAATTTCCTGTCCTTTGTAAGCAGCCTTTAGAGGTTCTCAGATTCCAGATTGCTGATGAAAGTATTTATCAGGCGTTTCGTATCGCTAAGGGACAATGCTAAGTACCAGACTCCACTCACAGTGCTGTATCACCTCAGCAGTCTTTTTTATCCCCTGATCCAGTTAGCGATACAGCTTGTGTATACTTTATGTTTACCATACAGGTGTACTTTTCCTGTAGACTTGTCATGCACCACCTAGTAAAAAGCATTGCCAAAGTTAAGATACTCTATGTTTCTGGCACTACTCCTGTGCACCTCCTTGGCACCACCTCAAATAAGGTGATTAGTTTGCTTTGGCATGATCTTCCCCTCTTAAAGCTATAAGGAGATGAGGCTAGAACAATGGACTTCATCAAATAAACCATTATTCTAACCTTGATAATGGCTTCTAGGACCATGCCCAGCTATGACGTTAAGTGGACCGGCCTTTAGCTACCAGGATCAACTGTGCCCTTTTCCTGATGATGTGGTCCACACTTGCCACTTGCATGCCCTCCAGTTAAAAAACCTGCCAGGCACTCATAAAAGATTACAGCAAGTGGCTACTCCAATTATTCCTTTAGTTCCAAAGTGATCCTTGAATATATCCTGCATGCCCATTGGGACAAACCTATGTTAATCTTCAACAGGTAGTATACTAACAAATCAGTTGTGATGTGCACAGAGTGCATCATGATTCATGACTACTCCTTATGCCATTGGCTCTCCAAATGAGCTCCTAACCCCAAAGGCTTTTGCTTAACAACACCCAAGTAAAGTATCCATTCAACATCTAAGCTACGGCCCCTGGATTTCTCATAACTTCCTCCTCATGTTTTTATGTTTTCATGGGTCCAATCCACTCTTTACTACCCACCTTTCATGCATGTGTTAGAAGAAAGCATTGGTGTTGTCCAAAGCTCCTTCTGCCAATATGGCTACCATATTATCTTAGTTTTGGTGTTGCATATGCAATACACAATACATAATCTGCATATTGTGGAGAGGTCAAGGGAGGTGAAGAACAGATTTTTAGATATATAAGACAAAAAAGAAAGACAGGAGGGGGGCTGTCATGCTAAAGGAGGAGTACAGGATAACAACGGAAGATGGGTAGAAAGCAGCTGAATTGAATTACTTCTGCACAATATTCAGTAGGAGAATAGTGGGCTTTTGCCAGAGAGCAGGATAAAGGCAGCCAATGGATGAGTCTCTGAATTGAAGTTGCAGAAATACACTTGTGAAAGAGTCAGAAAAGGGTAACCAGCTCTCAAGCTCAATGATGCCACAGGGCCAATTGTGAGCAGCACAGGTTTTTTGTCAGGGAGGTCTTGTCAGAGCAATCTGATAGTACAGTGCTCCCTCTCTATAATGAACAGAATGGGAGCAATTATGTGTATTCATTATAGCTCCCTGTTCACTATACATTGAGGGATGCAGGAAAAACAGTCAGGGCATTTAGTGCACTACTGTAAAGTTATTTATTAAACAGCCAGCCAGGTACCAAGGCACTAAATCAAGTGCTGTGTACCTTACCTTTTATTGTTTGTGGTATACTGCTATTTAGCTGAAGTACTGACTGTCAGATGCAGTAAACAACTAATAAAATACATTATGCAGTTAAGTCAACATGAGCTAAAGGTGCATTTTCCCTTCACTTGCACACCTCCAACTATGACCCAACTGTGTCTCAGACCTGACTGCCCTGACTTCCTTACCTTAGTTAGTAGGTTTCTTATATAGATTCTTATACAGATTATACTGTACACAGGATTTTTTTTTCACTTTCATAGGTGGTATGGAGACAAGATTATCTAACCAGGAAATCAGTAGGTGAGATAAGGGGGCTGCAGGAGTACAAAGTGCAATAGTTGCAGTACTGACAGTGAAATAAAAAACTTATAACTAAACAAAACTTGTAAATGTATTCCATATAAACCATCAGATAAGGGAGTCACAGACTCAGTTGGATCAGTTTCAGGAAGTGGGTGGGTAAAATGAACATGTGTTTTGATTGGGATGAATTAACAGCTACTTTAACAACATTTTAGAATCAGCAAATACATATAGAATAAAGTATGGGTCGGTGTGTGCAACAAGAAGTTTACAAACACCTGAGGGACTGGATAGCACATAAACCCCGAGAGCAAAGCTTGAGGGGTTTATTAATAGCATCTAACCATGAGGGTGTGTTTAAACTTCGAGTTTACATGCACCGAACCATATTTTATTTTATATAATTCCTGGTTTTCCCTTTTTTGCCTCAATAATTATATAAACTAAAAGTAAAGATGTTCTTGTGTGGTCACCAGCTGCGGTCAGTGCGGTTTGGCATATTGCCTTTTTTTCATAGTTGGAAGCCCAGCTGTTTTTTTTTTTAATCAGGATATCTCTGCATTTTTCTGTTACTTATCACAGATTCTGAGTGGTGGTTTAGTGTCCCTGAGAAAGAGAAGGCAGCTAGCCACAATGGTCTAACAGTAAGAGCTGCAGCGAGCGCATATGCAGAGTGAGGGAAACCATGAGCATTTGCCATAATAAACACTATTTTATTATGGCAAATTATGTCATGGTTTCCCTATGGGAAAAAGAGGAAGCTGGTAAGTGTAAGACAATAAGCCTCACTGGTCCATCACCTGCAATTATGAGACTTTCAATTTATCTTTGAATTCAGTACAAATATAAGTACAGTAAAAGCACCCAACCATTTGTGAATGCAATACAAGTGACTGATGATGTAACGACTGTGTTTAGATCAAAACAGTTGATTACTTTTGTAAGTCATGCACTCCATTCGTAGAAGCTGGGGGTTTGTAATTCTGAGGTTCGTTATAGCAAGGGAGCACTGTATTCTTTGATTGGATAATGAGGGAAGTTGACAAGGGGCATACAGTAGACATAGTCTACTTTATCTTCAGTAAGGCATGTGACTTGGTGTCATACAGGAGACTACTGAAGAAAATGGGGGATCGAGGTACAGATAGGGAAATAGTAAGGTGGATTCCATGTGACAACATTGAGGATTTTATCATGACTCGCAAAACAGCAAACGCAAATCACTGAATACAAATTCAGTGATCAGCACCGCAGCGACCAAACAAATTAAGCAACAGATATCCACAAAACTGATGGGGAAAAGAGCTAAATTAACTTTTTATGTGCCCCCTTCACCTCCTATCTCTAAATAACAAACTCCGAAGGGGTTGGCACTGGGGGGAAGAGGCAACCATGGGAGGGGGCTACTTAGTGGAGTAGTAGTGTGCAGGGGGAGAATGCTGGGGGGGAAACCTGTAGGCAGGGTGGCAAACAAAGTCAGGGATAAAGAAACCCCCCAAATTAACAAAAATCCCAACAGCACAACAATGACCAAAATAAAAATAAACCCAACACCAGTTCTGAACCCCGAACCTCCACCATTATAGACCATACTCTTAACCACCATACCGGATAGCCAGCTTGGATCAGCCCTCCCAAACAAAGCCCTATATCCTCCTCTCAATAATCCTCCCTCACCATACAGTACCTTGCTATGTTCTCTAGTAGCTCTCATTCCTCCTCACTATTCTCTTTAATTCACCCTTAACCTAGGCACTCACATTGAGTTATTCAAATTGAGTCACCCATATCACTGGATAGTGTAAGGGTTGGAGGGAATTGGTTTGAAGGGAGGCAGCAGAGAGTAATTTATCTGATTAAAGTATTGCATAATCCCGGTAGATACTATAGAAAGGGGCCTATTTATCTGTTAACTTATTCTGATGCCCAGGACTTTACCATAAAAAAGGAAAGGCAGAGAGTTACCTGCAAATCATTGTCCCCAATTATAGTAGTTATACCGAACAGGTAAGGGAATGTAATTGATGGGGGGAAATTCTTAGACTTACTTTGCATGCTTTCATGACTAAACATTCTGATTAGGCGAGGGTTTTTAGCTAATTGCTGCTTTCCTCTCTCAGCTTGAAATTGAACCTCATCAAGTGTTAACTTTCCATGGTAAAAGGATAATCTTACCTCCAGTTACAAATGGGTAGATAAGCTGTGCTGGTAGCTTCCTAAACAGCAGATTGAAGGCTTTCTTAGGAGATGCATAGCCATAGTACAAAAGGAACACTGCACAGCTTCTACAGTTATTGGCATATTTATCCTCCACATAGCCTTCAAACATTGCCTTGGAGGTGGTTGATAGCACACTCTGCTGGGACCAAAGAGGACTTACAGTACCAGTAGAGTGGTCCACGGGCTGAGGGAAGGCCATTTATCCAGGTAAAGGTGTATGGGACATGTTCTATTGTTGTGTTTCACATTCATTGCTGTTTATATGAAGGTTAACAGTGAGGAGACATTTGGGACAGGGGAGGGGGAGGAGGACTACTAGGTGAGGAACTGACAAATACCTTGGCATTAAGACATGATAGAGGCACCAAGTATTGCAATAATAGAGTGCCTGATCTATACCTTACTGCCTACAATAGATAGTGCTAGTATTATATATTAATGCTGGAATGTTAAAGGAGCAAGGGCCAGGGTTAAATGCTACCAAATGCTGAAACACATCTAGCAGCTAGAGGCACACATTTCTTTCCTGAAGGAAATCCATCCCCTAACCTCAGAAAGTGTCCTTCTCTGCAGAGAATGGGTGCGTCAAACAGTCGGTGCAGGGGACAGTACTAGAAATTGGGAGTTGATAATCCTCAGTGGCATATTAGCTAAATTCCATGGGCTTGATTTTCAAAGCCCTGAGAATGCTGCAAGTCACTGGTGCACTGATTGTTTGGGGCACTGGGCTTATGGCATTCTCCTCGCTGGTGATTGGAATTTTCAATCCCAAGCACAAAAAACTGCAGTTAGGCCAGATTTTCCCTTGTCTCATTTGCACCATACGGGGGACCCTTTGTATGGTGCTTGCAACAACTCTGTGGCACAAGCTGCTGTAAAATGAGGAAACCGTTGCAACTGTGCCTGATGTACTAAAATCGGGTGCAGTTGCATCAAAGAAGTTTGGCGCAGTTGCGCCAAAAAATGGGTGTGACACAGGGCTTGAAGCAAGCCCTGCATTACCCTTTGAAAATCAAGCCCTGTGTTTCTCAATGTCCTGAGGATCCTGAAGGAAGATATCTATTTTTACAACTGAAGCTTGATAATACCAGTGCATACTTAGGATCTGTATAAAGTCCTAAAACCGATAGCCCCAGGCAACTTATGGTTATTGCTGAAATGCTATCCCACATTTGCATATTCCTCTTATTGTTTGGGGTGTTTGGAATCTGGTACTTTGCAACTGATTTGGACAGAAAGGGTCATGTAAAAGCAGGGCTGTTACCCACATAATGGGCATTAAGAGACATGTTGTATTCCATGGAATTGTGTGACCCCATGGAGAATTGTACATCCCACCTGCAAAGAATTCTCATTTTATTCACCTGATCACAGTTCATACTCACAGACAGATTGCTTGTTAATCAGCCAGAATAATCTGTTTGGGTTGTATTTCTGCAGTATAGCACCAAGGGTTCTCTCAGGCCACTTCCAAATTTTATTCCAAGGAGCATTCTCCCTGAGCACGGACAGAGATACTATCTGGAAGTTAAATAACCAATCTTTAAAAGACAAATTCATTGCAGAGAAACTTAAAGAAAGGATCACTGACTATATATTACACAATTCAGGGAGAGCAGAGCAAAATGATATAGAATGTGTGGCATGCAAATGCACTCTAATGGGTGAACTAATTAGATTTGCCTTCAACAGAAAAAAAGAATGAGAAAATAAGGCGGCCTAACTACTAGCTAGTATCAGGGAGATGGAATCCAAACCAAAGCCTTCCACACCAGAAGATATTAGAATGACTCTTTACTTACTTACAGACCAATACATGGTGGATCGAACACCTCGCTAAAAATGATATGTGCCTCAGGACTGGAGAATGGCTCATGTAGTGCCACTCCTGAAGAGTGGTTCGAGAGATGAGCCTGGCAACTATGGACCGGTCAGTCTAACATCAATTTTTGATAAATTAATGGAGACCATTCTAAAAGAAAGGTTGGTAAACTTTCTGGAGTTTTTTTTTTCTAGTTGTTCAACCAGGAGTAGCACACTAAGCTGAGAGCTTTTTTACAGGAGCAACCTGGGAGCACAGGGAAGTTAAGTGACTTGCTCAGGGTCACACAGTATGCAAGTGGAAGCTGTGGGATTCAATCCCAGGTCTGGTCTGCTGGATGTCACCAGATTTGCAGCTCAGAGCCTTAAATCACTGCGCTATACTGCCTCCCTTATTATCGGTTATCAGTCTCCAGGATGATAGGCAGCATGGGATTGTCATGGAGAATTTTTTGACTGAGTCACATGGTCATTAGACAAAGACCAGGCGGTGGATATACTATACAAGGACTTCAGTAAGGCCTTCAACTACATGCCACATGGTAGGTTGTTTAGCAAACTAAGTAGCCTGGGAGTCAGGGTTATGATGCTGGGGTGGATCAGGAGCTGGCTGCAGGAAAGGAAACAGAGAGTGATGGTAAGGGGTGATCTATCCAAGTCTAGACCTGCAACCAGTGGGGTGCTGCACGGATCAGTGTTTGATCCAGTATTATTCAACATTTGTATTGGCGACATAGCAGTAGGAGTCAAAAGTAAGGTCTTTCTTTTCACAGATGATATAAAAATCTGTGGGAGGGTTGACATAGAGCAGGGGAGACAGGAACTAAGGGAGGATCTGGCAAGACTGGATAAATGGTCTGGAATATGGCCTTTGAGGTTTAACACCAATATGTGCAAGGTCACGCACCTGGGAGCAAGGAATCGAGGAGCAAACTACAGTCTTGGGGGGGGTACAGGTGTCCAGCCCAAAGGAGGAAAAGGATCTAGGAATGATAGTCAGGAGTTATATGAAGCACTCTGCACAGTATTGTAAGGCAGTAGCCAAAGCAAATAAAATGCTGGGATCCATCTCAAGGGGAATCACTTCCAGGTGACAGGAAGTCATTCTGCCCTTGTACAGGTCATTGTTTAGACTGCACTCGGAGTACTGTGTGCAATTCTGATGCCCTTATTTGAAGAAGGACATAAAGCTACCTGAAGGAGTCCAGCGTAGGGTAACTAAGATGATCTAGGGCATGGGAGACAAACCATATGATGAGAGGTTAAGGGCTCTTAATATGTATTCCTTGGAGGACAGAAGTGAAAGGGGGGATATGATAGAAACCTTGAAGTATCTAAAGGGTATAAACAGGGTTGGAATAGAAGGCATTTTTAATTTAAAAAGGGAGGGGATCACTAGGGGCCAAAGTCTGAAACTTGTTGGGGGTAGATTTAAAAAAGAAATGAGGAAGCACTTTTTCAAGGAAAGGATGTTGTCAAAGTGGAATGAACTTCCTGAGCAGGTGATATCATTAAATCCAGTGGGAAGTTTTAAGGGGTGGAACAGGGTAAAATGAGAGTGGTAACGGGAGGGAGGAGATGGATGGGGGAGGGGGGAGGATCGCTCTTAGAGGCAAGAGGATGGTGGGGCAGCTCCTGTAAAACAGACTGAGTTTTACAATCGAGCAGATTTAATAGACCACCAAGGCCTTTTTTTGCAGGCAATTTTCAAACGTTCATATATAGAACTAATGAAAGAACAGGAAGAGCATGTTGTTTTAAATACATGCGTGAAACATGTTGAATGATGGAGAAACTGGGATGTTAATGGCCCTTAGGCTTAAAAGACAGAAAGCTTCCAGACTCATTACATCTATCCAATCAGATTAGGATGGAAGTATCAAAACCTCACCCTGAACGCTTGCCCACAAATTCTATACTTACTGCAAAACACTGTGTAGTAATCACATAAATGTAGCATTTCCTAAGAGAAATAGCTAACAATTTGGATTCCATCACACTGCCCACTCTCACACCAGAGCAGTCAAAACTCCTGGCCCATTCTATCCCAAGACAAGAAACAGAATCAGCCATGAAAATCTTTAACCACAAAGAAGGCACCAGGCTCTGACAGTTTTCATCCATCTTTTACAAAACTTTGGCTAAAAAATTATTACCATTGCTAGCACAAACATTTACCCACATTCACCCAGTAGGAATTACCGATCAGAGCTTGTCAGAGGGTATGATCACTCTACTTCTCAAATCAGGTAAAGTGCCTGATAAAGAAGTTAATTACAGACCTATATCCCTGATTTACCAGGATATTAAAATACTGGCAAAAGTCCTGGTGGAATGGCATAATAAAGTGCGGGGGTAATCTTACTGGTAGTGAACTGGTTGGATTCATGTTATCCTGCAGCTCTGTAGACCACCTTTGGAAGCTGACACAAATTTATTTTATTTATTTATTTATGAAATCGGAATTACAACCCTTTGAGTCATAGACTTGTTTCCAAAGGCTCCACGTCAGAATAAAACATAGACATTCATACAGTACATACATAGAGTAAATGTGGGTGAGCAATCATAGAGAATATAAGTACAATGAGCACTGGTTAATGCCTATACATTTGGTAGCTAAAACATGGCAGAGCTATTGACATATTTACCTAATGAGCAGTTAAGACCTATTCAATTGGTAGCTAAAGCAATGCGTGATATGAGTTGGTAGTAAGCCACCTCAGGGAGATCTTGTCTTATATATAATGCAATGCATTCATAGTCCAGTGCAAATATATGGTAACCAAGGGAGGTGAGGAGCCTGAAGGCTAGATATAGTGAGGGCTGTTCACTGCCAGGCTAAGCACGGGTGCATGGCCTAGCAGCATGGTGCAGGATCCACAAGTTACAAGTTACACTGGCATTGACATGAGGAGAGTATATGGACCCTTAAGGCAACTTTAAAATTACCTAGATTGGTGATTGATGTGACAGCTGGTGGGAGGGCATTGTAGCAGGATGGAGCTCTAAGGGGGAAGGATCACTGGGCCAGGGTGGTCTTGACCCTAGGCACCAGCCAGATGGTTCTTGGGGCAGCCTGTGTGGACGCTGAGATGATGGCTGCCTGAAGAGAAGCCATGGCACCTATTGGGGTTAAACCCAGGTGGATTTTTTTTTTTTGTGAAGAGACAGGTCTTGTATAATAGTCTTTCCTCAAGAGAGAGGATATTGGTGAGTGCGTATAGGGTACAGGTATATGTATTTCTGTCAGCACCAGAGAGGAGACGGCAGACCTTATTGATGACTACTTGTATTTAAAGAAGTGCCGTAGGGTAGGCGGCAGCATAGATTGTGAGGCCATAGTCCACCAGTGATAAGACTGAGGAGGCAATGGTTAGATTAGGAATTTCAGGTAGCAGGCAGTATTTATATTTATACAGGAGACCAATGTGGTGGTGGTGGTGGAGGTGAGGATTTTTATATATTCGTGGAATGAGAGGGAAGAGTCAAATGTAATACCTAAATACTTATACTTTTGGACCTGTTCCAGTGGGATGAGAGAGGCGGAAAGTATTTCCAGGGGGAAATCCTTTGATCTGTTTTGGCGGTGGGCATAGAGCATTGTTTTAGTTTTGTTAATGTTGACCACCAATCTGTGTTCAGCAAACCAGTGTTCAATCTGAGAGAAGGAGTTTTGTAAGGTACGCTGGAGAGGAAGAGGATCAGGATGTGTGGCGTAAAGAACAGCGTCGTCTGTGTAGAGGAGAAGATTGCCGGGACAGGATTTAGGCAGGACGTTAAGGTAGATGCTGAATAGCAGGGAACCCAGGATAGATCCGTGGGGAACTTCTGAGTGCACAGGTAGCATAGTAGCTATGGTATTATTAATTTTAACACATTGGGTTCTAGATGAAAGATAGCTGGATAGCTATGAGAGTGGACAACAAGAGACCCCAATTTGTTATAATGTGTTAAGAAGGAGTGGGTGAGAAACTGTGTAGAAGACCTTTGAGAGGTCTATAAACATGGCCCCTGCGAGGTGCCACTTGTCAAGCATGGAGTACAGGGAGTAAGCAAATTCTGTGAGGGCAATCATAGTGCTATGACCAGCTCTGAAACAATGCTGCTCCCTACATAAGAGTTTGTGTGCAAGGAGAAAGTCACTGAGCTGATTGGCCATGATCTTTTCAAAGGCTTTAGAGAGTGGGGGGAGAATTGAGATGGGCTAGTAGTTGTTTGGGAGGGAGCTTTCGCCACATTTCTATATTGGTGTTATCACTGTAATTTTCCATGAGGTTGGGAACTGGCCCAGGTGCAGGGGCAGCTTTATAAGGTCTGTGAGTGGGGAGATAACTGAGTCTAGCGCAAGGTATAGGATAAACATATCAAAGGTGTCTTTGCAGTAATTGGAGCTCTAGAGTGCTTTGGACAGGTAGGCTTTCACTTCTTTAGGGGTAATGACTCTGAGTTTGAAGTGGGTGGAGGAGTTCAGGTGGTAGGGTAGGCTGAATTGGATCAAAAACATTGCTAGAGAAGACTGAGCTGAGGTCTGAGAAGGTGGAGTTGAGGCAGGTAGCTATGTGAAGTGTGTCTTTGGTGGTAGTACCATTAACACTAAGTTGTGAGGGGGGGTGGATAGCGAGATTTACCATTAAGCTCCTTGATGCTATCCCAGAACTTTCTTGTGCTACCCTAGGAGGTGGCTAGGGCAGTTCTGTAGTGCTCCACCTTGGCCTTGTCGATTGCCCAGGTCCACGTACTGCGGGCAGCATTATAGGCCTGCCTATCACTTAGCCGCAGGTACCCTTACATGCAGAGAAAGCATTTGACAGTGTATCCTGGCCTTTTCTGTTCATGACACTAACAACCTTGTTTTCCCACAAGTATTTACAGTGGATCCAAGTGTTATACTATGAGCCTAGTGCTTGGATAAATTGCAATGTTGTCTTCTCCCCCACCTTCTTCTTATGCAGGGGCACCAGTCAAGGTTGCCTCCTTTCCCCTCTACTCTTTAACCTACACTTGGAGCCCCTGATACATAACTCAAACAGCCTAAAAACTGGGATAAAAACTAGTGCAGAACAGTTCAAACTATCTCTGTACTCAGATGACATCTTGCTACACATTTCTCATCCCCAAATCTCAGTTCCAGCAACTATCTCCACAATCACTAAATTTGGCAGTATGCCAACTATAAATTGAGCACGAATAATACTATAGTCATACCCTGTAATGCCTAAGTGAGGAAACATCAAATTACTGAGCTTGACTTGACATGGGCCCCAAAAACGTTAAGATACCTGGGGACTGAGTTAACTAGAAACCCCAATCTTCTCCAAAAACTTAATTTGGATGACTTATTTCAAACTATGAAGCAAGACCTAGACAGATAGGCTGCATTACCATTAGCATTATCAGGTAGAATTAATATAATTAAAATAAATATCTTACCCTGCCTGCAATACCCCCTGCACATGCTGAATATCTTCTTGCCCTTATCCTGGTTTGAATGGAACGACTCTACATTTACCAGATTCATTTGGGCTGATAAAGCCCCTCACAGATCCTACCATAAGCTTACGACTCCAAATAATTCAGTGGTTTAAAACTTTCCCACTTCACCCTATGCCATTGGACAAGCCACACAAGCAAATACATAAGATAGGCCACACCAAACATCCTTGAAGATGACAAAGCTTACACACCACTGTGGCTTAACAAAGAAAAACAGATAATAAAGTAATGCACATTTCCCCTCAAGCCTACTTTTTACACCTGACTCCTGCTTGCTGTTTGCCCTCAGGAATACTGTAATAGGCACATCAATTAAGATACATCGCCAGTTGGAAAGGGCGCTGAAATAAACCTCTCCAAAGAAGTCAGTTAACCAGTATTTGAAAATTCTAAGATAAATGGGAAAACAATTTTGAAGGATTCCCAAGGCAATACAGAGCTACCAAACATGCATCAGCTGCTGCTTGATGGTCAGCTCATGACCTTCAGTTCCATCCAGGCTATATATCACATTCTGACTAGGCAAATCTTTAAGTTTTGACAAATTATGCACATTACTGCCACCTACTTTGTCCCTGACCCATGGACAGAAGAGCACAGGAAAAACCTGGAATCTGCCATGCAACTAGCAGCACAACCCAATGTCATTTCTCACCTTTCAAATTTCATTCTCTCCAAACAGTACCCTCACCTGGATGGCACCTGTCCTTATTAAAACACAGAATTCTCGGAGAAGCAATTTAATTGGTGGAACATTTGGCCTGATTTATACATTTACATAAAAAATTATCCAGAACCAAATCTCTGCACTAAAATGAACTCACACAGACATACTATTAATATGAAGATGACTCAAAAACCAGTAGGGCAACACTACTTTCAGCCTGACCACTCAATTTCAGATATGCCAGTAATGGTCATAAAAGGAAATTTTAAAAGTACAGAACAGAGACACGCTTCTGAGATCAGACTTATTTTACTTCTCAATTTGGTAGAAGACAGCATGAACATTGATTTGAAGTTTATGTCACATTATATGACTTTAACATCCACAGACCTTTACTTCAAAAGATAGACATATACTAGGACTTCAGCACGTCTTTTTTCTATTTTTGTTTTAGTATTTATGGTGCCCCTTTTAACTGGTTATCAACATGCTGGTTCCTCACCACATAACTATCTGTGTGTGAGGGGGCTATTTTGTTTTGTGGAGGGTATATGGGTGTGGTGGGTGTGGGGGTTGTTGTTACTTTGAGGTAGGCTTCTATTCAGGTACTTGATATAATGGTGTTACAGTATGTTATGACTCTTAGTTCACATACATAATGAATATTAATTTCCTTCTAACTAGTTATATTCCCAGTGTTGGAGGTGGGGTTAATTCCATTGGGTTTTTATTCAAATTCCTTAGACCATTACCGTAGATATAATAGTTTTATTACTGTCACATTTTTGAACTCTGAACATATTGGGATGCATGATCATATTTGCTTGGTGGTCCTTGGCAGATTAAACTACATTAGGCAAATATTGTAGTGATTGGTGTAAACGATGGAATGTTAGGACTATTGGCTCACATACATAGTGAATCTGTACTTCCTTCTAACTAGTTATCTTCCCCTTGGGAGGAGGAGGTTTTATTCCATTGTGGTTCTATTCAAATTCCTTCGACTGTTGCTGTACATATAGTAGTTTGATTATATTCTGTCACATTTTTTAACTCTGAACATATTAAGATGCATGATACTTGGGGGTCCTTGACAGGTTAAATTCCACTGAGTAAATATTGCAGCAATTGGTGTAAAT
This sequence comes from Neoceratodus forsteri, assembly GCA_016271365.2. NCBI lineage: Eukaryota > Metazoa > Chordata > Ceratodontiformes > Ceratodontidae > Neoceratodus > Neoceratodus forsteri. Next base: position 535,479,908 of record CM057459.1, on the reverse strand, counting down.
GACAATGTGTTAGGACTCTTAGCTCACACATATAGTGAATATACACTTTTTCTAACTAGTTATCTACCTATGGGGTGGTAGGGTTTAATTCCATTGGTTTATTATTCAGAGTCCTTAGACTGTCTCTGTACATATAGTAGTTGTTTGATTATACACTGACACATTATTGAACTCTGAACATATCAGGATGCATGATCTCATTTACTTTGGGGTCCTTGAAAGTTTTTTTTTTTTATTTGGCACTTATACTGACAATTGATATTACCTCGTATAAAATCCTGTTACAACACTGAAGGTTTTAAGGTTTATGGAATATAGTAACTGGTTGAGTGTATAATTGGAAAAATGTCTCCAGATAAGTTTTAAACTGTATAGCAGTGTGAAAAAGTTACTCACACTAGGTTAACTTTATTTTAAAGCCACATAATGCCATATATAGAATATTTTAGTTATATAGTTTTGTTTGTTTTTAACTTACAATAATATCACATTTTAACATGTACAGTACAAGTCACATTAAACTGTCTTGCCAATGAGCTGATTTAGCATTGTTTTTTACTGTTGGAAATCCATTGGCAACTCATACTGCATTCTTTGCAACAAATAATCAGGTCAAAAGCAATGTTTATACAATGTTTTTGCTACTCAGTTGACATGCACCTGAAACACAATAATAATGCAATGCAAAACTAAGTTGTAACACTTAAGAAACAGGTTGTGCAAGGTTTTGTACTGAATTCAGCAACACTTACGCAACTCAATCAGAAATGCTAAAGCAACTTATTGACAAAACAATTTAATGTGACTTGTACTGTACTTAAGTGAGAATTGAATCCAACAGTTCATTAAGACTGTATTCACTGCACATGCTGAGACATTCTGAATGTATAATAACTGAGCTATCTGCTTGGAAGGTTGTTATCTTATTCAGATGACATTTGACCTTGAAGGCATCTCAGCTAATAGCAAACTGGTGAGGTCTGGTGCAACTGTTTCTGACTCCAGTGATAGTTTAAAAGAGTATTTTAAACCAATGAGAATTCTTTCTGCGTTTTTTTATATATGATCTGGGTGTTAATTGTATGTGAGTATCTAAAAAACTGTTATAAGCATCTGAGGAAGGACTTTGTTAGTCTGAATGCTTAAGCACTTAGTTCTTTATGTAACATCTGTGTTGGTCCAATAAAAGATATCAAACCATTTGCTTCAGGATCTGTTCTTACAAGGACTAGTACTGCAAAAGCTAAATCTGTATGTCATAAAAAATGAAAAATTCTGCATAACACAATTTCAGTTGTTAAATAATACTTATTACACTACAGTGAAATTAGCCAACATGGGGTGGTTTCCATCCAGTAACTGCACAAGATAAGGAGAACTTGAGGGTACACTCAAACACATATTTTGGAGCTGTGCTAAGGTCAAGGACTTACAGAGTTGTATCGAGGATAGAGCAGATCTCTTTCTGGGTCTCAAAGACTTATTCCAGCCTGAAATTTGCCTAGTAGGTGACTACTGCAGCATTCATCTAACGGAAAAGAGACACCATATAGCCATAATTCCCTTAACTGATAATAAGTTAGTTCTCAGGCACTGGCTAAATCAGGAAATCATTACATACAATGAATGGCTTCATGAACTCCCCTTCAGCTTAAGGAAAAAGAAAATCATAGCCAGCATCAATAATAACATGAATGTCTATGATATAAGGTGGAGTAAGTTGCATGCACTACTGTATAGGTTCTTCTGAATAACTCTCCATTAAGTATTGATGGAATAGTATAATATTGCATTTCTTAATTTAATAATGTAATGTTCTTTTTGTATCTTACATGTACTCTATGTATTATTAATAATCATGTTAAGAGTCTGATATTGTACTACAGTATATGACTAACCTTTTGATAATAGTTAGGGATAGTTTGTACCATGTTGTATATTAGTCCCTACCCATATTAGTCAATAAAATAAACTTTATTTCAAAGCAAAGATCTGTGGAAAGAGAGGTCACCAGCAGAGTACTACAGGGATCTGTCCTGGGTCCAGTCATTTTCAATTATTAGTGACATGGGAGAGGTAATCTGGGGCAAGTCATGTCTACTTACAGATGAAACAAAATTCAGTGGTACACTTGACAATGTGGAGGAGTAAGGGAATTGCAGACAGACCTGCAAAAGCTGGAAAACTAGTACCAAGTATAACTACTGAAATTAAATGCCAAGAAGAGTAAAGTGACACATTTAGGCAACAAAACCCCAAAACAGAGTATTAGATGGAAGGGTTTCAGATGGACACGACATCAGAGGAAAGGGACCTTGGAGTCATCCTTAGTTATTCTGGTAAGCAAATCAGCCAATGTACCAAATCCTTCAGCAAGCCTAACAGGATGCTAGGATGCATTGGGAGGGGTTCAAAAGTAGGAAACGGGCAGTACTGTTACCTCTGTATAGGTCACCAATGAGGCCAAACCTGGTGTACTGTGCTGAGTTCTGGAGTTGCCATCTGGCAAAGGGCAGGGAGTAGCTAGATACAGTTCAACAAAGGGTGACCTAGATTATCCAGGGCCATGAGAGCAGATACCATGAGGACTGGCTAAAGGTGCTGAATATGTATTCATTCAAAACCAGAAGGAGAGGTGGGACATAGCAGAGACCTTCACGTTCTTAAAAAGATAAATAAAGTGAAAAGCTATTTGCCAAGAACAGAGAAGCAAGGAAAGGAGAGCATGAGTAGAGGTTAATGAGGGGGATGTTTGAATAGGATGTGAGGAAGTATTATTTTACAGAAACAGAGGTTGAGCCATGGAGTGATTTCCCAGTAGATTTAGGGGGTGCCAAAACCAAAAACAGCTCCAAACACAGCTGGAATAGAGACAAGGGTATGGTAGCTATTCAAAGGGATGAAGCAGGTGAAAACATGGGGAACAATATGGAGAAAAGAATAAGTGAAGACCCCACACAGATAACAGGTATGATAGGATGACATGGGCAGTCTATATGGCCCATCTGTCTTTTCCTGGAATCATCGTCTATGTTTCTATATTTCTATGTTTTTTTGTTTTCTGAATTGTAGACCTGGAATACCTCCTTGCTGCTCCACACTGTTCTCTGGCTTGGAGGTAGTACATCACATTCTAAAATTTTTTTTGAAATTTGGTAAACAGAAAAAGCAGAGAGTCAATGCTCATTCCCAGGTGCAACAAATCCTTTTTTTTTTATTTAAGATCTGGTGCACTAGGTCCTTTCTGAGCCTGGTGGACTACTTCTTGGCCTCCTTACCCTTACTGCTAACAGGGATACGGACTTCTGAGATTTCTTGGAGCACCTTTGTCAACAAATCCCACATATTCTGCACATCACAAGGCTCATGCAGCTGTTCCAGACACTTGGACAGCACCTTCTTCATCTTGGCAAAGTCAACATTTCTGAAGTTCACAGTCATGGTGGCTGAGGCCTGTCTAGTCATTATTCCCCACAAGATTTCAGTCTATGCCTTGAAGTTTAATGTCCCCTAGGAACTTACATTCAATTTACCTGTTATAAATTAACTGAACACATGGTATCATGCTTTGCTGATCTAGTTTGGAGCCTGTTGCATGCCCCCAGGATGACATTTGACACTGTTTTCCCATAACTTGGCCCATATGGACTGTGTGGCATGGTTTGCTCCCCTGACATCCTCCTTGTATTCCGTAGTGACCATTTTATAAAGAGAGCCACCCAAACCCCTTTCTTGGCATGCCTGATCCTTCAGAATAGTCTGTTTCCCTCTTTCCTGGTGTTCCAGTTTGCTTCTTCCCCATTCATTTCTTTGAGTTTCACTAAATCCAGGCCATAAAAGTATATTAGTTCCTGAGCTTGCACATTTTGCTAGGTACATGACTCATACTGACTAGCATGCAAATGACTATAGATGCCCCTCTTTCCTCCCCTCCCCATACCAATTCTCCTCTTCAAGCACTCTTCTGCCTAGGGGTAGGTGAGTAACAAATAGTATTTCCCAAATACACTACAATGAAAAATGCACTGTTCATTATTCAGATATGAATAACAAATAGTGGTACTATTTGTGCTAAGTGGTATTTTGGAAACACTAAACAAAAAAAAAAAGAAGAAAGAATCAGCCCCCCACCCCCTCCCCAGCTCAGTCATCTTGAACTACAATCTCTATTTAACCCCACTCTCTGCAACAAAGCACAATCCCACCCTTCCCCACCACCACCACAATTGAAGTATTAGGCTATTGATTTAATGAAAAACTTGAGTCCCACAATAGACAACTGGCAGAACCTTTCTGCCACCGTGGTGAGCCACTGTCTCCAATCCTTATGCCTTTTTCATGTAAAAAAAATCATCCCACACCCTCACCTCAGCAGCATCCCAAACTCACACCCTCCTCTCCCCAGCATGCAAATATAATATTCAGATGCACCCCTATGTGCAGTGAATGTGACCAGCACAACCTGGCTGTATTCTTCTAAATGGAAACACTCCCATACTTGCTCAAATAGTAAAACATTATTAGAATCGTATAACAGCTAATCAAGACTGGAGACAATGGACAACCATGGTGGTAGGCTAGTTGTGCCAGTTGCCTGTTGTGGGAATTTGTTTTCTTTAATTAAACCAACAGCATAACTCTTTAATTTGGGGTGCTGGGTGGAAGATGGGATTGGTATTTGTTGCAGAGGGCGTAGGGATTGGGGTTGTTATTTAAGATGATTGGGCTGGAGAGAATGGTGGCAATTTTTTATTTCTACCACTGGTACATGAATAACATGCACATATGGTAAATTCACAAGTATTTGGACAGCAAATATGAATATTCAACTAAATATTCAAAATAGGGTGTTTGCCCTCCACTACTTCTGCCATTTTTTCCTTCCATTAGTGATTCCCTGCATCCTTTGCTGATCCCATTAACCAGTGCCTCCAACTTGTATTCAGGTTTAAGTTCCCCTGATGCATCTGTCCATTTTCTTGATGGGTATCTCCACTTCCTTCTGGCCCAAGTACAGTCCATCCTGGGCATATACTGCAGGTGTCCCTTGCTCTAAATGCTCTTCATTTGGTCTGAAAAAGAAAACTGTCCCACTTGCACCAAATCTATAACCAAGTGTTAGACTGTCTAATGGCCCCCCACTCCTCTTCACTAGCCCCCAGGACTAAGTTGGATGCCAGAAAATATCACCCTGGATATGATTCTTTTCAGGAACATTCCTAGTTTGGTAAATAACCTCCTCATGTCCTCTGAACTAGTGCAATTTATTCATTCATGCCAAAATGGACAACATTCTACTTCTCAAACCAGTTACATTGTATGGCCCTCGATAGCACTTGATTGGCATTTTGTCCAGGCAGGAAAATTTCTTCACTTGAGCTATCATCCTGGTCCAGCAGTCTCTTAGTGTCCTAACTTTGGAGTGTCCAGTTACAACTGACCTGACTACAAGCAACCAGTTTCAAGTGTTTTTTAATCCCATACTGTGATGGCCCTGAAGTGCAAAACATACACAAAAAGTGACATGCAATCTAATAACTAGATCAACAACCAAAAGAGTGAACTGCAAACAAAAAATAAAAATAACGCAACAAAACCAAATGTGAAGTGTCATGCCACGAAAACATAAAGTAAAAAAAGAAATGCAAAGAATTTAAGAGTGAATGCAAACAAAAAGCACAATGCCACTAAAGAGTGAATGTAAAACAAAAAACACAACACAATGAACAAATTAATGCTAACAAAAACCCACAACACAGCAAAAATGTGAATGCAAACAAAAAAACCACAATACAACAAAAAACACAACACAATGAAAAAGTGAATGTAAACAAAAAACTCACAATACACCAACAAAATTAACAAAAAGCTGCAACACAGCAAAAAAAAGGCAACACAATGAAAAAGTGAATGTAAATAAAAAAAAACACAACGCTACAAAAAAGTGACAGGGATACTGAGATAGAAAAATCAGCTATTTACTGTACCTAAAATGCCTCAATATGTAAAACAGTATACAGGTTATTGTATTTCTTTACTCACTGCAGAACTGGGAGACCACATCTCTCAGTAAAGAAATCCTGCCAGCTATATACTGTTTGCACAATGCTTCATTCTGGAAATAAATATCTGAGAGCTTATGTTGTTGTAACCACTATAAAAATAGAAGACTGCATCTCCAATTAAGGAAAAAATGGAAACCAATTTCATGTTATACCCATGATGCCATGCTGTGCATATCTACATATTAGGTGCTATGAGATACCATGCTGTGCATATCTACATATTAGGTGCTATGCTGCAATCATCACTACAAAAAATATGAGACTGCACCTCTGACAGAGGACAATGTAAATCAACTCTACAATCTTTCCAGAATTCCTTGCTGTTGTATATAAATTAGCATATTTTCTGTTATACTGTTGTATCCATTACCAAAGTAAGAATTAACTGATGCAATAAAAAGGGACTATTTCAGTCTAAATACAGTTGCAAATGTTTTGCAAGCAATATTATAATTGCCTTTGTTTTAATATTTCAGCTTTAACAATTTTTCTGCATGTATTGCAAGTGTAATACAACACTTCAGGAATGTGTAATTACGCTGTAATAATTTGTACTTTGCTCTTGGGTGTTTAATTGCACACAGCAGATGCGCCTGGGGCATGATTCACAAAGACATCCAAAAATCCTGCAGCTGCAGGAAAAAGGTCTGCAGCACTGTGGAAATGCTGGAGTGGGGTATTCTGAAAGAAACATTGCACACAGGTGGAATTCCACAAAAATCCCAGGAGTTGCAGAAATTCAGCAGCTGCTGAAATTCTGCAAGTGATGGAAATTCGCAACTGCGGATCTGCAGCTGAGGAAAAGGCTTAGGAGGTACAACAACCGTGATCCAAATTAGTTGGAGCAGCAGACTTTAACAGTCTTGCCATTCTGTTGATGTAGCTGAAAGTATTCACAGAAAGACCAGTAACCAGTCCCTCAACTGGGACCACTGCAGCCCCACTGGTGCCAGCAATACCATGCACCACAGTGGCTGTCTGTAACTGCAGCTCATGTCTCTCCCTGGAGTGTTTCTATTGCCTGCTGCAGTAGAACTCATTGCAGGCTATCCAGTCTCTACTGCCTGTGGGGCTCCTTCATAGGCTGCACTGGGTCTGGTGGTTGTTGTTTGTTGTCATTCAATGACAATGTGTGCTAGTGTTGCTGTAACTACTGCCTCTGATAAACACCCACTGGTTTGCTATTATTTGTGCCTGACCTCCACTATAATTGTATTTCAATTGTTGGGGCACTGCATTTTGTACAGGGAGTATTACACCTCACTCTCTTGCATGCAACATTTTTTTGCTACTGCATAATAAAACTGGCTGAGAATAGCCTTTAAAGGGATGTGCCATACTTATCAACTATTTTTTTTACTCAGGAACTCCTGCAGCTGCACCTTTTACCACAGGCCGTAGTATATTTTTTCTGCAGCTGCGGAAGTTTTGTGTATAGCACTCAGAGCAATCTTCCCTTTTTTTCCACTGCTACAGAATGTTTAGGGACTTAGGGAAGGTTTTGCACCTTCAGTTTGTTTTATGAATCCACACCCCGGTTCCTAACAACACCCTCAATTCAAGAAATTATTACAGCATAAGTACACACCCTGGGGTGTGTTATTGCATACATTGGTCACTTTTATGCATTGCCCCATTGTATTTTTAACCATTACACACTCTCACACATAAATATTATTAAAATGGCCAAGAAAAATCCTTAACTACCAGTGGTGCAAAACCATCACATGATTGTGCATTACTGCATAACGGCTGCACACATGCACATTTTTCATGTGTTTCCCCCCATATTGTAATTTTTTGCCCATTTTGTAAGTGCAGTAACACATTTCAGGGTGTGCAGTGGCATTTGATACATGCACTTCTCAGATTGAGGAAAGTACTCTGCTTTGCTTTATACCTCATAACACACCCAAGGCGTGTGTATATCAGAGCGTGACCACACACCTTGTTGTATATTATGTATGCAATAAGACACTCCAGGTTGTGTAATTATGCTGCAATAACTGCATGGCTCGAGGGTGTTGTTAGGCATGATGTGCTTGAGCACAATAACTTAAACACCTGAGAGCAGAGTACAAATTATTAGTTTTATTTTTTTTTTGTTTTTTTTTGACCAGGTAAGTGCACTGGACAAATTCTGCCTCTTTTTAGGCACAACCCAGAGGAGGAGGTTACCAATGAATGCCAACTGACCTTGAACCAAACTAAGCTGTTTGTGGTATTTTTAGTGAATGGGTGGAGATTTGGCCAGGGCATTGGGGAAATTCCCCTACTCTTTCTGTATGGGGGGATTTGTTGGATGCTGATTTTTTTTGTTTTCCTTTTGACACTCTTGTATTGTTTTTTCTGTTTTTCTTTTTCATTATGGTTTTGCGTACTGTAATATGTTTCTGTATTTTTGTTTGAAAATCTTGAAAAAAAATCTCCCTGCACTTTTTGAGAAATGTCATGGGATCTTTAACATCACCTGAACTACCACCAGAACAGGCAGATGGGACATCAATTTAACATCTCATCTGAAAGATGGCACCTCAGGAGTGCAGCACCCCCTTCTTGATGCACTAAAGAACAATTACACATCCCTGAAGTGTCTTATCATGCTTACAAGTGTAGAAAAATTGTTAAAGATGTAATATAAAAAAAGCAATTATACTGCTCGCAAAACATTTGTAACTACATCTGGGCAGAAACAGTCCTCTTTTTGTTAAAACAGTGAACTCTTATTCTGGTATTAGTTACAGCAATATAACAACTACCTGTAGTATGCTGACTTACATACAGCAACAAGGAGTTCTGGATAGATTATAAAGTTGATTTACAGTTTCCTTACTCATAGGTGCAGTCTCCTAGTTGTGTAGTGATGACTCCAGTATAGTACCTAAGATGTCAATATATGTAGCAAGGAATTGTGGCTATAATATAAAATCAGCTTCCATTTTCCTTATTTAGAGGTGCAGTCTTCTATTTTTGCAGTGATTACAACAGTATAAGATTGCAAGATGTTTATTTGCAAAATGAGGCATCATGCATGCAGTGTATAGCCATCAAGATTTATTTACTGAGAGATGTCATTTCCTAGTTCTGTAGTGAGTACAGAAATACAATAGTCTGTGTACTAATGTACATAGTAAGGCATTGTGGGTACAGTAGATAGCTGATTTTTCTGTCTCACTATGACTATCGTTTTTTCATTGTTTTGTTTTTTGTTGTGTTGTAGTTTTTTGATATGTTGTAGTTTTTTTGTTTGCATTAATATTTTAGTTGTGCTGTGATTTTTTGTTTGCATTCACTTTTTCATTTTTTTTTATTGTGTTATATTTTTTGCTTGCATTCACTTTTTCATTGTCTTGTATTTTTGTTTGCATTAGCCTTTTAATTGTGTTGTGTTTTTAATTTGCATTCACTTTTTTGTTGTCCTCTGCTTTTTGTTTGCATTCACTCTTAAATTCTTTACATTTCTTTTTGTTTTGTTACATTATTTTTTTTGTGGCATGACACTTCACGTTTGGTTTTGTTGCTTTGTTTTTGTTTGTATTTCATTTTTTTGGTTGTTGCTCTACTTATTAGGTTGCATTTCACTTTTTTGGTGTGTGTTTTGCACTCCAGTGCCACTGTACCTGACTAATGAGTGCACCCTTGACCTGATTTCCCCTAGAGTTAATTTCAAGTTAAATACCTTAGCCCCTGCTAACATGTAGTATGCTTGTGCATCTCCTATCCCAGTCAAATACTGCATTCTCAGATAGTAATCACTCAGCACACTATAGGGTTTATCATTCTAACCAGCTAGTTTCCCCATACTACATACTAAAAGTTAATGATCTGCCCCAATACACTCAAAGATTTTATCTCTACCTACATACACTGTCACTTTAACTAGTAAATTTATTTCCCTGTAGGCCTCATGCTTTTTTTGTACCCCATGTCAGTTCTTCCATCCTTCTCCCCGCCTTTGATCAAGACTTTCACCAGACATTCTGCTATGCTATCATGATTAGGTTTTAGTGATGGGCTGCATTCATGTACTATACATATTTAATTTTATGAAAATCTATATTTGGTGACTTGATAAAAAAATAACCAAAAAATAACATGTTTATTTTAATTTTTTATGCTTTTAATATAGGATACATGTGAAAAGAAAAGTTATATATCCCATTATTAAACAGAGAGGACAAATCCTGAAAGCTGATTTAGTCGACAGCATTTTCAGCTGTGATCTCAGAATATAATCAGTGATAGGAACTATGTCCTGCCAAATTTCTTCCTTCTTTACTTGTTCTGTATCCATTCACTGTTGCTACTGCTTATCTGATGGACCAATCATTGTTGTGGAAAAAAGCATGCTTTGATTCCTTCTTTTTTCCAAATCCTTGCAGTTACTTGAACTTATCAGCTCTTAACTTTTTCTCTTTTGCTCTTTTTTGCATCTAACAAACTGCCTCCCTGATGACACAACCCCCACCAACCCACTCACTGCAGGTGAAACACTGTTGCTTTATCACTCAATGAAACAAAATTACCTTTGCTAAAATAATCATTTACTTAATCAGTATGTTTGTTATGCTATGTTCAGCATAAATATTTGACTTCGCTTAATCATCGGTAATCATAATTAGCATCAGGACATTTATGGCTGGTTTGAGTAATTTTGTTGCAGTCGAAAATTGGCATGTCATATTTGTGGAAAGGGACACATGTTGAGATATTTTGTATAATTGTCTGAGATATAAAGGTCTAAAGGTCTGAATTTGTAGTACAAAAACACTCTTATACACTGCAGGGAGATTGAATCATGCCATTTTATAATGTGTGGCTGATTGTAAGGTAATCATTCTGTTAACATGTCATTTGATTTTTTATCTTTTAGTTTAGATAGAAAAGTTTGTGTGACATTAGAACTGCATTTGTGATTATTGTTAGTCACAAATATCCTACCTATTTTAGTAGTTTAAATTCCATACTATAACAAGTTCTAGAGTTTGTGATGGAGTAAGAGACAGTGAGAGAGAGAGAGAGAGAGAGAGGGACAGAGAGAGAGAGTGAACGATCTGTGGATAAGGTGTCTAAAATAAATGTCTTACTTTATTATTAAATGACCTTAATATAAAATAGATGGATGATGTGAAAAATGTATAAGGAAAGGATATCAAATAAACATACTTCTCTTTGAAATAAATTAACAATGTCTGTAAGATATTTTTTTTGGCCAGTGGTAACTGCTTTGCACATTTGGGATTGAAGTTCTTATAGCTTGTCTGTGAGGAATGTGTTCTATTTTCTCCCAGATGCAGAGTCACTGGAGCAGAAATATGAAGTGGAGACATCAGAAATAGCAAGGCAGAAAGTGGGGAGGAAATCAATGATGCAGGCAGGGAGGGAATACGGTATGGCGAGCCATGTGCACCACTGCAAGGAGTCTAGAAAATAAAATGTCAGAGATGGAGGCCAAAATAGTAGAGGCTAGCCTGGACTTGGTAAACATTACAGGCTGGTAATCCAATGAGCACCATGACTGAGATATGTCAACACGGGTCTACTCTCAGTTTATGAGAGGCAGGGCAGGGATGAGAGGAGGAGGAGGAGTTGCACTGTACGTGAGTGAGAAAATCAAAGCCACAGAGCTACAAGGTCACCCAGAGGAAACAAAAAGGTTGGAGGTGCTCTAGGTCATCCTGGAGATAGCCTCTGGGGCCGCTAGCCATACCAGGGGTATAAGTACATGATCTCCCAGCCTCCACAAGCTGACAGGGGCAGATACTGACCTCTGCCCATGTCAGCCTCTGCTTCAGGTTCACTGCTGCTAGCACTGAGTTCTGCAACTCTCTGACCTCTCCTGAACCCTGCAGTGCCTGCTATAGTTGTGCTGTTACAATGATCCTAGAACCACAATAAAGTGTATTTTTTTATTCCTTAAAAATACCAAACAGCCCTATCTTCTGGCTGCACAGTAAAAGCTGCTGTTTTCATAAAATATTTAAAATTGTACACCAGAATCAGCCTTTCATGTTTTGTTTTCCTGTTCTCATTGGACTGCACTTCACAGAATGCTATATATACACACACAGAGAACTGAATGTGTGTGTCAGTGGTATGGGTATGATTTCTAGTGGCAGGGAACTAGTATTTGCTTCAACACAAATTTTGACAAGCTGAGTGACAGAGCCTCTGCCCGTGTCAGCCTGTGCTCTATGCTCATAACCGTTCACACAGAGCTCTGTTTTTATGTAACACCTGGATCACTCCTGACCCTGGAAGGGCCTGCTATAGGTGTGCTGTTAGCATGATCCTAGTACCACAACAAAGTAATTTTGTTCTTTAAAAATACCAAACAGCCCTGTCATCTGGCAGCACCATAAAAACTGCTGATTTCTTAAAATATTTAAAAGTGGGCATGAGAATCATCCCTTTGGTTTTGTAGCCCTGTTCCCCACAAGACTGATCTTCCAGAATGTTTTGCACACACCCTTCAGTAAAAGGATATATTTAGTATAACCCTATATTTTGTTGTTTTTAGTAAAGAGGTTTTTCCTTAGATAGAGAAAGAGAATCAAATGTGTGTCAGTGGCAGTGGAATCCTTATCCCCATTGCTGGGTTGTGGAAGCACTGTGCATTTTCCTACCATAGTTAGGTTATGGCAATATGTAATTTATTGGTCTTGATTAGCTGAGGAAAGCAATTATAAAAGAACTGTTTGGAAATAACAGATACAGTGGAAAGAATGTGTTATTTCCACCACAGCTGGATAGCAAGGCAAAATAACAACATTTATTTACAAGTGTTATTCATCGCTCACAATGTATGATCTCAGTATCTACTTCTAAATATTCTAATTAGGTATCAGTTCACATGTCTGCATATTGAAACATGAGAGAAGACTAATAAGTACCTTAAATACCTAAATCCCAACAAATCACTTATCTTTGGATATATGTTGTGCATCCTTTATATACTGTAGTTAGAAACACTGGTTAATAAATCTTTATTACTTGATTTAATTATGCAAGCTAGTAAACTGATAACATGTGGCTGTACTTTAACTGATTATTCTTAGCAACCTAAATAGCCTTCTGTATAAGTAGGAAATGAGTCCATCCATTAATATCAATGTACTTATAACATCTGCAGCTACAAAGTATTCAGACCTCTACATATCATGCAGTACAGAACACAGTTACTGTAACAACCATTGTATAGTATTTTTGAGTTATGTGGCATTATATCATTATATGTATGATGCTCATAAATGATTGCATTTCTTTTTAATTTTTATTACAGATATCTGGGTAAATATACCTTTGCCAATATTAAGATTTCCCTAATTGCCCATGCCCACTGTGTCTTTCAGGCGAATGCTCATTACTCACATTAGGACTGATTCGCAAAGAAGAGTTAATACAATGTTTTGAATAAAATAAGCAAGAAAAGGAGCCATGTGTTGAATAAACAGCATACACAATTTAATTATCACATTCCTGGAAATAGAAATGTATTACTACTGAATGTGTAGACTTACTTGACTTGAAAAAAAAACAAACTGGAATTGGAGATTTTTTTTAAATGTTTCACCAAGAAATCACCAACTTATTTCCAAATGTATCATGGGGAAAGGGTACTGGTGACAGGGCTGGCCTTAATGATAGCTGAACTAGGTGGCTTCCTTAGGCACCCATCAATAGGGGGCACTAAATACACACTCCCATGCTTACTTTATTTTTAACATGTGTGAGTCCTGAAATCAAAACAGTATAAATATGTAATCAGTGTGGAAGGGTGGGTGTGGTGCTCTGGAAGTGAAGCCCATCTCCGGTTCCATCCCACTCTATTCCTGCCTTGGCCCCTGCCTGTGACAAACAGTGTGTTTTCTTTTCAAGAAAAAAACAGGAAATCTCCTTATTGGATCTGCTGTTATCTAAATGTTGTAGTACATTCACTAGAATGACCAATTATAGTGGGGCTGACAGTATAGCCTAGAGTTTAGAGCAATGAGCTGTGAATGAGATCGATATATCCAAAAGACCTTGGTTTGATCCCCATAACCACCATGTGCATACTGTGTTACTCTGAGAAAGTCATTTAACCTCCCCATACTCCCGGGTCACCCCTGAAAACAGGAACTTGTGTCTACAGAAATATAAGTTTGCTGTGTACATGCAGAATACATGCCACATGCTTAATTGTGCAATGTTTGCATGTGGTTCGCATACACAAAGTGAACATAAGTGAACCAGGTCTAAAAAGCAAATCAGATTCACATACTGCAAGCTTAACATTTGTGCAGCAAGTAAGCCATACTGCAAGCTTGACATGTGTGCAGCAGGTAAGCTGGTGTGAACATCTTCTAAAGATCACACCAAATTCATGTCTTGCACACTTGACATGAACGCAGCAGTTAAGCTGGTGTGAACATCATTTAAAAATCACAGGTTCACATGCTGTATGCTTGCCAAGTGTGCAGCAACTAAGCTGGTGTAACTCTCATCTAAAAAAACACATCTGTTTCTATCTCTCATACTACTGCTAGCAATTAGAGACATTAAGTTACCATGTTCATTGATTTCCCATTAAAATTAGGTAAACTCAAAAAATTCTGATCCTTTTGCAAGTTGTTTAATGGCATTTGATTTTCATCATTAAATTAAAATTAATTTGTAAAGTATTGTTTCCTTACTGCATTAATTGCATAGGATATAGTCAGCCAACAGCCCCAATTCCAGGTGTGCGAAGAGTGGCCTCTGTGTTGTGAAGCTTGATCTTTTTGTTTGGGGCCATTAAAATCCCCCTATGCATATTTACTGCTACAAATGTGTTTCTCCATGACTATTTCAGCTCACTTAATTTCCCTGATGGACACTAACTCTCACGATGATCAGGACACATCCTTAAACATGGAGATACAATACTTCAGAACACAATGGAAACCATTTTATTTACTTGTACCAATATTAGCACCTGAGAATGAATTTTTACCATAAATCAAGGGTGCCATTTAGGTAGGACAGAGGGGAGCAGTTGCCCCCACATTTGTGCCTAGGTTTCTCATATGGTGTGCAATAATGGCATCAAATTTGATTTAATCTTTGCACAAAAAGTGTCCCCCTGGCCTGTGTGCACTCATGATGCAGGTGCTCTCCTGACTCGACTGTGTCTGTATTGTGTTGTCCACTATCTCTACCTATGAGAGGCAGCACCATCACATGTGACACAGAGGAGCTCCAGCCAAGCAAGAGTACATGACTCATGCAAGTGTGACACTGTCTTTCCAGCCACAAAGTAGACAGGCTGCAAACTACAGTTTGTAGGAGTCAGTGAGCACTGAATTTTCAATAGCAGTGTTGTGGAGGCACATTTTTGTTGGTCTAGTCTTAGTGAGTCTCCATCTCCCCTGGTGGCTCAAAGGATAGAGGGTGAGCTAGAAGCTAACTGGAGATTAGATTACCTACTTACTCTATTAGGTTTGCCTAGCAAGAAAAAAAAAACAGCACAGGCCCCCTGCAGCAGCAAGCTAGGCCTAGCAGCAACAGTGATAGTGGTGTGGGTGGCCTTTATAGACCTTGATCAGTGCAGTGTGGCAGCAGCCATGGCAGCAGCAAAGCAAGAAGCAAACAACACAGGTTGAGTGAGTTCAGTTGGTGAGGTGACTGCATCGCAGACCACGTTGGGGACCTTGGATGGTCAGTTCTAGCATCCAGCTTCTGACAGTAGAACAGAGAAGGAGCAGACTGAAAACTGGGCTGGTGGCACACTGGGCCAGGCTGCAGGCTCTGGCCAGATGGCCAGGTAAGTAAAAGTAAGCATTTTTTCACAGGGGGATTGGGGAAGGAGGAAGGTCTGAAATATTGATGTGTTTTTCATGTTTCTGTGCTTTTGGGCAGCTTCATAACCCATATGGGATGAGTATTGAATGGAATGGAGTTGGGGAGAGAAATCAGGACAAATGTTTTTTTTGGGGGGGCAGTCAGCACTTAAGCAAAGGAAAAAAATGGTTGGTAACTAGGTGGGTTTAAGCCCAATCTGATGCACTCTTCCGAGGTATAGACAAATGAACCTTACACATTTGGATTTTGCCTGATTTGTATATCACTTTTCAGTCACAACAAAAAAGTTTTACCTTTTAGAGATGTTCCAGACATTCTAGAGCTTGCCAACTTGGGGCTAACTAGCACCTGGCCTTCACTGGTTGTTGGCTCCCCCCTGCGGAAATCTGAAATGGTGCCCCTGCAATAAAATCTAAATTTACAGGACATCCTTTCTGTGAGCAGCATGTTTTCCATGAGGGATGGATGAAGAACAGAGACATTTTCAGGGGTAAAATGAGGGCTGTCTCTTGCATTAAGGGACAGTTGAGTGGTATGATATGCACAGACTAATGGAGCCCCACTATAGTCAGGCTTACCCTCCCCCAGTGAAGCTGACCTCCACATCCCCATCCTCAGGCACATTATGACATAGGGCAAGTAAGAATGCAGGGGCGTAACCCAATGAAATGAATGTGGGTACTTTTTTATTACTATTTTCCACATTATTGATGGAGAGTTGGAGATTAATGAAGGCAATCAACAAGGGCCTTATTAGTAGAACAGTGACCTTCATTATTCTCCAGCTCACCATCATAATGTATAAAATAGTAATAAAAAATAACTCCATTCATTTCAAGGGGTACACCCCAACACTCTGACCCATGGACATCATCTCTTAAAGACTCCAGCCTCTTGCTCCCTAGTATTCAGATAAGAGACTCTTGACTTATATCTATACTTGGTGAGCTGTCTGTAACAGCATGGCTGCACCAGCTACAGTGTGTGTGCATATGGAGGGGACTGGACATGTGGGTGAGTATCGAGTTATTGCTACTTTTGTGTTTGCTTCTTAAAGTCTGTTTGAGTGGAAACTTTCAAAACTGTGGAGAGAAAATAGTAGGAGTACAGGCAAGATAGAAGAAATTATGTAGTTTTTTGGGTAAGTGTGTATTGGGGGTGGGAGGAACCACATGTGTTTCCATTGGTATGTGTGCTACAGTTTAGCTGTGCAGCTGAGATAAGGAGGGACAAGAAAACTATAGCATAACAGTGGCTACAAGTATGCTGTGTGCATGCAAATGCATGCAGATTTGTATTGAAGTACAAGCAAGCCATGTGTGTGCAGGCAGGGTAACCCATGAGAAGGGCACATGGGGAAGGGCACCGTCCGTAACAGCAACTGTCTCACAGCGATGGGAGGGTAGGGTGACTGGATGGGGGGTGGGTGAAATGGGTGACAGGATGTTGCTATGTGTACGCTCACAAGGGGGAGCTAGCATGGCAAGCGTGGGCTGGAAGGGGACAGAGGGTCTGTAGGGGGTGGCACTGCAGTGAGTTGCTGAGCTGCATCGTGGCATTGGGTGTTGACCTGTGGTTGGGGCTGGTGAGGTTCCAGGTTTGGGTCCCCCTCATAAAACATTGCAAAAGAAAGTCCCCAGCACTGTTTTCCTGTGCGCCAGGGGATCAGAGTGCCAAAAATGTTTTTGGCACTCTGACTTAGCGATAATGGTGATCACATTTAGGCTTTCACCGTTATCACATAGAACCATGCAGGCAGTCAATAAAACAATGGGGCCAGATAGGGTGCACTCCAGGGTTCTAAAGGAACTAAAAGAGGTGGTGGTTGAACCTCTGGCAATCCTATTTCACCGATCACTGGAAAAAGGGGAGGTACCCAAAGACTGGAGGACAGCAGATGTGGTCCCCTTATACAAAAGTGGGAAAAAAGAGCTAGACTGGGTATTCACAAGCAAACTTGTGTGCCACAACCCTGTACTCTCAACCATCTGGTACCACATTCTTGATACATGCAGGTCACTGCATTCTTATTTTAGTCACTGACAGCTGCATCATCCCCTACAGTGAGATTAATATTTTAATGCACTTTTGATAAAGGTGCTAACCCAGAGGCACATCATAGTGCAGGCTTTCCCATTCTACATATGCTAAGATCTGCAAACACCCTCCAGTTTCCCCTACTGTGCAAACCCATACTACATCTTCTACCTCTACAAATCTGAATACATCACTCTACTGAATCCCAACCATTCACTACACCTACCCATCTTTCCACCACCCATGAAGCATGGGGATCTAGCTTAATGCACACCCTGGAGTGTGTTATTGTACTTATAACTTGTTTCTTTAAATGTACTGCACAATATATAAGAACTAAAACAAATAGGTGTAAATAGTTAAAAATATAGTAATCTGTGCATCTCAATTTGGTAAAGCAGTACTTCCACCTGTTGTTTCTTAACAGTGCTGTGAGTAGAGGATAGTGCTGAATATTGAACTGCACTGGTCATTTATTTATCTCACAGTCTTGATGGCACAGGAAACTGAAAAATTTGAGCATGGGTGAATCAGTCCACAAATGTCAGAGTCTGCATGAGCATCATTACTGAGGGAGCACAAGCTGGAGATATGGAGTATATGGGTGTTACAACCCTTCCCAACATGTGGGAGCTTAACTTTAGGACTCCATAGAGCCCAACCTGCAGAATCAGACACCCACACTGTTGCTCCCACCAGCCCCATCAATCTGAAATTATGCTGCCAGGGAGACCAAACAGGGAGAGGTAGAAGGAGCCAGCGATCTTTGAAATCTCCATGCCAACAACAAAAACTGCTCCCACTGTAAATCACTTGCTGGCAATGAAGGGAATGCAAATAATTTTTTAAAACAAGGAGTTCCTCTGACTGCCACCCTGACTGACCAGACACTTTGATAAATAGTGCTCAGTGCAGAACAGGTACAAGATAATAAAGTAAGGGCAGGAGTTCTTTGAATACTAAACATTTTTGGGCCCATTTCCCATTGTCAGCACAGGCTGCTGCCATCCTTATGCACCCTCACGCAATCAAAACATCAATAGGGTCAGAGGTGGCACCATCATCCAATCAGGCTTCAGAGTCAAGAAAGGGTGCACATAGAGCTCCTGGAATAGTGGAGGATGATGGAAATTTGGATACAAATTTGGAGCCAATCATCTGCTGTGGAATGGACATCTAGCCAACCTCCAGATTGATTGATAGGACAATGGGCATATGATGAGCTGTGATTATTCGATAAATAGCAGAGGCTATTCCAGGACAAAGTCAGTCTGCATGTGACTATGGTAGGAGACAGACTGAGTCTGCATGTGGCTGCAATGAAAGGGAGAAGCTAATTGGTGGCCATCAGAGCTGCTAGAGGAGACAGACCACACAACTTTCAGAGAGCTAAGGAAAAGCGGATGAGAAACAGAACACTTGCAGCTAAAGGAGGTAATCCCATGCTAGCCCAGAACAAAACTGAGGCTGCAGGCTGCAACTGAGTGAAATAATTTGTCACATTGCAGCCCACACTGAAGCTAAACTGGAACCCCAGTTCATCTGGAAAGCCACCTAGTTGGTAGAGCAGCTCGATGTTGGTTATGTCCTCACACTAGGGGGTGTATGCAAGGTTGTGGTGTTTGGAAAGGTTTACAATAGAGATTACTGCTGGAGAGCTGTCCTGTGAAGACAGAGAAAGAGGATCATCTTCTAAATGGTGGTCAGGAAAGGCCAAACTAAGACAGGAGACAACAGTCGTCTGTCTGCCAACACCCAAGGTCTGTACAACTGAAGAAGGACTGTGTGAAACCCATCAGAGAGGTACATGCTGTGAACTGTACCATCACCCTTGCAGATCAAGGGAGATTCCACTGTTTGAAAGAACCATCGGTAAACTCAAGGCTTGCTCTGCAACCACCACATGTGTTTATCATTGTTGAGAAGCAGGTACTGGACATGGACATCCGGCCATGATTTTCAAATACCTCAACTGACATTTGAAAGCTTTTGGGTTTAGGGTTTAATTTAAAAGCATTGCTTTGTTTACAGTAAGCACATCTCCTTTGGCCAACTATTTGCAAAATCATGTGGCCTACACCATTTCCATGGATGGGTACACAGTGAAGCACTGGGAACTCCCTAGTACTAATTAAGTTTCATCACCTGAATCAGTAGGGAAAGGGTAGTGCCCCCAGTAAAGATTGGGCAACAAACAAACAATTACTATACTATGAATGTTGGGTCTGGTGTGGGAGAGATAATTTTGGGCTGAGCCTATAAGAGCACTGGAAGCACAGCCCATACACAAGTTTTTGTTTTAGTTGCAGCTGGGGGCAGGCAGAAGATCAGCCCTTGGACATATTGGGTGGGCCTGGATGAGCACTGGAAAAGCCTGCTGGGGTTTATGCACTCATTCACCTATTGTCTGACCTTTTTTGTCCCCTCAGTACCTTGTTTCTGACCCTAAGGAACACTTTTGTTATTTGTTCATGATTTCTGACTCATGATTACATTGTTACCCATGTGCATATTATTAGTAGAGTGTTAGCAATTATATTTTAGGTAAAACTGTTATTGTAATGTGTGTACTCATAGGTGGGGTTTATCATGGCAGGTGGGGAAGTTTGGTATCCCGGGGGATTGTAACATCCTGGCACTAGACCCACTTTAACTTTTTTTAGGTGGAGGTACCACTCATGTTATTTGAACTTTGGACATGGTGTCCCCTATACGGAGTTTAATGACTAGTGTGTCAATCAACCTTGTTTGAGTCACAAGGGAAGGGGTAGTAATTGAACCATGCATGGTGACATGGTTACACAGACATCAGTCAGGAACTAATTTTAATTAAAAAGAACAAAATGATTCACAGTGTTGCAGTATTTAATGGTAAGTGCTGTGTACAGAAACATAGAAACATAGAGGATGAGGGCAGATAAGGACCGCAAGGCCCATCCAGTCTGCCCATTTCTTTTTCTACCTTATAAATGTGCCATCGGCCTTTGCTCTGTCAGTGGTCTGTCTATTCATACTCATCTGTATTTCTCCCTTATGCCTATCCCATGCCTGTTTGAAGCCCTGCACTGTATTCATAGCCACTACTTAATGAGGTAGGCTGTTCCATGCATCCACCACTCTTTCTGTGAAAAATAATGTCCTCACATTCCCCCTTAGTCAGCCTCCCTCTAATATCATGCTGTGTCCTCTTGTCCTGCTATTTTTCTTATATTTCAACATGTTAAACTTTTTCACCTTGTTAATGCCCTTAAGGTGTTTGAATGTTTCAATCATATCACCTCTCTCCCTCCTTTGCTCAAGGGTACACATATTGAGCTCTGTTAATCCGTCCTCATATGTCTTCTGATGCAGTCCCTGCACCATTTTAGTTGCCCTTCTCTGGACTGCCTCAATTTGGTTTATGTCCTTGCGAAAGTGTGGCCTCCAGTACTGCAAGCAGTACTCCAGATGGGGCCTAACCAGTGTCTTGTAAAGAAGGATTATTACCTCCCTCTTACGACTTATGATACCCCTACTAATGCACTCTAGCCTCCCCCTAGCCTTACCTACTGCTTTAGAGGTCTGCTCGGATGACTTCAGATCATCTGTGATGATGATGCCCAAGTCTCTTTCTTCTTTTGTGACTGCCAGCAACTCCCCTCCCAGCCTATAGGTGGCTTCAGTGTTTCTCTTCCCTATGTGCATGAGCTTGCACTTCTTTGCATTAAATCCCAGTTGCCACTCTTCTGACCATTTTGCTAGTTTATCAGATCTCTTCTCATTCTGCCCACCCCACCTGGATCATCTACTCTGTTGCAGATCTTGGTGTCATCTGCAAACAGACAAGCCTTACCCTCTAGTCCATCTGCAATGTCATTAATGAAGATATTGAAGAGGACTGGCCCCAGAACTGATCCCTGAGGTACCCCACTTGTGACTTGCATCTCTTCTGACTGTATACCACTTACCACCACTCTCTGTTTTCTTCCCGTCAACCAGTTTGCCACCCAGTTGACCAACTTCTGACCCACCACAAGCCTACCCAGCTTATTTATTAATATTCTATGTGGAACATTGTTGAAAGCTTTGCTGAAGTCAAGGTAGGTGACATCAACTGCTTCACCTTGGTCCACCACTCTGGTTACCCAGTCAAAGAAATCTATGAGATTAGTTTGACAGAACCTTCCTTTTGTAAACCCATGCTGTCTTGGATCCTGTGCCCCTATGGATTCCAGGTGTTGCACTAGCCTTTCCTTAAGGATTGCCTCCATAATCTTGCCCACTACTGAGGTAAGACTGACTGGTCTGTAGTTACCTGCCTTCTCCCTGCTACCACTCTTGTGAAGCGGGATCACATGAGCCCTTCTCCAGTCTTCTGGGACCTCTCCTGCACTCAGAGACTCACTAAACAGTTCTACTAATGGCTCTGCTAGTTCCACCCTTAGCTCCTTAGAGTACCCTCAGATGGCCTCATCAGGTCGCATTGCCTTGTCACCCTGAGCTTAGTGAGCTCTTGTAGGACCTTTTCTTTTTGTGCAGGAGTAGTGCTCACCTCCCTCCCCTCTGTGTCCATGGTGCTGAGCTGTGGGCCCTGCCCTACCTTCTCTTCAGTAAATACTGAGCAAAAGTATCTATTTAGGATAGATGCTTTTACAGGGTGCTCCTCCTCACATGCCCCCTTTTCTCCTTTGAGCTTAGCAACACCCCCTCTGGACTTTCTCCTTTCACTAATGTGTCTATAGAAGTCTTGTCACCTTCTTTTACTGTTCATGCTAGTGTTTCCTCAGTTTGGGATTTGCCTGCCTTACTGTCTTCCCTGCTTCCCTTACTGCAGTTTGGTATGCCTCCCTATCTTCATCCTGCTGTGTTCCCTTATATTTCCTGAAGGCCAGCCTTTTGGCTCTGACCTTTTCTGCTACTGTATTTGAAAACCAAAGTGGTTTCCTTCTTCTTTTGCACTTCCTTTTCTTTCTAACACAATGGGATTTTGCATCAAGTATTGCATCCTTAATGCTTGCCCACTTTGTCTGTACGCTCTCACATGTGTTTCTTTTTGCCAGGGCTAGCATAACTCTGTTGGCCATCTTATCAAAGTCAACTCCTCTGAAGTCCCATATTTTTGCCTTGGAATGGGATGATTTAGATGTAGTTGCCAAATTGAACCATACCATGTGATGTTCACTGGCCCCCAGGTGACCTTCTACCTGGAGATCTGTGATCCCTTCCCTGTTAGTCAGTACTAGATCTAGGATAGCCCTGCCTCTTGTGGGTTGTTGTACCAGTTGTTTGAGGCCCTCCCCCTGCAGGGAATCCACCATGTGTCTAGTTCTGGCAGATGTTCCTGCTGGTACTGAGCAATCTGTATCTATCATATTGAAGTCTCCCATTATCAGAACCTCCCCTTTAGCTGTCATGTTTTGTATATCTTCTAACAGTAATGTGTCTATGTCCTCCCCCTGGTCTGGAGGGCTGTAGACAACCCCATTTCTTATGGCTGTTCCATTTCCTGTTTCCAGGGTGACCCACAGTTCTTCTGGCTCCTTATGTGTATTTTGAATTTCTGTAGCTTCGATATTTTCATTGACATACAGGGCCACTCCACCCCCCCCCCCTTTTTGTACCTCGGTCTCTTCTGAACAGTACATAGACAGGTACTGAAGTCTCCCAAGTGTAGTTACTGGTAAACCACGTCTCATTAATTGCTACTATGTCCAGTTTAGCCTCTGACATTAGTGCCTGCAGGTCTGGGATCTTATTTCCCAGGCTGTGAGCATTTGTGTACATGATTTTCCATTGGCCAGATTTCAGTGTGTTAGTTGTTGGGTGAGGTTTGGCATTTCCCCTGTGCATCATACCGGGAAACAGACCTTTTTTCTTACCTGGTGATGCAAATGAACTGCAAACATGCTGAATACCTGTCTGACCACTAGCTGAGGGGGGAAGGGTGTTCTTCCCGTTCAACGTATGAGGTGCTGCACTCCTCTCCCCATTTGCTAGTTTAAATATTCTGCAAAGATGTCAAACTTCTGCCCCAATGCACTGACTTCCTCCTTAGTCAGATGCAGTCCATCAAATTTAAAGAACTTTCACTCACAGAACTGCTGCCAGTTCCCTACAAATCTGTGTCTTTTTTCCTGGCACCAGCCCTTGAGCCACATGTTTAGCTCCCCTATCTCCCCTTCTCTGACCTTCCATCCATCTGCCCCCCTCTCCCAGACTGGCAGGATCTCAGAGAAGGAGATGTCGGATGAAATGTATGATAGTTTGTCACCCAGCCTGGTCAAGTGTTCCTTGGTCTCCACAACTGACTGGCTGGCGAGATCATTAGTCCCTATGTGTACCAGGACATCAATGTTTCTCCTGCTTTGTGAACAATTTTAGTAATGCGGCTCAGTGTCTCTCCATGCTGATGTACCTGGGGAGACATCTGACCATTACCCCTGGCTGGAGATGTTATCAACTCCCCGAATCATGAAGTCTCCTATGACCAGAAGTTTTTTGGATTTCCTTTTTGCTTTTTTTGTTTTGGTTCCTGATTTGGGTGAGTTTTGTTGTGCTAGCTCCTGTGCTGCAGTGTTCTGCTCTGCAGTGTCCTCTGCCCCTTTGTTTGATTTCAGAGATAGAGGCAGATACTTGTTTGGAGTGTTTATATGGTTTTTGGAGGTAATATGTTGGAGAGCACAGAGTGATGGGACACCCGATTTGCCCCTTCTAACCACCTGCCAACCTCCTTGACCAACTACCCTCTGCAGTCGAGGTTCTTCTGTTGGATGTTGGGGAAATGGCGGGTGGTTCTTATAATGTATTTCCTCTTGAATATGAAATTTGAGGTGTGCAATCTCTGCCCATGCTGCCCTGATCTGAGCCCTAAGATCTCCAATGGCCCAGCATGTAGGACAGTGTCCTAAATCCTGTAAGACTGTCCTTCTGAAAAGTATTCCGCAGTACCTGCAGTTAATGATATCCATTCCAGATAAGTCACCTACTTCAGTAGACTACAATTAATGTCAAAGCAGAGTGAGTATACAGCCAGTGGTAACGGACTCTGACTTTAATATCTAAGCAGAATGAGTATGGCCAATGGTAAGAAACTTTGGCTTAGCAAAAAAAAAAAAAATGCCTGCCAATTTGTTTGTTTAAAAAGTGTGATGGCATACTGTCTGATATGGAATCAGGTTGAAGACCAGGATGACCGTTTGCTGACCTAAATCAACACATGGTCATATGATCCTTTCTGACCAATTATATGTCCACATTCTATTTACTCACTTCAAAAGTAATCAATAAGACACTCCAGGGTGTGCATTAAACACATCTAACTGCATGCCCAGGGGCACAGTAAGGCAGAAGATTGCAGGTTGAGTGCCTTCAGCCCCTGGAAATTAGGTCAGATCTGTTCAGTGTACACTCTGGACTGCCTTATTGCACTTATAAAATGGATCTATAAAAAAAAATGAAGAAAGGTGCTGTAAAGTTTTTATTTTTTTTAATTTCAATAAAGTTTAATTTATTTCTTTAGATAGGCTACCTCTAGGAAAAAAAATACTTCCTCAACTTTTGGGGGAAGGTGTAAAACAACAAATTTTTAGGACATTAAATTAACCAAAAACACTGCTGCACCATGTGATGCACTTAAGTAGGGGTCTGCAGAAAAACAAAAAACATTTGCTGAGGTTTATAAAGTTCACAGGACCATTGAAACTGACTGCAGAATTGAAATCAAATGGACCTGGAGTGAAGGTGTACTGCTAACTGAAGATGTGCTGTGTTGATAGGAGCTGTAGTGTCTGACAGCATGCTTCATGTAGTACTGCAGGGAAAAGTTGCAGTGTGAGACAGGGTACTTTCTGGTGGAGGTCAGGAAGTGTTGTTATGACATTCCTCAGTTGTAGTGGTGTCTGAGTTTCTGGGTTGAGCACTGGAGTCCATATTTGCAGGTCAAGGAACATGGATTGAGTGCCACTTTTTCGATCACTGGCAGATGCAGACCAGTATGACTGGTGGCTTGCTTTGCTCTGCTGCACTGTTACTCCATTATTTTGAGGTTTTCTAGTCCCGTGTTTCAAAGCAGCTGGACCACTGTGGCACGAATTAAGGCATTTGTGTATATCTGACTTAAGACTGCCTCACTATTTATTTGGCTCATCAGGGTGCACAGTTAAATTCAGCCTCATTAGCTCATGTGACTACCAGGTAGGTGTACTGTCTAGAAACTCTTCAGGGAGCTGCTTTGGGAGACAGTATAAGACTTTGCACCAGAGGCAGTTTGTTCAAGTAGTTTTGTAAACTTGCAACTGGTCAGTAAGCTGAGTCAGTGATTAAGCACATGAACCCGTGATTGCTTATTAGGCTTGTTGGGGTTCAAATGGTTCTTTGTATGCTTGTTAAAGCTTAACTTAGCACACTAGTCCCAATGGTCATCAGTTTCAAATGTGAGGTTAGTTGGAATCAGGATTCTCAGGCCCTCTCTGCTGCTCCTGGTCATGAAAAATTGTATGTCTATTCACATTTTACATATTAAACCTGGCCCAGTATCAGAAATGAGGCCTGGCACTGCAGCTTCTATAAGTTTGGGTATGAAATTGGTGGGTGATGTTTTGAAGAGTGTTTTGCTGTTTTACGGTACTGTTTCATAATGCTTACAAAAAGGTTATTGCTACTCTGGAAGGTGGGGTTAGTGTGTATATTAATCTTTCTCTCCACAGCCAATCGATTCAAATGTTAATTCAGACAAGCTCAGGGACCTGAGTAGCTGTTTAGGGCATATTCAGTGGCCACTGATGTTTTGACCTTGGCACAGAAGCAATAGAAAACTTTGTTCGATTCTTCAGGAGACACAGTTTTTAAATCAATCTCAATATCTTTTGCAGGTTTCCAGTCATTGAATACTTTCACTACCAGGTTGTTGGCTTTATAGTGTTCTATTTGTGTCTTCCATCCTCCTTTTTTTCTGTTTTTTTATTTTATTTAATATGCTTTATTGATTTCTAAATAACAAACCATCCAGACAATGAAAAGTAACACAAACAACAAACAATACATACCATATAATAAAAATAGTCAAAGAACAGAAAGAAAAATAATCCCTTCCAACCACTCTCCCTCCCCCTTTCCCTTCCTTCTTCCCAGGAGCTCAAGCAAATTGAACAAATACTATGAGATGAATCAGTCAGGACATAAAAAGCAAAACATGTAAATATTAAAATATTGCTTCTATCCAGAATGTTGATGCTAAGTCAGGAGTTAAGGCCTTGCTGAGGTAAGGGACAACAACATATAAAGCGATTCCCATCTGGTTTGAAATTGATTAGGACACTTCCATAAGAAGGTAATGTGTGTCTCACCAATGGTGCAGACAAGATTTTTAGATGCCATTCTCTGTATGAGGGGATGGCTGTGTCCTTCCAATGGTGTAATATAATTAATTTCACTGTGATCAAAATCAGTGCCATGTGGGCCTTATGGACACTCAGCAGCCCTGAGGGATAGAGACAGACCAGACAGACATCCAGAGTGAAAAGATCTTCCAAACCTAGAGGGGGTCTTGAGAGGTCTTAATAGCATTCCAGAAGGGAATCACCTTTATGCAATCCCAAAGCATATGTTTTAGATGGCCTTCAGCGAGATTATATCTAGAGCAAAGGGGGGAAAGAATTTTACCCATTTTATATAAGTTACACAGTGTGTGAAATAAATTATGAAGAATTTGATATTTAACCAAATGAAACCTGTCCTGTTTAATATATTTATATAGGTTGCACCAGACTGATTGCCATACCTGAGGGTCATCCTGAAGATCCAAGGTTTGTTGCCAGTAATAACATGTCTCACCCGGGCTATTAGGGTCTAATGATTGAAAAAGATTATAAAGTTTGGACACTGAATGAGGCTGTAGCATTTTGGTAAAAAATGACTCAAACAGAAAGCTCCAACAGTTTCCAAGTTCTAAGGCCCAGATAAGAGGAGATGGAGAGGGTTATCTGGATATATTTAAAACTAACAGTCCTAGGAAGCTTAAAACATTCCCTAAAAGAAGTGAATGACATAAACCTGTCCCTCTCTAAGAGCGAGCTAATGGAGAAGTCATTTAATTGTGGGCAAAAGGAAACCGGGATGAAACACCCAGCAACCCAGATGTTGGACTTGCCTATAAGGGTCTGGCCACTGCTTTAGTCCATGGCAATCCAAAGTATAAGCCAAGCAGTTGGTGAGTTGCTAGGTACCAATGTATTGGTGTCGATTGTAAGGAGCAACATAATTGGGCAGTGTTATATAAAGTAGGCTATTGAGTTGTATACCAACACTGTTGCAGAGGGACCACTCTAATGTCAAGCCAGATTGGCACAGAAGAGGTGCCTGATTGGGCACTCCCTTAATCACCCCACAGAAGAAGTTTACTACTGTGAATAGCACAGTAATACAAGAAAAAATTGGAGAGGCACAAACCACCCCAAAGTTTTGGAATCGTTACTTTAAAACAAGCATGGTGGATAGCCCCTCCCCTTCCCTCCACAGGAAGTCATTAATCATATGCTGTAAACACATAAACCACAATCTGGGAAGAAAATCATTCAGCATGCCCAAAGGGTATAGAAAGAGTGGTAAGAGATTCATTTTAATAGCACTATCACATCCCCAGAGGGACAGGGATAAAATAGACCACCGCTGTAAAGCTTGTTTTATTGTAAGGAACAGGAAGGAAAGATTATCCTTCACTAAATCCAAAGAGAAACTTGAGAGACACACCCCTATGTATGCAAGGGATCTTGGTTCCCATGACAGCCCCATAATGAGAATGCAAATCCAAAGTGTGGTGTCACTCGGGTATCCTGCTACTTAATCTGGAAAATCCAATAATTCACTGAAAATCTGATAAATTCAAATATATTTATTCACAGCAGAGAACACCAGCAATAGTAAAGGCTCCCTTCACGCACCTAGAGCTTTGACTCCTCACGAGTCTTCCTCAGGGGTGTGGTTACAATGGGAAGCAGTCATCACTTAAATACATCATCTCATTAATTATACATGAGTTTGTATCATTGCATGATCACTTTCAATTATACAAAATGTAAATATAAAATATAAATATAAAATAAATAATATAAACAAAGAATTAAATTATGAACTACATTTTATACAACATTTTGAACACTATAATGTGTTAATGTCACTTTTTATGTTCATTTATAAATTGTATAGGTACTTTATATATATATATAGGAAGCATTTCTTCATGGAGAGGGTGGTGGCCAATTAGAATGCACTGCCAGTGGAAGTGGTCTCAGTGAAAATAGTGGGCAGCTTTAAGAGTGCTTGGGATAGGTATAATAGGACTCCATGGGTCCTGTGGGGCAGATAGGGTGGAAGGGGAGGCCAGGGAGGCATGGTAGGTGGCATAAGCTAGGGACTCTGTAATACCAACAGACTTGATAGACAAAATGGTCTTCTTCTGCTGGATTTTTCAAGTGTTTGTATATGTGTGGAGTTCATTCAAGTGGGTGAATAAAAATGGGTGCTGAATGTGACTGTGACTGCCAAACTTGTGGGTAAAGCAGATTGAGTGATTTCTAGGTTACACACAGGTAATTTGGCCAGCTCTTGTTTTTACCTGTGTGTCAGCTGAAGTCACTGTATAGCTACTAGCCAATCAAAATGCAGGATTTTCCTATCCATTATATATATATATATATATATATATATATATATATATATAATATATATATATATATATCTGTACATACAGAATATTTCAATAGTTATGGTTGCCAGCCCATGTCTATGTTAAACCCAAACGTTTGCATTTTAATAACTTTGCAACCATTTCTCTGATTTGCCTGAACGTTTGCAGGCACTGTGTCCAGCCATAGATCTTTGGCTCTGGAAAGTTTTCTTCAAGTCAGGTCTACGGTTACTGAGCTGTGGAGTGTCACAAATGTGAAAAATCCTCAACTTTTGCACAATTTTTTGTCAGACTACAGAGACCGAATGGTGCATCTGTCTGGCTTCAAATGTCTATGGCATTTGAAGATTTGGTAAAAAAATATTAATCTGATCAAAATTCTGCATGTTTTTCTTGTCCCATTTTAGCCTATGGCAACATTTATATGGGTGACATAAAAACTTTAGTGAAAACATTTTTCTTTACATGCTGCTGCCATCTTGTTTTCAGTTAGTGAGAGAGAAAAACTATGTAACTGGAAAATTACTGCTCCTTCTTAAGCACAAACACTTGTGTTTACCTTACCGGGGCCTGAGGAACTTGCCCATGGCATCAGTTTTTGTGCAGGTTGACTGGAACTATGTGTTTTAAAATTTTTCCACCAAGTTGGCATTTTATTTTCGAGAAAACATTTTTTTGTGTGTGTGATATTGACCACAAACAAAAAAAATTTTCACGAAAACATATTTTTTTGAACGGAAAGATTTAATTATAAGGTATAGGGGTGCCACAAACCCTTTATGTTTTCACAAAATCAGTGCTTGAAAACATTGTCCCACCTGTTATTTTCTTTGTCTTTTCATTGTGCCAAGGTGGACTGTGCTTTGGGCTGAAATTTGCAGAGTGGCAAGTCCTGGTTCAACAGATGTGCCTTTTGGTGGTTTGCTCCCAAAACATTCAAGGATCCCATAGTTACAGCATTCCGAAGTTGAGATATTTTATATAGGATACTATTGAGGCACCCGCAGCACCTTTTGGAGCCTGTATCTCAAAAACAATTCAAGAAAATGTATTTTACACTACCTGCACCTTAGGTGGACTAAGTATGCATGGAGGTTTCAAAGTCATGATTACAACTGCAGTGGAATTTTTTTCATAGTTGTTATGGTTACTGAGATATTGCCAAATAAGTGTTATGAGGGTTCCTTTTCAGTATGATAGGGCTGCTGTATAGCTCCGTACTTATGTTTAAGTGGAAGTGCAGGGCCCAGAGGGCCCACGCACCCACATACACATACCATTATGCAAAAAATGGGCAACATGAAGGGAGTGCAGGGCCTGGAAGGCCTGTGATTCAACAAACACATGCAATTTACCAGTTACATTATACTTTCTCAAAATGATGGGAAATTCTTTGTAAGAAACTTCATTAACGCATCATTTAGGATTGATAGCACAGCAACAAAAGTATTGAAATGTGATGCTAGGGTTACCAGCCCTACCACCCCACCCCTAGCCCCTCCACCCTCCACACAACAACAGACGTTAGGGTGTACCATGGGGTCATCAGGTCTACCTCTCACCCCATTCTCCTATACTGTATCATGTCAGCTTATATAGACATGAAATTGGAAGAGAGTAGGTCATGATGACCCATGGCACACTCTGACATCTGTTGGTGTGTGGAGGGTAGAGGGGTGGGGATGGGATGGTAGGAGTGGTTACCCTAACATCACATTTCCATACATTTGTCACTGTACAATCAACCCTAACTTCTGCATTAATGACATGCTACAGTAAAGGAGAATGGGGTGACTGTTAGGCCTCATGACCCCATGGTACACCCAGGCATCTGTTGGCTTGTGGAGGATGGGGGCTAGGGGGGTTAGAGGCTCAACCATTACATCTAATTTCCCCACTTTTGTCACTTTAACCTAAACTGATGCATAAACAAAGTTTTTTTTGCAATGAATTTCCTTACTTTTTAAAAATGTGTAATATAACTAGTAAATGTTATGTGTTGGTGGGAGCACAGGGCCCGAAACCAAGCATCCCATTTGTGCACAATGATATGTGTGTGTGGGAACTCGGCTCTGCGTTACCACTTACACATAACTACAGAGCTATACAGTAGCCGTATAGGGCAAGGAACACTTGTAACACTAATTTGCCAGTATCTCAGGAACCATAGCAGCTATGAAAAAAACTTCCAGTGCTGTTGTAATCATGACAGCAAATCCTCCATGTGAGATAGGTCAACTAAATCCATATCTTACATCACTTCTGAGATATGGCACCGAAAAGCGCTCTGGGTGCCACAATGTTATCCTATGGGAAAAATCTCAAATTTGTTATGGCATATCTATGGAACCAAAGAAATGTTTTATGCCTAAACAGCATACAACAAATCTCTGGGACACCCCCTTTATACCCTGCAAATTTCAAGCCATAATACCAAACCATATATAAACAGTGTAATGTACCTGGTAACTAGTATGTGTTGGTGGGAGCGCGGGCCCTTCAGGCCCCATGCTCCCATGAAACTGTCCCTGTGTACATAATGATATGTGTCTGTGGGACTGTGGGCCTTCAAGGCCCTGCACTCCCACTTATACACAACAGTGGAGCCATACAGTAGCCCAATAGGCCTGAAAAGGAACCCTTGTAACACTAATTTGCCAATACCTCAGTAACCGTACAACCTAGGGAAAGAAATACACTGCAGGTGTAATCTATGACTTCTACACTTCCTTGTATGCTTAGTTCAAATACAGATAAACTAGCTGTGGATAGTGAAAAATCTGTGTCTCGCTTTGTTTTCAAGATATGGTCACCGAAAGTCACTATGGGCACCGCAATGTGGAGGGAGACAGTATAGCACAGTGGTTTAAGGCTCTGAGCTGCAAATCTGGTGACATCCAGCAGACCAGATGTGGGTTTGAATCTCACAGCTTCCACTTGCATACTGTGTGACCCTGAGCAAGTCACTTAACTTCCCTGTGCTCCCAAGTCACTCCTGTAAAAAAGTTTTCAGCTTAGTGTGCTACTCCTGGTTAAACAACTAAATAAATAAAAAAATGTTATCCTATAGGAAAAATCTCAAATTTGTGATGGCATATCTACGAAACTGATTAACTTTTCAACACCTAAGTGGCATAATTCATATTTCTGGGACATCCCCTTCATACCCTCCAAATTTCATACCAAAGACCAAACTGTTTATTTACAGTGCAGTGACAAAGTTTTTAAAATCCTAGTTTGCTAGGTCAATCCCCATTCATGAGCTGTCAATATCCCCATTCATGAGTAATCCTTGATTGTCAGATTTTGGCCATCTGGTCCCTAAGTTGCGAACAGGGATTTTGTCAGCACACGAAAGAGGATTGGCTTGCAAATGGGGATTTTGACAGCTCGCAAATGAGAATTGAAAAACCAATCCCTTTTCGCTAGCTGACAAAATCCCCATTCGAACTGATATCTTAGCTAGGTGTCAAACTCCTCATTCAGTGAGCCAATCCTTCATTTGCAAGAATGGCCTGCTGGTCGTGAAATGACAATCAAGAGCTTTGTCAGCTCGTGAATGGAGATTTGTCAGCTTGTGAATGGGGATTTTGTCAGCTCATGAAGAGGATTCAAAACCCAATCCCTTTTGCTAGGTGGCAACTTCACAGGCTAGACAAAATCCTCATCTGCTGCTATTCAATCCTCATTTGCCAGAATGACCACCTGGTCCCTAAGTGATGATCAAGGATTTTGCTACCTGATGAAAGGGGATTGGCTCATGAACGGGGATTTTGTCAGCTTGTGAACGGGATCAGAAGCAAGTGGCAAAAATTTAAAATGGCCATTTTTTGGCCAAAATGAAGCAAATCAAAGATATAGGTTTGTAGAGGGCATCACCCTGAACAAAACCCATACCTTATTGTCTCAAGAAGTCACCCACTGAGCAAGCTATGACATTTTGTTTGGGGGACAAAATGAAAACAAAATGGAGGCTCACGAAGAAAGATTTTTTCATTGTGAAAGAGGATTTTATAAGTCCTCATTTGAGAGCAGACAAAATCCTTGATCGCTAGCCCAATCCCCTTTCACAAAAAATACATATACATCTTGCAGTGAACTGAGCGTGCTCAGATCCCGAAACTTCAAAATTAAATAACTTTGGAATGGATTAATATTTTTCACCAAACCAATGCCAGAGTGTTCTTTGACCAAACCTCTTATCTGAAAATTGCAGACTAAAATACCAAATGGGGAGGCCACAGCATGATGGGCAAAAATCAGCAAAAAGTTCCAAAAAAGGCAAAAAATGTGTTTTACAGTGCTGTACTGCACATAAACCACAAGTCTGACTGAAACACAATGTGGCAAATCAAGAAATCTACCATGCAAGACAGCACATTCCAAATTTCGTGCAAATCCATTGAATGGTTGCAAAGTTATTGAGGCACAAAATTTGGGGTTTAACATTAAGCTGCTTACTCAATCCTAACTATACTGCGCAACCTTGCAGATGTAATATGTGTGTGTGTGTGTGTGTGTATATATATATATATATATATATATATATATATATATAGATAGATAGATAGATAATGAATAGGAAAATCAGAAAATCTGCGTTTTGATTGGCTAATAGCCATAAAGTGAGTTCAGCTGACACACAGGTGTAAACAACAGCTGGCCAAATGACCATGACAATAAATTGTGTGTTTTGTGTGAGTTCATTGTGCATTCCATACAGATAGACAGCATTTCACACTGCCATAAAAAACATAAATGAATGATGAAACCATGTGTGTAAGTGACAACACTTAAGTCAAGGAACCAAAAACGTATATATGGGTATGCCATGTGCTGACTGAAAGCATCACATGTATTTTTATCTTCAGGTTTTGACCTCAATTACCTCACAACTGGCACATAAATGCACTTATTTGCAAAATGTTATTCTCACACTCACTACATAATTACTGTATGGTTTTATAACTTGTGATATTTGAAAATGGATATTTACAGTAACAATTACAATATCTGTCAATGAAAATAACAGGAAATCCTCATTTCACACTGATTTGTTAACTATTCAAACCACAGACTATAAATCCACCTCAATTCTGTTTTTTTTTTTTACATGCAAAGATTTTTTTTTTATTTTTATGGTTTTGTGACCACTAACTAATGAAATCAATTTCTTTAAGCGATGATTTTTTTTTTACAAAACCATGAAAAACGCTTTCATGAAATATGTGCTTATCATTAGAATGTTCATTCACATTACTGTGCATGTGTGAAAATAGAACACATTTTTACAAATATCTTAAAAAGAATGAAAGTTAGGAAAAACATAATTGGCAAAGAATCCTCCTTGGATGCAACCATGATGTTTCACTGACAATGTGGCTGAGGTAATTTAGGGCACAAGCAATATATCGCCTAGCATTAGCATAACTGACATTGCGCCACAAACAAGTTACAGTGCCTAAGGACCATCTGGTGAAAAAATGATGTTTTGCAGGGCCTTCACCACCCAGAACCCACAACATTGTGGGCTTCACCCTCTACAGATCTAAGCTAAATATAACATCCTCCAGGTAGGGCATACCATGAAGAGCAGAAGAATTGTGGCAACACCCAACACAATGTGAGTGTGGAACACTCTATAATCCAAAATGCCCTTGTTGCACACAACCTTGTTGTGGCACCCATATTACGGCACCCTAACAATGACATACCTTAAATATAAAGGTTTCAGATTTTAAATCCCAACCATGTTTGAGCTATTGAGCAAAATGTGTCCTAATTGTGATTATATTTATTCTCAACCTTCTAGAACTTTAAAGAGACACTGTCAGTCTGTTTTTCATCATATTATTTTTAATTGAAATCCCACATTTTATGATTGCTTACCCTCTCTAAAATACACTGGTGTTGCTGTTTGTTCTGTCTGTCTCCTTGCTTAGTAGAACTGAAATGCATGGCAATGAATATTTATAAACAACCTTGTTTTTGTTTACAATCCTGGTTCTGTTCTTACTGCATGCTTCCTGATTTAGAAACACACCCAAATGCAGTGGCCACCTAAACTCCCATTGCATCATGAGGTGCTAGACTGTTTTGTGGGTGTTCCCAAGTCCAGGAAAGATGCATTTGGGGTTGATGAAGGAATATAAACAAACCTGTTTTGGTGTGATAACACCGGTATGTTGAGCAGTCTTTTTTTTACTTTTTTAAAGAAAATAAAAGCCAAAATCAAACTACCAGCTATATCAACATTCTTTACATAATTTTTGCAATCATACAATATGCTTTTTTAAACTAGGGACACTTTGAGACCTCAGGGGGTTGACACTGTCCCTTTAAACCCCACTGAACTGATTGTTTTCATATTGACAAGACCTGGAGATACTAGCACTGATCCTATATGCAAAATTTCAGATGAATCAGTTAAACAGCTGAACTATTATACAGTAAAAAATAGGGAGCTTACATGAAAGTGCCTACCATGTCTTTATTCACACACTGAGCATATCCAGACATAACCTTCAGTCAATCATGAATGCTGGAGATTGAGAACTCTGTATGCTGCATACATCTCAGAGTCATATCGAACAGTCTCTCAGTGAGGAAGGACCTGTGACAGCTACAGGTCTTTGTGCAGGGGCACTGCAGGCTGAAATTAGTAGACTGGGAAAGGTACAAGTGGGATTTTGAAAGATTTATATGACAATTTTTTTTATTGACTGCTAGAAGTTCAGCAGCATTCAGAAATACACCTGTTTATCTTTGCCTGCGTGTGTGAGCCTGCCAACCAGTCAGGTAGTGAGTGAGTATACTGTACAGTATAGACCGAGTGTGTGTGTGTGTGAGTAGAAGACATGATCAAAACCTGTTGTCCCTCATACTGAGCCCCCTGGCCTGAGATACTGTATCATATAGTTCATGACTTGAGACATACTGTATACTCCTGGTTAAAATTCCTTGGATTTAAAACAACAGCTCACCCTGAATATTAAGAGACAACATAAACAGATAACATCTTCAAATAATGTTGTAGGATTCAATCATAATCAGAAAAGCTCCACTACACTACTTCAGTGTGTGTGGGGGGCAGTGCTGTAGCACACACTGCATGCTACATTAACATTATAATAACTGGGTATCACTTTTTCCCTGAGGCGAACTGGGTTATAATTCACCATTATAACCCATGGGTTATAACGGCAAACACATGCTCGTTTCCCTTGTGTGCATGCCCCAGCACCAGTTCTTCCATTGCTCAGCACCAGTCGCCACCAGTCTTTTGCACTGGACGCTGCCATTCGGCAGTAAGTAAATTAAAAAAAAGAAGTAAGGTGGCACTTCAGACTGCGAAACAAGACAAAATCAACAAGAAAGTAAGGAAAACCTTTCCGTTTGGCAGCCACTTCCCAACCGCATGAATGTGCTGAAACCTGACCGGAATGCACAGGGAGGATGTCTTTTTATTTTGTATAGTTGCTGTGGTGAAAAAAAAATCCCCAGCAATTACATAAAATAAAACATGGGGTGGTGTGTTTAACTCGAGGTTTTACACACACCCCACAGTGTTGGATGATTAAATAAACCCCTTGAGCTTCGCTCTCATGGTTTATGTACCATCCAATACCTCGGGGTGTGTGTAAAATCATATTAAACACACCACCCCATGTGATATTCTATATGTTATATCCCCTGTCTTGGTTCCAGCAAAGTTGCTGTGTCTATGCAAGGCCTCACACCATATTACTATTAGCCCAGACTTTTAATAATTAGGTATCTCAGATTAATCCTTTTACCATATAAAGCATGGAGGATGATTGTGTCCTAGCTGCATTATAGGGGAGATTACAGAATAGATCAGCACGTTGATCTTGACTGTCTTTCTGTTTATTCACGTCAGCATGTCTCTTGTAAAAGCATAGCAAACAATTATGTTAAAGTTATTAGTATTGAACTGAGCATCATAATCTGCAGAGGATGTTACAGTACTTTTGACAGTGACAGTACAGTAATGTGATTGCTTATCTCCTACAGTCTTCTGAAATTAAGATACCAAACAGAACGGGAAAGCACTATGCATTTGTAACATTTGAAAAATAAACTGAGATGACAGCATGTACTGGATCTGAGAATTCAAATCAGATTACTAAATGCATTTAACATTAGTTCAAATTTGCTACTCTACTTCTTCCAAAATGCCATATTCTGCTTCTGTTGATTTTCATAAGCTTTAATGGACAGAATTATTGTGACTATAACATGATTACTTCCAGCAGTGGCTTGTCCCTTTAGTAACACATAATTCATCTTTATCTACTCTAGGACTATACACAATAATGGATATTGTAACTCATTCAGTAGAGAAATCAAGGACTGGTGATAAGGAAAAGTTTTTCCTTACTTTAAATAGACTTGCAAACAGGCTGGCCCGGTGGCACTGAGGGTTGAGGTGATGGACACCACAGCTCATGCTACACCAGCAACCCGGGTTCAGGAGTGAGCCTGAGTCATCAGGGGTTGGCCGTAAGGGAGGGAGGGAGGGAAGGACGTAGGGAAGGATGGAGGGAGAGAGCAGGATTGAGCAGCTGTTTGTCAGATCTTCTCTCCTAGGGATGGATTTTGCCATCCTGCATATTCCCGCTGCCCCTAAGTGGAGGCCTGAGGTTATTGCAGGTGGGATGGTAGCAAGTAAGGGAGGGTGTCATAGAACCAGCCATGACATGGGGGGAAGACAATTAGGAAAAAATGGAGCTGGCAGGCCTTCTGAAGCCCCAACCATGGCCCTAGTGAGTGGGTTGTGGGTCAGGATGGATGCGAGCCCTCCAAGGGAGGGTCAGAGCCTGCCTGCCAGCTCCTGGGGATATAAAAACGTAACAGACAAAATAAAACAAAGACTGCCAGACATTGTGAGAGAATCATACTCAAAGTAGCAGTACTGCACCATATCCAGTAAATGTTTTCTAAATGTTGTGAGACCATTTCCTTAAACAAATAAAGAGGGATGGAGCTTGGAGGTTCTTTGCAACCATTTCACTGAACAAGTTTCACAGTTTATGCATTTAAACTGATATGTCCTACTGAACAAGTCAAGTCTTGATCCTATAAATTTTCAAAATGTGTACTTTCTCTTTAGTTCATCTTCATTGAGAATATGGTCTTCACCATTTGCAAAGTCTTGAACTGAGGTGGATAGTTTATTCTGGGTCAGTGGTGGATCCAGGGATTTACAGCAGAGGGGCACACTTGGCCTAAAAAAACATAAAATGTTACATGTAACCATTTTCTGAGTGCAATAATAGCCCCCATGGAGGGTAATATCTTGTTATACTGGACCTTCCATGGGTCTATAATGTCCTCCACCTGCAGCATTGGGCCTCATAACATCCTTGGGTTGTCTGGTATAGCCAAATACAGCCCACCCTGTTGGGTATAATTGCTTGCCTAACTACTGGTACTAAAGCAGGGTTCAGAAATACATTGTTTATTTTTTCCAGTATGTGATCCTGTGAACCAGTCAGGTAGTGAAAAGTAAAGTACGCTACTGTGTGGGAAACAAGGTCACAAGTAGTTTTACTGGGATGGTGGTCTGTCAGTGGGGGTGATCTGGTAGTGTTGCTCTTTTCTCTGTCCTCATGAGTTGCATGGCACTAAAGTTTATCCATATGTGTCATGTGGGTATCTAAAAATCATGGGTAACTATTTTGAGTCATTGTTAGCATCCTGGGTACCAGCATCATATCGTCAGCCAAGCACATGTTAGTAGATGTCATAGGAAACATGGAAAAAAGAACAGGAGAAGCAAGGAATGCAGAATGGAGGAAGAAGCAGATAAAAGTTCCACCATGCCAGTTCCATGACATGCAAGTTCTGTGGTGGTGGAGAAGGAACTGGTGATAGCGGATATGGCTTGGGAATCATGACTGTGAGGACAAGGATGGGTAGCCTGATAGTACATCCAAAGAAACCATGGTTCAGATTATTCCTCAGAAATCCACTGGTTCCACTTTCACTGCAGTGCAATCAGTTTTCAGTCCCTACCAGTCATCCAGTACATCTAGGGATAAAACCATCTTGAGCAACCCAGAAGAACACCTGGTTCTCCCCTTCCTTCATCATGTGCTTTCAGTTTCTCTACTTGGGAGAGAAGTGACCAATCCAGACATTTAAAATCTAGTTCAGCCCAAAGAATATGCTTGCTTGTATTTACAGCACAGTCCCTCAGATTCATTCCCCTTTTGTCACTAGCAGTGGGAGTGGCTTCTGAAAATATCTTGAGGAAGAAAAGTCAATCAGTAAGACAAAATCATAACTTCAGTTTCATTTATTTATTAATTTATTTTTTTATTGGAACATCAGTTTACAACCTTTGAGCCAGGGGCTCATTTATAAAGGTACCTCATCACAGAGAGGACAAAACAGTGCAAACAGCATTTTTACAATAAAATAGAGTACAGTAGATTTGTAGGACATGAGGACATAGGACAGATACAATTTTAGTAATACAGGAATTGGCAAAGCACGAGTTGGTTCAGAGTAGCTTGAACAGTTACAATATAGTAATACAGGATTGGCAGAGCACAAGTAGGTACAGAAAAATATGTGCAGTAGGCTAACAGTGGCGGAACTATGCAGAAGTAATCATGGTTGAGACGTGTGGAGAAGAGAATAGGATCATAGATAGTGATAAGTAATGGGTTAGTGCAGCCACTCAGGGAGCTTTGTCAGAGCAATTAAGCTGGAGTAAACTTAGAGGCAGCCACAGCTGCGCGTAGTAAGTAGGTGTTTTTGAAGGGTGGTTTTGAAACGAGAGATCGTGGAAGCATCAGTGATACTGGTAGGGAGGGTGTTATACCAGGAAGGGGCTCTGTAGCAGTATGCCCTTTGTCCTTGTGAGGTCCTTGCCCTTGGTACTAACAGTGCGGTTTTGCAGGAGGTTCGGGTATGCACTAATGAGTTTGCTAGGTGGATAGAGGCAGTCAACCCTGGTGGGGATAGTCCAAGAAGAGACTTTTTAGTTAGGAGGCAGGTTTGGTATCTAAGACGTTCATTTAGGTCGAGCAGATTAGCCAGGGTGTATAAATGGCAGGTATGTGTTAGTCTAGTCATGATTTATACCTTCTTGGTACATATATATAAATAATACAAAATAAAACCATTGAAACTGATCATATATAAAATAATTTTATATAGAATCATTTTATATCATATTATGTCTGCCTATATTATCTTCTTTTATAAAATGGAAAGAAGAAATCTAGAAATTTCATTGGCTGAGAGACATCACCTGACCGTGCATTAAATCTCTATAAAGATACAGTCAGGTGCAGAATTTCATTTTCCTCTCCCCAAAAAATACTTAGAGTCAATTTGTAAGTATACTAAGCCTCTCCAGGGAGTGCATTAAAGGGTTTTAATGCACTTCCCAGGGACATAGAGACACTCGACCTTCACCCGTGTGCCTTACTACACCCCTTGGGTGTGCATTAAAATCCTATACTGCACACCCTGGATGGGCTTATTACTTACATAAATGATATCATATAACACTATATCAGATTATATAATCTGCTCATTTACTGTTTGATATCATGTTAGTTTAGAGTCTGTTATCAGCTCATGTATAATATCTGCCTCCCTGCCCCATGTCATTTAAAAGCACATAATTCCACAGTGCCTGAAAAGAAATCTCTGATTTGTTGTCCAGGCACCCAGTTCTTATCTGGAAGTAGCTGCCCCCTGCACCACCACCAGCAGTCCACTTAACTGTACCTACAAATACAAATGGATTCTCTGCAGTGTTGGAGTATTTTACAGATGACACTACTGGTCCATTGATATCACATTTCTGTACATATAAAAAGCTAAATTTCAGAATAAAAAATAAGTAATAATAAGTACAATAAAATAAAAACCATATTATTTGACTGGTTCAAAAAACAAAACATTCTCTTCATCAACTTTTGATAATAAACAACCGGTAGACTGCATTTATATAAATGTTTCAAAAACTTTTATCTCTATGCCACACTGGCCCATTGTAGACAAGCTTCTGAAACTCAAGATCAGCCATTTCATAATAAACTGGGTTAATGAATGATTACTTGGTAGAACTCAAAGATTGTCCATTAATGATCCACTTTTAGTTACGGGATAAATGACCAGCATGTGACACATGGTTACGATCTTGGTCGCATTCTGTTTTAGATCGTCATGTCTGACATGAAAGAAAATGTAACTAATTGGGCAAGCAAATATGCCAACAATACTAAATTAGGTGGAAAATGCAGTATGTTGGCTGAAATCAACACCATACAAGCAGATCTTAATAAAATTTATATATGAGCCTACAAGTGGGACAATTTAACCTTCCAATGTGCAGCGTTGTGCATCTGGGTAAACAATGAATTCCCCACACATATACCCTTAGCAATAATACACTCAAACAATTGAACAGTGAAAAAGATTTAAGGGTGATTTTTGTGTCACCTTCAGTCAAAACAAACAATGCTCATCAGTCATTTATAGAATGAATAAAGTACAATGAACATCAACAAAAAACTTTAACAGCAGGAGGGCAGAAGATATAATGTCACTTTATAGGGCCTATGTGCAATTGATTTTAGATAATTGGAGTCAAACATGGTGCCCCTGTATTTATACATACAGTGGTTAGAGTGGAGGGTGTCCAACGTGGGGCCACTAAACTTATTTATAACATTAAAAATCATTGACAAATGTGTTAAAAGAACTGGTGTCCATCTCCATTGGAGGTGGGTGCTTTGTGCCATGGGCCTGGGGCCTGGAAAAGTGCCTGTGTGCCTTGATGTGCTATGCAGCAGACTGTGCTATTTTTTATCATCTTCATGACAACAGCTGCCAGTGCTAATGCCACCATAGTCACCTTTGCACAGTGGGCATAAACAATTGCGTATCGACCCTGAGTCACTATTCTTAGTGCTATTCATCATTATCTT
The DNA here is from genome assembly GCA_016271365.2 of Neoceratodus forsteri. Classification (NCBI taxonomy): domain Eukaryota; kingdom Metazoa; phylum Chordata; order Ceratodontiformes; family Ceratodontidae; genus Neoceratodus; species Neoceratodus forsteri. Next base: position 535,437,348 of record CM057459.1, on the reverse strand, counting down.
TATAACTCATTTTGTGTTTTGGACAACATGACACCAGCTGCCTGTAATAATGTAAAAACAGACACCTGTTTATGTAAGTGTGGACAAGTGCCTGTTTGCTTTGAGGCCCTATACAGAGTGTTATTTATTATAATCTGCAAAACCCATCATGTGTTATTAAGAACATTACTGCAGATGCCAGTGCAGTGCTACACAGCCCCCTGTGCACCATGGACACTGAGTTGTTCATTATTATTTTCACAACTCATTATTTGTTTTGGACAACATATATCAGTTGCAAATGCCACTGGCAACAAAATCACCCATGTGCTGTAAGCATGGATAGTTGCCTATCTGCTTTTAGGTAACATACTGTAGGTAGGAATATTTATCATCTTCCTGACTCATCACATGTTCATTTAGAAACTGTTTTCAAGTCATATAAACATACATTTAAGGTGTTAAACAAATGATATGTAATATTACTATCATCTACTCCAGTAACTGTATTGTCACATCATTGTGTCATGCCAAGCTGTGCTCTTCTGCCAGTGCCAACTGAAGTACAATAAGCCATGTCCTGGCACTCATTTCACAGCTCACTGGGTAGCAGTGATGACTCTTGATCTTAACATATTTTCCACTGTAGAAGGCATTGGCTTTAGAAGACTCTTGCATGAAGTACAAATACAACATATCAACATGCTTCACATTGTCTAGGCATGTTAGGCCCAGACAGTGTATGCATGCTTGAGATGGTGTATGGTGCAAAAGCTTATCTGCTTCTGTCACCAAAGTATTCACACTTCTGAACTACACAGTAAGCAACCCTTCCTACACACCTTTCCATTACGAACCCATATGAATGTCACACACACCGTTATTTATGATTGTCTAGAGAAAACAAATGAAGCATTATATTGTGCTAGCAGGCAATTATTTCTTCTTGTTATACAATTATCATAGAAATATAGATTTTGTCAGCAGAAAAGGACCTTTAGGCCCATTCAGTCTGCCCCTTGACCCTGCCTATTCCATCACCACTGACTCTAGTTGGTCATAGGTGTCATTCCATTCCCTCTCTCATTCCTCTATCTAATATGCCCCTTTGCCTATCCCATGAATGCTTGACGCTCCCCACAGTCTTTGCCCCCACTACCTCCTCTGGCAGGTTGTTCCAGTTATCCGCCACCCTTTCCATGAAGAAGTATTTCTGCACATCTCTCCTAAACTTCCCCCACTTAGCTTCATTGTATGCACCCTTGTTCTAGTGCCTTCCTTTCTTTGAGATAAATCCTCCACTTGCACCTCGTTCACTTCTGTGAGGTACTTGTAGGTTTCAGTCTTGTCCCCTCTTGCGCTCCTCTCTTCCAGTGAGTACATGTTAAGTTCCTGAAGCCTTTTTTTTATGCTTCATCTCATGCATCCCTCTCACCATTTTGGTTGCCCTCCGCTGTACTGCATCCACCCTTTCAATGCCTTGCAAAGTTGTAGCATCCAGAACTGGATACAGTACTTCAGGTGGGTCCTCACCAGTGAATGATACAATGGCAGCACCACCTCCCTTCTCCTGCTAGAAATCCCTCTTCCAATGCACCCCAGCATCCTGCTAGCCTTTCCCACTGCTTTGGCACATTGCCCAGCTACCTTGACATTATCAGATATGATAACCCCTAGGTGTCTTTCTTGCTTGGTGACTGTAAGCTACACTCCCTCCATCTTATACACTGCCCCAGGTTCCGCAGCCTAAGTGCATAACCTTGCACTTTTTGACATTGAAATCCAGCTGCCACCCCTAGACCATCCCTCTAGTTTCATCTGATCCCTTTGCATTCTGTTCACCCCTTCTTGAGTGGCAACCCAGTTGCAGAGTTTTTTATTGTCTGCAAATGAACAATAACTAAAATACATCAATATCAAAAGCACAGACATGACTAGTTCTTATAAACACAGAACATTCATTATCACAAATAATGTTATTGTGACATATAAATAAAAATATTGCATACAAATACAAAAATGTACATCATATTACACTGCATTATGTAAGACACATAAATGACATAAAAATAAAAAAATAGAAGGGAAATTAAAAAAAGAATAATATTAATAGAAAACATCACTGCAAAATATATTGTACTGCATGGGAGAATTAAGTAATTAACAAGAGGCAAAGCACAGTGTCAGAAACTATAGGTGGTATACACCCTGAGGTCAACAGTGAATAATAACTGTTACTGTAGCTCACACTAGGTCATAGTAGTCTTACTGAGTTTTGCAGAGTCCGTCACAACACTCTAAACAGTACCCAACAGCAGATGCAAGCCTGTGGCACCTGCTACAAGTAAGACACATTGTAAAAAAGGATTTCAGAAATTCTTCAGTTTGATTGGTTGTCAGCATTTTAAAACACATACATCAGTCTATTAATTAATATACATGTACATCCTGCTCAACAGAGTATTAATTTGTTAGAAGTACTAATTTTAAAAGTCTAACTTCAGAACACAGAGCCACAATTATGCCACTTGCTAGACTGCCCCAGTACTATACATAAATGAAAAGATTGTCAGACACTCTGTGCATCTGAAATAAAGAATAATCAAGAAAGCAAGTGTTTGCACTTTTTAGAAAGTTTCCACCTGTATTTAATTACTTTTGATGAATGTGCTATAGCATGTCTTAGGTTCCTGTGGTTGCTTCATTCACAACTTCAATATCTGAGGTCTGTCACCCATCATCTGTCTTACATTATTTTGGGGTTTATTGCCCCCAAGAAAAATTCCAGGAAGGTCATGATACAGCCAAAATGCATGATGACTCTTCATGTTGGTGTCGTTCTTTCCCACTGTTATCACCAGCTCCACTACCACCTGGGGTCAATCGGGCACTAGTATTGCAGTAGTGAACAGACATACCTGCCACACACATTCATCTGGAAGTTTGAATCCTTCTCCTGCTAGCCCAACATAAACATAGACTTTGACGTACACAGAAACATAGACTTTGATGGCAGATAAGGACCGCTTGGCCCATCTAGTCTGCCCATTTCCTTACCTACAGGATAGGCTGCAGATCCTAGTTAACCAACAGCCTATTTCTTCCTACCCTCCACAAGAATTACCTTATGTCTGTCCCATGCATTCTTGAATTTTCCCACAGTTTTAGACCCCACAACCTCCTCAGGAAGGCTGTTCCATGCATCCACTACCCTCTCTGTGAAATAATACTTCCTCACATTGCCCCTGAACCGCCCTCCTTCTATCTTTAAATTGTGTCCCCTTGTTCTTGCACATCTCTTTTTCTGAAAGATATTACCCTCTTGGACTTTGTTGATTCCACTGAGGTACTTAAAAGTTTCTATCATGTCCCCCCTCTCCCTTCTTTCCTCAAGGGTATACATATTAAGCTCCTTTAGTCTCTCCTCATATGGCTTCTCTTGCAGACCCTGCACCATTTTAGTTGCCCTCCTCTGGACTACCTCTATCCTGTCTATGTCCTTGCAGAGATGGGTCTCCAGAACTGGACACAGTACCCCAGATGGGGTCTCACCAACTGTCTGTACACAGGGATAACAACTTCCTATTTTCTGCTGCTCATTCCTCTCCCTATACATCCCAGTATACCCCCAACCCTCCCTACTACCTTCTCACATTGCTTGGTACCTTAAGGTCATCTGATATGATTACCCCCAGGTCCCTTTCCTTTTTTGTTGTTGTTATTACCTCCCCACCCATTGTGTATTCTTCCCCTGGGTTCTTGTTTCCCAGGTGCATTATTTTGCACTTCTTTGCATTGAATCCTAGCTGCCATACTTCTGACCATTCCTCCAACCTTGCCAAGTCCCTTTTCATCCTTTCCACGCCTCCTTGCGTATCAACCCTGTTGCAGATCTTTGTGTCATCTGCAAAAAGGCATACTTTTCCTTCCAGTTCCTCTGCAATGTCACTGATGAAGACATTAAAAAGGACTGGACCCAATACTGAACCCTGCAGTACCCCACTCGTAACCCTTCTTTCTTCAGAGTGGACTCCAATTACAATTACCTTCTGTGTCCTGTTGTGCAGCCAATGTTTTACCCAGGCTACCACCCTGGGACCCACTCCCAGGCTGGTTAATTTGACTATTAATCTTTTGTGTGGGACTGTGTCAAATGCCTTGCTAAAGTCTAGGTAGGCCATGTCCACAGCCCCTCCCTGGTCTACTACTTTGGTCACCCAGTCAAAGAAATCTATTAGATTGTCCTGACATGACCTTCCCGCTGTGAACCCATGCTGCCTTGGGTCCTGTGCTCCACTGACCTCTAGGTACTCAACTATTCTTTCCTTCAGAAGTGACTCCATCACTTTCCCTACCACAGAGGTCATACTGACAGGTCTGTAGATTCCTGCCTCTGTCTTGGTCCCACTTTTGTGAAGGGGAATCACATCCACCTTCCTCCAGTCCTTGGGTACCACACCATCCTCCCATGATTTATTAAAAAGAGTAGCCAGTGGTTTCACTAGTTCCTCCCTTAATTATTTTAGAATTCTGGGGTGAATTCCATCAGGACCCATTGCTTTGTCCACCTTCAGTCTTAGGAGTTCTTGCAGACCCCTTTCTTCTGTGAAAGGACTGGGATCGACCCCCGTATCAAGAGTGCTTCTGTTAATTGGATTAGGCACTTCCCCCTCCTCTTTTGTGAATACTGAGCAGAAATATTCATTCAGTATCCCTGCTTTTTCACTGTCCCCCTCTGCCCACCCACCGTTCATTCTATTCAGCCTCACTATCCCTCCCTTTGTCTTTCTACGCTCGCTGATGTTCCTATAAAAGGTTTTATCCCCCTTCTTAACTGAGTTGGCTATCTTTTCCTCAGTTTGGGCTTTTGCTATTCTGACTTCCCTCCCTGCTTCCTTCTGCCTTAACTGGTATGGCTCTCTGTCCTGCTCCTTCTGTGTTTCCTTATACTTCTGGAATGCTATCTTTTTCTTCCTGACTTTCACAGCCACCTCTTTTGAGAACCATAGCTGCTTTTTCTTTCATTTTGATTTGTTTATTTGCTTCACACAAAGGCTTGTTGCCTCTGTGATGGCAGTTTTGATGATTCCCCATTGTTGCTCCACACCTCCTTCTAGCCTGTTTGCTAGTGCTTTTCTGAGGCACTCTCCCATCTTGCCAAAGTCAGCCCTCCTAAAGTCCAGTACCCTCACTTTTGTATGGCTTTGACTTGTAGTTGAGTTTTAACGTAACCACACTGTTTGATGGTCACTTGTCCCCAGATGGCAACCCACTTCTAGATCTGAGATCCTCTCACTGCCCCATTTGAGAGTATGAGGTCTAAGATTGCTCCCTCAGAGGGTTCAGAACTAGCTATCTAATGCCTACCACCTGTAGGGCATCAAGAATGACACTGCTCTTGGAAGTGGCTGCAGCAAATGTGCTCCAGTTAACAACTGGCATATTCAGGTCTCCCATCAACAGTATCTCCCCTTTCTCTGCCATTCTAAGAATGCCTTCTATCATATCCTTGTCCATTCCCTCCCCCTGACATGGGGGTCTGTACATAACCCCTGTGTGGATTGTGGTGCCCTTTCCAGTCTCCAAGGTGACCCACAGTGTCTCCTCTCCTCCCTGTTTACTCTTTTGTCCAGTTGCTTGTATCCCTTCCTTTACATAGGGAGCTACTCCTCCCCCTCTTCTCCCCTGCCTGTCTCTCCTGTAGGTTATGTACCCTGTTATGTTAACATCCCAGTCATAGTTCTCTGTGTATCATGTTTCTGTGACTGCTACGATATCCAGGCATCCCTCTTCCATCAAGGCCACCAGCTCAGGGAGCTTGTTGCCCAGACTACAGGCATTGGTACTCATTATCCTCCATTTCCTGATGGCCTTACTCTCTTTTGCCCCATCCCTGTCCTTCTTGCCTTTGTCACTTTCTCCATTTACCCCAGCCCTTCTCCCTATCGACATCTCTATGTTAGTGTTTGCCGCACTTACTATTGTGATTATTTAGGGGCAGAAAAAGGCCCCATGGCCCATCATGTCTGCTCCAGTCCTACTTATCTGATGTTGAATGTAAAAGACCAAGTGGCATCACTCTCCTTCTCATGTTTGTAATTTCTTTACCAGGGCAATGCTTCTTGCTTGAGCCAATTGCTACATTTTTTTGCTATGTTCTTTACACCTATATTTATTTACTTTTTGTCCTGGTACTGTATAGTGTATGTATCAATGTTACTGTATTTTATTCATACTATTGGCTACCACTGTATTTTCAATATTGTATTCTGTACATGATCACGTTTCTACTACTGTATGCTGTCCTACTCAGGATCTTCTTGTAAATGAGTATTGCTTAATGGAGTCTCTTCCTAGTGAAATACATAAACTTAACTAAACTAGTCAACACAATGAGATATAACTTCTGCTAATATGTAAGCAATAAGCCATGACAATGTGTGCATTAAAGGATTTTAATGCACCCCTCAGTGGCATGCTAAGGCATGATGCCAAAGGCTGAGAGTCCTTACACCCTGGGAAGTGCATTAAAATCATTTAATGCACACCCTGGAGTGACTTATAACACTTATAAAATGGGCCACTATCATAAAAGAATTAGTTTGATTTACTCTGATAGGGATTAAAATATATTTACAATTTTCAAAATAGTGTACAATACATCACCACTACAACATCTAAAACCTGAAAAAGTAGTCACTATTAATGAATAAAATAGCATATCACAGCAATAGGTTAACTAGTACAGTACTTTGTAGTAAAAGTGTTTATTAGTAGAGTTGGTTGAAAATAAATATTTTATCTGTAACATGTTAATTATATAAATAACAGCAGTAAATTTGTAAAACATAAGTAGTGTTTAAAATTTAATTTTCATTACACTGTAGTTATATACTTTTATTGAATGCACTTTTTCCTTTATTTTTGTTTTTTACTTATGTGTCGTGGTCTAGTACATAAAAGGAAAACTGCTGTAGGACTGATGTGAGAGGTCAGTAAGAAAAACAACTTTAAACCTGCCAAGTTGCCTTTTTGTTTTTGGTGGTGTTGGTGGTGGGGTAGATTTAATCTGAAAATACCTATATATGATTAAAATGTACGTGCTTTTATAAACATCAGCAGTGTAGCTGAGCAGTTTGGATCTGCCTCTGCCTATGTAATTGTGTTTTACCACCTTTTCTCTTTGTTTATAAAGTATTATTATATTGCTTACTTTCTTCATCCTGTTTTGTTTCTGTTTTTCCCCACATTCAAGACATAGAATGTTTATCATGGGATGTTTACCATGGAATACAGGGATTCAAAATTCTGCTCAGTTCCACTGGTAGAATGTTACTCTCCTAACATACTGTCCACACAGACAACAAAGGCCTGTTTTAGAGCCAGAGACTCAAATATCTCACTGTCAGGGCAAGCAGAAGAGATTTCCCTGATGAGCAGGTAATGATAGAAGGGGGAATTTTCACTGCCAGTAAAAAAACTGTTGTAATGAAAACTATAAAAAATACTTAATGTTTCTATTTTGTTTATGTGTGTAAGGAGAGTGTGATGATCAGGTAAACAACATTTAATTAATTTGTTTTATTTTTTATATGAGGTAATTCGAATAGCAGCCATGCTTGTTATGGAAGATCAGTTCTGGTTGCAGGGGGACTGATAGAAGATAGTTCTGGTTGTAGGAGGACCGATTTGCTCATTGTGTGAGGTGGTTTAGGACCAGGATGACTGTATGTGTATAGAGATTTAATGTACAATCAGTTAATGTCTCTTGGCAAATGATATTTCTAGATTTTTTCTTGCCATTTTATAAGGTACCTTAATGGATACTGCAATAAAAAGTGGATGTGTTGTTATGTGTTAATGTGGTAAGCTGTTCCTTGGTAAAGCACAAAATTAGGATCACTGCCACTGTATCTATCCCTCCATTGTTTGAGTCACCATCACAGACTTTGAAGAGACCACCTACTTCGGCAGTGTATTTCATCCTTCCACCACCTTTTCTGCAAAAAAGTGTGCCTTAGTCTCTCTCTTAAATATGCCCCTGACAGCTTCATGGAGCTACCCCTGGTTATGTGTTCCCACTCAGTTTGAATAAATCCCCACTATCTACGTAGTTTACTCCTTGGAAGTATTTTATGTCACAATCATGTCCCCTATCTCCCTTCTCACTTCAGTGTGGGCATGTTTATATCTGGCAGACACTCTTCTAAGTCTTTTTCTGCTGTCATTGGATCAGTAACCCTTTAAGTTTCCTTAACTACATTGTAGTTATGGTGTACCTACACTGTAACTACATTGCAGTTGCAGTGCAGTCATATTTAACATACAGGATAATGTATAGGTCGCTATCAGAAACCAGCCTGTTAGCCATAGAGAGGTTGCAATAGCAACCTTGTAAACCTCAAGAGTGAAGAGCAAGAATTTTACGTCACCATGGCAAACTTGAGACAGTTAAACAAGTTGGTTGCCGATAGTGGACCATACATTATTTTTTATAGTGTATGGTCCACATAACCAGTTAAAAAAATTAAGCATAAATCTTACCACTACTGTTAGTTCAATCACCATTGCTCTTTCCTGGTTATGTTCTCACCACCGTAGCTGTTTCAGGAAGGCCATTGATTCATGTAGCGTGCACATGCAGAGCATTCCCAGTTGTCATACCATTGATGTGACCTACCATCTAAAGGTTAACAATATTGTGATGCTATATTGATGGTATAAAACATTTTAAAAAGGTAGATTTTGACATATAACAACATTCTACCATACATTATAGATGTGTAAGTACAGTGTAAATAACCCCTGTTGCATGTAATTAATGATTATCCACCTTGCAGTTGCAATGACCCTGAAATTTAAAATATTACACTTGAATCAGCCTTGTTACTCTCATATGCACTGCCTCCACCATGTCCCTGTCCTTCTTTAAATTCAATCTCTAAAACTGCACATATTATTTCTGTGGACAAACCAGTGGTAGCAGCATCTCCCTTCTACTGCCAATTCCCCCTCCCTGTGTATCGTAACATCCTATTTACTCTTCCCACTGCACTATTATTTTGTGCTGTTATCTTCTGGCTATCAGAAATGATTAGCCAGAGTCATTTTCCTTAATAATGCTAGCCACTACTACTTCTTCCTCTATGCTATTTTCAGTGTTCTCATTTTTTTACCCAATGTGCATCACTGTGCACTTTTTAACATTGAATATTAACTGCCATATTCTGATCACTTCTCTAATCTGCCCATGTCCTTACTCATTATTCTGACATGCTCATCATTATCCACCCAGCCAAAGATCTTCATATTATATGCAAAGACATCTATTTTGCCCCATAATTATCCTTACCCCTATGTCACAAATAAGTATGTTGAAAAAGACCAGTTCATGAACCATCCCTGTCACATACTACTAGTGAACACCTTGACTTCTAAGATCTCTTAATTTACAACCACCTTCTGGGTTTTGCCACTTAGCAAATTTTCCACTCATCTAATGTCTTTGTGCTTACCCAAGTTCAAGTGTTTTCATTACAATTTTCAGTGTGAAGTCAAGCAGAACTAAAACCTGTCATAAGACTAGATATACTGTAAATGATTCTGTAAAATTATATTTTATCACCTTAGAAATCTGTCTAATACTTTAAGTCTTAATTATGTGTCTGCTCAAATACTGATCCATGCAATAATTATTCCATTTTTTTACATGGCTGGTCAGTGCTTTACTAGATGACATCTCTGATACATCTCCCAGTAGTCTCCAAGCAATAAAGAAATTATGGTTCACAAGGGTTGCATTTTGAATGCATGGTGAAAATACAAAACAAAGAAACAAGTTTTAATTTAATGTTACTTTTCTGGAATGATTTTTGATGGAAGAAAAACTCTGTAGTTTCCAGTTAACTCTGCTTGTTACTTCCTTTTAAAATCATTCCTCAGCAGACCTTATGGCCACAGCACAAATTCTAGTTTTATTTTTCTGGCATTGGCCCTCATTCACCATAACCCATGTGTTACCTTTACACAAATAACTGATATTGCAGCTGTTTGTTAGCACCTCTTCCTGACTGGTGGCATTAGATAGTTAACAGCATACAAAGCTACAGGAGTGTCTTGCTGCACAACAAGGGACTGAGCTAATGATTGCCAGCCCAGTCAATGCAGCAAGCGCACTCGTGCACACTGAAAGTTGCCTTCTGACACATGCACAGAAGAACCTTAACAGGAAAGTATTTAAGATTCTAAGGAATGTGAGAAAGCCAGTAACATGTTTTTTGCTTAGCTGTTTGAAGCCACAAGAGCATACCATTTAAAAATGTTAACACTTTGCTACTTAGTTTCTTTCATCTCTATGTTAGAAGAAGGTGGGTTTTGCCGTATTGGTTGAGTTTGTAATCAGCAGCCCGATTCCTGCTTGTATGTCTGTTTAACTAACAGTAGCATGACAGCACAGTCAAGGTCCAGGGCATAGAGACTTAGTGCGACCTGAAGTATTTTATTTATTTGCATTCATTGATTAGAGAGCATTGCTTCCTCTACTACTTCATCGTCCTTTGTTCCTCTTCTGTGTGTAAGGCACTGAAAGTTCTTAGTAAACTTGTGATATGATATATTTGCTTTACTTCAAAAATTAACCACCTCATACATTACAGATCTCATTCAACCATATGATCTACCATGAGACATTGTTTCACCTAATATTACACTTTGTTATTCATTCCTTTAAAGAGTCATTGACCATTTTGTAATATGTTTTTCTGGCATTGAGCCCCATACCTTTTGAACATATAGCAGATTTCAACATATAGATGTACACACTGATTAAGTTTATACCATGCCGTAGGATAACTTATCTTGAGAATGTGGCAAACTAGTTTATGAAACATTGACTGACTTAATTGTGTGGTCCGATTAAAAGAAAGTATGTATTCCACTTCATGAGTGTAACATAATAACACAGAATTTGTTAGCAGATAAGTAAGCATTAATCCATGAGAAAGGAGGCATTTACTTCGGAATTAATGCATGGTTGGGGGGCATGAGACTGAATGCCAAGTGCTCCCACCACCCAACCATGCATTAATTCTGAAGTAAATGCCTCCTTTCAAATGGATTAATGCACTTGTAACATGGCAAGTGCAATTTCTGAGTTTTGCAAATGAAGGACAAAACTTCTGTAAAAAAGCAGAAAGACAGTATTGAATTTGTTAACTTTTTAGGTTAATACTGCTTTCCAACAATAACAACACACAAGACATATGCACGGTGTGCATTAATGTTGTGACTGCTGACATAATGCTTACTAATAAAACACTGCATTTATGCTACTTATCCTTTGCTAATGCTATGCTGGTTAATTATCATTTAATACAACAATTGTGGAAATGAAGATGGCACTAGTGAATTATTCAGGTAGGGTTGCTATGACTTCTGGGTAGACTTTTGAACATTTACATATTTTCCTCACTGACAGTGCATAGGGTGTGGTGATTGTTTATCACTCTGAAAAAAAGAAGTTGCTTTTTCTGTGCCATTTTGCTGCAACCATCCATGGGATAATTCGGCAGTGTCACAAATACTGCCACTATGGGAGTTTCCTGCCAACCAGGCCAGGAATGATAGAGCCAGTATACATCTGGGGGAGCAAGACAACACCAAAGCAAGGTAGCTTTAACAAACACGGAGAATACATTACTGCACAGAATAATGGGTTGCAGAACTACAGTGTGCAGTTGTAGCGGAAGGTATAGGGGACTGTATGCAATGAAACACCATAATTATTTTGAGAGTGTGCGGACCCAAGTTGAGAACTATTTGTAGGAGGTACTATTATGGCAATGATAGAACACTGTCAACCCAGTGGGTGGGTGATAAAGGCAGAATGCTTTATTTTTATGTGGCTGTTATCAGTATTACCACAGCGGACATATCTTGGGAATTAATGCACGGTCATGTTTGCATCACATGGTCTTTTTAGCCCAATCAAGTTCTTGTATTGCTGGAAAAATGTAATGCCAAGTTACAAGGACCATTTAATGGATTTTTCTGTATACTGACATTGAATAGGTAAGCCTTAAAAACCTGCACTCCGACCAAATTTAATTATCTCACCAATGATACCTGTGGCTTTATGTATATCTTCCTTTCATGTACAAATGTCAATATTAGCAGTAGTAAACAGTAAATTACAACTATTTTTTAAAACGAATCTTTTCTGCATATCTTTATTGGAAAGCTGTGGTGTTAATATAGTCACCTGTACAAAACATTTTTACCTTTTCGCTGTTAATATGAATATGTTTTCATATTTTAGATAACATGCTTCCAGATTTAATTTTCTTTTGTTTCTCTCCTCATCTCATCTCTGTCAATTTTGTAAAATATTTGAAGCTAGAGGGTGCTAAAAGGCACAATTAAAAACTTTAGAATGAAAGCTGAAATAAATATATTTTTTTTATTTAACATTTTGTTTACTGGGACATACACAGCACATTTCCAGCTATGGCCTATGGACGGAGACAAGAAGGGGGAAGTGCAAACAACAACAAAGTGCTCAAAATGTAAAGAACAATAAGAATGATTCAAACCAGCAGTTACATACACGGTGAAGGCAGTGTACATGCACAAAACAAGAAAAGTAATAAATATATATATATATAATGTAAGTAGGCCTTCCCCTATAGGAAAATTATTAGCTAATACTGAAAAACATGTTTTAAAAACAGAACATTCAGTATAACAATGATACCCTCTTAACAGAGCTTTATTAAGGCTGGAGTACTGTGTACTGTGTTACTGCAGTACAGAAAGGGAATAAAAGACATTAAGAGGATGCAGCAAAGGTCCACCAATGTAACTGGTGTCACAGGAGGCAAGACCCTGAGGAGAGATTGGACATACTGAAAACAGTCTAGAAAAGAGAAGGTTGAGAGGGTTCATGCATACTGGTTTACAAATACTAAAGGGGATTAACAAGGTGGAATAAACATATATGTCTGAGGTGGTGAGTAGACAAAGAACTAGAAGTTATGCCCTGAACCTAAGGGGTAGAATATGGGGAAAATCTCAAAAAGCATTAATTTACATAGACGGTGGTAATCATATGCAATAACCTTCCCATTGAGGTTGTGTAAGCAAGCAATGTTCACGATTTCAAGCAGGACTAGACAGAATCTTACGGGACAATAGCATTGTGAGTTATACAGAATGAGTGGAGGCTCTTAAGCATGAGTAACTATCCCATCCACAAGGTGGGTGACACACCTGGGTATCACTACAGAGTGTCAGTGTCTTTAGGCCTTCAGATCAATGGCTTCTGGGTTCTAATGTGGTTAGAAGGGTTGAGGTTGGCATAGTACCATCACCTCAGTATGTGGATCTGTCTTACAATAGACGATTAGTTCATTTTAACAGTGGTTTCAGAAAGTTATATTGTGAAGTTAGCAATAAAGAACATTGTTTATAGAACATGCTGAATGAGATGCCACAGCTACATACAATTTTACAATGGGAAGAAAAAATCCTCACCTCCGATATGTCAGACTGCCCAAGACACAGTGATGTTATCTGACAAAAAAATCACTGTATCTAGGGCAGGCACAGAAAAGACCACATGAAAATATCAGGAATCATTCACTTCTCATGGACACACAGAAGCCAAGCATTACATGACACTGAAGCCATCATGGCACAACACTCCCCCCCCCCATCACCAGTTCAGTCTCCCGCACCAGCAGTCACAGGAAATAGCACAGTTCAGCATAGAATATCGATTTAATTTTCTTTACAGTTTTGTTTTTCTTCGACCCTATCTGCTTGAGTGAACCACGCTGGCAAAAACTACTAGACATGTAGTTCACTGAAGCCACTAGGTTCAGGGAGAAAATGCTGGCAAGAAAATTAAATTTACTTTCTATCCTTAAATGAACCCTGCCACAAACCTTAAATCCCCGCTCTGCTCCTCCTGTACTCACTGCTGAAAGTAACTGAAATCAAACAGAAGTCCTGACACCTTGGGTCCAAAATCATGTCATCATGCATGTGTTACACAGTCACCGAGTGGCTCCACCACCAAAAAAGAAACAGTAATCATTTAAACAACAACAAAAAAAAAGAAAAGAAAAGAAACAAACTCGAAATACAGGTCCTTGACACCGATGGTTGAACGGCCGGGGGGGGGGGTGGTAATGTCAAAAATAACAGCATAAGGACACACCAGTAAAACAAGGACAAATTTTGTCATACTGGGCAGTCACAATGATTCAAGTAGCAGTTGGCAGAATAATACACTAGACTTCTTTTTTTTTAAACTTACTCCTTCACACACAAAAATCAAAGAAAAAATGTATAGAAAATGTTCTTTTTTTCTTTTTTGTGTTTTACTAACAAATGAGCCATTGTATAATGGCAATAAGGCACTCCAAGGGGTGTGTGTTATTGTGCATTACTGTCACTTCATGGGTGCTGAATGCATTAGGCCTGCGCCCCAGTGCTTCAACCATCCAAGATGTGATGTTCTTGCATAATAGCACACACCCTGGAGTGCCTTATTTATGGAATAATGCATGGGGAAGTGTGTTTTAATAGGGCTTATAACACCGGGTGTGTGCAATACCTTACAAACCCGAGAGTGAAGCTTGAGGGGTTTATTTACAGGCTGGCACACCAAGGTGTGTATAAATCTGAGTTGACAAACACTTCCCCATGTTTTTTTTTTATAAAAATTGGTTCCTTTGATTTTGTCATTGTTGTTGGATAGGTACTTGTTGAACAGCCTAATGTCAATCTTGGTTTTTCTTAGAATGTTTCTGTTTTCTTGCTGCTTTATGAATTGTTGTCTTTCTGGGTCACTAGGTTGCTTAAATGGTGATGAATGTGTCATTTTTTTAGTTGGACAGACAGACCCTAGTGGACTGCAGGTTATTTTTTGTTTCAGTGAGAAATGTGTCTTTCATTAGCTGCATATAAATGTAATTCCTCCTCAGTGGTCTCATTGAGGTTAGCACAAGAGTGATTTTAGAATTTTTGCAAAAGGTGCTTAATCAAATTCTGTTCTACATGAGTGATTATACATGGTCATGTATAATGGAGTTTGTCAGCTTCTCTCCACAGTTGATAATCATCACTAACCAGTTATTATCGCATAATTAACATTCAGCCCTCAATTTGCTGACTAAATTTAACTAAATAAAGTGAAAACTGAAATTGACTTTGGTGAGGACAAAATCTGTATTCTGAATTGTACTGTTTTTTTCATGTTTGTGACACACATTTTAGGTTTTTAATATCCTTAAAACTCCTTATGTTGGATTTAAGATTACCAAAATATTTACAGTACAATACTGTTACTTTCTTTTTTAAAATAGTTTATCTTGGATTCTGTTTTCCCTTTTTATTTAAAAAAATGAAATTATTTCAGTGTTGTTGAAGAAGCTGCTCATTCCAGTATACAAAATAACAAGTAGGCTTCTTTGAAGAAAAATGTGGCCATGACATTTTGACATTTCTTATGACATCTGAGAACTCCTTGACACCCAGTCATTTCTATGATACAGACACCTTGCAGAATCTCAACCATACTGTTTTTCACAGAAGCAAGTTAACTATTCTCTGTTTTATAATCCATTGTTTATTAAATCTTTACATTCCATTCCAGAATGACTAAACAGTTCATTTTCTTGTTTGTTACATATAAACTACAAACTAATGGGGTTAATCTTTAACAGAAAAATCACTAATATCTTCCTACCATTTCCAAAAATATTTTTATGGTCATTTATAATGCTCAAAATTCTATTTTAAAAGCTGTAAGTTTTGAACTGTCTGGCTTAGAAACTTAAGTATTGTTTTTTTTTCAAATTTTACCTTGGAGTTTGCTCAATATGAATCGATCATAATGATACAGATCTCAAGTGTCAATACATGTCTGTACATGTCAATGTAATATGTTGTTAAAATTAAAAGGATGTAGCTGGCCCAGGGGTGAAGTGTAGAAGCACTGGGCACCACACCTCCCATGATGCTGTAAACCCAGGTTAAGAATTAACCAGGATCACTCAGAGGCCACTGGGGGAAGGGGGATTGACTATCCACAGACTTTTCTCCTCCTTCAGAAAGAAGGGACATCATGTACCACTGCTTCTCTGCCACATAACAGAGGTTGGGTGACACAGCATGTGCACACTAACATTTATCAGCTGGACTCATATTTTGAGGTGTGTAGCATCTCAGTGTAGTGCATACACTTTATTGCATGTGGCCTGTCCAGATCAAGGAGGAAGAAAAGCAGAGGAAAACATCCTCTGATAGCAGGCTGCCCCCCCAGCCCTGCAGGTTCCACACCACCTCCAAGGACCCACTCACCTATAGAGGTGATAAGTAGTGGGGGTCCATGGGAGGCAGCTGGGGTCAACGACTGAAAGAAGGTGCCAGAGAATAGGGAGCATAAAATGAAAATATGACAAAATTAATACACTATAACCCTCTTATAACAGCAACCCTTATAGTGGGCATTCACTCACAATGGATGGATCCACCTTGACAAGAACCACAAGCTAGATCTGTAATGTTAACAAGTCCCATTTATGCCACACTCTGTGACCCCTGTATAGAAGACACTGCAGTCTGTTTTGTGTCTCTATTACATGCTGCAAACTGCCTCCTAATTTTACTTGATCATTCATGTGGTTTGTCTGGTACTATCAAGACATCACTCACTTCACCTGCACCTGATCCCCAACACCTTATTCCTGGGAAAAAATCCTGATCCATCCGGATGCCAGAATCAGCACAGGTACTGTAGAGCAAAATTTTACTCATCATATTTTCTCCTCAGCCCACTGATCCCCCATTTAACAAAGATACTGCACAACAAAATCTTTCCAGTTTCATTCACTGCTCAGTTCCCATTCAGCTGCAAATTGCAGTTCCCCATTCCCTTTGTTGGCAATAGAAGGAGTATGTTCTGATTTTAACTCTGTGTGTGAGTTGTGCTAGAAGAAATTCATAGTTAAGACTTAAGGATATTGGGAACACCTCCTATAACAGAGCAATCCTGCTTGCAGAAACGTTTCCATTGCTAGAGGTTTCCACTATAACAGGATTTTAAAAAGCTTGTGAACTGTTTCAGTAGAACTGTTATGTTATACTGCTGTCTGCTTGCATATTATATCGCTGTAATCTATGAACTGAGATGTTGTTCTTCTATCTGTATGCATTTTATCTTGCTGCCAGGTATGAGTTAACTCTATTATTACAGTTCTCCTTACATCATGTACCTCTAAGGGGAATTATCAGCAATTATACAATGGCAAGGAAATTTCCTGAACTCTAACTGGTCAGTCTGTCCCTGAGACAGTGATGTTATTACACAACAACATCACTGTATGGATATCCTCTAGCATATTGATTATTTTTTTCAGAAACAAAGATATATTGCCACACTAAAAATCTACTAAAACCTTTTTAAAATTTTTTTTTTCATTTTCTGTAACATTGAGCCATTGTATAATTGCAATAAGGCAGTCCAAGATGTGTGTTAATGTGTAATAATGTCACTCCTGGGTGGTGGAAGCACTCGGCTTCACCTCATGCTTCAACCCACCCCAGGAGTGACGTTATTACACAATAACATACACCTTGTTGTGCTTTATTGCTTATTTAGAGCCTCACACCCAAGCGTCAGACTGATCCCAATTAGCCCTTTGTGTGCAAAAACACTTTTTACGGCTGCATGTACAAAAGGAGTGTTGTCATGCTTTCTGTCCATGGAAATGACTGAAGGTGTAAATAATCTCCTCCACCTTACCCTCCCCCAAGAAATGTTTTCCGACCTCAAATAAATAAATAAGTCAATGGTTGCAGGGCATTATTTTCTTTCTTAAATGGGAGGTACAAGAACTGGAACCTGAGTAGTGGGAGGCAGCATTAGATTTTTGGGGGCAGTAAGATCCACCCCCACCTCCACCAGAGAAGCTTCTAAAGATCTACCCCCACCTTTTTTTGGGTTCATGTCGAAGGGGCATGAAGTGGATCTATCATGTTGGAACAATTGACTATCAGATCTGCCTGGGGAAGAAATTAAGGAGTGCCTGATATGGCACCTAGGCATATCCCCCCACACACACACACAGACACATAGACATCATTTGTTTTGTTTTGTTTTGTTTTACTCTAAGCATGTCAATATTTGACTCTTATAGTATGGGCAAATTGGGCATAAAAAAAGGGGAAAAAAGGATCAAGCAGGTGCCTTTTCCTTTGTCAGATACACGTAGACAGAAGATCACAACTCCTGTATAAGTTCATTATATTGATATTTTCCAATTAAAACAGCAATTTTGTTAATATCATGTCTGTAGCATCATTTGTAGCCAGTAAACTACTACGGATAACCTGTGGCATAGGGTTAAGAGCACTGGGTCCCCCTCTGAAATACAGAAACA
This sequence comes from Neoceratodus forsteri, assembly GCA_016271365.2. NCBI lineage: Eukaryota > Metazoa > Chordata > Ceratodontiformes > Ceratodontidae > Neoceratodus > Neoceratodus forsteri. The sequence goes on along the minus strand of CM057459.1, from coordinate 535,418,923 downwards.
CAAAGCAGTACATAATAAGTGCCCTCAAGCCATCCGCCTTGCAAAAAGATTTCACTTTAAAAGTGAACTGGACAACTCTTGGTGTGACAGCTGCAGTTTCTGGGACAATATAAAAACCCTAACAGGCAGAGCAAGTAAATCATCACCATTGCAAATAATCTTTGAGGGTATGATTACCCAGGATCCCAAAACTATCTCCCCTCTAACCTGGATCCTAAATCTCTTATTAACCACTGTCATTTTCCCTCAATGCTGGAAAGCTGCAGTAGTCAGCCGGGTCTTTAAAAGTTGGGACAGAACCTACCTGACCAACTACAGTCCAATCTCAATTCTGCCCCCCCAAGGCACTAGAGAGGATGGTATATGATGGTATATGATCAGTTAGGTACGTACCTTGATAAGTACAACCTTCAATGCCAGGAACAGCATGGCTTTTGGAAGGCACTCAGTACTTCAATGGCATTGGTTGAGTTTACCGGTGATATCCATGAAGCACTTGACCGAGGGCTCTTGGTGGGGGCCACTTTCATCAACCTCACCAAGGCCTTCAACATGGTCAACCACGACTTGCTTCTTACACAACTCTCTAACATTGGTATATCCTGTCTGTCTAGGCTGGTTCCAGAGTTACCTCTCCAACAGGACCCAGCAGGTCAAGATTCTTGACGTTCTATCTGACCATCAGCATGTCAACACAGGGGTGACCCAAAGTTCCATTTTGGGCCCCCTGCTGTTCAGCCTGTTTCTACATGAACTCCCCAAAATCTGCCAGAATAAGATCCTTCTATATTCAGATGATGCTGTTCTCTACATGTGTCACTCTACTCCGGAAGAGCTGGAAAAAGGCATGCAAGACAACTTTACTGCTGTGGAAAAATGGTTCCTTCAGTCTAAGCTCCTGCTAAACTATGCTAAGACTAAAACAATGTTGTTTGCCTCCCATCAAAACCATCATAAGTCACATCACCGCAATATCTACAATAACAGGTTTGATACACTCGAAAGGGTCACCACCTTTAAGTACCTTGGTGTCAACCTTGACAGCTCTCTCTCCTACAGCCAGCACATAGACCATGTTGCCAAGGCAGCTAGTGCCAGAGTAAGTCAGCTCTACTGGCATAGGCAGTGCCTCACTGAAAGAGCCATCAAGCTTGCAGTTAACAGCTCCGTGCCTCTATCATAGATTATGGACTGGTAGTCTACGGAGCTGGTACCGATACTGCACTTAAGCGAATCAAGATTGTCTTAAACAAAGCATGCAGACTTGTCCTGGGTGTGGACCGTTTAACTCACACTTGTGAACTATACTCAAGCACTGGTTGGTTAAACCTGAATAGCAGAATTCAGTACCAAGTCTGTCTATTAGCTAAAAAATCCACCCTAGGTCTTGCTTCTCCTGGAGTGAGACAACTGCTAAGAAACTCCACTTCTTCCAGACTAACTAGGGGGTTGAGTAAAGCTGCCTTCATTATCCCATTCTTCTGGACCTCACTAGTACCATAATGTACTTGCCTGCTGTATATACCCCATCTGTTTTGTAATGACTATGTACCTTGTCTATTGCCTTACGATGTGGAATCTTTGTAAACGAGCTTTTAGCTCAAAGGTGTTATCCGAGATTCTAATAAATAAATAAATACATTTACATAGGTACTGTAAACAACAGGTTTTTATTCAGAAATCCAGTCTTGATAAATTTGTTTTTTTAACAGTTCTGTAAGATTTATGTCTCTTTGATGTAAGAGTGTGTAGCATAGAAACGAAAGAGTTTCTGTAATTGATTTTTGTTTGCATGAGAAGTGGGTGTGACAGTGGTATGCAAGAATGAAGTCTAAATTGTTTCTTGGCCATTCTGGGATCTAAAGTTTAACAGTAATGTGCGAAGAGAATAAAGTCATGTGTTTTTTTTTTTTTGCATTTGAATAGGTTTAGTGCTTTGAAGTTAAAATATATAAATACATATATATATATACACACACATATAGTGTCATGGGCACCTGAAAAGGAAGGAGAGATTACTAAAATAAATGCTATTCTGATGATTTATTTAATTTTGTGTCAGATTTTAAGTGTAGTTCTGCCTAGGTCACAGACACATAAGCTATAAATAAGGATGGATGTATTAGTCAAAGCCTGTAGCAGCAAAAGAAAGCAAGTAAAATAATATATTGTGTTTTTTTTCTTTCAATTGTTTAACCAGGAGTGGCACACTTAGCTGAAAGCTTGCTTACAGGGACAACCAGGGAGCACATAGAAGTTAAGTGACTTGTTCAGGGTCACCCAGTATGCAAGTGGGGGCTGTGGGAATCAAACCCAGATCTCCAGATTTGCAGCTTAGAGCCTTAAACCACTGTGCTATACTGCCTCCCTAGTTATGGCAGTCATCTTTTTATGGTTCATGATGTTGGTGTAGTAAACATACTAACATACTGAAATGCCAGCAGAATAGGCATAGCAGTCTTTCATGTCTGCTTGTTTGGTCAGCCCCCACCCTGGGAGCTGACCTTGATGGCCCTCCCACCCTCTCAGGCTTCTCCCTTCCCAGTCCAGGGTACTACCACTTCATTGGATATTGCTTCAACAACCCATCCCCTGTACCTGTCCACCCCCCTCTTGAACCCCTCCACAGTCTCTGCCTCCACCAGCACCCCCGGGCAGTGCATTCCATTGTTCTACCATCCTCTCAGTGAAGTAGCACCTCATCCTTTCTCCCCTGAGCCCCCCTCCAGCTTCCACCCATGCCCTCTAGTTGCCCCCCTCCTTCCTTTGGAGCACCGTGACTGCACCTTCCCTATTTACCCCCTTCATGTACTTGAAGACCTCTATCATGTGGTAAGTTTTAAATATAAGTTGGATGAATATATGGGAAATAAAAAAAATACATACCACCAATACAGCAAACAGGTGGCAAGTGCATTAAGGACACATTGTCTTCAGAATTTGAAAATTACCTATGAACCTATGAACATATGCCCCCCCCGTCCCTTCTCTCTTCCAATGTGTACATAATTAGCTCTTCAAGCCTCTCCCCATATGTCCTTTCCCCCAAGCCTAAGATCATTTTGGTTGCCCTCCTCTGGACCCTCTCCTGGAGTTCAATGTCCCTCTTTAAGTGTAGCCTCCAAAACTGCATGCAGTACTCTAGGTGCTGCCTCACCAAGCAGTTATACAGAGGGAGTATCACTTCCCTCCTTCTGGAGTGATCCCCCTAGCGACACATCCCAGCATCCTGTTGACCTTGTCTGCTGCCGTTCTTCAAGTCTCTGAGTTGTTCATCTTGACATCCACCAGCACCCCCAGGTCCCTCTCAGCCATACAGCCGTAGTAGCAGTACATTGTATAGCAGATGTAAAATGTCAATAAGTGAGTCATGCAACAGATGTGCTGAGCAGTTACTGAGCAAGAAGTGTACATCTGTCATTTTTTACATAATGTTAAAAATGTGTTTTTGCACCTGTGGTGCCAAATGGCACAGTCGCTGTGCAAAATTAGGGAGGCAGTATAGCACAGTGGTCTAAGGCTCTGAGCTGTAAATCTGGTGACATCCAGCAGACCAGACTTAGGTTTGAATCCTACAGCTTCCACTTGCATACTGTGTGACCCTGAGCAAGTCACTTAACTTCCCTGTGCTCCCAGGTCACTCCTGTAAAAAAGCTTTCAGCTTAGTGTGCTACTCCTGGTTAAACAACTAAATAAAATAAAAAAAACACCTTTTGGCTAATGAACTGATAGTGTCACTGTTCATGCAGTGGGGTCATAAAAAGCCCATGCTGAAAACTTGGAGTGAAAATACCCTGCCCTGTAGGGACTGACAGGCATCAGGGGTGTGACTTGGGATTGTCAACAGTAATGATCAAGCCATTCCAACCCCATCCCCACCTTGCAGCCAATGACAGGTATCGAGGTGTGCCTTTGACTCTTCAGCCCCAAAGTTCACTCCATACTCTTATACTGTACCCATTTCAACATATTTTCTTATGGAATGGGGTGAGTGTAAAGTTTGAAAACCCCAAGGCACACCTCAACTCTTGTTTGTGTCTGCATGGTAGGGTGAGGTGAAATGGTAATAGCATTATGGGCAATGACCCAAAGGCACACCTCAATGCCTGTACATGTCTACAGGGTAGGGGTGGGGTTGGTGTCACTTCAATACTTCACTGCCATTCCTATTCTGCTTGTCTGTGTGTGTGTGTGTGTCTCTCTCTCTATGTCTATGTAATTATCTATCTTTCTAACAATTGCATGTATCGCTATTTTTACCTATTTCTAAAAGAAACCTGACTATCACATTTGCCTGCACTCTGAGCACATACTTATGAAACTGTGCATATTTGTACTCCACTTTTGCATAGACCTCATGCATTCCTAATACTCCCATTATCACAAGCATAACTACCTTGCCCTTATCAAAAGTGACCCCCTCTGAAAGTTAATATCACATTTTCTCTAACAGTCAATCATCATTACGCCTGACTTCCTGACATCAATATATTGCTTAAATATAACTTACATCACCTCATGGACAAAAACCCTGTTTCTCTAAAAAAAAAAACTCTGTAAATTATCCAAATGTTGAACATATGCCAGCCATTACTTTTTCATGTACTGCCACCTTCTGTACCATCATGGGGATTTGCATATGTTTCCATTGATGCTTTGCATTATTGTGGTATGCACAATTGTGTGTTCTTTAAAATGTGGCTGTCTGGCTAATATCATCCAGGATAACACATACATCAGTGGCATTTGCTCTGGGGTTCTTTTGTAAGCTTCCTATTCCTTCCATTAAAATGTACACCTCCATATATTTTCCTAATAATGTATATGCCTTCCTTAGAACAGAAACTAAAACAAATCTTACTACTTACAAACCATTGTGTTGTTTCTCCATACCTCCTTAACAATTCCACACAACTTCACTGACTTCATTATGCAGCAGTGGTAGATCTGAGCAGAATTTGTTTTACCTAATGATTACTGCAGTGTAGGAGACTGTGTCAGGCTAATTTCATTGACTTGTAAGCTGACATTTCCTGCAACTGAAATGCCAGAATCTTTTAAAGCTGACATCAGAAGAGGATTGCAGCAGTGGGAGATCCAATAGCCTACAGTGAATGTCAGATTTTTTATAAGCTATAATCCTCTGTTTGCTGGTCTGCCATTCTCTGGGGGCTAGATATGGTCAGAGAAGACTGTACTAAGCCCCGTGAGCACAGCAGGACCAGCAAACGTTTGATTTTAGCTTACAAAATCTTTAACATGTATACTGTGGGCTACTGAATTTCCCAGCTCTGAAGTCCTCCTCTGATGTCAGTTACAGTGTATTCTGGTATTTCTGGTTATAGGACATGGAATTTTAGATGTCAGTAAAATTAGCCTAATACATTCTACTATACTGCAATAAACAGTAAGTAAAAAAAAAAAAAGTTTGTTTTTACACAAAGTGAAAATTTGAATCAGCCTCACACTTGGTTGTGAGGCTCTTATTGCTGACAGTTCCCCTTTAACTTGTACTCTGAAGCTCTGTACTATGCTCTTCCATGATGTAATCATAACTATGTCTTATGTTTCTTATGTTTCCTCATATGTATTGTTTGTATGTTGACTTTTTGTGTTGTCCTCCCCAGGACCGCCTTATAAATGAGCACTGCTCAATGGAGCATTCCTGGTAAAACAAACAAATAAAAAAATGTTTGGTATACAGAAGAGCCAGCCATGATGCAACATATTAAACTGCAGTAAATGACATGTCCAAAAATACTGCAGTAAAGAAGGGCGTAACTACCATTGAATTACAATGCTCCCTGCAGCACAGTGCAGCATTTTGTGATATACTGCAGTATTACTGTGTTGCATCTTAGTTGGAGCCACTGTATTGATGATATAAAAAAGGAACTCTGTACAGGAATCCTTAGATATAAATACTATATCTAAAGCAAATTTTTGTTTGTTTTTGTCCCACACTGAGTATAGCACTAAGGGTCTCAGTCCAAAATATCTACATTCTCTAAACTGGAACATTCTGGCCACAGCTACATCAAAAAGCAGAGCATTCCTTGACCCCCTTCAGGGGGCATTTCTCAGGCAGCTGGTAACAGAACCCACTATAGATGGGGCAGTGCTAGATCTGGTGCTTATGAATAGTGACAGCATTGAAGACATCACAGTGGGTAGTGCCCTGGGTACAAGGTATCACTCTTTGGTGTGGTATGGCATACAGATAGGACAACAGAAAAGCCACACTAGGATGAGGGTCCTTGATTTCAGGAGAGTGTATTTCAAAGAAGGGGGGATCTGCCTCAGTAAATACCTTGAAGCAGGGGGTGGCCAGATGGTAGAGGCACAATGGAAAAGGATCAAGGAGGGAATAACTAAGGAATTGGAAAGCTGTATGAAGGAAATAGACAATGGTAGGAGGTAGAAGAGGCCACTATGGTTTTTAAAGGAGGTGGCTAAGGTGGTAACACAGAAAAAACAAAAGCTTTTAGGCAGAACAGGAGGATGCAGATGGAGGGAGGCATGGAGGTGTATCTAGGTAAATAAAGAGAGGTAGGAAGGAGGGTGAGGGCATCTAAGGCACAAACAAAGGAGAAGATCTGCAAGGAGGTCAAAAAGTGGATAAGACTTTCTTTAGGTACACAAGTGAAAAGAGAAATGCAAGGGGTGAGATAGTGAGGATCAGGAGATCAGAAAGTGGGACTGTGCAGAAGAAGATCTAGAAAAAGCTAACATTTTAAATGTACCCACTAACACCTCATTTTCCTCTCATAACTGCTTTGGCTGCCATTTACAGGCTACTTAGAAAATGAAACGCCAGTCCATGGGACAAATGGGTTTTGTTTAAACCTGATGCCATTTTACACATTGACCTGACTGGAATAACAAGGCAGACCCTCACCCCCACCCCTCATGTCTAGGGGTTTTGATGGAGTACAGTCTCAGAGAGGAAGGGAGGGGATCTGACCCTGCGGGTCCTTTAATACTGTAAGCAGCACATTTAGGTGGTTACTGACCTTGTGATGATTTGGGTTCTACTACTGGCAACAGGAGACCGCTGACACAGAACAAGTTCGGTACTGTACCTCACCATCCAGTTGATTTCCACAGTCCTGAAAAACATGGGATTAGGAGACCATGAGCATGCAGTTCTTTTAGCAGATTTGAATTCCACACCACTTTTGGATGCAAACTGGCAAAACATTTATTTTATGTTAAAAGGCTCAAGCCATAGTTTCCTCGAGGTAACATATTTACACAGTGCACTTTTTATGAGCTCAGATGATCAGACTACAACATCTTGTTGTGGCACATTCTTATTCTTGAGGAAGGGTGATTTGAACCTCCATCCCTATGTTATTGGTGGCTTAACACAGCATACACATAGCTAACTTTAACCCATAGCAGGGTGTCAGTTCATTGCTGATTCCCAGTTATATCTTTCTTTAAACACTGGCTGACTTCCATACAAGTTTCCCTGTCATTGAGAAACATGGAGGAACTTGATCCCACTTTCGGGACTCTCTACTAAAGGAGCTGGATATTTCTCCTCCCGTGGGGTGGGTAGTAATCTTTTCTACATTGTGGCATGTTTCTAAGTTGGGGGGGACTGGAATGAGTTCTTAAATATTCCACAGTTATATGTACAGTCTATAACGCTCACCTGCACCCGGCCCAAACAAGAGGACATTGGGGGAAGGGGCCTACCTTTCAAACAGCAACATAGCAGGCTACACAAGCAGATTGGACAACCTTTACCTGGTGGACATAAGAGAGCAAAAAGGATAAAATCTGCCACCTTGTATCCTTCCATCCATCCAGCTGCCACCTTAATGTCTGGGCCCCTTTTGGCAACCAAAATAACTCTTGTGAAGTTGAGGAGATGATACTCTCCTGACTCTCTCCAGATTTGCTGCCCTTCACTCGGGTCCTGCCCTGCCGGTGGGTGGTGGTAAAATTGCTCTTTCTGCCATACTTTGGGAAGGGGCTATTTATCTCCTCCTTTCACAGGCCTCGCCTGCCTTGACATGCTGGGCCACCCAATGCCACACTTAACCACCATGCTGCTCCCTCATACACACTCCTCCATGACTCTCCTCCAACTGATTCAACTGCCACTCCCCTTATGCCTGATAGGTGCACAAATCCTAACGTGCACGCACACACCCAGCAGTCATGCACATTCACTTGATGTCTTAAAGCACACTTTAGTCACTCCTTCCAATGGCAGGGGTTTACATAAATAAGTACATCTGCTTGGTATTCACCAAAGAAGAGGGAGGAGATGGACCAACATGAATCAGCAGGGACTGAGTGGAGGTGGGAGTGGACACAAGTCCATTCTTGGAGAAGGTCCAAAAGGTACTGGAATCCTTAAATGAAAGTAAGGAGACAAGGCCAGACAGGATCACAATAGTGTACTAAAAGAACTGACCATGGTGTTAGCACCCCCTCTGGAAACATTATTCAGTGCCTCACTGTGAATGGGCTAGTTCCAGAGGACTGGAGGAAGTGTGGCCCCTCGGTATAAGAGTGGTGGCAGGGAGGAGGCTAACAATTACAGGCCAGTCAGTCTCACATCAGTGGTGGGGAAATTACGGGAAACCCTGCTGGTGGAGAGGCTGATGGAGTACCTGAAGGCAAATGGCTGAGGATCATTGGTGGCACAATTTCCCTGGGTGGAGGTCATGTCAAAGAAATCTCATACATTTATTTGACTGGGCGAATAGGGAGGTAGATTGGGGGTGGCAGTGGATGTGGTCTACGTGGACTTCTGTAAGGCCATTGACACTGTACCACACAGGAAGCTAATAAAGAAACTTAGCAACCTGTGTGTTGGGGAGAAGATGGTAAGCTGGATATCAAACAGGTTAAAGGATAAAGACAGAAGGTGGTGGTGAATGGAAGTCATTTGGGGAAGGGAACGTGACCAGTGAGGTGCTACAGGGATTGGTACTGGGTCCTGTCCTCTTTAATGTCTTCATAAGTGACATTGCAAAGGAATTAGAGGGGGGTGTGACTCTTTGTGGATGACACTAAAATCTGCTACAGGGTGGACACCCAGGAATGGGTGGAGAGAATGCAAAGAGATTTGGGGAAACTAGAGGAGTAGTCTAGGATGTGGCAGCTGGGTTTGAATGCCAAAACAAGGAAAGTAATACACCTGGGAAAGGGAACTCAGAGTCTGTATATAAGATGGAGGGGGGGGGTTAGTCACAGTCACCAAGCAAGAGCGGGACCTTGAGGTGATCATATCTGAAAATCTCAAGGTGGCAGTGCAGCATGACAAGGCAGTTAGCAAGGCCAGTGGGATGATGGGATCAAAAGGAAAAGGATTCCTAGCAGGAGAAGAAAGGTAGTGTTGCCACTGTAAAACTCACTGGTGAGATCCTACCTACAGTACTGTGTCCTGTTCTGGAGGCTACACTTCCATAAAGACATTGACAGGGTGAATGTGATCTAGAAGAGGACTACCTAAATGGTGCAGGGGTTGCATGAGAAACCATACAAGGTATGAATGTGGGAGCTCAACATGTATTCCATGGAGGATGGAAGAGCTAGAGGGGCATGGTTGAGACCTATAGGTGCTCCACGAGGGTAAATACGGTGCAGGAGTGGAGTATCTTTCAGAGGAGGAGGAGCACTGGAACACAGGGTCATGCAATGAAGCTTGAGGGTGGAAAGTTTAAGAGGGATGTTTGGAAATACTTGTTCACATAAAGTGTGGTGGATGCCTGGAACAGCCTTCCAGAGGAGTTTGTGGAGATGAAGACAGTGGGGGGCTAATTTTATGGGCTAGATTTTCCATGCCCTGAGATGAATGTAAGGGGCTTGCATCAAACATGTTTGATGCAAATGGCACCTTGCATCCAAAAAATGCGACTGTGAGCTATTCAGTAAAGTAGCCGGCACAAAATGCAGGCTGCACCAAAGGGGGCTTGTGCCAGCCATTAGCTTCAAATGTGCTGTTGCATGGCACTAGGGGGCTTGCAGCAGAAGCAGGCTGCCATATCCCCTAATTTGGAATTCAGAAAACCCTCCTGGAGGACAAAGATCTAAGTACAGTTAGACCAGCCAAGGGCTGGTCTAAATGTAGGTAGACATCCTGCAGGAGGGTGGAACAGTATGCTGCAATTTTGTTGCCCCTCCCTCCAGCCCCAATATGCCTGTAATGTACTATATAATAAAATCAAGTCAACGACTAGTGCAGAAAGTTTCTCCCCTCCCAGCCCAGATATGCCTGTAACATCATATATAATAAAATCAAGTCAATGACCAGCGCATAAAGTCCCACCCCCACCATGACACGGTTGTGTATGAAATCATTGATAATATTACATGCTGGTGGTCTAGTGGCCCCTCAGCCCCCAAATCTGGCAGGTAGTGCCCACCACCTCACTCCCCCCATCCTGAACTCAATCTAGTGACCGTCACAGCACTCCTCACACCACCATGGCCGGCCACCAAATGAACTGTCAGAGTGCATACTATATACAGTATGCGCTCATTGGATGACAGCTGAGTGAGCTGATGGGAAAGGCATCCTGCAGGGTGCAAATTAATAAAGGAAACAGGGTGGTAGAGATAAAGGGGGACAGGAACAGAAGCATTAAAAAGAGAGGTGGGAAGGTAGGAGGGCAAAAAGGAAAAAAGGGGGGGCAACAAGCAGAGTGAAATAAAATTGAGAAGGACATGTGTGTGAATGCTAGAAGTCTAGAAGATAAGATTCTGGGCCTAGATGCTCTCATGGCATAGGCCAACCTTGATATTGTGGCCATTACCGAGTCATGGTGCATTGAAAACCATGACTGGGACATGGCCATACCAGGCTATACTCTGTTCTAGAAGGACTGGGTGGGAAGGAAATGAGGGTGTTTGGTGCTTTTCAGAATGTGAGGGAAAGCATAAACGCAATGGAGACAGAGGAAATATGAGGGGTGGGCAGAGGTACTGTGGGTCACCCTAGAGACAGGGTATGAAGCCACTATTCGACTGGAGGGATCTACAGACCTCCAGCACAGGGGGTGGAATTAGATGACGTACTGGTGGAAGCCATTGGCAAGATGGCAGAAAAGGGAGAGGTGGGGGAATTCAACCTGCCAGATGTGGATTTGAGCCTCTCAGCAGTGGCTTCAGCTAGAAACAGTGACATCCTGGATGCTGCAGGGGGCATTCCTCAAGCAACTAGACAGTGAACGCACTCATGATTGGGCACTGCTGGACCTGGTACTCACTAACAGGGACAGCGTTGAAGACTTCAAGGTGGGGGGGCCACTTGGGAACCAGTGGTCACTGTATGGTGTGGTTCAGATATAAACAGCTGTGGAATCAAACCACACAAGTGAGAGGGTCCTAGACTTCAGGAGGGCACATTTTAAAAAGATGGGTGAATGACTCAGGGATGACTTAGCAGGGGGGATGAAATGGGTGGGGTGGAGGAACACTGGGCAAAGATGAAAGGAAGTATAATAAAGGTAACAAACCTCTGCATCAAACAAGTGAGCAAAAGCAAGAGGAAAAAGAGACCACTATAGTGCTTGAAAGGGTTGGCTGAAAAGGTAAAAGCTAAAAGAGTAGCATTCAGAAGATAAGGAGACAGAGTGAGGAGGACAGGGAGCTGCATCGGGGGACACAGAAGAAGGTCGGGAAAGTGGTAAGGAGTGCAAAGGTAAAAACTGAGGAGAGAATAACCCAGGAGGTACCGAAAAGGGACAGGACAGTTTAAAGGTATGTAAGTGAAAAGAGGAAGACTAGGCACTGGATTATTTATTTATTTAGTTTTTGTTAACTGGGTAGGTGCACTAGCCATAAAATGACTATTTTTAGGCACGACCAGGGAGAGTACAACAAAAAGAGAACAGTTGAACAACAGCAACATGGGTACAATAATACAAATAGAGGAACAGTACAGCAGTGCTACAAAAATACAATGGGTAGAAACAACAAAAAATAATGGCAAGCATTATACAGATAATGGCAGTAAGATATATAATAAGTGCAGATACCACGGACCCAAACTGTGGAGTGAAAGGGTTAATAAGATAGTAAGGTTATATAGAGAGAGAAATGTGAGGAATGCTCAAATGTAACAAGAAAGACTGACAGAAGGAAGGTCAGGGGTGGTATTTGGCAAAACAACAGTGGATGGTCAGCAATAAGGTTCGAGAAGGAAGAGAGCTAGTAGTCAAGAAGTTATTTACAAAGAGAAGGAAAAATATGAGGATGGGAAGAGGAGACAGTCTTGGATCTGGAATCACCTGCCAGCTCAGATCCGCCTCTCATCATCCAAACACTCCCTATCCTTGGCCCTCACTAACTTCTTTGCACCAAATTGCATCTGCCCTTGACCCCCACCCCGCCAGCTCTCTCTCACCATCCCCCCTTGTGCCTGACCAGTGGCTCGGCCTTTTCCTAATTGCCTGGCTTATATACTGCCCTACGCACTTCATCACTCCCTCTAATTTTCCCTCCTAATCTCTCCCTTCCCTCCCCACTTCTTCCCTCCCTCCTTCAGTTACCCACACTTCTCAACCTCACGCACTACTGCTGCTCACCTCCCCCCCCACCCTTATCACTCCCCACTCTCCTCTCCTACTCCTACTGTCAACTTGATGCATCTCGTTTCAACTCTCGACATGCTACCACCACCCATGCATTGCTACTGGCACTTACTGAAACATGTATTAACCAGAAGTGTTCCATGTTATGTATACCCTGTCCTTCATGCTCTGATTTCTGTACTGTTTCACCTATTGTTTAAATGCACTATAGTCCTCCTATTGTTCCATCTATTGTAAACAATGTGCTCATGTTATCCCTCCCAGCTATGTACATCATCTGTATTGCGTAATTCTATATATTTTTTTTGTCTGCATATGATCTGCCTCCACTGTAATCCCTTCCCCCCAGGTCGCACCGTGAGACGAGCACTTTTTTGCTCAGCGTGCCTTTCCTGGTGAAACAATTTCAATAAATAAATAAATAGGAGTGACATTACCGGTAAGTCTCAAGAGCTTCAGGTTGGGTCAAAGCATGTACAAGCATCAGGTAAGGATAGATAATGACGATATTCACTTTTAAATCCAAAGTGAGACTGAGACAGCAGGAGGTTGTGTGAAAGAGCATTCCATAGCCTGGGAGCAGAGAATCGGAAGCCCCTGTAGGCATCCAAGATGTCGGCCACGCTGGGCCAGCCGTCAGATTAGCTCCTGTGCTGTTCTTTTTTTGCTTGTTTAAGTTATTCGAGTATACTGTGGGTTTAGCACACAGTTGCTGCTTATGCCGGACGGGCCCCAACAACAAAACACTGTTACCGTGATGTGACTTTTGTTCATCTGAACTCTTGCTATCATTTGGCTGTGCTAGTATATGAAAAACACTACCGGGGCATTCCAAAGTCAACCCATGCAGAAAAGCGAGAAACATTTTGAAAGTGGGACCAGCTAGAGACACTTCCTTCCAGCAGTCATCTGGCATTAGGAAGAAGAAGATACTGGAGTGAGATTCCTGCCTGTGGTTCATGTGCAGGCGAAGACAGAATTGTTCGCTGTTTGTTCTCACTGCTGTAGTACTTGTTGTTTGGCTCCTGTGACTGTACGTGGCTGCTTTGCTGTTGCTGGAGGCCTGAAGTCCGAGTTCGAAGGGGGCTTTTGTGTGGACCTGTGGACCTGGATTTAAGGAAATCGGGAGGATTTCCCCAGAAAGGGCGACTGATTGCTGTTGGCTGTTTGAGGCAGGGATTTTTTCTCCGAAGGACAGAGTCTTCTGTGGGCTTCTCCAAGGTTCTGTTGGCATTTTGTGTTGGCAAACTTATTTTATTTGAACACTACGCTGCTTTTAATTAGAGGATTTGTGATGTTTTACTGAGACGAGGCTGACTTGGGCACTTGGTATACCTCTTTCTGATCGCCCTTTGAGGGGCACCTGTGTGTGCATTGGGGCCACTGCGGGAGGTGCCGATGCACATCTAGTGAAGAGTAGATGTGCTATCTGCAGCTTCTAGGTCTCTCAGGGGAGTCTTCTTTTTAGTGGTCTCCAAGCTGGGGACCATAGTTGCTGCTCTTTAGCGCAGGGTAATTTCCTCCTGGGGTGAGCAGTGGAGGGGCTCTTCCTTTTGTCCTTAAAATCATTTCATCCTGAAAGCAAGATTCAATTACCAAATAAAAAGTTTACTGGGAATCTATTTGCTGCATTTAAATTGTATTTTCACTTCAGAGGTAGTGAGAGAACTTCTGTGGTTTTAATTGCCATTTAAAAGACTTCCGTATTGGCAGTGAGAGTGCCACTTGGGATATTCATCTGCAGATTGCTTTCTGGGACTTGGGCCCCCGTGGATTTATCGACTGGGGGCCTATGAAATTTCCAAATTCTGGGATCTTCCTAGGGGTCCCAGCAGCTGGTGAAAGCGGTGCTGGGGCTTCCTGGGAGTATATTTCGGGTTGTATCTTTTGAATTGGCTGCCGAAGGACTCTGGAAAATCTGAATATAAAGTGGCTTGTGCCACCGTGAGTATTGGCATTTTTTGTGCGATTTGCAGTTTGCTTTCCTGAACTGTTTTCGAAGATTAATTTTGAGTTTTGTTTTTAGGGGGTTGTTTGGGGGGGGGTTAGTGTTTATTGGATTTGTGTATCTGTGTCTGTGTTGTGAGTGCGTGTGTGTGTGTGTATGTGTTTGTGTGTGTGGAGATTGTGGTATTGTGTTTTGTTTTGGTCTTGGGATTATGTAGTTGGGGGGGATGTGTCTGGAATGTATGCAGGCCTGGGGCAGACCAGGATAGTGTATGGGGCATCCCGGCTGCTCGATCTTTGGCCTTTCTTCAGCCTCCCTGTGTCAGATACTACAGCAAGGCGCTGTTGGGAGGTTGGAATTGGGAGGAGTCATAGGACTCAATCAGGGCAGGGTGGCCATTCCACTGCGGGTGGTAGGATCAAGGAAGTGGGGTGCAGAAGGTGCCCTGGGATTAGACGGGACTTGGGGAGAGGCCCGAGTGTTTAGTTCCTGTCACCAGGGTTCCCACCAGACCGACTGGTAGCAGGTAGCCAGAAGGGCTGCATTGTCCACCAGTTCCCTGAGGGTGATGCTTTGCAATGCCAGATCAGTCAGAAACAAGACTGCAATTATGGCGGACTTGGTTTCTTTGGCTGATCTGGCTTGCATTACTGAGACCTAGATCGGTGATGATGCTTAACCAGTTTTAGAGGCTGCCATCCTGTCCGGGTATACCATAGTGCACTGCCCCAGAGTGGAACGCAGGGGTTGGGGGGTAGCCATCTGTTTTAGTTCTGAGCTGGGCTTCACCGTGCACCCAGTGAGAGCACCACATTCATTTGAATGTGTGGCCATTCGTGGGGGTCCGGGAACAGGCTGCTTGGTTCTCCTGATTTACCGCCCTTCTAGGGTGGTGGGAGATTTTTTGCAGGAAGTGGCCAATTTCATCTTTGGGGAAACATTGGAGGCCCCCAGATGTTTAGTGCTGGGGGACTTCAATGTTTGGGCCAAGGATGAATCCTCTCGGCTTGGTCATAACTTCCTCCAGATGATGCCATCTCTGGGATTTGCGCAGGGAGTTTCTTCCATGACTCATCAGGGTGGCCACATGTTGGATTTGGTGTTCTCACTGGGGCTTGAGATAAATAGTCTCAGCATTGATAGGGTCATTTGGTCTGATCAATTCACGGTGAAGTTCCGGTTCGGGGCCCCCCTCGGTAGCCCTCCCCCGCTGAGATGGTCAGCTATTGTGCTTTGAGGGGGCTGACTCCTGAGGGTTTCTTGGCTGTGGCTGACTTATCTAGTGTGGACAATGCATGCAGTGGGGGTGTGTGTGCAGTAGTGGAAGCCTATAATAACACGCTTTCTGGTGCGCTTGACTCCCTTGCACCAGTCCGTGTATGACCCAGGTCTTCTCACTTGAGGTCCCTATGGTATGATGGGGAGCTCAAGGAGATGAAGACCTTGGGTCAGAGATTAGAGCACTGCTGGCAGAAGTCTAGCATGGAGGTAGACAAACTGGCCCTACATATGCACTATGGTGCATACCAGGGGGCAATCAACCATAAGAAGGCAGAATTCCTGTCCAGGGAGATTGCTGATGGGAGGAACTGACAAACTGTGATCTTTCAGACTGTGGACAGGCTCCTTCATCCTTCCTGTCTACAGCCAAAAGTAGCCTTTTTGAACACATTGTGCGATGAGTTTGCTCGGTTCTTCTCAGACAGGGAGTCTGCCATCAGGCAGGGAGTTCCGCCAGTGGACCAGAATCTGTCTGACTGTGGTCGCCATGGGTGACCAGAGAGCACTCTGCCTGTTTGGGGCGAGTTTAGACTGGTGGAGGTGGCTGAGGCCAATGAGATTGCCTCCAAGCTTCGGTACACCTTCTGTGAACTGGACCCGGTGCCAACTCGTTTCTTAATGAGATGTGTTGACTCCATTGGCCCAGTGTTTGCCTGATTGTCCGGTGTTCCTTGTCAGAGGAGGTCTTTCCTGATGTCTTGAAGGAGGCATTGGTGAGACACTTTCTGAAAAAAATATCTTTGGACCCTGACGTCAAGGCAAATTACTGTCCTATTTCTAATCTTCCATTTTTAGGAAAGATTGTCGAGAAGGTGGTGGCGCTTCAGCTTGAGGAGCATCTCGTGGCCCACAATCTTTATGAGCTGCTCCTGTCTGGGTTCCATGTGAGGCATAGCACAGAAACTGCACTTGTTTGAGTGCACAGTGACCTCCTTAGGGCTAGAGATCAAGGGGGAAGGGACAATTCTTGTTCTCCTTGATCTCTCTCTTCAGCATTTGGCACGGTGGACCATCGAGTGTTACTTGGCCGCCTAAGGGAATTCTGCGTACTCACCACTCTGTCATCTGCTGGTTTGAGTCTTTTTTATCTAACAGGAGGCAGAGGGTAGTGAAGGGGAATTTCTCCTCCTCCCCTGACCACCTGTTGTGTGGAGTTCCCCAGGGTTTGGTCTTGTCACCGATGTTGTTTGCTGTGTACATGCTACCCCGGGAGAGCTCATTAGGAAGTACAGCTTAGGTTTTCACTGCTATGCTGATGATATCCAGCTGTACTTTTCCTTTGCTCCGGAACATCTTGTGCAGTAGAAGTGCTTAACAGCTGCCTTGCTGAAATCAATGACTGGATGGCCTTCAGCTAGTTGCAACTGAACCCCAGTAAGACGGAGGTACTGGTGGTGGAGTTGAACAGAGGATGTGATAGGTAGGCCTTTGGTGCAGAGACAGGACTTTGCCTTGGCTCTATACCATTGAAAGCCTCCTCTAGGGTGTGTGATCTTGGTGTTATTCTTGACAGCGGTTTGATACTTGAGTTTCAGGTGGCTTCCATTGTCCGTACTAGCTTTTATCATCTGAGGAATATCGCCAGGATCAAGACCTTAATTCCACCACAGGATCTCCCCACTTTGGTGCATGCCTTCGTGATATCCAGGCTTGACTACTGTAATGCACTCTATTTCGAGGTCTCTGGGGGTACCCTGCGCTGACTGCAGCTGGTGCAGAATGCGGCAACGAGGTTGTTGACAGGACAGGCTAAATACTGCCATATTACTCCAGTGCTGCATCAACTGCACTGGCTGCCAGTTAGGTGGAGGGTCCTCTTTAAGGTGGTTTTGCTCACCTTTAAGGCCCTACACAGCCTGGACCCTGGCTACCTGAATGACCTTCTTACACCTGCTGTCTCAGTCCGCTCCCTCCACTCCTCCTCTAGGGGCCTCCTTGCGATTCCCAGGACGAGGCTAAGAACTGCTGGTGACAGAGCATTTAGTGTTGCTGCCCCATCCTGTGGAATTCGCTCCCTTTAGTTGTTAGAGAGGCCCCATCTCTATTCTTGTATGATCAGGCATTCCTGGAGTATGTTTTATAGTTATATTTGTTTTTAAAAAAAATTTGATGTTTACTTTAGTTTTAGAGACTCTAAATGTAGCTGTAGCTGAGGGTAGCAAATTGTGTAGCAAATTTTGTTTTGATTTGTTTGGAGCAGTGTATTTGATTATTATTGTGCTGTCCTGTATTTATCTGATTGATGAACAGCAACCTGAGCATCTGGGATGGGCATCTTTTTAAATAAAATTTGCCTTGCCTTGCCTTTAGTTGTCTGACATCTCAGAACATAGAGCAAGGATTTGCCAGCTGATCACAGGCCATGGGAGGATGGTTGAGGGACCAGCAACACAGCCAGCTGGGATGTGTTTTTTCCCAGATGATCGAGTCCGTTAGTGGTCCAAGGTAGTATTATCTACTGGCAGAGGGTGAGAGCCAGTTAAGATCCTTTTAAAGAAGGCAGTGATGTTTGAGTCGAGGCGATGAAGAGGCAAATCGGCACATATTGTTATAAGTTATGTCCCATTTTAGTAGAGAGTTTTTATGGGCAGATGTAAGAATAGAAGCACCATAAGTAAGGGTTGGGAGCAGAATACCTCAGGCAATTGCTAATTTGGCCTAGGATATAAGCATGTAGCTCGTTTTGTAAGCTGCTCCCAGTTTCGAGTTTACAGCTTTGCACGAGGACTGAATGTGAAGGTTAAAATCCAGGGACTGGTCCAGCAGGATCCCAAGGTACTTGAAGGAAGTATCATTTTCAAGTGGAAATCCTTCTGGGTGAAGAACCTCCAGCAAACTAGAACAGGCCTTAATCTTTGGTGCAGAACCTAGGAGCATAGCTTTCATTTTCTTTTCATTTAGTACAAGCTTACGTTCTAGTAGCCAGTTTAAGACCTTACTGAAGTCTGAAGTAAGTGATGTGTTTATGCAGGCAATATTAGAAGAACTAGTATAGATGATCAGGTCATCCGTGTAGAGAATAGCTGAGCAGGATTCCAGGACCTCAGCTGCATTGTTGATAAAAACTGAGAACAGAAGGGGCCCAAGGATAGATCCCTGGGGGATCCCAAGGTTGATAGTAAACATGTTGAACAGGGAGGAGTTAAATTTGACAGCTTGAGACCTGTTTGACAGGTAGCTACAGAACCAGTCCACAACAGGGGTAGAGAAATGGAATTTATGGAGAGTGGAGAGAAGCAGGGGATGGTCTACAAGGTTGAAAGCCTTTAGGGAAGGGGGACACTGTGCAGAGGGGGACCAGGAAAATGCAAACATCCTGTACAACATCTTTTGTTCAGCGTTCACAGAGTAATGAGTAGGAGGGGGCCACAAAAAAATTTAAAATTCTTTGAAGGGAGAGAGGCGGACGCTAATCTTTTTTGGAGGTGAGAGTCCAGAAGGAACTGGCTACTCTGAAGGTGGACAAAGTAATGGAGCCAGATGAGGTGCATCCAAGGGTATTGAGGGAGCTCAGGGAAATTATGTCTGCACTTCTGCTGGTTTTACTTAACAGATCACTAGAAACAGGAGTGAATTTGGAGGACTGGAGGAGGCTGGATGTAGTCCCACTACACAAAAGTGGTAGCAGGGAGGAGGCTGGCAATTATAGGACAGTCAGCCTGACTTTGGTAGTGGGAAAGTTAATGGAATCACTGCTGAAGGAAAGGATTGTGGAATATCTTGAATCCAGTGGGTTAAAAAACCCCAAAGCAGCATGGTTTCACAAGGGGAGGTCATGTGAAACAAATCTAAAGATTTCTTTGAATGGGTGACCAAGGGTGGAACAGTGGACATGGTCTACCAAGATTCAATAACTTATTCAACACTGTTCCACATAGGAGAGTAGTAAGGAAGCTGGGTAGTTTAGGAGTGGGTCCAAGGGTGGTAAACTGGATACAAAACTGGTAAGGGGATAGGCAACAGAGGGTGGTGATAAAAAGAGTTCACTCCAAGGAAGGGAGGGTGACCAGCAGGTTGCCTCAGGGATTAGTGCTGGGTTCAGTCCTCTGTAATTCTAAATAAGTGACATTGCAGACTTTGTGGATGATACCAAAATCTGCATTAGGGTAGATATTCGGGGTGGAGGGAGGCACAGAAAGGATGAGCAGAGACCTGAGAAAGCTAGAAGATATGGCAGCTGGGAGTCAATGTGAAAAAGTGCAAAATAATACACTTACGGCATGAAACCCCAGGGGTGGCGTACATAATGGGTGGAGTGGCATTGATGACCACCAAGCAGAAAAGAGATATGTAGTAATCATATTGGATGACCTAAAGGTGGCCAGGCAGTGGAGCAAGGCAGTAGGGAGGGAGGGTGAGTGTGATGCTGAGGTGCATGGGGAGGGGTATCACCAGCAGAAAGAGGAAGGTGGTGTTACCTCTGTATAGATCACAGGTAAAACCCCACCTAGAATATTGTGTCCCATTCTGGAGACCACATCTCTGGGAGGAAAGAGACAAAGTGGAGGCAGTCAGAGGAAGGCAGCTAAAATGGTGCAGGATCTGAATCAAAAGCCCTATAAGGAGAGACTAAAGGACCTCAATGTGTACACCTTGGAACAGAGGAGGGAGAGAAGGAATATAATAGAGACCTTTAAAACCCTCATTGGGTAAATAAGGTACAGGAGGGAGTATTTTCCACAAGAACAGGTGCTCAGGAAGGAGACATGCTATGAAGCTGGAGGGGCATAGATTCAGGAGAGATGTGAGAAAGTACTTCTTCATAGAAAAAGTGATGGATTCCTAGAAAAGCCTTCCAGTGGAGGTGGTGAGTTGGACACAATGGTGGGGCTCAAAAATGTATGGGATAAGCAAAAGGGCGTCATAGTGGAAAGGAAGTGGAGGAGGAAGAAAGAGCTATAGAATGGGCTTAGCCTGCAGTAGTAGTGTAGGTAGGGAGAAATGGGCAGACTGGATGGGCCAAGTGGTCCTTATCTGCTGTCAAATTCTATGTCTCTTTGTTTCTACATTATAGTAGGAAGGACTGGTCCTTTTGCATTAAAGTTGACTATTAATTATAGTACCACTCACCTAACTATTACTGTTTAACTATAAGGTAGCACGTGTTGGGGTCCCCCCCCCCCCAAATAATTCAACTAAGTCACATTATTCTGAATTTAGTGGGATCTTTGGATAGAGCATC
This sequence comes from Neoceratodus forsteri, assembly GCA_016271365.2. Lineage (NCBI taxonomy): Eukaryota > Metazoa > Chordata > Ceratodontiformes > Ceratodontidae > Neoceratodus > Neoceratodus forsteri. The sequence goes on along the minus strand of CM057459.1, from coordinate 535,397,955 downwards.
CCAGGCAAGCTATGTCTCTTCACAGATGACATGAAGCTCTGTGATATGGTAGCTAGTGACAAAGGTATCAGGGTTGATGATGAGGGGTCTAAAAAGGCTAGAGAGGTGATCTAAGGTTTTGCAGTTGAAATTCAACAGAACAAAATGCAATGTTTTGCACCTAGGGGAAAAAAACAGAAAAGACTACTGGATGGGAGGGGTTAAACTGAGCACTTCGGCAGAGGAAATGGACCTGGACGTCATCATTAGTGTCTTTCTCAAACAATCAAGCCATTGCAATAAGGCCTAAAGTAAAGCTAATAGGATGCTGGGCTGTATTTGAACAGTTACTGACAACAGAAAAAAGGATGTACTATTTATTACCTGTATGTATGCCACTGGTAAGGTTGTACCTGGAAAACTGTCCTCAGTTCTGGAGTCCTCACCTAAGAAAGTACAAGGCAGGCTTGAGGTGGTCCAGTACAGGGTAGCCAAGATTATTCAAGGACAACTGGGCAGATCTTATGAAGATCATACCAGGAGTCCAGGTGAGAGAGGGAGGATATGATAGAGAACTTCAAGTTCCTGAGAGTAATAAATAAGGTGAACTACAGGGAATTATTTGGCAGGAGCATAGAGTCAAGAACCCAAGGTCATTAGTGGTAACTGGCAAGGGAAAGGTTCAAGAGGAATGGAAGCAAGTTTTGTTTTATCGAAAGGGTGGTGGAGCTGCGAAAATGCCTTACAGTAGAAGTGGTAGGCACAAGATTGTAAATGGTTTAAAGCACAGTTGGGAAAGAGTGAATGGTTTATGGGTTGTTCAGGTCAGTAGCAGTAGGGATGGGAGGAATGTGGGGTAGACTGAGATGGATAAAACCACATAGGGACAATAGCTTGTGGCAGATATGAATCTCTGGCAGACTACCTAGACCATTATTCTTTTTCAACTGTCATCTATGTTTCTGTCTTGCTTCTATCAATTTTACAACTGGAGAACTGAAGCTAATGGAAACCAAGTGACTCCTAAAAGTCAAACAGTGAGCTGGTACTAGGATGGAATTTAAATCTGTATGTTCTGGTTTAACGTTCAGTGCTCCAAGAGCTAAAAGACTGCCATCCTTCCTAAAATATACACATCATATATTATAAAATAAAACCTATTTCAATTACTTCTGTTTCAGTTGTTGAACATTCAGATTTCAACTGCCTTAGGGATTATCAATCTGACATTTGAGATTCATATACAGGAGCTTGGGTAATGGTCTATAAGAGTCAAACACATAATGAATATCAGTTCAGTAATTTTGTATTTTCCTTGCAAAGTACAACCATTAAAGCTACAGTTGTTTCCCCGTTTTAAGCCATTTCTAGAATAGCATAGCAGAAAAAAACAATGCATTGAAATGGTAGATTTGTCACTGAGTTAGTTTATTTCCTACATATTGTGTTTTGATATTTTGAAAATAAATGATAATTAATACAGTATGTTAACTAAGATACAGTGTGTACATTTAGCACTGCTGATGCCTCAAAGAAAACTCTAAAAAGCATCATATTTACGTACAATCCAGCTTCCATTCTATGTATTCTATTGAATGCTCCAATACCCCACAGTGGCATCTGGACACCTTCCTTCTGTTTCAAAAAGACTTCAAGTAATGGTTAACTAACAAAATCACATTCTTCTTCTCCACTAGTGATTCCCTAGAAATAACCTGGGTAGTCATATGGGACACTCTCAAGGTCATTCTGCAAGGGAGGATCATCAGTTATGCCTACTATGCAACAAAACAAAGGGCTAAACAATTTGTAGAATTAGAAAAAACTATAAAACAAAAGGAAACAGCACAGTGCTCTCCTAACACACTCCCATGAGCTGCACTTGGATATGCTGCAAACCAGGTTTCAAATAAATTCCCTACACTCCACTACTGCCCAAAAAGCCAAACAGCAATACTGAAAACAACACACCAATTTTGGGAATCAAGGAAGGAAAGCAGGTAGACTCCTAGCCTATCAAATGAAGAGCTAGCAGGTATCCAAGAATGTGAGGTCTCTCTGTCTACCCAGAGGGAAAGTGGTTACCCAACCTATGGAAAAATCTGAGGATTTTCTAGACTTCTACTCAAAGCTCTACTCCTCTGAGAGGGACTGGCAAGCCCCCAACCTGACCAACTTTTTGGAAGGCTTGAAATTACCAAACTAACTGCTGAGTAAACAGATTGGCTAGATTCTCCTGTCACAATGCAGGATATAAGAGTAGCCATTTAAATCCTCCCATAAAGGAAAACACTATGTCTAGATGGGTTTCTAGCAGTTTTACCAAACCCTACTGCCGGCCATGGAATGAAGGTTGCACACCACGCTCTTAGTGGTGCAAGCAAAACGGAACCTACCTGCTTCAAAAACTGGTGTAGGAGATGCAGCTGGTGTCATACTACCATCCAGTCTTATTACTGAATGTGGACGTAAAGGTACTGATCAAAATTATGGTGATCAGGTTGAAAAATTACATTCCCCACATCAATGATCACCATCAAGCAGGATTTGTCACTGGCATCGTGGCCATGGGCAGCAACAGAGCAGCCATAAATGTCATATTGGCCTCTTCCCAGAGGAAAACCCCATCCCTCCTATCAATTAGAGGTATGGAAAAAGCTTTTGACTCTGTAGAATGGAACTGTTTGTACCAGGCTATGCAAGAAATGGGACTAGGCCACGCATTCATTGCAGGACTGTAAACACTACACTCAAATCATACAATTTAGCTGCTAACCAATAGCAGCATCACCTCTGGATTTCTCCAAAATAGGTGTACTAAGCAAGGCTGCCCTGGCCTCCACTGCTATTACTCATAGCCATATAACCTATGCTACGTAAAATCTGCCAATTTCCAATGGTCAAAGGAGTCAAGTGTGGGGGAATACCAATTTAAACCCTGCATTTGTTGATGATTTACTTCTGGCAATTACTAACCCTGTCACTTCCCTCCCAGTGGAGGTACATATGTTTAAATGACTTCAGACACTTACATGGCCTGAAAGTCAGTTGGTTGAAGCCCAAGGTTATGCTGTTAACTCCCTCTCAGGAAGGCCTTGTTAGTCATTTGGGCCTTCAATGGGTACCATAACACCTTAAACACCTAGGTGTTAAATTACCCACAAAGCTTACATCCCTACTAGATCTGAACCTAAGTCCCCTTCTGTCTGCATTGGAGACAGAGTTTTGTAGATGTAAAAAGTGAAAACTTACATGTGGAGGGAAAACTGCAGCTTACAAGATGCTGACTTTCCTGCAGCTTTTTTTTCTTTCCAAACAGTCTCCCCAGTACCTGCTCTGTAGAAGACCTTCTTGCATTTTGAAGATGTGTTTGTTTCCTTTTTGTGGTGGGCGGGACCAAACTATGCTTCAACCTGCAAAAACTAAGGGTTCCAGGGAAGCAAAGTGACTGGGTATTACCATGGCAAAGGGTATATCACCAGGCTGTGGGTATTAGACATAATTTGCCCTGGATCTCCTCCAACATGGGGACTAAACTCCTCTAGCTGACAGCTGAGTTGATCCCCATACTTCCCCACCATGGCCAACTAATGGCATGAATATGCACCAAAGAGAACCTAACCATTTTTTCTCACTACAACTTTATTTGCAACAAGTATGGGCTTCCCTTACTAAGCACCATAACTAGATGGTGGACTTTCTGGGCAGATGGGAATCAGTAGTGCACAATACCCATCTAACAATAGACAAGAAAACAATCCACTGGCTATCCTGGCAAACCAATGGGATCATAACGGTAGGGCACTTGTCAGACCCCAAGACAGGGATATACTTCATTCCTTCACAAATGTAAACAGGGGTGACCACTAGGGGGGCCAAGATGGAAACAGCTTAGACTACAGAGCTCAATACCACCAGCAATTATCCTACAAACTCCTATGCTGAACTGACCACCAAACCTAGCATTATCCAGACAATCCAGTTGCTAGCACTACCTGGAGGAGAATAAATAAGAACATTACTTACCTCAGCACTGATTGCAGTCCTACAGCAGGCAGTTAAAAATCTGGGCCTTTGGACTTAAACACAGAATGGCATCTTGCAGGATGGCATCAGCTCCAGAATCCCCCTAAGCCAAAGGACTTGCCAGTGAGGAGCTGCAAGAAATAAGGGACATGTTTGCAACTTTACTAGCCAGAGATAGAGCCCTTAGCAAGCAAAGCACAAGAGACAAAACAGGACAGTATACCGATTTCCCAGTGTGTGGATGGTAATGAACATCATATTGCACAGCAAAGGGACTGTACTGATAGACTAAGCCACAGGCTTGATGAGCAGGAAAGACTAATACAATAGTTAACAGACAAGCTTAAGGACCTTGAAAACAGAGGGCAGAGCAACAACCTGTGCTTTGTGGGCTTCCCTGAAGGAATGGAGGGTCATGATGTTGCCCTCTTCTTACAACAAGTGGTACCAGAGATCCTGCTATACCCATGGCCTTCCCCCTTCTAGGTAAAGAAGGCACATAGCTCCACTGCTCCTCACCCAAAGCCAGGACAGAGACCCAGGCCCATCCTGGCAGTTTTTATAATTCCCTGTTAAAGAAAGAATTCTTGGACTTGCGAGGGAGCGACGGCTGCTAACATGGCATGGACAACTAATTCAAATATTCCCTGATTTTCCCCCCTGCACTCTCCAAGCATTGCAAAGAATTCACTAGGGCCAGGCATGCCCTCATGGCACTTCAAGTTCCCTGCAGTCTAAGGTACTCAGTCATCCTAAGAATTGAAAGGAATGGGATGCCTCACTCTTTCTCAGAGTCTTCAGCAGCTGAGGAATTCATCCTTCAATCCTGGCAGGATGCCCACCTGGATCACAGGCACCTGGACAGGGGAACTCACAGTATGGACACATCTCCAGATAAAGTGCTACCCCAGACACTCCAAACTGCTACCACAAGGCCCCAGCCCACAGAGCATACTGAGGAGTGGCAGTCGGCTTCTCGGAAGAGAAGCGTGGGGGGGCCGGAAAGGAAAAGTTGATCACAGCTGACCATGCCAGCAGCCTCCCAGAGGAACTTGAGATGCTCAGTAGAAGGGGACCTAGCAATCAGTGATGAGGATGGGGAGATCTTTGGCAGCAGCTTCCCCACAGGATCCACAGACCACTCAGCACCCTGATCCAATGCCCCAGTGTATCCGAGACATTGTCTCACCAAAACTTCACTGGGCTCAAAAGTTACAGGAGCCCCTGATACTGCCTACAACAGTAGCCATACAACAAGAGCCCACCTATGCAGTGAAGGTCATGGCTCCACCAAACAGTGACACGGCACCTGGATTGGGCCTCCTGATCGAGTGGTCCAGTGATGCCTCCTTCACCGCTCCAACAAAAACCTGAGACTGAAGCTCTGATACTTGCAGGCCACAATGTTTACATGATGGCCTGATCTTAGCTCTACCCACCTGGAACTCTTAGAGGGGTGAAGCCCTGACATACAGCTTGAGTGGCTGCACTGCAAGCAAGAGCCCTTAGCTCGGACATACTGGATGCTGGACAATGCAGGGCATAGCTCAGCAATCATGGTGGGGCCCCCATTTTCCATACTGTACTGCTCAGTGAACTGCAGGGACCAATCCTCCTCCCTTCCCTAGCTGGATAAAGGCACTGAGTTAATTATTTAAACAGGGCATATCAGCCCTGAAATATGAATGGGTTCTGGGAAGCACCTGAATGCAAGGGTTTACACAAGGGCCTGCAGAGCTCAAATGTATCCACAAATGGAAGGTTCTTTATAATTAAGGTTTTTTTGTGAGGGATGTATTGTAATGTCAGCAGCATGCAAAAGCCCCTCACATTTCACTTGCCCTGAGCTACACCTGGATGGTACCCCCCCCCCAGGTGGGAGGACACTCAGATTCCATATTCCTCTCCCACCCCAGGAGGGGAGCAAAAATATAGCACTAAATGCAGAGGTGCACATCCCATCCCAACCTGAGGGGCTTCACAGAGCACCTGCTGCAGGAACCCTAGGGGATACTGGATGGAACCCCTGGATACCGAGGAGTGGTTTAATTTTATGCTGCCCTAAGGCAGTGCCCCTCTGAGAACTCAGCTGTGGGGATAGCAGCCTAAACCCGTAAGTACCTGGTATCAGATAAGCATATGGCACACAACGAGGTTGGGAGGTTAGTAGAGCCACTTGAACTAGTATCTATGCTTGATAACCGTAAGGCTACTGCTGAAGTGATATCTAGCTCAAAAACTATAAATGTTTGAGTACACTACAATGTTTGGATGCAGAATGTTACAGTTTTTTATGTATATAGTTGCCCTGTTGGGCTGTTAGATATTGAACAGTGAGAAGTATTACAGACTGGTATAGACTACAGACATGCCACCTAAGACAATAGTGCCGAGACTGTGGTTTTCTGGAGCACCCCCACTGACTGGCACCCTCATCCATCAGACCTCACCATGACATACTAAATCTAATGGATGTCACCAAATTCATTACTTGGAACATGAAAGGAGTAAACTCATCCATCAAACGCAAACAGATCCTGTCCCATTTAAAAAAAACAGGGTGTCAAAGTGGCTTTCCACCAAGAAACTAAGCTCTCACACACAGAAGCCTGCAAACTGGAAAGGGACTGGGTAATACTGGAAGCACATAGCACTCACTCATCAGTGAAGAGAGGGGTCTCCATACTGATACACAAGTCCCTTCAATGGACCCAGACTCACACCCAGAAAGACAAAGAAGGGAGATGGGTCCATATTCAGGTAGCAACCCCAGAGGGCCCCCTTGTTATGCTAAACTTGTATGCACCTTGGTAGATTTAAAACTGAGTTATAAATGTATTTATTTAATTTATCCTTCCCTAGTTATGGATGATCTGTTTTAATGCCTTTGTTTTTAATTCTATTTATATTTGATATACTTGGTTTTATGTACAGCTCCTTGGTTTTGAAAGGTGCTATAAAAATAAAGTTGATTTGATTTGATTTGATTTAACCTAATGAAGACAACCAAGACTTCTATGTGCACCTCTCAGAAATATTGACCCAGTTTACCTCCAAGCACATGCCAATCATTATGGAGGGGGATTTCAATCTCGCCTTAGCCCAAACCATGGACAGATTGGCTAATACCACAGACCCTCACATCAAAGCAAGGACAGTATTAGTGCAGTTGATGTCAGAACATTGCCTGGCTGATATATGGAGGTTGCGCCATCTCAAAGTCAGGGATTACTTCTTTCATTCCACCCCACCAGTCGTACAGCAGGCTCTATCTATAGCTCACAAATCCTTTAGTTACCCCACTGGTTATGGGCTCTAATATACTACCCAGGGTAATCTTGGACCATGCACCAGTCAAATTGACAATAACATGGATCCCACCGGTGCTCAAGAAAGCTAGCTGGCACCTTGGCCCTCTCTTGTTAAAGGATCATGATTTCCTCCCTTGGGCTAAGCTCCAAATAGAAGAATTTTAATGGCCTATGCAGCCAGTATAGTGCTATGCTTGTGCAACTGTGTTAGTTTGGTTTTTGGCAATTCACACTCTCAATTCCAGAGGAAATACCACCCCGTAGGGGTACCAAAGGCAAGGAACCCTCGAAGAGGGTTCCACCCCTAGAGGTGCCATGGGACGATTCCTGTGGCTAAAGGTACCTTAGAAAGGATCCCAAACAGAGAGGTGCTGCTGCTGGTGGAGGAGAAGAGATGGTGGAGCAAAGAAAAAGTACTTCAGAAGGAGGCTAAGAGGAACTGCTTATATAGCTCAGGAAGTGGGAGTGGCTGGCTGCCTGTCCATTTAACTACAGGCCCAGCCTTCCAAATATGGGGGATAATGACAATGGTAGTGTCAATGATACTACCTTATGGAAAGCCTTGAAGGTATAACTACGGAGCAGAATTATCAGATTTGCCTCTCATAGAAGATGGCAGAGAGAAAAAGAGGTAGCTTCCCTAGATGCTCAGCTCGAAGCATTAGAGATCAGACATAAAAGAAACACCAAGGCAGCTCCTAAAGACATACTGCCCATCAAAGCCAAGCTTAATGTATATTATGCCAGAAAGCTAGAACTCTCACATACATGCCTCGCACACACCTTTTGGAACAGAGGGGGAAAAAGCAAGTAAAATCCTAGCCTACAGACTAAGAAAGCAGAGAACTGAAAGGCACATTCCTGGCTTCACATGTAGGCAGAGAATAACACATACTACTCCCAAAGAAATCTCAGAAGTGATGTCTAAGTTCTATGCTGAGCTGTATGCCTCAGCCCATCCCCAAATGCCAACCAGGTGCCCTGCTTCCTAGCCTCTTTAAATCTCCCAGAGGTAACACCCCAGCAAGCTCAAGAACTAGATGTACCAATACAAGCCGAAGAAGTAGCATGAGCAGTTAGCACCTTGAATAAAAATAAATCCCCAGGAGGTGATGGTTTCCCAGTAGACTTTTAACAGGGAACCATCGAGAAAATAACCCAGATATTGCAAAGAGCTTACACACATGCACTATCCAAAGGTAAACTCCCACCTACATTGAAGGAAGCACAGTATTATCTAAAAAGGAAGGATCCCCTCCTCCCCACCAGTTATCATCCAATATCCCTCATAAATGTGGATGCAAAAATTCTAGCCAAACTCCTAACCACCAATCTTGGAAAAGTTATTCCTGTCCTAGTCCATGTCTCCCAGGTTGGCTTTACAAAGGGTAGACTCAGCACTGATGACCTGCAGACCTTCCTTAATCTAAAAACCATAGCCAGCAACCTCAATACCCCAGCAGCTGCCCTCACCATAGTCTTTGAGAAGGCCTTCAATTCTGTGGAGTGGGAGTACCTATTCAAAGTAATTAGGGACAGGGGAATAGGGCCGTACTCCCTCAAATGCATACAAACCCTTTACTCCTCACCCACAGCCTGTATCCTAATGAACAGTACATTATCCAAAACCTTCACCCTAGCCCAGGGCACAGGGCAGGGCTGCCCTTTGCCCCTGTTACTATTCCTACTAGCCATGGAGCCACTCACAGCAGACATAAAGGCCAATGCAGATATCCCAGGGCTGCAAGTAGGAAAGGAGGAATACAAGTCATTGTCTTATGTGCATGACCTCTTAATACTTCTGAGAGATGCTCCCAAGGCCATAACACCACTTATCCAGCTATTGGGCAGCTTCACTAACATGTCAGGCCTGAAGGTGAATCATAGCAAATTGGAAGTCTTACCGCTAAACTACAAGTGCACACCAGATATATTCCAGGACAATAACTGGAAATGGGCGACCACTGGCGTCATGTATCTAGGTACACATATCACCCCTAAAACTCCTGACATATACAAAGCCAACTTATCCCCACTAATAACAACATTCACAGCAGACTTGCTTAGTTGGCGCCAGCTAAATTTATCTATCACAGGGATGATAGCCATTAAGATGATGATGGCACCAAAGGTTTTAGCCAATATCCCCATCTGCATACCAGACAAATGGTTCCACCACCTTAACAGGGTGATGGAAAGATTTCTGGGAGAAGGAAAGCCCCCTCAGCTCAGCCATGCCAAGCTATGGAAGCACTGGAAAGATGGAGGCTGGGGCTTACCTAACTTCACACAATACCATCTCACCTTTATTTCAGCATAAACATTTCCATGGTGCCCAAAACCAGGGAGAATACCACCACAATGGGTAGGCTTGGAAGGCATTCTTACTGGTGCACAAACTTTCTGGATCCTATTGTAGATCAACCCCTCAAAAAAAGAACTAACCCATCCCACAATTGCCATATCCATGTACTACTGGAAAAAACTATGCAGAGTTATATCCATCAACAGGATGCCTATCTAATTGGCCCCACTATTGGACAACCCGACCATTGCTATTGACCACAAACCTATGCACTGGCCCACCTGGCTACAGGCCAGACTTGAGAAGGTACAGGGCTTGTGCATCCCCAAATCCTTGGAAATAAACACATTCCAATGCCTAAAGGATGCCCACGGGGTACCACAAGCAGATTTCTGGAGGTATCTCCAACTCTAGGCAGCAGTCACAACTGCAATAAAAATATAGCACAAAACACCCCTGGGAGTTCAGGAGTCACTTATCCCCACATGGCTCACTCAAGACAGGGGAAAGGCAGAGAATATATACCAACAAATGTGGGATGCAGGCCCGTCAGTCAGGGACCAATGCAAGACAGAGTGGGAACGCGAGCTGGGCATCTATATCCCAGAGACTGCCTGGAGATCATGATGGGGTAGGACTCACACTGCCAGCGGAGACATGAAAGTACAACTAATTCAGCTAAAGATTCTGCACAGGTAGTATAGAAGACCTGCATACTTGCACAAAGTAGGTGTTCTGCAGGAGGGCAAGTGCTGAAGGTGTCATAAGGATACTGGGATCCTTACGCACATTCTATAGGATTACCCTAGGATCAGACCTATATGGGACCAAGTCATAGCATACTATACTGCTATCTTACCTACACACTATACCATTGATGTGCCCTTCACAGTCATAGGACTCCCCCACCCAGCTGGAAGGGGAATAAACACCTGTCACAATGGGGCATAGCCGCTGCAATTGTGCTGAAATGATTACTCCTAAGAAACTGGAGAACATCTAAACTTCCCACCTTCAGTGAATGACAGCAGGCAATCAGCCAACTAGCATCCGAGGAGTGCATGTCCTACATTGCCATAGGTGATCTGCCTAGATATGCAGACATTTGGTCAGCATACCTCAAAATGCAGGGCAATGATGGATAGCTACCTGGGTCCCCCAATATCTAAGAGGGGAGTACAAGCGAAGGACACCATACCTCCGAATCAGAGGGTGGATCGAAAGTGGAAGAGACAGGGAAAGGTAATAGGGTGAGATTAATGACACCCACTAATAATATAGCACAATGTTTGTATAATATGTCTATATATAAGTCTGAAAAACCAGTTATGTATACCTATAACACCATGTATCTCTCTTTATCTGACATGATGACTCTATTTGTCTCTGTGTTTTGTTCTGTTGTAAAATTGGAAACTTTTCAATAATAAATTTTACATTAAAAAAAAAAACAAATGTGGTGAACAGATATAATATAACCGAAACTGATTTCTGGAAATATCTCCAGAGCAATACCACCATCATAGCTAAAACTGGCACTGGTAAGCTGGTGACCAACTTGACCTTCTCATTTATAATCACAAAATGGACAGGTCACTCATTCAGAATAAGGGGGAAATATATTATTATCTCATAGCACCATATGTGCTGACACTGCTAAAATGTAAACAAACATGGGAAACTGTGTTGTGAACAGTTATCTAAGAAGCTCAATGGCAGGCTATTATAAGAAAGGCCTACACATAATTTCTGAATATGGGATATCAAGCTATCTAGAAAAACAATTCTTCATTGTTGGTACTGCACACCAGAGAGATTCAAAATGATGTGGCTTATGTCTACATTACAATTCTGGATGTGCAATCAAGATGTTGGTATGCTAACCCATATCTTATGGTCATGCCTTAAACTGACAGTTTTGGGCTGAGATCAAACACTCAGCTCATTGCTGGGTATTATCATACACTCAGACGAAGTCTTCTGGTTATTAGAAGGTGAAATAGACCATCATATGGTCACTCATAACCAGAGAAAATGGCTTCTGTCAGGAGCACCGGAGGCTAAGGGACAGGTCTTATTCAAGTGAAGATCCTGCATACCCCTACATTTTAAGGAATTGCTCACAGCAGAGTACAAGAGCAGCAGGGACGTCAAGTGGCATGTTGGGGTGCATATGCAGAGGTGTCACCAACAGAAGACGGGAGGTAGTGATGCCATTATATAAACCCCTGGTTAGGCCTAACATGTAGTACTGCATGCAGTTCTAGAGGTCGCACCTTTGAAAAGACATTAACAGGCTGAAGTCTATACAGAGAAAGGTGACTATGATGATACAGGGTTTATACCACAAAACGTACAAGGAGAGATTAAGAGTCCTAAACATGTAATCACTGGAGGAGGGAGGGAGGGAGAAAGGGGGCAAGGTAGAAACATTCAAGTACCTCGAGGGCATAAACAAGGTCAAGGGGGGAGACATCTTCCAATATAATAGGGGTACAAGCACAAGAGGGCATGACATGAAATTGGAAGGTGGCAAGTTAAGAGGGAATGTAAGGAAGTTTTCTTCAGAGAGAGGATGGTGGATGCATGGAATGGTCTGCCACAGGAGGTGGTGGGAGCAAACCCTGCAGTTGGATGTAAACATGCATGGGACAAGCTTAGGAGAACCATAGAGGTAAAGTAGAGGGAGGGTCAGAAGCTGTAATCAAGTACAGGGCTAACAGCAGACAAGATGGGCCATGCAGTCCTTATCTGCCAACAGTTTCTATGTTTCTAGAAAACTATCAGAGAATGAAATTATGATTCACCTTTCAGATCATAGCTGACATAGATTCTATTCTATTTGGAATCCCTTTTTAAAAAATAAAGTGCTAGATACAATTGAAATAGATCAATAACTCACAACAACGGAAGAGCAAAGCACTTTTTTTTAGTTTGAATTTTGCAAAACTGCTTCTATTCTGTAATAACTATATTATAGTGTATTGTAGAATGTTCTTATGCATGGAAATCCATCAGGACAATAGTGTTGTTATGCTGCTGTAGCCTCTTAACTTTTTGTTGTTGTGCTGCACTGACTACGTAGCTACTGCAGCATAACAACATGTCTCATGCTCTGTCAATGAGCTGGTGCCATGTGCTCTCCTCAGCCCTAGTTTTATCAGTTAGTGGTGATTTAAAACTGATGGTTGACAGTTGTAGACATGCAGATATGATGAGGCCATACATTATATAAGACAAGGTATGCCTCTCAGTTCGTAAGAAGCAAGTGAATTCATCTCGCGGTAGGCTTGGTGACAGAACCTCTTGAGCTGTGCTGATGAGGTTCTTATGGTCACCACATCAATTGCTCGATGAATTAACTCACTTGTTATGAACCTGGAGGCATAAATTATCCTCTATATAATGTATGTTAGAATGCTGTTAACCTTAGGAAATCATCATTTCCTAAGGTTGTTAACCTATCGATGTGATGTAGAAATGTCGTTAACCTATCGATGCTCGTCACATCGATGATTAACAACTATCGTTCGTGTACGCGATGTGTGCACCTTTTTTAGACGGGAACTGACGTATGAACAGCAGTTAGCTTAAGGACTGAATGGCCATGGCGACTTTTTCAGAAAGTAAGAAGTCGCTTTTACTTTTAAGTGGGACCACACTATAGGGTCATCGTATGGTCCTCTATGGGCAACCGGGTTACTGTTAACGCTTCGAGGCGGCCATGGCGATAAACCTCTCGAGCTTCGGTCTCGAGGTTTACACGGTCGCCCTGGCAACCTCTCGACAGTTAACAGACCAGTTACCCATAGAGGACCATACATTATCCTCTATGTACTAGTAGTAGCTAGACTGTGTTATGTATCAGAACTTGCTCCATTGTCTCTTACTGCAAAAGAGGAAATATGATCTACTTATGTTGCACAATGTTGCATGCATACTGGATCTAATGTTTAGTATCCTATGCATGTAGCCCTTTTTACCCTTTCCTCAATAAAAACAAAAAAAACACTTAAAAAAAGAAAACCTAATGAGTGGATTTTTTTTTTATCAGTAATTGACTTAAATGGAAACATTGAATTAAGTCAGGTGCCAAACAAGAGAAAATAAATGAATTGCAGAAAAGCTTGTGCGTGTTAATACAGGAAGTTTGCAGAATAAAACTGACAAGTTAAGACTATGGGTGCAAGAGGAGGATTAAAACAGTACTGCATTTTCCGAAACTTATTTGGTCCACAGAAAATGCTGATTCTGAATTCACACTGAAGAATGGTGTATCCTTTGGGCAACACAGAGTAAATTGGTGGGTGGGGGCGCGGGGGTAATGTTCTACTCAAAGGAACAATCAGGCATTCCTGAAGTAGTTTCATATACTAACTTTGAGTTTATTGATTGTTTGGTGCTATACTAGTATAAACTAAAGATCGCCTTTGGAGTGGTATGTAAAGTATGCCTCCAAAAACACAAGTAAATGTTTTTTACCATCTGACTGAAGAGCTGATCCAAGCAATAAAAATACACAAGCTAATATTGTTTGGGGACATGAATGCTGACTAAAGGAATATAACAGGCCAACCATTAGAGGAGAAATATGGGACAGTTAGGCTTGTAACAAATGACTCATACTCCAGCTAGGTATACAAAGGACACTGAAAGGTGTCAAAAGTATATTAGAACTTATTTTCTGTTCTTCAAATGTGAATATAATGGTTGCTAAAATCTAATGACCAATCTGAGGAATAACTATCCCATACGTTGCTGGATTAGTTTTAAGAGAACAGATTATGATTTCTCAATCCCCTACTTACAGTACAAGCACCCTTTCAAAAATTTAAATGGGCTAAAATTTAGGGATACATTGAAAAACCTAAACTATACATATTTTGTATGATTTCAGAATAGAACTTACTATTGTTGGAGGCCTACAATTTGCATGCACTGCAGATCTGGATAAAAAACAACTAAAAATCATCTACCACTGGTAAACAATACATTGCTCAGAGTTCTAAGAATTAGGAAAATGTGGGAAAAGACTAAGAATCTAAAGACCCAGAAGATTGGCAGGTCATTAAGGATATCGGAAACAAATGTAATCTGGAATTGAAAATAGCAAAGAAGAATTGTTATAACACCAAAATTAACCAGAATTCAGATCCCAGAAAAAAATTCGAGATTAGTAAAATATTTTACTGCTTCATCTTTCAGTGTGGCCATGCAGTATTTAAAAGACAATCTAGGAGGATCAGGAAAATGTAGTCCAACTCCTAAGCAAGTATTTATTAACTTATCCAATGTAAACATCCTTACAGGCTGTTTGGGGTTGGGTGGACAGTGGAGATATTGGTCAAGGTAACTTCCCTAGTTTTGAATTTAAATGTCTGCCTTTAAAGAAAGTTTATAAACCCTTGAGATTCTTACAATTGAAATCTGCTGGATTTGATAACTTGAAAGGCAATTTCTAGAGAATGGAAGCCCATGAAATAGTCCCAATGGTGTTGTATTTTTTCATTCGGAATATTATGGAAAATTCCTTCTCAGCAGCACGGAAAATTAGTAAAGTAAACTCAGTTCCCAAAGGTGAAATTCTTTAAAGTTCCACTAATTATGGGCTAATATCTCTACTTTTCATACTCTCCAGAGCCCTTGCAAGGCATATCCACATACAGTCCTCAACCTTTCTACAGCCAAATAATTTATCTCGCTTCTAACATGGATTTTGCACTGAAAGTGTTTGATTTTGTAAACCATTCTCTGTTAACTTAGAGACTGAACAAAATACTGTGGGTGATAGATCCCACACATAGTTCAAGTATCAGTTGACTTGGAGAACCCAGATGGTTTCAAAGGCTAGCTCTCTATCCCCCCAAAGAGATTTCACTTGGAATTCCCCAAGGATACTGCTTGGGGCCACTCTTATTTTAAGATTTTGTTAATTTACTCCCTCAAGCTTTGAAATTAACTAGTAGTATAACGTATGCAGATTACACTGTAATTATTGCTTCAGACAATAATTTTGGAGGGAAGTATCAAATATGGAGGAGGATTTACTGGCCTGCATAGCTCCTTTTTTTTAATCCTGCTTGCTGTTAAATGAGAAAAAGATTTGGTGCATGATTTTTTATAGTTAAAACAATTACCCAGAAATAAATGTGGTTTCTCTGAAATCTACAAACATTTGTAAATATGAAGGAATATACATATCTGGGGTTTATCTAGATAATGTGCTGAGTTTTCCTGATCTCTAAAGTTTGGTGATTTCTAAGTAAATAAAAAAATAAGACTTATTTGTAGGTCTGCCAACTGCCTTTTAATGGTGGACAGATAAAAATAGTTCAAACAATGATGCTTTTAGCACTGGAATGTGTCATCTTAATTCACCAATTTACCAATAAATCAGCCCTTGAGAAACTGGACAAGTTTTACAATGAAACTACAAATGTTGAGCTTAAGTGTAAGCCAACAATGTGCCACTGCACACTGCATGAGATTACAGGTTGGCAGTTATTCAGTCATCCATTAAACCATCTTCTTGTGTCAAGTTTTAAACTGGTTTAAAGATACCCCTTTAGTGATACATTTTTATGTTCCCACATTGCTCCAAAAACCACTACTCATTTTTGACCAAGGACTCTGTTGGCCAGTGCTGCAGATACCTGGAACTGAATTTGAATTCCTTCTCAAAATACAAAACCTTTTGCTCGTTTAAAACAAAAATATCCAAGGAAGGGTTTCATTCTTGTAATTGTTATTGTTTTTATTTTCATGGTGCAGCCCTTCTGTTGAAAGTATTATTTTTTGTTGTGTATTTGTGTCGGTATGTGTTTCAATAATTATCAGTGTATTCTATTGGTATATTTACTGCAACAGGCTTTTACTTTAAAATGGAGCTATTGCTCTAATTGTGAATTGTACTGTATACAAATAAAGTTTACCATCAAGAAGGCATCTTGCTGCAGCGCTGGAGTTTTTCCTCTTTTACAGGTATTGTCACCAGTGTACCCTTAATACATCTGGGGCTCTGGGAGGAGGGAGGTTAGGTGGTAGAGTGCTGGTAGTGTGGGGAGCTCACAGACTTTATTTGTCTTTGTGCTTGCGATTCAAATATGGGGTGGGAGGAAGTGGGTGGAGTGATAAGGTGGCTTGGCACAAGTAGATGGGAAGGGATGAGATGTGAGATATACTGCCTGTGTCTACTAATCTTTTTATTTATAGGAAACATCATAGGGACTGGAAGAGTAGGAATGAGATGCAGCTACAGAGTGGTTGTACAGGGTGCTGTGTTTTAAATGGGGAACAGAAATTGTATGTCAGTGGTTGGGGTGGGTTAAACAATTTGAACAGAGGTTTAAAAAACACACACTTTACATAGTTTTCACTA
The DNA here is from genome assembly GCA_016271365.2 of Neoceratodus forsteri. Classification (NCBI taxonomy): domain Eukaryota; kingdom Metazoa; phylum Chordata; order Ceratodontiformes; family Ceratodontidae; genus Neoceratodus; species Neoceratodus forsteri. Next base: position 535,380,956 of record CM057459.1, on the reverse strand, counting down.
GCGAAATTTGGCTTCACAATGCAAAAACTGGGCATAGTGGCATGTTGCTGACACTATAGCTGGTGACACTTCTCAATGCGTAGTCTTTACCAGGTGAAGGTGGGCAGTTTACAAGGTACAAACAAAGTAAAGTGCACCCCATAGTGAAGTGAAGTTGTTTTCTAACTCTGCACACTGCTAATGATGAGATAAAGCAAAAGTTACTATATAGAACTAAAAAAACTAGTGAAATGAAATGTTAATTTTGGAAAGACACTCATAAATGTGTTTAGTTTATTGGAGATTCAGAAATACCTTTGAGTCAGAGACTCCTTTACAAAGGTTCCATGTCACAAATATTACAAACAGAGGAAGACAGGTTACATAACAGTACATCAGTACATAGTCAGGTAGTTATAGTAGCAATTGTGAGGCTAACAGTTAAAAAACTAGGGAAAAGTTAGTGCAAATACACAAAACAAATTGCACACATGTGCAGAGCTAGGCTAGGAGGACACAGGTTGTGGCAGGGAGTGAAGGGGAATCCAGCCACAGCCTATGCCGGCCAGAATAGTGTAAGGTATTTCAGTGGCAATCACAGTGGCTCGAGGACTGTAGGAGGTCTCTGAGAGCGGTTTTGTACAGTCCAAGTCTGATCTCTTTTGTAAGTGGGGTGGGCAGACTGTTCATCCAGGAAGGGGCTCTGTAGCTGAAGGACCTTTGGTATCGGGAGATACGGCAGTGGGGGACGGAGAGGAGTTGCTTACCATAGCCACGAGTATGCTTGAGTGTCAGAGCCAGTCTTATTAGTAGTGTGAGTCCTATGGGGCAGAGGCCTAGGGCAATTTTTTTTGCCATGAGACAGGTTTGGAACCTAATCCTGTTGTCAAGGTTCAGCCAGTTGGTATCGTTGTATGGAGAGCATGTGTGAGTTAGATGGTCACAGCCCAAGGTGAGGTGACAGGCTTTATTTAGGGAGACACGTAGTCTGCTCAGGGCTGATGAGTTCGCCGCCCCATAGATGACTAGGCCATAATCTAGCAGGGAGAGGACAGAGGAGGAGATAGCAAGCCTCAATGCATTTGGGGTAAAGCAGTGTTTGAGGCAATACAGGGGCCTGAGCCACACATTGAGGGCAGTAGATAGGAGGTGGATATGTTGGTGGAAAGTGAATGCAGGGTCAAGTGTTAAGCCTAGGTATCTGAAGGAGTCCACTTGTTCCAGGGGGGTCAGGTTGGCAGTTCGTACTTGAGGGCAAAGTTCCTTTCTAGCATTGAGCGGGTGGGAAAAGTACATAACCTTAGTCTTGCTATAGTTCAGGATAAGACGAGAGGTGAACCTTTTTCAGTGGAACTAAAGGAGGATTGGAGGGAGAGGTGGAGTTGCATAGGGTCAGAGTTGGAGGAATAGAGTACGGCATTGTCTGCATAGAGGAGTAGGTTCCCGGAGCAGGTACTGGGGAGGGAGCTAAGAAAGAAGCTGAAAAGTAATGGTCCGAGGACAGACCCTTGCCGGACACCCAAGAGGACAGGTAGCCTACTAGATATGGTGTCTCCAATTTTGACCTGCTGGGAACGGTTAGACAGGTAGTCAGAGAACCAGCCAATGGCATCCTGAGATAATCCAGTGCTGGTCAGTGTGGATAGCAGGAGTGGGTGGTTTACAGTGTTGAACACCTTAGTGAGATCAATGAAGACAGCCACTGTGATTTGACCTCTGTCTAAAGCAGAGTGGATGTGAGTGGTGAGTTCCAGGAGGGCAGTGGTGGTACTATGACCCTTCTAGAAGCCGTGTTGCTGCATACTAAGCAGGTTGTATTTGTTTAGGTGGTCCGTTAGCTGATCTGAGACTATCCTCTCAAGGGCCTTGGATTGGGGAGGGAGAATGGAGATAGGTCGGTAGTTGTTAGTGAGGACACAGTCCCCATTTTTAAGTATCGGCATGATATGGGCAGATTTCCAGTGGGAGGGGAATTTCCCTAGGCATAAGGAACTGTTTAGTATATGGGTGAGGGTTGAGCCCCTCAGGAGAAAGTCGAAGGAGTTTCAGGTCTAGGTGTCACTGCTATACCGGGAGTGACTTAGTGCTCTTCTGAGATAAGGCTCTGTGCCCTTAGGTGAAATGCTGCACAGGCGAAAGGGTGGGGCTGATGGGGGGGTTGGGGGTGTCAGGGAGTGGGTCAAAGAAGTTTGGGGGGAGAACCAAGCTGAGGTTAGAGAAGGCGTCATTGAAGGCATCGGCCATTCGGGCTGGATCAGCGTTAAGGCACCCATCAACCCTAATCTGACTAGGGGTGGTGTTGGGAGCTTTTCCACAAAGGTCTTTAATATTGTCCCAGAACTTTCATCCTGAGCCCCAGGAGTTGGTTAGGGAGGTCTTGTAATACTCTGCTTTAGCTTTGCACCGGGACCAAGTACATTTGTTCCGAGCCTCTCTATAACTCTGTCTGTCAGCTGGCAGGCCAGTCTCATTGGAGAGGTGCCATAGGGAGTCTCTGGTCCGCATGAGGTCCAGGAGATGTTCAGTGATCCACGGCGCCAGATTACTTTCTGCCACCCTTTTGATGATTGGGGCAAATTTATCACACATGGCGTTAAAGGTAAGGATGAAGAGGTCAAGGGCACGGTCAGTGTCGGGGACCTTCTTAATGAAGGACCAGTCCATAATCCTGAGATATATTTTAAGTTGCGCAAGTTTGCCTGGGCCAAGTTTGCGCCGATAGATTAATCTGGGGGATTTGGATGATTTGCACGTCCAAGAGCAGAGTACAGGGGAGTGGTCACTAAGGGCATTTGGGAGAACAGTAGTACTAGCGATTTTAGTGGGGCAGTTGGTGAATACCAAGTCCAGCAGGGAGGAGGACCCAGTGCGCTGGTTCAGTCTGGTAGGGGATGAGATGACTTGCGTATGGTCTTGGGCAGTAGCGGCATCTAAGAATGGTGCATCAGCTTTGCCAAGCCAGTTAATATTAAAGTCTCCTAGTAAGATTTTCTCAGCTTGTGGCGGAAGAGTGGTCAGGTAGGACAGAACAGAGTGGAAGGCCACCTTCTGATCCCTGGGGAGAATGTAGACCGTGGTGATGAGGAGGGAGGCGGGGATTTAGAGGTTCCCAGTGTAATTTTTTATAGTGAGGGCCTGTGGGCCAGGTTGCAGCTGAGGGGTAGGAAGTAGCTGTCCATGTAGGACCTCTTTAGTGTATACGGCGCAGCCCCCCCAAGTTTACCCTTTTGATCCGCCTGGCATATGTTGTACCCAGTGAGATTTAGCGATGAGTCTGGGGTCAATGGGGAGAGCCAGGTTTCACTAAGCGCAATGATATCAGGCTGGTGCTTGTGGACCCAACCCTCGAAGGAGTCCCACTTTTTTAGAAGGCGACAGACATTAAGGGTGGCAATACATGGTCCGCTAGTTGGATGGTGGGCAGGCGCGGTAGTTGTGGCAGGGCCAGGGTTAGGTTGTATGTTACCTGATGTGACCAGCAGGAGGAGGAGGAAGAACCTGCAGATTGGGTGCCATTTTGAGGCTTTGTGAGGTTGTATGCAACCGCCCAGGGGCCCTTTTGGAGTGGGGAATGTGGGGATAGGGAGGCTTGTTAAGTGGGGTGTGGCCAGTAGTAGGAGACAAGGTGAGGGTACAGGAGACAGAGGTTGGAGTCGGGGATGGCGAGGTTGACAGTGGTTGTAGGGGTAGCAGAGGGTGCTATGCATAGGGTGTTGAGAGTGGGAGAAGAGAGATGGAGGGAGGGCAACAAGATAAGTCCAATCAGCACAAAAGGAGTAGGTGGCTATGGATTCCTAATTAGAGGAGGACTCTGGGGTTGAGGTTAGAGGTGACTGCCAGTCAGGCAGCAATAGAGGGTAAATAAGTGGTGAGTGTCCCAGAAGGGTGACAGGGGGAGTCATTGGATGGGGTAGCTGTAAGTAAAGCAGGAGGAGGAGTTGTAGCATAGCAGCTAGTATGTGAAGCAGTGCCAAGGGAAACCTGCAATAGCTGAGGTGATGCAGCAATGCCCCTGGTGGCTGAGTAGTATAAGCTGCAGATGGAGAAATGGGCTAATTGGTTGCTGAAGCCTCAGGAGCCTTATAAAACATGCTCACAAAGGGTGGTGGCCGGGGGCAGTGGGGAGCCGATGCTTAAGCCGGCCGAGACCTCCCTAGCCCCAGATTCTACCTGTCTTAGGAACATGCACGCCTGCTTCAGTCCTTCTGTACCTGTATGTAGTTCAGGGGTGGGGGAGGTTCACCCAAGACCCTCACGACCTCCAAACTGGACCCTTGTGCCACAGAATACAGGAGCAGCCTGAGGAGAAAGGAGAGAGGTAGACAATTAAATAATATTAAGGCTTTTTGGGGGAGGGGGTACAGGGAGCTGAGTGGCGTGCTACCTATGCAATTTCTCGCCTGGAATCAGATGGCAACTCGCTTCCCTATGTTTGCAGGGAATCAGTTAATTTACTAAGGGGGAGCCTAGAGAATCTGCAGTTTAAATTAAAGCTCACTGTCTATTTCAGAAAGAAATCAGAATTATAGTGCATCAGTAAATCACTTTCTCAGGGTATGGTTAAGGCATTAAGGTACAGATTAAAAGCTCACTATTTCAGAAGGAAATCGGAATTATAGTGCAGCAGTAAATCGCTGTCTCAGGGTACAGTTAAGGTATTAAGGTACAGATTAAAGCTCACTATTTCAGAAAGAAATCGGAATTATAGTGCAGCAGTAAATCGCTATCTCAGGGTACAGTTTAGGCATTAAGGTACATTAACAACCCTAAAAAGCTCACTGGCTACGTAGGTTACTGGTTGTAATTAAGGTGAAGCATAGAATCCTCTTAAAAGTACACTGTTTCGGCACTTACACAAGAAAAATAAACTATCTCCACATCTATGCCGACTGGTAAATGGAGTGTTGCAATTTAAAAATGGTGCCTTCACAAGCACACAGGTCTCCAACTGCGCGGAGCTCAGCACGCCGTTTCAGTCCTTCTGTACCTGTATGCAGTTCTGGGGGGGTGGGGGAGGGTTCACCCGAGACCCTCACAACCTCCAAATGGGACCCTTGTGCCACGGAATACAGGAGCAGCCTTGTAAATGTGTAAACTTACCATTGCGTTTCTGGGATTGAAAATGCAGTTTTATCTCAGAAACATAGAAAAGAGCCAACAGAAGAAGGCTTTGTGGTCTATCGAGTCTGCCTATGAAGTTACACCTCCCTCTGTATGTTTGCCTCTCACTTCTCTCTTTCTTCCCCCTCCTCCTCTTCCCCATATCCCTTGAGCAGCCATTTATGACTACCCCGCCCACTCCTAAAGCACGCTAACATTTTTAGTCACCTCCTCCTTTCCATTGATGTCTCCAATGGATGTGTAGTTAGTCAATAATCCCTCCTTTGATTATTTGCATACAGCTCCTCCCACCCATTAAATATCTAAATACCATCTATTTTCTACAATATGAATAGCATAGGCAGGTTTAAAGAGACTGAGACACTGGTCGAGGAACTATCAAAAACATTAAAATGTATAGTAGAATATTGTTTGGTATAGAATTCCATCTATTTCAAAATGCTGTTGTACCACAGTTTAACGGTCATGGAATCTGACTGTACCCTTCTGTTGTGCAATAGCATTATGAATCCTGTAGATACCGGACAAGTGTGTTTCATTCAGAAAGTGAAAGACCTGCCATGTGCACGTTTCACATAATACTAAACACGATACAAAATACAGAATGAGCAACTTTATGCACGCCCAGTGTGCTCTTCCAGCTTGAGATTCTGATGCCCACGGACCTCTCGAGCTTCCACCTCAAGGTCAGAGGGAATCAGAAACCCTATGTGGCTGTGCTTAGTTGCCTATTCAGTATTCTCTATATACTGCATTTCCATCCAGTTTGGCCAATACAGTATTTCACAGTTATTCTGTATTCATATTCCCTCTTTATTTGTTGCCATAGACAGCTATTTAGAAATAGAATCCTTATCCCTCAGATCTCATTGGCTCCTACAGGTGGTCATAATCCTCTGTTGGCAAGTCATAATTGGTTGTTGCGGAAATTAATTTGAATTCACATGCTGCAGACTATGACATCATGTGTAAACAAGCAGCAAGAATAAATGAAATCTGAAGAACAAATTATTTTGTTTATATATAAATTACTTTAGTACCAGAGAATAAGGTGAAGATAAGAGCAGGAAACAGAAAATAAAGTTAAAATTGTACAAAATTTCCAACGTTTTTCAAAAGGTGTCACAGGTTCTTTAAAGAGTACATCTTAGAAACAATGTTGCATTGTCCCATTCAATCTAATGAATGTTCATAAATTTTGTCTGGTATGATATCCTCATCTGGAGAATCCTGATGCTTATATGCCCAACGCTGAAATTCTAATTTTAATTTCACTGTCAGGTTTCGTTTGCCGACACACAAAATCCTGTCAGTAAAGCTGCATGCTGCTTGAGACCATCTAAAGCCTGCCCAAAGTGCCGATGTTTGTAAATAACACTTGATTTTGTCTTCTTTCTTAAAGGCTCAAAGATCCGTGTTTATAAACATTTATCCCTTTGCTAAAGGTGTGGGGGATCTTGTGCTTTGAACCTGTCTGCCATATTAATGTATGTACAAATGTTTAGTAACTATGGCAAACAGACAGAATTGAATAGTAGGTTAAAATATTTACAAAAGTAAATCAGGCAGCTGAGCACATCACTCCCCCCCCCCAGCCACTGTCCAACCACTACCTCTCCCATCAATGACTCCGCTCCTCTCCTCATTGCAAAAAAAAATGTTTTCCTGGCAGGGGATAAAAATGGAACATCTCTCTCTCTCTCACCCATAGCCTGCTGTACCTCTCATTTCTTGCTTGTCTCCCCCTTCTACTAGTCCTTCTTGCTCCGATTGGTCTCCTCTCACTCTCAACCAAGTCTGCAGCAGCCCATCATAGAGCATTGTTTGCTAAAGACAGATGCCATGTCACTGTGCAAAAAGTTGTTCAAGCCATGCTATCAGGCACTGCCTCCAAATAAATTCAGGGCTTTGGACAAGTCCATAAGGTACAGTGTTTGGGACACAGTTCCAGACATATGTGCAATCTGCTAAAGATGATCTACAGATGGGACTACTGCATGAATTGTAAACTAAGTTACACTGACAGGTGTCGGGATTACGAGTGTCGGTAAACTGTTTGTCAGGATTGTAAGTGTCGGGATTTCATACGGATCCCCATAAAATTAACCTAAGGCAAAATACCAAGGCCTGAGTTACTGAACATTAACCCTACACCAAGCAGCACCAAACCTCTACCCAGATAATCTTGCCACCTTTTCTTTACCAGCATCAAACCCCTCCATTCATCTGCTCTTTCTACCTCCTAACTCTGTGCAGGTGTAGGATCCCATCCAGTCATCAGTCAAAATAAATAGTTAATATATTGATAACAAGAGGTGAGGGAGGAGGGCAGAGGAAGTATGCAACAGGAACTGATACATATAACCATCTGCTTTCATAGTGGAAACTTATCACCTCACTGGTATGTGTGTGATCCCTGCTCTTCTCCTGTGTCTGTCTGTACCCCCCACACACATACATACACTCCTACTGATCTATATTTTTTCTGAATCAATGTTAGTGCCACTTTGTTTTGTTTTATGTGCTACCTGCAGCTGGAAAAATACTACTGACTCCACAAAATGCCTAGCATAGCAGGGCCAAGTGTCAGTGACTGAAGAATGATTTTGCTATCAACTAATGTATATCTGACATAGAAGAGACATTTTTACCTCCACAGTATGTACCGAGAGAACAGAAAAATGGTGGAGATGGTGAAACAGGTATGGGCAGTTATCATGCTAATAATTACTTCAATTTAGATATGCATAGGGTGGCATTGTAAACAGATATATCTGTTTTTGTTTGGACTGTTCCACTACTGCCTCTAACCAGTAGCTGCATCAAAATACATGCTATCAGTCCCACTGACCTGATGAAGGGAATTTACCTCTTGAAAGCTAGTCTCAAAACAGCAAGAGGAAGAAGGTGCTGTTAGAACTTTACTATTCTACTGGGACTTAAGAACTAGAACTCTACTACTGGGACCTTCAATTTAGGGTAAAAACAAATTTAGGGTAAAAACAAACAAGAGTTTTTATTTATTTGTTCTAGGATCACAAATACCTTTGAGCCGAGGCTCTTTTACAAAGGTTCCACGTCATCGGTACAATTGAGACAAACATAAGCAAAGATAACAGTTTATCAGTTAGTGTCTTTGTCTGAGTTGGGTGAAAGGAACTGTTATCTGTGGAGCTAGCTAGGTGAAGAAGTGTACTATGAATTAGGGGAGTGGCTTAGGCAGCAGGAAGCCAGGTGTTTGGATGTAAAACTGCCCTAGATAGCTTTTGCCAGAGAACAGCAAGAGGAAGGATGTGTTGTTAGAGCTTTACTACTCTACTGGGACTATTTTATTTATTTATGTATACATCGGTTTACAACCTTTGAGCCAGAGGCTCATTTCCAAAGGCACCCCATCACATTGAGGACAAATACATAACAGACTTTTGGTTACATCAAATGGGTTACATAGTTAGCAGGCACATGTGAGTCCAGCATTTAAACAGATAAGCCAGTTAAGTTACAGTGGCACATTCTTGCACGAGGTACGAGCAATTAGTATTATAATAGCAGTTCAAACAGAGCAGGTGAGGAATAAATGAGGTGAGGTGTGTTTGCCACCCAGCGGGCATTGTCAGGGTACAGAGAGCTATGACTCAATCATAGACAGGTGCAGCTACACATATTAAATAGTTGGCTTCGAAGTGCAGTTTTGAATTTGGAGATCATGGGGACATCAGAGATGGGGGCAGGGAGCTAGTTGTACCAGGATGGAGCTCTATAGCAGAAAGGCCTCTGTCCTTGTGAGTTCCTGGATCTTGGGACCAGAAAAGTCGGCTTGCAGGAGGTCCATGTACAGACCAAGGGTTGGGCTTGGTGAAGGGAAGCTGTCAGCCTGGGGGGTAATAGCCTGAGAAGAGTTTTTTTTGTTATTAGGCAGGTTTGGTATCGTAGACATTCATCTAGATTCAGCAGTATTGCCCTGTCATAGAGCTGGCATGAATGCATGTGCCTGGGGGCCCCAGTGATTAGCCTGCATGCCTTATTTAGGATGAGGCGGATTTTATTGAGGGCGGTCATGTCAGCAGCACCGTATACTGGTAGGCCATAGTCAACAAGGGATAATATAGATGATGTAACCGCTAGACAGAGGGCAGCGGGGGGCAGACAGTTTTTATAGTGGTATAAGATACCTAGCTGCACATTAGTGGCCGAGGCTAGTGCATCAATGTGGGTGTGGTAGGTGAGGGCTGAGTCAAAGGAGACCCCAAGGTACTTGTAGGAGTGGACTTGCTCTAGTGGTTGTTTGGAGCAGGGGAGGATATGGAGTGGGAAGTTGCTGGCTTTGTTTTGGGGGTGGGCAAAGAGCATTGTTTTTGTTTTTTTTGAGATTAATGACCAGTCTGTGCTCTTTAAATCAGGTTTCAGCATCATTATAGGATAGTTGCAGGGAGTCCTGGAAGGAGATAGGGTTACGGTGGGTGGCAAAGATGACGGTGTCATCAGCATATAGCAGAATTTTTTTAGTACAAGCACTGGGCAGGGTGTTAAGGTAGAGTGAGAAGAGTAGGGCTCCCAGGGTGGAGCCCTGAGGAACCCCTGACCGGATGGGACAAATTTTGGAAAGTGCCCCATTAATTCTGACACATTGGGAGCGGGAAGATAGGTAACCGGTGCACCAGGCGAGAGGCCCAGTAGAGAAGCCAGTGTGGCAGAGGGCATCCAGCAGGAGGGAGTGGGAAACAGTGTCGAAAGCCTTTGAGAGGTCGATGAACACTGCCCCGGCTAGGGTGCCAGAGTCCAGGGAGGAGTGTAGGAAAGTTGAGAATTCAACTAGTGCAGTGCCGGTATTGTGTCCTGCATGGAAACCATGCTGTTCAGGGCAGAGGATGATGTGTTTGGTCAGGTATTCAGTGATTTGCTTGGAAACCAGTTTTTCTAGGGCTTTGGAGAAGGGTGGGAGGATGGAGATAGGTCCGTAGTTCCCGGCAGAGGACCTGTCACCACCTTTGTGAATGGGAGCAACAATGGTGGTTTTCCACACAGTTGGGAATTGCCCCAGGCATAGGAATTTGTTGAGAAGGCTGGTGAGTGAGGCAAGGACCTGATCCAGTACCAGACGGAGAATGCTGGGGTCCAGGGAGTCATCTCCGGGACTATTGCACTTTAATGCTCTGACCAAGTAGGGTCTGGCTTCCTGGGCAGTAACCCTACATAGGTAGAAGTTAGGGCGTTGGAGGACTGGGGCAGGTAGGGAGGGTGGCGGGTCAAAGAAATTACTGGGGAGGACAGAGCTAAAGTCTGTAAAGAATGTGTTAAAGTAGTTTGCAATGTTAGCTGGGTCCATAACGGTAGTGCCGTCAATGGTGATCTGGGATGGAGGAGGGGAGCATGCGCTCCCATTTAATTGTTTAACATTATCCCAGAAGGTTCGGACACACCCCCAGGAAGAGGTGAGAATGGCCTGGAGTGGTCGGCCTTGGTTTTTCGGATGGTCCAAGTACACTTATTCCATGCGGCATTGTAGGCTTGTCTGTCAGCCATCTGGCCTGTTTCTGTGGCAAGGTGCCATAGGGTTATCCATAAGCCTGAGCAATTGTAATAGGGCAGGAGTAACCCAGGGCGCATTATGTTTTTTGGTTCAGGCAGCCATGAAGGGTGCGAAGAGGTCGCAGGCTTTCTTAAAGTTTTGGGAAAAGAAGGCAAGGGCAGTATCTATGTCAGGAGCGTGGTGAATAAAGGACCAGTTTATCTGGGCAAGAAATTGCTTGAGGTTTTTCAGCCCACCTGGTCTGAAACACTGGTGGAGTGTGGGATGGCTGTGATTTGGGGTGAGGGGGTCACCCAGTGGAATAGGATAGGGGAATGGTCACTGAGTGAGTCAGGGAGGACCTGGATATCCAGGATTTTTTGGGGGCAGTTGGTGATGATAACATCTAGGGGGGTGCTGTTACCTCTCTTTGGGTTTACTCTTGTGGGTTGGGAAATGAGTTGTGTCAGATCAATGGCCATGAAGGAGTCCCGGGTGGTGGAGGAGGCGGCCCTCAGCCAGTTCACATTCAGATCCCCCACAACTACTTGTTCTGCCTTGTGAGGGAGGGTGGCAAGATAATCAGTTAAAGATACCAGTGCTGGGTTTTGGTTCTTTGGGGGAATGTAGGCAGTGGTGAGATAAAGGGGGCCCCTGGAGGGGTCTGGAGTAAGTTTAAGGGTAAGGGCCTGTGCCCCGCTTGCAAGAGCCAGAGCAGGGAGTGCTTGACCAGTGAGTGTATCCCTGGTATAGATTGCACAGCCACCCCCACATTTGCCTACATGATCCTGCCAGTATAGGGTGTAACCAGGGAGGGAGACAAAGGAGTCAGGGGTGGACTTTGATAGCCAAGTTTCCACCAGCACAATGATATCTGGTTTGTGCCGCATGACCCAGCATTGGAGGGTATCATATTTTTTCAATATGCTGCATATTTTCATGGAGGCAATGCTCAGACCGGGGAACCCACCTGGTGGGCTGGTCTGGGTGGGGCCTGGGTAAGGATGTATATTGCCTGTTAAGAGTAGAAGGAGGACCACAGCTCTGGCCAAGGAGTGGTGATGTGCAGGCTTCCAATAGGTACGTGGGGATGGGGAAGGGACCTTCAGGGAACTGGGGATGGGTAGGGTTTTCCAGGTTGGAAAGGTGAAAATGATTAGCCACCAAAGTGAGCCTGGGTAGGTGGTGGGGAGGTACCCAGGGGATGGGTGCTGTGGGCCAGTGCACATGGTCAGTGTAGGGTGGGATCGTACTATGTCAGGGAGAATTGTTGGAGCTGGTACCAGTGAGCCGGGGGGATGACTGGCTGGTGGGATGAGGGTACTTGAAAGTAAATGAGGGGGAGGCATTTTAGGAGGATGTGAAGTAACATAGCTCTTGTGATATCAGTAGGTCAGAAAGGTAGAAGTATTAAGGTTGTCTTCCAGAAAGCGTGGATACCACTTTGGATTAGTGGTAGTGACACAGACTCTGGTGGACAGGGACAAGGTTCGAGTCTCTGCTAGGGCAGCTAGAAAAGAGACCTGGGTGAGAGCAGTGATCCACGTTCTAGGGATGTGATGCAGGCTGGGTTGAAGCTGAAAACAGGGTGAGAAATAGTGACTCCTAGTGGTCACTGGGCATAGGTTTGGTGGTGTGGTCAGGAGGTAGGGCTAGCTGTGGGCTGGGCACTGGGAAAAATGCAGGTAGGGGTGAGTTGCAGAGGAGAGAAGTGGCACAGGATGTTAGAAGGGTTCCAGGAAGTTGGGGGGGGTGGAAGTCAGGTAGTGGAACCTGAGGGGGGAGTGTGTGGGTCCCTCTAGTGGCTGGCAGGTATAACCTGCAAATGGAAAAGAGGAGAGGAAGTGAGGTCATAGGGCAGCACCTATATAAGTAGTACTGACCCAGGGTGGGTGGGGCAGTTGATGCATGCAGCATGTTGACGGGCTAACCCCCCCCCCCACAAGGGTGCATCTTTGGAGGTACTGTAAATTACCACTTGGCACCTGCTGAGAAATCTGTTCCTGGAGTGAGCTCAATAAGACTGCAGGCAGCTGCTCTCCCCTCTACTCCCAACCTGTCACCCCCCACTCTTAGCCACTTCCATTTTTATAGGCACAGGATTTGACTGACAACAGGAACTTCCTGTTTGGGCGTGATCAAGAAGGCATAAAAGACTCACCATCCTAGAAAGAAAAGAGTAGCTCTCCATCCCCCCTAGTTGCAGGAGTTCTGAATGAGCAAGTAAGAAGGAGACTACTGTGGAACATAGGAACTTCCTGACCCAGAACAGGAAGTGAGGAGGTTTCAGGCCACAGAGGCAGTAGGAAAGTAGGGAGAAAAAAAAATAAAATATACAAAATAAAACAGAGAGAGGAAAGAGTAAGCATACAGAACAACAGTTGAGGGGCCACAAAGAACACATGATTGGAGTGGTGCAGTGCAGTGGCTACAGAGCAGCTGTCTTCCAGAAGACGTTCTTGAGGATATTGTGTTGTCCCCTTTGCAGGCACCTCTCTGGGCTGAGGGATGAGGTTGCTCATCTCCAGGCTGAGTTTGCCAGGATTTGGGGCACCTCCTCTCCCACCCAGGGACCACCAGAGCCACCACCGCTGCCACAGAGGTTGCCAAAAAAGAATGGTTGGACCAGAGTGGGCTCAGGGACAATAAAGTTGGTGGAACAGAGGTGCATCCCTCCAGCTGTACCTTGCCGCAATTCATACGCCATTCTGGCAGAGTGTGGTTCCTCTATGAAGACATCCACAGTGGAGACCAATGAGGATGCTGGGAACCTCCACAAATGAGAGCCATAGGAGGGTGGCATGGGACCCCACAGGGGAAGGAAATGACTTCTGGTGGGGGACACCATTGTTAGGAGGGTAGAACTGGGGGAGGGAGGAGAGGGAGGTAAGGTGCCTGCCTGGTGCCATGGCTTGGAGGGACAGGGAATGAATCTTCAGGATCACAAGAGAAGCTGCAAGAAGAAGGGAGATGGATGTCAGTGTCCCCCTATGGACAAATGACCTGACTGGGAAAGGGATCAGAGCAGTTCAGGAGGAGTTTGTGGAGTTGGAGAGGGGACTTAGACAAGTTGCACACATGGTAACCTTCTTGGAGGTGCTGCTGGTCTATGGCATGAGTGAGGCTAGGGTGCTCTACACCACAGGATTCAATCAATGGTTGAAAAACTAGTGCAGAGCTCAGGGTTTTGGCTTCCTTTAGGACTGGGGGTCCACCTGGAGGGATGCAGGCCTATACTGGCACAATGTTCTGCATCTGTCCTGGAGGGGAACCAGCATCCTAGGTGATAGGTTTAAATGCTTCACTGGCAAGCATTTAAACTAGTCAAGGGGGAGGCTCTGAAAATGAGCAGGGAAGCCCTAGCTTCCCCCCAAAAAATCAGGCTAGTTAGGGAGGTAAACACCAAAATAGAAAAGTCAATAGGGAGAAGGGCAGGGGTAAGTGGAGAAAATACAAAAGCAGTAAGGACATGGCTGGGGCAAAAAGGGGTAAGGCCATCAAATTGGAGGGTAATGAGTACCAATGACCATAGGCTAGGTAATAAGCTCCCTGAGCTGGTGGATTTAATGGAAGAGAGATGCCTGGATATGGTGGCAGTCACAGAAACATGGTACACAGAGAACCATGACTGAGATGTCAACATACCAGGGTACACAATCTACAGGAGGGACAAGAAGGGTAGTAGAGGAGGAAGAGTAGCTCTCTACCTACAGTCCGGGAAGGCCTCATTAAACAGGAAGACCTTGAGGCAGGCCTTAAAAACCTCAACCAATGATGCTTTCTGAATTGATGGAGAAAGTGAATTCCACAGGATGGGGCCGGCGATACTAAATGCTTTGTAGCCTGTGGTTGAAAGCCTCATCCTGGGAATCACCAGGAGGCCCCTAGAGGAGGACCGAAGGGAGTGGACCAGGATGGCACTTGTAAGAAGGTCTGATAGGTAACCAGGACCCTGCCCACGTAAGACTTTAAAGGTGAGCAAGCCTGCCTTAAAGAGAATCCTCCACCTTACTAGCAGCCAGTGCAGATCATGCAAAACTGTGGTGATATGACAGAATTTTGGCTGCACAGTTAGCAGCCTAGCAGCCACATTCTGTACTAGCTGTAGCCAGTGGAGGTTGCCCCCAGAGACCCTGAGCAAACGCTCATTAGAGTAATCAAGTCTGGATGTCACAAAGGCATGCACTAAGGTGGGGAGGTCCATAGACAGAACTAGGGCTTGACCCTGGCAATATTCCCAAGATGATAAAAGCTTGTCCAGACAATGGATGACAGCTGAAAATCAAATGACAATCTGCTGTGAAAGGTCACACCAAAGTTTTGCACCATAGAGGAAGTCCTCAATGGCACAGATACCAGGAATAAGCTGACTTCAGTGCCAGAAGGCAACCTGTTCCATCTTCTGTTCAACTCCACCACCAGTACCTTTGTTTTGTCAAAGTTCAGTTGCAACCAGCTTGAGGACATCCAGTCATTTATCTCCATGAGGCAGCTGTTTAGTACTTCCACTGCACTAGAAGTTCCCAGGGCAAAGGAAAGATACAGCAGGCTATCATCGACATAGCAATGAAAACCCAAGCCGTACTTCCTAATGAGCTCACCCAGGGGCAGCATGTACACAGCAAACAAGATTGGTGACAAGACTGAACCCTGAGGTACTCCACACAACAGGAGGCTGGAGGAGGAGGAGAAATTCCCCATCACTACTCATTGCCTCATGTTCATAAGGTATGACTCAAACCAGCAGATGGCAGAGCCAGTGAGCCCACAAAATTCCCTCATGTGGTTAAGCAACACACAACAGTCTACCGTGTCAAAGGCTGAGGATAGATTGAGAAGGATTAGAATTGTCCCCTCCCCTTGATCTCTAGCCCTAAGGAGATCATTATGCACCCAAAGCAATGAGGTTTCTGTACTATGCCTTGCATGGAAACCAGACTGGAATGGCTCATAGTGATCGAAGGCTATGAGGTGCTCCTGAAGCTGTTGTACTGCAGCTTTCTCAAAAACGTTTCTCAAAAATTGGAGGTTGGAGATTGGATGGTAATTTGCCTTGGCATCAGGGTCTAATGATGTTTTTTTTCAGGAGGGGATGAACCAGCACCTCCTTCAAGGCATTTGGAAAAATCCCCTCCATCAAAGAACACTGGACAATCAAGGCAAAAACTGGTCCAACAGTGTCGACACATCTCATCAAGAAATGCATTGGCACAGGGTGCAGTTCACAATATGTGTGCTTCAACCCAGAAGCAACCCGAATGACCTCTGACACCTCCACTGGTTTAAACTCCCCCCAACTGGGGGGAGCAGTCCCCAGACAATCCAGATGATCACTGTAGGCCACTGTAAGGCTCACTGGTGGCATGCCCTGCTGGATGGTGGACACCCTGTCCAAGAAGAATTGAGGGAACTCTTTGCACAAGGTGTCGGAAAATGTGTTTTTTGGCTGAAGAGAGGGTGGATTAAGGAGCCTGTCTGCAGTCCGAAAGAGCACAGTCAGTTGATTATTCCCGGCAGCAATCTTTCTGGACAGGAACTCTGCCTTCTTACCAGTGATTGCCCCATGATACTCACAATAGTGTGAGCAAAGGGCCAATCTATCTACCTCCAGGCAAGACTTCTGCCAGCAGTGCTCCAGCCTCCAACCCACAATTTTCATCACCTTGTGCTCCCCATCAAACCAAGGGGACCTCAGTTGAGAAGATCTTGGTTATACATGGGCTGGTGAGAGGAAGTCTTATTGTGTTCAGCGAGGTAGTGCTGTGGGGGGAAGGGAACTGTGTTAGGAACTAGCAGCAGCAAGCAAAAGGCAGCCTTTTCTACTTGAGAAGCACTAGTGCTGTTGTAGTCAGTGTTTTGTGTGAATTTATTTTCCTGTTGCATCTTGTGAGTCCCAGAAATTCATGTTGTGTATTGTTTGTGTAAAAAATGTGGTGTCTGTGTACCTTAGTAACATCTTTTGTTAAGTGTTGTGCTAAGTTCCTAAATCTACACCCATACTGTAACAAAATGCCCATGAAGCAATGGTCCTGTAAAGTATGAGTTACCAAATGGTGAACAGGCATGGAACCCCTCCTATCTCAAACCTCCAAACAAATCCACCTGGCAGCAGCTCCAGATGCAACTTAGGGGATCCTCGCCACCCTGATCAGGCACGGAACCACAGTAGCTCAAACCTCCAAACAAATCCACTCAGCAGCAGCTCCAGACACAACTAAGGGGATCCTTGCAGCCCTGATCAGGCACGGAACCCACCCCCGACCGCGAGCCTCCAAACAAATCTATTCAGCAGCAGCTCCAGATGCAACTTAGGGGATCCTCGCTGCCCTGATCAGGCACAGAACCCCCCTACCTCGAACCTAAAAATAAATCCAGTCTGCAGAAGCTCCTGATGCAACTTAGGTATGGGACAAGTCTTAAATATTTGAATTTGGTACCCAGCACTGAGGGCTCACCACTTGCCTCCCGGACTGATTTTCCTTTCTGTGCAGGCTTCCTATTTAAACTGTGCTGCTCTAAATGCATATTGCTACAGATACAGTTGATTTTAGCCTGCTTTAGCTGTATTTATTTATTTAGTTATTTTTCTTATACAACCAAGCTAATTTAAGTGACTCTTCTAATTTGTTGAACTCTTAGCCCCTGATGTTTAGTCCTTTGTCCTCACTTCCCCCCCCATAGCAGCCAGCCAGTGACTTGTGTCTTTGCTTCACCTCTAACTTCCCCCTGTTCACCTTAGCTTCTGCACCCTTATTTGCATCCCCAAACTGCTTTTTTCTTTTTTTTTATTCTGTCCAGCCCTCCCTTTCTCCCTCTGATAAAAACCTCTGCTTTTAATTTTTTTCAGGTGATCCTCGCCGCCCTGATCAGGCGTCACCCCCTACCTCGAACCTCCAAATAAATCCACTCAGCAGCAGCTCTAGATGCAACTTAGGTATGGGACAAGTCTTAAAGATTTGAATTTGGCACCCAGCACTGAGGGCTCACCACTCGCCTCCAGGACTGATTTTCGGCCCTCCTGCCCACCCCCACCCAGCTGCTTAATTAAATAGACCTTCTCCCCTCCCACTATCTGCCAGGTGCTCTCCTATTGGCACATTAACTGACTGGTCGGATCTGATTGATACTCAAGCAAGGCTGCCAGGGATCCTCTTCTTGGCAGCAGTCTCCTGCTTGAATTTCCCCAGTAACTTACTTCTTGCTCTTTAGGTGTGATTAAAAAAAATTCAACATGAACATTATGAAGGATTTTGGCACTACCTCTTGCCACCAAATTGGCCTCTGCATCCTATTCTCCATCTGTTGCATTAGTCCTAGTGCTGGCTCAGACAACAACTGGTGTTGCAGTAGTTTGCCATCTCACATTAATATGGGGTGTAATTTTACATATGGTACTGTACTCAGCACAAATCAGCTCCCCCCTCTTCAGCCTGCATCTTTCGTGCAGCACTCCCTCCTCTTTTCTGTCCAGGTGCTTCTTTTTGCATCCATGGGGGGCATCGGATACCAGCCTATTAAATCCTCAGCTCCCCACCACCACACTCACAGGAAGGGACTGACTAAGATTTTCAGACTGCTTCTGATTACTATTAAAAATATTCTACTGATCCTCCTAATCTGCTCTGGCGATGTCGAACTTAACCCTGGCCCACCCTCTTCTATCTTCTCCCCTTCAGAAATAGCAAACCTAAAGGGGTTAAGAATTCTTCATGCCAACGTCTACCATCTCTTAAGAAAGCTGGACCTAATCCAAACCTCGATGAACCTCTCCACCCCGGATGTATTGGTTATCTCCGTGTCATGGCTTAAACCCTCAACCCTGGACACTGAAATAAATCTACCTTCCTATAAAGTCTTTAGAACAGACAGGCGGACCAAATGGGGCAGAGTTGCTATTTATGTACATGATAAGTACTGTGCTTCTATCATCAACTCTACCTCCGAGCCTAAAAAATATGATAGTCTTTCCATCAAATTACAACTGCATCCTCCCAAGCCATTCAAGTTATAGCATGTTATAGACCCTCATCGGCTGGCCTAAAGATCATTCAGCATCTGAGCACCCTGACTGGCCCTGCAACCCCTGAGGTCATAGTCGTAGGTGACCCAAATCTTGATTGGTACTCTGCCTGTTCTAAACCTCTCAAGTATCTGTGGGATGCCTTTGATCTCCATCAACTCATTATGGAACCTACCATACCAAACATTAAAAATCCAGCCAACAGCTCTCTACTCGATATTATACTGGTTAACAAACCTCATCTGATCTCTTATGTGGAAGTGCTCTTTAGTGATCTCAGTGACCACTGCATCATTGCATGCATAAGGTCCCTGCCAAAAAATTATCTCTTCCTCCATATGTATGCAAAAAAGGTGCTGACATAATTTTGATATTTCTGCCTTCCTTATTGACTTACAACATTCTAATTGGCAAGAGTTCTATTTTGCCCCATCCTTGATTGAAGCGTATAATATTTTCCATAAGATCCCTACGGATGCAATCAACTGGCATGCTCCACTGGTAAAAATCTGTACAAAGAAAATCTCTTGCCCCAGGTTTTCTACTGACCTTAAATTGGTTCTTCTGCATAGGGATGCCCTATGGAAAAAGGCACAGAAAACTAAGCTCCCTGTCGACTGGGCTTCCTTCAGAGCTGCCAAAAATCAATGCACTAAGCTTGTAAGGGCTGCTAAGTCCAGTTACTATAACACCAAACTAAATGCATCTATTCACAGCCCATCCACCTTTTGGAAGACCCTCAAAGAGGTTGAAGGTCATAGGACATCCAACACCTGCCCATCCAAGATCTCTGTCAGCAATGTAACGCTTACAATAAACATGATATTCTGAATGGGTTAAACTACCATTTTGCCACAGTTGGACTAGCCTTTGATTCCTCCCCTGCTAATGCTCTGAGAAACTATCTCTATGGGCAGGACAAGACCCCCCCAAAGGCTGTGCCATCCTTCTCCTTCATCCAGGTACCCATGAAACAGGTTGAAGACATGCCAATCAATCTAGATACTAGAAAAAGTGTTGGTGCAGACCTTACAGATCCTTACTTTTAAAAATCAGCTACCATGTCCTAGCCATCCCCATAAACCCACATCTTCAACATGTTCCTTATGCAGAGCACCCTTCTGGACAGTTGGAAAACTGCCCATGTTGTCCCTTTGTTCAAATCTGGGGATCTTGCTGACCTCAATAACTATCAGCCTATTTCTGCTTCCCACCTTGTCTAAAATGTTGGAAAAGATTGTCAACCTACAGATTAGAGACCATCTAGAACTGCATAACCTACTCACCCCTATACAATCTGGTTTCAGACCTCAACTTAGTACTGTATCTGCACTTGCAAAAGTCACTAATGACGGGCTTAATGCATTGGACAATAAACTCTTTATAGGTGCCTTATTCTTGGATCTAAGTAATGCATTTGATACGGTGGACCATGTTTTCGTGTTGGATGCCCTTCACAACTTAGGCCTTGATTGTACCTCTCTCAGGTGGTTTGAAAGCTACCTTGTTGGAGGACTACAGCAGGTAAAGTGGAAGGAGACCTTTCCCCAATGCAAACCCTTCATAGAGGTTTACCACAAGGCTTTATTCTGGGCCCCTTCCTCTTTGCCATCTATGTAAATAACATACATGCTGGCATCCATTATGCTGACATCCACTTATTCACCAGTGACACTGTCTTATACATCTCTGGACCCACCCCTGATGAAACATGGTCAGACCTCCAACTCAAGTTCAACCACCTTCAGAACAACCTATTGCAACTTAAACAGCTACTCAATGCAAAAAAACAAAGGCTATGCTCATCTTTTCTTTTTTGAGGTCTATCCCTACTAATGTAGTGGGTGTGCAAACCTCAGTTACCACTCTCCTCAATGAACCTCTTGAATTAGTACATAAATTCAAATACCTGGGGATGTAGAATGACCACAGACTGTCCTTTCTGGACCATATTAAAGAACTCTCCAAAAATCTCAAACAGAGGCTTGACATATTCTTCCATATTAAGCACTTGCTAATGTTAAAGGCTAGAACTAGAATTGTACAATCTACCTTCCTCCCCTTACTTGACAATGGGGATATTCTCTACGAACAAGGGAACAACACAGCTCTAAAAAATCTTGACATCTTATACCACCGGGCCCTAAGATTCATATCGGGTGCTCCCTACATTACTCACCACTATTCCTTATATGCCCTAGTTGGCTGGACCTCCCTCAGTATAAGACGATACAAAAATGCAGCTATATGGACTTATCATGCTATCACCAAGAAACTACCCCTTTATATCTCGGACTGCCTCTCCATTTGCTTCACTGGTTCATATGCATTAAGAAGATCTGCCTGTATTACTCTTGTTGTTCCTAAAGTCAAAACTCGGTTTGGCCATTTTCCATTGGCTACTTCTTCCCTACCCTTTGGAACAAGCTCCAAAAAGTACTACAAATTACCACCTCACTTCTCTTAGGTACTTTCAAAACCTTACTGCCCAGAACAGCTACAGAAATTTGTAACTGTGCTTCTTAAAACTCCCATGCAAAAACTTCTTCCATCTATCCCTTACCCTAGGCCCACTTTACTATAATTTCCTACTGCTTTTTATCTTATATAAAGGTGATCTTGCTTTCCTGCAGTTTCTGGCCTACATGGCTGGTGGTGCCTCACCTAGCTATTGCCCCAGGCTCTTCCCCTATGATCTATCTCTGTTTCTCCACTCCGAGAGGTTGTCTTGCCTCCCAGCAGATCTCTGCCCTCTTGGCTATTGGTTTGCTGCCTTGCCAAGCAAATTATACACTACCTATAATTGACAGGTACTTCTAGCTAATAGAACTGCTATCATATTTTGTTTAAACCAATCTGTTTATATCCTAACCAATCTGTTTAAATAACAAATTGTTATGTTGTAGCTGTTTGGAATATCCACTTTATGAGGATGTATTGATTTGTACTCCAATGTCATTCTGCCACATATGTAATTTTTCCAGGTCCATCCTGTAAATGAGTTCTTCTCAGCAATGTTTCACCTGGCTAAATAAAGACTGATTGATTGATCGATTGATTGATTGACTGATTGGAATGCAAAGTTACAAGGTATGGAGAAGTTACAAGGTGAATTTGACCTTCTCGAATTTCTGCTGCAAATTCTTATAGGATAACATTGCAGCTTCAATAAGCTGTAACTTCATCAATCGTTTGAAGTGAAGCAACAATCTGTATATAAAAAAAGGTCTTAATGAGTAATACAAGGCTAAGTCCCTAAGAAATACCAACTGAAAATATACCTATAAAAAAAATAACAAAAAACTAAAAATTCCTGTAGGATAGCATTGCAGTCTTAATAAACTGTAACTCAGTCAAACATTGCAGTTAATGGACAAGCTATATAACAACAAAAAGATCTCAATGAGTACTGTAAGAAGAACATGTATTATTTATGTATGTATTTATTTATTTGAATTTTGGTGTCTGGGTAAGCTCACCGAGATGAGATGTCCCAAATTAAATAACAGATTAATTATACATGGTTGTTTCTACGTACACAAATAGTTGTCATACCAACAAGGGTTTAGTTACAGAAAATGGAATTGAACAAGAACATTCATAAGTACTATATTGGTGGAGAATAAATGCAAGATACATATAGACAATAGATGTGACTAATTTACAGCAGCAGTCATATTGTGATACGTTGTCTGGCATAATATAGCCCCCAAGGATTGTAGAAGTAAGTGGAGGGCTTAGATTCAGTAGAAGCAATTGCAGTGGGAAGTTGCCCAAAAGAGAGATTTAAGAGTCTTTTTAAGCTGTGGCATGGTAGGACAGTCCTGGAATATTGAGGTCAGGGAGTTCCACAGATGTGGAGCTGAGTAAGAGAAGGACTGTTTTCCAATTTCATATTGCACTTTAGTGACTTCCAGCACTGGGAAGGCTGAGGCTTTAAGAGGTTGAGCAAATTGTTTGCATTGGATTATGCCACAGAGACTTCAGTAGAGCAGCTTCAATAACTTAAAGGTGAGGCAATACAGGGGATACCACAATCTGGCTTTAAAGGAGGGCCAACCTAAGATAGTTAGCATTGTATAGTGGTGGGTTTTGAGGTGGACGCTTGTTGCAAATCATCCAATCCTATGGTAGAGTGTTCTTAGCCTATTGAGGTTGGGTTTACATAAGGCCTGAAGTATAGGGGAACCATAGAATAGGAGAGGGAGGAGGGAGCTGGAGGCAATAGTGCTACGCACCTATTTGGACAGGTAGGGTGAAAGTCTATATAGTAGCCCAAGCTTTTGATTAAGCATTTTAGTCAGAGCATCGACATGAGGTTCAAAGGACATGAATTGGTCTAGGGTCATTCCTAGATATTTAAATGTCTGGACCACCTCTAGCTTGGCTCCATTGCAGGTAGTGATTTTAAGTAGATCTTGCCTGTCTAAGCCAAGATTTTTGTTACTGAATAGCATTGCCTTTGTTGTTTTGGCATCAAGTATGAGTTTGTTGGCTAGAAACCAACTTCATAATGAGTGGAAGTCATTCTGTAGCTGTGCATGTCGGTGGAGGACCTGTAAAGTATGACATCATCAGCGTATAGCTGTATTGAGGCACCAGCACATTTATGAGGCAGGTCATTGACAATTAGTGAAAATAGAAGTGGGCCAAGTATGAATCCTTGGGGTGCCCCAACCATGACTGACCTGGGGGGAGAGATCTTGCCTTACCATTTGACACACTGCATTCACCTATTCAGATAGTTCTGGAACCAGTGGCAAGAGAGATCATTCATGTCACAGTCCCATAGTTTTTTGAGTAACAAATTATGGTTGACCAGACTGAATGCTTTTGTAAGCTCTACAAAGATGGCCCCAGATGCCATGGCAATATTTATGGCATTAAATATATCACTAGTGATGCATACTAGGGCTGTATTGGTCCCATGATTTTTGCAGAAGCCATGTTGGAATTGAGTATGAGCATGATTCCGTTCAAAGAAGTCTAATAATTATTCATTTAGTAGCCTCTCCTGTATCTGGACAACTGCACTGAGGCGAGATATTGGTCTATAAATTTCTATTTTGTCCTTGGGCCCCCCTTTGTGTAAGGGCACTACGAGAGCCAATTTCCATTTCTCAGAGATGGTTCTGGCAAAGAAAAACTTACTAATAAGGTTCCTAAGAAGGGTGGCTATAATTGGTATGGCAATTTTTAAGAACTGTGGATCTAGAGAGTCAGAGCCTTGGGATTCTTCACTTCTAAGTCTCTTTAGCTGTCTAAGAACCTTAGTTCTGGTAACTAATTTAAGGTGGAACTGTGGTGAAGCTTTCTTGCCAGGTGACTGCAGTAGAGGGGATCTGGTGGTATCTGATTATTGCTGCTGCTGGGAAGGATGTGGGATGTTGGGGTGGGAGGGAGGAGGGACCTTAAATGTTTCAATATCAGTGAAGAAGTAGTTGAAACCAGAAGCAATAGCTTGGGGGCTGGATAGGACCTGAGTATCAAAGTGCATTTTGTGAGCAGGGACAGAGGTTTTCCCATGGAACAACTAGTTGATCTGGGTCCAGAAGTGCTTGAGGGAGGAGATAGTCTGTCTTTGCAGGGACTTAAGGTAAGACTGTTTTAAACTTTTCAGTCAAGTTTTGCTGGTGTTTCGGAGAGATCTGTAAAAGTGCCAGTCAGAGGATAGATCTGATCGTTTATATCAAGACCAAGTCTCTGAGCCTGAGAGGTCGTCATAATTTACTGTCAAGCAATGGTGCATGGAGGCCCTTAGCCCTCCAATATCTCGTGGTGGCATGTCAATTTACAACATTAATGAAGTGATGTACAAAATAATCTAAAGTCTATTCGACACTGGGGAGGTTTTTCATTGGACTCCAGTCTACCTCTTTGAAACTTGTAATGAAGGCTGATTCTACAAAGTTGGAGAAGTCAATAGCCTCTATATATTTGGGTGGGTTGTGTGGAAAATTATTTTTCCATATGCAGTAGACCAGATAGTCTACTGCATAATGCACCCAGAAAAATTGATGGGGTACACACAGCTCAATAAAATTACCTCCCAAATTCAACATGGTGTCACATCCACACTTTAAGTCCAATAATCATCCAAAATGCATCTAACATGTATCTCTTCCTGGACTGCAATTATGCCAGAACTCAGACAAATCTGGAAAACATTGACCGGTTTATGCCTAAAAAAAAAAAAATGAATTTTTGCCCATGTAAAATCAAACCCCAGGAGTTAAACTGAACAATTAATATATGTTTTCTTTGACGCGAACCTAACAAAACAAAATTGGAATGAAGCAGACAAATCTCTTTCTAGATTGCTCAAATTCCCTTAACCCTGCTCAGAGCAGGATGTTAGCATGGTTCTTAACCAATACACTTGCCTTTAACTGTATTAACAGCAGTGTAGATGCAAGCCATCCTGTTACACAGTTTAAGGCAACCACAACCACATCACAGTCTCTGTTTCTAGCCCCAGGAATCACTCAGTATGATTAAACTAATGCAGTCAGCCTTCAGTGTTCAACTGCCATTGAGAGAATGGAATTTATCTAAATGATAGAACTCTCATTGGCTCGTGCCAATTTCAAACTGCTTCCCCTAGTATCTGCTGCACTTTGAAGTGCTTAGATTAATTTCAGACATCTCAAAAAGCTCTCCTCAACTTACTTGTATTGCTTTTATTTGTTATTCAGTCACATTTATACTCTTTTTATTTTACATTGCTTCTCCATCAGGTTAGTTAGTTTAGTTTTTTGGGTTTATTTATTTGTTTTCCAGTTCCTCATCAGTTCCGTGGAACCACAGGGAACCATTGTTTGTGAAGGATTTACCTCAGGAAAAAAAACATTATTTAATACTAATGTTCTGGTTCCTGTTAGGTTCTGTAATGTTATTTTATTTTTTTTCATTTGCTGTTGGTCCTTTTTCCCTGTTAGGAACCAAGCAGATTCTTTAGGGAACCGATCACTTGGGTTTTTTATATATACTTGAAGTTGGTCCTGGAACTGACTATTTTATTTATTTATTTTTGTTGTGCCTGACATCCATGTCAGAAGCACCTAAACAAAAGATAAAGACAGGACTTATTGGGTTCATGAACTGCATTAGCTATAGCCAACTAGTAGCTAAAGCAGATAGGTACAACCTGTGCATTCTGTTTTTGGGACTCAGTTACATACTTAAAAATAGTGAGATTTGTAGGACTTTTGCCTTAAAACATTAAAGAAAGTTAAAAAACTTGAGGAAATGGCCACTCCTTCCTCTCCATCGAAGCCTACTGAAGAGGCCTCTTCTTCTACCAGGAAAGAAAAACCTAAATACTCAGTCGATCCAAAATCCATGGAGAAAGCTGACTCTTCTAAGGCCAAAAGGCCTGTAGAACTGGCTAGTGGACTGGTTCCATCAAAAAGAAAACACAAAGAGAAACACATCACTGCATCTCCTGCTCAGAAAGCAAAGAAGCTCTCAGCTGACAGACCAATGATGCCCTCAGCTGAGGACATTACAAAAACCTTGCAGATTATGCAGGCATTACAAGTTGTGGTTCTGATGACTCAGCCAGATCCATCGGTTCCTTCCTCTGTTCCAGTGACCCAGGAACCGATATATGTCTGTGATGACCCAAAACAAGAGGCAGAAGAGGAGAGGGAATCCATCGAACCCGAGGCATCCCCAGAACAGTACTTCAGATCCTCACTCTAGGGACCAGAGGACTATTCCACTCAATACTCATTTATTAAACAAATGGTTGACACCCTAAACCTCTCCATCAGGAGATGGTGGAGCATGAGGAGGAGGCAGAATTCTTCGATATGATTGGGCTCGCCATAAAAACATAGAAACATGGATTTTGATGGCATGTAAGGACCACCTGGCCCACCTAGTCTGCCAATTTTCCTACCTACTTAAACTCCAGATCCTAAATGATCAGCAGCGTACCCTCTCTTTCCTAGCACTAGGGTTGTCTTCTGTCTATCCCATGCATTCTTGAATTCACCAATTGTTTTAGCCTCTACAACCTCCATTGGGAGGCTGTTCCTTGCATCCACCACCCTTTCTGTGAAACAATAGTTCCTCACATTACACCTGGGTCTCCCTCCCTCTAGCTTCATATTGTGACCCCTTGTTCGTGCACATCTCTTATTTGAAAGATGCTGCCCTCTGGGACCTTGTTGATTCCCCTGAGGTAGTTGAATGTCTGTCATATTCCTCTCTCCCTCCTTTTCTCCAGGGTATATATATTGAGGTCTTTCAGTCATTCCTCATATGTTTTCTGGTGCATTCCTTTCACCATTTTTGTTGCCCTCTTCTGGATTACCTGCATTCTGTCAATGTTCTTCCAGAGATGCGGTCTCCAGAACTGAGCACAGTATTCCAGATGTGGCCAGACCAATTGCCTCCACAGTGGCATCACCACGTCCTGTTTTCTACTGGTGATGCCCCTCTCTATGCACCCAGTATCAATCCATCTCTCTCCACTGTCTTTTCACATTGCTTGGTCACCTTCAGGTCATCTGTTATGCTTACCTCCAGGTCCCTTTTCAATTTTGTTGCTGTTAGTATCTTCCCCCCCCCATTTTGTATTCCTCTCTAGAATTCCTGTTGCCCAAGTGCATGACTTTGCACTTTTGCATATTGAATTTAAGCTGCCCCACTCCTGAGTACTCATCCAATTTGCCTAGGTTTCTTCTCATTTTTTCAACCCCATCTGGAGTGTCTACCTTACTGCAGATCTTGGTGTCATCCACAAAGAGTCCTACCTTCCCTTCCAGCCCCTCCTCAATGCCACTAATGAAGGCATTGAAGAGGACCGATCCCAGAACTGAGCCAGTTTGCTTGGCTCAGGGCCACAAACCTGTGTCAGGACACTCATACTAAATCTATGGATTTCCCCTGTGAGGGTGACTCCCTTTTCTGGGACAAAACAGAAACATACATGAAAAAGGTGGAAGAGTACAAATCCACTTACAGGAGCAACTCTGCAAGGGATAAGCCTTTCACCCTCTATAATTCACAGTACAGGGGAGGCAGGGATAGGGGATCCTACTCCAGACCTTTTTTCAGGCCCAAGCAATGCCAGATGACCAACAGACCAGGGGCTACTTTGAAGGTAGAACCAGAAGGACAATGAGAAGGAACAACCAGGCACCTCAAGCCCAAGACCAGCCCAAGCAGAATCCCTGACAGGCTGATACAAGTTGCCTCCCCCCGCACTGGTAGGAGGCAGTCTGACTCACTTTCTCCAAGCATGGTGCAACATCAGCACTGACAGGTGGGTCTTGAAAGTAGTGAGCCAGAGAATGTCCCTAAGCTTCAAATCACTTACAAAACTGAGTAGCAGAAATGTTGCCCCGGCTATTCCAGCAGAAAGGAATCTTCTGGAGTCAGAAGTTGCAAATCTATTGTTCATCGGAGCAGTGGATCCTGCCCCCCCCCTCCTTCAGAGGGGCAAAGGCCAGATATTACCTCACCCAGATATTTCCTCACCCAGAAGAAAAATGGGGACTGGCTACCCATTCTGGACCTAACACTCCTGAACATTCATGTGTCAAAAACCAAACTTCAGGATGGTCACGTTGGCCATGATTATTCCTATCCTGCAAAAGGGAGACTTGCTGGCATCCTTGGATCTAAAGGATGCCTATTTCCACATCCCAATCCAACCCAGCCACAGAAAGTACCTGTGCTTCAGATTGCCCTCAGGTCACTACCAGTTTGCAGCCATGCCATTCGGTCTAACCTCAGCCCGCAGGGCATTCACAAAAATGCCTGGATGTAGTAGTGGCACACTTGAGAAGGCAGGGAGTCACTGTGTTCCCATACATAGACAACAGGCTAGTCATAGGACAGTCACTACCACACACCAGAGACCCTCCAACTCTCGCCTGGAGCACATTGGACTCTCTGGGCTTCCTGATAAATGGCCAGAAGTCTCAGCTGGAGCCAGTTCAAGTCCTGGACTTCATGCGGCAGAGTTGGATACCAGACAGGGAAGAGCTTTTCTTCCCCAGTACAGAGTAAGCAGTAACCTGCAACTGGCATGATCATTCCAACTAAACAGATCAAAGCCAGCAAGACAGTTCCTGAAATTACTGGGACACATGGCAGCAGCCACAGTAGTAGTGCCAGGCTACAGGTTCCAGATGACAGACATTCAGTTCCACTTGCGATCTCATTGGTCTCAAAGAAGGGATTCCCTGGCCAAGCTGGTGCCAGTCACAAATACCCTGTTATGTTACAGGCCTTGCAGTGGTGGCTAGGCAGCAAGAACCTCATGGAGGGAATTCCCTTCCAAAAGGGGGATCTGTCAGTAGTGTTTACCACCGATGCTTCCCTCCTGGGGGGGGGGCACACATGTTCAACCTCACTGCCAGTGGAATGTGATCTCCTCAGGAGTCACTTCTACACATCAGTCTGTTGGAGCTCAGGGCAGTGTACCTGACTTTTCAGGCATTTGATCCGCACATAAAAGACAAGATAGTGCAGGTTAGAACAGACAACACTACCATCATGAACTACATCAGTAAACAAGGGGAAACCAGATCCACCCTACTGTGCACAGAGGCCATGAAGGTATGGAGTGTGGCCTACTCCCTGCATGTATCGATCCACCATCGATCTGCCAGGAAAAGACAATATTCTGGCATACTCCATCAGCGGGCTCAGCAATAATCATCATGAGTGGTCTTGAATACACGATTACTTCAGTCAGTATTCAAACGGTGGGGTACACCAGAGAAAGCTCTCTTTGCCTCCACAGACTACCACCAGCTGCTAGAATTCTGTTTCAGGCCTCCAAGAAGGGGCACTGTTCCAGTAGATGCCTTAACACTGAATTGGTAGGGCAGATTCCTGTATGCCTTCCCTCCTTTTCCTCTGTTGCTCAGGACTCTGATAAAGCTCAGGTCACAATCAGAAACAATGATCCTGGTGTCACTAGACTGGGCAAGGCAGCCATGGTATTCACTCCTGCTCACATTTTCTGTCTCACAACCAATCCACCTGCCCCATTGGCACAACCTCCTGACATCCTCTCAGGGCAGTATCCTGTACTCCAACTTCAGGGCCCTGTGGTTGAAGGGTTGGCTCTTGAAGACCTAAAATGTTCTTGCCTAAACCTTTCTGAAGTGGTTTTGACTGTGCTCAGGGGCTCTAGGAAGCCATCAACCAGGAAAACGTATACTTCAAAATGGAAAAGGTTTTCTATCTGGTGCTCAGGAAGGGGTATTAATCCCTCCATGTCTGGTCTCCCTGTTGTGCTGGATTATTTGACCCTCCTGCATGCCCTGGGACTCAAACCCTCTACTCTGAAAGTCCATCTGGCTGCAACCTCAGCTTGGCTGGTAAAGACAGGTCTATGGCCTCTCACCTTGTCTTTAGGAAGTTTTTCAAAGGTCTCATTCACCTTCACCCTCCTCTAAGGGAACCAGTTCCAGCCTGGAATCATAGCATTTGTATTGCCAGGCTCAGGGAACCCCCTTTGGAGCCATTGGCAACTGCAGACTTGAAGTATGTCACATGGAAAATGATTTTCCTGGTGGCCATCAATTCAGCCAGGTGAATAAGTGGATTGCAGGCCCTTTGCACAGACCTGAACTATATATCCTTCCACAGGGATAAAGTGGTGAGTAGGACCAATAGGAAATTCCTTCCTAAGGTGGTCTCAGACATTTATCTCAATAAAACCATCACATTGCCTGTCTTCTTCACTGTCAATGCTAGCTCATCTGTGTGAAAAATGCATAGCATGGATATCAAGAGGTCAATAAGCCATTACCTTGACAGGACCAAGGGTCATAGACCAGAACATACCTAGCTGTTCCTCACTTATGGGGAAGTGGGTAAGGGTAAATCTGCATCCAAATGAACCATTGCACACATGATAATAGCTTGCATACAGTTCTGTTAGAGTAAAATTGATAAGCAGGCTCCTCCAGGCCTCAGGGCACACTCTAGCAGGGGCACAGCTGCAAGGGATATTCCTTTATTGGAAATCTGCAAAGCAGCCATGTGGAAAACTGTTCACACTTTTAACAAGCATTACTGCTTGAACGTACAGTCCAGAAGTGATGTCAGGTTTGGCACAGCAGTTATCCACAACCTTTTCCCAAAGTGCTGTAGGTTCTGTGCCCAACCTCCAATGGTACTGTTCGGTAGTCTGCATTAGTTTAATCATATTGAGTGATTCCTGGGGCTAGAAGAAAAAATGATTCACCTTAGTAATCTTGTTTCTGCCAGGGGATCACTCAGTATGATTAAAACTCCCACCCTGCCTCTCTCCTACCTGAGCCAAGGACAAAGGAGACAAGCTTTGATTGCATCCCTGCTGTCACATGCTACATATATCATTCCAGGTTAATGGCCAAGTTCTTAACTCAGTTGATACTTATTGTTGTCCTTTTTTGGGGACTTTTGGTTTTGGGGGATGTGATTAAGGGGGGCTTACTCAAGTTTAGCTAGCAAGAAGATCTTTATGCAGTTAGGCTGGTAATGAATCTGAGCACTTCAGAGTGCAGCAGTTACTATGGTCAGCAGTTTGAAATTGGCTCAAGCCAATGAGAGTTCCAACATTTGAATAAATTAATTCTCTCCGTGGCAGTTCAATTCTGAAGGCTGACTGCATTCATTTAATCATACTGAGTGATCCCCTGGAAGAAACAAGATTACTAAAGTGAGTAATTTATTTTCTTTCTAGACAGCCAGTTACGGAAGAAAAGACTGCTAATCCTTCTGGTGAGGTGTTGTCTGCTGCAGCTGGTATTTAGTTTTACTGCAGTGTTAATTTGTTTTCCTTACAATTCTAAAGATCTAAATATTTAAAATGACTGGGAAGATATGCTCAAGTAAAGGGAAAGGTGGCAAGGCAGCCAGAAAGTGCATAGGTTCTGTGGGGAAAAATATTGTTGCACCTAAAAATCTATCTCTACAGCAGCTTTATCCATTGGCTCTGGGGCTGGTAGTAATAGTAATAAAGGAGTAAATGGTGGCAGTGGGGTGGTGACATTTATGTTGCCAAATTATTCTAAGCTACATCTGTTATTTCCATCCTGGTGGATGCTGGGGGAGGCGGCAACAAGAGGATCAATCCAAAGGGTAGCAAAATCTCTGGCTGAGGATTAGGAACAGTGGTTAAGGAGGAGGTTGATTGCATCCCCTTGACTGCTCGTGGTGGTGGCACTGGACCTGATGTGGATAATAGGTCCCCAGTATGGATATGTGTTCCAGTGGCCAAACAGCTGCTAGCTCCTTTCTATGCATTACAGCACACTGGACACAGGTACCTAGGGTAGTATTTGACTCTGGCCGGGGGAAACATTGTACTAAGCCCAGTTGCAGTGGTAGCAACCCTCTAGGTATTTGCCAGCATGTCATGCTGGCAGTGAAGAGTGTATCTGGATCACACACAGGTCAGAAAATGTTAGAGTTGCTCCTGACTAAGATTGATGAGTGGATGCAGCCTGTGGCAGGGAAGGGGTAGCACAGTGTCTTCAGGTTGCTATGGAGTTGGGGGGACAGGATGGGACTGCTGACCCTGAGATTTCTGTATATCAGTAGCTTCATTTTGACCCAAGTTTGCCTTTGTGTACCTCAATAAAGAAGTTACAGGTGAAGTTGCCAGGTGAAGTTACCAATGCCTAATTTTCTATTAAATGGAAAATCTCTGCACACATAACAGCAGGCCCCTACCCTAACACAACTTCTAACCTCACTGGAGACCACCTCCCATGGGGTCTGCACCTCCTGCACCTAAATATACATAGCTTGCCCCTTAAACTTGACTCCCTCCAGTTACTCGCAGCACATTATGCTCCTGTTGTCATCGTCCTGTCTGAAACTTGGCTAAACAAACATGTCCCTGACTCCTCGATAGCTATTCCAGGCTACGCAATTACCCGTCAGGACAGGTCAACTGGAAGTGGTGGTATGGCTATCTATGTAAGCTCTGATCTGCATTTCTCAATCACCCTAGCCTAAGCTGAACCCAATGCCTACGAAATTCTCTTGCTTCAACTGACTCTCCCTTTCTCTATTCCTATCTACATAGCTGGAGTCTATTGCCAGCCTGGCTTCCCAGCTCCGTCTGTCACCAATCTCCTAAAACAAACTGCCTCCCAAACCCTGACTGGTGAACTCTATGTCATGGGTGACTTAAATTACAACTGGCTAGCTCCCTCCTTCAACAAAACCCGGTCAGACATTGCCTAGCTTAACCTCTCACAAACCATCTCCGATCCCACACGCCTAAACTCCAAAACAGGAAACCACTCACTACTAGACTGGGGCCTCACCAGCCACCCCCACTGGGTTATTGCTTCAGGGCTCCTACCCAATTCCCTAAGCGATCACCACATTATTTATCTAGTCCAGAAAATCCACCGATCTAGATCCCCTCCAAAGTTCATACTCCAATGTTCCTACAAATCTCTAAACCTCGCCTCTGTGCTTGAAGACTTAGCTCTTGCTTGCTGGTAATCCCCCGCCAAACCCTGCTCTATCGACGATGTCTTCCTTCATTTCCAAAACATGTTCCTCCAAGTCTGGGATGCTCACGCCCCACTGCGTCACTCCAGGGTTCATGGCTATCACCTGCCCTGGATCACCCAGGACCTGACAGCCTGCCAAATCGCTCAGAACAAAGCATGGAGCACCCACAAAACCTCATGCCTCCCAAGAGACCTTGTCATCTATCAGTCTCTATGCAACAAATGCACCAGAGCAACCGCCTAGCTAAAGCGGAATACTTCAGCTCCTCCTTTCATTCCAACTTAAACTGTCCATCCAAATTCTGGAAGTTTATTCACTCTGTCTTCTCCCCCTCAACTACCCACCCTTCCCCTCTCCTCCTCATGAACAACTCCTTCCTCTCTGATCCACAGGATGTTGCCGCTGAATTCAACACATATTTCTCCTCCTGTGCCTCGGCCCGCCTCTCTTCTCCGCCGACCTCGGTGTCACTCTGTCCTCCCCCATATGTTCAAATTCCAGTGGGCCCCCCACCTTCACCTTCAAAGAAATGTTGCCAGTTGACATCCTCAAAGCCCTTCAGGCCCTCGACAGAACAAAGGGTAAATCCCCTGACGGCCTCAACTGTAACCTCCTCCACCTCTTCGTCCCAGCCATAGTAACCCCCCCTCGCCACTCTCTTAAACTTCTCCTTTTCCTCTGCCGCTGTCCCCCAGGTCTAGAAGCAGGCCATCATCATCCCCCTCCCTAAAGGGGGTGTCACTACCTCCCTCTCCAATTATCGCCCTATCTCCCTCCTCCCTGCTCTCGCAAAGCTGCAAGAACATCTAGTGCTCAACCAATTCACCTTCTTCCTTTCTGACACCAACTTCTTCATGCCATTCCAGTCTGGTTTCAGGAAGGGCCATTACACAGCCTCCTCCCTGGTTAGGTTCATGGATTCCATCCTCTCAGGTATGGACAAAGGGTTAATCACCTTGGCCATTTTCATAGACCTTGCCAAAGCTTTCGATATGGTCTCCCATGCCCTGCTACTTCAATGTCTCTTGAAAGCAGGCCTAGATGGCTCAGCACCAATTGGTTCAGTGCCTACCTGTCTGACAGAACTCAATCAGTTAGAATCGCCGATGTCACCTCCTCACTTCTCCCTATAGCCACTGGTGTTCCCCAGGGGTCAGTACTTGGCCCTATCCTATTCTCCATCTTTCTCAATAACCTCTGTCTAGTGTGTTCATCCACTTCTGTTCAAATGTATGCAAATGAAACTGTCCTTTTTGCCTCTTGCTCCTCCCAGAAAAGATAACAGCCAACCTCCAGGCTGACTTTAACAAGGTACAGTTATGGTTTGGCTCTCACCAGCTCTCTCTTAATGTGAAAAAAACTACCACCATGACCTTCGGCACTCAGCAGCATCTACCGAGGCTCCCTTCCCTCCCTACCTTCCACACCCTTGATGGGATGGTACTGGAGGACGTCACTTCCTTCCATTACCTTGGGGTTTGGCTTGACTATCACATGTCCTTCTCTGACCACATTGATGCCATCATAA
Source organism: Neoceratodus forsteri (assembly GCA_016271365.2). Taxonomy (NCBI): domain Eukaryota; kingdom Metazoa; phylum Chordata; order Ceratodontiformes; family Ceratodontidae; genus Neoceratodus; species Neoceratodus forsteri. The sequence goes on along the minus strand of CM057459.1, from coordinate 535,346,312 downwards.
AAAAACTGCACCCCAAGCTCAGAGCCCTTTACAGGAACTGCAACTGCCTCCCTATCATGGCCAGGCATGAGCTAGTGCATAAGATGATCCTCCCTTCATTTGACTACTGTGACATAGTATACAGTGCTGCTTCCAAATCTACCTTATCCAGACTGGACATACTTTTCCATGCCTTCTGTGCTTCGCCCTCGATGCCACCCCCCACACCTACCACTGCAACCTCTACCATGATTTTGTATTCTCTTTCCTCAAAAACTGTCGCCTACAGCACTGTGCTAAATTTGTAGCCAAATTCTGGCATGACGCCCTGCCCTCATAGCTCTCTACCTTACTTACCCCAGCTCCTTCCCCTTCTCATGCCCTCAGATCACTCGACAACCGGAAGCTACAAATCCATAGGCAGAAAACCACTATTGGGCAATCTGCCTTCTCCTACCACTTCTCCAAACTCTGGAATGAACTCCTCCCTGAATTTGCCACTCCTCCTCTACCCACTCCCTGTCTTCAGCACTAGCAAACTATCTCTCGGTAAATTGCTCATGCACCTAAGCCCCCAAAGGTGTCCCCTTATACCCCCCTTCTGACTGCCTGACCAGCAGCACCTAGCTTACACTATGGAAGCTGGCTTATCTATACCAACTTCAGCACTTCTTGGTACATGGTCTTGCCCTGTCCAAAATCCTACTTGATACTGCCTGATCCTCACATGTTCTCCACTCCCAGTGTCACACCTCAGCTATCCAATTCTATCCCACGAGTTATAAATTATCCAGCACATTTCACTGGTTAAGTCTGTACTATAATCTATGCCTTCCAAGTGTTGTTGTTGAACTGTATTGAATGTCTTGTCCTATTCCATCACACAATTGTATAACCATAACCCTTCCTCTGCATCCTGCAACTGTATCGCTGAAACTCATTCTCTGTAAACTGTTAAACAGAATCTCAGTTTACTTTATTGTTGTAATTGTGTTCAACTATGTTCTACTGTTTTCCTTGTATATGTAACTCTTGATAACCTGCGAGTTATCTCCACTCTACCCCACGCCGTCGCACCAGGAGATGAGCATCTTTTTGCTCATTGTGCCATCCTGGTGAAACAATTTTAATAAATAAATAAATTATCCACAGAGGTGGATTTGGTGTCTTTACCTGTGAATTAAAACTTCACACCATCTCTTTTGGGTTCTTGTAGTGATTTCTTTCCATTTCCCACACAGAAAACAGACTTCTAGTTAGAGGTCTGCTGGGTTGTTCCAAAACAAGAAATGGTTAACGTTGCTGTTTTGACCCCTCAAAGGAAAAATGTCAGCAAGGTGCTTGATACAGCACATCTGTAATGCAGTGCAGTAGACTGCGTAGGAATCTATATCATTGCAAAACTGATGCTTAATCCCAGCCATTTCAAGTATTTCCCAGAAGGTAGCTGAATTTGTGCCTCATTAACATTTTCTGTTCTCCAGTAAATATAGTATTTTTAAATCACAATACTTGAAAAAGTAAATTACAACTAAGCCATACATCATTCTATATCACTTACCAGGCTAATGCATTAGCAGCTGTATTGGCTTTAACCAGATTTTGTTTTAACCAGGAGTAGGGTGAGTCCAAGTGATGTGCTGGGCTATGGACAGTCTGTCATTATGGTCCTCATTTCTTTACATCTGACTCTTTATAAGGCAACACTATTACCATCTTACAACCATTTCTATTTTGATGTTATTGTATTTATTTATTTTTAACCAGGAGAGACACACTAAGCTGAAAGCTTGTTTACAGGTGCAACCTGGGAGCACAAGGAAGTTAAGTGACTTGCTCAGGGTCACACAGTATGCAAGTGGGGGCTGTGGGTTTCAAACCCAGTTCTCTAGGTTTGCAGCTCAGAGCCTTAAACCACTGCACTATACTGCCTCTTTTAAAATACCAAGCAGCATTCTAAGATTTACTTTTGCTTTCTGTCTCAGCTGTGAGGAGGTTCTCATTCTGGACTGCTTCAATACTCATACTGACAGTGCAACAAAAAATACACTGGCTTCTGCATTCTTAATTCTGAAAAATAACTTTGATCTCCGCCACATGAATTGCAACCGATTGACTTTTCAAGTCACACTCCTGATCTTGTAACCACTTATGGTGTTTCTCTTTACAATCCTCAACTCACTGATCTTCATTAACTCTTCCCTTTTAATGTCAGTTTTGATCTAGATGTTCCAAAAACCTGTGCCTTTGAAACAATGGATTACTTACCATTAAGCTAAGGACTCTGATTCTCAGTAATCACTGCAGACATTGCAGAATCTAGTATCCATTAACGTTTTACCCACCTTAACAGATGTCTCTATAAATCTGTAAATCAGGACCCTAACTGACATATAGAATTTTCTCTTTCTTATAAGAACAAATTGTGCAGAGTCATTTCATGCTACTGAAGTGACAACAGTGCAAGATACAGTTTATAGGGAGGTACAGTACTGTATCCTGGATTTATTACCCTGCATTATCATATAATAAAACACTGGTGCTGGACACAGGGGCTACCAGTATGACCATTCCCCTACCACTTTCATAAGTGGTAGGGCCTGACCTATCATTTTTTGCAATCATTCTAATTTATTACTATGAAAGATTATACCTTTAAAATACAGCATGGGCAATAAAAGGTGTTACTTCCCAATCGTTCTCATTGTGGCTGGCAAGGTGTCAAACAAATTGGGGGGGAAAGAAGACCTGAGTAGTGTTTTTAGGGGGTGGCTGGGGTCATAATCTTCTGAGTTTAAGCATAGTGGGCAAACTTCAGAAATGTAAAAAGGGCCAGGCCTTCCTGGTTAGGGTCAAGGAACTAGGCACAGGGAAATGCTATCAGTTGGTGAGAAGGAGTTTACTACACTACATATTACAAATTTGGTTGATGTAGAACAATGTTTATGTAAATCCTTTCAAATGGGGGAGCTTACTACTTACATCTTTGGCCTACCATTTTTCAGACCATTCCGCTAGCTATGCAGTGGAAACAACATAGCTGGTTTCATTGCAGTTGTCTACAAGATGCTAAATAAAGTTTCACCCTCCAGATATTCCTTCTGGCACTTAAATTGTTAGACAGCTATTTCTCCTGGTAAATCAAGTTTTAAAATCAAACAGAATGCCAGTAATGATTTCTCTGGTAATAGAATATATTCTGAACAATGTGCTTCATTTCCTTTCCATCTACAGATCAGAAGCATTAAGACTTCTTTTGTCTCCACTGACTCTTCAGTTTCTGTGGCAACAGATTTATGTGATTTTGATTGAAATGCATCTGTATTTGATCTTTCTGATGCTGCTACTGAGAGAGTGGTTTTAGAAGCAGTTGCAGCTATGATGCATGCTGATCTACTTGTTTCTTAATCTCTAACCCTGCAGCGTAATAATTCCAGTCCTTGATTGTTACTACACCTCTCTGATGGATGAAAATTGTTCCTTCTCTAATGGATTCATTACATTGCTAAGTGGGCAGTGAAATGCTCAACTACTGTACATAGGTACACAGACACATACATTCTGACTGCAGATAGATGAGGAGAAAGAAATTAAATTTGTTTTTTACCCAGGAACATACGAAATAGGACACAAGGTCCTATTTAACGATCATCTTGTACAAAAGTTGAATTAAACATTGAAAACAAAACAAGTAAAACAAGTAATTCTCTAAACATTTGCAAGGTTGAATAAATTCCTTTTTAAAAGCATTCTGAAATTCAGATACTGAATTATAGTTTGTGTATTTCTGCAAGGATTTGGTTCCAGGACCTAGCAACACTCACTTTTAGAGCCAGGTCTCCAACTCTTGTGATTTTGAAGTGATTGTACTCCTATTACTGATCTCTCTTAAGCACTCAATAGTCTATCCCTTCTGCTCACTGGGGCAGTGTGCCATTGAAAAACATAGTCTATGGAAATGTTTTGCTTCTGAGAATGCCTAGTGTACTGATTTTCCATTATAACATCAAACAATATTTTTAAATACTAGATTAATTTAGTGAGACAAAAGTTAAAGGTGAGGTTTCAGGTAGAAATTTGTTTTTTCCTTCAAGGAGTGATACGGTAACATTAAAGAAGGTTTTCCATGCCAAGCAGTAAATGTGGGGAAAATGTAATCCATTATACTAATGCTGGATCAATCTCTTCTGGAAAAAATTATGACTGGGCACAGTATCCGATACAATAAGACATTAAAGCATGAAAGGTCATGAAGGATGTATCCCATAACAGAGAAAATCTGCTTAGGATGATCTGGGGGATAGCCTGGCTGCTTGTTCTGAAATGTTTTCACAGCTGTCATGTTCCTTCTTCTTAGTGCCAAGCTCTGTACAATCAAAAAGTAACACTTTCCAGCAATGATTTTCCTACAAAAGCTTCTCATAATAATGAATGCAGCAGCTGCAACGATGGAAGGAGGTGTACTACAGTATGTGGACTTTTGGTCTTTGTAATGCTGTTTTGCTAAACAAATCTGACTTCTTGCAGTTAATGTGAGATGGGAATATGCTGGAAATTGAAACCTAACATTACCCTTTTGTTCCCTTCAGATCCCAAACCATGCAAATCAACATCGATGTAAAGCAATGCTATGGTTGAGAAGGATCAATTACTGTACATTGTATTACTACACAATAACAATTTTAGGTGCTGGACATGGGACACAGACTCGGTCATCATGGCCTCACCTCTTATTGGCCTTTACCAGGTACACTGGGAGAACAATAGAAACAGAAAATACAGATATTGCCTAAAACTGCTGGACTCACCAAATGTGAAGATTCTACCTTGTGCAACCATTTGTGGTCATGCTAAGCAATGGATGGTTCTGACGCCATATGGTGCTACCAGTAAGAATGTGTTTTAAGCTGGAAGGAGCGTAGCTATGTTACTGTATATAGTAAATGATAGCTGTTTCTGTAACCTGTACCTGGGGTTGCCACCTGGCCAGTTTTCAACCAGCATGGTAATATTTTTTTTCACTACCATGCTGGTTGCCAGTCAAACAGTGCAATTGTCCATATTTTTTTAAGATTGATCATCATTTCTTTCATACTGCCATCATAACAGCAGTACTAGGACAGGAGTCAGAGGCTAGTAGCGGGACTGTGTGTCACTGGAGCAAGCATCTGAGAGCAGAAAAAGAGAGAGGTATACAACTGCACTAGTGTGCTCAGCTATCATGGTGATGTCACTGACAAGAATAGTGGGAGTCAGGAAAGACAGTGAGTAGCCATGGCCCTCGAGGGGGAGTGTGGATTGTGGAGAAAGAAGGTGAGGTGGCAACCAGCTGCTGATTTGTGAGTAGCACTTTGGAGTTGTCATGGTGACCACACAGGCACAGTAACTTTGGACTGAGAGTTGAACTAGTGAGCACACTCATCCACAGTGCAGGAGCAGGAGAGTCTGAGTGATGAGCCATGAGGTGAAGTGTGTGATGTGCAGCAGAAGATGGTGCATGTGGGCAGTGTGTTAAAACTTTTTTTTTTATAATTGTCAGTCAGCCTGTATGTAGGGAGTACTGTCCAGCCGATCAGGAGACTTGCTACCTTGGTTGATGCTTTTTGACACTTGCTGTGCGAGCTACACAGAACAGCTGAGCAGCCCTCAAACTTAGATGACAGCCTTTCAGCCTGTGACAGGAGGGTCATCTGCGAGTCCCTTGCACAGAGTGAGTGGAGCAGAGGGGATCAGCCCAGTGGAGTGGCAGGATTGGTGGAAAGAGTCAAGTCAAGTCAAATTTATTTTTAAAACACTTTTCTACAAACCAAAGCGCATATACAATATAAAACATCAAATCTAATAAAATATAAAATAAACAGCAGCAATCCCAAAGTTAATCAATATCCCCAAAAACCTTTTTCAAATAAATAGGTCTTTAATAGGGATTTAAAGGTCTCGGTGGACAGGCACTCTCTAAACCGACGAGGTAGAGAGTTCCAAAGGGTCGGGGCTACAAAAGAAAAAGCCCTAGCACCTGATGTTTGCAAACAGACCCTCGGAACCTCTAGCAATCCCTCATTGGTGGAATGGAGAGAGTGGAGGGGTCAGTAGGGCCGAAGGAAGTCTTGCAAGTAACCCAGTCCCTGTCCATGTAGGGTCTTATAGGTCAGCAACGTGACCTTGAAGGTGATCCTCCATCGCACTGGCAGCCAGTGCAGTTTACACAGCACAGGTGTGACATGGCTAGTTCTCAACAACCCTATCAACAACCTGGCTGCAGCATTCTGCACCAGCTTCAGGTGACGGAGGTCCACACCCGGTAACCCTAAGTATAGAGCATTGCAGTAATCCAGATGAGAGGGCACAAAGGCGTGAACCAGTGTAGAAAGGTTCTCAGGTGGAACTAGGTGTTTTATCTGAGCGATGTTACTCAGATGATAAAATGAGGGCTTGACAACTGCTGACACCTGCGCTTCTAGCATCAGTTCGTTATCAAGCACAACACCCAGATTCCGCACCTGTTCAGAAGGTCTCAACTGGTTACCCCCTAGCACAAGGCCAGATGGTTGACCAGGAGTCAACTTCCCTACCCGCTGACCTGGGTCCACCACCAACACCTCAGTCTTATCCGGATTCAGTCTCAACCAGTTAGCACTCATCCAGTCTTGGATCTCAGTGAGGCAGTTTTTAAAGACTGAGATCGCACTGTCCTGTCCGGGTACAAAGGACATGTACAGCTGAGTATCATTAATAGCAGTGAAAACTCAGCCCATACCACCTTATAATGTCTCCCAATGGCAACATATACACCATGAACAATGTGGGGGACAGCACTGAACCCTGCAGCATCATACAAAACAGGTAGAAAGAGGCCGAGGAAAAAATCCCCGACACCGCCCTTAGAGTCCTGTCTGTGAGGAAAGAAGGAAACCACCTGAGGACTGTCCCCAACAGTCCACAGAGAAGCCACAGGTATTCTAGCAGCACCCCATGATCCACGGTGTCAAATGCTGCAGAGAGATCAAGGAGGACCAGAATCAAATGACTCCTCTGATCTCTTGTTATCAGGAGATCATTAAGTACTCAAACTAATGCCGTCTCGGTACTATGCCTCTTCCTGAAACTGGACTGGAGAGGATCATATACTTTGTGGGTGGTAATAAAAAGTTCTCGAGCTGCAGCGCGACTACCTTCTCAATAACCTTCCCCAAAAAGGGTAGGCTAGAGACTGGTCTGTAGTTCGCAAGACAGTCTGGGCCGCAGGAAGGTTTCTTTAAAAGGAGAGTCACCACAGCCTCCTTCAGGAGGTCCGGAAACACCCCTTGGTCCAGTGAACATCAGACTATCTGAGCAAGGATCTGTCCAATGACATCCATACACCCCACAAGGAGGTGAGATGGACCAGGATCCAAACTACAGTAAGTCGTTTGCAAGCTCTGAACATTCTTCAAGATATGCACAATCATTAGCTTGTCGAAATCAGTCCAGACAGACTGGGTGCCCATGCCCTCACATCGACCACCACCATGTTCATTTGAATGAGTCAAGCAGATCTCCGACCTGATGGAGGACACCTTATCTGCAAAGAATTGAGCAAATTCATCACACTTTAATTGTGAAAAAGCTCTCCGGCTCCGGAGGCAGGCTGGATTGCACAGCCTGCCCATGATCTGGAAGACCTGAGCCATTCAATTCTTTGCTGCAGCAATCTCCCTGGACAGGAACTCTGCCTTCTTACAGGAGATTGATGATTGATAATCCAAATAGTGAGCCATCAACCTAAGTCTATCCTCCTCCTGGACAGATTTCCACCAATAGTGTTCCAACCTTTGCCCCACTCTCCTCAACCCCCTCAAAGTCCCATCAAACCAGGGGGACTGAGGACAGAGAGTGAGTGGGTGAACTCAGACTGGTGCTATGGAATCCAGGGCCCTCAGCACCATAGTATTATAGTGCCCTACTAGGTCTCCTGGATCCAAGCATTCCAATGGCCTACTCAATAGGTCCAGCACCGCCATCAGACCCTCTGAGGTGACACCCCTCAAAGGGCGGTACAGGACCATCTCCAAAGGGGCAGATCTCACAGGGGAGCCTCAAAACTGAACCTTACAGAATGATGGTCCAACCTTCCCACTGGTTCCACCACCAAGTCAGCAGCCTTCATACCCAGGAGGAACACCAGATCCAGGGAGTGACCTTGAGAATGGGTTGCAGCGTTAACTACCTGTGTAAAGCCCAATGAGATCATCAATTGGAGGAAGTTCTGACCAAAATGCAAGAGTCCATCATCGACCCAGGCAATGAAATCCTCTAGGACCAACCACCTGGGGGAATCCAATACCATGTCGACCATGAAGTCTGCAACTTCCTGCAGGAAAACTTTCCCATCTCCGGGTGGACGGTAGATGAGAAGAATCCTGCTGCCCACACCTGCTCCCATGATGCACTCAAAGGATCTAGTGGTCCCCATGGGAACCTCTACAAGGCCCAGTTCCATCTTGAAACAAATAGCTACACCCCTGCCCCTACAATCTAATCTCTGGCAGTGTATCATCGAGTACCCTGCTGGAACTGCTGACTCCAATACCAGACCAGCATTCTCATCCAGCCAGGTCTCAGTCATACAAGCCAGGTCGGATGTCTCCACAAGATCATCAATAATTGCTGTCTTGTTTTTTATTGACCTGGCATTGCATAATACTGACTGAGTTGGATGGAAGACCATGGAAGATCGGGTTCCTTGCCCACTATCCATGGAGCCCTCGGGTATGAGAACCAGGCAGGGAAGTCCCCTTTCCTGGGCTCATTTCACCCAGGGGAACCTCCTTGATCTCACTACCCCAATCTGCCCACCCCACCCCTTCCCCACCAGACCCAGAGTCAGAGCCTCTCTGACCCTTCCATGCAATCCCCAGAGCACGACAATGCATATAAACCATAGGCTACAATGGGGGTTGTAAAAGGGGCATAGGTCTCTCAGCCTGGCAGGGGACTAGCGCCTGTCTACCGACAAATAATCCCAACACATGCTGCTGACACTAAATCAGCAGTAGATCCAGCAATAAACTTATGAATAAAATCCCAATATTACAAACCCAACAACCCCCCAAAATAAACCCCCAAAACCCCTACAAATTAACAATAAATCAATAACTCAGGACACTTAACAACAACCCCAAACACACTCTAAAAGCTTACAGTCAATCAATTACTCATTAAAATAAAAAAAAACAGTCTATTTAGTCTCTCCACATCAGTCTGTGGTACTAAATATCCCCACGAGCTCTCACTTCAGGAGGATTCAAACAAATAAAACATCCAAGGGGCCACTGGCCATCAAAGCGAGGTCCTCTCTCTGCCTTTCAAAAATAAATAGAATTTTCAGGCTACTTGCAGTGAAATTATTAAAGTACTTGCAGTTTTATGGAATCCACACTCCTTCCCAAGCCTTCTCCATCATAATCCAAAGAGGGGTTGCTTAATAGATGTAATTCTTCCAAGTTTCCTAAGAGAAAAATTGAGCCTTTGTGGATGTTGAGTCAAAAAACACAAACTTGTGCTATAGGGGTGAAAATCCAGCCCAGCCCAGACCATGAGAAGAAACCCTGGCCCCGCCACTCTCCCTACTCCAAGTAACTAGGGAACACCTGACCCAGCCAAGCAAACCCCGGGAACCAAGGGCCAGACCAAGAAAACCACTGATCCTCCGTCGAATCCTCCTTAGTCCCACCAGGGACAGCAGCCGGAACCGAGAGCCACCACAGTCATGGCCTGCAGGATCACCCCCCCCACCTCTCCATGGTGAAATCCTCCATACGAAAAATGCTCCACCAGCTTGAGAACACCAGGCTCCAAGCAACAAATGCTCCACTCCACAAAATGCCTTAAAACTAACCCACTGGAATATGTGGGATATACTGTGCATGAGTTCGTTCCTTACTAGATCGATACTATTCCGGTATTCGTCCATCTAATGAACATCTCCTCCATGTGCTCTGGCTCTCATAGGCACCGCTCCTGTGGTTCCTTCCTCCACATGCTGTCTTCTTCGCACCGGGTCCTCTGCTTATCCCTACAATCAGCAAAATTCCAACACCAGCTCCCAGACAGGTAGAAGAGCTAAAATCAGTAAAACCTAATTTGTCAGAGAATATTTTATCAAGCACAATCAGTTATCAATGCTAGATAGTACAGAAACTGATGAATTCAACAAGTCTGTAACTCTGCATTAATCCTTTCTAAATGCCAGTTAACGCACACTACCCCCTAGCTAACTCACTTCAATTTCCCTGTGTTACTGCCACTTACTAAAATACTGGCAAAAACTAAAATAAAAGCAAAACAGAACAATAAAATAAACCTAAATAAAACTGAAAGCTGAACTACTGCTGCTTACGATGACTTAGCCCAGCGTGACCACCATCTTCATCTCTCAAGAGTCAAGTACATGCAGTGTGCAAACAGTGACAGTGAAGTCTTCAACGAGTAGAAAACAAGACATAATATTTTATTCATTTCATGCCTGTGTGAAGTGTAAAAAAACTATACAGAGAGAGAAGGACAGAAGGTTAAGGAACTGGAAGAGAAAAAAAAAGAGAAAAGCTGGGGGGGATTTAGAATGGGAGTGAGGGAGAGACTTGCTGTTTTTTGAGTGACTCTCTTCTGACGTGGTTGGAAATGTACATTTATATATATTTCAAAATATTCTGCAATGTGTGAAGCAAGTCTAAGAGAAGGTCAATGATGAAGGGAATTAAAAAAAAAAGCTGGGGGGGGGAATGCTGATGGGGGTCCGATGGGAGTTGGAAACAACAGGACTTGCTGGTTGGTTGCTGAACTAAAAATGCATTATATATTTTGCAATATTCTGCAATGTGTGAAGTCTAAGAGAAGGTCAAGGAAGAGAATAGAAAAAAAAAGTCGGGGGGTGGTGGTACCAGACCGGTGGTGGTGGAAGCTTTGAGGTGGGAGTTGTCAGCTATCATCGGGGGGGGGGGCAGGTGACCCTTTTTTTGCATTCTCAAGGTGGCAACCCTACCTGTACCACTACCGCCTGTCACAGGGCTGGCAGCATAGCCTAAAGGTTACAGTAACGAGCTGTGAATGAGTTTGGTACATCCAGAAGACCTGGGCTTGATTCCCACAACCTCCACTTGTATATTGCATGACTCTGAGCAAGTCAATTAACCTCCTCAGTGCTCCCGAGTTACCCATGAAAACAGGCACTTGTGCCTAGTGGGCCTTACCCAGTTACCAAAGACTAAAATAAAAAAAAAAAATACACACACACACGCACACACATACACGTTATTATCTCCCTCTTACTGTAACACACTTGGATAAACTGTTACCCAATCAGTACCAGTAACTATGTGAATCAACTCTTGGAAACAGGGCTTGTAATGGCAGTCCCTCCCACAACTGACTAGAAGAGATCCGATTAACATCCCGGTACCACTGGGTTATTAACAAGTACCAGAACAGACTCAAATACCAGGATGCAGAATTAACTCAGCTCTCTGATGTGGCTGTCCGAGGCACAGCATGATCCAACTTCCATCAGAATCAGAGTATTTCCTTATCTCCACAGTCAAAGAACAACACACTCACCAACCAAGTAGGGCCCAAGATGAAGAAAGGAACTGGTTGGTGAGTGTGCTCTTCTATGACTGTGAATATATCTCTGGTACAGGCAGTGCCACCATTCCTGTGCCTCACCCCGCCCCTCACTGAACATTTCCTTATCTCTCTGCTTCACTCTATTGGACAACCAGACCTTTCATGTATCCCAGGTGGAGTAATTCCAAAAAAATAGTTTTATCAGAGTACCCATCTGTCATGTAGAGCATCTGCTAATGATTGGCTAGTCCTGTAGCTGGTGGGAGCCTATCTTAAAGTGCCTGCAGTGGTGATGGCAGCAGCTGGTGGTGACTGAGGTGGGCACCAGGGAGGTGGATTGGAGTCTAGAAATGGCACAGCTCAGGGGCAGACAACAGAGAGCAGGCTAAGCAGCGGGTAACTCCAGCGGGCATTAAATTATTCAGCACATAATTCTCTTAGATGTTTTTCATGAACAGATTCAGCAGAGGAGCTTACAAAACATTTGCATTGTCTATAAACTTCTAGAGCCATCAGATGTCCCTGCTTTCCCACACTAAAAACATTGAATTTGTAAGCATAAAAGGACTGCTTAGCCCACCCAGTCTACCCAGATGTTCCCTGCCAGTATGTTTCCTTAGGCCCGATCTGGTCTTTGACTAACCGCCTGCCTCCCTGCCTCTTTTCTAATATACACATTTTTCTCATGCATGCTTGAAGCCCCCATTGATTTAGCCTGCACCACTTCTGCTGGCAGTCTGTTCCAGGCATCTGCCACCCTTTTGGTGAATAAATACTTTCTCACACCTCTCTTGAACTCCACCCACCCAAGTTCATCATATGCCCCTTTCTCCCTGGTGCTCTTTCTCATTTGACAGAGACTCTCTTACTGCATCTTGTTCACCCCTGTAAGGTACTTGTAGCTCTGTATCATGTCACCAAGATTAGTGAATGCATTAAGGAAAACACATCATTGCTGTCACTATGCAATATTTTTTTTTGTTTGTTGCAGTAGTGCTGCAGGCATCATGAAAGACATGACCGTGCACCTAAAATGTACTGCAAAGAATTATAGTCCCTATAAGCTGTTGCTGATTACCATTTCTTGTTTTATATAGCAGTTCCTAATTCAAAAATAAATGGCTATGCCATTAAAGGGCATTTGCTCTTTTCTATTAAGTACGTAACTGGCCACATTATTCATTGTGTTTTAATGTGCTAGTAAAAGATTTCTGCTTTCACCTTCAGTTTTCAAATTGCTAGGAAAATAAATCCAATAGAATTCTGGTATTGTGTTCTGGTGCCTTACCTCCTGTCACACTGATAGCCCGTGTTCGATGTTGAGCATTAGTTGTTGGGAGTTAGCCAGGGAGGGACAGAATTGAGTATCTTGAAAACAGCTCTAATCTCCTGGGGAGGGTGGATTGGCATTTCTGCTGAATGACTGCCACCAGGTGGAGGCCTGCGGGTATTGAGGGACCAGAGTGACAAAAGATGGGAGGGTGCTGCAGGACTCCGCAGTGTGCACACGCCTCCATGTGTGCATGCTGGTTCGCATGCCCCAGCAATGGGGAAGGGAGAAAAGAGAAAAAATGGCTGTTGTGAGCTACATGAATCCCTGCCCACCTACCTCCATCCCATGCCCTCGCATGGTCTCCAGCACACAGTAGATGTGGTTCTCTGTGTGAGGGGGTGGATGTCCCTCCGGTTCCTGGCCCCACCATGGGGGGAAGTCCACGGTGGATTCTGGGCTTAAGATACAGGAGAGACAAGCTGCCAGACAAGAGCAGGTGGGGACAGGGTTGAGAAGCTTGCCTGTGCCAACCAGAAGGAAAAAATCTATATGGGAAAAAAGGATACTCGGTCAGGTGAGTGCTACATTAATAGCACCAGGCAAGAAAGTGCTAGTCCTTATAGTGCTACCATGGACAGCGAGCAGGGATTTACAGAGCTAACCATATGTGTTCCACTGGTCGCTGTCCATGGTACCACAATGTGGAGATGGTCGACAGATGTCAGTAGAATCCAGGAGTCTAACCAAGCTGCTCCCATGGTATGGTGGGCTGGGGCACAGAGCAACTTACCAAGCAACACTGGAGACCAGGGTTCTAATCTTGATCTCTGAAATTTTAATGTATTGAGACTTTATATTTTTTACATGGCTGGAGGCAGTATGGCGCAGTGGTTTAAGGCTCTGAGCTGCAAATCTGGAAACCTTGGTTTGAATTCCACAGCCCCCACTTGCATACTGTGTGACCCTGAGCAAGTCACTTAACTTCCTCGTGCTCCCAGGTTGCACCTGCAAACAAGCTTTCAGCTTAGTATGTCTCACCTCGTAAAATAATTGGTTAAAAAAAAAAAAAAACATGGGACTGTGGAAACAGTATTCCACAGCCCCATGAATTTTAACTTTCCCTGAGATCCACTCCCTCTCGGAGTGAGAATCCTATAGATGGGGAGCACGGGGGGCAGAACCACTCACAAAAACTAAAACAGTGCAATTTTTACAGGGTGCTCCTTGTCAATGATATTGTTGTTGGCTGTCTTTGGACCCAGTGCCAAAAAAAAAAAAGAAATCTGGTACTTTTTTGTCAGAAAATCCCAACTACTCTACAGCCCAGAATATTTTAATAAAAAACTATCATTTTCTATGTATTCTAAAGAAATAGGCATGTAGCCCTTTCTAATAAATGTTGCTCCTTTTTATGTCTGTTATGGTGTTCATCTGAGGTTTCTTGCAATTAACATATGGAACTACAAAAGAACAGATTTATTCATAAACAGAATGATCAGTAGTATCTTGCAACCATTTCTGAAACTAATCTGACATATTTTTATATTGCTCGAGGCTACATTTTGAAAGCTGTAAGATTTGAACAGTTAATAAAGATGTCTTATGTTGCTACATGCACATGCATTTCAATATAATATGCTAAAAATGGCAAGACTTTAGGGGCATGATTCTCAAAGGAGATGCGCTCAGTGCACCTCGGCTGCCTTGACGCAGGGGAGATGCACTGATTGCATAGTGGGTGATTCACAGAGGAGGCACAAGGAGATGCCCCCAGAGCATTCCCTCTGAGAATAGCATAGGTGTGGCCAGCCCAGTATGCCCCTGAGCATCCCAGGCTGCACCGGCACAACCCCCATATCAGGCTGTGAACCCATTGGGGCAGGGCAACTTAGGATGCCCAGCACTCAAAAATGTGATTCACAGCCAGGGGCATGCAAATGAGGCCATTAGGCATGCCATTATAGCTCCATTTGCATTGCACCTGCAGGGATGCTCCAGCAGAATGTGCCTCCTGTAGCCACCTCCCCTTCCTGGCCCAATGCCAGCCCGAGACATGCCGCTCCCAGCAGTGGTAAAAGAAATGATACACCCCCCCAGCCCCCATCCAATGCCACTCCCGGCGGCAGTGAAAGACAATATGACCCCCCCAAGCCCCCATCCAATTCTGCTCCTGGTGGCAGTGAAGACAATATGACACCTCTCCCAAGCCCCATCAATGCCACTCTTGGTGGCGGTAAAGAAGGATGACACCTCCAGCCCCATAAGATACCACCCCGACAGCGGTGAATGAAAGATGAACCCCTTCCCAGCCGTAAGCCCTCAGTAAAGCCATTGTCTGCAGCAGTCAGCAGGTGCAGACATCCCCCAAATGCCCCAACCACCCCTCCCCACCCCAGCAGGGTTCCACTGTCAGCGGGCAGCTCAACCCACCCCACATACCGAATGTCATTGACAGAGTTTCGAGAATGACAATAATCGTATATAATTCCTGAAGCATGTATGATTGTTTTCAGGCTGTAAGATTGCTTTCATTGTCAGACAGCTCTGTCGGTGGGCAGCCATTATGGTATGCAGGTGGGTTGAGCTGCCCGCTGACAGTTGGACCCTGCTGGGGTGGGGGGAGAAGAGTGGGTTAGGGGTACATGGGGGGATGACTGCACTGGCTGACTGCCAGAGTCAGCAGATTTACTGAGGGCTTGGGGCTGGGAGAAGGGTTCATCATTCATTCACTCACCATGCCTGGAGTAGCATAGCACAGGGGCTCAGGGGG
This sequence comes from Neoceratodus forsteri, assembly GCA_016271365.2. Lineage (NCBI taxonomy): Eukaryota > Metazoa > Chordata > Ceratodontiformes > Ceratodontidae > Neoceratodus > Neoceratodus forsteri. Next base: position 535,330,689 of record CM057459.1, on the reverse strand, counting down.
GTCAACAATTCATTTACTGCTGCTGGGAGTAGCATCATAAGGGGGCTTGGGGAGTGCATCGGGCAGGGTGGGCACACTGGACTGCCTGTAGGTGGCCACCTACATAAGTCTATATTTTCTGAACTTATCTTTCTGTGGTGCATCCCCGGACATGCCCTGGGGTTGTGCCACAGAATAGGCCTGTGATTGGGGTTGCACCTGGTATGCATGGGCATGCCCCCACTAGAGCCCCTCCAGATGAGCCACATGGCATTACTGGTGGTATGTGGTGCATCTAGGATGCCCTGGCACATCGGGGTTCTGCTGGCGCATCGGCGCCCTGCCAGAATCAATATTGGTCGCATCTTAGGGATGCTCCAGCACATCTCGGATGCGCTGGGCACATCCAATCTGTGAATCCTGCCCTAAGAGTTCAGTGAATCATTTATTTATATTGATATAAAACTTTTTGACAATAATTTGTGGTCACTATGGTGATATATTAAAGAGATTTTGTGAGGTTTGCCATAGGAAATGGGAGTAGTAAACTATAATAACTTGTAGTAGTTGTGAGTTAATCTCCTACCTTCAAACTGCCAAAAAGTGCTGTTTTCCATTAAATAAATGATTTTATTTGTGTGCTCTGCTTCATTTGCATTACCTGTCCCTTTTTTTCAATGCCACTACTCCTAGGAATGACATCATGCAAGGGGAAACAAAGTTTTTAAGCACTATTTTGAAACAGAGATCTCTGTCAGTCTTGGTATTGCAGACATCTACTCTACTGACATAGGAGATTACAGTACATCTCTCCATAAAGAAATCTTATCAGCTAGATACTATATGCACAATGTCTCATTTTGAAAATAAACATATGAGAGCTTTTATTGTTGAAGCCACTGCAGAAATATGAGACTGCACCTCACAGTAAAGGAATTGGAAAACAACTTCTTATTGTACCCACAATGTCTTGCTATGTACATTTACATATTAGGTGCAGTCTCCATCACCAAAACAAGGGACTGCACCTCTGAGTAATCAACATTATAATTTACCCAGAATTCCTTGGTGCTGTATGCAAAACATTGACAGTTTCCTTACATGACATCATTCTGGGGGCATGGCCACACACAGAAAACTGGAGGACACCGTGCTGACAAAACATAAATAAAAATGACTATGACAGATTTTTTTACAAAACAAATTGCAGCTTCAACATCTGAAGCATGGGTGGCAATGGCATACTTTGTGAAAAAGGCATCTGCAAAACCTCACAAAATCACTTTAACAATATGTCTACTTAGCTGACTCCAAGCTTTCATTTAAGGAAAAGTTTCTAGCCTTAACACTCATTTTAAAGAAAATATCTTTCAAGAGGTCAAACTCTGGAACTGTTAAGGCTAGAAACTATTTTTTTTAATGAAACCTTGACGTACAGTCATTAAGAAATGATATGCTAATTGTATTATTATTACATAACAGTAGTAATTATGTTATCAATATAAAAAGCAAGCAGTTTTCTCCAGCTATACCAACATACCTTACATCATGACAGAACTTTTTTTGTAAAATAAATGCCATCAATATACTTTTTCCATAACAATAAAGGATATTGCTGCACTTTTTGAATACTGACATAGAAAATTTCAAGACAGTTTTATAAATAAAATTCAGAAAGCGTTTGAACTTTTTCTGAATTTTGATATTAGTCCCCATTATTTAATTGGTATCTACAGAATGTAAGTGTAATACCCATAAACATTCATACTATACCTTAAATTGCATGGATAACATTTCACTCTCCTCCCCAGCAGTGCTAATTCATCCTCACTTCAGCAGCTGACAAGATAATAAATAGCAGACAACTGTAAAGTTTAAGACTGTAAATCCATCAAGGGTCCCTGATGATATCATAAACAATGACTGCAAAGCCCGAGTGGTTAGTAAATGTCATAAGAAACCCATGATGGAATGAAAAGCCTAGCAATTTATAGTCTGCCTATTTTGAATTTTGTATAATATAGGGACAAACCCTACAGTATATAAATAGTGTTCTAAATGGTAACACCCTATATGGGCAAGTATTATTGAGTGGCTCAAAATGAGCCACTCAATAATAATACTGCCTGTAAGAAGAGCAAGTGGTGAAGAATGCCGAGGAGTGGGTTAGAGTGAGTATAGCAGTGAGCTGCACTCACCGGAGAAAGCTATGAGGAGCAGTATGGCTAAGTCCTGCTGAGCTGGCTGTTTGGTGTAGTGGCTAGAGCCACTGTTAATGGAGTCAAAAGACCTGGGTTTATATCCTGGCGTGGGATACAATTATTGTTCATCCTGGAGTTTTTTTTCTAAGTCTGAACCCCCCCGAGTTGAGAATATTTAAGTTGGGGGGTGGGGGCTCGCCCCCCACGAAGGTGGTTGCGAGGGATGCAGCCCACTGCATAACATATGTTTTTTTGTGTGTTGTACTTTGAAAGTACTTACCATTGCTGTTTGTGGTGGTTCATCTGTTGTTGGTCACTGTAGTGACTTGGGGTAGTGTTCTAGTAACTGTTATTGTTCTGTGACTAAAACTACTTGCCCTTTTCAAATAAAAAATTTTAAACTGTCACATACTCTGTGAATGACACATTTTCATTTTCAGTAGAATATAAATCATGCAAGCATTTTGTTTACCTCAGAATGTCCTATAAAAAGTGGAACATCTCAGACTGCTTGAGGGAAACAGACATTCTAAAAAAGCCATAATTCACACCTCTGACATAAACAACTGTGAGTTATTGCCACCACCAGTAATTTATGGTAGGCATCTGGTAGTGATTAACCCCAAGGCTCACTTTTGGTCAGCCATCCAGGAGAAATGTAGGCTTCTGGGAACTGTGGGGGGAATGGATCCAATGGGACACATCTGCACTACTGTGCAATGTGTTGTGCTGTGTGACAACATTTACAGAAGGATCGGGGAGTCATGTAGAGCAGACAAGCGTCCCCATGTCTCGAGATACATGTGAAGATGTCAGTGGTTGGCTATGTATCAGTAATGGCTATATGAGTGCTACACTGGGCACAATGTCAGGTGCATGATGGATTAAGGTGGGCACTGGCATCTTGGACTTTGCCCATCTTGATCAAGGACCTGTGGTGGAGTCATACTAGGGAGACAGGGAGTAAGTTATAGGGCAGTTAGATGTTTGCTGCTGAGGAAGGGGACAGGACACAGTGAGCCATTCTTAAGCAAATTTATTGGAGTCTTCTGGGTTTGACAAGTTGCTGCTGGTCACTGGAAACAGTTAGCTACCTCCAACTACTGCTGTGTGCCTGCCCATCCTCCACAATGTCAACAACAATCAGGGAACCCAGCCATGACTTAAGGTGAGAGGCAGGTGGCCAGAATGGTGGAGGGGGAGGGCTTTTTCCTGATCCACTAAGGGCAATCCTCTATGGGCCGGGGGTTGGGGATGGCACTAAGGATACTGTGGAGCCAGATGCAAAATTTAAACTTTTGATTCTGTGGACCTTTGCCTAAATTGGAGGTGGAAAGGAATCTGGCTCAATATCAGAATCTCCATAATTCCAATTTCAAGAAGCAAAATGGATTCTTGAGAATCCAAGTGCCCATAGAAGATATTAAGGCATTATGAATGTCTGGAGAGTGTGTGGGACATTCCTAAAGTTCATGAAATATACAGTGAAAGACTTGAACCAAAACAAGTTTGATATGAGACTTTCTTCACTTTTGCCAAGAAAAAGGAAGAACATAGAGAACAACCAATAACATCAACAAACTAAACAGCAGTCGAGCAATTATAAAATGTGCACATTGATTGAAGAATAATATTAGTGCTGATTGGTTGACAGAATCTCTTGAAATATATATAATCAGGTTGGCAGTTTCATGTTGAAATACACTACCTGTCTTCTTCCTATTGTGGTCCTGCATAGGATGGAGAGTGGGCACAAAACTTTCAGATCTACAAGGACTCCCATATTTAACAGAGATTTGGAGCTATCTGTAGGGAAATTCTTCCCTTAGACTTGTATTGGTTATACAGAAAAACAGAGCAACTTGACTTCCATATGAAAAATATGTAATACATAGGAAAACAGGAAAATTGACATGCAGTTACAGGTTTAAAGGCCAAACCAAATTGGGAGCACTGTGGGCAGTATTGATTTCTTCTAGCAAAAACAATGGGTGGTTGAAGATGTGGAAGTGTTTAGGCCCAAAACATGTGCATGCAGAGGGATTTAGTTTGTTGATTGTCATGTCTGTATGAGCAGCAGAAAGATGACTGCTTATGAAGAAAGCGTGAGAAACAGTTTATTTATTGAATTTTATTCACCAGGTAGGCCTACTGAGAATAGAAGTCCCTTTTGCAGGGGTGACCCATGGGGTACAGATGGTAACCAACTGAATTTGAACCAGATTAAGCTGTTGGTGGTATTTTTAGTGAATGGGGCAAATATGGCCAGGACACTGGGGAAATTCTCCCTACTCTCTGGTAGGGGGAGCTGCTGTCCCCATGGAAGATGGCAGACACCCATTTGCTTTTGGAGAAGCAGGACGTGTTGCCGACTGAGATCTGGTCCCTGGCCTCAGTCAACATTCCTTCAGGGGATGAAGAAAATAAACCAGAAACGGCTCTGAATAAGGATTGAAACCAGGTTGCTTCTAAGGTGACAGAAACTGGTGAACCTCAAACTACAGGCTTCCAAGCCTGTGGGAGTTTTCCTGAAATTAATCAATGGCCTGGTGAAGATCTGGTAACAGAAGAGATGGAAGTAGTAGATGAAACAGAGGCTAGTGCTACTGATAAAGAACTTGGACATGACAAGCCCAAGGTACTGTAACAACTGAGGCAAGCACCTGGTACACTACCAACACGGGCAGTAATTACTGACAATGGTGCATCAGCAAGTACGAATAATGACCGGCCAGCACAGCAAATATTAAATTTAGAGCAAGAGGAGCTATTGTTAAAAAATCTCTGGAGCAGAAATGGAGATGCTTACTTCAGCAAATTGAGGAAGAGGAGGAGAAATACAAAACTGCAGCTTCAAAGCTTCAATGAGCTGTCATAAGGCCAGTTGTTGCTGAGTCACTACAAGTTCCACCCATTTCAATTACACAGGATGCTGCGCTGAATACTCTACCTCCTGTACCTGTCTTGGAAAATCCGATGGCTGCAGTACAAATAAACAAAGAAAGGTCCCTAGGAGTACAGAATTTGGGAGGACGACAAAGCAAAGCTGTACCTTCAGTAAGTAAACCATTTGAAACTGCAGGAAAAATATTTACAAGACCAGTCATGGGCAGCATCAGCAGCTTTGTTGAATGCTGGGTGGGTTCAGACTGAGAACAGGGACTGGATTTCAGACCCAAATAACCCTACAGTACAAGCCTATAGCACTCAGGTGATTACCACTGAGCACACTGAAATTGTAAAAGGGTCTAATACCAAAATATATGCAAATGAAAATGTAATGTCAGAGAGTAATGCAAATAAAATTATACCTAATGCTTCTGACAAAACAGGGGCCCCTGACCCATCAGAAGAGGAGCCTTGATCTTCTAATATAACTGAAAAACATTTAATAATTGGCATAAGAGAGAAGAACAAACAAGAATTGCATAAAAGATCCATTTTAAAACAGTTGCTTACAATGTCAGACCTGTTTAAGACTTAAGATGAACCAACACCCCGGAAGAATGCTTTCAGATTACTATACCAAGGAGGCTTGGAGACACCCCCAGATTGATTGTACATCACCAGATCTTTAATGAAAGACTCATACCAATTATATCCATCAGAAATGTGTTCCCTCATACACAGATGAATACAATTATGACATTACTTTTAAAACAGTAGAGGGATTTGACAGATTTTGGTGCAAGTACAGTACTTTGAAGGATACTCCACTCTGGACCCCATTTGTTGCAGTCCCCATTACCAAGCCAGCGATCTGCACAATAAACATACAATTCAAAAATGAAGGCATAAATGTGCTGGACATTCTCTTTTTAGCTTACAAAAAGGTGTGAGGTGCTGGAAAATCCTAGTCCTATAATTGATTCTGAACAGATGTGGACTGGGGGCTGGATGGTAAAAGTTAAACTGTATGTGATGAACAATGGTATTATGTACTTGCCAAGTGTTTTTTTATTCAGGAAGAGACAGGGGTGCATTGTTCTATCCAGGACAATATAAGTCATGTCACAAGTGTGGGTCACAATTACACCTTAGTAACACTTGTGACACCCCCACACTGCACCCATTGCTTAGAATTAGGGCATACAGTAGCTACCTGTATAAACCTGTTCAGATGCAATTTGTGTGAGATGGGACACTCTTATATGAGATGCCTTTGGGCCTTACATAACAGTATAGAAATGGTCTCATGAGCATTTAATCACTCAAGCTAAGGAAAAAGGGTCAGCAAGGGCAATGGAAGTTAGATTAGCAGCTTTACAAAATGTGTCAGAAAACAGGTTATTACAAGACCAGAGGGATAAGCAAACCAAGCTGCAAGAACAGAGTAATGAAACAAATGCTGAAACTGAGACTCAGGCAGAGAAAGAAGTGAAGCAGCAGACAGAAACAGCAGTAGGAAATCTAAACAATAATATAGGAATTCCTGAAGAGTCTGCTGCAAAAGATAACATGCCACCCCCCCCCCACCACCATCACAGTCACATAAACCAGAGGATGCTGTATTTCAATTGGTAGGACACAAAAAAAAGACCTCAAAATAAGACAGGAAAAAGCAAGGAGACAAAAGGGAAAGAAAAAAGAATAGTAAAAGGGAAAACTTCCCTTCTGAGTGAAAATAGACTTGCTATATTAAGTACTTAAAGGAACTGGGGGGATACAGATGAGAAAGGGGATGAGTCAGATGCTTCTTCCATCATATTCTCCTCCAGAGGTAATTCTTCAGGAGTAGAAGATTCAGGGGGATATACTATGTAATCCTGAAACTTGGTATGCTGACACTCAGCATACCAAGTTTCCTGCCCCAAAATGATATTCCCTGAATGGATAACATGCCTGACATATGACATTCAGGCATGTCATTCATTTAAGAGTCAAATGCTGGGGGCTTTGCCCCCGCCGCACCTCCCATGTGGGAGGCTCCACCCCCACACCCCCATCACTAAAATATCCAACTCCGAAGGGGAGCAGACCTTGGAGTAAAATGTAATTAGTTACAGGTGGTGTGGTGTATAAAATTGCAGTGCCCAGACCAGAACCCGGGTCAGTCGCAGTATGCTGGCTGAGCTACTGCTGGTATTCCCCTCTACACCACAGGGGCAGCTCAGCCAGCAACCCCATCCAGTTGTCCTTCCTAGCATATGTCTCAGGGTAAGGTAGCATTCCATCACATCCACTACCTTACCCCATTGGGAGTACTGACCTCAGGTGTAGCAGTGTAGGGTTAATGTTCCTGTCGGGTGAAGCTGACTAGGATACTACATCTCGTTGTAGTGCAGTTCCAGATAAGATCAGTATACTGATTCAGGAGGTGGGGAAAATGTAAAAAAAAAACTGGGATACTAGATCGAAGACAGTATAAAAAACATATATGTAAGCGGAAAGGATGTCACCTAAAATACTTACTTCGAATGTTAATAGTATAAAGCAAAGAAGAAGATGCTTAACTATTTTATCTGAAATAAAGTATTTTAATTATGAAATCCTATGTATTCAGGACAGGTCTATTGGAGAGTCTCTGTGTGATGGTTTGGGCATACTTTTCAAAAACTCTAAACTGAATTTTACCAAATTGATAGATTTGGATCCTAGAAAGGCTTTAATACTGGACATGAATTATGGAACAAACAGGTTTTGAGTTAAAAATAATTATGCTCCACAAATAAAAATATCTAGAATCAAACTCTTTTAAAAAAATTCAGCAATATTTAGATACAGCAAGAGTAATAATCTGGAGATGAGACTTTGACTGTGGTTTGCATCAAACAAATCAAAGGTTAAAGACACAAAAAATGTTCTGTGACTGAAACGCTCTTAAGCAAATTATTACACAAACAAAATTTATGGATGCTTATAGATCTGTTCCCAGCATGGGGGAGAATACCTACATTAGAGGTATTTATGCAACAAGGATTGATTTTTTGTTTATCTCTCAAACAATGCAGATAGAAAGTGCAAGAGTACTTGATGTGGCTTTCTCAGATCATAAAATATTACAAATATAAATATCATGGCAGACACAGCTCACATGTAATAAAACACCCTGGCATTTTAACGTAGAACTTTTAGACAACATAAAAATACAAAAACAATGGAAAATATTTTGAATTGCAAGAACCTCATTTCTTTGTTTATGTAATTCCATTTCAGAATGGTGGGAAGATACAAAACAGGATATAATATTTTTTTTCAAAAGACTGCAGGTAAACAAGCAACTGAGAAATATTTAAAGTATTTGACACTGTGAAAACAGTTATATTCCCTTATTTCAAAGTCTAAAACATTACATATGAACTATGGACCATAAATAAGCAATATAACAAAAGAGATGTTCCAATTACAATACAATAGAGCAAAAACATTGAAACAAGAAATGAAATGTGGAATGCAAAATTAAAAAAAAAACTTTTATCCCTTCAAAGACAATGGACATAAGGTAGATAATAAGTTAATTGTTGAATTAAAAGATGATACAGGAAATATACATGCCACCAAAACTAGAATACTTGATACAGTGGACTGTTTTGTAGAAAAAGCATTTGATACTTCTTTATAGTTGAAATCAAAGTATGACTATTTCAAAACATTAGATATCCCTACAATAATGGAAACAGAAAAAGTAAACCTTACAAAAAAACCCCACAGAAGATGAAGTAAAAATCACAATAAATAAACAATGTAATAAAACAGCCCCAGGGACAGATGGTTTGACATCTGAATTCTATAAAAGAAATATTGAAACTCTAACCCCTTATTTATGTAAGTTATACAATGACATTTTAGAAACAAAAAATACCTAGAACTTTGGCAGAAGCATGTATGATTTTCCTCCTTAAAAAATTTAAGAAGACAGACTTGAAAAGTTGGAGGACCATTAGCATATTGAATACTGATTTTAAGATTTTGGGTACAATCCTTGCTAAATGATTGGCTACAGTTTAAAATAAATTAATAAGTACATTTCAAACATGTGCTTTACTAGGAAGATCTATACAGGACAACCTAATTTTGGTAAGAGAATTACTCAATAATGTCAACAGAAGGTGGAAATGGGAGTACTTCTTAGTTTAGACCATAAAAAGGAGTTTTATTCAGTTTCTCATAACGTTCTATTCTCTGCGTTGCTACACTATGGCATACCAGAAATTTTTATTAACTGGATAAAATGCATCTATGCAGAAGCACATAATAGACTTTTGATTAATGGATGAAAAGGGAAAAACCATCAAATTAAGAAAAGGGGTCAGACAAGGGTGTCCATTGAGCCAATTACTGTATATTTATTGTACAGTACAAGTCACATTAAACTGCTCCTCCATTGAGTTGCTGTAGCATTTCTGATTGAGTTGCATTAAGTGTTGCTGGATCCAGCACAAAGCCTTGCACAAACTGTTTCTTAAGAGTTAAAATGCACTTTTACATTGCACGATGACTAGACTGCAGATGCATTCCAGCTGACTTGAAAAAACATTCTGCAAACATTGCTCTTCAACTGGTTAAGCATTGAAAAATAATGCAGTATCATTGCCAGCTCAAAAAAACAATGCTAAACCAACTCATTGACTGAACAGTTTAATGTGTCTTGTACTGTATAGACCCTTTTCTAAGACATATAGAATTAGATATGGCTATAAATGGGATATCTTTAACACGAGGGGGTTTCCAATCAAGACATTAGCATATGCAGATGCTGTTGCTATTGTAATAAAACTTGATACTGCAGAAAGGGCAGTTCTTCATCAAATAAAGCAATTTTCAAATGTTTCTGGGTCCAAGATTAACATAGATAAAAGCAAAGGTTTGGTATTATGAAGTCCTACTAAAGCAAGTATGAAAACATATGCAAGTATTAAGATAACAGAAGACACCATTAGCTTTCTGGGACTTGCATTTAGAGCTGGAGATATAGCACTGCTGAATTGGGATTTAAAACGGAAAAAAAATCAGAATAATTGGTATCACAGTAGAAACAAAGGCAAACAGCAAAACTTAAAATGGTTTGGTTGATAAAAACTCTTGTTATTACCCATATTCACATATATAAGTTATACATTTCCTCCACTTTTACAATTAGAGACTAGACTTTATAGTGCCTTTTTCAAGCACTGTGGGTGCGTAGATTAAACCTCATAAAAAGAGAAGCAACATATAAAAAGATTGCAGAAGGAGGCTTACAAATGCAAAACATTTTCATTTCATTTCATTTTATTTTTTATGTTTGTAAGCAGGATGAGCAAAACTGCCCATTTTCACCAGTGACAAGGTACAAGCAAACTTAGCATACATAATTAAACATTTAAAGACAGTACAAAATACAAAAAAAATTTAACAATCAATTATTAGCCTGTACATATGAAAATATAATTATCCATCAACCAGTATTTTAAATCCTATAGTTTTTTACTGTAATGTCTTTTTACATTTTAACATAAAAAAATGAGAGACAGTTTCTGTGGTATGGCTGGCAGTCGATACTGAATGGGTTAACATTCGTACAACAGCATGGGGAAAAGTACAAATATAGGATAATCACAGCTACAGCAGTAGTACCACAGTATGAAAGACCAGTCATGCAAAAACTTATAAAGTGGAAAGTTCCCTTTCCTTCCCATCAGGTGGAAACTGGACAGGGGCTATATGATATTATAATGGAACAGCTTTTAATGCCCCTTTGATAATACCAGAATGCCCACAAAACAGGCAGACAGAAACTTTAGCGCAATTAACAAATCAGAGAACTCCTAAATATGCTTGGACATTGTATGGCTCTCTAAACATGGTAGACTTAATGTGAGAAATAATAACAAACATCAGCTAATAACTCAGATATTGCTTATGTCCAGAATGTGATGTAATTTTAGACACACAAACTCATCTTTTCTTTGTGCCCACAAATGCAAGATTTTTGGGATACGTTAAAAAAATGGAAAGAGACCAGTTTTAGAACAATTTCCTATGATATTCTTGTATTAAGACTATATACTGGGAAAAGGAAATGCTACAATGCATATACATTACAGGTAATGTGTGCATTGATCAAGTACTATATGTGGTAAGCAAGATGTAAATGGGGTGTGCAACAGTAGCAGATGGCTCCCTATGAAATCATAAAGAAAATTACCATAGAGTTGCAGAAACTATAAGAAATAGATAAAACTGTATTCTCTAATACTCAGTTACAGAATCTGTGGCAATATTCTGATGATATATTAATTGCTAAGTAGTTTATAAGTTTCTGTTAATGGATTATGTACATGTGTGCCTTGTATTGTAACTGTATTTGTGTTTGCATTTTACTCCCCTACTCCCCCAGTGAAATTCCCCTACTCTTCCTGTAGGGGGAACTGCTAACCATCAGTCTGATGGACAACCTTGGTGAGAGCAGTTATGGTAGCGCTCAGCTAGTGTTAAACGCTGATGCAAATTAACTTGCAGCTGCATTTGGAAGCCTCACCTTTAATTTCAGATATTCTGCTTTATTAACCAGCAACTTTGTCAGGGCCAGAATAGATATACCATGCAACACCAACCCCTACTGCACCAGATGACGAGAATCAGTTGGTGACACAGGTGGATACCCCACTGGATGACCCAAACCTTATCCAGGGACTCAATGCTTAGAGGACCCAGCTTTTGAAACTGGTGGACACCACAGACTACTCTCAGACTCCAATATAGCCTACCTTGGGGTAGAGAGAAAGTCACAAGCTAGCAGCTATGATTCACAGCGGGACTCGACTTTTGCATGGTGGGATGCAGTAACGCCTGGAACTGCCAATGTTGCTGCTTCGAAAAGGGCTACAGCTTCTCCTTCCCTGAAGCTAGAATCTCCCAACCACACTGCCCTGAGTATAATGGCCTGTGTGCCAGTAAGTACCTCTTTTCAGTCCCATAAGTTTGTTACTGGGATTCTGCCAGATGGCATTTTGACTTTAATACAGCAGAAAATACCAGTGGTGATTGATGTGCCACAATTGCATATCTTCCCCGAGTTGTGACCTCTACTGAAGGTTCACATATCTCTAAGGGGTGGGTAACTGATGGAATTACACTCCCAGCTGCATGTCATGCTGCCAGCTGTGCGGTTGCACAACTCAGCTCAGACTGGGGTGAATTTTTTGGTTGCTTTCAGACACAGGACTGTGTACCAGGGATGCAGCTTGCACCCATGGATCAGCATCCAGTTGCCATTTCAGTCCCCACAGTCATCCACACTTTGCCCGACCCTGCTGTTTTGCACCAGTGTTAACCTGTGATTCATGGGGCCGAGAGTGATCCATCTTTGCAGCCACATGTGCCCTCTGGCTCACCACCAGACATTGCTCTGTTTACTTCACAGGGAGCATATGCTATCCTTACTTCCACCTTTCCAGTTACTGATCCCAGCCTCACAGTGGTTTGACCCATACTGCATGGATGCTGAGATAATACCCTGCCACCCCTCCTCACACAGCCATGGCTCAGACCACATCATATACATAGGGTTGGAGCCCTATTAAAGTCCTTCAAAAAGCAGGTTGTATTGTTGGGTCTGATGGACTTTCCTGGATCCCAGACCCAGCTCTCCTGTCAGATTATTGTATAGATTCTTGTGAAACACCTATATTGAGAGTTCATCAGGGGTCTGGTTCTCCGCTCCCAGACCTACAGCAAAGCACTTTGCTACCTGGCCATGAAAAAATGGCTCCTTCATTTCAATCTCCAGCCACCATTGCTCTGGCTAACTCAGTGAGCCCTAAAGTTTCAGTTTCTGCTTCCTTGAGTAAAGCCCCAGCTCCATCTAGGCCTTCAGATACTTCACAGGAAACTCCATTTGAGCTTTCAGATCTTTCACTAGTACGGCCAGCTCCTGCACCAAGATGCAATTTGGTCCAACTTAAATACATTGGAACAGAGGACCTTCCTTTCAACCAATCTCTTTTGGTCAAAAACCTTTTGATAGACTCTCTTTGATTTGTCCCAGCAGATATCTTTCCTATCAACTTTACTTCTGCATCAGTGTTTTATCACATTAGCTTTCAGCTCCATTCTTCTTTAGAGCACGTTCAGACAAACTACAATTCCCTGAGGTATTCTGAACTTTGGCTTCCATTTCAGGCTATCCTATTAACCAGACCTACCACTCATACAGTAATGATAATGTTCCATAATGAATGGGTGGTTGTCCATAATGTCACTTACTGGTTACAGCAATGCTATGAAGTGCTTGGCTGCATGAACTCCATTCTGGATAAATACGTAATCTGGACTGGGGTTGGAAGTATCGGGTCCAGCTCTGAGCTTCTAACTCAGGATTTTCTTACTTCCCTAGCAGTTTTTTCTTAGGCTATGTTAGGGTGTTTGTTTTTATTCCTGTCAACTGAAGACCTGTTTGAAGTGTGGTTTGCTTAATCATCTCAGTAACGTCTATGATCAATGGTTGTGTAGGCTATGCCTGGAACATGGCCACATAACTGCTCAATGCACCAACCAGATGAAATGTAATCTATGCCAACTAGGAAGTCATTCCTTCTGAGAGTGCCCTTGGGTGGCTCATAATAAATCAGCTGGTGTCCATCAAGATGACCTTGTCACCAGCCCACTCCCATGGGGCGGGATTTCTCTCTGCATCACAGTGAATCCCTCTGATGATATGGGGGGTCAGGAATACCCTTTCTCCATTCTTCTAGCACACTCACTGGATCTCAACTGAATGTGCACCAGAGAATCCCAGGTCACCCTCTCTTCATGTAACGGGATACCAAATGCAGTCTTGAGTCTGTGTTCCTGGGGTAGAACACTCTCAGCCACTGCACCATAAACCAGAATGCCAAAAAACATGTATAGGCTTTGGGGAGTGGCCCTATATATGCTCTTATGTGTCTTTCCTCAGAAATGCAGATCTCAGTTCAACCCCCCCACACACACACACACACACACAGGCTCCTCCTGAGATCCTTCATATTTTCTCCCCTCCTTTCATCACAAAGTCCCTAGTGGTACTTCCCTTTGGTAGTGTTTGGCCTTAAAACAGTCACACAGGTGTGGTATCATCTGAACAACTTTTACGAAGGAGGCACACACACAAACGACATAGGCAGAACTATTTAAACATAAGCCAAAGGCTTTACTAATTAAATTAATAAAATAACAATAAATAACATAAATGCAAACTATTGTAGATGTTGGTTACAGGATATGGAAAATAACATTGAAAGTACACAAAAAAACTTTGAGAATTCTAGTTTTAAAGTTCTACCTCAGTGTCCTTAGGTTGCTGAATTTTGAAGTACAAAGTGTCATTTAGAAGTAGCATCTACAGTCCTGGCTCTTGTTCAGGAGAAATTGTCTCTGCTCTCCAAGCATGCAGGCAGTGTCCCAAATGTTTAAAAAAGGCAAAAAGCTAAAAGCCCCAGATACCACTCTGCATTCTTGATTTAAGGGGCTTCTAAAGGGCATGTCCAGTGGATAGTGGCTGGTCCTGCAATTGGTTAGCATTCTGTTTCTATGGCTACCCAACCAATAAGTTGTTAGTATTTTATTACAAAGCACAAATATGCAGTTCTGAATATGAGAGGAAAAATAAACTCAGAGATCAGCTAGTTTAAACCAGAATTATTGGGGGAAATTCCAGCTTCCCTCTTTGGAAATAGCTGTAATTAAACTCTACTCAGTATACCTATTCACTTAAATGGTAGCCCATTTAGTGGTAACAAGATTACCTTAGGTAGTCTTGCAGAGACAAAGGAAAGCCAGACATCCAGGCACCTCTGGATGCTGTGGGCCCATTCAAATACAAATGGATATGCATGTTGGCCAGCTCTGCTTAATTATTCTTTTATCTTCTTTTAAATGATTTAATTAACTCTAGCCCATGGCTGGTAGCTGACAGATTATCTGCCCAGTAACAAGAATTACAGCAGTCTTCCACAGAGCCCATGTACTTGTACCCATGATCCCATGCACTTAAACTGGCCACCATGGGCATAACCTGAAATTATATAAAGCATGACCAAAACAATAAGATATGGCTTTATCTCACCACAGAACTGACCACCTCAACCACATGCCAAGGTGCTTGCCCTTTCCCTGAGACTTTTCCCAGCAGCCTCAGGTGGCATGCCCTCCACTCCTCATGCTCCCTCTGTTTAGCCCTCGTTGTTCAGTCTTCAGGAAAACAATTTGGTGGTATCCTTGAAGGCTGCCCTGATACCCCTGGCAGTATTAGCCCCAAATTCACCTGGTGATCCAGAAGTCCCGGCCTTGCTGATTTCATCAGAACTCCCAGAGACTTCTTCCATACAGCTGCCCTCTTCCTTTACTGAACTGCCTCGCAGATGTTCTCTTTAGAGCCATGCACTTCAGGACAGTCCACAATCCATGCAGGCCAAGTCACTTCCTCTTCAAAATAGATACAGTACCATCCTCTTGCTCCCCACAAGAGTTGGAGGGATACTGATGCAGATATAGAGTCAGATCTCTCTTCTACGATGTCGCTGGGATTCGACAGATCTCCAGACACTGTGGAAGATATCCTAAAAAAACCTGGATTTTGCCCCCCCCCCCCCATGGTGTGGAAAAAATAGGCGTTATTTTGGATGACGTCTCTCCAATTAGAGTGGAGTCCACCAAAACTCTCATTCTGGCTGGCAAACCAATTTAAACAGTTTGTGGTCACTTTGATATCATGTATTAAAAGATGATGGTTGTCACTGGACATTATTCACACCCAACATAGGAAAGCCTTTTATAAGGCATTACTACCACAAGCAATGGAAATTATGTCTGGGGTATAGCCCAACCTTAGACAGCAGACTTTGTGATATCTAACTGATCTGTACTTTTCTCCCCAATATTGGGACATCACATGGCTGTCTTGATATGGTAAACTGAATATTAAAGGTAACAATAAACACAAGAGCATCACAGAATGATTCTGCCCAAGGGACAGTGGCCATAGTGCCATTAAATCGATTCAACATTTGTATTTTGACTGCCCTTATATTCATCCATTTTGGTTGTCCTTGGCAAGTAGATGAGTGAGCCCCTTTTGGCACTCCATTACCTATGAGGCCCTGATATACAGTTCAGTGACTGGTAGATCCTCTAGGCATGATTCCTCAGTGTTGCTTTCAAATCTTTCTTGTCTTAAGGTGATGATCTGGAGAGTCTGTTGTAAATATGTGTTACAATAGCAAGTTTTGGATTACACAGCATTATTAAAGATGGTAGAGTCAGACATCTGCCGCCAGTGTGTGGCTGAATGTACCTGCCCCCCCCCAAAGACATGGATACATCATTGGAAATACTGCCCTTGGGCACTTTTTAACCAGCTGCTGAAGAGTGTTCTTTTACCTGCACTGTTCACTGCATCAGTACTCTCATTCAGTTGTTTTCTCTTGTGTTGTTCTCTTACATTAATTTGACAGTGCCAGCTTTCTGGTTGTTACACTGGTACTTCTAATTTTCCATTAATACCCCCTTCCCCTACTACTGATTTATATCTTTTGCATGAGGTAATATGATATTTTTTTTCTTGTTATTTTTCCTGTCCCTCAAGTTTTGTTTGTTATTGCACTATTATTAGTACTTGATTAAAAAAAAAAATTCCCTACTCTTTTTGAGAAGTGTCATGGGATCTTTAACGTCAACCTGAACAGGCAGACAGGACCTCGGTTTAATGTCTCATCCAAAAGACAGCACCTCAGGAGTTCAGCATCCCCCTCATGATACACTACAGTGTCAGTATTGGGATTTTGCTCAAAATATCCTGGGGTGGGACTAGAACTCACAACCTTCCATTCTTCTGGATTTAGAGGTGAGTGTGCAACCTGCTAAGCCACTAAACTTCCCAGAACTAGAACAGTGCATGTGCACACGCCTGGCTTATTGCTTTTAGTTGTACATCTAAACTGATACAGTATACATTTTGCAGAGCAGTATGCATTTTACACGCAGATTTATCCTTGCTGCATAAAGATTAGCTGATGTTTCTTATAACATTAGAGCTATTTCTGGAAAACCAAACATTTACAAAATGTACAGTAAGTCACTTGAAAGAAACATTCCTTAACTCTGAACATATGGGGCCTGCTATTCTTAGATGCAGTAGTCCTTAAAATAAGAAACTGCTATGCATTCTTGTCACTTACTTCACATTTTGGATGCTGGTGCTGTACATCGTAATGCTAAAAGGCCAAGAGGTATGCTTTTACTTTAAGTTTATGCTACAGTGTTGTTGTACTCAATTTCTAATGAGGCATGAAAAACAGGACTATTTAAGGCAACAAGGCAATGGAGGTGCTCTGTTTATTCACAGGGCCAGTAAATAGAATCTAAATATGAGTGACATATTTTCTGTAAACAAAAAGAAAGCCTTCCAAACCTCTACTAATTAACTGAATTCACTTTTCATTAGGAAACAGAATTTTGTTTTATAGTTGTTTGCAGCCAGAAAAAAAAAACACATAAATTGAATAGAAATGTTTATATTCGTGTTACTGTAAATGAGCCCATTGGTGAAAGGTGAGGGACTGACAGTACTGGAGACTAAAGCCCTCTGTGGAAGCACATTATCAAGTACTGTGCATGCAGACCAAGGACACTGAAGACTTCCCCATATTGTCTTAGCTTTGATGCTGATAAAAGGTAAGTTCAAGACTGAAAGAGAGATCACTTGCCCACTCTGCCCAGCTGTATGAAATGTAGACTCCCACAAAAAATGAAGAGCCTTGTTTTCAGTTGCTAGGTAGTGTGCACCAAAATGGAGAACCAAAGACCTTGCCATTGTGACCCTACTCCTAGTGGCTATCCTCAGAAGTTTGAATCCATGATGTAAAGAAAATGAAGGTTGGCAGGTATTAATGGGCACAGAGTTTGCATCTACAAACACCTGTTTACAGTAGCTATTGTACAGTACATCCATGAAGGATTCATGGTGTTATGGTACGCACATATGACCTGGGCATGGGCACTACCACATAAGTGTTCTCCATACCTGTTCAGCACTTACATTTTGCCCAGCTTCTTTCTTTTCTTTCTTTCTTTCTTTCTTTCTTTCTTTCTTTCTTTCTTTCTTTTCTTTCTTTCTTTCTGTCTTACATTTCTTGGAAGCTGGTGACTGGGGAACACACTTTGAACTATGACTTATTTCAATATGTGACCCAGGGGAAAAGTACATGGGAGAATACATCATATAGGAAAAATCAAACTAATAGTATAAACACCATGCAAATGAATGCAACTTAGTGCAACTGGAAAACAGTACTGACCTAAAAGATGAGCAACAACACTGGTTCCATGGCACATATTGTGGAGTAAATTATAAACAAGGAGCAAAGCAACTAGTTTGCACAAAATCAGCATTCTTGGATAAACAGAATACTGGGTGGCTAGTGAGTATAATTGGCCTCTGCTGGCCCATCCTGTTTGTTTAATTGCCTCTCACCCTAAACCACATTCATTGTACAGTCCTTGTCACATAGAACCCTCTCCCCTAGCCCCAGTCCCATGTGATGACCATCTATTGCTCTGGTACCTCGTGGATCTTCATCACACTGTCAGTTCAGTGCTTTCCTGTTACAGTGTAAAGATGCATCTACCACCTGTCTGCAACAGTTCTGCAGGCAGGGTTGTCATTACATTTAAAACTGAAATTGCAGGAGATATTAAACTTTGTAAATGGCATGTCCCCTGCACCCTTCCATGTGTTTTCACAGTGACGTTAGCAACCATGCAGAATTGTGCAAACCCTTTAGCACAGATCATGGGGTTGCAAACAAGAGACTGTCATAAAATTGCTGCAGTGATTTTACAGCAGTTCTTCATGACTGAGAATTGAACCCAAGATGATATATCTCAGCTGGGTTATCATGGGAAAAGATAATATTGCAGCATGTTAAAAAATACTTTTTTTCCTCCAAAATAACCTTTATAGACTGTGTTGGCACATTTAGTTGTTTGTTAATAGCATGCAGTCAGAAAAATCAAAAGATTGGCCAAAGGAATCTGACTGCACCAACTTATTCTAAAACTGATCTGTTGTGGAACAATGTTTTTTGTTGTTTCCAGGGCCATCGACAAAATATATAACCATTATAAGTTCTAGTGATGCTGCTAGAAAATCTGAGAAGGCATTTAAGTCCCAAAAGTAGTGCTTAGTAATCTGACAAAAAAACATAATTTGCATATGCAAATGTTTTGAATATCTGGCCCATAGAACTTAATGATATCTTCCTATTTTAGAAGAGAAATGCAAATATGCAATTATTTAAGGTCTTGACTTTCATTACTTACAGTACTATTGTTAGCTGACTGAGAAGAGTAAGAGAGAGAACGACAGAGAGAGAGAGAGAGAGAGAGAGAGAAAGCAAGAAACAAAGAGGAAAGAGAGAACTAGAGGGAGGGAGAAAGAGAGATAAAATAGTCAAACTGAATTCCACAAGGGATGATGAAAAAAAGAGAGAGAGAGAGAGAGAGAGACAGTTGTACTGAAATGAGAGAGTAATAGAGTGAGAGAGAGAGAATGTAACTGGATTGAGAAAGTTAGAGTTAGGGAGATAGAGTTGGACTGAGTTAAGAGCATGAGATGGAGAAAGGAATGATGAAGAAGAAATAGTTGCAAACTACTGTACTATGTACAGCATCCAGCCATGAGATTTAATTTAAACATGGATATACAGTATTAATTTAGGAGCATTTTGTGTATTTATGTCTCAGAAACAGTTTGATGCACTGTATAAATGATAGAGATCCCATATATATATGTAAAACAAGAGGTGACATTATAGGATATTTCTGGGGTACTCAGTTGCCATATGTAAGTTATGTCCTATTTATAACATTTGAAAGGTGATAGACAGGAAAAAACAAAGTCAAAAAAAGTCCTTATATATTTATTTTATTTATTTAAAAAATTGGTATCCAGGAGAGGCATACTGAGCTAAGGCTTGTTTCCAGGTGTGACCCAGGGGAAAGTGTATAGGAAGATCACAATTACAAATAAAATAATCAGTCAGGTGAAGTGGCTACAAGGATGTTTACATGAAGTATATAACCTCAGTGTAGTCTAGACAAAACTGACAAAACATTGCATATGAGAGACAACCAAATTAGCATGCAAGTCATCTGTGCAATTGGCAAACTTAAGAAGTGCATAGTGTCAGTTTGAAGGGAGGCTGAACTGCTGCTGAGGAAAGGAGGAGTCAAAACAGGTTAATAAACTGTGATGACGTTGCCAAGACTATGAGGTCGGGGGGTGGAAAGGTAAAGGGTGATGAAAAGCACCGGGAAAGGTGAGGAATGGTTCTGGAAGAGGGTTGGCTGGAGCAAAGGAGGGGTTGTGAGAAAGTTTATCTGGCATCTTGTGGAGGAAAGGAAAAGGAAGAGGCAGATGGAAGAGAGTAGCTGGTTCCAGAGAGAGTGGAGATGGAATGAGAAAGTAGATTTCCGAGCTGAAGTATGTGGTTGGGGAAAGAAGAAGATGCGCATTTACCTTGAGTGAAAGGAGGAAGAGGGGATGGTGGAGAACAAATGGAATAGGGAGCAGGGGAGGGATCCATGCCAGTACTTACAGATGAGGGAAGCACAGTGTGATTGGTGACATGAGGGGAGAGGAATGATGGATAGGGAGGAGAAAAGGGAGAAGTGGTGGGTATGAGAGGGTGAGTTGGTAGCAAAGCAGAAGAACTTGTTACAGAGGGTGTCTAGTATGGCAGGGGAGGCGGACCCCTTTAGTTTTTCTGTATGGTTCATCTCTATGGTATAATCTTTCCAAACACCTCTGTAATCTTGTCGTGCAAATACTTATTTAAGAGAGAGAAAGACTGAGAGAGAAAGATTATTTAGCAATGCAAAATTATATATGGTGCATGACTACTTTCATTTTCCAATAGTGAATCAGTGATTTATTTATTTTTGTTTTTGACTACTTTTTTGCCAAGCACAACCAGCCATTATGTAACATTTTGTTTCAACTGGGTCCTGCATCTACCCAGTTACACAGCAAAGAGACTGGAACACTGGGCACAGTTAAGAAACTTGCTCAAGGTCACACACTGTGTACCTGGCTCTGATGGAGTATGAACCTGTGATCTCCTACTGTGGTTCACAGTTTGGTGCTTTTACCAGTAGAATACTCTGCCACTATAGCAAACATTGTGGCATCATTGTTCTGACATCAGAAAGATGTTGTACCAGTATTTCAATATCATCTTGATGGCACAACAGAATCATGGGGGTCCCATACTCAGTTGCAATTAAGTGGTGCAAAGTGGTCACAACAACCACACAGCAACACTCTTCTAGCTTGCATTCTTTTGTGTCATGCAGAAATGGGACACAACTAAGCCTTTGTCTCTACTGTCACAATTAATATTTCAGAGTTGTAGAGAATGGGGCAGAAATGGCATGCACATGAGGAGCTGTGCTATGCACAGATGCTTGCCATAATTCTCATCCATTTATCACTGAAATGTTAGACACTGACACTCAGGCCATGGGGCAGTGTGGGATACTGGCCCTCAAAATGTGGGGCACATCTTCATTCATGGAGATAGAAGCTCTGAACTATATGGAAACTAGTGTGTTTATTTGGGATAAATGTAATTTGATTAAACATCTCAGAATATTATGAATTGTTGCTTTTAAACACAATTCATAAACCCTTCTCTCTGTGGGCAGTGGAAGCCTTTCCAGTGGGACAGATAGGGGACAGAATTTCACTGTGTAAAATGCATGATGACCCATATAATGTGTGACAGCTGAATGGTATGATACTTTCTGGCCTCCAAACAGCCACACTCACACCACAGCTCAACTGACCCCTGTGGAACTTTGAGATGCAGACCCACAGGGGTGGCACAGGTGTATCACAGCTGTATCTGAGCTCAACATATGACTGTGATTATTAAGGAATTGGTATAAAAGACTATGCATGTGACAGACTGGGGCTAGACACAAAGGTTTACCTGGACACCAAGGATTACAAAACAACATTGAGGATGTTGTGGGTGACTAGACTACAAGAGAGAGGACCAGAGGGACTTGATCATTAAAAACCTACTTGGCCCACATGCAGGCCAAAAAGTACTGGGGGCAGAGGGGGTGAGGGAATGGCTGAGCAAGCAGTAGCACCTAGCTTCACCTGAGCTCTTTTCATCGAGATTGCTTGAAAGGACAGAGCAAAGAACCCTACCAGAGCAATAGTAAGGATTAAGGCTTCTTTTGGCTAGGCAGGTTAACTTTGTGTTGTTATTTTTATTTTGTACTTACAAGGGATTGTTGCTGTTTGTTGCTAACATTTTATTGCTTTATTTTTCTTGGATTCAAATTGTTGCTGCTGAGTATAGATTCTGCTGCATTATTACAGGGTGTGCCTACAGGTGTGTGCTTACAGATTACGGCTATAATCTTCTGATTCAAATTGTCTTTTGCAAGGTATATCTTCTGTTACTGCTTTATTTTTCTCTGTAGCAAAGTGTTTCTTACAGGGTATATCTTCTGTGAAATTATTACAGGTGGTGCTTTAAAGGTTTCACAGTTTTATCTATAATTAGCATAAGCTTTCAGGGTTACTGCATTTGTTGCTGGCTGATTGTTTCTGCTCTTACCTCCTTGTTTCTTTCGTCCCTGGTTCTTCTTTTTCAGCAGGAGAAGGGCCAGCCACCCACCCCCATCCACAATCACCTCACACTACACTCCTTTTATAGGGTAGCACAGTCATGACATTTCCTGTAGCAAAGCAGGAAGGGGCAGTTCAGAGGGGTATGCACACAGTGACCTCATTTACAGGGGCACTAGTAATTAACTTGTTATAACAAGTTGTACAAAACAAACAAATAAAATACAAAATCAAACTTTTGCTTTAATTCTCTTCCTTCTAATTACTCTGACCAGGTTATAAACCCAGCAACTTACCTGGAATGGATATCATTAACTGCAGATACTGTGGAACACTTTTCAGAAGGGCAGTTTTACAGGATTTAGGACACTGTCGTACATGCTGGGCCATTGGAGATCTAAAGACTCAGCTCCAGACAGCATGGGCAGAGATTGCACCCCTCAAATTGCATATTCAAGAGGAAATATATTATAATAACTGCCTGCCATTTCCCCAACATCCAAAAGGAGCACCTTGACCGCAGAGAGTAGTTGGTCCAGGAGATTGTCAGGTGGTTAGGAGGGGCAAATCAGGTGCCCCATCACTCAGTACTCTCCAACATATCACCTTCACAAACCATATAAAAACTACAAACAGGTATCTGCCACTATCTCCGAAACCAAACAAAGGGGCTGAGGACACTGCAGAGCAGGACACTGCAGCACAGAAGCTAGCACAACAAAACGTGTCCAAAACAGGAACCAAAACAAAAAAAGCAAAAAGGAAATCCAAAAAACTTTTGATCATAGGAGACTCCATGATTCAGGGAGTTGATACATATCTCCAGCCAGGGGTAATGGTCAGATGTCTCCCAGGTGCATCAGCATGGAGAGACACTGACCACATTGATAAATTTGTTCAGGAAACAGGAGAAAACATTGACATCTTGATACACATAGGGAATAACAATCTTGCCAGCTGGTCAGTTGTGGAGACCAAGGAACACCTGACCAGGCTGGGTGACAAACTATCATCCATTTTGTCTGGCATCTCCTTCTCTGAGATCCTGCCAGTCTGGGACAGGAGGACAGATGGACGGAAGGTCAGAGAAGGGGAGATAGGGGAGCTAAACATGTGGCTCAAGGGCTGGCACCAGGAAAAAGGACACAAATTTGTAGGGAACTGGCAACATTTTTGGGAGCAAACGTTCTTTAAATTTGATGGACTGCATCTGACTAAGGAAGGAGTCAGAGCATTGGGGCAAAAGTTTGATGTCTTTGTAGAATATTTAAACTAGCAAATGGGGAGAGAGGTGCATCACCCAAAACATAGAATGGGAAGAACACCCCTCCACCCTCAGCTAGTGGTCAAACAGGAGTTCAGCATGTTTGCAGTTCATTTGTTTCACCAGGTAAAGAAAAAGGTCTGGCTCCCCATATGATACACAGGGGAAATGCCGGACCTCGCCCAACAACTAACACACTGAAGTCTGACCAATGGAAAATCATGTACACTAATGCTCGCAGTCTGGGAAACAAGATCCCAGACCTGCAGAAAATAATGACAGAGGCTAAACTGTACATAGTAGCCATTAGCAAGATGTGGTTTACCAGTAACCACACTTGGGAGACTTCAGTGCCCTACTATGTACTGGTCAGAAGAGACCGAGGTGCAAAAAGAGGGGGTGGAGTGGCCCTTTATGTCAATAAAAATATCAAAGCTACAGAAATTCAGAATACACATAATGAGCCAGAAGAACTGTGGGTCACCCTGGAAACAGGAAATGGGACAGCCATATGAACTGGGGTTGTGTACAGGCCTTCAGACCAGGGGAGGACATAGACACGTTTTTGTTATAAGATATACAAAACATTACAGCTAAAGGGGAGGTTTTGATAGTGGGAGACTTCAACATGCCAGATGCAGATTGGTCAATGCCAGCAGGGACATCTGCCAGAACTAGACACATGGTGGATTCTCTGCAGGGGGAGGGCCTCAAACAACTGGTACAACAACCCACTAGAGACAGGGCTATCCTAGATCTAGTACTGACTAACAGGGAAAGGATCACAGATCTTGAGGTAGAAGGTCACCTGGGGGCCAGTGACCATCACATGGTATGGTTCAACTTGTCCACTAGAACAAAATCATTTCTTTCCAAGGCAAAAATATGGGACTTCAGAGGAGCTGACTTTGATAAGATGGCCAACAGAGTTAAGCTAGTCCTGGCAGAAAGAAATACAGGTGAGAGGGTACAGGCAAAGTGGATGAGCATTAAAGATGCAATACTTGAAGCAACATCCCATTGTGTTAGTGAGAAAAGCAAGAAAAAAAAAAGAAGGAAACCACTTTGGTTCTCAAACACAGTAGCAGAAAAGGTCAGAGCCAAAAGGCTGGCCTTCAGGAACTATAAGGGAACGCAGCAGGATGAAGATAGGGAGGCATACCAAACTTCCCTAAGGGAAGCAGGGACAGCAGTAAGGCAGGCAAAGGCCCAAACTGAGAAAGCACTAGCATGGACAGTAAAAGAAGGTGACAAGACTTTCTATAGATACATTAGTGAAAGGAGAAAGTCCAGAGGGGGTATTGCTAAAATCAAAGGGGATAAGGGGGCATGTGAGGAGGAGGACCATGTAAAAGCATCTATCCTAAATAGATACTTCTGCTCAGTATTTACTGAAGAGAAGGTAGGGCAGGGCCCACAGCTCTGCACCGTGGCCACAGGGAGCAGGGAGGTGTCCACTAGTCCCATCACAAAAGAAAGGGTCCTACAAGAGTTTGATAAGCTTAGGGTGGACAAGGCAATGGGACCTGATGGCATACATCCCAGGGTACTAAAGGAACTAAGGGTGGAACTAGCAGAGCCATTATCAGAACTGTTTAGTGAGTCTCTGAGCACAGGAGAGGCCCCAGAAGACGGGAGAAGGGTTCATGTGATCCCACTCCACAAGAGTGGTAGCAGGGAGGAGGCAGGGAACTACAGACCAGTCAGTCTTACCTCAGTAGTGGGCAAGATTATGGAGGCACTCCTTAAGGAAAGGATAGTGCATCACCTGGAATCCACAGGAGTACAGGATCCAATACAGTATGGGTTTACAAAAGGAAGGTCATGTCAAACTAATTGCATAGATTTCTTTGACTGGGTAACCAGAGTGGTGGACCAAGGGGGAGCAATTGATGTTGCCTACCTTGACTTCAGCAAAGCTTTCAATACTGTTACACATAGAAGATTGAATAATATGCTGGGTACGCTTGGGGTGGGTCAGACATTGGTCAACTGGGTGGCAAACTGGTTGACGGGCAGAAAACAGAGAGTGGTGGTAAACGGTATACAGTCAGAAGAGATGCAAGTCACATGTGGGGTACCTCAGGGATCAGTCCTTGGGCCAGTCCTCTTCAATCTCTTCATCAGTGACATTGCAGATGGACTGGAGGGTAAGGTTTGTCTGTTTGCAGATGACACCAAGATCTGCAACAGAGTAGATGATCCAGATGGGGTGGGCAGAATGAGAAGAGATCTGGATAAACTAGCAAAATGGTCGAAAGAGTGGCAACTGGAGTTTAACACAAGAAGTGCAAAATCATGCACATAGGGAAAAGAAACCCTGAAGCCACCTATAGGCTGGGAGGGGAGTTGCTGGCAGTCTCAAGGGAAGAAAGAGACTTTGACGTCATCATCACTGATGACCTGAAATCATCCAAGCAGACCTCTAAAGCAGTAGGTAAGGCTAGAGTGGTGTTGGGGTGTATTAGTAGGGGTATCACAGGTAGGAAGATGGAGGTAATAATCCCTCTTTACAAGACACTGGTCAGGCCCCATCTGGAGTACTGCGTGCAGTACTGGAAGCCACACCTTCACAAAGACATTAGCCAAATTGAGGCAGTCCAGAGAAGGGCAACTAAAATGGTGCAGGGACTGCATCAAAAAACATATGAGGACAGATTAACTGAACTCAATATGTATACCCTAGAGCAAAGGAGGGAGAGAGAGGTGATATGATTGAAACATTCAAACACCTTAAGGGCATTAACAAGGTGAAAGAGACTAACATGTTTCAATATAAGAAAATTAGCAGGACAAGAGGACACAGCATGAGAGTAGAGGGAGGCCGATTAAGGGGTAATGTGAGGAAGTTCTTCTTCACAGAAAAGGTGGTGGATTCATGGAATGGGCTACCTCAGGAAGTGATGGATATGAATACAGTGCAAGGCTTCAAACAGGCATTGGATAGACATAAGGGAACTATACAGATGAGTATAAATAGAGAGGCCATTGACAGAGCAAAGGCCTATGGCACATTCATAAGGTAGGAAAAGAAATGGGCAGACTGGATGGGCCTTGTGATCCTTATCTGATGTCAATTTCTATGTTTCTATGTTTCTAAATCTTCTTGGTATGGCATAGCAACATGTGACTGGAGCAATACAATGACTAGAAGTCTGTGGTGGTCACAGTTAGGAATATTGTGGTAAAAACCCAGTTTTCAACCACAAACACCTGACCAATTTCATTTACATTATGACTTGCCCCCAAGGGAGTGACTCCTTCCTTGATGCTAAGTCTGAGCTATGTATATTGTGAATATTTTTGGTTGGGTGAACAGGGAGCCTCTTTGCAGCCCAAATTTCTACCACCCCTCACTGTGTCTGTGTATCATGCACCTGATGTCAAAAACAGTCTTGTGAGCATTCAGATGTCAAACTATTATTTTTAATGACTAGAAGGACTGCACATCTGATAGTCCATCTCTAGATTTTCTTTTACTTTTGCTGCTATACACTGCATTTAAAATTAAAAATTGTGTGACTTGATTAGTTCAAGTTTAGAAAAACACTGTCAATCTTTTTTCTTTGAAAGTAGTCAGACATATACTGCAAAATAAAAATAACAAACGAGAAAACATGTAAAACAAGGCTGCTTTTTGATCTCTGGAATCCTAGCAGCATACAATAATAAGCCACTTGAGCTTCAGTATTGCGAGTCAAGATGTCATAAGGATTCCCTCAATGGTAACACAGGCATGTTGTAATTGCTTTCTCATCTGTTATTCCTTTTGAGATATGAGTTATAATTTAATAGGCTATGCCCATAGTTCAGTGGAGCAGTGGGATGCCCTCTTTGCTCTCCTCAGTAATTTTTAAAGAGTATGCTAAAACATTCCTTGTATGTCGATTGTCCTTGCTACTGTATAGTTTCGGACTGCTGAGGCTGTCCTTTGTGTTTCTGTTGTGTTCCAGTTCATTTGTCTTTTTCCATTTTAGGATTCCTTGCAGATTTAAGCTGCCCTTTGCAAGCTTGCTTCGGACATCATTGCTTCTCTCTTTTTTTTTTCTTTGTAGCTCTATATTGGCAAATTGAAACTTTGTATCTGTAGCAGTATAACTGTCATTCATGCTTTGCCTTTCCCTTCTACTGTATCTAGCAGTTCTGGAACCTCTGCCTCCATTCTATTCTGCAAGTTCCCACAAAGCTTTTTTTGGCATAGATATAAACTCAAAATGGGATTTAAGACCCTGCTCCCAAGCATGCCTGCCCTTCCTCGAATAGATTAACCTAAATTTGCACATTATAGTCCTTGCTTGGTGTACTGCAGATTTTCACTACAGCATATTCTGACATAGAAGTCCTGTGGAGTTGCTGCAACTTGAGGCAATCTTGATTCTTTTGTGTGCATAGTTATCTGTGGATTTAGAAAACTTGCATGTTGTTTGATTTTTCAGTTAACTCATTGCCTCCACAGGAGCTTTCTGAAGTTGCATCACTTGTCTCCTGTATACTGTTAACAGTTAATCCTTGGCCTTTATAAGCAAAATCAAGCCATAATTGGCATGCCACAAACAAATGCTAATAGCACAAAAAAACGTAAGTGCTAGACACAAAGTATGAATGGCAAAATTGTTCAGCATAAAATTACCTTTCCAATGGTGGTATGCAAGGAATAGCAGGTAATTTAGTTTAATTTCTGTGCTGGTCGAAACAGCAAAACAAAATATTTTTTCCACTAAAAAATTCACCACAAACCTTTTTTTGCTGGGAAATATGTAACATATCAACACTAAATTAAGCATCCAGACATTAGATGTAATTTTAATAATTTGTTTGCGAAACAAACAGCTATTTCTGTAGTATTAAACATAATTTTTCCCCTATTGAGTCAAGGTGTGTTGATGAGGTTTGAGGGACAAATCTGAACCATATGCACCATATCATAAACAAATGCATATAACTCCTTAAGTATACATGACACACACAACGTATCAGTGGCAAAGTTATTGCACACAAAATTGCCTTTCCAACGGTTCTATGCAATCAGCTGTACTCAATTCAGTTTTTGTTTTATACTGGCTGAGATACCCAGAATGTGTGTTTTTCTTCAAAGTGCTTAGGTGGTTCTAGATGGACAAAATGTCATAAACAAATATGAATAACTCCTGAAGTGAACAAGACACACACAAAATGTCAGTGGCAAAGTTGTTCAGCACAACATTATCTTTCTAAAGGTACTATGCAGTCAATTCTAATCAATTCTCGCTGGCAAGTAATATTAAAACGTGTGAGTGACTTCTACAGACGTTTCTAGGGCACACAGGAAGTCTGTAGGTGACTTCTGTAGGCGTTCTGGGACACATTGCAATTAGATTTGTTGATGCCTACAGTCGTTTCTAGGAGGCAATGAGTTGCTGTTTTTCTTTCTTGTTCATCTCTGACCTATTTCAGTTAGGTTACATTTCCCTCCTGAAAATCCTAGATCTGGGCTACCAAGAGTTAAGAAATGAGCTGTTGCTTAACATGGTATTTTCTATATATCACATTGTCTGGATTTTGTTGACTGCCTGTTTGCTTAATTTCCTACTACACCTCAGTACAGAGACACACTAACCAGCTCAGCTACTGTGTTCACAAAACTGAAAGGAGCTTCCAAAAACCTCAGGAAGGTTGACTTGCAAAACAAGAATAACTACAAGAGTAGCATCCCAGCTGTTGCCAACATTTCACGTCACACACCAGCATTTCTTCAAGCAAGTTTTTTCTTTATTTCTTTATTTTTTTTTGCACTAAAGAAATTCAACTATTTCAATATTTTTGGAAGTTCCTTTCATGTTTGTGAGCATAGTAGCCAAACTGGTAGGTGTTTCATAGAAACATAGAAATATAGAAAAAGACAGATTGTCCATCCAGTCTGCCTGTGGTTTCCTATGTATACCTTGGATCTAACTGTCATCCAGAACACTAGCCCTCCCTATCCTTCTGCCAGTCTTTGACCTCACCCTGCTACTATTGCCCTGAGTAGCCACAATAGTCTTCTTTCTGTGCCAACCCTACTTGAAACCATTTGTGTTTTCGCTTCTACCATTTTGGCTGGCAGACTGTTCCAAGGTTCCACCACCCTCTCAATGAAGTAATACTTCCTCATATCTCTGTTAAACCTTCCTGCTTTCAGTTTTCATTCATGCTCTCAAGACCTTGAATTTGTGCTTATGCTAAATAATTCCTCACAGTTCACCTTATTTATTCTTTTAGTAATTTGTTGATCTCTGCCATATCACCCCTCTCCCGTCTGGTCTCAAGTGAGTACATGCTTAGTGCCTTGAGCAGTTCCTCCTAGGATCTGCCCTTCTGACCCTATATCATCCTGGTCACCCTTTGTTGTACCACCTCTAGTCTGCTGTTATCCTTTCTGAGGGGAGTAACCCAGAATTGGGTGCAGTACTCTCTGTCCAACCTTACCATTGACCTATAAATAGGTAATATGAACTATTTCCTTGCACTGTCTATACCCCCCTAGATACATCCCAACACCCTGAATGCCTAACTAATGGCTATACTGCACTGACTTGACTGTTTGAGGGTATCATTAATGATGACCCCTAAGTCCCTTTTCTTAGACGTGGTGCTTAGCTTAACCCTCCCCATCAATGCCCCATCCTAGGGTTCTTGCTCCCGAGATACATCAGTTTGCACTGTTTGGCCTGAATTTCACTTACCAGACATTAGACCACCTCAGCAGTCTATGCAGGTCACTCTGCATTTCCCTAATTCCCTTGTTACTGCCCATACTCCCACAGAGCTTTGCGTCATCTGTGAAGAGACACAACCTACCTTGGATTCCTCCTCCAATGTTACTGATGAACATATTGAAGAGAACCGGTCCCAGGAGAAATACCCGTGCCACCCCACTTCTGTTCTCCCTATCTTCTGCTTTTACCCCATTTGATATGATTCTTTTTTGCCTCCCCTCAATCAGCTTCCAACTAGAGATGTTGCAAAATAAGGTTTTGCATGTGAAACTGCTGCAGAATCGGCAATTTTGCCTGTGAAATATTTCACAAAATTGCAAAATTTCACCTGACATTTCACAGCTCAGTGCCCTACTGCCAGTGCCCTTAAGCATATCCCATTCCCTGGTGTCTAGTGGTCCCCCCGGCTGATCAGCGGCCAAAATTCAACAATGCCCCATCCCACCATTGAGATTTACATCCCTGGTGTCTAGTGCCCCCCCTAGTGATCACCCACCCAGATTGAATAATTTTCCCTGCCCCCGAGATTCAGTATAAAAATAAAAATGACCCCACCCTGTTATCAGATAGTTCCTCTCCCCCCACTCCTCCCCATTACCCCAAGCTGGACACTGGCACAGTCCTCCACTCACCTCCATGACCGGCAGCCCGACTGAGCTCTTCATTGAATGAGCACATGTTCATTCATTGACAGATTCAGACAGCCAGTTTTCTAACTACTACCACTAAAGTGTGGGTTAGAGGGGAGGAAAGGGCTGCTCCAGTCACTGTCAGAGGAGCAGGATGGGGGGCAATGGCATTGTGGACCCTGGAGGGGTCCACAACACCATTCTCCCATCCCACCCCTAGACAGTGACTGGAGCTTCCCCCTCCTCCCCTCTAATCCTCTCTGGTTGTGTAGTAAGAGTGCTGTCTGTCTGAATCTGTCAGTGAACAAGCGTATGTATGTACAAGCATGCTCCCATTAATTAAAGTGCTCAGTCAGGCTGGCAGTCATGTAGTGAGTGGAGGGCTGTGCCACCCAATCGAGGTACTCGGGGGGAGTGGGAAGGGAACTATCTGATGACAAGGTGGGGGGTCCACTAGACACCAAGGAGTTGTTTGTTTGTTATTTTTGAATTTTTATACTGAATCTCCGTGGGGACGGAGAAAATTATTCAGTTTGGGCTGGTGATCGGCTGGTGGAGCCACTAGACATCAGGAATGTAAGTTTGGCAGGGGGGATGGGGAACTGTTGAATTTGGGCCGGTTATCGGCTCTGGGGGTTCGGATCATTTGACATCACGGACCATTTTACCATGACGAAATTTCACCTGCGAGCAGCAGATTTTTCCATTTTGTGAGCAAAATTTCACCCCAGGATGAAATTTCATATTTTGTGCTCCACTAAATATTTCTTGAAATGCGTGGATTACACAAAATATTTTGTGGAGCATAATTTTTCAATTTCGCACAACACTACTTCATACCCATCTTACTACATCCCTTGCCACCCCAAGATCCTCCATCTTTTTCAGCAATCACCTGTGAGGTATTTAGTGGGAGGCTTTTGCTGAGGTCTGAATGGAGTAAATAACAGTCTGGACCCCATCCAGTGTCCTCATCACCCAAAGAAAACTATTGGGTTTATCTGACAAGACTACCCTGCCACATACCCATGCTGTTTGCTATCCTGGAGGCCATTGATCTTCAGATAGTTCACAAGGTCCTCCTTAACTAGTGACTCCATCAGTTTTCCTACAACTGAGGCAAGACTGACAGGTCTGTAGCTCCCTGCCTGCTCACTGTCCTCCTCCCACGGGGAGTGGGAACCACATCCACCACTCCGCAGTCCTTCAAAACTATTCCTGTCTTTGGTGAGCTACTGAATAGCCCTAAAGTGATTTTATTCATTTTGGCTCCATTCAGCAGTGTCTGAGCCACTCCTGTGCTTGCTACCTCAGTACAGTCTGATGTCAGAACAGATTTGAAAGATATGATCTATGGTCATGACCACTGTTTTTCATTTATTTTACTGGAAAACCCTGTAGAATTATGGAAACTGGACTGCCTTCACACTGGTAAAAAGAAAGAATTTCACAGAATTTTACATTTTGGACCAGATCAGTAAGTCTGCAAAACCTGTGTTTTTGCTGTAATTGTTTCCAGTGTTATTTTCAGTTTGCTTCTTTTGAAGCTCTGTATATCAAGCCTTCTTTTATTCCGATTATTTTTCCACAGATTAAAAGAATGACAGTAGGCCTGGTGGTGCTGAGGGCTGAGGTGCTAGATGCCACATCTCGTGCCATGCCAGCAACTGGTGTTCAGGAATGAGCATGGACCACAGGGGGTTGGCAGGGGAAGAGATGGATCAAGTGTCTGTTGGACTGCTCTCCATCTCCAGGGTGGGGGGACCTGTGGCCGGTGCATGCCTGACCCTTAGCGGAGGCTGGGGCTTGCCGATGCTGTGCTGCAACAGTGTGGGGCAGGAGGATGGCACATGCTTGATGTGGGCATGCACAGGAGTGTACATGATCCCGTCACAGGTGTCATTGCACACTGCGCATCCACAAGGGGGAGAAAAACAGGCAAAAGTAAAGTGCAGTCAGGATGAAGGAGGACACGTCGCAGGCCCTGCTCCCAGCTAACAATGGCACTGGTTACACTGGATCCAGTCTCCAATGGAGACTGGGAAACCCCACCAGCTCCATCGGGGGGGCCAAGCCCTGGGAGTAAGTGCCAGCGCTGGCTGGTGGATACTGGGGAATGGAGCTGGGGCACCCTCCAGATGCGGGACTACACTAGGAGCAAAAAGGAATAACAAAAAAAAAATGACAGTAGATTCCAAGTAAAATTTGGAAATTAGACTAACAATCACCTGTGCAATTCTTGGAATTTCAAGTCTTGAAAATGGAATTTCATTATTTTAATCATGGTAAATTAGTTACCTTAGTGATGGTCCAGTGTGGGGCTGCCAGACTCCACCCCCCTGCACTACATAAGCCACACACTCGTACACCTCCCCTGCCTACTGTTTTTCACAGCCACCTCCCACCCTTACTCCTTTCCCAGTGCTCTGTCTCTGGTGTGGTTCTATTAGCTATCAATTTCCTTTAGCCTTGAGAAACTTTTTGTGGCACCTCTTCAAAGCAGCGCTGCATAAGCACATATACAACTGGCAGCCACACATTGAAGCTATTTATTTATTATTGTTAATATGAATTTATTTCATTTATTTATATTTATATGCTCATTGACTATAAAAAAAACTTTTAATCACAGAAGGGCACTATAGAAGGATGCCAGCAGAATAAGACTTCAGTCTACTCAGTCTGCTCATATTGCAGAGTCCCAGCATCAGTTAAGAACCCTGTCCCCCCTTCCCAATCAATACCCCCTCCTTTCTGGCTACCCCTCCATTTTGACTCTGATTTTCCCTGTACCCTGCTCAACATCTTTTGAAGACATCCACAGTTTTAAGTGTTACAGATTTTCCGTGAGCCCATTCCTCCTAAATCTCCCTCCAAGTTGAGAGAATTCCTGCTCATGTTTTTGATTCTACCGTGCTGGAAGATACTCTTCCTGTCCACCCTCTTTATGCCTTTAAATACTTGAAGCTCTGACTTATGCCCCCTTCCTCTTTTTCAGGGAGTACATGTTCAGGGCCTCTAGCCTTTCCTCATATGTCCAACCCTTCTGACTCTTGATTATCTTTGTAGCCCTCCTTTGAACTGTGTCCAACAGATTTATGTCCTTCTTGAGGTACAGATGCTAGAATTACACACCATACTCCAGGTGAGGGCACACCAGCAACCTGTACCATAACAGTATAACCTATTCACATCTACTGCTTATCCCTCTTGCAATGCAGCCCAACATTATAATTGCCTTTGCTTCTGCCGCCTTCCTGCATTGAGTGCAGTGGTTAAGGTTGCTAGTGATCATCACCCCCTGGCCCTCTTCCTCTTTAGATTTAGCTACCAAGACCCATACTCCACCTTCAGCTTCATAGCATTAATATACAAAAACACTTTTTTGCATTGATGTCAAGTTGCCAAACTCTGGACCACCTCTTGAGCCTTGCCAGATCTTCCCTTAATTCCTGTATCCCTTCCACTGTGTCCACACTTCTAGAAAGATGGGGTCATCTGTGAATAAACAAATCTTGCCTTTTATGTAGTCTCCAATGTCATTGATGAAGACATTAAAAAGTGCTGGATCAAATACTGAGACCTGTGGGACCCCAATGGTGACATCCTTAGCACTTGCGAGTTCCCCACCCATCACTACTCCTGGCGTACTTCTTTTCAGCCAGCTTGTTACCCACCCAGTCAGTTGTTCTCCTCACCCTGGATCCACCATATTCTTGATCAAGCACTTGTGGGGCACAGAATCAAAGAACTTGCTGAAATCTCAGTACAGAATATCAACTGTTTGGCTGTTGTCCACTATTTTAGTGACCCAGTCAAAGAAGACAATCAAGTTTGTCTGGCATGATCTCCCAGCCTTAAATCCATGTTGACGCTCATCCTCGAGGTGTTCCCGTTCCAGACATCCTACCAACCTTTCCTTAAGTATGGCCTCATGAGCTTGCACATGATCAAGGTCCTGGCTATAGTTGCTCAGGTAATTTCTGGGACACTGTTTTGGAGCTGCACTACATGTGCCTTTCTCCAGTCATGAGGCTCCATTCCCAACTCCAGGAAGCTCTTGAACAAGTCAGCCAGGGGGCCCATAAGCTCCTCTGCCAGCTCCTTCAGCACACTTGGATGGATGCTGTCAGAGCTTGGGGATTTTTCTCCCTCAGAGCTAATACATTTTTCCCGTAGACTGTCCACCTCAGTCATGCCATCCGTGCCTCCTCCTCCCCCCTTTACGGCAGCTGGCCATCCCTCTTCTTCATGAAAATGGAACAGAAGTACTCACTCCATACCTCTGCCTTGTCCCCATTCTATTCTACCGATCTGTCCATCTTTCTGAGACATATTGTTCCATCCTTTTTATCTCTCTTCTCACTAATGTATCTAAAGCAGACTTTTTCTCCTTTCTTTATCTCTTCAGTTAGCTTCAGTTCTTTCTGAGCTATATTCAGCTGGACTACCCTTTCTGCCTCACTAGCCTTCTCACATAGTCCTCCCTGTTGTCATCTCTCTGGGTCCTCTTGAAATTCCTATAAGCTGTCCTCTTATCCTTACTGCCCTATGCAACTTCTCTACTAAACAGCTGGGTGCTTTGGCCCTCAGGTTTTTCTAATTGAGCATTACACATTCCGTTGGAGCTGCCACTGTTCTCTTCTTAGTGATGGACCACTTTTGGTCCACTCCATCACTGCACTGATGTTCTCCAGGTTCACTGTTGGCTGCTCCCCAGTTCTTCAGAAATCTGCCTTTCTGAACTCTAGGACTCTGGTCATTGTGGGTACTTTCTTCCTTCCCATTTCCAAGCTGAACCACACTGTACAGTGGTTACTATCAATCAAGGGCTCCTCAGCCTTCATGTCTTGGAGGTGGTCTCCATTCATTAAAACAAGATTGAGGGTTGCCCTTCCTGGTGGGTACCATGACACCCTGAGTCAGGAATAAACTCTGTAGTGCATCCAAGATTGTCTGACTCCTTGAACAGGCTGTGGCAGGGATCTTCTAGTCCACCTTGGCCAAGTTATTCTCCCACAATTGCCACCTACCCTTTACCTTCATAACCAAATGCCTTTATAACCAAAACCCAGTTCGCTGTCAATTTCCTACTGCTGGTTAGATGGTCTGCAAATCACCCCCAGTCTCACCTCCTCATCCCCTTATTGAACAGTAATTTCAACCTCATCACCTCTGCCTTCCCCTCTTTCAACTCTTCCCTTGCAGGAATCAGTCTTGAGTTATCTTTTTCCACTACCCAGCAGGAGAAGTTGATTTAAAATTGTGCTGACTCACAGGTAGTTGCATTAGTCCATGATTATAATACTACATTTTGATCACTTCTATGGGAAAAAATGCAATTCAAGAAATACGTTTGATCATTGCACATTTACTCTGATCCCGCATTTCCTGCCACAGGAAAAAAGACTGTAATGCAGTTACCATGGTGTGCCCCCCCAATGTTTGGTACCAGTGGTCCCCTATCCTTCTCTTTCTGTACCCTCTCCCCCACCAAATCATAGGATCCCACAACAGCAAATGTTCAACCAAGCAATCCTAGATCTCCACAGACAATAGCTGACATCATCATGCACCTCACCACACTCTCCCATCTCCATCCACACATCATGTAACAGAATCAGGCAGATAAAAACAAGTCAAGACACTGTCAGCACCCACCTTGTGGTCAGCCAGAGACCTCCTTTTTTGGAAGTATTCAGACAGTGTCAAGTGAGCCAGAGGTAAATCTAGGAGTTTTTTTGGGAGGGGCTAGAAATACCTAGGGGGCTTAGGAAATAAAAAAAAACAAACTTTGGGACATTTTTGTTTATATATAGCAGGCACAAAAGTATTAATTTTCACATGCTTTGCCACAACAATAATAGAAAGTCTTTTTAACAGAGTCCTTTCATCAACTCATGAGAAACAGTATGAAGCTATACCACCTCTGTTTCTATTTAGGAGGATCTATGCATCCAAGGAATGCCTATATTAACCTTTCAAATCATATATTTTATTAAGGTTTATTTTTGTACTATACCACAGAATTGTTTTCAGGATGAAAGGACATGCTTGGTGAAATAGGGGTGGGACTGCATGGATGGCATTGACTGGCATGATCCATTAAGAAAAGCTGAGTACCCCTACATCTGCCAGTAATAGCAGTTATGGATATATGGATGGTCATTTCAGAATCTGATCTGCAGTGGGGTCCAGGTAAAGTACAGAGTTGGGAGACTGGGATTGGAGATGGAGCAGCTATGGTGAGGCTGGGGAAAAAAACACCACTTGCAGGGCATACCCTGAATACCTCTTGGCATTTTGCCACTGCAATTATGGATACAGACACTAAATATGTAGGAAAATGAGGGGCACTGGTTTTAATAATGTGGGACAAATCAGACACATAATGACAAGTTCAGATCACTGGAAGCTAGTGAGGTAACAGCGCTCTACCCTTGACACAAATTGGATACTAGCTGACAACCATAAAAGTGGAGTGGTAATGACTCACATTGAGTCTTTTGTGGGATCCTCATATTGTACTGCCAGATGGTATCACATCATATGGGCAAAGCAAACTGAGCAACTCAAATATAAGTTACTCAAATTGTTCGTTTGATGGAATATCAAGTGTGACAGCATGTAGATGGGAGGGAATAATGAGTATAGAGTGAGGAAACAGCGAGGGAGAATCATGAGGGAGGGTATAATCCTGTGGGTTGAATAGGAGAAAGAAGCATGCTGCTGCCAAGCTGGTCACCTGGAGTGGCAGATACAGCCACTGTTTAGAACTCTGATGGTTCCAGGTTCGGGATTGCCCACATGAATATTTGTTTCATGTGTTGTAGTGTGTATAAGGTGTTTTTGTATTTGCTGTCCCCTGGTTCCCCCGACTGTGGTGCCCCAGCAGTGGTAGCCCCCCCCGGTGTAGTCTCCTTTCCCCCAGTGTCCATCCCCTCAGAGTTGATTATATCAGTATGGGGGATATGGGGGGTTTGCCCCTGCAAAGGAGGGTGAGGTGGGCATAGCCCCCAGTATTAAATGTAAATTTTACCATTAAATTTGTTGTATTGCCATGTCATTGTCATGTTGTAGGTGCTGAGGTGGCCTAAGTGCTGATTATGTAGTCGGCAGCATGTACACGCTGTTGTGTGAGTCACGTTAGACATCTCGCCATTATGACATGGAACCTTGCCAGATAACTGCATTTTCTAAAAAGCTGTTTATCACACCAGGCCATCTGGAACACTGAGGGAGAGTACCATGAGGACTAGAACCTGCTAAAGTAGGGACTTTTTTAGCTTCATTGACAGCCATGAAAAACCTGCACTAGTCTGGACTGACAAGTTGATGGTTAGCTGCAGTAGTCCTGGTCAATTTGCACTGGGCACTAGGCTAGTAAAACAATACTAAAATTGACCCCTGCCTTGTACATCTTATACAATCCC
The DNA here is from genome assembly GCA_016271365.2 of Neoceratodus forsteri. Taxonomy (NCBI): domain Eukaryota; kingdom Metazoa; phylum Chordata; order Ceratodontiformes; family Ceratodontidae; genus Neoceratodus; species Neoceratodus forsteri. The sequence goes on along the minus strand of CM057459.1, from coordinate 535,291,844 downwards.
CTATATAAACTGTCACCACCTTTTTCTTGTCCCTCTCTTGTACTCAGGGATCAAGAGGTTCCAGTCATGTTTAGTGGTAGCCCATGTCTCAGTGACCACCACAGTGTCCATGCACCTCTCTGCCAACAACACCAGCAGGTCATCTGTCTTATTGTTGATAGAGGAGAACACGATAAAGGCTGTCATCCTTAGTGATTATTTTTGCTTATTTTTCAGTAGTGAGGAAGGTGGGCCCTTGTCTGATAGCCACCTCCTCCCAGACACTCGGGGCCTGAAGGCCCACTCTGTCCACCCAACAGTTTAAATTATGGTAGCTGGATATGTACCCCCCTCAATTAATCCCTAAGTGATCTTGACCCACCACCACTGAGGTGCATCCTGTATGGTATATAGAGGGATTAGTTGGACCAGGTATCTCCCCAGACCCCAAGGCAGCCATGACCTTACTCCTTGCACTATTCCTGCAGCCAGCCATTAAACTCCTCTATCCTTTACTTTCTGACTATACTGGCTCTCAGTACTAGCAATACCTCATAGAATGTAACTGATCTGGCTACCCCCTTCCCCTGCAGATCCACCACACATCCCTGAAACTTTTTCTGTGCCACACCCACCTTCTCTCCAGATACAGCATCAGTACCTAGATGGATAATCACATGAGGTTCCCTTCAAACCTCCTGTACTAGCTTATCTATCCATGCATGCCCCCTTTCTGCTGTCATCCCTGGTATGCGTATCACTTTCCTCCAATATATGAAATCCCTTTCTTCCTCCAGTGATTACCCTTGACTATCGAGGCTGCCAGCATAATGACCCTTTCCTCTCTCTCTCCCCCCCTTGGCTTCCTCTAACTATCCCTCAAGCACCTCTCTTGCCTGTTTGATCTCTCACTGCTTTGCACATCACTCCTCCTCACTGCACCTTACCTCCTGTCTGTCTGTCCCCCCTACCTCCCAGCCATCTCTCTTGCCTTTTTTCTTTCTGCTCTGACCTGCTCTACTGACTGCCTATACAACATGGCTCATTCTGCTCCCCTCCTGCCCCCACCTTCTCCCCCTTCCCCTGCCCCTAATCCTATCTCCTTGGACACGCCTGTCCTCCCCATCTGCTGCTGTGCACTCTTAAATCCCCTTCTCCTGTCCAACTCCCCTGGTTCCCATAAATTTACCTGTTCCCTCCTTCCTTCTTATTTACCCCCACTCTCCAACCCAAGTCAGTTGAAGGAATATATCCCACAGTGGTACCACACTAGGTACTCCCACTTCAATCCCACCCTTTGTGGCCCCACCACTGCTCCCCACCACTTCACATCCTTCCTTTCTGGAACCTCTTACCCTCACCTTTTGAGCTAAGGGGTTTCATGGCAACTGGGTCCTTTTCTCCTCCACTCCCCATTGTCTGCATGTATCTCACACCAGGGTTGCTCCCACTCACCCTCCTCTCCCCATCCCCATCCCCATTAGAGATGCAGCGAAGTATACATTCGTTGGTGAATTTACCGTGAAGTGGCCAAAATTCACTTCTGCAGAGCTCTGTGAAGTTTTCCCCACATTCAGAAAATTGGAAATGGTGAAGTTCCTCTGTGAAGTATGAAATTTCCCCCAATAACAACGGAATTCTGCTTGCAAACAGAGGAATTTTGACGAAATTCCACAATTTGCGGGTGGCATTCTGCAATTTGCTGGTGAAATTCTGCACTTTGTGGCAGAATTCTGCACTTAGTGGTGGAAACTTCACCATGCAAAATTCATGAAATTCTATGGAATTTGCGGAGTAATCTGTGGAGTAAAGTTTATCAACTTCTCCCATCTCGAATCCCCATCCCCACCCCTCTGTTCCTCACTAGCCTTCTTAACTCCAACCTGAGCTGTCTTACCTCTGCCATCAGGCCCATCTTAACGTTTCCACCATTCCACCTGCAAATGCCCCAGCACTCAGCACTTACAATCAGTCTTTACACCCCTAGCACCTTACCTTTCATAGCCCCTCAACAAGGCCCCCTGGCTGCACTGTCTCCCACCCTCACCCACCTCCCCCCCTGTATCTCCACTCCTGCCCCCTCCCCAACCACCTCCCGTACTCCACTTTACACCCTGCACCTCCTTCCCCCCTCAATCTCCTACCCTCACTTCCCCTACCACCCATCCCCTTCCCTTGTCTTGCTCATAGCTCAGGTGTTTGTACTGGTTATTACATGTCTGTAAGTCAATGACTATATGTTTGTAACTAAAAATGATGACTGTTGCACACGCTGACATGGAACCTTTGTAAAAGAGCCTCGGCTCAAAGGTATTGTAATCCTAGATTGAAATAAATAAATAAAATAAAATTAAGGTTCCTACACACCAGACAGCCACCTGCCTCCCACAGTGTCCCCAGTAATGCTAACATATACTGTATATTTTATTAGAAAAATGTCTAGGGTGGTCACCAAATTTGAACTTGGGACACATGTAATGTGCTCTTATGCACTTAAAGTCTACTGCTTCAGCACTCAGTTTAAGGTTTTTCATAATCCATTTTTGGATAATTGTTTTCTGGTGGTCTTCCCTCAATCCCTTCAGACAGACCTACCAGGCATATATTGGACCATCTGTCCTGCTTTTCTTGTTCATCAGCCCACTCTTGGAGTTACTCCTATTTTGCTTTTAGACTGTTGTGTTTTCTCACTTCATCAGTGACTTGGTCTTCTAACTTGCTGATTCAGTGCACCGCTTTATTAAGTCAGATGGTGCAAGCAGCAGTGATCTCAGTAAGCCCTGTTTTAATATTCTGTATGTGGGTTATCTGTACTGTGATGTGCTGAAGCCACCTTTATTTCCTGCTGGATCTTTGGGACTCTGCCAGATTTTTCTCCACGACTGCAAGGCTATTGGCAGTGTTGGTTGAGCTGATTGAGAGAATGTTCAGTTCTCTGGTGGAGCACGCTGATATCCTATGGTATTTACCAGCTCAAGCTGGAGTTTAGATTGCCGCTTTCGAAGTTCCTGCTCTGCCATGGACTCAGTGTACCACTGCCCAAAAAGGTTAGTTGACTTTTGCCCTTCAAATCATTTTACTGTTGTTCCTTACGGGAGCCTAGCTAAAGTCTATTTGCCATTTGCTCAGCCAGGCCAGACTCCTTGCACCACACATGTTGAACTTATAAATAATAAAATATGGGAAACCCGGCACAACATGGCAAGTGCTTCCATCTCATGTTTCAATGACATCAGGGACCTCTCGAGATCTTTGATGTCATCAGAATCCCTCAGTGGAAATACAGCTTTATTGTGCATGGTTGCCCATACATTATATTATATTGTAGCATGCTAAAAACACTTCAACTGGAAACCAGCAATACTATAGTTAGAAAGACAACCCATGATCAAAAATGAAGTGGGCATTAATTCCCTAGAAATGTCCACTTGATTTTGCAGTAGTAAAAGTGTCTACATCACAATTGCCATGTATGAAACATTCAGCATGTTGTCATGTCCCAGCCATCCACCCAGTGGCCATTATTTACCAGTAGTAAATCCAACTACCCAGAGAATGACTTCCAAAATTGAAAACATCAATGTCTAAATCAGTAGCTTACCAGATGTTCTTGCTGCAAATTATGATATTTGCAGAGAATTAATACCCTGCTTGTTTGCAATGTTTACTGGTAATGTTTGATCACAGTATGTTAATGTGTGATCCCATGATATAGGTCGCTGCAAAAGTGATGGAGAGAGTTTTCAATGAGTAAAATTTCTTTCTCAGTATAATTTGGTGAATGTTAATGCTGTTTGCTGTGTCAAAGTTCAGCACTGAAGGATGTGTTTGCATTGAAAAACAAATAGTTTAATCAGCAGTCACAACATTAATGCATGCTGCAGTAAACAAAACCAGAGTTCCATAGTAAAAAAAAAATATAATCTAGCAAAACCTTGCATCTGTGTGTTTCTTTCAGAATAACATGCTTTTGTATCATTTTTGAAGTGCTTGCCATGTTATAAGCACATTAATACACTCCAAAGTTGAGCTCTACTAGGGAGTCAATGCCTGGCTGTGGTTGGAGACACTCTGCCTTCGATATCGTGCCCCAACCCCCCCCAACTGGGCATTAATTCCCTAGTAGATCCTTCCTTTGTCTTGCATTAATGCTTACTTAAGTTACCATAGTGAACCAGTAATCCAATAATTTGGTTCCTTTAAAGATTGAGTATTTGCTAGGCTGAAACACAGAAACATAGAATCTGATGGCAGATAAGGACTGCTTTGTTCACCTAGTCTGCCCATTTCCCCTACATACTGTAACACCACAGACCCTGCTTGATCTATAGCTCCCCCCTTCCTTACCAGTAAGGTTCCCTTATGTCTATCCCATGCATTCTTGAATCCCATTACAGTTTTTGCTTCCACCATCTCTGCTGGGAGGCTGTTCCAGGTATCCAACACTCTTTTTGTGAAGAAGTACTTCCTCACATCTCCAGAGTCTAACCCCATCCAGCTTCATAGCATGACTCCTTGTTCTGGATGATCTTTTTCTCTGAAAACGGCTTCCCTCTTGAACATTTTTTATACCCGTGAGGTATTTAAAGTCTCAATCATATCTCCTCTCTCCCTCCTTTCCTCCAGGGTGTACATATTGATGTCCTTCAGTCTCTCCTTATAGGGCTTTTGATGCAGATATTGCAATATTTTAGTTGCCCTTCTCTGGACCACCTCTACTCTATCTATGTCCTTCTGGAGATGTGGTGCCCAGAACTGGACACAGTACTCCAGGTGAGATCTCACCAGTAATTTATACAGCGGTATCACCACCTACCTCTTTCTGCTGGTGGCACCCCTCCCTATGCACACTAGTATCCCACTGGCTCTCCCAATAGCCTTGTCATACTGTTTGGCCACCGTTACATCGTCAGATAAGATTACCTCCAGGTCTCTTTCCTGTTTGGTGGTCACCAGTGCTACACTCCCCCATTTTGTACTTTGCCCCTGGGTTTCTGCGCCCCAAGTGTATGATTTTGCATTTCTTCACATTGAAACAGTTGCCACACTCTTGACCACTCCTCAAGTTTCATTAGATCCTTGTTCATCTTTTCCACCCCTCCTGGGATGTCTAACCTATTGCAGATCTTAGTGTCATCTGCAAAAAAAAAAGCATACCTTCCCTTCTAGCACCTCTTCAATGTCTACTAACAAAGACATTAAAGAGGATCATTCCCAGTACTGATCCATGTGGCACCCCACTGGCCACCTTTCCTTCCTCAGAGTGGACTCTGTTTACTGCCACGTTCTGCCTCTTATCCCCCCACCAATTTCTTACCCAGTTCACCACTTTTGGCCCTACTCCTAGGCTGGCCAGCTTGTTCATGAGTCTCCTATGTAGAACAGAGTTGAAGACCTTATTGAAATCTAGGTAGGTCACATCCACTGCTCCACCTTGATCTACTTCTCTAATCACCCAGTCAAATAAATCTATCAGAATTGTTTTACATGACCTCTTACCAGTGAATCCTTGTTGCCTCGGATCATGCAAGCCACTGAATTCAAGATATTCCACAATCCTTTCCATCAGTAGTGATTACATTAATTTCCCCACCACTGACATCAGGCGGACTAGCCTTTATTTGTAAGATTCCTCCCTGCTACCACTTTTGTGAAGTGGGTCTACATCTTCCCTCCTCCAGTCCTCCAGGACCACTCATGCCTCCACTGAATGATTGAACAGGGCTGTCAGAGGTGCAGACAGCACCCCTCTGAGCTCCCCCAGTATCCTTAGATGTATCCCCTCTTGTCCCTTTTTCTTGTTCACTTTCAGATTTTTGAGTACCTTCATGACTCTCTCCTCTGTAAATGGACTAGTGTCCAAATCCTTTCATTTGATGTCCTTGACACTTATCTGTAATTCCTCTCTCTCCCTTACCTCCATGAACACTGGACAAAAGTATTTGTTCAAGGTGTCTGCTTTTTCTTTGTCCCCTACCAAACACCCCCCCTTCCCTCCTTAGCCTTACAGTCCCTCCCTTGGTCCTTCTCCTTTGGCTTGCAAACCTGAAAAATGATTTATCCCCTTTTCTCACTGCTTGGGCTATTTTCTCCTCCATTTGCACCTTTGTGCTCTTGACTGTTTTCCCTGCCTTCCTCTGCCTCTTCTCATACACCACCCTATCCTCCTCCCTCTGTCTCTCCTTATACATCCTGAATGCTAACTTTTTTCCCCTTACCTTCTCAGTCACCTCTTTTGAGAACCATAGCGGCCTCTTTCTTCTTGCTTTTGCTTACCTGCCTAGTGCAGAAGTTTGTTGCCTTCACTTTCCCTGCTTTTATTTTTGCCCACTCTTTCTCCACCCCACCCATATCCCATGTCCCCTTCCCACCATGGCATCCCTGAGGCATTCTCCCATCTTAGCAAAACCATCCCTCCTGAAGTCCAGGACCCTCATCTTTGTGTGGTTCACTTCTGCCATGGTTTCCATATTGAACTACATCATCTGGTGATAACTGGTCCCCAGGTGGCCACCCACCATAACATCTGCAACACTCTTCCTGTTGGTAAGCACAAGGTCCAAAGTTGCTTCCTCATGAGTGGGCTCCTTTACTGGTTGCCTGAGGAATTCCCCCTGCAGATAGTCTAATATCTCCCTGCTCCTAGCTGAAGCTGCAGCTGGGATGCTCCAATCTACATCCTGCAAATTGAAGTCACCTGCCAGCAGCACTTCCCCCTTATTATCCATCTTTAAGATGGCTTCCACCAGAACCCTATCCACTCCCCTCCCATGCTGGAAGTGCTTAGATCACACTAGTATGAACAGCAGCTCCCTTTCCAGTCTGTAGGGTGGCCCACAGTACCTCCACCTCTCCCTGTGTTCCCTCTAACTCTGTTGCCTTTATGCTATCCCTTACATAAAGAGCTACTCCTCCCCCTTTCTTACCTATCCTGTCTTTCTTAAACAAAGTATATCCTGGTATGGCTATGTCCTAGTCATGGTTCTCATTGCACCATGACTTGGCAATGGCGATGATGTCCAGGTTAGCCTCTGCCATAAGGATAACTAGGTCCAGCAGTTTATTTCCCAGATTTTGAGCATTTGCACACATGGTCCTCCAAATCTTGCTGCCACTCTGCTTTTCATTTCTTCCTTTTCTCTTTAGTCTTTTCTCCTTAACCCCTCTTCCCTCAGTCCCATCCCATTTAATTTCTACCATTTTGTTTCTTGTTATCAGGTACCCTTGGGGACTTTTCTCTCTCAGGGTTCTCCCTTCTGATTAATTCTGCTTTCAGTGGAGACAGGGCATTTTCTGTCTTCCTGCTTCCTTCCACCACCACCCTTGGCTAGTTTAAATGCTTCTCCAATGTAGCATTTAAACCACTTACCAAAGACCGTTGTTCATATCCCAGATGGATGCAGGCCATCTCTCCTATATAGGCATTTATTCCCCCAGGTGGGACCCCAGACCCCAATAAAGCTGAATCTCTCCTCTCTGAACCACTCCTTCACCCATTGGTTGAAGCTACTGGTATGGAGTACCTTATCCCCCCCCATCATAGACAGGCAGTACCTTAGAAAAGGTCACTAAGCATACTATCTGCAAAAGACCCCTCCCCATCTCCATGAACTTCTCCTGCACTGTCCTAACCTCATCCCTAGCCAGATCAGTAGTTCCTAGGTGGACAATTACATCCAGCATTTCCTCCCAACCTGCTGCCCTAGCAATCCTCAGGATCCACTTCTCATCCATCTGAGCCATGGTGGAGGGTACCTAATCTCCCTTTCTCCCCTTCCTTTCTACCCCCAGATTTACCCCCTCATGTTGAAGTCCCCCACAAAGAGATGCTTCCTTCTCCTCCACCTCTGGAGAACTCTGCCACCCCCAGGGACTCTACTATGGAAGTTTCCCACATCCTTCCTGGTCACTGCTATGGGTGTCTTCATGGACAGTCCTGCTCTGCTAGAGTAGTGTAGGAATTGTGCAGTGGAACTATAGGGGGAAGTGCCTCTGACCCCCTCCCTCACCCTTTCCAATTCCACCACAATCCAGTTGCTTCTCCTCTTTTGCACTCTTTGAGGCAGTGGTGGTGGACTCTGTGGTCCCTGGGTGGGGAAGGAGTCCCCCATATACTAATCAGCTCAGCCTAGAGTCTAGCGACATCCACCTTCAGGCTAGAGAAGTGCACGCAGATGACATAGCACTACAGTCTCCAGAAAGTTTCCCTGAAAACTGCCGCCCCATAACCACTGCACTACACCACTCCCAGCTTGTCTATTATCTACCCTGCTTGTATATGTTTACTTTAAACCTTTTTCACCTTTACTCTACTTAGGTACGTACCCTACTTTCACCTCTTCCCAACATTGTGTTTACTTTAAGAGCCTTATTTTACCTTTACCATAGTTAGGGTGTTTTGCATATTCCCAACTATTTGCTTGCTTTGAAACATTTTTATGCCCTACCCTCTCTTGGGTGTATCACCTAGTCCCAAATTTTGTTTGGCCCTAACAATCATGTCTCTCAAGTGGTGTGTGAGCTATAATAAGAGTATAGCAGGAATCTTGCCTCAGTTGACAGGCAGAACTTCTTGGTTTTCTGTTTCCTCTTGCTACATTTGGACACCTACTTCACTCTTTTACTGTTACCCAGCCTCCCTTCAGAAATTTAGAGTGTCTGGCTGCTGTCTAGCTCATTGGGCTGACTTCAGTGGGTAGACTGCAATGTTCTTAGTATGGTGGTCCTTTGCACAGGTGGGCCACAGTGCTGGGAGCCGCTTGATGGCCCACTCTTATGTAGATTTCTGCTGCTTCCTTATTTTCTAGCAAGCACTTCTAATTGGCTGCCTGCTGGGGAAGGGAGGAGCATCTGTCCTGTGATTGGCTCTGATCTTGGAGCCATCTGAGTTAATGATTACCTCTCCCACCTCTCTTTTGAGATGTTTCCAGGCACTGGGGATAGTCCAATCCCTTGGCTGTCGATCCTCTGATTCAGTCATTTCTGTGTATGATGATGTCAGTGGGGCTGTTTAACCCCCTTCTACAGCTCTTCCTTGTTTTCAAGCAGCCATTTCTCATTGGCTATCTGCTGGGGAAGAAAGGCACAGCTTTCCTGTAATTGGATCTGATACTGAAGCCCTAGGAGCCAACTATTACCTCTCCTGCCACTGTTTTGTTCCTAAGTTGCTGGTGGGTAGTGCAATCCCCTAACCATTTCTCCTCTGATTCAGCCCTTTCTGTGCCTGTTGGTTTCAGCAGGGCTATTTAAACCCATTCTAAATCTCTTCCCTGTTTGTAAACTGCTGTTTCTATTTGGTTGCCTACTGAGGGATGGAGCCACAGCTTTCCTATAATTGGCACCTGATCCTGGGGCCATCAGAGCTGCAGATTGCCTCTCCCTCCACTCTTTTCAGATGTCTTAAGGTGCTGGGGGAGTAGTCAGATCTCCTGGCAGCTGATCCTCTGATTCAATCCTTTCTGTGCCTGTTGGTGTCAATGTGGCTATTTAAAACCCTTCTACAGCTCTTCCCAGTTTGCGAGCAGCCACTTCCAAATGGCTGCCTGCTGGGGGAAGGAGGTGTGGCTTTCCTGTGATTAGCTCCAATACTGGAGCCCTCAGAGCTGTCAATCACTTCTGCTGCCACTCTTTTCAGATGTCCTTCAATGCCAGGGAGTAGTCTGATCCACCAATCATTGATCCTCTGATTCAGCCGTTACTGCATATGCAAAAAGATATTGAGTGCATAGCAACGGCATATAGTAGCATCTAGCAGTAAAAGCTGTGAACAGTTAAATCAATACTCAGTAACCATAACAGCAACAGATACCTCTAGCAATGGTGGTAGTCATAAAATTAGATTTTATACAGAAAATACACATTTGGACCAAGTGCTATTTTCAAGTGCATCCCTGTTTGAATCTTTAACATTTTCTACATAAAATACATTGCAAACTTCTTCATATATAGAGAACAATTGCAGACATTAATCACTTCTGTTAAAATGTCAGATTGAAACAATTGCAATGATGGGCTGGTTCTGGTCTTAGTGCTGACATTATTACTCCTGGTACAACCGGCTTTCTAAAGTTAGAGTCTTGCATGTAACATAGTTTTACCATGTTTTGTTCTTTGTGAAGATTATGATAAGAAAGGAGATTTCTATCAGAATCCAATACTGTAAGCAACACTGTGGCCCATTTTCTTTCTCTCCTCACTCCCACTGATTCCTAATTTGTTTCCTGTTCTCTGTATTAAAATAAAATGTATGCCTACCTACATTAAGAGTACCACACAACAAACATCAGAAAAGAGAACTCAGGAAATGAATGTATATCACTCAACCAAAAAATCTAAAAACAACCATTATTTCTAATGCATTTGCATAATGCAGATCTGTTGAGAGGCAGTTTCAATGTGGTCTTCCTTTTATACATTTTTGCAATGTGTTTTCCTAGAATATGCTTGCTGATTGCCATATATTTAGACTGAATAGTTCACAGAAGACATGGCATCTTATTTTCAGTGGGGCTCTACATCTACACAATATTCTGCTGCTGTGTGTAAAATCAGAACACACTGGAAACAATATTTTACATCTGGACTAGGCTACCCTGAATAAATACATTATAAAAATGTTAAAATCATGACTGCACTGAAAACAAGATATTGCATCTAATATGGGAAATCCTGAATAAATACAGTGCAAAAATGTGTAAAATAAAATCTCTATGACGATGAGATGTAGCATCTCCCCTGTGCTATCCAGGATACAAAATATAGGATAAGAAATATTAAAAAAAATACTGTAAAATGAACTTCATTGTGTTCACTAACATAAATAGTTTCTTCATTGCTTTATAACATTTTAAATTGCATTATTTATTTCAAATGTTGTGGCATTGAGGATGGTGGGTGGGGGTGTGTGTGTGTTTGCTGTAGCTCAACATATATTTTTTTTCCCAAAAAGCATAGTAAAAAATGCTTGCTAATTGCTATATATATTTAGTCTAGCTAGTTCACAGAAGACCTGGCAAATGTCTGAGAAAGTGCTCATCACATAGTGTCTTAAGAGGTTAACAAAACAGTGTAAATCTTTCATTGCTGGGAAAGGGTGACATTTATGAGGTATGAATCTTTCTTGAAAGACAATACCTGCCCAACTGAAGCTAGTAGCAGGAAAATATTTAAATGCTAAGTATTTAAATGTTCAAGTTGTTGCATTTTAAAGTGGGTAAATAAATCTCCAGCGTAATAGACAATCAGTATTTAACAAGCAGTTTCAGTTTCCTAATGACCATCTGATAAGCAGCTTGGAGTACTGTCTCCATTATTCTAAACAGAAAGAAGGGAGTATTTTATTTCAAGTGACATAGTGATTTGAAAGTACAGAGGGATATATTGAAAACTTCAAAAATGGGTTCCACCTTATTCAATTTTTCCAGCCACACACAGCAAGATGGCTGTAGGCTCTGCTCACAGCCACAAAATGTGGTTAAATAGTACTTCCTTTGTTTATTTTATTTTTTTCAAATGTTTAACCAGGAAAGACATACTGAGCTGATAACATATTGTTTCCAGATGCACCCTGGGGGAGTGGTTGAGGAAGAAAATACAAAACATAAAGAATAAAACTGCATTAACAGACTACAACATTAATTTAATGATGTGCAAAACAGTACAAAAACAGCAAGGGACAATACATTACCAAAACACAGCTTAATATTTAATGCAGTGAACAAATAAGTACAAGGCACACAAGGTAGATAACATTGTACTTAGACATGAGCAGTGAACATTCCCAGCAGGGGTGCATAAGTAGGGAGGAGGGACACCACATCAAGGCAAGGCAGAAGCAACCAGAGGAAGTGAGGGAGTGGAAGAGGGTAGTCACTAGGAATAGTTCAGGGGCAGTTGCAGGAGGGAGATATAAAGTCACAAAGAAAAGACTTATAGAAGGTGGAAGATGTAGAGTAGATAAACAGGGAGAGAGGACTATAGGTTAGGTAAACAGTATGAGAAGGCAGCTAGTCTAGCAATATATTTCCTGTGGGGATAGAGAGGAAATTGGGAACAGCGCTAAGGAGATGAACTCGGATGATATTAGATAATAGAAAGGAGGAGAGGAGAGAGCAGAGGTAGGGAGGAAGGGAGCCAAACAATGAGTTGAATATACTCTGAAGGGGACACAGTGGGCAAGCTGCCTGGAATCAAGGGAGGGGAGTAAGAGGGAGGAGTAAAGAGAGGAGTGGAGTACATAGACGACAGTCCAAATCAAAATGGCAGAAGGAGTGAAGAGATGATCAAGACTGGCTAAGGTAAATTTGCAAATGAAACTATTCACTATGTCACCATAATCAAAGATGAGGAGAATAACTTTTCTTCAAAACAATTTCACAGCAAGCAGGAAGTAGAATACTTACTTTGTTCCGGTAGATTGCACCAAGATTGGGGTGAAGCTTAAGGTGTATAGTGTCAATGTGTGCTGAAACATGAAGATGACAGTCAAGCCATACCCCAAGGTACTTAAAGGAGGAGCCATTCTGTATTGCAGTACCACCAAAGGGATAGAATGATGGAAGGGAGTGAGCCTGGTAAGCCTCTGGCAAGAGCCAAGAGTCATGAAGACAGTTTTCTTGGCATTGAGGGTCTGTTAGTTTGATTAGAACAAGTACTGAATATTGTCAAAATCTACAGCAGCCTGGCAGTAAAGTCAGGGGCACAAGAGACAGAGGCAAAAAGCACAGCATCATCAGTGTACCTATAAATGGACATTGAGGATTAGGCAGAAGGGAGGTAATTTAAGAATATTGAAAATAGAACTGCCTGAGGGTGGACTCTTGTGTGATGCCTGAGCAAATGGAGGGGCAGGGGTGACTCAGCACATACAATATAGACAGCTTGAGGCCAACCCACAATATAGGAACAGAACTAATTAACTGAGGAAGCATAGAGGCCAGTCTCTGAAAACTTGTCCAGGAGGAGAGGGTAAGCAACAATGTTAAAGGCTTTGGCCAAGTCCACAAAGATGGCAGAGCTGATCTAACTCTGGTCCATACCTCAAGGAATGGAGTCAAGTTAGCCAAAGGAGGGAAGTGGATGTGAAGTGGGACTTCCTGAAGTCAGACTGGAAAGGAGTGAAGAAGGAGGAGAAGGAGTCAAGGAAGGAGTAAAGCACCAAAGTGTTCCTATAGCTTAGCCACAGCAGCGGGAGAGAGCTAGCCCAGTAGTTACCAGGAGAAGAAGGGTCACCCTCTTTTAGGAAAGGGGATGACAGCAGCCTGTTTCCAGGCATCAGGGATGGTGGCAGAAGAGAAGGAGAGATAGAAAAGGAGGGTGATGGGTATAGACATAGCATGAAAAGAGAGATGAAGAAGCTTGAGGTCCAGTCTGTCAGGGCTTACATTTTTGATGTGGTTCTGGGCAAGAGAGGATAATTAGGGTCACATAGGGAGTGGTGGGAGAGAAGAAGGAGTCAGTGGAAGAAGAAAGTGGGATGGAGCGTTGTGGGGAGGAGGGAAAAAGCACAGATAGTGAAGTGTTAGATGAAGAGACAACAGTAACAGGGTAAGATGCGATGGAGTTGCCACCCTTGAGACCAAGAGGAGTGCTAGATCAGAGGGGTGAAGAGTGAATGTATAACCTTCCAGAATTTACATGCGTGATTAAGGTTGCTCTGGAGAGTGGATGCAAAATACTTGGACTTCACAAGCCTCCTTACTGAAAGGTCATTTCAGCAGCCAACTGCAAAATCAACTTTTGGGCTGGATTTGCATACTTCCACTGACATTGTTCATGAGGTGGGGTCTTGAAAAGGCCACATTGAAAATTTAGTGTAAAAATATGCAAAAATGGCAATGCTATGGACCAAAGTTAAAAGCCCCATTGAAATTTTGAACAGCATTTACCTTATTTGTCATATAGCAGTCAACGTTTCCAGCAGCAAGATGTGTCTTTCATTGGAGAGTGGATATTGACCCTGGGACCTTTTCAGGTGAGTGAAGGATGTGTGGGGGATGTGGGGGAGAGGTGCAGGGTTGTGGGTGCTCAGTGAGGAAATGGGATGTTGGGGGAGAATCAGCGGTTGACCATTTTCTTTTTTGCAGGTTTACAAAAAAAGACATCGAAGGATCATTTTCTTTATTACAGGCAGCAAGATGATCGGAGTGGAGGGGGTGCCACTAGACAGCAGGAAAAAACTACATTTGAATGTGGATGGTGACCAGAGGGCGAGGACTGCCACTAGGCACCAGGGAAAATAAAATCATTAGCTGGATGAACACCAAAGTGTGGGGGGCTCCACTAGATACCAGGGAAAATAATATTATTATGGTGATAGTGATCATAGTGTGAGGTGTGCCACTAGACACCAGGGATATATAAAATGTCAAGGGAGAGAGCAATCAGAGGGTGGGTGTGCCACTAGACACCAGGAAATATAAATTAAAAAGAGAAACCCAGGCTATGTATAAATTGTAGTTATGCAACAGCTCTTTAAAACTAGGTATGGATTCCATTAAGCAGATTTCCTTGCACAAAGTGTTTTCAGAGACCAGAAGTAGCAACTACAAAATGAATGTTCAATACAACAGAACTGCCTGGCATGCAAAGAGACCCCACTAGGATACTTGACAAATGATTTCCAAATATTTTTTGCCAGCAAATATTTTCCTTCATAACATCTGGATTTTTTAAAACATTGGTCTATATTCATGAAGCACTTTTTCTGTGGCATACAGTTGTCTCTCACTATACTGCATCTCAGTTATAGCATACACCTGTCATGGACCCAGTAGATTTTTCTCCCTCACTGTTATCACCATGAGAACCTGCTAATCAGAATTACATTTAAATGGCTCCTGCTGCACTCCCCATTATCCTGCCTTCCTGCTGACATGCTGCTGCTACTGTTGCTCCAATCTGACCGTTAATGCCTAAGTCCAAAAATGTAAGACACTGGACATAAACATTAAAATTGCAATTCTCAGCTGGCTGAGGAATGGGGAGTCCACAATTAAAGCTGAAGAAAGCCTACCAAAGAAAAGATTGTCCAGTTTTTTGAAACATGAGAACAGGTTTCACAGTGATTGGCATTAAGGGAGCTTATGTTTTGTTGCAATTTTTAGCCATTGACTTACAGCAAAACAGTTTGGAATTTTGGTCTGACATTTTCAGGGTAGAAAGGGTTTGGCCCACAGATGTTTCATTTGCTAGTTTGCTGAAAAAGTATTAATCCATTCTAAAGTTATTTAGCTTAAAAATGTCAAGTTATATGCATACTCACAGAATAAGAAAATCCCAAGTCACGAAAAAGGATGTAAATAACCCCAAACTTTAAAAAGAAATGTAAATAGAATGGATTAATATTTGTTCACTAAACCAGCAAAGGAAACATCTGTGGGCCAAACCCTTTCTATCCTGAAAATGTGAGAACAAAATTCCAAACCACCTAGCTGCAAGGCTATGGAAAATAAATAGCAACAAAACACTGTTTAGTGGAAATCTTTCATATCACAGAATACGAAAAAACCCTTAAGTGAATGATGAAAAAGGATTTAAAAAACAACAAAAAAAAGTTGTTTTTTTTTCAACCAGTTAACTGCAGAATTCACCTAATGATGTCCCCATGACCAACATACATATGTTGGTTTCCATCTACAATGCCAATTTTATACCTTTTCAAAAAAAAATGTAAAGATAAACAAAACAGAAGATGGTGGCAAATGAAAAAAAAAATTGTTTCCCTCATGGCAAAGAATCCCTCATGCAAAAATTTCATACAGCTATTTTGAGGCATTTACATGCTCAGAACCACATATTTAAAATTTAATATCTTTGGAATAGATTAATATTTCTTCCCCATACTACCATAGGAAATACTTTTGAGCCAAGCCCTTTCTACCATGAAAATTTCTGACCAAAATGACAAACTGTCTGGGTACTATGTGATGAAAAAAAAACAGCAATAAAGAGAGATTTATTTAACGTTTTTTGCTATCTGCATCTCAGAATTCACACATCTGACTGGAACAGAACTTGGCACATCGAGAGATAAACTCCATGAGACTGCACAAGCAAACTTTTTTGCATACTGTATCCTGTGAAACCTAATTTTTTGATATTGCTCTTAAATATAGTATTTTTAGCTAGAGTAGGTGAAAGAAGTTTTAACAATTTAGGAGATATATTATCTAGTCCTGCCTAGACTGACATCATTAAATGATTAATTTTCTTAATAATACATTCTGTGGTTATGGTTATTTCTGTTTCTGATTTTTATATCACCTACGTATGGTTCGTTTTCAGAAAAGAATGATCAGTACTAGGTATTAAATATGTTTGCTATGTCTCTAGGTTCCTCAGTAAGTCTGTAATTGTCCATTATGGAATTCTACTGCAGAATTCTGCAGAGTTGGGCATGATCCTGGAAAGTTTCACTGTATATGCAGTGTGTGTGTGTGTGTGTGTGTGTGTGTGTGTGTGTGTGTACACACACACTATATATATATATATATATATACACATATGTATATATTAGAGGCAAAAACTCCATTTAATGCATCAGTTAGAGTTGTTCCACAGTGACAAAAGTGAGAAATTCAGTGTTATGGTTCAAAAAAACCCTTGGACCCCCAGCCCACCCCCCAACCAACACTGGGGTACGCATTGAGGTCATCGGCCCTAACTATCACCCCATCAAATGTGTAAAAAGCAGAGGTATAGGAGAATGGGGTGAGAGTTGGGACCGAAAAGAACAATGTGCCTGGTGCCAGTTGGGGGTGGCTGGGGATTCAAGGGAGTTTTTGAACCTAACACCGAAGTTCCTCACTTTTTGTCGCTGGGAACAACCCTAACTGATGCATTAAATGGAGTTTTTTGCCTCTAATTTCCCTTCTTTTTGAGAATGATAATGACAAATAGTGAATGTACGGCGGTGGCAGGAGCACGGGCCCCTTCAGGCCCCGCTCTTCCACCACGTGATGTCTTCACACATAGTAACACAGTGCCCACAAACGTAAATGGTAATGTGCATGGTGACACAAAGCAAAACAGAAAGATAAACAGTACTGAGAAATAGTAAATGTAATACAGCGACAGGACCAGCGATGGGAGCGTGGGGCCCGACCACATATTGTCTTTTTGTCACATAGTAAAACAGTGCCCACAAACAGAAATGGTAATGTGCATAGTGCAACAAAGCAAAACACAAAGATAAACAGTACTGTAGACACAAATGGTTAAAATTACAGAAACAGAAGCACAAAGGATAACGCAAAGGGTAACGCAGAAGGTGGCATAGACAGGAAAAGTAAGTGAAACTGGTACAGAACCAGAAGCAGAAGCATTAAGGGTAAGAGTTATGGAAACGCACACAATAGTTTTCCCCAAAAGGTGCATATGGAAAGACAGTGAGTACAAAGAATGTATGCAAAATAATGAGTCTCGTAACAGAAAATGAGGACTTGGAATAGTAAATTGCTTACAGTATATCTCAGGAACTGTACAACATAGAAAAAAAACTTAAAAGTCATATGAATTATCACTTTCCTGGCTAGTTTTGTACTTAGCCCCTGTTAGGGGGCTAAGCATTTTTCCAAAGAAAAGTCTGTATATCTCACCGTTTCCGAGATACGGGCCCTGAAAGGCATGGCAAACGAGGTAATGTTATCTTATGGGAGAAAAAGAGAAGTTTGGCCTGCCATAACTTTGCCTCCCTGTAATATTTTTTCACCAAACCACTGAAAGGCACATCTGTGAGAAGTCTGTGTTCCCTCGAAATTTCAGCACAAAACACCAAACCGTTCTTTTGCAGCAGGGTGCCAAAGAATTGCTGTCATTTTCCCACAGCCTACATAGAAACATAGACTTTGACAGCAGATGAGGACCACTTGGCTCACCCAGTCTGCCCATTTCCCTACCTACTGGGTAAGCTGCAGATTCTAGTTAACAAACAGCCTACTTCCTGCAACCCCCCCACTATAATTGCCTTATGTCTGTCACATGCATGTTTGAATTCCCCCACTGTTTTAGACCCCACAACCTCTCCAGGAAGGTGGTTCCATGTGTCCACCACTCTCTCCGTGAAAAAGAATTTCCTCAAATTACCCGTGAGCCGACACCCCTCTAACTTTAAATTGTGCCCACTTGTTCTTACACATCTCTTTTTCTGAAAGATGCTACCTTCCTGGACTTTGTTGATTCCCTTGAGGTACTTAAAAGTTTCTATCATGTCCCCATGTCCCTCCTTTCATCAAGGGTATACATATTAAGCTCTCTCAGTCTCTGTTCATATGGTTTCTGATGTAGACCCAGCACCATTTTAGTTGCCCTCCTCTGGACTGCTTCCATCCTGTCTATGTCCTTGCTTAGATGAGGTCTCCAAAACTGCACTCAGTACTCCAGATGGGGTCTCACTAACTGTCTGTACAGAGGGGATAACCACTTCCCTTTTTCTACTTGTGATGCCCCTCCCTATGCATCCCAGTATCCCCCTGGCTCTCCTTACTGACTTCTCACATTGCTTACCCACCTTTAGTTCATCTGATATGACTACCCCCCAGATCTCTTTCCATTATTGTTGTTGTTAGTACCTCTCTTGCTATTGTGTACTCTTCTCCTGGATTTTTATTTCCCAGGTGCATTACTTTGCACTTCTTTGCATTGAATCTAAGTTGCCATATGTCTGACCATTCCTCCAACCTTGCCAAGTCACTTCTCATCCTTTCTACCCCACCTTTTGTATCAACTCTGTTACAGATCTTTGTGTCATCTGCAAAGAGGTATACCTTTCCTTCCAGACCCTCTGCAATGTCACCTATAAAGACGTTAAAGAGGACTGGACCCAGTACTGAGCCCTTGAGGTACCTCCACTAGTAACCTCCCTTTCTTCAGAATGTGTTCCATTGACTATTACCTTCTGTGTCCTGTTGTGCAGCCAGTTTTCTACCCAGGGTACCACCCTGGGACCCACTCCCAGGCTGGCTAACTTGATTATTAATCTTTCGTGAGGGACTGTATCAAATGCCTTGTTAAAGTCTAGGTAGGCCATATCCACAGCCGCTCCCTGGTCTATTACTTTGGTCACCCAGTCAAAGAAATCAATTAGGTTCATCTGACATGACCTTCGTGCTGTGAATCCATGCTGCTTTGGGTCCTGTGCCCAGCTGGCCTCTAGGTAATGAACAATTCTTTCTTTCAGAAATGATTCCATCATGATACAGTTCCCTGTTGTGCTCCTATCCTTCCAGACAAAGCTCACTGAGCCACTCTCTGACCTTCTGTCCAGCTCTACCTTTACTTGCTACTGTCTTCCCCACACTCCTCTTCTGATGTCTTCCACCCAGCCTTACCTTTATTCTGCCCATGGAATCAATCTCCATGTAACTACTGTATATTGTCTACTCTGTAAAGCGCACATGTAAGCCTGTTGTATACTGTGTTTGACATATGCCTGTATTTTTGGCTGATTCCTAAATGTACTCTGATTTTTTGTCTGCCTTGATGTTTGTTTCTTGCACTGTTTTGTCCTCACTGTGACGAGGTACCTTTGTAAATGAGCCTCTGGCTCAAAGGTTGTTAAACTGATGTTCTAATAAATAAATAAATACATTTTCTCCACCACTGAGGTCAAACTAACAGGTCTGTAGTTTCCTGTTTCTGCCTTGCTCCCACTTTTGTGAAGGGGAATCACATCTGCCTTCTTCTAGTCCTCAGGTACCACCCCAACTTCCCATGATTTGTTAAAAAGTGTGGTTAGTTGTGTCACTCGGTCCTCCCTTAGCTCTTTTAGGATTCTACAGTGAATCCCATCAGGCCCCATTGCTTTGTCCACCTTGAGTTTTAGGAGTTCTTTCAGGACTCTTTCTTCTGTGAATGGACTGACGTCAACCCCACTACCCAGAGTGCTTCTATTGTTTGGTTTAGGTAACTCCTCCTCTTCTTCTTTTGTGAATACTGAGCAAAAGTATTCATTCAGTATCTTTGCCTTTTCACTGTCTCCCTCTGCCCACCTCCCCTCTCCTTTATTAATCTTCACTATCCCTCTCTTAACCTTTCTATGCTCCCTAATGTACCTATAAAAGGTTTTATTCCCCTTCTTAACTGAGTTGGCTATTTGTTCCTCGGTTTGGGCCTTTGCTTTTCTGACTGCCTTCCCCACTTCTTTCTGCTTTAATTGATACAGTTCTCTGTCGTGCTCCTTCTGTGATTCCTTATACTTTTTGAATGCAGCCTTTTTCTCCTTAACCTTCCCTGACACCTCTTTTGAGAACCATAGTGTTTTTTTATTCTGCTTTGTTTTCTTTATTTGTTTCACACAAAGGCTTGTTGCCTCCATGATGGCAGTTTTGATTTTTCTCCATTGTTTTTCCACTCCTCCTTTCTGGCCATTTGCTAATGCATTCCTCAGGTATTCACCCATTATGCCAAAGTCAGCCCTTCTAAAGTCTAGTATCATTGTCTTTGTATGGCTTTTCTCCATGGTTGTGTTTATTGTGAAGCACACTGTGCAGTGGTCACTTGTTCCCAGATGTCTACTGACTTCAAAATTTGTGATCCTCTCTCCATTTGAGAGTACCAGGTCTAATATTGCTCCCTCCCAAGTGGGTTCCACCACTAACTGTCTAAGGCATGCCCCCTGTAGGGCATCAAGAATGACCCTGCTCTTGGATGTGGCTGCAGTCCATGTTGTCCAGTTAACATCTGGCATATTCAGGTCCCCCATCAACAGTATCTCCCCTTTTTCAACCACTTTGAGAATCCCTCTATCATTTTCTCATCCATTTCTTCCCCTTCAGACGGGGGTCTGTATATAACCCCTGTGTGAATTGTGATGCCGTTCCCTGTCTCCAAGGTGACCCAGAGTGCCTCTTGTCCTCCCCCTTTACTTTTAGAAAAGTACTGTCGAAATTTGCGAAAGCTTTCACAAATTCATTCGACAGTGTCGCAAGTGTGAAAGTACTTTGTGAAAGTACTTTTTCCAGAAATTTGGAAAACATATTTCTGGGCTGTTTTATTTATTTAGCTTTTATTTAGCTCTTTTGTTGACCGGGTAAGTGCACTAGACAAATCTTGCCTATTTTCAGGCACGACCTGGGGGAGGGGGATACAGATGAATGCCAACTGACCTTGAACCAGATTAAGCTGTTGGTGGTATTTTTATTGAATGAGGGAAATTTGGCCAGGACACTGGGGAAATTCCCCTACTCTTTTTTCGATAAGTACCATGGGATCTTTAACATCCACCTGAACTACCACCAATCCAGGCAGATGGGACCTTGGTTTTAACGTCTCATCCGAAAGACGGCACCTCAGAAGTGCAGCACCCCTCTCATGCTGCACTACAGTGTCAGTACTGGGATATTAACCCAAGTGCCAGATGTGGGAACTGAACCCACAGCCCTCTGATCTACTGACCTCAGAGGCAAGTGTGCTACCTACTGAGCCACTGACACTGCATACCCCAAAATAAAGACATGGCTAGCATCCTCAGGGTCCAACTAGGTGAATACAAAAAGAATTAGGTTGCTAGAGGGTCCCAAATTTAATGGCAAGTATTTTTCTGATCAACAACTGAAAACAAAATGGCAAATTTGCAACAGTAAAAGGGCCATTTGCGAAAGTAAAAACTGCATTTGCGACACTGTTGAACTTTTTGTTAACTTTTCCCATTGACTTATAATGGGAACTTGTTTTTTGAATAACATTTGAACTGTTTAATATTTTTTCATGAAATCTTCAAGAGGCAAATCAGGGACCCTGGCTGCATGTTCCCTGAAGATTTCAGACCAGTTGCGCATATCGTGCGACCTGTAGTTGCGACCGCAGAATTCCAAAAAAGAGTAAACGTGCACACAGATCACACTTAATAACTCCACAGCCGTATATCTGACTGGTACAAAACTTGGCAGGTCCCAAGGCATCTGGGATATTGATCATGTATTCCAAACTTCAGGCAAATCCATTGAACAGTTGCAAAGTTATTAAGGTGAAAAATTTTAGGTTTAACATGTAAATGGCTCCTCAACCCTAACTTTGGTAGCACTACCTGCTACATAGATACATAATATATATATATATATATATATATATATATATATATATATATATATATATATATATATATATATATATATATATATATACTTTGTTAAAGCATCAGTTAGGGTTAAAGCAAAAAAGTAGGAAATGTGGCATTAGGGTTTTCAACCCTAATACCCCAACCACCTACCCTTCACAGATGAAGATGCATTGGGGTTGTCAGCCCTAACGCTCACCCCATTGCATCATAAAATAAGCTGGGTGGGAGCAGCATTGGATAATGGGGTGAGTGTTAGGGCTGACAACCCCAATGATGCTCCCAAGTGCTTCTTCATCTGTGAAGGGTAGGGGGGTGGTCTGCTAGGGCTGGAAACCCTAATGCCACATTTTCTGACTTTTGTCACTTTAACCCTAACTCATGCATTAACAAAGTTCTTTTTGAGATAGTGTAATCATATCCTAATGTGCTTGTTAGAGCGCAGGGCGCTTCTGTCCTTACTTTCCTATTCCTCCATAGAAGCATATATGTACAGTATGTTGCTATGGGAGGGCCCTGTGCTCCCATTCCTCCATAGATGCAAATACGTGCTTGCCTGTGGAAGTGGAAGGCCCATAGGCAAAGATTTATACAATTGTCATCATAGTCATGTTATTACCCCACCTGATGCACCCAGTGGCAAAAAATTCAAATCCCCTCTGAAACATAAGTCTGCACAACTGCAACGCCATTTCTGCATCACAGGAGTGAAAATTCATTTCAGTTAGGATTTGAAAAATGACAGTTGTGGCATATATTTGGTGGGTAATAACAATTTTATGTTCCAAATTTGGGGTTAAAATATTTTAAATTGATAACATTACGAAAGTGCATTGCACAATTCCAGTGACCCGTCACAACTCCACCATGTTTTGACATTTTGACCCCAACTTTTTAATATGACCTTTTGGGGACCCCACCTCTTGAACAATATGACAGTCATTACACAAATCCTGCCCAAATGGTGAATTCACCAACTGACCACAAAACCACCTTTCAGAAAAGAGTTTCATAATGACAGTTGTTTTGTTCATATGGTGAGGTCTCCAAAATGCCATGCTAAAAATTTGGGGGCAAAATCTGAAAAGGCAGCAAAGTTATGGAACAAAGTTATCTTTTTTTGCCAGGCAAATTCCATTTTTGTGAGGTGTTAAAATTCTTTTTCACATCACAAAAAAGGATTATAACATCTCATGAAAAAGGATTACTGGCAGGGCCATCTGGTCTGAGAAGTCCTAATCCTTTCTCTCATCACAAAAAAGGATGATGTCATCTGACGAAAAAGGAATTTGCTGGTGAAAAAGGATTTGATCATCTCACAAAAAAGTGATTTAAGAAAGTCATCCTTTTTTTGTGAGATGTCCTAATTGTTTTTCATCTGCAAATTAATTTTTTTTAACCTTATCTTTATTCCTTCTTACCACACCGTCGCTCCACTCATTCAGACACCCTCAATTCTTGCCATCCACACGTTCCCACAGCACCCCCAGGAGTCTGCTCCTAGAGGGATCACCAGCTCAATGGATCCCTAGGTATCCAAATACTCCCCCCAGGAGAGGCAGGGAAGGAACTGCCCAATCTTCCTCCTAACAACAGCAGAGCTGGCAATTCACATTGGAGTCTGCCCTGGTGAGTGCCTGGTGACATGGTCTGGCATTGGAGGAGTCATCACCTAGGAGTGATGAGCTCCATTTTCTCATCTTCTGCCCTATCCCCTGCAGTGCCGGCACACTTGGAGAGCCAATGAGGAGGCATGTGTACATATGCCGCTCCTCCCCAGGCTCTCAGCTAGTACTGCCCCTTCCCATTGTGCGTCCTGACCTGCATCGCCATTCCTGGGTTCACCCAGGAGGTGGCAATAGAGCAGTGGGACAGACTGGTAACCTCCCCCTGAGATGGACAGCTGCCGTTGGGTGCTCAATCCCTTTCTTCCCCTGCTGAGACCTGACAGCCCGGGCTCATTCCTGAGCCTGGGTCGCTGACGTGGAGTGAGGTGTGGCGTCCAGTGCCTCAACCCTCAGTGCCACCTGGCCAGCATAGCAAATTAATTTTTCATGAGATGTCATAATTCTTTTTCAAGATGCAAGAAAGGATTCAGATTTCTCCAACCAGATGGCCCACCAGTATTCCCTATTGCCCAGATTAATTCATTTTTCGTGAGGTGTCAAAATACTTTTTTGCATCATGAAAAACGATTGTCATGTCATGAAAAAGAAATTTGCTGACAAAAAAGGATTTGATCATCTCATGAAAAAGGATTTAAGAAAGTCATCCCTTTTTGTGAGCTGACCTAATCCTTTTTCATGATGCAAAAAAGGATTTTGACACCAAATGTAAAAGGAACAGAAGCGAGTCACAAAACAGGATTTTAAAACATAATAATAAGTATTCTGAGGCTACATAAAATTTAAGTAAAGGTACACAACAATAAAGGACGTCCTGATGGCAAGATTCATACTTGGATGTCTGCAGAAGACATCCCTGGGCAGAGTTATGACAGTTTGTATGGGCTAAGAAAAACAAAAAAAAACAAGATGGCGGCTGAGAAAAAAGGAGTTGTTTTTCTCATGAAAAATAATTCTAAGGATCCTTTCTCATGAGCTGTCAAAATCCTTTTTTGTCAGACCAAAAACCTTTTTCGTTCCATGCAGCTATCCAAAATACTGAATTGAGCATGCGCAAAACCCAAACTATCAAATTTAATAACTTTGGAACAGACTAATATTTTTT
Source organism: Neoceratodus forsteri (assembly GCA_016271365.2). Classification (NCBI taxonomy): domain Eukaryota; kingdom Metazoa; phylum Chordata; order Ceratodontiformes; family Ceratodontidae; genus Neoceratodus; species Neoceratodus forsteri. The sequence continues at coordinate 535,267,081 of CM057459.1, read as the reverse complement.
CACCAAATCAATGCTGCCTTGTTCTTTGGTGCATGCTCTTTTCATCTTGAACGTTTCTAAGCAAACGTGCAAATGGTTTGGCTGCAGCACAATAATGAAAAAACAGCCAAAAAGGCAAATTGTTGTGTTTTTCACAATGCGCAGTGCAAAATTCCCCAATATGACTGACACAAAACTTGGAACATCAAGAGATCTACCCCTCAGAACAGCACATACCAAATGGTATGCAAATCCATTGAACAGTTGCAAAGTTATTAAAGTGAATAATTTCAGGTTTCACATTAAAGTGCCTACTCAACTCTGACTATAGGTGTATGACCACGTCCCCATAATATAAATATGTATACTGTATGTGTATATATATATTGCATTATTGGGGGCATGTGTGATTTTGTATTTCACATATATATATATATATATATATATATATATATATATATAAAATACAAATCACACATGCCCCACAGTACTAACATCATGGGCTGTATATGCAAATTACCACAGAACATTATGCTGCTTCAACTTTAAGCAGAAATGCATGGTGCTGAAAGGCCTCTCACACAGTTTGCAAAGGGTGTAAACTGTGTAAGAGGGCTTTCGGCACCATGCATTTCTGCTTAAAGTTGAACCAGCATAATATTCTGTGGTGATCTGCATATGCAGCGCATGATGCTTTGCATTGTGGGGGCATGTGTGATTTTGTATTTCTTTGAAACTCGGCTTCCCGGACAAATGCCCTTTGGGGTAACCATTGCCTCAGTGCTTGCACACAGATGTTCTTTGTCTTTATATATATATATATATATATATATATATATATCTATATCTATATATGATTAAGTTCAGGTCTCTGTATGTGAAACTTTATGTCTGTGTATCATGCATGATCCTCTTACTTTATTTTACAGTGTTTTACACAAGATTGCTCAACTGTGACACAATTTCTTGATTACAATGAGGCCCTGTTTCTATAAAATCTTATAGCTGAGATCACTGAAGCAGTCAAAGAGGTCATGTGAGTTTCTCAAATGTGTACAGTAAGTTAGTGTCCACATATGACTCAACTGCCATGAATTTCACATAACTCAGGGGCCAGGATATCCAAAACAATTTGTGCTTGATAAAAGTTTTAGTGCCTTACAAACTGTGCTTAGTGCCCCAAAAGCATGGGCTTTAAAATATGTACCATATTGAAATGCAGTTAGGGGGACCCTAATCTGCTTGTGAGAGTGACTATCTTATGCGAGTGTGCCAGTACAAAGCAGCTGACTACTCTTGCATATAGGCACACTGGCATATTAGAAGGTTTGGAAAGGCAGTAAATAGTCATTAGTGCTCTACTTTTTACCTCCTCCCCAGTCCAGGTCTTATGTCTTCTGCACCCCCTGCCCCGAATCTCCTGCTCTGTATGCAGTGCAGAGTTTGTGGCTCTCATGATCCTTCCACACCCTGAATTCCCATCTGGGCTGCCAGTATACAGTCCTTAGCATTCATTGGTCCCCCCCCACCCACCTGATCACCCATCAAGGCTGACTGTGATACATTCCCTAACTCTAGTAGTACCTCAACCCCATCCATCACCCATCAGGACTGTCTGTATGCAGTCCCTGGCATCCAGTGGTCCCCCCCCAGTCACTTGTCTAGGCTGACAGTATACAGCCTCACATGTTCAGTGTTCCCCCAACCCCGAATGCTGCTATCATTATGGACTGATGTCTCCACCCCTAAACAGAGGTCAATAACTGCCACCCACCCCGGAGTCCTTTGTCCCCATAGCCCATGATAAGTACGCCAGTAGCCCATCTGAATCTTGATGGCGGTTGGCAAAGCCCCCCCCCACCCATTATCTGCCTCACTCAACCAATGGTTACAGTTAGTAAGCACTGGTTGTGTGAGGTGAACGGTAGTGCTGGTGAGCAGAAGGAGGTTGCTGGCTGCTGTCGGGTTGAGAGGGGTTATTGTCATGGTGATTAGCATGACAGACAATGGGATTGGGTGGTGGTGTGGTGGTGGTCAGAAGCTATGGGCCTGTTATCAGGGGAGGGCTGTAGGTTGGTAGTGATAGCAGTGATGGGAGGATACTGGACACCACAGACTGTATACAGTCAAACATAAGAAAAAAATGGCATTGCACATCAGGAATAAGCAAACAACGATTTATTTAAAACTGAAAAATTGCAATACAGTGTAATAAATCTCACTGTAGGTTGCAAAGGCAGTTATACTTGTGCAGACAGTGGCAAGCTGAAAAAACACCGAGGTGGGACCTGACCAGTTTCACAGAACACTTTGTCAAGGGTACCGGAAAGCAAATAATAGAACACATTTAAACTAGTGCCTTAAAGGTACAGTACACAATTTAAAAACACTTCTTGCTCAATAATGAACACAAGAGCCAGGTAATGTATATTGACAGCATGGACAGGCAATTATGGGTGGTGGTGTGACCACTAGAGTCAGAAAAAGGAATCACAGTCCGCTGAAATGGCTGCTGAGGTGGGTGGAACCCACATTTGCTCCTGATCTGTAATGAGGCCTTTATAGGAATCAAATGAGCTTTCCAGTGCTATGGAGTAACTTGCATAGGGATATACAGATATGGCAGATTGCTTCACATGAGATCTCATCATTTGCACCTAAATGTGCATTTATTCCTTCAAGTCCCATACCACCCTATAGACCACATTACTCCTGTGGCCAGTAAAGTTTGTGGTTTGGAGAAGCAATTGGGATAGTGTCTGGCTTAGTTAGAGTGATATAATGAAGCAAGCTGTTAGTGCTTGTTATATGCTTCAGGCATGTTCCAGTATACTATTATAAAATATGTTTTCAAAATCATAAATCCTGATTGGCTGAGGCCATTTTTACCAGTGCTGCTATCTAAGCACAACAGCACTGGATAATGAGCAATCAGCCTCTTTACACTACAATCCGTACTAACCACACATCTCTGATTGCCATCACAAACATGGCTGTCACCTTTACTCACTAAAAACTTTCAACTAGGCCTTAAAAATAAATTTGCCTTAAACTGAAAAAAATTAATACTATAAGTTGTTTGCCCTTATAATTCTCTTCTTATATACACACAACATACATTAATAATAAATGAAGAACTACAGTAATTATTGTTTTAATTTCTGGGGCCCAATATTCAACACTTTGCCCAGGTGCAAAGTTGAGTTTGCCGGCACAAACCTGTTGTTGCATGGAATGGCAATATTCAAAAGCCTGGTTAGCTTGGGCAAACTCAGTGTGCATCCAGGCAAAGGGCATAGGGGGCACAATGTAAATGAGGGGGTGGGGACCTGAATGTTGCTGCAGTCCAATATTCAGAGTATGTGTGCTGAGTAAGGTCATTTTGCTTAGTCCATACCACCAATTCAAGCCCCGACATACTTCCAAGCAACCCTAGCAGTTGCCATGATACTGCAAACCCCCCATTACTATTCCCATAAGGAATATTAGCCATAACCCTGGTAGTCTAGTGGTTCCTTTCCCCTCCCCTGGTCACCGATCTCTGTCCCAATACAAACATAACCCAATCCCTGGTAGTCTAGTGGTTCCTCTCCCCTTCCCTGGTCACCAATCTCCATCCTGTTATTAACAAAACCCAATCCATGGTAGTCTAGTGGTCCCTGCGCCCACCTGAACACCCACCCAATAAATATATATAATCATCATTGGTGTCCAGTGTGCCTCCCCCCCCCTCCCTTGGAATTATTGAAATTATCTGATGTCCCTGGTGGTCTAGTGGACCCCCCCACCATCCGACTCCAGCAGACAGTATCCTACCATCCCACTCCCCCATCCAACAACCCAGCTGGTGACTGGTACAGCTCACCTCCCATCACCAGGACCAGCCACTAACTGAACTGTGAATGAATGAATGTGTACAGTATTCACTACACACACATTGGTTTACATGGTATGCCCAATGGGCTCATTTGCTTAGGCCACTTTGAATTTGAGGATCTTTGCCTGGGCGCAAGCCAGTGTGCTGACCTATTGTGGGGACCGTGTCTGCCCAGTGCTAGGTGGCTTAGCACTGGGTCTTACTGGCCCTATATTCAGTGGAATAGTGCTTATGCGCTAGTCCACTAAATATAGCAGTTTTGGACTCCAGTGTAATCACAAACCCAAGCAGAATATTCAGGCTTGGTTTTGCCAGTTTCTGAATATTGGACACTTGGTGTTTCTTTGTTGACTGTGAAAAATTCCCCTTCTGTCCTCTCCTGTCTACAGGGAAATCTTTGCTGTTTAACCCCCAACAGATAAAACAAAAGCCCTGGTTTCATCTGAGACCTTCTGTTATATGACTGTGAGTAGAACTGAGCAGATATTTAAAGTCTTGTATTACATTCATAGTAGATATTCCAGCTCTTGAATGACATAAAAGAAACAAGGTGGGGAAAAGGGAGAGAATAATATAAGAATAAAGAAAGGTGAAGAAACAGGTAAGTGGGGTGAGCTGGGGAATATAGAGGGATTAAGGTCCAATTAAAAATAAATGTGTTTTGCTGATCATATCTGAACTTGAGATGGCATGCCAATGCTGGGATGTGCTGGGACTATATTGCTGTAGTGAATAAACTTTTTTTTTTTTAAAGTCATAAAAATGTTTCTGTTTTTGTGCATTTATTCACCTCCTCTTAAAAATTACATCCTGAACCCGATTTATTATCATAGTAAAACATTGTAGGGTGTTCTTTGTGGTAGGACAATAGCATTTCTCAGGTGGTTGAAGGCTCTTGGTAATGACTCATGCCTCGCAACACACCTATGGTGTGCTGTCATACCACCCAAGTGCACATAATGGAGTGCATTATTGTTTTAGTGGCTTGCTTCAGGCACTAATTTGTGCCTGCTGTACATTTTTCTGCATACTAACAGGGATCTTTGAATATCTGGTCTTAAGTATTTTACACTGGAAGTCACTCCTGCTCCACAAAGATGAACTGATATACCTCATAATATTACCATTATTTCTGGACCAACACACTATTAAGAAAAAAAAAAAAACTTGATAGAAACGCTCCTTAACACTAAACATATTGAACACACTAGTCTTAAACATTTTTTTAAATAAGAAATTGCTATACATTGTGGCCATTTGCTCCACATTTTGCAGGTCAATGATTTGCATTTTATTACTTAGAGGTTAAGAAGTATGAATGTCCATTATGGAATCTGAACCACTGATCTCTCGATTCAAATGTTTAATCTCTAAGCACTGCAAAGTGCTGCTTTCTAAGATATTGCTGCTGCAGTACAGTGTTGCCTTTAAGATTGTGAGAGGCTATAGGAATAAATGGCAACAAAAAAATTGTGATTTTATAAAAACGAATTAAGGTGCAGTCACCAATTGGCAGCTGAGTAAATTGCTGGCATCGAGGTATCAGACCTGTCCCTTCTTGAGGGTCGGGGTGGTGGCAAACCTGCTACCTGAAATATGTCAGTTTCTCTTTAATTTTGAATCTCCAGTGTTGCAAAGTAAATTGCAAAAGCATTCTAGCTAAAAGCTATTACCTAGACAGTCCTAGTGAATAGAAGAGAATTGAATAGTGCTAAGGGAGAAAAGGTATCAGTCCTTCCAAGAAAACGCATTTTGCACTATCTTGAGAGAAGAATGTTACTTCTCTGTTTTATTAAAGAGCAATCAAGCCACTCTTGCAGGAATAAGATGTCAGAATTCATAGGAAAGTCTGTCATGAATTTTGACAGGACCAAGCTACATTTTATGATAGGATGACCCTCTACCTGTTACATTGTTACATTGTTCTGATTTGCCATTATAATATCCCAACAGGGAAAGTGTTATTGTCTCTGACAAGGAGATTTGCTGCCTGCGTTGATAGGGACATACTATACAAGTTTAAAAAAAACTCTGAAAGTGGAAGATCAGGGCTGGTATATTCTGTTAAACCTGTTTAAAATTATTAAAGGACACCAGTGTTAATAAACAGTACTTAATAGGGGATGAGAAATATATAGTACACTATACCATTCAGACTATTTTCTCTGTCACCATGTATGACAAGGAGTCATATATGTCTCCCATTATTAATAATAACCCTGTTAAAAAAAAAAAGAGTTTTCCTGAATAAGTATATAGTGGGGAATCGTGTAGACAGGTCATGTGTCTGATGCTTAAGATACTGTTTTGGACAGGAAAAAATAGTTAACATTGTTTGTTCATGATTCAGTATTTCCTTTTCCAACCCAGTCTAAATAAAGATACACTGTGCTGGGTTCAAAGACCATTGGTATAGGCATACGTATATCTACACATCAATTTAGAAGGACTATATTACAAGTATACATTACGTGCATAGATGGTAGTTTGTCTTCCCTGCCTTTTTCCCTTTGTCACACAGTCATCCAAGATGGCCTACTGTAAGTGGCAGTGGAGAGGAGAACTGACTTGCTTACTATATCATGCTGTCACCAACTTGGTCTTGACTCATTCTGGGCTGTGCTCTTTTCATCACACCACAGGCTCCTGCTCACACTGTACAAGGCCTCCTGGATCCCCTTAGGCGCCCCAGGTTCTCCTTACACTGGTTCTGTTCCAACTCAGTTTCACTTTCTAAACAGAGTTAATATGGGGGGGAAGGGGCTATGTGTCAGTGCATTGCCCCACTTCAGCTGAATGGAGCTGCATGAAAATTCCTAGTCAGTGGCCATTTGCCACATCCTGCTAAGTGTAGTTAAGTAACATTCTACGATAGACAGGGATACCCTATTCCTAGAGCCGACTAAGTATTTAAAAATTAACTGGGCCATCCCAGTGGCACTGAGGGTTGAGGCACTGATCACCACACCTCGCACCATGCCAGTGATCTGGGTTCGGGAGCAGACTCTGATCACTGTTGGGTTGACCAGGGGGAGATAGGCTTGAGCATCCCATGAAAGCTCGCCTTCTCCGGGGAGTAAAGAGGCCTATGCCCTCGCACTTGCCTGACTCCATGTGGAGGCTCGGAGTACTGCAAGCCCCAATTTTAGGGGATGGGCAGTCGCAGTAAAGTGTGGACATCAGTGCTCATGCCATGACATCAAGGGGTTACACACTATAGAGAAG